>CAMTDV010000020.1:33885862-35224195 GCA_947069175.1 Scalesia atractyloides | reverse complement strand
CAATGGAGTTAGCTACAGAGCTCACCGAAAACCACATACGGAATGAAGACTTCAAGGAGGAGAAGAAGAAAGATAAAGCATCAACCGAAACCCAGACCGAATCCTCTTCTCAACCCACTTCTAAGAGAAAACGAGATGGGCAAAATTTCGCTGTCACCCAAGGCAGTCAACCAGCTCCACAAGCCGTACCCCTCCAAGCTATCCCAATCACTCAAGTAGCAGCCAACTCTACTTACCCAAATAAGAAACCTTACATTGGACCTCACCCTCAATGCAACACATGTTTTTATCACCATCCATCTACCATACCTTGTCGACTGTGTGTTGATTGTGGGTGTTATGGTCATTTGAGCAAAACTTGTCGTACCCCTCAAAACCAAGCTTCACCCCCTACCCAAAACATGATCCAATCATATCAACAACCCCAATACCCCATGGTTCCACATGTTCGAGCTTACTTTAATTGTGGGGACCCTACCCATTTTAGAAACACGTGCCCTCGATTGGTTAACATCATAAACGCCCAAGCTCAAGCAAACCCAGTTAACCAAGCAAATCAAGCAAACCCAGCTCCACCAGCAGCAAGAGGAAGAGCTTACAACATCAACGCCAATCCTGTTGAAGATAATAACGGTCCAAACGAACCACCCAACTAGCCTTCCCTCACCAAGAATCAAGACTCAACTCCAACTGTCTAGTTTTAATGTTTTCTTTATGTTATCTCAATCTTTACGTATCCCAGTTATAAATTGAGAATTTATGTATCCAAGAATTTTAATGCGAATTGATATTACAGTTTTGTTTTATATCTTTACTCATTGATTTAACTTTCATATCATCATACATCACGACGTATCTCGATCTCATCATTTAAAGAAGTTGGGTTGTGTCTCACTTTTACATAGACTGACCCCTTTATCATAACAAACGAGAGAGGTACTGTCGTCATTCAGTCATGTATTCTTTCAGATTTGAGACTCAAGCTTTGGCTATTGTGTTTGTTTATATGTTGTAGATTTTAGAATCACATAGAACTAATCATAACTTACTGACAAAGCCAATGAAAATTTGACAAGAATATGGTGGATACGCCGCTGGTACTTCCTATATATAAGTATTCTTGTCAAAGGATCAAAAGCATTGTCAGACGGTTATGAGAAGTTCGGTGTAGGTTCTAATATCGTCATGATTGAAGTTTTTGTTTTGTGATATAACCTTATCTTTTCAACGCATCACATCTCTCAAAACTCTTATGCATGAGATCATACCCAGTCAAGCAACTTTGTTTATCAATGCTTCACATTTTTATACTTTAGGCATCAAAAAGCGATTCCTATAGCAGGGTATTCAACCCTTACTAGGAACGTTACCGCCTCAATTAAAATTCAAAATTTAACACTCCTCTGGTTATGTAGTCGTCAAATCCAAGCATCACACCTCCGTTTTCTATTAAAAGATATTCAAACTTTTGTCAGAATCAAAAGCGAGGACCTGAGTTTACTTGGGAACGTGAAGATTTAATGCCCGGAAAATACCCGTATCTTATCCTATTACAACTTCTACCTAAATTTCGGAACGAAATTTCTAAAAGTAGGGGATACTGTAACATTCGTCGTAAAACGGGTTCCAAAACCCGCTCTGTTTAAAATTTTTAGAAGTTATAAAATACTTCGTTACGCATTTATTTTATTTAATATGTTAGATAATCTTGATAATATATAAACAAATAAGATAATTAATATATTAAAAAAAATATATATATATAATAACGATAATAAAGCAAAAGAAAAGAAAATAAGCTAAAAAAAATGAAATGGGACAAATTAGAATCGAACCCGGGTTTCCCCACCCCCCATGCACACACTAAATCACCACTGCACTGCACATACATTATGTGCTAGAACTCAACTATCAAAGTATATATATATATATATATATATATATATATATATATATATATATATATATATATATATATTTTAGCCAAACCTGCAACTGCAGCAGATCTCCTCGCCGGAGATCTCGCCAAATTCACACGGTTTCTCTCAATCCGACAACTGTTGCAATGCTATTTCAGTCAAATTTCAATCACGACGCGCCGGCATTTAAAACCCGAAATCGTAGCCATGGAAAACCGAATTCACAAATCCCCTATAAATACCCCCACAGTTGGACATTTTAAGCTCACACCTTCATTCATCCATTGAAATCGCATCGTTTTCACTCTCAAACCTCTCCGTCACCGGGAGCCTTGACTCGCCGGAGTTCTGCAAGTCGCCGGAAAAACGTTCGCCGCCGGTTCTGTTCATAACGGTAGTTTTTCCTTTGTTATTTTTTTGTTTTCCCAAATTAACATCCTATACATTAGATTATTAATAAAAATCTGAATGAATTGTGAACTAAATCAGGCGGGTAAAGTTTGGGTTATTCAAATGAAGAAGATGAAGTTGTGTACGAGTTGATAATTAATTAAAACTGGTTTTGGAATGGGTTAGACACATAGTCCAGTGGTGGACTATGTGCAATTTCAACACACTGATCATGGGTTCGATTCGCGTCTGTGTACGGTTCCAGCTATAACAAAACCTTTTTTTAAATAGTCAGAACACCTCTCAGATTTGCATTTAAATTTAATATAAACCTTAAGATAATCGGGTTAGACACCCAGCCCAGTTGGTTGGGCTGGGTGCAAGGCATCGCATGGGCGCCGGTTCGAAACCCATCTCTACCACCGGCTTGACCTTTTAAAAACCTTTTTAAACTAAATGATTTCTGAATCTACCTAATGAATGTATAAGATAAACAAAAAACAAGAATTTTACGGGTTAGACACGTAGCTCAGTTGGAAGAGCTGCGTGCACATGTACGAGAGGTCTCAAGTTCGAATCCCGCACACGCCGCCTAATAAATCATGCGACCCGGTCAGGTCTGACGTCAGATCTGACAATTAATTTTTTTATATTTATTTATCTTATCTTATTTATTTATATTGCATATATATTGAT
Organism: Scalesia atractyloides; assembly: GCA_947069175.1. Taxonomy (NCBI): domain Eukaryota; kingdom Viridiplantae; phylum Streptophyta; class Magnoliopsida; order Asterales; family Asteraceae; genus Scalesia; species Scalesia atractyloides. The sequence goes on along the minus strand of CAMTDV010000020.1, from coordinate 35,221,190 downwards.
ATATTGGTTAAAATCTAATTAAAAATACATAAAATATATAATTTTAAAGGGTATATAATCTCAACAAAATACCATAAAAAATAACCTAAAAACCTAACAAAAAGTATTAAATCAAAATATTAATTTTTATCGAATTATTGCGTTATTATCTAGGTTAGTCTTCTTCGTCGGTTATATCCTCAATCCGTGCGCACTCTTCATCAATCAAGAAAAACGCACCCACTGTGAGTGAATTCTTACAAACTTCCCCTTTTTATTCATGTTTTGGGGTGTATCATGTGTCATTTATACATTTCGTTTATTCAAACCCTTGTGCTATTACCATTATATGAACTATCGTGTGATGTAAATGTTGTTTGTTGTATTGCGAGTTTACATTTTTGTCAAGTTGCGTGCAAATCATTCATCAGGCCCATCAGTTCCTTGCTGGAGACGAGTTGAGCATCAGGTGCCTCATTAGATCGGCTCCGTTTGATTGAGCCTTGATCTCATTGTTCATCATTTGGTATTTGTGTGTGTGCATTAATTGATATTATGTGTTTTGTGGTTTAATTTTACATATACGTATACTCATATTTGGTTATGCACATTTTTATTCAAATAACCAATATAACTAATTCTTTCAAACATTTAAATAAGATTCACTCGCCAACTTTTGTTGACCCAAAACCCTATTTTTACACATGATACAGGTGGACAGGTTGAAGCAAGGAACACATAGGGAATTGCCTTAGAAGAAAAATAAAGAAGTCATGAAAAATGTATTTGAACATGTTGTGCTTGTATGTTATTGTAATTTTTTTAAAGAAATAATAAATATGAAACTTTATAGTAAATGTCATGAGCTTTGATAAAAACCCAATCATGCCCTGACTACCATTTCCGCTTTGGGTCAGGGTGTGACAATTAGTTTGTCTACATAGCATAAATATGAATAAAATCTGAAATCCATATGTTAATTGGATACTAAGTCATTTAATCATACTAGCATGCCAGACTAAATATGAACCCAAAAGTTTCCACTAGCGTAATATTCTCACCAAAGTGAATAAGACTATAAAGATTGAGTACTTAACAATGACCCAACAAACGGGGCGGTGTGCTAAACCTATAATGTTATATAACATGTTAAGGGAGAATTTTTAAAGTTAATGACATATAGAAGCATACATAAGATTTTGTCCTAGTATGTATAAACAAGTAGCATAACAAGTAAGCATGTTTAAAAATTAAGTGTTTGCATAAGATTGATTGTATATGTGTGATTGTGATTTTAATACGGATACATGTTGCAACCCAAATAGTGTTTAAAACGTAGAATGGGTTAAGTATGAACTCACAGTTTACGAATATGTCCACAATAGCGAGTAATCAGTCTTGATGGATTGAGTCACCAAAGTTACCCTATAAGGTAAACAAGGGTGTATCGGTTTGTGGAGTTTAATGATGAAATGTATTGGGAATTTATAAGTATGAAAATACATAAAACATATCTTGTCTAGATACTTATTTGAACACTATTTTTAGTTTGTGTTTTTTATGAGTGTTACGCCCATTAGAAGTGCAAAATAAGGAGTCTAAAAGTAAGATAATTTCCAACTTAACACATAACATTCAACCATGGTTTCAGTTTGACATTATGGTTTGGTGTTTGGAAGTATTATATATGTATATTATTTGGTATATTATAGTCATGTATTTGTCATGCATTAGAGGTAGGGTAATCCACTAACCACAAGAATTCACCAATGCACACATCATCAACATAGATGATTCGGATGGTCATGAATACAAGTATGAAGAACATAACTAAACTATCTAATTCACTAAGTAATTAAGTGAGTATAACTAGACAAGTGCTTCCAACATTGTTATGGTTGGAGACTTGGTGTAGTTTGTTCACTTTAATGCTTGGAAGTTACTTAGAACTTTAAAAGATTAAGAAAATAAAAGTGTGTGACTTCAAAGTTTATGGAATCATACCTTAACACAAGTCCCTCAACAAAAAAACTTGTTGGTAACTCAATTTGGTGTGCAAAGTTCCAAGAACCAAAGTAAAGTTAAGACACGTTTAAAAGTTCAACAAAAATCTTCAGTTGGACCTAAAAAATGGTGACATATCATCTTTGTTTACTTGGTTAAACATGTGGTAATGCTCTTAGAGGTTATCCAAACAAGAAGAAAAGTGTAAGAAGGAAGACCAAAACTCACTATTTTGGTTCTTGAACTTTCTACCCAAAATGGAAGAATTAGAAGATTAGAGAGTGTTTGAGAGTGATTTAGAAGTGGTCAAAGTGTTTAGAAAGTGTTAGGGTTGGTATTTATAAGTGGGATAAGTGGTTGGGCTTTTAAATGAGTTGGTTGGGAGTTAGGAGGAGGGAAATTTCATTTTTGGTCATTGCACTTGTGTGGCTTGTTATTTTATGTAATAAACTCATAGTTAGGCATGTTATAGGGTTTTAAGGTTCAAGTAAACATGTGAATGATAATAACATGTATGAATAATATTCCAAAGATAATATAGTCTCAATGTATGGCTTGGTTTTGTATAAAACGTGTATTTGTGAATGTTTACATATTGTGCAAGTATAATTAGGCAAAAATAATATAAAATGTGATTTCTATTATGATCAAGTTTTGAATTACAATGGATTGAAATAAAAATATGAATTAGATGATAAAACATAAAAGAATGATAATTACGGAACGTTACACAAATCCTACACGTCTATGATAATAAACTTTCTACTTTTAGAAACCTATGATCTAGCATGTAAGTTTCAACCATTCCATGAATCAAAACATGTTTACACATTCCATGTAACACATTGACATCATCCTACATACTCATGCATGTCTAAAACTCATGTTACAAGTTGTAGTTTCAATAAATTTCCCTTTTTGGAAACCCTAGGTATCGATCATTGTTCATATAATTTTAACACATCAAACACTTTAATACATCCAAAATAGTACATACAAATCAACATTGATCATCAAATACATCTAGCATGCAACCTTACACATACAAATATCAATAAAGTTTCCATTATTAGCAAGTTATGAACACCATGTTTAATTACTAAATCCAATCTTTTAACATGTTAATATGCTTGTATTAACATATATTCATCATTACTATCATCACAAACCATCATACATGTCTAGAATTCAATCCATAAAATTCTTCAACAATAAAGTTTCTACTTTTATTAAGGTAGAACAACTATGAGTCAAGGGTTTTCACTTCATACAAATCGGTTCAATTCACATATAAAATAAAAACAAGCATTAGACACAACATTTTGTTTCACCCAAAATCTTGAAATCATAAAACAAATAAAAAATCTTAGTCGTATGCGTTCTTGTCACACCCCCATCGACGGTAGAAACATCCAGGCGGAACGAACGAGATTGCTCAAAACATCATAATATACTATTTGTGATAATAAATTAATATTTCAAATTTTGTTTCATTGCATAACTTCCAAAGATACATTGTCTCTAAAGAAATTACAAATTAGGATCAACATGACTAAACACGAAAAGAAATACATAAACAAAATTCGGGTGCGTTTCTAATTTCCACCCTTAGTTTATTTCTCCGTGCATCATCATAAATTTTCTGCAACATATATATAAAATATCCGTCAACACAAAAAGGTTGGTGAGCATACAAATTTTGTCTACATAGCATAAGTATAAAAATGTCTTGAATCCGCATGTTAATTGTACGTTACGTTATATGAACATACTAGCATGCATCAATAATAAATCAAATCAAAGTGTCCACTAGCGTAATCTTATCACTGAAGTGAATAAGATTGTATTGATTAAATACTTAACAATGACTACAAAATGGACGGTGTGCTAACCCTATAGTGCTATACATGTTAAGGACGACTTGCAAAGTTAATGATCGATAACCTGAATGATATGATTCTAGTATATATAAACAAGTAGCATGTTAAGGATTGAGTGTTTGTATAAAACTGATTGTATGTGTGATCGTGAATTTAATAATGATACATGTTACAACCCAAGGTGACTTAAAGCGTAAAATGGGTCAAGTATACTCACGGTTTGCGAAGATATTCCACAAAAGCGAGTCGAACAAGTTTGAAGGTTGGGGCACCGAAGTTACCCTAAATTGGAAACAAAGATGTGTGAGTTTGTGGAGTTTGATGATGGGAAATGTATTTGGAAATTTATAAATATGAAAATACATAAAATATATCTTTGCTTGGATACTCATTTAGACACTAGTTTTAGTTAGTGTTTTTCATAAGTGTCACACTCATTGGAAGTCCAAAACAAGGAGTCCAAGACTAAGATAAGTTCCACCTTAACATCTCATTCAACCATGGTCTCGATTGATATTATAGTTTGGTTTTTGAAAGTTTTACAAATATATATTAATTAGTATATTATAGTCATGTATTAGAGGTTGGGTGATCCACTAACATCATGATGTTCACCATTGCACAAAATCACCACAAGGATGATTCAGATGGTCATAAATAATATGAAGAACATAAACTAAGGTGTTGTTTAGTTTTTAAGAGGTAAAATGTCTACAGTTTGCCACATCTTTAGACATCTGTAGAAGAAGAGGTGGACCAAACCTCTGCAGTCTGCAGCAAGAAGGTTGTTTGTTTTTCTAATGTATGTAGACTTCTAAATAAACTAGCGGTGGTTTACGGATGGTGGTGGTGCTGGACGGTGGTGTTGGGTGGTGGACGTGGACGGTGGGTGGTGGTGGTAGATGGTGGTAGTGGGGGGTGGACGGTGGTGGTGTGATGGATGGTGGTAGGTGGTGGTGGTGATGGACCGGGGTAGGTGGACATTGGTAGGTGGTGGTGGTGGGTGGTGGGGTTTAACCCTCCGCAGACCTTAGAAGTGGCTGGGCTAAGTATTCACCAGGAAGAGCTCGCGTAGAATTTTTTAATGAAACATCTTCAGAAAAACAAACAGTTTGCAGATGACAATGTATGCGCGTGGTCTGCACGACGCAGACAGAAAAGACTGCGCATATCTTTTTTCAGAAAACAAACGATACCTAACTCTTCTAATTCACCAAGTAATCAAGTGAGTTCAACTAGACGAGTGCTTCTAAACATGGTTATGATTGGAGACTTGGTGTAGTTTATCCACTTTGTTTACTTGAAAATTACTTGGTGACTTAGATTGTATGAAAATGGAGGTATATGACCTCAAAGTTTCTGAACACATACCTCAACACAAGTCTTCCAACAATAGAACTTGTTGGTAACTTAGTTTGGTGCAAAGAAATCCAAGAAACTAGGTATAAGATGAACAAGAAATCTAAGAAACTTGGACCTAAAAAAGGTGATGTACCAACTTGGTTTACCTTGTTAAACTTATGGTAACACTCCTAGAGGTTGTTCAAGTAAGAGGAAAGCAAAAAACAAGAAGAAAATGAGAGAAAATAAGTTCAAAACTTACTGTTTTGAACTTAAGAACGATCGGCCAACATGATGTGTCTTAAAGACAACATATTATTATAATATAAAAACCCGCATTTTAATAGTTGTTTGGTGTAAACTCTGTTTGAAATGGTATAAATGTTTTTTATGAGTATTTTACATAATCCTAAGTGAATTGCAGGATTTTCGGCTAGAACTGAAGTTTATTGAAAATGTGCTCAATACAGGCCCAAGTCTGTGTTTACGAGTCGTGTGCATGGAAGAGAGTTACGAATCGTGGGCCCCAGTTAAGACACCGACATACAATTGGAAACCCTATATCAACAAAGAACAACTTTCCCTTGTTTACGGGCCGTGACCCGGGTTTGGGTATACAGATCTGATGTGCGCAAAATGTAACATATAAATTACATCAAACAAGGCATAAAATCAACCCTTTTTCGGTACTAATGTTGGAAAAATCATGTTTCTTTGTTTACTTTTAAAGGAAATTAACAACCGAAACCAACACAAATAAAAGAAGAAGGATTGACACGGCCCGCCGAACCCCCATCCACATCCAAAACAACAAAATTACGAAGACAGAAGCTTAGACACGGGGCTATGCCCACCAGGTATGGGGCCGTGCCCAGTCAAGGTTTTTTGCAGATAAAGACAACAGCAACAGACAAACTAACACGGGGCCGTGGTTGCCCTCTGTTCCAGCTATAAATAGAGGTGCTTGGTTCATGAAAAAGACATCCCTTAGCAAAGCACTTCTCTCACACTTGCCATCAGTCACCACCACTACAACACCAATACCCACTACCATCATCCACATTTCATCTTTTAGAGTGTGAAGTAGTCTCGGGATCCAAGATTGATTGTAAGAATTCTTGTCAAACAAAGGCCATGCTTGGCTAAATCTCTTACTTCACTTGGTGAAGACAAATTTTGTATATATTACTTTTGATTTCCAATCTTTGGCAACTTTTTAATTGGGTATGATTAATAACTTTAATAACTAGTTTTATATTGAGAGTGAACTTTAGTTAAACATTTCTTCATGTTTCATTGATTCACTCATCCGTGTTTTTACGGTCTATATAAATCACGTTAACTACCTAGAAGGGGGTTAGAAGGGTGTTTGGGTAAATTTCTTGCCTCGTTTAGAGTATAGATCCTGCGAGGACTTGGTTCAAGCTTACTAGGACTTCGCATGAGGTAGATAGCATCAAATCGGGGGAAGTAAGAATGGCTTGAACCCTTTATAAATAAACTACTATTAAAAATTTATCCGACCTTACGGGACTGTATCCCTGCTGACTCAGACCAATATGGCCGAGGGTAACGTCGCCTTCACAAGAGGGGCCTACCACTTTTCGCATAAATAACTTATTTAATTATCTTCCAATATTCTGACCTTGCTGGACTATATCCCTCTTGACTCAGACCAATATGGCTGAGGGTAACATCGCCTTCACAAGAGGGGCCTACCACTATAACTAAGATAATATTTTAAAAAGCCCAAAGTGCGGGAATCATCAAAGGATATATAAAAGAGGAGTTGCAACCAAGTGATTCTTTCTTGTCTGTTTATCTTTATTTATTTATATTTTTACATCTAGTTTATCTTTTAAAACTTCCAAAACTTTTATCAAAATTTGGTTAGATCAGACGTTAATGATAAGCCGGTATTAAAAGCTCTTGTGTCCTTGAACGACCTATGTATCTTACCAACACTATACTACGTCTACGATGGGTGCACTTGCCCTTACGTGTGTAGAGTGATAGTATTGCATCATGTGTTATAAATTTTAAACTTGATCCACGAGTAAAAAGTGCTTAAAAATATAACAAAAATTATAATCACGCTCAACCACATCAAGTTTTTGGTGCCGTTGCTAGGGACACAAGGATTTTAAGAAAGCCTAAAATCAACAGCCTAATCAAATTATGCACATTTTTTCAAAACTGGGCGCCCGTTTTCAAATTTTTTTTTTACTTTTTACAGTAGGTCTGCCACGGGGCTGTGCTACTTGGCCATGCCCCCGTGCTAAAGATATTTCATAAAACTTTTTCAAACGCCCAGATACAGGCTTGACCACGGGGCCGTGCCAGTGTAGCACGAGGCCGTGGTCATCTCCCTATTAAATTTTATTTTTCTGTTTTCTGATCCCCAAGGCTCGTTAATCTTCTGGGCATCTTCCAATGGATTACTACTCAGAAGATTACAACCACTACTACATTAAGGATGATGACGAGGAACTATATTGTACCATTTGCGGTGAATATCATTCGGTGCAGCAATGTTACCTCTTTCAACCATCACCCTCATACACCACAAGTGAATAACCTAGGTTTGAGCTCCCAAAGCCAAGCTTTGATTGAGACACCAATCCGTTTGAAGCATACGACACGCCACCAACAATCGTTCTAGAGGCCAAAAGCCTTATATAAAGTCTCAAAAAATTTAGAACTCTTACCCAAGAGATCTCCAAAAAAGAAGAGACCATTTGTACTAAAGATGTAATAATCGAAAAGGTAAAAATAGATGAACAACAAAAAGAAAAACTCACGCATGAACTAAACCACAAAGAAGGTAAGTCTAAAAATGATGATTTCAAAACAAAACAAACAAAAACTTTCAAGAAATTCACATTTACAACCTTCTTTTGAAAATCATTGTTTGGTATCTTCTCATGCTAAGTTTTTAAACGAGTTAAACACTACTACTAAAATCGGAGAACTAGTTAGCATTAACTTAACAAATGATCAAACTTCACTAATACAAGATGAACACCATGAACTAAACATAAAATCGGTACCATGTTTTTTTCAAAACATCTTTGTTAACGTGCTAATTGATACAGATCTTTGTGTTAACATAATGCCAAACCTACATTTTCAAAAAGTTAGGTATTAGTGATCTTTTTCCTCTTAAAATTCCTATTTTTCTCTTTAACCGAAAAATGATAAAAGCCAAGGGATGATTGAGGATATCTTAATTCAAACAAGTCAAACAATAGTACCAACCAACCTTATCATCAAAGATGATGCTCCGCTCGTGTTGGGATAACCGTTCATAAAAACTCATCATAACTTAGTCAAACAGAACCAAAACAACCTACCACTTCAATTGGGGACCAACAAAAGGTACGTCAATCTTGACCACTCAATGAAATATCCAATTGGTAATGACGAATCCCTAATCGAAGATGAAACAGAGCCACTCGATATAGAAGAAACAAAAGAGCAACTCGTCGAAGAAGAGAACGCTATCGAAGAAACCTTTTCAGCCATCGACCATAATAAAGAAGAAAATAAGCGGTCTCTTGAAGACCCACCATTGTTCGAACTCAAAGAACTATCGGAAGGTCTAGAATATGCATTCTTAGACAATCATGGTAAGCTTCCCGTCATCATTTCTTCAAAACTAACCCTTTTTGAAAAAGAAAAATTCATAAAAGTTTAATTGAAGATGACTATAAAACGGTAATACAACCATAAAGAAGAGTAAATCCGAACATGCAAGAAGTGGTTAAAAATGAAGTGATCAAGCTACTAGACGCCAGACTCATCTACCCTATCTCCGATAGCCCCTGGGTAAGTCCCGTCTAAGTAGTGCCAAAAAAGGAGGTATGACGGTCGTAACTAATGAAAAAAATAACTCATACTAACAAGAACCGTCACCGGATGGAGGCTTTGTATATATTATCGCAAATTAAACGTGGCAACAAGGAAAGATCACTTTCCTTTGCCATTTATCAACCAAATGCTAGAAAGACTATCCGGTCATAAATTTTATTGTTTTTAGATGGTTTCTCCGGGCATTCTCAAATTCCCATACCACCGGAGGACCAAGAAAAAACAACTTTTACATGTCCTTATGGAACCTTTGCCTATCGATGCATGCCTTTTGGTCTATGCAATGCCCCCGCAACATTTCAACGTTGCATGGTGGCCATCTTCTACGATATGATATAAAAAACCATGGAAGTTTTCATGGACGATTGTTCTATCTTTGGAGATACATTTGACCAATGCTTCGATAATCTTGAACGAATGTTATCATGATGTGAGGAAACTAACCTCGCCCTTAATTGGGAAAAATGCCATTTCATGGTAACTGAGGGAATAGTACTAGGTCATAAAATCTCAAGCGAAGGAATGGAAGTTGACCTGCCAAAAATAGACACTATTTCCTAATTACCTGCCTCATCCTCTGTTCAAGCCATACGAAGTTTCCTAGGACATGCCGGATTTTATAGGTGATTTATCAAAAACTTTTAAAAAATATCTAGACTTCTAACAAAATTACTTGAAAAAGATGCCCTATTCATCTTCGATAAGGATTGCAATATAGCTTTTCTTACACTAAAAGAAATGCTAGTCAATGCACCAATCATGATGGCACCCAATTGAAAATTACCTTTTGAAATCATGTGCGATGCAAGCGACTTCGCAATTGGAGCCATCTTGGGACAACAAAAAGAAAAACATTTTCATCCAATATACTACACAAGTTAAACTCTTAACGATGCTCAAGAAAATTATACATCTAGCGAAAAAGAATTACTTGCCATAGTATTTGCTTTTGATAAATTTCATTCCTATCTTGTGCTTTCTAAAATACAATAGTCTATACAGACCATGCCGCCATTCGGTACCTTTTCAAAAAACAAGATGCCAAATCACGTTTGATCCGGTGGATTCTTCTCCTCCAACAATTCGACATTGAAATAAAAGATAAATGAAGAGCAGAAAACACCGCCGTGATCACTTATCTCGCTTAGAAGATCTCACTTTGGAGCTAACTCGGGAAGAGCTCATCAATGAAAAGTTTCCCACTGAATCCTTAGAAATGGTCGAATATAAAAAAGAACCATGGTACGCCGACTATGCAACTGTCTCGCTAGTGGTATTTTAGTCAAAGGATGGTCTCATCATCAAAGAAAAAAGTTCTTTGCCGATGTCAAACACTATTTTTGGGAAGATCCATATCTTTTCAAAATATGTGCCGACCAACTTATTCGAAGGTGCGTCCATGGTCAAGAGGCAAGAAAGATTCTTCGCCATTGTCACGAATGACCATATGGAGGACATCATGGAGCAACAAGCACCGCATGTAAGGTATTCGATTCAGGATTTTATTGGCCAACCATCCATAAGGATGCACACAATTTAATCAAAACATGTGACGCATGCCAACGAACAGGTAATATCTCATCCAAAAATGAAATGCCTCAAAATGGCATCCTTATTTGTGAAATCTTTGATGTTTAGGGTTTAGATTTTATGGGACCTTTCCCATCATCACGAGGAAACAAATATACTCTTGTTGTAGTCGATTACATGTCCAAATGGGCAGAAGCGAACCTCTTCCAACAAATGATGGAAAAGTTGTGGTAAAATTCCTGAGACGACTATTCTCTCGTTTCGGCACTCCAAAAACACTTATTAGTGATAGAGGCACCAAATTTTGTAATTACCAATTAAACAAAATTTTAACAAAATATGGGGTTTATCACCGTGTTTCAACTGCCTACCACCCTCAAACCAACGATTAAGTCGAAGTAATCAATTAGGCTTTAAAAAGAATCTTAGAGAAAACTGTGGGTCAAAAATATAAAGGACTGCGCGGATAAATTAGACGATGCTTTTCGGGCCTTTCGAACAGCCTATAAAACACCAATAGGCACTACCCCATATAAGCTCGTCTATGGAAAAAATTGTCACCTCATAGTAGAAATTGAACACAAACTATACTGGGCATTAAAAAACGTAAACCTAGACCAAGAAACTTTCGGTAAAAATCGATTCTATCAGTTAAACGAATTAGAAGAAATGAAAAATCAAGCATAGTCCAACTCAGAAATTTATAAGGAACACACAAAAAACATACACGATAAAATAAGCAAACCTAAAGAATTTCAGAAGGGGGATCAAGTGCTCTTGTTTAACTCAAGACTTCGGTTGTTTCTCGGAAAACTCAAATCTAGATGGTCGGGGCCTTTTTCCATTACCCAAATCTTTACACATGGCGCCATAGAAATTAAACCTCCAAATGGTGAACCTTTCAATGTCAACGGACAAAGGCTTAAGCTCTATATAGGTTTCCTTGAGGATGAGGAGGTTGAAATAACACTCCAAGAAGCAGATAAATGATCGAGGAATAATCAAACGTTAATTGTAAATATGAATATTTTTCTTTCATTTTAAATATCTTGTAGTTACATTTGGGAGGCGACACAAGAATGAAAGCGAAACAGGTAAGTACCAAAAAGGGAACCCTTTAGAGAAACGAACACACACACAAAAAAAACAAAAAAAAATATTGGCCATGGGCCGTGGCAAATCTGCAGACGGGTTTATAACCCTTTTTTCTTCAATTTTTCAACACAAAACCACGACCCGTTTCTCTCGAGCAACCGGTTCCTGCCTTACTTCCACCAATTTTTGACGATTCTCTTCCCAAATTCATCAACAAGGTATGATTCTAACATCATGTTTGTTTGCATGTAGTTTAACATAAAAAATCCGTGAAAAAATCTAGTATTCTTGAACTAGACCCATGCAAATCCCAAATTTTTGTTTAGATCTTGTTACTAGTAGTAAGTAGAAGTGGTTTGAGAAGTAAATAACCAACCATTGTCAGAAAAGCCAAATTGTTCAAAGAGTTTTCCACAAACCCTCATTCATAACTGGAAAAAGTTAAAATCGAAGGGGTAAATGAGTAGTTTGTGCAAAATTGACACTTGGGGTTTGACTTTCGAGGTAAACCGCACATAATGAACCAAAAATTTTCAATTTTTCAAAGCCGGCTCGAAAACCTTAATTTTGGGTTAACAGAAGGTTCACCACGGGGCCGTGGGCACCCTAGTCTTTAGACACGGGGTCATGCCTAGTATGCACGAGGCCATGTCCAGACCCCTTGATTTCATTTTCACATAATTTTTGACACACCAAAGTTCTTGCCTCATTAAGTGTATAGATTTTGCGAGGACTTGGTTCAAGCTTATGAAGACTTCCGTTGAGGCAGATAGCATCAAATTGGGGGAAGTAAGAACGGCTTGAACCCCTTATAAATAATTACTATTAAAACTTTATCCGGCCCTACGGGACTGATACCCTGCTGACTCAGACCAATATGGCCAAGGGTAACGTTGCCTTCACAAGAGGGGCCTACTGCTCTTCGCATTAATAACTTATTTAATTATCTTCCAATATTCCGACCTTGCGGGACTGTATTCTTGCTGGTTCAAACCAATATGGTCGAGGGTAACATCGCCTTCACAAGAGGGGCCTACCGCTATAACTAAGATAATCTCTTAAAAAGCCCAAAGTGTGGAAATCATCAAAAGATATATAAAAGAGAAGTTGGAACCAAGTGATCCTTTCTTATCTATTTATCTTTATTTATTTATATTTTTACATCTAGTTTATCCTTTAAAACTTTCAAAACTTTTATCAAAATCTGGTTAGGTATTAAAAGCTCTTGTGTCCTTGGACGACATCTGTATCTTACCATCACTATACTACGTCTACAATGGGTGCACTTGCCCTAACGTGTGTAGAGTGATAGTATTGCATCGTGTTTTATAAATTTTAAACTTGATCCACGAGTAAAAAGTTCTTAAAAATAAAACAAAAATTTTAACCACGCTCAACCACGTCAGGTCGTAAATAACCTAAAGTCAGATGGACCGTATATAAAGAAAGAGATTCAAAGAAACCTAAAAAGAGAGTTGGACGAAATAAGAGAAGAAAGTAGTAAAGGGGCTGTTGAAGTTCAAGGATTCAAGATCAAAGATTCAGGAGAATATTCGAGGAAGAAGAACGTACATGAGGGCAAGAGATTGTCCTTTATTGAGTTAGCACCCTTCGTATTATCGATTCCTATTGATTTTAGACATAGATTTGTTGAATTCAGTTTCTTTGTTTGTTATTACAAGTAACTAACCGCACAATAGCCGGTTAGGCTAGGATAATTCTTGTTACTATGCAAAGATTTGGTTGATTTTGTTATGGAAGTGTGTTTTAGTAAGGTTTGCTTATGAACTTGTGAAGTGTAATCTATATGTTGAGTATTGATGTCAAAAAGAGTATGTGTGGGTGATTTACGTCTTTCTATGAGGTTATGCATGTTACATGGAACCATTTAGTTGGGTGTGTCTATAGCCTAGTTATTTGGGAATATGGTGTTAACCTGAGAACGCTCTAGTTTTTTAACACCACACCCTCTTCTATTAAAGAAAACTATGACGAGCTTTCATAAGAACCATAATCAACTGCTTGCAAAAGTAATAAGATGATTCTGAACCTAATTGGTTATCTTTCTATCACTGTTTTCTGAACTTAATTATTTAAGTTGTTTACTGATTTCTTAATTCTTAAAAGTTACTTAGGTTAAATATTAGAAAAACGGTAGGTTAATAGATTATAGTGTCCACAGATTAATACTTGGGTACTTGCCTCGTCTATATACTATATATTGATAGGTACACTTTCCTAGAACGTGTGTTGTTAGTATTAGTGTATTTATCCTTAAAACTCGATTGTGTTCTTTGTCAATTTAATTGTTACTATCTAAGCACGTCACAAAACTTGAATTCTTAGATGATTGAGAGGATTTGAGAGTGTTTGGAGGTGTGTAAAAGGAGTAGGGGTTGTGGAGATGGTGTATTTATAAGTGGGTATTAGGGCTTATGTTTAAATGAAGATAGTTGGGAGTTGAAGTGGAGGGAAGGTTCAAAAATGACAAAACTCACAAGTTGAAATGGAGTCTGCCAGACCTAGTCCTTGCGGATCGTTAGACCTTTGGTCTTGTGGTCCATAAGACCTAAAATAAAATAAAATTTTCAAAAATGTCACTTTTAGTCCCTACAGTTAGGTTGTGTGCTAGTTTATGCTATAATTACATAATTAGGTATGTTTTAAGCATTTTAAGGTATATACAAGCATGTGTAAAGTGTAATGTGTGAATATGTTTGAGTATAATTCCGAGAAGATATATTCTCTGTGTATGACTCAGTTTTTAAATATAAATGCGAATTTCGTGATTGTTTGCATATAATGCAAGATTAATTATGCAAGTATGATATAAAATGTTATTTCCATTATGGGATTGAATTTGAAATACGGATTACAATAAATTGAAAATGACACAGAAAATACGGAACGTTACAGTTCGGGGTAGTGAGAATTGATCAAAATCATGTTCAATTGCAAGATTCAAGATCGAATGAGAGTGAGTTGATGGTGGTTGACGGTTGATGGTTTGGGGTGGTGGTTTAGGATCGTGGTTTTGAGGTGGGAGGGTGGGGATTAGGGTTTGGGTTTTTTTAATAAAATTCTTTAAATAAGGTAAATAGATCCATAGGTTTTAGGGAGGGTTGTTGGACTATCCATGGATTATTTTTAAACTAAAATCTCCATAATAACAATAATTCCCCTAAACTTTAATTTTTATAAAATTTCCTAATTTTACTAAAAATACGAATCCAAGTAGTTCCGCATAAAAATACGCGATTTCATGAAAGTTCACATCATATGCATAAAAGATACATAACATATAAATTCACATAATTGGTATTTAATTGTTCAAGAATTTATTTGGATTGATTACAACGTTCGGGGACTCACTCATATGACTCGGTAATTCACCGAATTACTGTTACGTGGGTGTTCATGTAATAATTGCCACACCCAATTAACCCTAATCAAGTGTAATGTATGAATGAATGTTTGAGATAATGTTTGAAATAACGGATTTCATGTTAACGGTGTTAACCTGAAAATGTCGGGTGTCACATCATCCTGTTGTTGAAGGAATTAACTGATGTCACTAAATAAAAAGAAAATTTTATGGGTTGTCACACAAGCTCCTTTATTTAGAACCATGAGTTTAAAGTATAAACAACCTTTTTATAAAAAAAGATGTTATCCCTACAGATAATTATAATATCATCGACGTACACCAAGAAGTAACACCTTTGATCGTCCCATTGGTAAATTAACAACGAAGGATCGATTAAAGACTTGCGAAACCCAATCTCAATGAGAAAAGGTGAACTTAATGTACAAAGCCTGAGGTGCTTGGGTTAACCCATATAGTGACCCGCGAATCTTATGTTATAATTTGGGTAATCTGGGTATTGACAAACTTTGGATTCTAATACTTGGGATTTGGTTTACGGTTTTGTGGTGGTAAATGTAATGGGATAGGAATATTAGGTGTGGAAGTTGTAGGGGTTTCAACGGATGAGGGTGAGGTATGGGCGGTGGTCCTTGGTGAAGAATGAGAGGATACTGGTGAAGGAAAAATTTGTGGCATATTCGAGGTGAATATGTTTGGATGTTAAAGTGGACTAATGTGAATTAGAAGGCAAGGTATGTGATGTGGTGGGTGAAGGAGGTGGTTTTGATGGAGGCAAAGGAATGATGGGAGGTCTGCCTGAAGGGGTGACAATGGAGGTCTGGTAGGAGGTATAATATAAGGCTAAGGTTACATTATAATAAGGCTATTTAAGAAAGTTTCAACTGTTGGTAAAAAATCTTGACTTTGTTTTGGGTTTTGGCAAAGGAATGGTGGGAGGTATGCTTGAAAGGGTGACAATGGAGGTCTGGTAGGAGGTATAATAGAAGGCATAGGTTACATTTTAATCAGACTATTTAAGAAGTTACAAGAGTGGGTAAAACATCTTGACTTTGTTTTGGATTTTGGTAGGGAAATTCATTTTAGGTGAATTCTACATGCTTTGAGTGAAAAAAAAGACAATAAGATGTGAGATCAAGATACTTATGTGCCATTTTTGAAGAGGAATATCCAAGAAATACCCATCGAGTGAATCGTGGGTGAAGTTTTGATGTTGCATAAGGACAAAGCCATGGATAGCAAAAACAACCAAAGTTTTGTGTAGGTGGGTGATATATATACATATGAGTTATATATAGACACTTGAAATCTAGAATCTGTGTAGGGAGCTGATTAATGAGATACATCGGTTTAAAACTCATGAGACCAAAAAGAAAGTGGAATATTAGTATAATGGATGGTAACCAATCTTATTTCGATAATGTGTCTATGTGGTATCTCGACAACACCATTTTGTTCTGGTTCATGCAGGGGTCAGATGCCTTGTGATTGAAGACATGGGATGAGTCTTGATACTCACCACCATTGTTTGTGAAAAGTGAGATTAAAGGAGTTTGAAATATATTTTTAAATAAAAGTTTGAGCTAGGGAAAAAGTTTGGAAAATCAGACATGTATTTCATTAGACATAACAACACGTAATTGAAGTAAAAATCCATGAAAATAACATAATAAGTAAAACCATTTATGGACTCTCATTTGGTCTCGCGCATTTGAATATAAAAGTTCCGATGGTTCTAACGCACTAAATGAGTTGGCACTAGAAAGGTACTTTGTAACTTTTGTTTATAAAGCATGCGTTACAATGGAATTTTTGAATTTAGATTGAAGCCCTTAACATTTTTATAAAGATTTAAAGACCAAAAAAGATGGGTGAACAACTTTAGATGCCATTTAAGATACGGTAGTCATGGTTGAGTTGTGTCATGGTAATAAGTTGAAGTTGGCATAGTAGATATCTACATAAATTTTTCCTCCCCCCATTAAAGACGCCGTTGTGTGAAGATCTTTCACAAGAAAATGTAAAGGAGAAAATTCAACCGGTACACTATTACTCTTACAAAGTTTAGCAATTTGAAATAAAGTTCTTATATGTTTGAGGAACACATAAAACATTTGATAATGAAAGTGGACCACAAGGAGTGTGTAGTTGGGGGGAGTCCTGAGATTTCTAACCTACTATTTGAACCCTAATTTTTGGTGATTTCCATCCACTTACAAGCATCTTTTAGACATCTAGAAATGATTTCAACATCAAGAGGATCATTATTCATCACCAACTCTTTAACCTAGTTATGAACTCCAAAGTTTAGTTTGATTTCTTGTTAGATTAACAATGAACTTTGTTATCTTTTCAAGCTTTATATTGTCTTTGACTTCATGATGAGCTAAACTCTTTGTATCACGATAATTTAGATGAGTTCTAGTAACATTTGATGATATTAATGGATTATTGACAATGGCTATGTTGATGCTATAGTTATATCATGATTATTTATCAATGATATTGTGTGTTTAAAGGTTGGATGATATATTCAAGATTAATGAATATTTAACTATGTGATGTTGGGAAACTCATAATGTATGCATTTATTCATAGTTTAGTGTATCACTATGTTAGTTTATGGCTTTTGAACAAGAAACAGTGAATGAAGTCTTAGTTATGTTCTAAAAACTCTTGAATGCGCATCCTTATGCTTAAGCTTAGAAAGGCTAAGTGCTTGTTATGATTTTGTCATGTTAGGTGTCTTGCTCGTTTAGGATTTGTTAACACACGTTGCTAGTTTGTGCAATCTTAACTTGAAAATTATATGTTGAAGAAGTGAAATATTATTACTTAGATTAATCAATTTCACGTGGTTTATGTGTTTTTCTTTTTATCTTTCCAAATAGTTGTTGGATTTATTACCCTTGAAAGACTATTAATCCATATCTATGAGATTTTAACATAGTTGTATAACTTGGTTTAATTGAAAGATTTTAGATGGTTTCAATTGTATATTTCAATCTAACTTTACAACAAGTTATATGACTAGGAGTCTTTAGCTAGATCCTAGTTACTTATGTGTTTGAGAACTTGCCTTGTATTCATACTAATCATCATTTGTAGTTAAATGAATTCGAGATTAAAGTGATGTTCTACTTGATTGATTACCTTCGAGCGTTTGTTACTTTGCATGCTATCTTAGTTAAAACCAAACATATCTAGTTTTTAATTAGCACAAATACACAAACAAATTTAGTTCTTATATGAAAATTCATTTTAAAACAGTGTTATTGTGAAAACCTTTATTAAAATTTATATGTACTTTCAAAATTCAAAACCAAAGAATAAAATGGTAATGTAACAAAATGATCAAAGGCCTATTATGATATACACATATATACAACATATAAGACATGTCATAAGGAATCCGTACTTTAACGACTACGTAGAGTTAAAGGAAGGACGAGGAATTTGTACCTTAATCAATTATTTAGGCTTTTAAAGACACTAATAAGTTCTCTTGGAAATGGTATGATCATTCAATGCCAATGTTTGCATAATTATTATTCCTAGATTAGATAAAGTCTCAAACTTATCTTCATATATATATTTAGGTTTAATTGTCGATATTTAAGTGGTAATGATATTACTATTTAATCTTTGTCTAATTGTATAATCAAATTTTGATTGTGTTATAATTATTTTGAATTCTTTTGCAATTTGTCTAGCTGATTAACATTATGTAATATCATTTATTAGTTTATATCAATTTATTAAGTATCATCAACTTACCAATATTTATTGGAAAACATTTTCAAAGTATTTATTCTATCAAACCTCTTGCATTTATAAAACAAATATATATTCAAAAAACCCTTTATTTATATAAAATCACTTTTCATTTTTATAATTACATAATAGTAATAAAGTTTATTTGCGTATTTTTAACAGTTTACTAATATTCTTTCAATGAAAATTTCAACTATTGTTATTTATCACATAGCTTATCTAATTGGATTAATCTTTCTAACTTAAATATTCTTTGCATGCAATTGGATACTTACGATACTTTAGTGGTTGGTCTCACATGCTTGTAAATTGGTTTTCAAATTATCAAATTTCTCATACACATATAGTTGGCAAGACACTATTGTCACATTTATATACCAGCACCCGAGATAATGTTCCACATCACATATAATGCCATCTCGTCAACTAAGATAATCGGTAACGCAAGGTCCGTGTGAGAAATGGGTTCTTTAGCCAACAAGGCTCCGTTTGGCTGCATGGGCATTGTGGATGCTCTAAGGTGATGCCACACAACATTTTCAGTCAAATAAGTGAAATGGTGATCGGTAATGACGCGTGCGTATATATACACATTTTTACAATGAATTTTAAACACGAACTCGGTTTTAATATATATAAAAACGATTTCTACCTTAAAATTAAACACACACAAAAGGACAAGTGCACCCTGTCGTATATGTAGTAAAGTATGGGTAAGAACCAGATGTCGATCCATGGACGCGGGCAGGTGCTTGTGTACTAAACCGTCGTCATTTATTTACCAGTAAAAAGGATATGTGAAATAGTTTTTCTAAAATTATCAAAAAAATATTTTAAGCCATAAAAGGCTTTAAACATAAAAATATAATTTCTTTTTCTTTTGTCTTGTTTTATAAGCAAAATAAGAATGTTATAAAAAATGTCACAAAGGCACTTGATCAATTTTCCAATTATAAAGACAACTAGTATCCCTTTCGGGAGTCCTAATATGATAATTCTTCGGAAAGTTAACGCGATAAACACACTTTAACCACCTAAAATTATTCTTTAACGAGCTATTGATATATTTTCATGTGAATCTTTAAAAAATAAGTTAGTCATCCGTTAAGAGTTTTCTAACCTCACTTTATCAAGTAAAGCAATACCGATAAACACAATACAGCCACCGAGACAAGCATAACGTGGATCATATCACAAACTCATTCATTTTGCAAGTTTTAAATATAAATCTACCAAGTTGGTTATTTTGGCCACAAATACTCAACAAAGATTATGAAATATATTAAGAACCCGCAATAGCACCATCTAACACGTTAGAGTCCTTCCGTGTAAGAAAGCATTTTTGATCAAAATCAGATTATCTTTTATTAAACCAATACCCATTTCTAGTTTCATGATGTAAACATATTAATCAAGTTAACAGTTCACTAATAAATGATTAATTATGGGGTTTATTCAACTTATCCTAACTAACCATTTACTAATTATCCAAGATAAACAATCATAATCAAGAATTCAACATCAATGAAACAAGATTGCCATATGATCATCAAGATTCAAACATGAGCAGTTGACTGAGCTTCATTTTAACTTGATAACAAACTAAATATTGATCATAAAACAAGTGTTTTTCATAGTATTCATAACAATATACATAAACATCATCTCAATGCTTGCAAATGTAATCAGAATTTACATTAAGAATAAGAAATCAAACTATAAACAAACAAGGATTTGATGGATTGGATGAATGATAAGCTTCTTGCAACCTTGAGGCTGGAAACCGTCCTGATCAGAGAGCTCCGCACCTCAGAAATCGCCCAGAAACTTGGAAAAATACCCAATATTGTGATCAGTCGCGAATGCGCTGTTTTATAGACAATTTTCATATCCGCACGGCCGTGCACTTTATCCGCACGGCCGTGCGCATCAGCATTACGTCACTGCAGGGTATGGGCAGACAAGTGGCTGTTTGAGCGACAAAATCTTCAGATGTACACGGCCGTGCCAATGATTTGCACGGTCGTGCCAAAGCTTCAGGTCACATGTGATCAGCAATCAAGTCGCGCACGACCGTGCCATTGGGCCGCACGGCCGTGCGTGCCGAGAAATGAGTCGTACTGCCTCTCGCACGGTCAGTGCTTCCGAGATCGCAAGTCTCGCACGGCCATGCCAATAGGTTGCACGGCCGTGCGGCATCTGTAACTTCAGCAGAATCTGCAGAATTTGTCCGGAATGCTCGTTAATCCCACTTTTTCTCCAACTTTGTCTGCGGTACGTCGTTTAGGACCTGAAAATATAAAATGGACCGATTAAGTAACTATACGACGATATTTTTGCTAAAAATGCACAAAACGGGGAACTAAATTATATATATTTTAACGCATATCAAACCTCCCCACACTTGAACTTTTGCTTGTCCTCAAGCAAACAAGAAATAACAGAATGCGGGCCTACGAGGGTCCCTAACGGTTCTATATAAATATTTGGCGTTAATTGTTTTTCCAAAAAGTCAACATCAACGACATTAAACCGAACAAGCAATTGCGAATATAAGGAAAGATAACCAAAAGGCAATGATTCCACTTCCGATCGACTTAACATGCAAATCTTCACATTCTCACAATGTTCACACACACTCGGTTATATTTATGATTCATACATGCAATGTGTATGTGCAAAACACTCAATGCCAAGGCGATGAATCATAAAATATATTAAGCTTGTTAAAAGATCTAATCTCCACCAACTAACATGCGAAAAAGCATAATCATAAGGTCTTTGAGGGTTGCAATGTTAGGCAATGGTTTCGGGTAGGAAATGGACATTTAAAAGTGGCTAAAAGGTTAAAACTCGGCGGTTATTTCTAACAAGCATAAATGAATTAGAACTATACATAAGTAAGGCATAAACGACCGATTATGACCATATCGAGCTAGTAAATGAGATTGTATCATTCAACATCTAAAATTGCTCCAATTTGATCCCCTTTTTTCTATTTTTGTTGCTATTTTCTTCTCTTTTTTGATAACAAACTATATATTTACAAGTTAGATAATAACCATAACCGAGTTTTAACAAAAATAAGCTGAACAATAAAAAGGCTCAATTTTGTTAAATGGGTGTCAACGGAAAAATACGGGATATAGGCTCAACGTGGTTTACTAATGGGATAATGGTGGTTACGGAAATTAAACAAAGAAAAAGGCTAACACAAAAGGGGTATCCTAAGTGCCTCTATCATATTCATGCTCTTTTCACATATTCATGGTTTTGAAAAGTGTACTAATGACAAGTTCTAAATCACATGGAATGCCCGGCTCGCTCATTTCCGAACAAAAACAAGCATGATAAGAATTGAAAGGCTCAAGTATGCTTACGTAATTGAAGGAATGGGTATAAACGTAAAGATCATGCAAGTTTTTCTTTTGTTTGTCACGCTTTTAGTTGTTATCTCCATTTAAAAATCAATTTGGCTTGCCGATTTTTATTGTATCAGCTGATTTTTAATGAAATACAATTGACATTTATTACAAAACATATATATATACATATATTTTTATTTTTATTTTTATTTTATTTTTTTAAGGACAAACAAAGTTAACATGTTAAACCCCTCCCCACACTTGATTTTCACAATGTCCCCAATGTGAATCAAAAATTAGTTACGCAGTTATTAATTAGCAAAACTGAAGTGTGAAAAGGTGAATAATACTCCCCTAGAGCGGAAGAAGACTTGGAGATATTTGGTGTGACCACTCTTCTTTTCTTTCCGTCTCTGTGTGCATTTCCATATACCTGCAAAACTTATCAAACTATCCATAACACAGGCAACGCATTTGATCAAAATATATTAGGTGCATAAAGATTCATCCCAAAAGCTAGAAATTGAAATAACAAAAGTACTAATAAATTGTTTCAAAACAAAACGAAATACATATCCACGGGGTTCTTTAAAGAAAAGCAGTAAAAAAGAAAGACCCCGAAAGGAGACAATAATAAACAACGGTAAATAAACACTAAAGGGCACCAGCGCTTTCGTCAGCTAAACTCTTCCCCCTACTAGTCCTCCTCATCGTCTTGGCGGGCTTCGGATGGGCCCGCATCGTCATGCCTGGGGTTCCCGAATGGGAACTGTGGAGGATTGCCAAAGTAGTTCGGGAAGGCGTTGTGAAGCCCTCCGAAAATGTAAGAAAACCCAGCATGCATCTCATCCCTCATGGTATTCTGGCTCACCTGCATATGCTAGAACTGCTGGTAGAACTCTGGATATGAGGGAATGCCAGGGGACCAATCCTGATGTGCCTGGTATTCTGGCAGGTGCTGGTACTGGTACTAATGCTGCTGCTCCTGCTCTGGTGGCGGTCCGATAAAAACATCCCCTTGAGCATGTGCCTCGTGGGCAGGCTCCATTTCGACGTCCGGCTCTTCGTCAGATGGTAGAGGTGGAAGTGGGTCCTAAACTTCCCCATGTAGGCCCCTTAACCTTGGGCCATTTCCCGTATCACCAATCAAGCCCATTGCCCGTAGGGAACGAATGTCCACCTCACCCCCTGAGTGGACCAGTGTCAAATGATCGACCACATTTTCTGTCATAATCCCGATAGAATAAGCAAGTTGGGTCACATACTCGCCACCGTGAATTTCACTGCTCATCGACCTCCCCGCGCTGTTAATAAAAAATTCCGCCATACGGGCGGCGAGGTTGATGTGTACTCCATTCACGATGGAGTAGGTATAGCAGATCCGGTGTGGGACAGTTCCCCGAACTGTCCATGGGACCGCATATGGTGTGGCTCATGACTTGGTGAAGAACCCTGAGAAGCGGGTCGCTCAGTTTCGACGCTTTTGCTCTCCTAGCATCGTAAGGTGGCCCATTAGCTATGTGAGCCCAAAAATCAGCCCTCTCTTCGTCGTTGCTGAACTTTTAGATGTTCGAAAAAATATCAGAATTTATATCGTCATCCTCGTAAATGCCCAACTTCTTTCCAAGCTTTGCCACTGACCATTATGCCATCGCCCCCCAAGCCTAAACCGAATGATTTTAGCGTTTTTGAAGTCCGGGTTTTCGCTCCTTGGCTTATCGTATTCGTAAGAAGCGAAAAATTCCAATGTTAGCTCAAGGTAGACAGGTCGCTCTATGTTCAGCAACCTTGCCATCGGGATTGAGATCATTTCTTGCAGCCTTTCCGATTGATTCAAGGCTTGCAAGGCTTCCCAACTCAGCCGTCTTGGCTCACCAATTTGGCCTTGTCGGTTCCATAGGGTTTGCAATCGATTAACGCAAGGACACTCTTTTTGCCTGCCGGCGTCGAATTGTAAGAACCGGTGATCCATCTGTAAGCAGAAAAGCAATAAAAATCAAGCCAGAGCTAAAAAATTTTGGTTTCGGCACTAGAACAGTGACTTTGAAGCATTCGTTTGCTATCACCAGAAGTCGCATGACCATGCGGATGGGTTGCATGGCCGTGCGGATCCAAACCACACACTATTTTATGCCGGAGATTCACTGCAATGATTTAGGCCCGCACGGCCGTGCAGATGAGGCGCACGATCGTGCATCGTCTGCAGTTCCTAAAAATCTGGTCCATTCACTGAATTCGGTTGTTTTACCATAAATCAAGATGTTTTCTCAGTGAATGGACCGAGGGTTCCTGAGTGGGGCCTTTATTCGCCCAATTTTGCTAAGAATAGGGTTTGATTGTCTTTTATTAAGAAAACCCCAAAAATTTCTTGAACAAGAACCCTAATCTACCCTAGAACAGAACAAAAGATGCAAAACATAAAGGAGATTCGTATGACTACGGAAAATCCTTTTAAAAAGTGGTGATTTTTGAGAGGGTGCGAGTGTGGAAACGGCAGTGCGGCTAGGGTTTCGAATGAGAGTTGGTTTTTTAATAAAATACCCGTATTTAAAGTTACTGAACCAACTTTCAGAAAAGTACGCGCACGACCGTGCGAAGATGTGCATGGTCGTGCGGATTTGAAATCTTAGAACCCTAGTCACTGATCTCGGTCCGCACGGGCGTGCGGATGGGTCGCACGGTCGTGCGTGTCTGGGAAGTCAGTCCGCATGGTCGTTCCTGCAGATACAACTCTAACGTGCACGGTCATGCGGATAAATTGCACGGCCGTGCGGCATCCGGTAGTCTGCAGATTTTTGCAGAAAAATGCACCCAGCTCTGTTTTTTTCGCCGAAATCACCAACTTTTCAAGTGTTTAGCCGTTTGAGCATCGTTTCCATCACAGAACTCTCTAAGGCATGAATCAAAACGTGGAAAACCTATAACTTAATGAAAAACGAAGAAATCACGAAATAAACACAAAATATTAACATAATTACTTATTTACCCTTAGCGTGCAAATTACGCCCGCTAAATTTTTTCTCTGCGAGTCGATAGCTGGACTTTCCTCCCCACACTTATTACGCGTGCGGGGCGTGGAGTTCGATGACCTCCACCGCCGAGTCAACCGGTCCATGAACATAAAGCTTTAGCCGATGACCGTTGACTTTAAATGTTACCCCGTTTGAGTCCTCGATGACTATAGTTCCATAGGGGAATACTTCCTTGAATGTGTACGGCCCCGTCCATCGGGACTTCAACTTTCCGGGGATAAATTGAACAATAGCACAAGATCTCCTACTTTGAACTCTTTGTGATCTCTTAAGCGCTTATCATGTAATCTTTTAACGCGCTCTTTATATAAGCAAGAGTTCTCGTAGGCATGGCTTCTTAATTCTTCGAGCTCATGGATCTGCGAGAAGCGAGCCTCACCGCCGCTCTTCATATCCAAATTTGCAGTCTTTAATGCCCACCACGCTTTGTGCTCCAACTCGACTGGGAGATGGCACGCTTTCCCATAAACCAGCCTACAAGGAGTAGTCCCAATAGGTGGCTTGTACGCTGTTCGGAAAGCCCATAGCGCGTCATCTAACTTGTCTGACCAATCCTTGCGGTTTTGACCCACCGATAGCTCAAGGATCCTCTTCAGCCCCCGGTTCGTGACCTCTACTTGCCCGCTCGTCTGGGAGTGGTATGGTGTAGCTAGTCTGTGGTGAACACCATATCGAGACAGGGCCTTTTCTAATTGCGCATTACAAAAATGAGTTCCACGATCACTGATTAGTGCCTTCGGGGCACCAAACCGGGCAAACAAGCTTTTCAAGAACCTCAAGACTACTCTGGCGTCATTTGTGGGTAAGGCTTACGCCTCGGCCCATTTCGACACGTAGTCTTCAGCTACCAGGATATACTTATTACCACGTGAGGATGGGAATGGTCCCATGAAGTCGATTCCCCAAACATAAAATACTTCACAGACCTGGATCGAATTCTGAGGCATTTCGTTGCGCGCGGATATATTTGATGCCCTCTGGCATGCATCGCACGCTCGCACCAACTTCTGTGCATCATGAAAAATAGTAGGCCAATGAAAACCGGCATCTAACACCTTCTTCGCGGTGTAGTTGGTTCCGTGGTGACCTCCGGTAGGCCTTCATGACATTCACGCAGAATGTCGGCTGCCTCCTCTCCAAACACACATCTACGAATCACGCGATCCGCTCCGACTTGAAATAAGAATGGGCCATCCCAAGTATAATACTTGACGTCTGCAAAGAACTTCCTCTTCTTGCTGATGTGTTAATCCTTTGACGAGGATTCCGCAGGCTAGATAGTTCGCGAAGTCGGCAAACCAGGGCGACTCATCTCTCACCTCTATGCTCATCAGGAACTCGTGGGGGAAATTGTCGTTTGGCTCCCTCCACGTCTCCTTGGAATCTCCGCGCTCGAGTCTCGAGAGATGATCGGCCGCAACGTTCAACGCACCCTTCTTATCTTGGATCTCGATATCGAATTCTTGCAGCAACAGAATCCATCTAACCAGACGTGGTTTTGCGTCTTGTTTGCTGAAAAGATATCGGATAGCAGCGTGATCCGTGTATACGATAGTCTTGGACAACACAAGGTACGATCTAAACTTATCAAACGCGAAAGCTACCGCCAAAAGCTCCCTCTTCGTAGTAGTGTAATTCTCTTGTGCATCGTGCAAGGTCTTACTGGCGTAGTAAATAGGATGAAAGTGCCTCTCCTTTCGTTGTCCCAAGACTGCCCCTATAGCAAAATCGCTGGCATCGCACATTATCTCAAACGGCAACGCCCAATCTAGTTCAACTAAAATAGGGGCTTCAACAAGCCTTCGGTTCAACAAATTGAATGCCGTCAGGCATTCTTCTGAAAACACAAACAGAGCATCCTTCTCCAACAAACGGGTCATGGGTCTTGAGATTTTTGAAAAATATTTGATGAATCGCCTGTAGAACCCAGCATGACCCAGGGAACTCCTAACTGCTCTGACTGAGGTAGGGGGTGGAAGTTTAGAAATAACATCCACTTTGGCTGGATCAACCTCCAACCCCGCTTGCGAGATCCTGTGCCCGAGAACTATCCCTTCCTTTACCATGAAGTGACACTTCTCCCAGTTGAGCACAAGATTTGTCTCTTCGCACCTCATCAGCATCTTTTTCAAATTTTTCAGACAATGATCGAAAGAACTCCCAAAAACAGAAAAATCATCCATGAACACCTCCATGGAGTCCTCAATCATGTCATGAAAAATGGCAACCATGCAGCGCTGAAATGCCGCCGGCGCATTGCACAACCCAAAAGGCATACGCCAGTAGGCGAATGTGCCGAAAGGGCAGGTGAACGTAGTCTTCTCCTGGTCCTCAGGAGCAATCGGAATTTGAAAATAACCTGAAAACCCATCCAGAAAACAATAGAATGACTTCCCCGACAGACGTTCCAACATCTGATCGATGAATGGAAGCGGGAAGTTGTCCTTGCGGGTGGCGTCGTTGAGTTTGCGGTAGTCGATGCAAACTCGCCATCCGGTGATGGTACGGGTCGGAATAAATTCATTCTTGTCGTTTGAGACTACAGTTACGCCTCCTTTCTTGGGCACTACTTGTACAGGGCTCACCCATACTGAATCAGAGATAGGGTATATTAACCCTGCGTCAAGTAACTTGATCACCTCTTTCTTTACGACGTCTTGCATGTTTGGGTTTAACCGCCTCTGAGGTTGAGCACACGACTTATAATCATCCTCCATCAGAATCTTATGAGTACAGAAGGAAGGATTGATGCCTTTGATGTCCATAATCTTCCACGCCATGGCTTTCTTATGAAGTTTCAGTACCTCGAGAAGTTTTCTCTTCTCCTCTTCCTCTAAGGATGAAGAAATAATGACCGGAAGACGACATTCCTCGTCCAGAAATGCATACTCGAGATGTGGTGGGAGTTGTTTCAACTCCAATGACGGCGGATCCTCTACTGAAGGCTTCGACTTTCCTTCAACTTCACAATCAATCTCCACAAATCTGTCTGGGCTATGGGAACCATAATCACTGACTTGACAAACCGGCTGCTCAAGTCCGTGCATATCCGAATCTATCTCCTCAATGGTGCCTTGAAAATGAGAGTTCACAAAGGTATCGACAATGTCGACATAATAAAGCGTATCATCTTGGCTTTGTGGGTGCTGCATCGACCGCTTAATGTCGAAGGTCACATGCTCATCATTAACTCAGAGCGTGATTTGGCCTACGGCCACATCTACAATCGTCCTCGCGGTATTGAGGAACGGGCGTCCGAGTATCAAAGGCACCTTGGAGTCTTCATCCATGTCCAGACTGACAAAATCTACGGAAAACACGAATTTGTCGATTTTAACCAGCGTGTTTTCAACAAACCCGCGCGGATACTTGATCGATCGATCAGCAAGTCGAATACTCATCCTCGTAGGTGATGGCTCACCTAGATCTAGCTTAGCAAAAACCTTATATGGCATAAGGTTTATGCTTGCTCCCAAATCAGCCAATGCGTGGCTGACGGACATGCTTCCTCTAAGGCAAGGAAGGGTGAAACTGCCCGGGTCTCCTATATTTTCGGGTAAACGATTTTGAAGAATAGCCGAACAATTTTCATTCATTAAAAACACACGACATGTCGTCGAGCTTTTGCTTATTTGTGAGGATGTCCTTCAGGAACTTAGCGTATTTGGGCATTTGAGCCAACGCTTCAACAAATAATATGTTTATATGCAACTGTTCGAACATCTCAAGAAACTTACCATATTGTTCTTCATTCCTTTGCTTCTTCAGTCTACCCGGGTACGGAACTGGAGGAGTATAGTCTGTTTCTGGCTTCTGGAGCTGTGCTGTACTTACTGGGACTCGCCTAGCGTGCACCTCGTCTGAAGCGCCAGTATGGACCGTCTCAGTGATCGGTGGTGAGTCAGATATGTCAGGTCCCGTGGCTTTTCCACTCCTCGTCATTACCGCATTAACGTGCCCTCTTGGGTTAGGCTCTGTATTGCCCAGAAGACCGCCCTGAGGTCGCTCTGACATCATCTTAGCTAACTGGCCCACTTGATTCTCGATGGCTTGAATGGAGGCCTTCTGACTCCGCATCTCCCCTTCTTGGGCCATGAAACGCTCTTCGTGCTGCTGATAACGCTTCTTAGCCAACTGGTTCGCACTGTTTGAATTGCTCAAAAGTTGTGCCATCATTTCCTCCAGCTTAGAATTATTCTGAGGGGCTTGTTGCTGGGAACTGCTCCCGGCACCCTGATTATGGTACATATTGGAGTGCGGCTGGTAGGGGCGACTTTGAGGCTGAAAAGATTGACCATAGGATTGCTGTGGAGCGGGGGCGCGCTGAGCATACCCGAGTGGGTTTTGGTTACCTGAACCACCCTTCCACCCAAAGTTTGGGTGATTCTTCCATCCCGGATTATATATGTTGCTGTAGGGGTTATTTTGGGGTCTAGTTTGATTTCCCAGATAATCCACCTCCTCGTGGCCTGTAAACATAACTCCCTGTTCGCATGCACCCAACTCGTGTGAAATCCCACACTGCTCGCATGAAGATTGAACCTGCGAAATATTATGAGCTTGATCGATTTTTGCAGCAAGGGCTCCAATCTGAGCAGTAAGAGCCGTGTAAGTATCAACAGCATGAACTCCAGAACAAGATGATGTCCTAGCTCTCTCTCCGGCTTGATGAGAGCTAGACTTCAAAGCAGCTTTCTCGATAATTGCATAAGCTTCATTTGGCGTCTTCGTTCCTAGATCTCCTCCTGCATACATGTCCAAACGCTCCTGTGAATCATAGTTTAGTCCTTGGTAGAAGGTTAGTACAAGTTGTCTTTTGGACAAACCATGATGTGGGACGTCAATAAAAAGATCTCTAAACCTCTCCCATGCAGCGTGTAATGACTTTCCATCATCCTGCCGAAACGTCATGATGCGGTTCTTCAACCTAGCTGTTTTCTCTGGAGGGAAGTAATTTTGCATGAACAGCTCCGCCATTTCATTCCAGGTAGTAATGGATCATGCGGGAAGTAATAAAAGCCAAGCTCGGGCTTTGTCTCGCAAAGAGAACGGAAAGAGCCGCAATCGGATTGCATCGTCTGAAACATCTCGAATCTTGAAAGTAGAGCATACCTCAAGAAATGCAGCAATATGTCAACCTGGGTCTTCATGATCCTTTCCATCAAACTGCACCGAATTTTGTAACATGTTTATGATGACCGATTTAATCTCGAAATTCGGCACCACCACAGTCGGTCGGGCGATACTAGGCTGCAGGCCTTCGCCTCCCGGACGGCCAGTCTCATTCAATGGCCGGTCGTCGTCTGCCATGGTGCTCCCCCTTCAACCTCTGAGTTTTCACTCTCAGCAGGTACCTCCGGCTCGTCTATTTCAGCTGAGATAAGTTGTGCAACCACACGGGACCTTTCTCGAAGTCTCCTACTCCTCCGTAGGTCACGTTCCTGTTCGTCAGATGGCTCAGCAGCAGCGGGCGCGGGGGTTGAGGACATCAACCTGTAAGGAAGGGATAAGCACATCCCGAAACGATTAAATAAATTATAATATTATATTATACAATATTTTATTAATAAAATAATATATATTTTTTGTAGTTAAATGAATTCGAGATTAAAGTGATGCTCTACTTGATTGATTACCTTCGCGTTTGTTACTTTGCATGCTATTTTAGTTAAAACCAATCATCTCTAGTTTTTAATTAGCACAATAATACAAACAAATTTAGTTCTTATATGAAAATTCATTTTAAAACACCTGTTATTGTGAAAACCTTTATTAAAATTTATATGTACTTTCACGCACATCACATCTCGGCTTGAAATCCAAAACCAAAGAATAAAATGGTAATGGAACAAAATGATCAAAGGCGTATTATGATATACACATATATACAACATATAAGACATGCCATAAGGAGTCCGTACGATAACGACTACGTAGAGTTAAAGGAAGGACGAGGAATTTGTACCTTAATCAATTATTTAGGCTTTTAAAGACACTAATAAATTCTCTTGGAAATGGAATGATCATCCGATGCCAATGTTTGAATAATTATTATTCCTAGATTAGATAAAGTCTCAAACTTATCTTCATATTTATATTTTAGGTTTAATTGTCGATATTTAAGTGGTAATGATATTACTATTTAATCTTTGTCTAATTGTATAATCAAATTTTGATTGTGTTATAATTATTTTGAATTCTTTGCAATTTGTCTAGCTGATTAACATTATGTAATACCATTTATTAGTTTATATCAATATCAATTTATTAAGTATCATCAACTTACCAATATGTATTGGAAAACATTTTCAAAGTATTTATTCTATCAAACCTCTCGCATTTATAAAACAAATATATATTCAAAAACCCTTTATTTATATAAAATCACTTTTCATTTTTATAATTACATAATGGTAATAAAGTTTATTTGCTTATTTTTAACAGTTTACTAATATTCTTTCAATGAAAATTTCAACTATTGTTATTTATGATATAGCTTATCTAATTGGATTAATCTTTTAACTTACATATTCTTTGCATGCAATTGGATACTTACGATACTTTAGTGGTTGGTCTCACATGCTTGTAAATTGGTTTCCAAATTATCAAATTTCTCATACACATATAGTTGGCAAGACACTATTATCACTTTATATACACGCACCGAGATAATGTTCCACATCACATATAACGCAAGGTCCGTGTGAAAATGGGCTCTTTAGCCAACAAGGCTCCGTTTGGCTGCATGGGCATTGTGGATGCTCTAAGGTGATGCCACACAACATTTTCAGTCAAATCAGTGAAATGGTGATCGGTAATGACGCGTGCGTATATATACACATTTTTACAATGAATTTTACAAACGAACTCGGTTTTAATATTTATAAAAATGATTTCTACCTTAAATTAAAACACACACAAAAGGACAAGTGCACCATGTCGTATATGTAGTAAAGTATAGGTAAGAACCAGATGTCGATCCATGGATGCGGGCATGTGCTTGTGTACTAAACCGTCATCATTTATTTACCGGTAAAAAGGATATATGAAATAGTTTTTCTAAAATTATCTAAAAATATATTTTAAGCCATAAAAGGCTTTAAACACAAAAATATAATTTCTTTTTCTTTTGTCTTGTTTTATAAGCAAAATAAGAATGTTATCAAAAATGTCACAAAGGCACTTGATCAATTTTCCAATTATAAAGACAACTAGTATCCCTTTCGGGAGTCC
The DNA here is from genome assembly GCA_947069175.1 of Scalesia atractyloides. NCBI lineage: Eukaryota > Viridiplantae > Streptophyta > Magnoliopsida > Asterales > Asteraceae > Scalesia > Scalesia atractyloides. The sequence goes on along the minus strand of CAMTDV010000020.1, from coordinate 35,188,702 downwards.
TAATATGATAATTCTTCGGAAAATTAACGCGATAAACACACTTTAACCACCTAAATTATTCTTTAACGAGCTATTGATATATTTTCATGTGAGTATTTAAAAATAAGTTAGTCATCCGTTAAGAGTTTTCTAACCTCACTTTATCAAGGAAAGCAATACGGATAAACACAATACAGCCACCGAGACAAGCATAACGTAGATCATATCACAAACTCATTCATTTTGCAAGTCTTAAATATAAATCTACCAAGTTGGTTATTTTGGCCACAAATACTCAACAAAGATTATGAAATATATTAAGAACCCGCAATAGCACCATCTAACCCGTTAGAGTCTTCCGTGTAAGAAAGCATTCTTGATCAAAATCAGATTATCTTTTATTAAACCAATACTCATTTCTAGTTTCATGATGTAAACATATTAATCAAGTTAACAGTTCACTAATAAATGATTAATTATGGGGTTTATTCAACTTATCCTAACTAACCATTTACTAATCATCCAAGATAAACAATCATAATCAAGAATTCAACATCAATGAAACAAGATTGCCATATGATCATCAAGATTCAAACATGAGCAGTTGACTGAGCTTCATTTTAACTTGATAACAAACTAAATATTGATCATAAAACAAGTGTTTTTCATAGTATTCATAACAATATTACATAAACATCATCTCAATGCTTGCAAATGTAATCAGAATTTACATTAAGAACAAGAAATCAAACTATAAACAAGCAAGGATTTTATGGATTGGATGAATGATAAGCTTCTTGCAACCTTGAGGCTGGAAACCGTCCTGATCAGAGAGCTCCCGCACCTCAGAAATCGCCCAGAAACTTGGAAAAATACCCAATATTTTGATCAGTCGTGAATGCTCTGTTTTATAGACAATTTTCATATCCGCACGGTCGTGCGCATCAGCATTACGTCACTGCAGGGTATGGGCAGACAAGTGGCTGTTTGAGCGGCAAAATCTTCAGATGTGCACGGCCGTGCCAATGATTTGCACGGCTATGCCAAAGCTTCAGGTCACATGTGATCAGCAATCAAGTGTGCACAACCGTGCCATTTGGCCGCACGGCCGTGCGTGCTGAGAAATGAGTCGCACTGCCTCTCGCACGGTCAGTGCTTCCGAGATCGCAAGTCTCGCACGGCCGTGCGGCATCTGTAACTTCAGCAGAATCTGCAGAATTTGTCCGGAATGCTCGTTAATCCCACTTTTTCTCCAACTTTGTCTGCGGTATGTCGTTTAGGACATGAAAATATAAAATGGACTGATTAAGTACCTATACGACGATATTTTAGCTAAAAATGCACAAAACGGGGGCAAAATGGGGAACTAAATTATATATATTTTAACGTATATCAGGTAACATAAACAATATTAGGTTCGAGTCTTTTTTTATGCATAAAAAAGTTCTTAAATTGGAAAAAAGATATACTACCTCAAATAAAAAAATATATAAATCCTAATACTTTTTGTGTAAGACCATACTGAGTGGAGGGGCGTGAAGCGCCATATGACAGCCACATCAGTAAATGTCATAAAAGTGATGTGGGGCAAAAAAAGGGAATGGGATGGGGCGTGAAAGGTTGACGTGGTGCGACACATGACATACATTTTTGTATTTATTTTATATTAAAAATGGAAAAATATTAAATTTAAATAAAAAATAATTATTAATTAGATAATTAACATAAATTAAAAAATTACATAAAGTAAAAGAATACATTAAGTTCAAATAAAATTACATAAAGTTAAAAAAAGTACATAAACTTTCAATCATCGTCTTCGTCAGCGTTGTTTCGTGGAACGCTCCAAACGTGTTCAACCAAATCCACTCGAAGGTTGTAATGTATAACACTGTCATAAATATCCCTTGCGTTCCCTTCTCTCTCTTTATCACTTAGTTCTACACTCCTCCTCATAATATTTGTAAATAAGCACGTTCTTCGTTCTCCAAAATCATGCTATGTAAAATAATGCATGCGTACATCACATTCGAATTATAGGTTTTTCCATAATCCTACACGACATCCTCAAAATGTATACATCATATTTTGAGAAAATTGGGTTAAAAGATGTGAATATATAGGTTTTTTAAAATAATTTTTTAATTAAACTAGCCGTTCAACGACTAGTTAGACCTTATCCAATAGAAGGTGGTCACGTCACCCCACCATTGCCCTCAACGCCGGTCAAATTCTTCAAGCCCTCTCCCCACACCGTTGACCACGCCATTCTAGAGCGGTGTGCCCATCGTAGGCTAGCTTCCACACAAATTTTCCACGCGTCAACTGTATAGTTAACATTATTGAATGCTGACATATTATACTTCTTTTTTATTGTTATTGAATCAACTAATATACTTTTTTGTTGTAAAACAACGGCCTAATAGCAACCAATATATGATATATGTAAACAAGAATTATAGAGATCATATAGAGAGAAAGATAGAAAGAAGAATCGAAGAACTCATTCTTATTGATATAAAGTATGAACTACATATGTCTCTATTTATAGGCTTACACAGATGAGAGTTAAGTACATGGAGAGTCACCACATTATAAAGACATGTGGATAGTCACAGATTAAACATAATAATACTATCCACGTGATAAAATAATATATTACTCTTATAATACGCTTGGTGATGATGCCTCGTTAAAAACCTTGATAGGAAAACCCCGTGGGATAAAACCATAGCTAAGGAAAAAAGAGTGCAACGCGTATTATTCTCTCCCTGATGATTTGAGCTCCTTGAGTCAACGCATCCCGATCCCGTGAACAAGTTTCTTGAATGTTGAGGTCGGAAGTGATTTGGTAAACAAGTCTTTCAAATTTTCGCTAGAATGAATTTGTTGGACCACAATATCACCATTATTTTGTAAATTATGTGTAAAAAGAACTTTGGTAAGATATGTTTGGTTCTGTTTCCTTTAATGTTCTTTAAGTTGTGTTATGCATGTCGTGTTGTCTTCATGTATTGTTGTTCATCTTTTATCCCCCTAATAAATACCACAAGATCTACCAATATGTTGTGTGACAGGCCTCAACAAACGCATTCTCGACTAGCTTTATGGATTGCCAATATTTCTTCATGGTTAGATGAAGTGGCTGTGATTGTTTGCTTGACGGAACGCCATGAATTTGTAGTGCCTCTATGTGTAAATAAATATCCAGTTTAAGATCGACCATAATGAGGACCAGGCATATAACCTGCATCTGCAAGTCCAACCAAACTTGTTTTGACTGGTTAGTAAAATACAAGCCCATATCTTTAGTACCTTGAAGGTACCGAAAATTTGTTTTACCCATTTTAATGCCTCTTTGTTGACATGAACTATATCTTGCCAATAAATTTACAAAAAATAATATATCCGGTTAGTTTATAACTAACATGAAGTATTGCATCAACTACACCCTACTATGGTACATTTGTACTAATAATATCTATTTACAACATGACAAGGATAATTTGTTTTTTCTACCTAATAATTTAACAATCTCTTACTTTCTTAGAGTTGCACTTAAACATATTAAAATGCCTAAAATCTTCCAGATGCAATTTGATTGATATATAAAATTATCGTTAAACAAATGCTCAACCCGCATGCCATCTGTTCAGTAGATATCTAGATATCATCAACATATCTTATAATATTTTATAAACATGATATTAAACACATGATCGAGTACATCATATTCATGTCCCTTTTCTCCAAGATAATCACTGAGTTGATTATAGTTTGACTCAACTATTTTTTCGAACTTCATATAATATATTTCTCGAGCTTTTAATCTCAGTGTTTCATGCATTTATAATCTGTCATGGACTTCCTTCCATGTGACAAATCATGTACATTCTTCAAAGTTTTGTCTCATAAACTTCATCAGTAAACACATCATTTTTTTTATTTTCTATTCAATGAATTCGTTAACTATTATTTCATTTTCATATTATATCATCTTGTGCATACTTTATTGGGATATCATAATCACATATGCTTATTGCTGCATAGGTATTACATCCTTACGATGTTAGTGTTTAAGCACTAAACTGCCTCTCGAAACTCATCATGAGTTCCATTTATATTCAATTCATGAACGTATACAACAAGTATAATTTATTTGGATCCATTTATGTATACATCAGTCATATCGTTCTCGAGAACTTACTTTACATGATTTTGAAACTTCAAATACTTTAAGAATATCATGTTAATTTCATTGTATTATATATTTTAGGATACCATAATATCCATTAGACGCATATCAATTCTCTCTAGTATTACCAGACTAAAAAAAAGTTGCTACATCCACCATAGCAAGTATTTCTCCTTATAATAAATTACAAGTATTTACGGTTATGCATGTGCCATCAATTCTGTCTAATATTGTATAATTTCACTTTTCTAATTATGCTTTCGCACAAAAGGCTCATTTGTATAAAACAATTTTTAAAACTTTTAGTTTTATGGATCAATCATCCAATAACTTCAAAATCATGAGAGATTGTAATTCTGCCTCATTTGCGTCTTTCTGTTTTGGCCAATCATTTCGTTTACCGGCAGATCTTAGTTCTTGATCCTTAACATTTTCAATATTTTAAGGGCTATTTATATACAACATTATCATCGACGTTGAATTTTGTTTCGATTTCATATATTCCAAGACATGATACATAAATTAGTGAGATCTCTTCGTTTTTAGGTACCCAACTTCTGGAACCATCATGTCTAATTTCTCTTTAGAAGACACTTTTACTATACCTCGATACCATTTTCATTTCTTGCTCCATTTTCGAGGATTTTTATTCTTGGAACCGACTAGTCTATCATGCTTCAAGCGTGTCATAGACTCATCACCAATGTATGGTTGCCCTTTTGGGATGCTAATATTAGTTGGAACATTAGTAGTTAGTACATGTTACTTAGCTAGTCACTCTATTTAGGTCAGTGAATATGCCTGGTAATTAATTTGTTAATTATTGTAAATGAATTATCCTTTGAACTTTCAGTTCAAAAATTTGAGGATCAAGATGAAATGGTGATAATTGATTCTAACTTTTTCAACTGCTTTTATTCCCCCGCATGTTAGGAATATTGATTCGTTAAAAGGAAAATCAATAAATTGAGTCTAAACGGATCCCATGTTAATGACTCTGGTTCATAGTGATTCATATCCAACATATATTCCCAACCCTCATAGAGGTCCCATCTTTATGTGTTGTGGTGGAATAATTTTAAAGTATATAGCACAACAAATTCTTAAATGAGAAAAAATTGGTTCATAACCAAAAAGCAACTATAGTGGGGAGGAAGTTTAATTACTTGCTTTCTTGATATGAATTAAAATTACAACATGTAAAAACAAACGTTCCCATATAAAATATGAACTTTTGCTCTCATGATTATTGGCTTTCAATCAATTGTAGACTCATCATCTTGAACAAAAGCAATTCGCGTAACGATATTTGTCACACTTATTGCAATAATCATTAGTAAAATGGGTATCAAGATCACCACAGATATCAATATAAATATAATACGCTAGAATTATGTGCTTGCTATCTTGAAAGCTAAGCAACAAGTCACGCAAACTTTAGGTTGCGAATTTAATAACCATTTAGACAATGAATCGATTTAAAAAAAATACTAAATGGTATATAATATTTTAGGGATTTACGCCCAACTTATAGTTGCTAAATAATTAACTTCCCCTTGAGAGCAAACATTACATGTAAAATTATCTTGAAGACACTTCATGTTCTTTAGTAGATTTCACATCATCTACTCGGTATGGGCTAACCAATCATGCTAGTCATTAAATAATTATGATCCATAAGCTTCAGGTTTATGATCATCATATATGCCTTTAGTTGCACTCGTGTTTGTTTAATGCACGATACAAGATACAAGAGAATAATAATAATTATTTCAATCATTCATATTATAACATATTTTACATATTTTATTCGTCTATATTCACTCCCTTAGTATGCCACTTCGTGTGGTCGATTTCAATATTAACATGGTTGATCTTATTATCAACATTAGGATCATTACAATTTCCTCGTTCACCATGATCATGACCTTTATAACAATCATTGTATAATCATCACATTATTAACTTACTTGATTTCATTATTAACATGAGCATCATAACAATTTCCTCAACTACCATGACCACGAACTTTCCACATATCATTATATCATCACATTCACCTTAAGGAATGAATTATAAATACACAACTTTCATGGTGGCACTATTACAATTTCCTTTGTTATGTACATGATCACGACCCAAATCATTATATCATCACATTTATTTCATAGAATGGATTAGAACCACACAACCTTCATTGCGATCATTTCAAACCTTATATATGTCACACCCTGACGCACAGCGGAAATGGTAGTCGGGGCACGATTGGGTTTTTATCAAAGCTCATGACATTTACTATATAGTTTCATATTTATTATTTCTTTTTAAAGAAGAAATTTCAATAAACATATAAGCACAACATGTTCAAATACATTTTTCATGACTTCTTTATTTTTCTTCAAAGGCAATTTCCTATGTGTTCCTTACTTCAACATGTCCACCTGTATCATGTGTAAAAATAGGGTTTTGGGTCAACAAAAGTTGGCGAGTGAATCTTATTTAAATGTTTGAAAGAATTAGTTATATTGGTTATTTGGATAAAAATGTGCATAACCAAATATGAGTATACGTATATGTAAATTAAACCACAAAACACATAATATCAATTAATGCACACACACACACATACCAAATGATGAACAATGAGATCAAGGATCAATCAAACGGAGCCGATCTAATGAGGCACCTGATGCTCAACTCGTCTCCAACGAGGAACTGATGGGCCTAATGAATGATTTGCACGCAACTTGACAAAATGTAAACACACAAACAACATTTACATCACACGTTTAGATCATATAATGGTAATAGCACAAGTTTGAATAAACGAAATAAATAAGGCGACACATGATACACCCCAAAATATGAATAAAAAGGGGAAATTTGTAAGAATTCACTCACAGTGGGTGCGTTTTCTTGATTGATGAAGAGTGCGCACGAGTTGAGGATTTAACCGACGAAGAAGACTAGCCTAAAGAATAACGCAATAATTCGATAAATATATAAAAATAATATTTTGATTTAATAATTTTTATTAGATTTTTAGGTTGTCTTTGTGATATTTAGTGGAGTTTTTAAGCCTAAGAAATCGCATTTTGAAGTGTTTTAAATTGATTTTTGATTAAATGAAAATATACAAAAATAGTATAAAATGAAATAAAATAATAAAAAAAACCTTGTCAGACCTGACAGCAGGTCTGACCGGTTCGTTGACTCGTTTGACTGCTTGTGGTGAGATTCGAACTCGTGACCTCTCGGTTGCATGCACGCAGCTCTTCCAACTGAGCTACGTGTCTAACCCGAAAAGATTCTGATTTTAATTATACATATATTCATTTAAAGTATTACAGAAATCACTTAATTTAAAAAGATTTTAAAATCAATCGAACCGGTGGCTACCTCAGATTCGAACTCGTGCCCTTGATTTCACTTGCACCCAGCCCTACCAAGTGGGCTGGGTGTCTAACCCGTAATTGTTTGGAATCATAATACTTTTATTAACTTGATGTCAGATGCACAAACCTCTTAAAAAAACCGGATTTTTTATTCAGAAGCAACGGTCACACACCAGGCTCGAACCCGGGTATCCATGATAGCATTGCACACAGTCCACCACTGGACTGTGTGTCTAACCCGGTTTATCTTATGGATTTGATTATATTTATACAATGCTCGGACTTCATCTTCTTCACATGAATTTACCCAGAACCCGATTTAACCATTAATCAAAGATAACAGTTTTAATTATTGTTTTTAGCTTCGCAATTCATGATAAAAAAAATAATATTAACACGACTAGACGATGAACTCCGGTTTTCAGCGACGGTTTCCGGCAAACAAGCTTAACTCCGGCGAGGTGTTGTTTGAAGAATACAAGATGCAGAGAGTTTTGAGAGTGAATAGAATATATGAGCGAGCCCTGATTGATGAATACGACTTGTATTTATAGGGTGAATTTGGATTCGGTTTAGGAAACCGAATTATGGGTTGGCAATTGCCATGAAGATGACAGCTGGTTCGTTTCCAGTTTGCCAAAAATACGCGTGGTTAGTTGACGGAAGGATTCAAAAGAAAAGGAAAGCGCGTTGCGAGAATTTTGGTTATCTGCAGGTTTTTCCCGCCCGAGTGAATGTGTAGATATATATGTTGTTATGCGAAGTTAGATACAACGAGTGCGTGTAGTCCAGTGGTATTGGTGGTGTTTGTGAGTGTGTGACCATGTGGGGGAACCCGTGTTCGATTCCGGTTACCCCTCTTTTATTTTTATTATTTTGTTATCTAAAATTTTAATTATTTTCCTTTACTGATTATTAATTTAAGTATGTATTTTATTTATAGGTTATAAAATAAATCAATTATTACAAATAAAAGCATAATAAACATTAAATAATTTACTTGAATCTCAAACGGAGCGGGTTCTTGAAACCCGTTTTACACGAATGTTACTGTATCCCCTACTTTTAGAAATTTCATCCTGAAATTTACGTAGAAGTTGCAATAGTGAAAAGATGCGGTTATTTTTCGCGCATCGAGTCTTCGCGTTCCCATGTAAATTCAGGTTTTTGTTTTGACTCCCAACGTACTCCGACTAGAATCTGATTATCTCTTAGCAGTAAAGAAAGGTGTGATGTTTTGGGTTTCTGATTGAGGCGGTAACCTTCCTAGTAACGGTTGAATACCCTGCTACAGGAATCGCTTTTTGATGCCTAAGATGAAAAGCGTTGATATATAGAGTTGATTGACTGGATATGATCTCATGCATAAGAGTTTTTGAGAGAATTGATGCGTTGAAAAGATAAGGTTATATCAAAACAAAAACTTCAACTATGTCAACATTAAAACCTACACGGAACTTCTCATAACCGCCTGATAATGCTTTTGATCCTCTGACAAGAATACTTATATATAGGAAGTACCAGCGGCGTATCCACCATATTCTTGTCAAATTTTCATTGGCTTTGTCAGTAAGTTATGATTAGTTCTATGTGACTCTAAAACATAAACAAACACAACAACCAAAGCTTGAGTCTCAAATCTGAAAGGATACATGACTGAATGACGATAATACCTCTTTCGTTGGCTATGATGAAGGGGTCAATCTATGTAAAATTGAGACACAACCCAACTTCTTTAAATGGTGAGATCGAGATACGTCGTGATGTATGATGATATGAAAGTTAAATCAATGAGTATAGATATAAAACAAAACTGTAATATCAATTTGCATTAAAATTCTTGGATACATAAATTCCCAATTTGAAGCAGGGATACACAAAGGTTGAGAAAACATTAAGAACTAGACGGTTGGAGTTGAGTCTTGACTCTTGGTGATGGAAGACTAGTTAGGTTGTTCGTTTGCGTCGTTATTATCTTCGATTGGATTGGAGTTGATGTTGTAAGCTCCTCCTCTCGCTGGCGGTGGAGCTGGGTTTGCTTGATTTGCTTGGTTAACTGGGTTTGCTTGAGCTTGGGCGTTTATGATGTTAACCAATCGAGGGCACGTGTTTCTAAAATGGGTAGGGTCCCCACAATTAAAGCACGCTCGAACATGTGGAACCATGGGGTATTGGGGTTGTTGATATGATTGGATCATGTTTTGGGTAGGGGGTGAAGCTTGGTTTTGAGGGGTACGACAAGTTTTGCTCAAATGACCATAACGCCCACAATTAGCACACAGTCGACAAGGTATGGTAGATGGATGGTGATAAAAACAGGTGTTGCATTGAGGGTGAGATCCAATGTAAGGTTTCTTATTTGGGTAAGTAGAGTTGGGTGCTACTTGAGTGATTGGGATAGCTTGGAGGGGTACGGCTTGTGGAGCTGGTTGATTGCCTTGGGTGAAAGCGAAATTTTTGCCATCTTGTTTTCTCTTAGGAGTGGGTTGAGAAGAGGATTCGGTCTGGGTTGAGTTTGAGGTTTCAGTTGATGCTTTATCCTTCTTCTTCTCCTTCTTGAAGTCTTCATTCTGTTTGTGGTTTTCAGTGAGCTCTGTAGCTAACTCCATTGCTGCTTCCAAAGTTGCAGGTGTGGTACTTATTACAGGGTCTTGAATTTTTGAAGGAAGACCTCGAATGTAGTGCTTGATCAAACGGTAGAGGGGAGTGAATAAGTTGGGGACCATCTGATTCAACTCAAGGAATCTCTTGTTGTATGTGGTGTGGTCGCCCTCCTTTTGTTTCAAAGAGTAGAACTCATCTTCTAATTTCTTGATTTCGCTTCTTGGACAGAAACGTCTTGTCATGATCTCCCTCAACTCTTCCCAAGTCAAAGTCATAGCATCCTCAGCACCTCGCTTGCCCTTCTCTGTGTTCCACCATGTAAGTGCTACTCCGAACAAACGACCGGTAGCATATCGCACCTTGCGATCATCGGGGCAGTCGCAATTGAGAAAAGTGTTTTCCATCTCCTCAAACCAATGGAGGAGAGCGGTGACACCTTCAGTCCTTTCGTATTTTGGAGGATCGCAGGATGTGAAATGCTTGAAGGTGCATTTAGTGGTGTTGAGAGGAGGGTTGGCGACATTTTGTCCTTCTAGATTGGTTGGGGTGATAGGATTGGCGACAAGGGCTTGTTGGACTTGAACTACAATGTTGGGTATTACGGCGGCCATTTGTTGAACGATTTGGGCAGCCATGCGCTCGCGGGATTTTTCTGATATCATACCTCTACGAGAGAGACTAGAAGACATCTACAGGGAATACGCATCGAGAGTATGAGTTTGACGTTTTAGGTGTCATGTGTCGTATTTAGAAATGAACATTCACAAAAAAAATGTAGAAAATTAATTTGCTACATCCATAGGATGTCTTGGGCTTTGCTCATGTTTGGGCCTCCATATGTCCCCTTACTTGGCCTTGGTAGTCATGTGGGCCCCCATGACTACTGGGCTCTGGTAGGGTTCATATTGGTGTTGGCCTGTTACATTCACGCTACCCGAATGAAAATCGTAAATACATGATTGCAAAGTATAGGGTCTGAGGGTGTCCTGGTATAGGCACAGTGACAACTCAAAGTGGGGTTGGTTCATGCGACGTTTGGGTGTGGCATGCTTTGGCCTAATAGGTCCTTCGTACTCTCATCGTTGGTCCCCAGGTAGGCAAACTAGTCCGTTATATTGGATTTATACGATTGCCAACCTAGATAGGACGTTTCGACTACCGGTACTCGTACCCTTCCAGTTACTACATGCCCGCCGTAGAACTTACTTTGAGGAGATTGAAAAATGAAAATACTACAAAATCTTGGATAAAGAAAATATGAGGATGATTTGAATATGTGAACATTGAAATATGCGTGATGAATGTATATGTAAGCATGTTATGTTTGACAACAAGTATAAGTTATTAAGTATCACACAAAAGGATAGTGGAAGTGTTTGCATGCATTTGTGTGTGTAATAAATACGAAACAAATAAAAATCATGAGTTTGCATGAAACCACATAAATAATTAAAATCTAATCAACTATAGTATAGGCTCTAAGGGTCTAATAACCTATCCTATATCCCTATAGTCAAAAGTCTCTGATACCAATCTGTCACACCCTGACCCGCAGTGGAAATGGTAGTCGGGGCATGATTGGGTTTTTATCAAAGCTCATGACATTTACTATAAAGTTTCATATTTATTATTTCTTTTTAAAGAAGAAATTTCAATAAACATATAAGCACAACATGTTCAAATACATTTTTCATGACTTCTTTATTTTTCTTCTAAGGCAATTTCCTATGTGTTCCTTGCTTCAACCTGTCCACCTGTATCATGTGTAAAAATAGGTTTTGGGTCAACAAAAGTTGGTGAGTGAATCTTATTTAAATGTTTGAAAGAATTAGTTATATTGGTTATTTGGATAAAAATGTGCATAACCAAATATGAGTATACGTATATGTAAATTAAACCACACAACACATAATATCAATTAATGCACACACACATATCAAATGATGAACAATGAGATCAAGGCTCAATCAAACGGAGCCGATCTAATGAGGCACCTGATGCTCAACTCGTCTCCAACGAGGAACTGATGGGCCTAATGAATGATTTGCACGCAACTTGACAAAATGTAAACACACAAACAACATTTACATCACACGTTTAGATCATATAATGGTAATAGCACACGTTTGAATAAACGAAATAAATAAGGCGACACATGATACACCCCAAAATATGAATAAAAAGGGGAAATTTGTAAGAATACACTCACAGTGGGTGCGTTTTCTTGATTGATGAAGAGTGCGCACGAGTTGAGGATTTAACCGACGAAGAAAACTAGCCTAAAGAATAACGCAATAATTCGATAAATATATAAAAATAATATTTTGATTTAATAATTTTTTATTAGATTTTTAGGTTGTCTTTGTGATATTTATTGGAGTTTTTAAGCCTAAGAAATCGCATTTTGAAGTGTTTTAAATTGATTTTTGATTAAATAAAAATATACAAAAATAGTATAAAATGAAATAAAATAATAAAAAAAACCTTGTCAGACCTGACAGCAGGTCTGACCGGTTCGTTGACTCGTTTGACTGCTTGTGGTGAGATTCGAACTCGTGACCTCTCGGTTGCGTGCACGAAGCTGTTCCAACTGAGCTACGTGTCTAACCCGAAAAGATTCTGATTTTAATTATACATATATTCATATTAAAGTATTACAGAAATCACTTAATTTAAAAAGATTTTAAAATCAATCGAACCGGTGGCTACCTCAGATTCGAACTCGTGCCCTTGATTTCACTTGCACCCAGCCCTACCAAGTGGGTTGGGTGTCTAACCCGTAATTGTTTGGAATCATAATACTTTTATTAACTTGATGTCAGATGCACAGACCTCTTAAAAAAACCGGATTTTTTATTCAGAAGCAACGGTCACACACCAGGCTCGAACCCGGGTATCCATGATAGCATTGCACACAGTCCACCACTGGACTGTGTGTCTAACCCGGTTTATCTTATGGATTTGATTATATTTATACAATGCTCGGACTTCATCTTCTTCACATGAATTTACCCAGAACCCGATTTAACCATTAATCAAAGATAACAGTTTTAATTATTGTTTTTAGCTTCGCAATTCATGATAAAAAAATAATATTAACAAAATTAAAAGCGTTATACCGACTAGACGATGAACTCCGGTTTTCAGCGGCGGTTTCCGGCGAACAAGCTTAACTCCGGCGAGGTGTTGTTTGAAGAATACAAGATGCAGAGAGTTTTGAGAGTGAATAGAAGATATGAGCGAGTCCTGATTGATGAATACGACTGGTATTTATAGGGTGAATTTGGATTCGGTTTAGGAAACCGAATTCTGGGTTGGCAATTGCCGTGAAGATGACAGCTGGTTCGTTTCCAGTTTGTCAAAAATAGGCGTGGTTAGTTGATGGAAGGATTCAAAAGAAAAGGAAAGCGCGTTGCGAGAATTCTGGTTATCTGTAGGTTTTTCCCGCCCGAGTGAATGTGTAGATATATATGTTGTTATGCGAAGTTAGATACAACGAGTGCGTGTAGTCCAGTGGTGTTGGTGGTGTTTGTGAGTGTGTGACCATGTGGGGGAACCCGGGTTCGATTCCGGTTACCCCTCTTTTATTTTTATTATTTTGTTATCTAAAATTTTAATTATTTTCCTTTACTGATTATTAATTTAAGTATGTATTTTATTTATAGGTTATAAAATAAATCAATTATTACAAATAAAAGCATAATGAACATTAAATAATTTACTTGAATCTCAAACGGAGCGGGTTCTTGAAACCCGTTTTACACGAATGTTACAATATATTCTTTAGTAATATTGTTACTTTATGAGCATATTTTAGGTTTGACAAATGGAAGTTGTTTTATTCAACGTATTCTTATAAATAATCTTCGCATCTAATGATATATCGAGAAGTAATTACATGACCAAGTCATTATGATCTATTAGTGTAAAATCTTACAAGCTTCCATATATTTATAATGGTTCACACTTTGGGTTCATGTCTTTACCTCAAAATGTTTTAAATAAGTAAGCATGAACTTAAACATGCTTATAAGATTTCATGAGAATGATAACACCAATAAACAACTTAATATTATCCCAACAAATAAATAATAATATGTAGAATATAATGTCAAATTATATAGTATATGGTGTTATAACATATCATCATATAAAACAAATTAAATGAAAACTTTATGAAATAAGAACACATGCAAATATGTATAGTTTATGTTTTAATATGCCAGGGTATAACTAATCACAAGTATAGATTATATGCAACTATTTTTCACTCTAATAGCATGTATGAAAAATAACATATAACATACATCTTTTGTTCATATACAAACATTTCAACTATTTAAGTCTTGTATAATTCATAAATTTATAAGGAAGTTAAAATGCAAGAATTGAGATGATAACATCTACAGGTATCATGGCAATTAAATTCTACAATACATGATGTTATATATATCGTTGCAGTATAAAACAATTTATACTAAATTTTATGAGATAATATGTTTTCTTTTCTTAGAAGCCAATATATATATATAAGTTATATATTTAACCTACAATGACATAACCAATCACATGAACATCTTACAGTATAAAAATATGTGTCAAGCTACCTTGATGCATTTGGAAGACACAAACATATAAGATATGAAAGAAAGACGTGCGCTCAATCTCAAAATTTTAATGTTTGAGTTGACATTGTTATATTATGTAACTCTAACATTACACATGATACAAAACGGCGTTGGGGTTTATGAATTAACCAAAATAATGTAAGTGACTTTGTAATAAAACTCATCTCAACTTGAATATGGTTGTGGTTTATAAATCTATAACTGCTTGTTTATAAAAAAATGTAAATTCTTTTCAATTGTTAAACAAGATAATCAAGATCACTAATCCATACACATTTGTAAATATACATCATAATCATAATAAAATATTGCATAACAATTCCTAAAACCATAATTTAAAGTTTCAAAATATTATTCGCATGAAAACTAAAGCTGAAAAATTTTTGCTCACTGAATCCCAACAACATCACAAAATATTAAATACAATAGAAAGATTTATTTTGTCATAAGTACAATTTAACGTCCTTTATATTAGTAGATTATATAAAATCTTTATTAACCCATTCATGTTTAAATAGACAATGAATTAATTAAAATAAAAGAAACAAGTTGGTATGTAAGAATTTTCATGTGCTATTTGTCACAAATATATTTAATTAAAAGATTAGATCAATTATAATATGAATAAACCATCTTTTAGTATATAGTATTACATAATAAATGTCTAAGAATAATCTGTTTTGCTAAATAATTCACTATAATATAATTAATTACGTACAATTTGCTTTTTCTAACAACGTAAAATTCATAAACATGTTGAAATAACATATAATTCATAAACATGTTAAAACTAAATATATAGATCTCGATGTATCCCAAAATTGTATAAGATATAATACGATTATTTTGGGAGACTCAATAGAAAACTAAAGATCTTTAACTCAACCCAGGATTGTATGAATTACATTATGGTCGTAGAAATAATTAAAATAACGATAGGTAAAAGATGACTTACCTTACAATATGCAATGCGATCCGATTCTACAAGTAATTCCTGCTGATAACGTGTTGTAAAACAACGGCCTAATAACAACCAATATATGATATATGTAAACAGGAATTATAGAGATCATATAGAGAGAAAGATAGAAAGAAGAATCGAAGAACTCATTCTTATTGATATAAAATATGAACTACATATGCCTCTATTTATAGGCTTACAAAGATTAGAGTTAAGAACATGGAAAGTTACCACATTATGAAAACATATGGATAGTCACACATTAAAGATAATAATTCATAACATTTTTATGGATTTTTTTCCTTTAATCAAACTATTATACTCTTTTAACCTTTTTAATCAACCCATTATAGTTTTTCTTTTATTCTCTTTTTAACAAACTCATCACCCTTTTCCAATCAACCCAAGTAAAATACACACTAAAATAATCATCTCAAATAAATTCTAAAAATTAAATAAGAAACATAAAAAGTTATGCAAACATTGATACTTGTTACCGGAATCAATATCAAATAAAAGGGAAATGTTGTTCACGTCAATCAATATCCATCGTGATGATTCAATCTCGTGGAAGCCATCAATTAAGAAAATCTTTGCCGTCGACAAATATATAAGAAGCCATCGGCACATAGAAGAAGCCATTGACTAATTCAGAGAATCCATTCTGCCATAAAGATACAATTTGCGCCCTTCGACATTTTCGTTTATACTTCATATTATTTTTATGTGTTTTCTTAAAAATACAAAATATCTAATTGAAATTTATTTTATTAAAAGAATAGATTAAGCTCCTAACAAGAAACTAGACACTTAATTGAAAAATATATGGAACTAAAGCTACTCTAGGCTAACGTTATCTTTTCTTGAGTAAATTGCGGTTTTGGTCTCCGTGGTTTATGTTATGGGTGGAATTTTTAACCTATATCCCGATAATATATCCTGACTTTATGTTTCTAATCTACGACCAGGATACTGAACTAGAATATTGTTAACATCCTACAGAAGTATCTTGCTCGTTACTAATGGTTTGTTTGTATACTTCAGTTGCAAGTGACCAACGTTAACAAAGACTAGGTCTATCCGAAGACTCGCTCAAAGTGGTTGAAAGGTGAATGTTGATAGCAGAAGAAAGGGTCTACAACGGTCACAAGAGGATATTCACCGTATCCCGAAATTGTAGGATATTCAGTTAGAATTTAAAAACTATATAAGGGGATGCCGAATCATTAGAACAACACATGTAATCTTGTATACGCACCAATTATTCGCTATATTCACAATCATTCACTCATATTTCACAATCAATGTAACACTTAGAGCTGATCCGTGCATTATCCTGAAGCTGTATCCTGATATTTCAATCAATAGGAAGAACTAAGGCAGTTGGCAGTTGTCAACACCCGAGGTTTTGTGCTGGCGATCTAGATAGATCAAGGGCTTTCCTCGTACATCCTGCGTCAATCCTTACTTTTATTGTTCATTTCTTGATTATTGATATAGTTTGTTATCCTGAAACTATTTTCTTTATTAATCAACTTAACACATTTTTGCAAATCTCTATAGCACACTACCTCACAAGCTAAATTTTTTTTCACTTAATTGCTTCGGTAATTTTTGAGCAAAACAATTTGACGCCCACCATGGGGCAAGTGGTGCTATTTTTATTCAAAACTTTGTTAAATATCATTAATCGGTTTTTGTTCTCAAAACTATTTACAAAACTATTTTCAATGGCCTCTCAATCAAATTTGAGATCTTCTTTGATACCTGCTTCAACCTCTTCTGCAACTGGTTCATTGCCTCCTCCACCTCCACAAGTTCAAGCTTCCCAAAGGAGAAATGAAAGCCAAACACCTCAAGACACTTTTGTTGCTCAGAATGTTTCCAGATCCGGAGTTTTAAGGAGAACTCTTGTCTTTGCTTCTAATGATGAGATTTTGTCTTTGTTTGGCAGCATACAGGATCAAATGAAAAAGCAGCAGGAAACCAACCAGGTTATAATGAAGCCGATACAACTCTTGAAGTCAAACTCCAAGAAACCTGCTGAGGATGTAGCTATTCCTTTACAACCCATGATGTTGAACTTTAGTTCGGCAGCATTCACCGAAGATATTCAAGGCAACATGATACCGAGTCATTCCCGGAGCAATATATTGGAAATATCCCCAACGGCCAGGATATCGACCGTGAGGAATCTAGGATATAGTCTGGGATATGGCTAGAATCGCCAGGCTGGTAACACATCTATTAACACCAGTATCCCTGCTACTAATAATCTTGAATTATTGTAGGATGCAGGTGTAACATCAGCATTAACTAGAGAACTCAAAAATTGAAAGATATGATATCGAGTGTGCCTAGAGTAGTGCAGCCTATACCAGAAGTATCCCATGATAGCCACAAGATATATCCCGATTTGCTTACCCAATTTGTAATGCGAAAAATCCCAAAGAGATTCCAGACTCCCAACATGAAGCTATATGATGGGACAGCGGATCCTGAGGAGCATGTTGCCCAGTATAGGGAAAGGATGGAAATAAATCCAATCCCACCAGAACTCAAAGAGGCATGCTTATGCAAAGGCTTTGGTTCCACTTTAACAAGATCAGCCTTAAAATGGCTTTTAAATGTTCCACCTTATTCTATTACATCTTTTGCTCATTTAGTTAAATTATTTAACAATCAATTTTCTTATAGCAGGAACTTTGAGAAACTAACGAGTGATATTTACTGTGAGTCCCAAATCAGATTCAGATCATAGTGGTTGATTGTTATCACCCAAACAACTATAGATTCGTTGTTTGAATGTGTAAAAGTTAAGAAAACCAAAAGATGAAGATGAAGATTCTTGAATGGATCAAACAACAAGTGTTGTATAAGGAATCCCAAAAGATATATTCACTGAATGCACCTGGATATTTCGAATTAAGCACAAGAACAACAAGCACAACAAGCACAACACAAGATCAATCACCAAAATCTGTCCAAGAACCTTAGACTAGGGTTTCATTGATATTCATATATATACAAACTGACTATCCAGCGTATTTATTAAATACGTTGGAAACTTAATTACGCCGCTAAAGTACAAGGTACCAAAATTACACTTTCAGCCCTTCTAGATTTACAAACTATTACAAAACCAGCTCTAACTATTACACTCAAGTATCAACGGTCTCAAAATGTCCTAACAATATCCCCGCTAGACCATTGCGTGCTTGAGAGTCTTCAATCCTTTTCTTGAGCTTCAGGGCTTACGACAGCTTCTTGAGTTTTTGTTGGCGGTGCAGATAGGTTAAAAGTAGCTTCACTGGTTGTTGGTTGGGCCTCCATAGTGACTCCATATGTGGATGAAGTCGGAGGTTGAGAAGTGACTTGAACGTCTGAATCAGAAGATGGATCTTTGTGTTGTGGTGAAGATGATCTTGGCTTAGTAGCTTTCTTCTTTCTAGATTCACCTTTTTCTTTCTGAGTTTCCATCCTGAGCATAATCTCCATTACTTCAATCTTACGTGCCTGTGCTCGCTCGACCGCCCTTTAGATCAGCATGCCTTCCTCAAGGTATTCGTTTCCTGCTCCAACATTTATCTTGTTTCTATAGAGAACATTCAGATCAAAAAGACAAAACACAAATACATCCATTGGATCCAAAATACGGATATCTTTGTTAGAGTTGGATCTGATAACCGCTTCACCAGATTTACCATCATAGAACCATTTCTTGAAGTTGGTGAGGGTCACAGGTTGTTCCGGAGGAAGTTTCACCCTAGTCACCACTTTGGCTGGATTGATTACCCAAGTTACCTTTCCTTTTCTAGTAAGTAGGTCTTTCGTCGTTTTTTATACACGTCTTTTTGGGCGTTGAGGTTTGAAAACAATAAATCCATGCATGCATTCTCTATGTATTAATCTTTCAAGGTCGCCACCAATGCTGCTTTCGTGGGATTTATTAGATCATGCTTGTTCAGCTCTCGCATATCCCAAGTGGGTAGACTTTTCATATCCTTTCCATTTCGAAAGTACTGGATTACACCACCCCTTCGCTTCACCACAAACCATCCTGTCAGATTACAATATTTCCAGCTAATGATTCTGTCTGTGACCTCGGTCTTCTCAACTGTTATGACTTGATAAAAATCTGGCATTTTTGCTCTCTCTTTCTTGAACCATTCAAGATGCTGAGGCTCGAACTCATCTCCACCATCAGTCTCATATAACACAGCATCCTCCAAACCCATTCAAGAAATTTTTCTGGCATCTCGGTTCTGTCAACTTCTTCTTCACTATCTTCACCAAAACTAACATCGACATCAGATTCAAGTCGTTTCTTTTTCCTTTTACTATGTCATCCTTCCATTTCTGTTCTCTTTCTTTGAAGATGTCAAAATTGAAGATATCTTCGCTTGTATATTTTGGTTTCCGATTTGCTGAGGCACACAGATCCTGCACTAGCTCATGCAATTTCTCTAAACCCTCTTGTTGAAACTTGAATAAATTCAGATTGCTTAAAGACATAGGAGTGCAGTTCTTTGTTCTTCTTTCTCTGCTCTTTCATCTTCCTTTTAAGCACATTAGTATCGTTTACTTGATTCTTCAATAAGCAAAATTCCTTTGCAGGAAGCAGACCGATTTCTTTGGATAGGCGATCATACAGGTCTTGAAACGGTCGAGGTCTTGAAGGAACTCTTTGAGGAGGGGGTTGAACAGATGAGGAGGGCGTGGGTGGAACATTTTTGGAGGATCCCTCACCTGTTTTTCGTTTCTTGGGTGTAGGAGTCTTGCTTGGAGTCGACTCTAAGGGATCGGTTAAAAGCCCTTCTACAAAGCGATCTATTTGCTCCTGTTTTGATGTAACCACAGCAGGTGTTTCTGACTCTGTCATCTCTCTCCTTTTCATTCTCCGTTCATGTTTTTCTGCCTCCACGACAGCGTGAATAGCCTGCATCCTTTCGATTTCCTCTCTTGTTGATATAGTACGAATAATGTCACCCATAATTCGTTCTGGATTAGAGGAATCTTCTTGCTCCTTTTCTTTGAGGGTTCTTCTTCAACCACTTTCTTCCCTTTGTCTTTGCGTTTGCGTATAAGTGGTATTTCCTCTTCAACTTCAGCTTCCTCTTCAACATCACCAGGTTTGTCTTGACCTTCTCTACCATGCCTCACCCTTTCCCGGTACTTATTGTATGCAGCCAGAACAATGGGAAGTCTTTCTTTTCTGTACATCCAATTATGCAGCATTACCCACTCCTTTGTTTTCAACTCCGTAATTTGTCTTCCTTTGGGGAGCTGAAACTAATACAGATTTCCATCATGCGGTAAGTTCTGGTGCTGATCATCAATGAGCAACCGTACAAATCTTGGGAACATGGTCCATGCGCCTTTGTGTACATTGTCAATCATGCAGTAAAAAATTAGGCCAGAGATGTTGAAGGGCTGATTTGTGCATAAATTTAGCACTGCCGCAGACCATTCCAGATTTAAACCATCATATCCACATTTCCTGTGACAGATGCTCATGCAAAATGTGTGAAGGATGAACCTCCAATCCTTTGTAAGACCTGACTTCTTAATCTCTGTTCTTGTTTCGAAAGTCTCCAACATAGTTCATTCCACAGAATCCTTCTAGCACTACTTCTTTACTTAGCTTTATCGGATCACTGGTACTATCTCTGAGGCTGAGAACTTTTTGAAATCGCTCTTCTGTCACCTTTATCTCTTTGTTACGTACAGTCGCGGTGATATGCTTGACTTGGTTCAGAGTTCTCACTCTTGCGGTTCGCCAGAATTCTTCTATGTGAATACAGTAAATCTTTGGATTAGCTTGAACAACATAACTTATTTTTCTTCTTGAAAGCCAGTCCATTACGTCTTCAAAGTCAGGCTCAGGAGGAACTAGTGTAATTGGCTAATTGTGCTTCCTCGTGCCATCCCAGACTAATTGTTGAGCCATTCCGAAACATGAAAACTAGCCAAGTTAGATAATATATTTATTAATTACACTAATAAAGGAAGGGAAATATATATATATACACACACACACACATAATACGCTAAGTGTATCAGTTAAATACGCGGGGAAGCTAAATGCGCCAGAAACATGATTTGTATACACCGGACATCTGACGTATAAACGCCTAGCGAAATAAAGTATATACGCCGGTTATAATTCATTTACGCTGATCATAGTTAGCGGATTTGATAACATTCAGCGTAGATATTTATCTTTACTGGTTTGATCGGCGTATTTGTCAAGTACGCCAGTTTGCTCGAACTCGCGTTCAAGACTTAAATCGGCGAACCATTGATCAGTGAGAATTTCACTGTCTTCATATGTAAATATGCCATCTTTAAGTTAAATACGCTAAGTTCAAAAGTTTCTTGATAAACCCCATAAACCTACTAAGAACACAAACTCAATTAATATCAGTGATTGTATCGATCATGAACACGGTTTTTGACGAACAAACAATAGATAATCAATATGTAAACAAATAAAGCATATCGAAAATGAACTCAATCAAATCTGCTCAAATGTTTTGATGAGTTTTGAGTGTTTTAAAAGTGGGTTTTGAAATGGAAGAAGAAGATTTTTTGAAAAAGATGCATATTCAGATCTGATAAATATATATACATGATTATCTTCCAGCGTAATTAATAATTACGCTGTAATAATAATTACGCCGCCTGGTATATTTACAAGGTTTCTTCAAGTCTAAGAAGTTTAAAAATAAATACGCTCGAAAATCTTAAACTTTCTCAAAAAATATGCCCTTTTTGGTTAAAAATAGTGCAAAGGTTGAGAATAAGATTAAGAAAAACAGAAATTTGCAATATGAACCCTGAAACTTATTTTTAGAGTTACGAAGGTTCCTTTTCACATAATTCTTACTGATTCGGATTCTATGACTTTCCTGCAAAAGATCATACTGGCAACACTTTGTTAGTTTGTGATGAAATATAGAATATTGAATGATCAAGGCACAAGAAAAACTGTCAGTATGTTTGTCCCTTTAAATCCATGCACCTCTCTTTCAACATGCTTTCAGTAGTGTTTTATCATGTTATGGTAATATTGACAAGAATTTTGATGGTCCCCACTCAAGCTATACTGTTAGAATATTGTCCCGTGAGTCCCACATCAGGACATACCCATGCGATCAAGGTATACACAAAGATTTCTCATAGCGGGTGAATATATTGACTTCATTCGTTTTTTGAAATTTCAACGATAGACAATTGGTGATCAGGTCAATACTTTCTTATTGCAGAGAGACCAAAGTCTAACGAGGGCTATGACAAATACCTTAGACGGTATGATTTAAGCACATGAATGATTCTCGCATGAAATCTTCATCTGTGTGGGATTTTGGCCGCATTGGCTCTTTTGAAAAGATATCATAGTTGTGTCTAGGTCAGCATATATCTTGACGCAGCAGAAGAGCAACTATGATATCCCCGAATGATTAGTCAATATAATGACCCTAAATCTCGGACTTTGGCAATCTATCAACGCAAGATTTAAGACCATTAAGCCATACGCCGCAATGTGTTACCCGCAAGTTGCACAACATTGTGGGTATCCAGAATTCTTGTATAAGCATTAACTTTTGTCACCTACTCGCAGTTTTACTCGAAGGTATTGATGAATCTACTGACACGTCGTTGCTTGGTACCTCAATCGAGTTCTGATTTAAAATCAAACAAAGTGTCAGCAGTTTTCTATCATTTCTTAAGTAGGTGTCAAACAAAAGATATAAATCTTAAAGATTATGCTAATTTTCTGGAAAACTTCCCCCCTTAAAATTTTATTTTCGAAAGTCCAAAGCTTGAAAATGAAGTTTTAAAGTTGCAGAAAATCTTTTTGTTAGGCACATATTTATTAAAATTTATTTATTTATTTTAAGTTATGAAGACTCAAATCATTTCCATTCAAGGAAATTGACCATTTCCAACCAGGTTACCAACTGGTTGAAACGAGTCTTGTCAAAGACTTTTGTGCAGGTCAGACACTCATTGGATTTTGCGTTTTTCATATGGAGAACGTAGGTGTTGTTTTGATGAGGAGCTGTGAGCATAATTGTTTCGGTAGGAACGGAGTATTCGGGCTTGAGAAAGACACATTCTGCATCGTTGAATAGAACTTATATTCCTTTGTCACGGACTTGTGATACGCTCATAAGATTGTAGCACAATTCTAGAACATAGTTAATGTCTTCTAGAGTAGTTGCATCTTAAACGACGTCTCCAAATCCAAATATATTTCCTCCTTTTTCATCTCCAGCAAAACGATACTAATTCACAATAGATGAATCTAAAGTTCTTTGGAAGATCCTTCAAACCCGTCATGTGCCTTGAGCATCCACTGTCCACATGCTAGATATATTCCATGAGCATTCGAAGCCATTTTTTGCAGTTTATTCTATTATACAACAACAAATAAGAAATATATACAAGTTAGTTAGATTTTGGAACCCAGACTTGCTTCATTATTGATCTATCATGATTTTGAGCAAGAGTATTTTCTTTTCTTTTCCAAAAACAAATTGAATTAACTATGCATTTTACTGATTTCTTCAGATTATGAAATTGATCAGTGAAACTTTTTACGAGATCTTGTTTAGGTTTAGAAAATTTCTTGCTTCTGCAATGTTTCGCAGTATGTCCTAAATGACCACAGCGAAAGCATTGCTTGCAATTTGATCTTTTCTTTTTGGTTGCCGTGTGTGAAGATGATGTATGTGATGAGAGTCTAGAGCTGCTTGATGACGTAGCGTCGCTTGAATTTTTGACTTTCTTCACTTTCTTGTCAAGACGATTTTCATCCTCAATGTCGTCTTCACTGATCTCAATGTCTGATGACGAGATTGATTCTTGATTTTCACTTGACATTTCTTCATCGCTTTCCGAAGATGTCGTACTTGAATCAGCATTATTGCTGACTTGAGTAGATTCTTTATCAGTCTCTGACGTACCCGTACATGATGGAACAAACTCGGGAATTTCCTCTGTAAGGAACTTTCCGAATATGTTTTTCTTCAATTCTGGGACAAATACAGGAGATTCAAGCATAACATTGGAATTTAAGTCATGAATTTCAACCGTAACAAGCACTTGGTTGTCAGTCTTA
The DNA here is from genome assembly GCA_947069175.1 of Scalesia atractyloides. Classification (NCBI taxonomy): domain Eukaryota; kingdom Viridiplantae; phylum Streptophyta; class Magnoliopsida; order Asterales; family Asteraceae; genus Scalesia; species Scalesia atractyloides. The sequence continues at coordinate 35,163,813 of CAMTDV010000020.1, read as the reverse complement.
AATGTGGGCACATTGCCATTACAGTCATCCTGAATGTTAAATTTAGGCATAAAGCTAATACAGTCATCCATCCTAGTCAAACTATTACAGTTATCCTGAATAGAAGTATTGCTTGTCTTGTTACAGTTCCGGGAAAACCAGTTAACTGTTGAATAACTGTCGCCTGAGTAACTGATTCCTATTTTCGAACCTCCACAGTCATTATCCTCATCACACACATCTTCTTTACGCTTACATAGATCTGCATTACTTTCAGAAATGTTACTATTGATTTTGTTTTTGTAAAAGTCATTTTGATCCAACAGATCATGTTTATCGATTAAGTCATTTTTAGGATGAGGAGATGGCATAGGTATGTAGTTTTTGCTGTGCGGAGGAGGAAAGATTTTTCTTTCGTTTCCGAGCTTATCCTTGTATCCAATTCCATCCTTCACGAATGTCGGTCGTTGGCAATTTACAATATCAACCAGTGCTTTTTGACTAACTTTCCATTTATCAATAATGATTTGCAATTTGTTATTTTCATTTTGAGATTTTTCTAACTTTTCACTTAATCATTTATGATAAAATCTTTTCTAAAAACGAATTCTTTCAATGTCTGCATTTCAGCCACAGTTGAGTTCAACTTTCTTTGATATGCAGCTTCATTTTCTTTTAATTCTTGATTAAATTTCAAACTTTTTCCTTTTCTTTAATTAGGTCACGGTTGAGTGATTTGTAATGTGCCACGACGTTCAAACATGGTTTGGAGCACATTTTTGCTTTAAATTCATACGGTATGCTATTTACCAAATCCTTATCCTCTGTGTCTTTTGCAGACTCTGCTTTCATGACGGCTACAGAAGTTCCAGCTGTCTCATTCTTGTTGTTGCTGATTGCTTCTTAGACTGTCAGTTTCGAATCAGTCTTCTCAGCCTTCTGCTTTCCCTTTTCTGATGTTGGTTCAGTATGATTGATTATGCTCTTTAAACCCTTGTCATCTTTGGGAATTCTAGCTGTTTGCTTCTCCATAGAGTTTGATGAAGACGTGACAGATGAAGTAGAGATTTTTGCCATGAGAGCTTTGTTGACTTCTCCTTGAGCCTCAGCCATTTCTTCAGCCCAGTCGTAGTCTTCCACTACTAAAGCTTTTGGTTATTATCAGCAACACTATCGCTTCCCTTCGATAGCTATTGGCCTTCTTGTCGGGACGAGTTCAGCATTTTCATTCTTTACCAGTGGGCATTCCCTCTTGAAGTGACCCAGATTCTTGTAGTTGTAGCATCTCAATTTAGATTTTCAAAACCAGCTTTTCCCAGAGCTAGCCTTTTTCCTGTTTTATCTTGAAACTTCTTCAATCGGAGGGTATCATCGCCATTTGCCACTTCAAGTCCATTTCCTCCGTATCATCCAGATCTACCTGATACATGTCTTCAGCAGTGAGAAAATCTCTTTTCAGCTCACCTGACATGAGAGCTTCATAGCTGCTCAGAAAAGTGTTAAACACCGCAACATGTTCGGTGGATATCTTGAGTGCTTGAGCATCACCGGCTACAGTAGTCTTCTCGTTAGATGATGGGGCCTTAGCAGAGATTGCGGAAGCGTTAAGATAAGATGTGGCAGCACTTTGAGGATTCGAACCACAGGAGGTTATAGGAGCGAGAAAAGCCATGTTTTTGGGAGCAGAAGTTGCAGCAGCGGATTGAGTAATTTTCTGAGAGTATCCTGCTTGGTTCATTTCTCTCTTGAGTACATCCATTTCAAAGGCTTTCAGAGTGTTGATCAGTTTGGAAAGAGTGACAGGAGTAGTGCTAGTCAGGAAGGTTCTTTTGATCATCATACACTAAAGGATCCATTCTTTTGGGAGAGAGTCCAGAAGCTTCTTGATGGAGGCATACTTTGCAACAGGATTGCCTACTTTCTTCATTTTTGTCAGCACTCCCAGAAATCGACTGATATGATCTGATAAGCTTTCACCACGAGCACTCCGGAACATGTCGTATTCTTTCTGAACCATATCTCTTTTGTTATCCATCAGCTCCTCGTTTCCTTCATAGTGGTCAATAAGAGCCAACCACAATTCATGAGTTGAAGTGTACTCTTCGAACAGATTGTTGTCGTCCTTGGACAGAGCCATTGTTAAAGCATCATGAGCCCTGCGATCACGTTGGATGAGAGTTCTGTCTTCTTTGGTGAATGTTGAAAGGTCTTCGTTAATCGTTCGAACATCATCACGAATTATCATAGGAATGTGTGGACCCACTGTGACAGACATCCACTGAGTATAGTCAGTATACTCGAAGAACGCTTTAATTCGATTCTTCCAACTTCTGAAGTCCTCGGATCCTTTCAATTTGGGAGATCTCGTAGCTGTTCCTGTCTCCAATTCGGCTTGGGCTATTGGGTTAGTTGATTGAGAGACATCTTGGTTGATTGGGGAATAAATAAGCTGAAATTAAGAGATCAGATGACAAATACGCTGCTAGAAAATCAGATACGCTGGAAATGCTTGGTGACTTTATCCTGCGAAAATAGCTAAATCTGTTGAAACACACAAAACAAACGTGAGTTTGGCTCAATTCGCCGATCACCGTGATAAAATCGCTCAGGATTTTTATCACTGACTTCGAAGTCGCCTTCGATTAAATACGTTGACACTATATCGCCTAGAATCAACAAATCCACTAGTGTTATCCTGGCATATTTGTTAATTACGTGATCTTCACGAGTTAAAAACGTTGTATTCAAATGTATCTACGCTGCCTTCAAGAATAAATATGCCCAGAAGGGTTTAAGTACGAACAAAAACCCTCTAATCACCCAAAAACGACTCAAAATTCATGTTTCTGTGCATCAAAATGACCCAAATGTTTACCAAAACACTGATTAACAACAACCCAATGATTAAACACACCAGATCAAGCCATTTTAAGTCCAAAAATTTGAAAAATCTTGAAACATTGAAAACTTTGAAAAACCTTCAAAACTTGAAAAATCTTAACAAAAACTCAAACAATCAAGAGCACAAAGGCTCTGATACCAAATTGTGAGTCCCAAATCAGATTCGGATCACAGTGACTGATTGTTATCACCAACAACTATAGATTAGTTGTTTGAATGTGTAAAATTAAGAAAACCAAAAGATGAAGATTTCTGAATGGATCAAACAACAAGTGTTGTATAAGAAATCCCAAAAGATATATTCACTGAATGCACCTGGATATTTCGGGGATTAAGCACAAGAACAACAAGCACAACACAAGATCAATCACCAAAATCTGTCCAAGAACCTTAGACTAGGGTTTCATTGATATTCATATATATATATATAAACTAACTATCCAGCGTATTTATTAAATACGCTGGAAACTTAATTACGCCGCTATAGTACAAGGTACCAAAAATTACACTTTCAGCCCTTCTAGATTTACAAACTATTACAAAACCAGCTCTAACTATTATACTCAAGTATCAACGGTCTCAAAATGTCCTAACATTTACAGGATAACGTAGGGATCACAAGAATCCTGTTGGAAATTGAACCTTACAAAAGAACAGATGATAGAAAGACAAAATATTCTACAACCTCTAATCCTTATAATAAATGAACATTTGTTGAAGCCAAGCCTGTTGAAAACAAAGGTCAAAGGTCTGAGGTCTGCCCTAGCAAAGCTCTAATGAAGACTCAAAGGTCTGCCAAGGCAAAGCTCTGCTGAAGACTAAAGCTAAGGTCTGCCAAAGCAAAGCTTTGTTGAAGACTCAAAGGTCTGCCAAGGCAAAGCTTTGCTGAAGCCCAACCGAGGATGTCTCATCAGTGTTTTCTATCAAAGTTTGTATTGTATAGCTTATAGCATAATTTCTTTTAGTTTGCTATATGTCACTTTCAATATGACGCCAACATAAGATGCTCAGTGGTTTGCTTTGTACTATAAATGGAACAGTAATTGTACTGTTCTATTCATCACTATTACTTCACCTTGACATTTTGTGTACAAGTAAATCAGAGTGATATTAGGCTGCGGGGGAGTTTGTAATCTTTCATGCACGTAAACAATTGATTTATAAAAGCATGTTAGTAAAAGCAATCTCTCTACTGTTGTGAATACAAAGTTTACTATTTCCGCTGCACTACTCATACTTGTTTATCCACTTCCATTGATTTCATCTTAAACATTCACAACAATATCAAACTCAGATCCTAATAAATCCCTGAGGGATTATGTTAATAAATTTAGTAGAGAATCCCTGGATATCCCGAACCTTGATGTTACCACGGCAGTACAAGCATTTAAAATGGGGTTACAGAAGGATTCTCAATTTTACGAAGACCTTGTAATGAATCCTTGCAGGAATTTGGATGAAGCTCGAAATAGGGCCTTGAGATACATAAGGCTCGAAGATGATAGGAAAATTCAGGAAAGGATGAACACATCCTCAACATATGAATCGGCAAATAGGAAGTCGAATCCTCATACAAACAATACCGATCCAAGCCATATGCTAAGAACGACAACAAAAGAGTGAATGCTATTGAGGATGAGGATGAAGAAGAATATCCTAAACTTTCAGAATATTGTATTTCAGTAAATGTTCCTGAACTAATGTATGCTATGCAGGGATTGGGGGACAAAGCAAGATGGCCAAAAAGGAATCCAAAAAATGCTGATTGGAAGGACAAATCAAAGGGGTATGCCTTTCATGAAGATTTTGGGCACATGACGGAGGATTGTATAGCCTTGAGAAAAGAGGTCAACTACTTACTAAGTAAAGGTTACCTAAAGGAACTTCTTGGCAGAAAGAAGAACAAGGCCCAGGATACTAATAGGAATCCTGAAAGAGCTACATCTCCACCACCCGATGCAAAGATAATCAACTTCATCTCTGGAGGATCCGACATATGTGGAACTTCTTACTCTACGGCAAAAGACATGCTAAAGAGACCAAAGCAGAAAGGGGAGATAAGCCGACAAGAATGACCATGCTCACGGATGATAAAGTGATAACTTTTGAAAGTGATGATCAGGATAACATCCAGGATCCCCATCATGATGGGTTGGTTATTACTTTATATGCTGCTAACCAGTTTGTCCGCAGGATACTGGTAGATAATGGAAGCTCGGTCAATATCACCCAGTTGGAGACATTGAAGAGGATGAATATCCTAGAAGATGAGATTACTTCAAAATCCACTGTATTTGTAGGATTCAGTGGGGAAACGAAGAACACTGTTGGGGAAATCAAGCTACCTGTCTATGTTGAAGAGATGAACTTGTTACAACACTTCTGTTTTATGGATTCATTATCCTGCTACAATATAATATTAGGCAGGCCTTGGATTTATGACATGAAAGCCGTACCCTCCACTTACCACCAATGTGTAAAGATACCTACTCCTTGGGGAGTGGTGAAGGTTGAAAGTGACCAACAGGGAGCAAAAGAGTGTTACTCTTCCTCGACGAAGGCGTCAGCAAAATCCCGAGAAGGATATCAATCAAAGATACAAGCACAGGGTATTATGGAAGCTTTTGAACATGATGTCAAGAAAGTCATCCTTGATGAAGAAAATCTAGATATCTCAGTGCTTGTAGGAGTCAATATCCATGAGGATATTGAGAAACAATTTATTAACTTTTTAAAATGCAGGATGTCTACATTTTCCAGGAAGCATGAGGATATGACAGGTATATCAAAGGAATATTATAACCCACAAACTTGGAATTGGTAAATCTTTCAGGCCTGTTCAACAAAAAAGAAGAAAATTTGCTCCTGAAAGGAATGCTATCATCCAAGAAGAAGTGGAGAGGCTGTTGAAATCCAAGATGATAAGGGAGGTCAAATTCCAAAGTGGTTACCAAATGTAGTGGCAGTGCAAAAGAAGAATGGGAAATGGATCCATTCCCAGTACCTCACATTGACTACATGGTAGATGCAACAACTAGACACGAAATCCTAACTTTCATGGATGCATCCTCATGATTTCAACAAATCCAAATGGAACCATCCGACCAGGAGGATACAGTATTTGTGACATCTAAATGTATATATTGTTATACTGCTATGCCGTTTGGTTTGAAAAATGCAGATGCAACATATTAGAGGCTAGTCAACATGATGTTAAAGGATAAATTGAGGGATACTATGGAAGTATACATCAACAATATGGTGGTGAAATCTAAGAAAGCTGAGAATCTTCTCCAAGATTTGGAAAGTGCCTTCAATATCCTGAACCAGTATAACATGAAACTGAATCTTGCAAAATGCCACTTTGGAGTGGGGGCAGGAAAATTCTTGGGATATATGGTAACCAAAAGTGGAATAGAAGCAAGCCCGGAGCAGATCAGAGCTATTCTAGATCTCAAATCACCATCCAATATGAAAGATGTTCAAAGATTAACTGGAATGGTAGCATCATTAAACAAATTCATATCAAGAACCTCTGAAAAAATGTAAAGATGGATCGATTTTGTTGGAAAATGCAGGTTATGACAATAAAAACAGTTTACTAATTGTGAAACGTTTAATCATTCGAATGTATCAACCGAATCATGTGATTCTTTCGGTTAATGATTCTAAACAGACTGCATTTTTGCGCACAACAAGAATTTTTATTCACAAGTAATGTCAGAGGTTTCTTCAACCATTATGGAAATTCCATTGTCTCTGCGATTAATATCTTCCCTAGAAAGGAAAGGGGTATTTAAATCCGATAATTTACGATCAATTCATTCCATATTTTCTTTTTTAGAGGACAACTTTTCACATTTAAATTATGTATTAGATATACTAATACCTTACCCAGCTCATCTGGAAATCTTGGTTCAGGCTCTTCGCTATTGGATCAAAGATGCTTCCTCTTTGCATTTATTAAGATTCTTTCTCCATGAGTGTCATAATTGGGGTAGTCTTATTACTTCAAATTCAAAGAAAGCCAGTTCTTTTTTTCCAAAAAAAAATAACAGATTATTCTTCTTCCTATATACTTCTTATGTATGTGAATATGAATCTGGCTTCCTATTTCTCCGTAACCAATCTTCTCACTTACGATCAACATCTTCTGGAGCCCTTATTGAACGAATATATTTCTATGGAAAAATAGAGCATCTTGCAGAAGTCTTTGCCAGGACTTTTCAAGCGATGAAAAAGAACAAGAAATTCGAATGCGGAGAAAACATGAAGCTGCTCTACAAGAATTAAAGCAGTATCTCTCAAGTGCACCCCTTCTAATGAAGCCTGAAGATGGTGAACCCCTATCTCTATATCTTGCAGTGTCAGGAAATGCAGTAAGTGCAGTCTTGGTTAAAGATCATGAGGGTCAGCAATATCCTGTCTATTATGTTAGTACAAGTCTATTACATGCTGAGACTAGATACTCTGATCAAGAAAAATTAATATTAGCTTTAGTTATGGCATCAACTAAACTTAGACACTACTTTGAAACAAATAGGATACTTATTAAATCCAACTATCCTATTAAAAATGTGCTTAGAAAACTTGAGATGTCTGGTAGAATGGCAAAGTGGTATGTGAAACTAAGTACTTATGATTTAGTGTATGAACCTAGGAATGCTATAAAGTCTCAGGCCTTAGAGACTTTGTGGCTGATTTTAGTAGCGATATACAAGAAGAAGTTGATCTAGAAGTACAACAACTAGGTGAGAGCTCAGAATTTTGAACACTACATACTGATGATGCGTCCAATGTAAGAGGTGTAGGATTAGGAATTCTACTAAAATCGTCACAGGGGGACATATTACCCAGGCCATTAGATGTGAGTTTACTGCTACGAATAATGAAGCCGAGTATGAAGCTTTATTAGCAGGATTAGAAGTAGCCAAGGATATGAATATTAAATGTTTACAAGTATATGTTGATTACTTGTTAATTACTAACCATTTCAATGGATCTTATGTAGTAAAAGGCGAAAATTAGCAGGACATTTCAAAATATTTTCACTTGAACAGGTACTAAAGGAAGAGAATGCTAAGCAGATGCTTTAGCAAACTTAGGATCTACTATCAGGATACCAGAAGGAACTCGGATACCAATAGTTCATATCTTGCACCCTGTGATGGAACATTTCAAATCTCAGCATAAAAAAGTATCGAGTATCCAGGATCCTGGTGATGGCTATCCTAAGAAGTATCCTGAATCCTAGATGACTCCAATCGTTAAATACCTACAAGAGGGAGATATCCTAAAGGATGAAAACTCTAGAGCTTTCAGAATGAAGGTATCTCGTTTTACTTTAATAAATAATATCTTGTGTAAGAAATCTCTTACAGGACCATACTTGAGGTGCTTGGAGGATTCCGAAACCAAAGAAGTACTCCAGGATATACATGAAGGAGACTGCGGCAACCATACAGGGGGTAAAGCTCTATTTTCAAAAGTACTGAGAACAGGATATTATTAGCCAAGTATGAGAAAGGATGCTATGGAATATACCTAGAAATGTGATGCATGTCAGAGACATAGCAACATACTGCATCAACCTGCAGAACCATTATATACTATTACATCCCCATGGCTATTTATGAAATGGGGGATGGATATAGTAGGAAAGCTTCCTAAGGCTCCAGGAGGAAAAGTTTTTATGTTTGCAATGATAGATTACTTCTCTAAATGGGTTGAAGCAGAAGCTTTTGTCCAAGTCAAGGATCAAGAAGTGGTATCCTTTAGAAAAAGGAATATACTGACAAGATTCGGGATACCGACTGAGATAATTTGTGACAATGGCTCTCAGTTCATCAGCAAGAGGACTACAGACTTTTGTAAGAGTTGGGGCATAAAGATGATTACATCAACACCGATGCATTCTCAAGCCAATGGGCAGGCAGAATCCTCGAACAAGATAATTGTCAATAATTTGAAAAAGAGATTAGGTGCTAAAAAGGAAAATGGGCTGAGGAACTACCATTCCTATGGGTATATAGAACAAATGCGAAAAATTCTACTGGGCAGACCCCATTCTCACTAGTATTCGGGGAGGAAGTAGTGATTCCAACTGAAATGATGATATCTACAGCTAGATCAAATATACGAAATCCTGATTTGAATCCTAAAGCCTTATGCCAAGAGTTGGATACCGTTGATGAAATAAGAGACGCAACAAAACTAAGAATGGCAGCATACCAGCAGGAGATAGCCAAGTCTTACAACAAGAATATAAGGACAAAAAAGTTCCAAGTTGGGGATTGGGTATTGAGAAAGGCATTTCAGAACACAACTAATCCTGCGGATGGGAAATTAGCCCCAAAATGGGAAGGACCATATGAGATAGACTCAGAATCGGGAAGGGAGCATATAGGCTCAGGACGATGGAGGGGGATGTGCTACCAAGATCCTGGAACGCCATACACCTCAAAGCTTATTACAAGTGAGTTTGGAATTTAAATTCTAACTCGGGACGGTATGAACCTTACCTTATTTAAATTTATTTAATTTATTATTTTTTATTATTGAAACCCTATACTGACTTAAGCATCGGAGGGGTGTTAGCCAAGCTAACACCCACTCTCACCCTAGTTTGAAGGTGTTTTGTAGAGATACGTTTCAGGATGATACTCTAGGATATTTACTCAAGATAAAATCGAAAGACTAGAGGATTGGCCCCTCTCTCACGTTTAAGAGTGTTACATCCCTTCTAATGTTTAAAGGTACTCACCTTTCTCTCGAATTGAGTTTAAACACTGCGCCTGGAGCGTACGTTATCCGGATATAGTTCAAGATGGAGGGACAAGTTAATGTAACAGTGGCTGACAATTTCGTCATTATTGGCTATATCCTGGATTCTTATGGTATATGAGAACTGATCACCCTCTCTCATGTGAAGGGTATTTTCATACTCTCTAAGATTTAAAGGTTTTCACCTTTCTAATTCTTGGAGTTCATACACTCCTGCCTGTAGCATATGAAAAATGGGTTTATCCCCAGTGAAACACAAGATTTTAGATAACCCAAGAGTATCTTAAAACACAATTATGTTTAAATATATTTCTCTTGATGGAAAAAAATTGTAAAGCTCAATTACTAAGTAAAGGATTACATAACCAAAATATATCCTGATGCAACATGATGATCCTGCATAGACAGGGGACATCTATGCTAGGGCGGAACGTAACAAATGCTGACAATATGTCCTGCTGGGGACATTACAAATGATCCTAAGGTTTATCATAAACTTTCTACTTAAACATGTCTAGTATGGATTCTTATTTTCTAAGTTTAAAGGCCTTATCTAAATAAATGGGATTTATTAACTATGGAATTTTTTTCCTACAGAATTTTTATAAAGCATTTTTTGAAACATAAATAGAAATCAATATAGATACCACTAATATCCTGACCAGGATACGTAGTCTAACTTTTTGCAAACAACATATAACACAAGGATAAGGCCAAAAGATTAGATTCATATTAACAAGTCAAAATGTTACACCCTTGGCCTCATTTCAAACCGAAACCCATCCACCAAGGGTGTAAGCTGTTCAAAGTATATTAACGTTAACGATTGAAGGCTTCATCCTGAAACACCAGGATCCCTCCCCCTCTAATCATTATGTTGTTCTAAAATCTAAAGTGCAGGAATTGTAAATTGTTCATCATGTAGAAAAAGTAAATTGTTCAACAGACATTAACCATCAGAATGAAAAAAGTGGGCTCTGGTCTAAGCAATAACATCCATCATCGCCCACTTTGCTGCCCACTCACGGGGTAGCACCAACCACGCCATCATCTCCACCAGCACCTGCTCCACCATCTTCACCAGCCTTGCCACCTGCCTCTGCCTCAGCCGCCTTAGAGGACTTGCCAGCCCAAGTTTAGCAGGATACTCCACAAGGCTGCCTCCCACAGGGCATTCAAAGCACGCTTCCTTAGCCTCATAATCCATCTTGATCCTGGCCTGGTGAAGCGAGATCACAACCGAATTTTTGAGGCCATCACTGAAGGAGACCATTCCCTGCTCATGGTTAACCTGGACAGTGGCTAACTTGAGTTCAGCATCCTGAGTCACCTTCTTCAGCTTATCCTCGTAGTGTTGGGTCTTGGCGGCAGCGATCTTCCCCTGATCCTCAATGGTGACCTAGTCTTTCTTCAACTTGGCCTCTAGAAACTTGACTGCTTCACAAGCCTCATTGTGAAGAAACACCAGGCGGTCCAAACCCTACGAAACAAAATGCAGGTATCAACAAATATAACCTAACCAGGATACAGGATCAGCATACATGTGTGGGATGCAGGATACGAGATGTGGATATTTACCTGGTTGAGGAATGTGGTCATCGGACCAATGGATTCCATAAAGCCAAGACCATCATAGGAAAAGGCTTCGGCAGCACTAGCAGGGAGGTCAAAACCCTTCCTCTTCTTGATCCTGGGGTTGGGACCTTGTCAGCGGAGAGGGCTTAGGAGCAGCAGAGGTCTTAGAGCTAATGGCAACAAAGGGCTCCTTTTTCACCGAGACAGGCTTGGAGAAGCTTTCAAGCTCCTCAAGATCGAAAGTAGTGGGGACCTTGGTGGAATCTACATAAAAGGGAGTAATTCCAATCTTATCACATAATAATATCCTGATTAACCAAACATATGCAGGAATGTTCAAAACAGATATCCTTACTATACATGATGGAAGTAGAATGCTGGCTAGAACTTGATGGCTAAGCAGAAAGGTTCTTTCAATCTCCAGCAACTTGTAAATGGCCTTAATCCGTGTCTCTGACTCTTGAGTTGGGGGAGCTAGTTTCCTGAAATCCGCTGCGCAAAAAACAAGGATATAAGTTCGGGATGTCATAGTAGGATACATTTGGGGATATTCCTAAAACCCTAAATCCTACCCTTGGTCAACCACTCCACCGGGAAATCGCCGCCATTGACGATGGAGTCCCTCTTAACAAAGAAGAATTGCACTTCCACTCATCCTCATTCTTAGTAGCTCGGAGAATGAGAGGACTGTTGGAGGTGGAAAACAAAAAGAACCGGCTAGATCCATGGGACCTCAAATGATAGGCCAAGGGTAAATCCTCGATACTGAGATCAGGGACATGGTTGGTTTTGATCCGGTCAAGCACAAGTAAGATCCTCCAAACCATGGGCATGGTTTGAGAAAAGCTCAGACAGGTGACATGAAAGAACTCCATGATAAACTTTGGGAATGGGAACCTAAGACCCATGGAAAAAAGGGTACGCCAAGAAACAAACCCATTAAGTCGAAGACACGTCCGATCGAAGATTCCGATCGTATAGTCGGATGACGGATCCGTCCAGGAAAGCACTGGAGGATCAGAGAGCAGCTATATAAACATTATCGAAGCTACAAACCTCCTGCTCGGGATTTTTGAGCAGGTTCTGTGCAACGAATGTTGGAATAGAATCGCCGATACAATATCGTGTGCGTTTGGCCATGGAGAAGTAATGTTGAAGAAGACGAAATGCAGAGTACAGAGTTTAAAGGAAAGAGAGAATAATACCTAAATGCAATGAGATAGAAGAAGGATTTGTGAAGAAGATATAGGGAAAAGACTAGCTAATTATGAGAAAATATTGTCTTGGTTGCACCAAGTCACATCAACATCCCACTAAGATTTCGAACAACTAAAGATTTATTCGTTGGAATCGGGATATCCAACAGCTATATTTTTTTGGACAATTGTTATGGGTAGAATTTTGAACCTATATCCCGATAATATATCCTGACTTTATGTTTCTAATCTGCGACCAGGATACTGAACCAGGATACTTGTAACATCCTGCAGAAGTAGCTTTCTCGTTACTCATGGTTTGCTTGTATACTTAAATCGCAAGTGACCAACGTTAACAAGGACTAGGTCTACCCGAAGACTTGCTCAAAGTGGTTGAAAGGTGAATGTTGATAGCGGAAGAAAGGATCTACAACGGTCACAATGGGATATTCTCTGTATCCCAAAATTGTAGGATATTCAGTTAAAATTTTAAAACTATATAAGGGGATGCCGGATCATTAGAAAACACATGTAATCTTGTACACACACCAATTACTCGCTATATTCACAATCATTCACTCACATTTCACAATCATTGTAACACTTAGAGCTGATCCGTGCATTATCCTGAAGTTGTATCCTGATATTTCAATTGATAAGAAGAACAAAGGCAGCTGGCAGTTGTCAGCTCCCGAGGTTTTGTGCCGACGATCTAGATAGATTAAGGGCTTTCCTCGTACATCCCGCGTCAATCCTTACTTTTATTGTTCATTGCTTGATAATTGATATAGTTTATTATCCTGAAACTATATCCTGAAACTGTTTTCTTTATTAATCAACTTAACACATTTTTGCAAATCTCTATAGCATGCTACCTCACAAACTAAATTTGATCACTTAATTGCTTTGGTAATTTTTGACTAAAAGAGTTTAGTGGTTGTTGCTATATTTTACACAATGCAAATGTCTTGCAATTTATATACAAAGATTTCTATTTTATTGCGATTTTAGTACACCACACTAACTTCATCCAGCTTATAGTTAATCACTTGTCACATGATAGTCATGTGCATTATTACTTACTTTAGTTGGTCGAAATATTCTTATGCTAGAGAACAATGAGGAAAGATAATCCAAATGAATTAGACGCATTGCTGCTTATAAGATAAATACTATTCTTTTATTTGTGTTTCTTTCAGCAAGTTGAAATGGTATAATCAAGGAAAGAGATGATATATTTGTATGGTGGAAATCAATAAGGAAATAAAATCCAAATAGTTGGTTTTGGGATATGTGGGTGGTTTGTTCGTTGATGTAGTGAAAATTTTATTCCGTTTGCTGTTATGATCTATAGTTGAACCACATTTTTCTGCCAGTTCTATGACACTTTTTAATTGCTCTGCACCAGATAATTCTAATTATCTATTTCAGTGACGATACTTATTATCGGGAAAAAGATGTTTTTAGATTTTAATGTAAGAGTTATGTTACGATGAATCTGAAAAAAAAATGTAGTGGATATGCACCTTTGGTTGTCTACGTTCGTAGGTAGCTAGTGATAATTAGGTATGCTATGCAAAGGCAAACCACACGGATATAGATTTTGCACAAATCTAACCAATATCCTTAACATAAGGTTGGGATGATTGACTTCTTCAGGTTTAATGTCCATTCAAAATTAACTATAAGTTGGATGGAGTTAGTGTGGTAGACTAAAACCGTAATAAAATAGAAACCTTGGTATATAAATTGCAAGACATTTAGATTTTGTAAAATATAGCAATCACCACTAAACCACAAGAACCAAAACCGTAATTAACTCTTTTTTTTTCTTTTTATACCCTAAAATCCATCTACTGTCTATTATGTGGACTTGAACTGTACTATTTTGATGGAGATAAACACATGATGACTCTAGACTAAAAGGCGGTGGCTAGCCACATTTGATAAATCTTTTGTAAACAACCTTTTATAAATATTATGTAAAAAATGAAAAAACCAAGTAGTATTTCAAGATTTCAATACAAAACTCAAAAGTACTAATCCAAAGAGTTTAACTAAATTTGTGATTCGCAATTATTCATGTAGACTAAAAAATTTCCTAACACAATGATCTAGCCCGGTACTTTAACAACTAGTCAATTGCAAAAGTCAGTAGGGGTGAGAAAAATCAAATCTTAACCGAAAATCAACATATTAACCAAAAAACTTAACTGCAATTAATAATAATTGACAAAACCAATCGGTTAGAGTTAAATGAATATTATTAACCGACCATTCAGTTATGGTTACAGTTAATGTGTTTTCATTAACCGAACCGAACCGAACCGAACCGAACCTTGTATGTTTGTGATATTCAAGCTTTTATAATGTAAATTGGTTTCTATTTGAAATGGTTGCTAATCTAGAAAAAAAGTGTAAATTTTGTTTTTATTTTGTCTAGTTTGCTTGTAAAAATTTCTATACAAAAATAACTTAAAGTTTTTTCAAGAATAATATCTTCATCAATTGATTAACGGTTACTATCGGCCTCCATGATGGATAGTTCCAAATTGATTAATAGAAACCGAGCTTGAAACACCAGAAACGAACTATTTTTAGCTGGAACAATGCAAAAAATAATAAGAGAAATACATTGGATAATTAACCAACTTAACCGAGACAGACCTATAATTGACTGTTTAACCAAACCAGTCAACTGACTTTAACCAACTTAACTGAGACCGATCTATAACTGACTGTTTAACCAAACCACAGTTAACTGACTTTCGATTATGATAAGGTTAGCACTTTTTGATATAAAAACTTGTCTTTAGGTTCTAGAGTCTAGACTCCTAGCGATCATTTGTCGATTCCCAACGGGCCAAGATCTTCTGTGGACCATGTCTAAAATCAATGTGTTATCATATTGGGCCTTGGGTTTTTGTTTGTCTCTAGCAACTTAGCAAGGCTTACATCATTCGTTGATTGGACTTGCGTACAACTTCAACATCGAATATAACCTTATTATGTTAAATTTGTTTTTCTTATACTGATAAGAGTGGTATTTTTTATTACTACAAAAATCACATTTCTATATATTATTGGCATTTTCACTTATTTCAAAATCATATAAAAGGCTTTTAACGTGATTATTAGTAATGATATTTGTGAAGATGCAAATTCTCATCATCCACCAGATCTGAGCGGTCACTTCAAGAGAGGCGATTAACTAGCTGAAAACAGACCGTCATTAGTCTCGTAAATATGTCTCCCTATAAACACCCTACGGCATGAGAATAAGCATTGGTGTAAGAAAATAATTAGAGTGTACTAAGTGAGTATTGTGAGAGAGTACGTCCCCTGAATTCTCCATCGTCACTTGTATATATACTAGATATTGTAACCTTCCGTTGTCAAAATGTAACAGACCTTGAAATTCACTTTGATAGTGATTGCTGAAAATGTGATTGGTGGTCTTTTATTTATGCGCTACACCTCTTGCCATACATATGAAGTGTCGTGGGTAGGCCTAATACAATCCCGACTAGACGTGTTAGGATACCATAGTTTAAAACGACATGAATTATCGGGTCTGATATCATATCTATTCAATTTGCATTTATAATTACAAAGAGGTAACTTTTGCAATTATTATGATTATTAAAATACTTGTAAATATAAGTGTGTCGTATTTTAAACAGGTTAATGCAACTTTAATTGTGTTTCAGAATATATATTAAAATGGGTGGGGAAATAATTTTAAATTTTTACTTTTTTTCTTTTTTTTTAATCTAGTAAACTAAGGTCCTCTCTATATAAATTTTAATATATATATATATATTATATATATATTTTATCTAGTAATCTAAGGTCGTGTCTATTTGGTGATGGGGTCCACATACTTCCCTCTCATTAATCTTTATAGGTTTTGGGGTGGGTGGTGCCAAAGTGCCAATAATATTCCATCGGCCAAATTCAAATATATTTAATATCTATACAATATGATACCATGTTTGAAATCAAATCTTTTGTGCGGGGTCACCTAACACTGTTCACATATTCATGCTGTCTCCTGTCTTCTCTCCAATTGAAAAAAGTATTTAGTTAAGATTATGACATCCATTTATACAGGTGTGCATTTCACTTTGTTATCTTTCAATTACTCAAATCACTTTCAACTTTCATGATGCATTTATCCAATTGTTTGTGTTGTTACATCTATGTTGGTTCAAATCAATCCAAAACTTAACTAAATTTAATTAATATAGTCTTTTGAGTCTTCTTCAACAAGACAATGGCATAAAAATATAAATTTTATGCCCTTTTGTTACCGAGTTTCGGATAATTTTAGTAAGTAATAGAATATGACATTTGTGTTTTGGACTGTCGGGCCTCAACGTAAAAGCGCTAGCCATATCGATAGACGTTTTATGGAAACTTAGGTAATGTTACAATGCATAATGCATTATTATAGTTTCTGGGACAAGGAGATTTCTTTTGGCCTTGCTTTAGGCATGAAAGTTTCTTTCTATGTTGGTCCTTTTAATCAATGATTGTACTATGCATATCAATTGTACGATTTCACTACAATATAAAGTATCTTTCTTTATATCATATACAACAAGAAAACTTTGTTGTTTAGTGTAGTTGATGTGGATTACAGATGCACACTTAAACAAGTATCTAAAAAGAAAATGTGAACCCTTATCAACTCATTATCCTTAAGAATATCAACATCCGCTACAAACAATTTTAGATTACTAGTTTGTAGGTGTAATATCGTTTATAGGTTTTTTGATCTTTCCCTTGCAAAATTAGTCTTCTAGCTGTGAGTAACACAATGTCCTTGGTTAGTGTTGGATAACAATGAGTTTAATTCTAATTTTGAGATGTCACTATCCCTAGTTTTGATAATTGAAATTATGGATGTGTGTTATTAAGTGGTTGATTAATAAATGAATATACTAGATACGTGCATATACCAAATACATGTTCCTATACATTTAATGCACTATTAAGAATGTAGTTTGAAGGTTATACAAGTAAATTGGATTAAGAGTGAGAGTCATAGGGGTTGGTTTTTACACTTAGGATCCTGACGTATATTCTGGTATCCTGTTTCAATTGAGGATCCTGAGTCTCGGCTTCTACCACGAGTTCTTCTCTCCCGACCTTCTCTAAAAAAGCCAACAGAGATCATCGATGTGCATTTTTTTCACTAGCATGGTACTTGCAAGTTGCAACATATTCACTTCTCTTTATCTTTTCAACTTCTTAAGTGATCACCTCCTTGCCTCAATTCTCACTAAAATAGGTAGCGATCCCATAAGTTTTTACTTAAGTTAAAGTTAGTTATGCATAATATTTTGTATAGCATCTTTATGCTCAGTTTTTACAACGATAATTGAACCATAAACCGAGATTATTAAGTATTATACTCTAACCAATTCGAGAACAAGGTTTACAAAGGAATATATTTTATCATAAAGAAAAATAAAATTCCTATTCTGCAAATCAGCTTTCACAAATACCTTTTTTATAGATTTGCTTTCTGTCTTTTTATCATTGTACGGTCGATTCCAACACCGTCCACCCCATGCATAAATTAAGTTTCAAACTATTCTCATGCTTTGTTTTATTGTTTTTTTTATTAAAATATATATTTTTGTAAGAACTGAAATAAGAACAAATCCGACATATACAAATCTGGATCAATGTAAAAGGTAAAACTACTAAATTTGTTTTACTGTTTGAAGAAACACCGATTAGATTGTGGTTTGTGTCTCGACAAATAAAGGTTAATCTTCTTTCGTCTCGTCCAAATAGCTACGATGATCCTTCAAAACCAACAACACACCATAAGCTCGTTACAAGGAGGAGAATAGGCGGGTTCTCCTTGTAACCACCCTCCGGCGTGAGAATAAGTATCGGTTTTGAGGATAATAGTGTGTGTATTAAGTGAGAGAATAAGAGAGCGATCGTTAAACCTGGAAGTGAAGCCCTCTATTTATAGCTGGAGTGATTTGTGGAGTAGATATGTTGATGGGCCTTGGGCCTCAGATCGACAAGAAGTAATATCCATTATGCTCCCTCTGTCATGACCATTAGTGGATATAGATTAGAGAGCCGCTAGCGCTCGTTGAATGGGTGCACGTGTCCTGACAATTGTCCTTGTTGCCTGGTCTGTCATCAGCAGTGTAGTGGAGATCTTTGGACAGTGGTCGGCGCAAGCTGATTGGTGCCACGTATGTGTCCTTGTTTACTTTTTATCTCCTACACGATTGTTTATCATGCAACATGATATAATACAGCTTGTTGAGCGTCTATTGGCCCTTTGTACTACCACTTGTACTTTTTGTACTTGCCAGACATTGTCGTGCACTTGCACGACGTAGATACAGCCTATGAAGTCGGCACAAGGTCATGAACCTTGGACTTTCGTCAAAAGGAAATCAAGTGTCATGAACGGTTGACCTACTTCATGGCCCCGCGCGCGACCTTGGAGGTATCCATTTAGTCGGCGCAAGGTCTGGGAAGTCATTACTTGAGCTTAGCTAGGGTATGGTCTAGTGCGCGACCTGAGTTTAACTCGCTTGGTCGGCACAGTTTTTGGGACCATACCCCTTCAAGTCCCACCAGTCCAGTGCTGCTTCCATGCGCAAGGCAAATGGTTGGAGCTCTGGACCAAAAATAAATGTTGAGGTGTTATGTACTTTAACACTATGTTTTCATAAATCATCAAGTGTACTAAAATAGTTGGCATGCGTGTGTCATTATAAGACGTAAGTGGCACAACTATATGACTTTTCTTTGAAGTCATCCTTTGTGTTTTGAGCGGGAAAGGTCTTCGAAATTTGAAAAGAACAACTGCTAATAGGTTGGTGATGAAGGCGATGTTTGATGTGAATGCTGACACCGCAGTCGGCATGTCGTCACTGTGTTAGCCATGCCGTTTCATCTGGTGTTAGGCCAGTGAGGCCCACGCGCGCGTGGTAAATATTACTCCGGTTTTGCCGCCTGACGTGTCGCTTCCTCATTGGTGACGTGCCCCAATTGTTCGGCACGGTTACCCATCACATTAAATGCGGTGGGTATAAACAGATGGATGATCGAAGCAAACCAACATTCTCCTTTCAAATTCTCTCATATTTCTTATTTGAAACTTCATATCTTCAAGTTGTGCTTAAAGATCTTCAAATATTCTTCAGGTTTTTCTAGAGATTATCAAGAGTTCTTCGTCTTTTCTTAGAGTTTCTCATTATTATCATATTTCAATCATGTCTGATCGAACTCACGATGTTGAAGTTGAGGAGATTGGTGGTACTATGGCACCTCTGGAGGGAGGAGGCTTCCTTCGAACAGGTGGTACGAGGTCACCAGTTCGACATCGAGTGGGACGCTCGCTTCCCGGTCAAGGGTTAAACTGCCGCTGATGCACCACCGGGGTACATCAGTTTGTTTGCCGATTTCTTTATTGAGGGTAACTTCCGGTTACTTGCCACCAAGTTCTTCGGTTCACTTTCATCGTATTACCATTTTCACATGTCCCAACTCATTCCGTTGGGCAATGTTCGAATATGACACTTTGAATTTTGCTTGCGCTCTCAAGGGGAGGAGCCCGCGGTAAAGAAATTTCGTACCTTCTACCAACTTCAAGCGAATCCTGGGTTTTACTCCTTTACCACTCGTGGGTCAAAAAAAACTACTCATCAATCCTCCGAAGTGTTTCCATGACTGGAAAGGTAAGTTCTTTTTCATTCGTGAGGAGGTTATTCCTGTTGTGATGGAATTCTGAGACTCGGTGCCAATACCCAAGGAGGACCTAAAGATACCAAAGGGCACAACCTGGTATGAATGATTGCAAGCTTTGCCTAATCAGGCGTTTGGTGAACATGTCTTGGTCGCAACTGGTATGAGCGACAATTGGCTAGTCACCAGCATAAATGTTCCTGTACTTCTTTTGAATGATAGAGGTAAATTTCACAGAATCCCCCCTCTTGTCTGTAGTGAGTTTGTTAACCTATCAATTGCTTATGTATAAATTTTTGCTGCAGAGGCCGCGCTTTATCATCGGGCGTTTGCTGCCCATGCTGGAGTTATGGGCGTGAGGCCCTTGCGCGAAGATAAGGATCTCTGGTATGACAAGATTCGGGGCAATTTCATGTACCCACCAGCTGATGCTTTTTCTGCGCCTCCAACATCAACTGAAGGTGCGTATATACTAAACCCTAGGCCATGTCGGGTTATAACTCCTGCTGGGAAGGTGTTGTCTTGCTTTCCAGCGGGGAGTCTATTGCCTCTTACAATCCCGGGTTAAACATCCCCACGTGTACGTTTGCAGGTAGCTTTCACAATCTTAGGGTTTACCCTGAAGAGAAGAAACCCAAAAGGAAACGTAAGAAAAATGTGACCGTTGTTGAAGGGGCGCGCCCTGTGAAGATAGAGACGATTACGGCCACTTCTGACACTGCGTCTCACAAAGGTACGGCTCACCCGCAACAACGTAGCTTAGATGAGTATGTGATTGTTGCTGACTCCTTAAAAGAATTGTATGCTATAGGTGGCAAGTCTAAAGCTGGTGGATCTATTGGGTTAAGGAGTTCATGGCGCGCTAGCTCAAAAGAGTAACTATCTGGCGCCACCCCCATGTCTATCCTGGATCCAGAGGAATTGGAAACCGACCCGGTTCCGGAGCTTACAAGAAAAAATACCTCTAAGAGACCGCGCGAGGAGGCCAGCACGACTGTTGAGCCTTCCCCTAAGAAGGTTGCTCCCAGCAAGCCTATTATAGGGAAGAGGGCCCACGTTAGCTCGTTGATGTCGGTGATCTCTCCTGGTAAATGTTTGTTGACTTATGTTCATTTATCCTTGTCGACTCGCTGTTGTGACCCTTCTAACCTTTATTTACCTAATGCTGAACAAAAAAAGGTGATGCCAAAGTTTAAATTTATTCACTCCAAATCTGGGCCACAAGTACCTCCACCTTCTACTGTAGGCGCAACAAAAAAGGCGGAGGGTACTTTCGAAACGATTGTCGAGCCACGCAATGATGCTCCTATTTCCACTGTTATCCCTCTCACTGAGGGTGTCATCTCGAGCAGCAAGCCGCTGAAGACTATGGAGAAGGTTGTTGAAGTTGAGAAAAAGGTTGAGAGGGCTGTTGAAGAACTTGTGGTTGAGAAGCCTGTGAAAGAAGCGGAAAAGAAGTTGAGAAGGTTAAGAAAACCATTGAAAAACCCGTTAAAAAGACGCCAAAGGGATTTAGGAAAACCCCTGAAAAGGTTATTGCCGGTTCGGCTAAACCTGGCAAAGATAAGGGCGCGGGGACAAATAAAACTGCTGGCTCTGGCGCGGGGGCGAAGGTGTTAGCTCATTTAGTGCCAGACACAAAGAACCTTCGTCGTTCTGGCTAGATATTACGTTGGGCGACCACTATTATCGATCATATGACGATAGTCACGCCGACTAGATCCCCACCCCTGTGTGGAATTAAAGCAAGGCGATACGCTTACCAAGTTCCCCGCATGCCGGGAATGGTTTATGGGAGTCTTCCCTCCTACCGAAGTCAGCTTCCAACGTCAACGTAAACATGAACAGATCTATCAATATCAGTTTTTTGCGCAGGCCAACCAGCTTTCAACCAGTAATCAGATTACGCGCGAATGGCCAAACAGGTTCGTACTACCTACATTTGTCTTCACCAAGATCTTGAAATTCAAAAGCTAACTGACCGATTATCTACAAAGGGTGAGTTGGAACAACAACTCATCTCTAAAAATAGGCTGGCAAGGACGCTGAAATTGCTAATCTCAAGCGTCGCTTGCGTGAGTCACAAGAGAAGGTGGACCCTCTAGAGGTTGACCTAGAAGCTGAAAAGTCAAAATTTGAGTCTGCGGAAGAGGCGCGCAAGGTCAACCAAGCGGCCTTGAATGTGGCTCAAGATAACTACGCTAAGGTCCAGTCTGTTGTGGAGCCTTTGGTCAACAACTTTGAGTGACTACAACAGTACGGGATCGCGCATGTAAGCTACTTTCTGTCCGCTCTTTCATTTATTTAAGTGAATTTCTAATATTTGTATGTTTTGAATAAGTGGTGAATGCAGTGCTTAACTCTTTTGAGTCAGACCAAACTGTGGCGGCGCTGACTACTGCGGTGCGCCAGGTTGGTCATCGTGAGGGGTATGAAGAGTGTTTTATTATGTGCAAGAGGCGATGCAGACAATATAGGGCATTAGCCACTGCTCGGTCAGCGCAGAGGTCAAAACTGGCTAAGCTACGAAACAAAACGCTTATAACACCCTACCTGTCACACCCCGGATTTCCAACCCAAATCCATACACCGGTGGGCCCGGTGGGGAGTATCGTGACGTCAGTTGATAATCATCATAGTCAATTAAACACGGCACAGCGGAAGTCTTGGAGTAAAATTACTATTACAAACCAAATGTTTGAAATACAAAATAATATACAGGCTCGTAATAGAAGATCCACAGGCAGATCATAAATTGTACATGGAAAGAATATAAAACAGACTTTGGGCAGATCTAGGATCTGCAAGATCCTCTATCACTACTAAGCACTTCCAACCTATTTTCGTATTGTACCTGCAAGCTTAGTCTTTTGAAAATCCGTCAGCTTTCGCTGGTAAATACACCCAACTGACTCATTTTGAAAACATTTCAAAAATGTTTTAAGTGCGTATCAGCACAAAATCTTTTTATAACTTGGGTTAATTGACCGTCCAACCTTGTTAACAGATTTATATGTTTGTCCATACATACGGGGCCCGTACGGAGACCGAGACACAATTAACGTATACACCACTATGGACTCACGAAGGAGTCAATTCCTCCCAACCTTGTGGGAATGCATAATTGAGTGTCTATCGGGTGTATGCCTACACCCGCGCTAAGGTCGTGGCCATTTCTATTATAATGAGCTGAGGATATCCAGGACACGGTAATTAACCCCCGATGTTTAAGTTATCAAACAAAACTGATTAAAACAAAATATGCGGATTTACTAGCCGCACCCGGCATTTGATTGATCCCGTTTCCGACCAAGCGGTAATAATTTACCGTAACCCAAGCCCGTATAGGGAAATAAGTCGAGAGTATTTACCTGAGCTAGTCTTCTTTAATTTTAATAAATCAGCCGTACACAAAAGCACTAAGTGCAGATAGCATTTACCGGCAAGTCTCTAGTCTAGATTATGGCATAAACTAACCAATTAAATACTAACGGTCTTATTTAAGTCATAGACTTAGACCGACTAGCGTGCTTGATCAAAACGCATGACGCTAGATTAAACGATGATTGGATAGAATGTAGTTTAATCCTAACAAGTACCATGACTCATATAATATGGGTAAACTATAAACATTCTGGATTTTGAGATTAAAATGATAAGGTTAAAGCCGTTTTTGTTAAATTCCGTAAACTAGTTACGTATAATCAACCGTATGCTTATAAGCGATAATGGGTAACCGGATAAGTCATGGACAAGTTCTATATGCCGTTTTATTTTAAATAAGTTAAAATATCAGAAGGATATCAACTTGTATGCCCGTTAAGGTTTTTAAAACGAAACTATGCCTCATAAGGGCATTTTGGTAATTTTATACCGTATAAAAGGAACTTGAATATAATTTAATGTTATAGTTATAAGTATTCTGGAAAAATACTTTATTTATGATATAATATCAGTAGGATACCAATTATTTGTTTAATTTATCTTTTATGACCAAACTATGCATCGAAGGGGCATTTTGGTCATTTTACACATAGTTTAAAAGTTATTTGGGTAACAAGTCTTGGTCAATAATATGGTTTAAAACATGTCCCTACTGTAAATATGTCCCTACTATAAATATGTTTAAAATAAGTTTTAAATCAGTAGGTAACAAGTCTTGGTCAATAATATGGTTTAAAACCATACTATGCGCCGAAACGGCGCTTATGTCGTAAAATGACGTCTTTAAGCGATGTTTACGATAGTTGATGTTAAGGTCAAAATGTTTAAATTTAATATAATATATCAGTGGGTAAATGATTTACCTTGAAAAGATTTGATTAAAACCATTTTATAAGCCACAAGGGCTAAAATCGTCATTTATCGACATAGTTTAAGGACCTGTTTGAAAACTCAGTTTACAACTTGGTTTAATATCCCAAATAATCCTACTTATAATATTACATCAGTAGAAAACTCATTTTCAAGTTCACTACCATTTAAAACCTTGTTTTATGCAAAAAAGGCGTTTTGGTTAAAGATGGCATAATTATGGAACTTGCGCATAAACTTGGATTCTGATTATGATCATGTAATATAACCTCAGAGGGTTATGCTACTTTATATTACGATCATAATGAAATTTTAGATCAGTAGGTAACTAATCTAAATCGGGTCAGAATCGAAAGTCAAAGTAGAAGTCAAACTTCGCGACTTTCGGTTGCGAACCGACCCTAGAACTGAACTTGACGAGTCGAACATGTTCTTGCATGTTCTAATAATTATTAACAACTTGTTTAAGTGTCAAAACAGGTTACATAACATATATAAGATCAATTTATGATTTTTCCGAAAAATGGCCTGTTTGACTTTTTAATAACTTAACTTTGACCCGTCAATTAGTCTGGCAAACGTGATCTTCATTAGGTGCCCCTTATAGGGATTAACACCTACCTTATAATGATCACTTAACCATGTTCATTTCGAACAATGGCTGGACCATAATGGTCTTAACCGAAAGTCAAAGCGTTTTCTGAAAACGCTTGACTTTTGGCTATAAAAGCCTATAAACGAAAATGCACAATGAAGGAACACCTACCAGTGATTCCTAGGGTGCAGAAGAACTATGTTGGATGCTCCTTTTAGCTAGGAACTTCCAGAGGAATGAGAAGAGTTATGATTTAGAAAGGTGCAAGTTCAAATGGCGAACTTGATGACCTATTTATAGTTGGAGAACTCAAAGGAGGTGAAGCCAGGTGTTTAGGGGTGTAAGAGGAAGCTTACAAGTGTCCCAAAACGTGGCATAGCTGATTACAAGTCCATAGTTTCGATTTAATGGTTTTTGGAGCTTTATTTGGAGGCCAAGACAAAGTTTCTGCAGCAAAGGCCTTCTCCGCGCCCGCGAGAACCCAGGCCCTGCCGTCACCGCCCGCTCCGCCTGGCCAGTTTCAAAATTTGACACTTCAACCCTTAACTTTACAAAGTTTCTAAAACACCTTTTTGGCACATTTAGCCCTCCTCCGCAGCCAATACTTGGCATACCCGGGATTATGCCCGGACATCGTCGAGCTCTCAGTTCGTTAAAAGGTCACCCAGAGGTATAAATTAAAATGTTGACACTTTTAATCCCTCCATCATCCAATTTTCACATTTTTACAAAATTGAACCCTCTCGTCTAACAAATGGCACGTATGAGTGTTAGGACTTCGTAAAGGATCACTCAGAGGATCATTATAAGCATGTTGACTCCATGTCACTCAGAGGCTGGGCATGTTGACATATCAGTCACTCAAAGGCCAAATTTCAAGCATGTTGACATATCAGTCACTCAGAGGCTGTTATTTATGCATGTTGATATCGGGTCGTCACTTAGAGGCTCAGATTTAGCATGTTGACGCCTTTAGTCCTTATTGGTCTTTAATAGACTATATTTGAAATAAAACACGTGTCACTATACTATTGGAAACGATTTTACATGGTGTTACACTTCCTTACCAATTATGGATTTAGTGATTGATGCCTTGTAACATGACGACTACGTGATGCGCTTGAAGGCTCTATTCGAGATGCCAGAGACGGTGGAGCTCTTCGTGTTAGAGAATGAAGATGATGGTGATAATGGCATGGAGTGAAAATTGTGAGGTTCTTTTAGACTTTTGTAATAGGCTTTCATGCCTTAGTGGATTAGATGTAGTGTTTAAACACTTGACAGTTGTAACTGATGCGCGTTCGCGTGTTTATTAATCTACTTACTGTTGCATAGAATTTAAGTTACAATTATTGAGTTGTGTTAGAAACTTTGTCTAGGTAGCGCGAATGAATGTAAGTGTGGCTCATGTTTGAACATCGTAGCCCGATTTCACGCTTAGTTTACGGGAATCTTAGAAGCTTAGTCATGAGCTCGTAATTTATTATAATGTTTTTGCGTGAACTAAAAGTTTCACATGCATTTGTAACTTGTATTAAATAGGGAAACCAACATGAAAGATAATGTAAACAATAATTTATATTGATAAACTTGTCAGGCTTTCAGCCATCGCTTCAAAAGGTTGTGTTTTGACAGAGCATTTCCTTAGCTGTTGTGCGTTCCATGTTCGGGGAACAACATGGCCATCCAACATGCGCAGCTTGTACGCGCCCTTGCCCAGGACTTCATGGATAAGGTAAGGAACCTCCCACTTAGGTGCAAGCTTGGGCGTTGGAGGCTTCATTGTCCCGGAAAACCTACTTGCCTGGATTTTAAGTACAAATGTGCACCCGCGCATTGTAGTACTTCTACAACTTGGACTTATACTTGGCTTCTTTTATGACCGCGTTCTCGCGCCTTTCTTCAAGTAAATCCAAGTTCAGTCGGCACTCCACTTCATTGTCGATCGCGTTAACTGCTGTCAAGCGAGGTGAAGGAAGGCCAATCCCAGCCGGGATGACCGCTTCCGAGCCATGAACTAGGCTGAAAGGAGTTTCGCCGTTACTGGTCTTGGCATGATGTGATGGGCCTAGAGTATGCTGGGAAGCTCATCGACCCACCCTCTTCACTTTGTGCCCAGCCGGGCTTTGATTCCCTTCACAATCCATTTGTTAACACTTTCCACCTGGCCGTTACCCTATGGGTGCACGACAGAGGAAAAGTGTGTTCAATCTGCAGCTCTTGCATAGAGTTGTGGAGGTCTTCGAAGCAAAGTTTGTCCCATTGTCGGTCACTATGCGCAATGGTAAGCCGAAACGGTAGATAATGTGTTCCCTAATAAACTCGCGCACAATCATTGCTGAAGTTGATCCGGCTGCCTTCGCTTCTACCCATTTTGTAAAGTAATCGACTGCGACAGTTATAAACTTTAGTGTGCCTAGAGCTTCTAGGAAAGGGACTACCATATCAATTCCCAATTGTTGAAACAGCCATGCCGTGGAAACTATGATTAAATCATTCTTAGGCGTCAGTGTCTTCGGCGCATGGCGCTGGCAGGAGTCGCACTTGCGCAGCTCTTTTACGGCATCCAGATGCATGCCTAGTCAATAGTATACAACGTTCATGATTTTAGTGACCACCATGTGTAGCCCTGCATGGATTCCGTAGATACCTTCGTGAATCTCACGAATCAGATAGTTAGCATCTTGTGGGTCCACACAACGCAATAGCGGACCTAGGTAAGACCTCCGATAGAGAATTTCGTCATCCATTTGATAAAACAAGGCTTTGAGTTGGATCTTTTGCACTTCCGGTTTGATCTCGGGGAGAATCCCCCCTTGCAAATATTGGATGATAGGCGTCATCCAGGATGGTGACCCTATTTCAATGACAGTTACCTGGCGCAATGGTACAGAGGAATATTTAGGACTCCAATTCGGACATCTTTAGCCAGGTGTTGGAAGGCTGTGGAAGCTAGCTTACTCAGCGCGTCCACTGGTTTATTCTCACTGCGATTGATGTGAACGACCTTGAATGATTGGAACTTCTGGATCAGCTCTTTGGCTTGATCGAGATAAAGTGCCATAGTTTCACCCTTTGCATCATACAAGCCGTTGATCAGTGCAGCGACAAGTAGTGAATCAACGTGTGCTTGTAGATTTCTGGCCCCATCTTTATTGCCAAGCGCAATCCAGCTAGAAAGGCTTCTTATTCTGCTTCATTGTTCGTATTCTTGAAGTCCAGCCAGATAGCATATGTGAACTCATGCTTCTCTGGGCTGACTAACCTTAAACCTGCCCCTACGCCGTCCTCCTTGGAAGCTCCATCCATAAACAACAACGAAAGTTCTTTTGACGTTCCTTGCACAGGGGTTTCGATTGCTCCACACTCGGAAATTTTACCTTTGGAGAACTACGTGGCAAAGTCTGCAAGGATTTGCCCCTTGATTGCTGGGCGCGACTGATACACGATGTTATGACCACCCAACTCGATAGCCTACTTTGCCAATCTCCCCGAGATTTCCGGTTTCTTAAGGATTGTACCAATGTGTTAGTTGGTTAACACGTGTATAACATGGCCAATAAAGTACCTGCGCAACCTTCTAGATGCGTGGATTAAGCGAGTACAAGCTTTTCCATAATGGAGTATCGAGTTTCTAGATCGGTGAGCATCCTGCTGACATAATAAATTGGAGTTTGAACCCCCCCTCCCTTTCTACAAGTAACACTGCGCCAACTGCTTTGTCTGAAGATGACAAGTACAGTATGAGTGGTTCTTCCTCGCGCGGTGCAGTCAATGTCGGGAGTTGGATCAGGCACTCCTTCATTTCTTTGAATGCGGTTTCCGCTTTAGTGTCCATTTGAACTCGTTCTTTTTGCCGCAATTAAGCAAGATGCTTATAATGGAAAAGACTTTGTGGCGTCACTAGACAGGAATCGATTCAGCGTGGCCAGGCGACCAACCATTTGCTACATTTCCTTGATCGTCTTGGGTAAAGGCATAAGCTCTATGGCCTGAACTTTCTCTGGGTTTATCTTAAAAACCACCCTTTGTTACCATGAACCCCAAAAACTTACCCTCCTCCATTCCGAACGAACACTTGCTTGGGTTGAGCTTCATGTTAACATTGCACAATTATTTGAAGGTTTTCTCAATGTATTTTAGCATTTGGTATTCCTCTAGGCTCATAATCACCAGATCATCAATGTACACTTCGACATGCTTTCCTATATCGTCTCCGAAAGTCTGATCCATCAAGCGCTGATATGTGGCACCCATATTGCGCAAACCGAAAGGTATCTTTGTGTAGCAAAAGATAGCCATTTATGTGCGGAAAGCTGTTTTATCCTTGTCTTGTAATGCCATCTACACTTGATGGTAACCTTTGTAGTAATCCAGAAAGCACTTCCACCGGAACGGTGCGAGAGAGTCAATTTTTATCTATCTCCGGGAGAGAATAACAATCTTTAGGGCAATTGAGGTCTTTGTAGTCGACGCACATGCGCCACCCCTCCATTTGCCTTCTTGACGACACTAAATTCACTACCCACATCTGGTATCGGACTTCTCGAAGAATGTCGGATGCTAACAACTTAAAAACTTGCTCATTCGTTGCTCTAGTCTTTGCAGCACTGAGGCTGCGCTTTCTTTAAACTATCGGTTCTACCGATGGAAACGTATTCAAACAATGTTCTACTATGTCTCGTGGGACACCGGTCATGTCAGATGGTAACAAGGCGAAAATATCCATGTTCTTGAAGAGTAGATGCTTTAGGAAAGTTCGAATGTTTTCAGACATTGCGGGTCCGAGGGTTACTGTTTGCTCCGTATTTTCTGTTTAAAACCCATTTCTCCGGTCTATGCACGTAGAAGGTTTGTTTACTTTCTTTGGGTGCACTTCCTTGGTTGCCATCACTTCCTTCTTTGCGTAGATGATCTTCACCATGGTTTCCGTTGGGCAACCGATCGCAGAGTGTGGGGTGGACGTCACCATGCTTAACTAACCTTGAGTCTCTCTACCGATCAAGGCATCATGTCTTGAGTTAGTTGGCATTACCAAGAAATTTACTTCCATCGTTCGTGAGTGTTCTCCGTCTGTCAGCATGACCGAGAAGGAAATCTTAGCAAGTGGAAACACTATTTCATTTCAAAACCCTGATAGGGGATACTCCAATGGCTCTAAGCGCGCTTTATCTTCGGGATCTAACTGGTTGAAACATTGTTTGAAGATGATGTCGGCAATGCTTCCGGGATCGATAAACATGTAATCTGTCTCATAATGGCCTAGGATGCCAGTGATCACAACAGAGCGTGTGGCGTGGGGATCCCTGTGGACCACTGGGAAAATTACCTATTGTTTGCGCCATGACTTATCGAGCGGACGCTTGCCTTTGCTTTTTGCGTTCCGTCGAGATCCTCCATCAACCATATGAGTTTCCAGGCGCCGGACCTTCTTCTGCCCCCTTCATCAGTTCTTTGTATCTGTCGCGTTTCTTTACGCACATTCTTTACCAAGTGACTGAGTTTCCCACTCTTAAGGGCCTTCTCAATCAACGCGTACGCTGATGCAATCATCAGTCAAGTGGCAAATATTTTTGTGAAAATCACAATACAGGTTCGTGTCTTGACCGTTTTTGTTTTTCATCTAGGATGGGCTTTAAAATCATGGTTCTCTGTCATAAGAACCTTTTTAGGTATCTTAGACAGTGGAGTCTAGTCTTTCTTTCTATTCTCATTCGATCTAATTTTTTTCAATTGCTGCGCGAGCATCTTCATGGTATCTAGACCTGTCGTCGTAATGAGGCCTCTCATCATAGCCACTGTACTGGTTCGATCTCCAGCTGGAGCCTTTGCTCTTTCTATTGCACATACTAGACTCATGCGTGTTAATTCTTGAATACTTGTCGTCTGAATAGTGGCTAGATCTGCCACCTGTCAATGAGTCTTCAGTCTGCCCGACAATCTTTGCCGCGGCCATTAGCTTATCCCATTCTTCCTGCATACCGTCTTTGCCTGTGATAGTCCGGATTAGACTATCACAACGGATTGCCTTCTTGAAATGGGCGTGCATAAGGACTTCGCTCACATTCCCAATTTCCAAGCACTCCTTGTTGAAACGAGTGATGGAATCTTCCAAACCCTCGTTGTCGTGCCTCCAAATGTTCATAACCTTTGATGTACCACGCTTGTACTGCCTCAGTTGGCTGAAGTGCGTGAGGAACTTTTCTTGAAAATCTGGCCTTGATTTTATCTTTCCAACAGGGAGGCTATCGAACCACACGCGAGCAGCTCCCGTGAGGGTTTGTACAAACATATGGCACCATATAGGCATGGTCCATCCCCCCACTAGGCCAACGCTTGTGAACAGTTGCACGTGGTCATCTGGATCGGTTAATCCATTGAACTTACCCAGCTTGTGGAAGTTTAGCTTTCTCCAATGCAGCAAGAGCGATGTTTCGAGTAAACTTGTAGTGATCAGCTGTTGTTGTTGACCTGTAGATGAGACTGAAATCCTGTTCTGCCAAATCATTGTATGCTGTGTGCGTCCTTGGCTTGTAAGCTTCATGATGTTTGGAAGGCGACTTACGACTGACGTGACCTCTTGCTCGTAGGTTGGATCTGACTCGTCAGTATTGGTATTCCATTTATCGTTCAAAATGTTGCGTAGCCCAAGCCGGCTACTGATCGGAGTACGCTATCTGGATTCAGTGTGCGTGTAGAAATAGCTTTCTGAATCATTGTAAGTGTCGCACGTGGTGTGAACACTCTACCTTCTTGGTGACAGTGGTCTGTTGACGTGTTGTCTCTGCATATGCTCTTGATGCGGCGCTTCATAGTCTAACTGTCTTGGCATCGGTGCAACCATCGGAGTCTGTTGTGTTTGAGCTGGTGCTTCTCCCTGTTGCGTGCATAGTTGTGTGTAAAATGGGGCTCAAAGTCGCCTGGCTTTTTAAAAACCAAGACGCGGGGGTTTCTCCCTCTGGTAACTCTAACATTGTAGGGACAGAAGGACCAGCTACGTGAATTGTTGGGGTCACCATTTAGGTGGCATGGATACCACTTGCGTAGATAGTCCCGGCTTCTGTGTAACCTCCATCGGCGTGCCTGTCAATAGGTTGGTTTTGGACGTGTGCGTTGTCCGCTACCACCCTTGTTTGAGAGTTTGCACCGTATGTTGGAAACAGAGTACCTTGATCAGCCATTGAATCAGAGTGTCAGCTCAGAAAGAAGATGAAAAGTTAGTGTAAAAAATTGGTGGGCGCCAATGAAGAAACACCAAACTAATCTAGCAATTAGTTTGTGGTTTGTGCCTTGACAAATAAAGGTTAATCTTCTTTCGTCTCGTCCAAATAGCTACGATGATCCTTCAAAACCAACAACACACCGTAAGCTCGTTACATGGAGAAGAATAGGGGGATTCTCTCTGTAACCACCCTCCGGCATGAGAATAAGTATCGATTTTTGAGGATCATAGTATGTGTATTAAGTGAGAGAATAAGATAGCGATCGTTAAACTTGCAGGTGAAGTCCTCTATTTATAGCTGGAGTGATTTGTGGAGGAGACGGGGTTATAGGCCTTGGGCCTCAGATCGACAACAAGGAATATATATTCTGCTCCCTCTGTCATGACCACTAGTGGATATTGATTAGAGGGCCGCTGGCACGCGTTGAATGGATTCACGTGTCTTGACAGTTGTCCTTGTTGTTTGTTCTGTCATCAGCAGTGTAGTGGAGATCATGGGATAGTGGTCGGTGCGAGCTGATTGGTGCCATGTATGTGTCCTTTGACAGTTGTACTTGTTGTCTGGTTTGTCATCAGCAGTGTAGTGGAGATCTTGGGATAATGGTCGGGGCAAGCTGATTGGTGCCATGTATGTTTCCTTGTGTACTTTTTGTCTCCTGCAAGATTGTTTATCGTACTTTTGTTGAGCGTCTATTGGCCCTTTGTACTACCACTTGTTCGTGAGTGTTCTCCGTCTGTCAGCATGACCGAGAAGGAAATCTTAGCAAGTGGAAACACTATTTCATTTCAAAACCCTGATAGGGGATACTCCAATGGCTCTAAGCGCGCTTTATCTTCGGGATCTAACTGGTTGAAACATTGTTTGAAGATGATGTCGGCAATGCTTCCGGGATCGATAAACATGTAATCTGTCTCATAATGGCCTAGGATGCCAGTGATCACAACAGAGCGTGTGGCGTGGGGATCCCTGTGGACCACTGGGAAAATTACTTATTGTTTGCGCCATGACTTATCGAGCGGACGCTTGCCTTTGCTTTTTGCGTTCCGTCGAGATCCTCCATCAACCATATGAGTTTCCAGGCGCCGGACCTTCTTCTGCCCCCTTCATCAGTTCTTTGTATCTGTCGCGTTTCTTTACGCACATTCTTTACCAAGTGACTGAGTTTCCCACTCTTAAGGGCCTTCTCAATCAACGCGTACGCTGATGCAATCATCAGTCAAGTGGCAAATATTTTTGTGAAAATCACAATACATGTTCGTGTCTTGACCGTTTTTGTTTTTCATCTAGGATGGGCTTTAAAATCATGGTTCTCTGTCATAAGAACCTTTTTAGGTATCTTAGACAGTGGAGTCTAGTCTTTCTTTCTATTCTCATTCGATCTAATTTTTTTCAATTGCTGCGCGAGCATCTTCATGGTATCTAGACCTGTCGTCGTAATGAGGCCTCTCATCATAGCCACTGTACTGGTTCGATCTCCAGCTGGAGCCTTTGCTCTTTCTATTGCGCATACTAGACTCATGCGTGTTAATTCTTGAATACTTGTCGTCTGAATAGTGGCTAGATCTGCCACCTGTCAATGAGTCTTCAGTCTGCCCGACAATCTTTGCCGCGGCCATTAGCTTATCCCATTCTTCCTGCATACCGTCTTTGCCTGTGATAGTCCGGATTAGACTATCACAACGGATTGCCTTCTTGAAATGGGCGTGCATAAGGACTTCGCTCACATTCCCAATTTCCAAGCACTCCTTGTTGAAACGAGTGATGGAATCTTCCAAACCCTCGTTGTCGTGCCTCCAAATGTTCATAACCTTTGATGTACCACGCTTGTACTGCCTCAGTTGGCTGAAGTGCGTGAGGAACTTTTCTTGAAAATCTGGCCTTGATTTTATCTTTCCAACAGGGAGGCTATCGAACCACACGCGAGCAGCTCCCGTGAGGGTTTGTACAAACATATGGCACCATATAGGCATGGTCCATCCCCCCACTAGGCCAACGCTTGTGAACAGTTGCACGTGGTCATCTGGATCGGTTAATCCATTGAACTTACCCAGCTTGTGGAAGTTTAGCTTTCTCCAATGCAGCAAGAGCGATGTTTCGAGTAAACTTGTAGTGATCAGCTGTTGTTGTTGACCTGTAGATGAGACTGAAATCCTGTTCTGCCAAATCATTGTATGCTGTGTGCGTCCTTGGCTTGTAAGCTTCATGATGTTTGGAAGGCGACTTACGACTGACGTGACCTCTTGCTCGTAGGTTGGATCTGACTCGTCAGTATTGGTATTCCATTTATCGTTCAAAATGTTGCGTAGCCCAAGCCGGCTACTGATCGGAGTACGCTATCTGGATTCAGTGTGCGTGTAGAAATAGCTTTCTGAATCATTGTAAGTGTCGCACGTGGTGTGAACACTCTACCTTCTTGGTGACAGTGGTCTGTTGACGTGTTGTCTCTGCATATGCTCTTGATGCGGCGCTTCATAGTCTAACTGTCTTGGCATCGGTGCAACCATCGGAGTCTGTTGTGTTTGAGCTGGTGCTTCTCCCTGTTGCGTGCATAGTTGTGTGTAAAATGGGGCTCAAAGTCGCCTGGCTTTTTAAAAACCAAGACGCGGGGGTTTCTCCCTCTGGTAACTCTAACATTGTAGGGACAGAAGGACCAGCTACGTGAATTGTTGGGGTCACCATTTAGGTGGCATGGATACCACTTGCGTAGATAGTCCCGGCTTCTGTGTAACCTCCATCGGCGTGCCTGTCAATAGGTTGGTTTTGGACGTGTGCGTTGTCCGCTACCACCCTTGTTTGAGAGTTTGCACCGTATGTTGGAAACAGAGTACCTTGATCAGCCATTGAATCAGAGTGTCAGCTCAGAAAGAAGATGAAAAGTTAGTGTAAAAAATTGGTGGGCGCCAATGAAGAAACACCAAACTAATCTAGCAATTAGTTTGTGGTTTGTGCCTTGACAAATAAAGGTTAATCTTCTTTCGTCTCGTCCAAATAGCTACGATGATCCTTCAAAACCAACAACACACCGTAAGCTCGTTACATGGAGAAGAATAGGGGGATTCTCTCTGTAACCACCCTCCGGCATGAGAATAAGTATCGATTTTTGAGGATCATAGTATGTGTATTAAGTGAGAGAATAAGATAGCGATCGTTAAACTTGCAGGTGAAGTCCTCTATTTATAGCTGGAG
The DNA here is from genome assembly GCA_947069175.1 of Scalesia atractyloides. NCBI lineage: Eukaryota > Viridiplantae > Streptophyta > Magnoliopsida > Asterales > Asteraceae > Scalesia > Scalesia atractyloides. The sequence continues at coordinate 35,128,330 of CAMTDV010000020.1, read as the reverse complement.
TGATTTGTGGAGGAGACGGGGTTATAGGCCTTGGGCCTCAGATCGACAACAAGGAATATATATTCTGCTCCCTCTATCATGACCACTAGTGGATATTGATTAGAGGGCCGCTGGCACGCGTTGAATGGATTCACGTGTCTTGACAGTTGTCCTTGTTGTTTGTTCTGTCATCAGCAGTGTAGTGGAGATCATGGGATAGTGGTCGGTGCGAGCTGATTGGTGCCATGTATGTGTCCTTTGACAGTTGTACTTGTTGTCTGGTTTGTCATCAGCAGTGTAGTGGAGATCTTGGGATAATGGTCGGGGCAAGCTGATTGGTGCCATGTATGTTTCCTTGTGTACTTTTTGTCTCCTGCAAGATTGTTTATCGTACTTTTGTTGAGCGTCTATTGGCCCTTTGTACTACCACTTGTTCGTGAGTGTTCTCCGTCTGTCAGCATGACCGAGAAGGAAATCTTAGCAAGTGGAAACACTATTTCATTTCAAAACCCTGATAGGGGATACTCCAATGGCTCTAAGCGCGCTTTATCTTCGGGATCTAACTGGTTGAAACATTGTTTGAAGATGATGTCGGCAATGCTTCCGGGATCGATAAACATGTAATCTGTCTCATAATGGCCTAGGATGCCAGTGATCACAACAGAGCGTGTGGCGTGGGGATCCCTGTGGACCACTGGGAAAATTACTTATTGTTTGCGCCATGACTTATCGAGCGGACGCTTGCCTTTGCTTTTTGCGTTCCGTCGAGATCCTCCATCAACCATATGAGTTTCCAGGCGCCGGACCTTCTTCTGCCCCCTTCATCAGTTCTTTGTATCTGTCGCGTTTCTTTACGCACATTCTTTACCAAGTGACTGAGTTTCCCACTCTTAAGGGCCTTCTCAATCAACGCGTACGCTGATGCAATCATCAGTCAAGTGGCAAATATTTTTGTGAAAATCACAATACATGTTCGTGTCTTGACCGTTTTTGTTTTTCATCTAGGATGGGCTTTAAAATCATGGTTCTCTGATATAAGAACCTTTTTAGGTATCTTAGACAGTGGAGTCTAGTCTTTCTTTCTATTCTCATTCGATCTAATTTTTTTCAATTGCTGCGCGAGCATCTTCATGGTATCTAGACCTGTCGTCGTAATGAGGCCTCTCATCATAGCCACTGTACTGGTTCGATCTCCAGCTGGAGCCTTTGCTCTTTCTATTGCGCATACTAGACTCATGCGTGTTAATTCTTGAATACTTGTCGTCTGAATAGTGGCTAGATCTGCCACCTGTCAATGAGTCTTCAGTCTGCCCGACAATCTTTGCCGCGGCCATTAGCTTATCCCATTCTTCCTGCATACCGTCTTTGCCTGTGATAGTCCGGATTAGACTATCACAACGGATTGCCTTCTTGAAATGGGCGTGCATAAGGACTTCGCTCACATTCCCAATTTCCAAGCACTCCTTGTTGAAACGAGTGATGGAATCTTCCAAACCCTCGTTGTCGTGCCTCCAAATGTTCATAACCTTTGATGTACCACGCTTGTACTGCCTCAGTTGGCTGAAGTGCGTGAGGAACTTTTCTTGAAAATCTGGCCTTGATTTTATCTTTCCAACAGGGAGGCTATCGAACCACACGCGAGCAGCTCCCGTGAGGGTTTGTACAAACATATGGCACCATATAGGCATGGTCCATCCCCCCACTAGGCCAACGCTTGTGAACAGTTGCACGTGGTCATCTGGATCGGTTAATCCATTGAACTTACCCAGCTTGTGGAAGTTTAGCTTTCTCCAATGCAGCAAGAGCGATGTTTCGAGTAAACTTGTAGTGATCAGCTGTTGTTGTTGACCTGTAGATGAGACTGAAATCCTGTTCTGCCAAATCATTGTATGCTGTGTGCGTCCTTGGCTTGTAAGCTTCATGATGTTTGGAAGGCGACTTACGACTGACGTGACCTCTTGCTCGTAGGTTGGATCTGACTCGTCAGTATTGGTATTCCATTTATCGTTCAAAATGTTGCGTAGCCCAAGCCGGCTACTGATCGGAGTACGCTATCTGGATTCAGTGTGCGTGTAGAAATAGCTTTCTGAATCATTGTAAGTGTCGCACGTGGTGTGAACACTCTACCTTCTTGGTGACAGTGGTCTGTTGACGTGTTGTCTCTGCATATGCTCTTGATGCGGCGCTTCATAGTCTAACTGTCTTGGCATCGGTGCAACCATCGGAGTCTGTTGTGTTTGAGCTGGTGCTTCTCCCTGTTGCGTGCATAGTTGTGTGTAAAATGGGGCTCAAAGTCGCCTGGCTTTTTAAAAACCAAGACGCGGGGGTTTCTCCCTCTGGTAACTCTAACATTGTAGGGACAGAAGGACCAGCTACGTGAATTGTTGGGGTCACCATTTAGGTGGCATGGATACCACTTGCGTAGATAGTCCCGGCTTCTGTGTAACCTCCATCGGCGTGCCTGTCAATAGGTTGGTTTTGGACGTGTGCGTTGTCCGCTACCACCCTTGTTTGAGAGTTTGCACCGTATGTTGGAAACAGAGTACCTTGATCAGCCATTGAATCAGAGTGTCAGCTCAGAAAGAAGATGAAAAGTTAGTGTAAAAAATTGGTGGGCGCCAATGAAGAAACACCAAACTAATCTAGCAATTAGTTTGTGGTTTGTGCCTTGACAAATAAAGGTTAATCTTCTTTCGTCTCGTCCAAATAGCTACGATGATCCTTCAAAACCAACAACACACCGTAAGCTCGTTACAAGGAGAAGAATAGGGGGATTCTCTCTGTAACCACCCTCCGGCATGAGAATAAGTATCGATTTTTGAGGATCATAGTATGTGTATTAAGTGAGAGAATAAGATAGCGATCGTTAAACTTGCAGGTGAAGTCCTCTATTTATAGCTGGAGTGATTTGTGGAGGAGACGGGGTTATAGGCCTTGGGCCTCAGATCGACAACAAGGAATATATATTCTGCTCCCTCTGTCATGACCACTAGTGGATATTGATTAGAGGGCCGCTGGCACGCGTTGAATGGATTCACGTGTCTTGACAGTTGTCCTTGTTGTTTGTTCTGTCATCAGCAGTGTAGTGGAGATCATGGGATAGTGGTCGGTGCGAGCTGATTGGTGCCATGTATGTGTCCTTTGACAGTTGTACTTGTTGTCTGGTTTGTCATCAGCAGTGTAGTGGAGATCTTGGGATAATGGTCGGGGCAAGCTGATTGGTGCCATGTATGTTTCCTTGTGTACTTTTTGTCTCCTGCAAGATTGTTTATCGTACTTTTGTTGAGCGTCTATTGGCCCTTTGTACTACCACTTGTACTTTTCGTACTTGCCGGACGTTGCCGTGCGCTTCCTGCACTTGCGCGACGTAGATACAGCCTATGAAGTCGGCGCAAGGTCATGAACCTTGGACTTTCGTCAAAAGGAAGTCAACTGTCTAGAATTGTTGAACTTACTTCCTGGCCTCCCACGCGACCTTGGAGGTATCCATTTAGTCGGCGGAAGGTCTGGGAAGTCATTACTTGAGCTTAGCTAGGGTATAGTCTCGTGCGCGACCTAAGTTTAACTCGATTGGTCGGCATAATTTTTAGAACCATACCCTTTCATTGTTATATACTTTCATTTTGTACCGTATATAAGAAAGATTTCAAACCCTTCACCAATAAAAAAACACATCAAACACACTAATTGGTAGTGCAAAATAACTAATTATAAAAAAAGACAACAAATGAACAAAACTTTTGACTGTTGTCGGTTTTTTTCATAAAATACTACCCTAATGTTTTCTAATGAACAGATTATTGTAATTGACAAGAAAATTGGCTGAAGTCTATGGGACACGTTTACTTTGGGTGTAAACGAGTCAATTCGATTGCGAGCTCATCTTGCTTGAGAACGGTTCGTTTAATTTATTTGAATTTGGATTTAAGCTCGACTCGTTTTAAACAAGGGCAAGGCCACTATGGTCCTTTGGGTGGCGGGCGCGCACCTTAAAGTTTTTTAGTGTAATTTAGGCAAAATTCTGATTGTACATATTGAAAATATGATAAACCCTCTAATAACACTTCCCGAAAATAAATCATAAGTCTACCACTCGTTTCAAACTCTATTTTTAAAGCTCGAGTTCGGCTCGATTATTATTCATTAAACATTTGGTTATTTTATTTATATACATGGATAATTATAATATGATATGATATGATATGATATGATATAATATAATATAATTATGATTGTATTAATGTTCCTTTCACTAATAATTGAACCCTTTTAAATTTAGTATCAGGGTGGTCCTCCTGATATTCCTTTAGTTTCAACTATTACGATTACGATTGATCAACATTTTCACAATTCAATTTCATAAAATATGTTAAGTACATCTTTAGCTACTTAATAATCAAATTTCACAACTTCCGCATATTTCACCACGTAGAATTTCTAGTCTTTCCTTAAATTTCCAAATTATTTAACTCGTATGTGGTGTTTGTTTTTTTTTAAATTTGCGTAGATTGTTATGTCTGTACTGGCAGACCAAGCGCAAACATTCTTATCTGCAGACTGATTGTTTTTCCAAAGACTTTTCATTAAAAAATGTTTGCGCGAACTCTTGTTGGTGAAACTTGGCACAACCACTTCTAAGATCTTCTAAGGTCTGCAGAGGGTTAAACACCACTACTCTTAGAGGTGTACAAATCGGTTTTTTTCCGTAACCGGTTCCGGTTAAAAACCGGTTCGGTTTTTTTGGTGGCAAATATAAACCAGTTATTTAATAACCGGTTCCAGTTATTAACCGGTTTTTTGTTAGGAAAATTGTAACTGGTACTAATCGGTTATAACCGGTTCTGTAACCGGTATAAAAAACCGTTCTGTAACGGTAAAAAAAACAGGTAAGAACCGAGAAAAATCGGTTAAAAACCGGTTTTTAATTAAGTGCAAAATTTATGTATTTTTTCCAGTTTATTTATTTATTTTTTTGCTGAAAATGAAGTTTTTTAATTTAAAAATTTAAGTATGAAAATATAAAAATTTAAAATATAACATCATTAAGTCTTGAAACAAACGCTTTTACATAACAGTGAAAATACGAACGATAAACGTAACAAATGAAGTGCGTAAACTTAAACTATTAATCCGTAAGAACGTCCACTAATATATATTGTTTTTAGTGGGAGTACAATAGAAATAATATATCTTGAGCCTCGTTTAGTCATCTTCGCTCGAACCCGAAGTTGAACTATCGCGTAGGAAGTCATCCAATGCGGCTTCTTCGTCGGTCATTGGGGTTGTCAATTCGGCTTGGATCTCTTCCTCGTACACTTCGCCTTCGTATTCCAATTCATCTTCGAGTGTGCGTATGTGTTGGCATCTCTCCGCCGCATCCAAGTAATCTTTCAAGCAAATCGACATCTCAACCTCTTTTGGTATTAGTCGAGTCCTCCTTATCGAAATCACCCTAACAATAATAGAAAAAGCACTTTCCGAAGCTACCGTGGAAGCTTGGACCGTTAGTAAATCTCGGGCCATTGTGGGTAAGATCGGAAATTGATCTTCCTTACTTTTCCATCAAGCCAACAAATCAAAATTTTTAAATTCTCGTGAAGTCATTGTTTGTAGAAAGTTCGACCTACCATACCAACCAAGTTCGCTACTAGTAGTGTTACCACGTTGCATTTGACTCGACTTATCAAACAATTGGTTATAAACATACAAATCTTGATCTTCCATACTTGAACAACCTTCGCCGAAAGCGGCATTTCTCATTGACTCGTGAATGTGTGACGTGGTTGCACCATATTTTGTTACATAAACGTCAAACATTTTTGACAGTTGATCGATTGAAACGAATTTTTGCGGCTTCACCAAAGTTAGGGTCTTGTTCGGTGTTTAAATTCAACTCGTTTGCAATTTTTTCAATCAAAGACCCGATTCCAAAAACATTAAAGCAAGGGTTTAAAGCGGCGACACAAGTGAAAACCGCGGGTAGTTCGTTAAAATATTTTCTTAGTTTTTCCTTCATTGGTTCTACTATATCACAATATGGTCTACCTCTAACCGACATCTTGTTTAATTTTAAACACATTTTAAACAAATTGTGAAGCACCAATGAACTTGTTGGATAATAAACCCCCAATAAAGTTTTTGTTGATGTTTTGAAAACTTGAAGCAATTGTGTAACCGTTTCAATAGTAGCCCAACCCGATGGGTGATAAGGCGAAACCTTTCTACGACTAGACAAAGAGTTATGAAATTCTATTAAACTTTCTTTTTGCAAAATAGCTTTTTCAAAATGGTGCAAGTCGAGTCCCATCTATGAGTAACGTCCTAATTGGGTCCTAAGTATATTCGACCCGCTTCCTTACATATTTTTATATATTTTGAATGTCTATGCGTGTGACTATATATATGACGTAACATTTTTTTGAAAGCTTCTTTTTGTGGTTCAATAACCTTTAAACCGTCTTGAACGGCCAAATTTATGATGTGTGCAATACATCGACTATGGAAAAAAATACCGTCACAAATCGATTTGTATTTTAATTTTAAATGCATTACCGAAACCGTATTGTTTGAGGCGTTGTCAAAAGATATTAAAAAAATCTTGTTTTCTAATTTTATGTTGTAATACATTTGTAGATTGCTTTATAAATAGCTTCACCGGTGTGAGGGTAATCAAATAATTTAAACAAAATCGTACGTTTCATCATTTGCCACGTCGCCGGTTCAATCCAATGGGCGGTGACACAAATATACGAGTCAGGTGAACCGTGCGGTACGGACCAAACATCGCTAGTCAAGTTAACACGGTTTCTAATTAAATAAGAAATTAAGTCTTGTTTAGCATTTTTTCCACAATTTTAAACAATCTCTCCTAAGAGTAACACGACTTACCTGCATGTATCGTGGTTGGAGAGTTCTTTGAACCATCTTTGTGTAACGTTGGTTGTCGAAATGGTTGAATGACAAACTTTCTTGGATTACAAATTCGCCATTTCCACCCTAGCCATTTCATAATTGTAGGCGAAAAAAGAAGCGCCTTCACTTCCCATGGAAGCTTGACCACTAGCGGGTTGTTGTTTTAACGCCTTGCAAAACGATTTTTCAATGTGTTGTCTAAATGTGGTGTTTGCTCCTTCGGCATAGAAACCATTACAATGATGACAACACGCTTTTTTTCTCCCATTGGCCATTTCGCACAAATCAAAATGTGCCCAAATTTCAGGGTTGCGCTTCGTTGGAATAACCCGAACCACCTGTCGGTTGTAGACTCGCCAATGTTGACCAAATCATGAGCACTAGAGCTTGCCATACTTTTTCAAGAATTATCGAACAAGATTGTGAGCGTTTTAAAGAGGTTTTGGAGGTTTAGAGAGTGGTGTGATTGAACCAAAACACCCACAACCCTTTTATACTAGTTGGAGAAGATTTCTAGGCAAAAAAAACGGCTAGAATAGCTCCCAACGGTCATGTGACCGTTAATCATGCTGGCAACTGGTTAACCAGTTTAACCGGTTTTTTATACCGTTTTCAGTTAGCCGGTTTTTTGTAACAACCGGCTTTTAACCGGTTTTCATAATAACCAATTTCCTAACCGGTTTTCGCGACAAATGTTATAACCGGTCAATAACCTGTTTACAACCGAACCGGTTACGGAATACCGGTTATAAAAAAAACCGGTTTCGGTTTTTTTTGCCGGTTTCGGTTACGTAACCGGTTTTTCGAACATCTCTAACCACTCTTCACCACCGTCCGCCACCACCACAGTCCACCACCCACCACCATCAGTTTATTTTAGAAATCTACATATATTTAAAAAACAAACAGTCTTGTTTTTGCAGACTACAGAGGTTTAATCCACCTTTTCATTCACATTTGTCTTCAGATATGGTTCACAGACTGCAGATATTTTACCTTTGTTTTTATAAAACAAAAGAACACTTTAATCACCAAGACGGTTACTTATAAGTTCATGTGTATTTATAACTTTAGTTTAATTCCTCAATATTTCACCAAATAACAGTGTCTGATAACTTGATCAGTTATTCTACACATATAACATGACACACTAACAATTAAGATATAACTTTTCTTCACCAAGTAACATTAATAAGCAACTTGGCTAATTACATCAATTTTCAAATCGCTTACCAATTTGAAGACTTTTATGAAAATTACAATTTTCACGTGTTACCGATTTTCGTCGCCCCATTCAAGCTAGATTCCCAACTTATTCAGTTTGATGTAAATTTTCAACTTCTATCAAATTCTTCAACTTATCTACAAATTAAAAAACTTCCAGACATAAGTATGTATACTCCTTAAATTATAATTTTAACTTCTTATCAATAAGTTACCTTCCAATTGATTAACATTTTATCTACCAAATCAATAAATGGGTTAATACTTAATGAGTTAGATTAAATACAAAGAGAAAATAAATAAAAAGAATAAGAAGAATTTTAGTCCATTAATCTTAGATTTGAAAATTGAAATTAGTTTTAAAGAAAAGAAAATAGTGGAAGTGTATAAAGGAATCCTACATTTATTGACTTTCTTTCTTCACATGCAAGACAAATGTTAATTCCCCCATCAATTTAAAATGTCCATAACTTTTTCATACGACATCTTTTTCAAGACAAAAAAATCACTATAATAACAAGCGTTTTTTTATCTTTAATATGAATATGATATTTCTATATAAAACAAAATAAAATAAATTCACTTTTACTTTTTTTTCATTGTGTTAAATGTTCAGGTCATTGTGTCTTTCAACTAGGTTTTGTTCATTACGTTTTTACTAGGGTTTCTATATAGTATTATTATCAAAACTTATAACACATTGTTAAATTGGGTTCTGGCCACTGCTTGTAACATAATTTATGACACAATGAAGATGGTATCCATTGTGTTTTAGTTTGTTGTTCATTATGTTGATCATTGTGTTTTTAGTCTTTTCCTATTGTGTTGTAGTTTGTTGTTTATTGTGTTTTTGGTTGTTGTCTATTGTTTTTTAATCTGCTGTACATTGTGTCTTTTATCTACTGTCACAAATTAGTTTGATACTCATTGTGTTTTACAGTATGTCCATTGTGTTTTAGTCTGTTGTTTATTGTGTCTTTATTTGTTGTTATCGTTTGTGTTTTTTTTGTTTCTTACTTTTATTGTGTTTTTAGTTTGATGTTAATTGTGTTTTACGTTACGTCCATTGTGTAATACGCAACTGAGTTTTAAAGTTTTATTTTTGAAACTATAACAATAGGGTATTCATATTAAAGATAAAAAACTCGATTTTATGGTATTTTTTTTAAAACAAATAATGTATAAAAAAGTTACGGAAGTTTAAAAAAGGGGAGAAATAGTATTTGACTTGCATGTGCATATTTTTTTTAATCTCTTGGCCAAAATTACTCTTACCACTTGATTCCTCTTTAGACACTTGTTACTCTACGGTGGCTTCTTACACTTCTTATTTTTTAAACCTCTTTGTATTATAACTCAACCTAATACTTAATAGCCCAATTAACAATTTTTTTTGGTTTTTATTAACATGTTGACTCGCTTTAAATCATTATAACCAATATCTAAATGGTAGATCAAATTCTCTGGTTAACTTTAGACCTTGCGTGGTTGAGCGCGACCGGGGCGTCAACCAGGTCATAGTGCCATATCGTGCTGGGAAACACCCCCTGACACTAAAGCCTGTTGAATTTGTTCCTCGTGATGAGCATAACCGGTGGATTTGTACAAGTTTTGATAATCCAACATCCGGTGAACGGTTAAAAACCAAAAAAACTCTATTTATTAAATTATATATATATATGCATACATACACATATAACATTTTCCACCCTTTCTACACCCAACCAACTCAACAAAAAAAGCTCGTTACAAAAATCTTAAAAAACTCTTTTCCAAAATGGATTCGCCTCCGTCGTATGATTCCTTCATCGATCCATACAACAAAAGTTTTTTGCTCATAACGAAGCCGCAGAGGAGGAAGAAGCGGTTACGAGTGGTGCCCTCACGATTAATGCTAAGTAACATGTTAATCATTCCCCCCCACTCCCTATCTCAAGGATGGAATATGTTGTCGAGACCGTGAAGCTGCAGACGCTCGTCTAATGAAAGATTATTTCGATCCTACACCGTCTCACGGTCCCCACATATTTAGGCGTCGATTTTAAATGAGCAAAATGTTATTTTTGTGTATTAACAAAGATTTGGTGAGCATAAGTATGACTACTTTAAGCAAAAAAATGGACGCAAGAGGACATCTAGGATTCACCTCCGTTCAGGAGTGTACTTCCGCGTTACGTCTACTTGCCTATGGAAACGCGCATGACATCAACGACGAGTATTTGAAGATGGCAGAGAAAACAACACGCGATACCTTGTCACCTTTCTGCTACTATATATATATATATATATTTAAATTTATTTTTTAGTACTATAGTTTTAAATATTTACATACACTTGTATATATATATATATATATATTATATATATACTTTTAGTTTTTTAGGCATATGCCAATTATATGGAAAATGTTACTTGAAAACTCAACTTGGAACCGCCTACAACAGATTTATGAGGTGCATTTAGAAAACATGGATTACCAGGCATGATTGGTAGTTTAGACTATCATCAATGACGGTGGTATAATTGTCCAACTGCATGGCAAGGTCAACATACACACGGTGAACAAAAAGGACAAACGTTGGTTTTACAAGTGGTTGCCTCATACGACCTTTGGGTTTGGTCGGCCTTCTTGGTGTCGCCGGGTGTTTGAACAATATAAATACTTTCGAGCAATCGTCATTGCTAGAGGGGTTACGTATCGGGAACATTGCCGAAAGCCGGGTTTTATGCAAATGGAAATGACTACCCGCATGGATACTATTTGGCTGATGGTATATACCCAGAGTATTCAAATATTGTGAAAAAATTTAGTGATCCGCTCGATATAAAAAACACAATATTTTAAGAAACCGCAAGAGTTTTCGTGAAAGGGCATCGATAGGTATTTTGGGGTTCTTCAACAACGATGACATTTTGTGAGAAATCCTTATCGTATATGGGATAAAGAAAAAAAAATCTATGCTTGTATCATATTGCATAATATGATTTTAGAAGACGAAGGAAAAGCAATTTATCAAAACTATATTCCGGATGATGTTGAAGATGAAACACAAGCAACAATAGAGGAAAGAATCTTAAATGCTCAACTCTTGTGTTCCAAGAAAGCACATAACGCGTTAAAGGCGGATTCGGTAGATCATGCTTGGGCGGTTCTCCCAATTCGACAAGATGGTGATGAAGAAGACGATTTCGAAGACGGAGGCGACAAAGAAGATTTCGAAAATGGAGCCTATGAAGATGGAGGGTTGGATGACGGGGGTTATGAAGACGGAGACGACGACGACGAAGACGAGTAGTATTTAATATATTTTATTTAATGAAATGTTATTTCTTTTTATATATTTTAAATTTAGAAATAAAAATAATAATAATTTAAAAATATAAAAGAAATATGTTTCTATACCATTATAAATGATAAAAAAATGTCTGAAATCAATCACCATGGATGTCCATGCCCCCATTTCTACTAACAATGTGATTAAAAATACTTATGATCGGTAATACCCTAATACCTAGAATCACCACATGATATTTTAATAAGCTCTCCATATTTCAACACCTAGAACATTATACGTTCGTGGTGTTACCATCATATGTATCAAGGCACAAACCAAAATTCAGTTGTCCACATTATCATATTCAGACCTCAATTTCAACACGTTTAGAAAACACACAACTATATTACAAGATTAAACTTGCATAGTCATATGTTTTGTTTCTCAAAACTACAAGATTAAACTTGCATAGTCATATGTTTTGTTTCTCAAAACTATAAATTAGTGTGATATGATTACACTCAGACAATTAATTATTTTCTATATCTGAATCTTATAACTAACAATCTTATAAACATATGGATATGAGCTTTTAACAAACATTAAATCAAGTATAGGTCATATTCCTTGTTTAGACATGTTTGACTATTTTGATCACCCATTACCAAAAACACAAAAACATTTTTACTGTATTCATACGTGTATAGTTTGATTTTCTAAACAAATAATTCCATAATAAATCTACACGTGTACACGCACCACTACATACATTTATGTGTATATAAGAGAGAGTGATTTATATGTATCTCAAATTTTTATGAGAACAAAAAGAATAAAACGAATCATTCAATATTATTAAGAGTTTGTTCTATTAAAAAGTGTCATTTCCTAAGGGTGAGTGTGTCGTCCCTAACTTCTCACACCCTCTATGTCTTCCACATTAATGCCATATCACCTTCCCCAATATTTTCCTTTCCTTTTCTTGAAGCATTATAGTGGTCCCATTTTTCCCTAATCTTCTTTTAAATAATAAAAAAGTTATTTGTCAAACTATCACATTGTGGTATACTCGGTGAATGAACACCGCTCTTCCCTAACCTTTCCTGAAGCCGCACGCTTGAGCGGTGTTCCCACTCGGCTAAATTGCCAAATCAACCTCCCTTCTTGTTCTCACAAAGACACCACTCCAAGAAGGGTAGGAATGATTGAACGCTCTATGTGTACATTGAAGGTTTAATGGGCGAGGATATATGCATTCATTTATGCACGCAAAATACAACTTAATTTTCACTATAATTGTAAAAACATAGTTATAATGATATGAGTACAATTATAGTGGTAAAACAACATAGTTATAAATGGGAGACGAACACGTTTTTTACTATTTGATAAAAAACATAGTTATAAATGGTAAATTAGCACAATTCCACACATTGTATCACATTTTTTTAAATACTATTTTTTAAATATTACAATACTGTACTCAAATTAAAGTTTAAAATGCTTAATATTATGATATATATTATATATATATATATATATATATATATTAAAAAAATAATGTTGTATAAAAATGTTATGTTAGGAATACAAGGATTTAGGAAATTTTGGAATATTTTAAATCCTAACGATTCCTTGTTTTGATAATGTCTTGAGTTTATTAATTACTTGTGTTACTGGTTGTTGATTAAGGATGTGCATATATCACATACATATTACTTAACACTTAATGATATACAAAGCACAAAAATCACCACATACAAGAATTACCAAGTACAATGATCAAATAATAGAAAGTGAAGATCCAATTCTACAATGTTGGAGCGTGGAATATCAATTACCATATATAAGAATCATCAAGTGCAGCTAATCATTAAAGATTACCATATGCAAAGAATGAAGATCGAAGTAGACTGTGAAACATATCAAGAAAAGAGTCAAAGTCTACAATGATCACGAATGGGAAATCATCTACAACTTACATGTTGGAGACTAGAGAGATAATTAAACAAGACTTAATAACAAGATAATAAATAAGATTTCTCTAATCACACAAGCAAAGTCCCAAAGGAATTGATTTAGTTGAAATTAATTAGAGGGACTTTAAAGTTTAAAACTAGAAGAGTTTAGTTGAGTTTTTTTTCATTTGTAGGGTATAATCATAGTAGGAGACAAAACTTTACCATAAATGGAAAGAGATCAATCACATTTTACCAAACCATCACCATCCTTTGAAAAGTAATCACTATTATTGATGGAGGTCAAAAGATTGCTTTGTTAACTTAAAATTAAATGTATGGGTGTGTAAATGGTGTTGAAAGTTGAATATAGTCGTTGCAAAATGTTGGTAGTTTAAACAAGCTAAAAGAGAAAATTTGGGTAATTCACAATCGACCGTGGATTGGTCAATAGTTGTTTTCTTCTTTTTGTGTGTTGTCTATAAAACAAGTCTCCTTAAACTTTTTTCACTCATACCTTTTGTTTATAACACTTTCAAATACACGTCTAATTAATATTTCTTTAGTTCCCTTGATATTTACACATCCAATCAAGGTGATACTGAAGATCAAAGATCAAGAGCAAAAAAAATATTGCTTCAACTTAAACATTCATTTTTTGTAATTGTGAAATTATCACTAGCTTGATAGAGTATTATACTTGTAAGGAGTCTCACCGATGTTGGTGATTGTTGTAAGCGTTATCTTGACATATAGTTATAAGGTATTCATTATCTTGACATTAATGTTTATTAAAATGTAAAGACCTACTATCTTGACATTGTGTCTTGAAGAAAGTGATCACTACTTTGGCTTAGTGAGACGCTTGTACCGGTGATATCTTCCGTTTAAGAGAGACATTTTAGTAGAGCAACTCTCGATTGGAGAATCGAGGAGTGGGCATAGAGTGGATTAGTTAACATCCACTTGAACATCTATGAATATGTTTTTGTCTTTCTTACCCTTAACTATTTGTTGTCTGTTATCACCATTCAAAACTATTATTGCCCTCTCACTTTGCCGTTGGTCGAGTGCAACATACCTCCCCCCCCAACCAAACCAAGAGGAAGAGCAGCTACCTACATTGGAACCACTTCATCTAAGACATGATCCTAACTCAGCTGCTAGAAGGAAGAGAATCATCGGATAAGAACCGTTGAGGAGAAAAAGGGGCACGTGATACCCATCGACGAGACCATCTCAGATTAGTTCAAAGGAAGTAAGAGCTCTAGCCATAGGGAATCAATGGATTTTTCACATCCTCATCCATATTAACCCCCTCTTTGTAGAACTCCATATTAACCCTCTCAAGTTTTCTACAAGTTATATTCTTTTGAAGAAGATGGTGAAATTTTAAAAAAAATCGTGACTTCTATCGATATTGCCCCTTTGGTATCTTTAATCAATTATTACGATCTATGCATTATGGCTTCTAGCTTGGATCTCAACGATTCATATAAATAAATCTTTCTTTCATTGGATCTCAACAATTCATTTCCTTTAATCAATTATTTACAGTCTATGCATTATGGCTACTAGCTCCGTGCTTGATGTTTTGGTTTGTTTTAATAAAATTTTCACCTTAAAAAAAGATTTTCAGTCTTTTCTTTATTTTTAAACAAACCAAAACATCAAGCAAGGAGCTTTATTTTTAAAAATTTTCACCTTAAACTAATTTTACTTTTTATTTGAATCAACCAAAATCAAAACTAAGCCAAAAAACACAACAAGTTTCATGAAATATTCAAACTCTCAATTCTAAGATACCTTTGTTCCAATGCCTCTCAATCAAGTGGAGGTTTAAATCTTATTATGAACATTTAAATGAATTTTAGATGGTGTAGCTTTAGAGAGTATTTATTTTTTTAAATCCAACTTAAAATTACATAATATAACACGTGAGAACATGAACCCACACACTTGTACTGAGATTCCACTATGATAAAAAAGGTTGCAAAAAGCCTGTGCAACTAAATCCGGTAAATTAATGAGATATTTATTAAATATTTTTCTCTATTAAATAGCTATGTCAAAATCTTAGCAATATGGTATTAACAATATGGTATTAACACTTATATATAGGAAGTACCAGCGGCATATCCACCATGTTCATATCATATTACGTCAGTTTCGCTAATCGATGCCATGTTACGTCCCGTGTCACGATCAGGGTTTATTAGCGTATTACGAGTGGGATTGATAGCATACATAGAGTCTCAAGTATATAAGTATAATTGTATTTAAGTATGAGAGAGTATACTGTATAAGTATGAGTATAAGTGTAAGTGTGCCTATTCGCACATTCGTGTACAGTACAGATGATATATTTTAGTTTAACCAAGATTAACGGATTACTGGCATGTGAATGAACATGTCAAACCATCGTGTACCGCAATGTAGACTACCCATCATCGTTAAAACGAAGAGGGTGTAAAATAGTTTACTTAACATGACATCAAGAATACGGGCGGGCGTCACTCCTATATCGCTACACAAGCGCTATACATGTTAAGTTATGGCTTGATCAAGTTAATGACGAGTCTACCACATAAACATGTGAATAAACAAGTCAAACCATCGTGTACGCAATGTTGACTAGTCAATATTGTTGAAACATAGTGTAAAATAGTTTACTTAGTATGAAATAGTTTACTTAACATGACCCAAGTCTCAAGGGCGGTGCGCTACTCCTATAGTAATACGCATAGTGCTATACATGTTAAGGTGAGGTTTTATAACGAGTTTATCACATATAATGTTCCAGTAATCCCAAATCAAGTATGATGTTTAGTATGCACCCATAGAATCGTTGCGTAATAGATTTAGTATAAATGCGAAGTTTTTCGTGCATAAATTTGATTTTAGTATAGTGCGATATTGAAATAAAAATGAAAGAATAAGAATTATATAGCATAAGATAGCAAAAAGAGAGGCTTGTTAAAATGTTGGAGTGTTTCAGTTTTAGAAACTTCGACTATTCCAAAGTGACTCGTAAGTCCTTTCGAATTAGGGAGACATGATTTGGCCTAATAGTATAATACTATCGTCGCCAAGCGATTAACGGTACTTTACCCTTCCAGTTAGTACATGTCCTAATTTGATCGAAAAATACGAAACTTTGGCGAGATTGAAAATTGAGGAGCGGAACCAGTCATCAAGGTGTGGATGTCAATCCTGACTTGACAATTTCGTCCCCAAATTGTGGTTTATTGAACGTATCAAGATATAATCTCGAATCGTCAATAAGGATCCACTAGATTATGAAATGAAACTCCCATCGAGATATGGATATCACTCCTGACTTGATGGTGAATTTTGCACAAAATAACATGTAAAACGGATTGAAACTCGTCACCAATGGCGGGAATCACCCCTGTATTGATGACTTATTTCGATTGTGGAACAAGAATATACTCAAAAGCGTGTGTTGTGTTTCATGTCTTAGGAAAGACATATTTTAAGTTTTAGGATCAAAAGGGGGAGAGGCATGATAAAAAAAGAATAACATTTTAGACAAGTATCACAAATGGTCAAGAGTATGGTACTTAAACTATAGACTAGGTCGAACATGGCAATTCTACCTATTTCCTATAGTTATGGCTCTGATACCAATCTGTCACACCCCAACCGATGGCGGAAACATCGGGATGAGACGAACAAATTGCTCAAAACTTCATAACGCTATGTGACAATTATAGATTAAATTCAAATTTCATTCAAGACTAAATTGTCATACAAAATTCCAAATAATAGTCAACAATTGTTTCAAAACGTCATAAACATCAAAATAGATAAATTAATCTAGGCGGTATCTAAGCAATCCTACTAGATTTCTTGCATCATCAGCTTTCCTGCAACATGTATTAAAAGCGTAGATCAATACAAAAGTATTGGAGAGCATACAAGTTTGAAAATAAAATCTAAGTGTAAGAGTTAATTTCAGTCATGACGGGAGTATAATAAAGCTGAATCACATATATATGTAGGTGACTCCCACATAATAATAGCATATAATTGAATTCCTTAACTAGCTTGCATAGTATCTTAATCATAACAATGTCGTGAGAATACAAATTAAAACTAATAAGCATAAACAACTCAAACGTCACAAGTAGCGTGTATAAACGAGTTTAATCTAACACATATAATCCACATAAGCGTAATTGATAACCCGTTTGGTATTGGGAATACATTTAATCTTGTTAAAAATAAATTTTGTAATTTATACATGTTGCACCCCAAAATGCGTTAAAGTGTAAAAAATGGGGTCGAGTATGCTCACATATGCATGCCGATCTTTGGTTGCGTATAAGTTTCCTGGATTGCGCACGAGTAAAAGTGAAAAATCAACGAAACGTTTAACCTAGAGTAAGATAATGAATTCGTTACAAGTTATGGATTGCGTTATTGAATGGTATGAAGTATTGGTTTTATGCAGGTAATAATGGTAGATTTACTAGTTTACCATAATGAGTTTGTTGTTTGTTATAAAATGATATTAATGAATAATAATATTCAACGAAATTATTTGATGATACTAATAGTTATGATATTTTAATTTAGCCAACATAATAATATTATTATAATAAGATTAAAATAAATGATAACCATAATAATTATCATGAGTTAAAATACATCAGTAAGTTTATGTTTTAAGAAAAATGACATGGTTTAGCTCAGCTGGCCCATTCGATTTATTTAATTAAAAAAAAAGTTGGCCCAACAGTGGCCTGCGATCAACAACACAGCAAACAACAGCAGCGAACCATTCGGACAAGCGGGGAACGAACCGGGTATCTCGCATAAACGACGCGCATCAATACCATTGGACCGAGTCCAGTTGGGTGTTGATTTATCAGGTTTTATTACTTTTAAAACGTAAACAGATCGTCTTCTTCTTCCTTTTTAATCAAAATCAAACATCACAGTTGTAAAAAAAAAAGAAATCGAATTCTTTTAATTTTGCAGTAACAAGAACTAAAAATAAAGGAAGGGGAGATCATATACCGAAACATAGGATCCGTGACATTCCGGCGATACCTCGTCTTCTTCATTTTAAAAGAACATACAACAAAACGAACCAAGTGTGTTGCGTGACTCTGACGATCTCCGGCCGTATCCATCTTCTTCGGCGAGTGCAACGGTGATCTGGTGGCAGCGGTAGTGTCGAACAGAGAGAGGGAGGGTATGCAAAAGAGAGAGATGAGATGTGAAAGATGAAGTGAGGTTGCGAGAGTAACGGGAGGTGTAGGTGTGCGGTGTGGATGTCGCCGGAATACGGGGTGCCGGAGCTCGCCGGAATTCCGGCTCCGGTCGCCGGTCATGTGAACGAGAGGGAGACAGGGGAGAGGTGAGGGAGTGTGCGGCTAGGGTTTAGTTGTGAAGAAGAGGGGTGTTAGGATGCTTATATAGGTAGGGTTTAGATAGGATTAGGGTTTTTAGTTGGTTTGTATTGGGCTTAAAGCCCGATAGCTAGTTTCTAGGATACACGAATGGTCCGGTCACGTTAAGAGTCCCGTGTTCGAACGCGAGTTTCGTATAAATGACGTATTATTTCATTAGTAATATTATTATTATTATTATTATTATTATTATTATTATTATTATTATTATTGTTATCTGTATTGTTATTATTATTATTTATAAAAGAATGAGTAAATAAATAATAATAACCATGATAATATTAGACAAATAAATAATTTAGCGGTACGACACGCATTTTCTAAAATAAAATTTTACGGAAACGCGAGGCGTTACAGTCTCCCCTACTTTAGGGAATTTCATCCCGAAATTCGTTCAAGAGGAAGGCTTTAGGAAGATGGCACTTCGAAGTATGTATGGGTATGATCGAGAAATAGGTGGTGAGTGATTAGAGTTTGTACTTAAACATAACAGTGAAACACCAAATTTCTCACGGCACGTTTTACAAAATCTTAGCAATATGGTATTAACACTTATATATAGGAAGTACCAGCGGCGTATCACCATGTTCATACCATATTACATCAGTTTCGCTAATCGATGCCATGTTACGTCCCGTGTCACAATCAGGGTTTATTAGCGTATTACGAGTGGGATTGATAGCATACATAGAGTCTCAAGTATAGAAGTATAATTGTATTTAAGTATGAGAGAGTATACTGTATAAGTATGAGTATAAGTGTAAGTGTGCGTATTCGCACATTCGTGTACAGTACAGATGATATATTTTAGTTTAACCAAGATTAACGGATTACTGGCATGTGAATAAATAAGTCAAACCATCGTGTACCGCAATGTAGACTACCCATCATCGTTAAAACGAAGAGGGTGTAAAATAGTTTACTTGACATGACCTCAAGAATACGGGCGAGCGTCACTCCTATAGCGCTACACAAGCGCTATACATGTTCAGGTGTGGCTTGATCAAGTTAATGATGAGTCTACCACATAAACATGTGAATAAACAAGTCAAACCATCGTGTACGCAATGTTGACTAGTCAATATTGTTGAAACATAGTGTAAAATAGTTTACTTAGTATGAAATAGATTACTTAACATGACCCCAAGTCTCAAGGGCGGTGCGCTACTTCTATAGCACTAGCATAGTGCTATACATGTTAAGCTGTGGTTTTATAACGAGTTTATCACATATAATGTTCCAGTAATCACAAATCAAGTATGATGTTTAGTATGCACCCATAGAATCGTTGCGTAATAGATTTAGTTTAAATGCGAAGTTTTTCGTGCATAAATTTGATTTTAGTATAGTGCGATATTGAAATAAAAATGAAAGAATAAGAATTATATAGCATAAGATAGCATAAAAGAGAGGCTTGTTAAAATGTTTGAGTGTTTCAGTTTTAGAAACTTCGACTATTCCTAAGTGACTCGTAAGTCCTTTCGAATTAGGGAGACATGATTTGGCCTAATGGGTATAATACTCTCGTCGCCAAGCGATTAACGGTACTTTACCCTTCTAGTTAGTACATGTCCCTAATTTGATCGAAAAATACGAAACTTTGGCGAGATTGAAAATTGAGGAGCGGAACCAGTCATCAAGGTGTGGATGTCAATCCTGGCTTGACAATTTCGTCCCCAAATTGTGGTTTATTGAACGTATCAAGATATAATCTCGAATTGTCAATAAGGATCCACTAGATTATGAAATGAAACTCCCATCAAGATATGGATATCACTTCTGACTTGATGGTAAATTTTGCACAAAATAACATGTAAAACGGATTGAAACTCGTCACCAATGGCGGGAATCACCCCTGTATTGATGACTTATTTCGATTGTGGAACAAGAATATACTCAAAAGCGTGTGTTGTGTTTCATGTCTTAGGAAAGACATATTTTAAGTTTTAGGATCAAAAGGGGGAGAGGCATGATAAAAAAAGAATAACATTTTAGACAAGTATCACAAATGGTCAAGAGTATGGTACTTAAACTATAGACTAGGTCGAACATGGCAATTATACCTAATTCCCTATAGTTATGGCTCTGAAACCAATCTGTCACACCCCAACGGATGGCGGAAACATCGGGATGAGACAAACAAATTTCTCAAAACTTTATAACGCTATGTGACAATATAGATTAAATTCAAATTTCATTCAAGACTAAATTGTCATACAAAAATTTCAAATAATAGTCAACAATTGTTTCAAAACGTCATAAACATCAAAATAGATAAATTAATCTAGGCGTGTATCTAAGCAATCCTACTAGATTTCTTGCATCATCAGCTTTCCTGCAACATGTATTAAAAGCGTAGATCAATACAAAATATTGGCGAGCATACAAGTTTGAAAAAAAAATCTAAGGGTAAGAGTTAATTTCAGTCATGACGGGAGTATAATAAAGCTGAATCGCATATATATGTAGGTGACTCCCACATAATAATAGCATATAATTGAATTCCTTAACTAGCATGCATAGTATCTTAATCATAACAATGTCGTGAGAATACAAATAAAACTAATAAGCATAAACAACTCAAACGTAACAAGTAGCATGTATAAACGAGTTTAATCTAACACATATAATCCACATAAGCATAATTGATAACCCGTTTGGTATTGGGAATACATTTAATCTTGTTAAAATAAATTTTGTAATTTATAAATGTTGCACCCCAAAATGCGTTAAAGTGTAAAAAAAAGGGATCGAGTATGCTCACATATGCACGCCGATCTTTGGTTGCGTATAAGTTTCCTGGATTGCGCACGAGTAAAATTGAAAAATCAACGAAACGTTTAACCTAGAGTAAGATAATGAATTCGTTAAAAGTTATGGATTGTGTTATTGAATGGTATGAAGTATTGGTTTTATGATAAAAGGTAATAATGATAGATTTACTAGTTTACCATAATGAGTTTGTTGTTTGTTATAAAATGATATTAATGAATTTTCTACGAAATTATTTGATAATACTAATAGTTATGATATTTTAAATTTAACCAACATAATAATATTATTAATAATAAGGATATAATAATAATGATAACCATAATAATTATCATGAGTTAAAATACATCAGTAAGTTTATGTTTTAAGAAAAACTGGTTTATGACATGGTTTGGCCCAGCTGGCCCATTCGATTTATTTAATTAAAAAAAAGTTGGCCCAACAAGGGGCGGCCCAACAGTGGCCTGCGATAAAAAACACAGCAAACAACAGCAGCGACAAAAAAGCAGCGAACCATTCGGACAAGCGGGGAACAAACCCCGGCATCTCGCATAAACGACGCGCATCAATACCATTGGACTGAGTCCAGTTGGGTGTTGATTTATCAGGTTTTATTACTTTTAAAACGTAAACAGATCGTCTTCTTCTTCCTTTTTAATCTAAATCAAACATCACAGTGGTAAAATAAAAAAGAAATCGAATTCTTTTGTTATTGCAGTAACAAGAACTAAAAAAAAGGTAGGGGAGATCATATACCGAAACATAGGATCCGCGACGTTCCGGCGAGACCTCGTCTTCTTCATTTTAAAAGAACATACAACAAAACGAACCAAGTGTGTTGCGTGACTCTGACGATCTCCGGCCGTATTCATCTTCTCCGGCGAGTGCAACGGTGATCTGGTGGCAGCGGTAGTGTCGGACAGAGAGAGGGAGGGTATGCGAAAGAGAGAGATGAGATGTGAAAGATGAAGGTGAGGTTGCGAGAGAAACGAGAGGTGTAGGTGTGCGGTGTGGATGTCGCCGGAATACGGGGTGCCGGAGCTCGGCCGGAATTCCGGCTCCGGTCGCCAGTCATGTGAACGAGAAGGAGACAGGGGAGAGGTGAGGGAGTGTGCGGCTAGGGTTTAGTTGTGAAGAAGAGGGGTGTTAGGATGCTTATATAGGTAGGGTTTAGATAGGATTAGGGTTTTTAAGTTGGTTTGTGTTGGGCTTAAAGCCCGATAGCTAGTTTCTAGGATACACGAATGGCCCGGTCACGTTAAGAGTCTCGTGTTCGAAACGCGAGTTTCGTATAAATGACGTATTATTTCATTAGTTATTATTTTATTATTATTGTTATCTTTATTGTTATTATTATTATTTATAAAAGAATGAGTAAATATATAATAATAACAATGATAATATTAGACAAATAAATAATTTAGCGGTACGACACGCATTTTCTAAAGTAAAATTTTACGGAAACTAAAGGCGTTACACAAAATGCCAATGTTGTTGTAGAACACCGAACCCATTCAATATCTTTTCTAGTTGATTCTTGAACCTTTTTAAAATGAGCTCTCCTTTCATCGATAGGGTCTCTAAAATTTTTTACAATAAGCGTATACTTGTCGGGTCTTTCAAAAGCCATATACGTATGTATTACCCTACACAATATGATTTTGAAGAATGATGTTGTGACCACATCTCCTGAACACATAGAAGATCCTCCAAACGAAGGAATAAGTTAAGACAATATTTTTCACTATTATGATTACGAACAATTCACTATCACCCTATATTAGATTTTATCGAGCATTTGGAGCATCAACACCAATTATACTTCCAAATGAACAACTAGGTTTTATTTATTAAAATATTGTATGGTAATTTATTTTTAAAGTTATTGAAATTATTTGTTAAGTTATTTAATTTTTTAATATTTACTTATATGTTTTTTTCTATAGTGACTTATAACTAATTAAATATGTTACTGTTTTAGATTTTAAGTTAAATTAAAATAAGTTAGTTTGAGAAAATATGGGGAAATCTGGGAGGAAACTATGAATTTTGGGAAATATTAGAGAAAGTGAGGAAAATGATGATGTAGCACGCGAGGAAATATAAAGAAAATGGGACGACTCTCTACACCCTAACATGTAATACGAGGACACTACATAATTATGATTAAATTTTTACAAAGCATATTGAAAAAGTAGACCATTCGTAATGGACTCGTGATCCACTCAACCATGAGCTCTACACCGCCCCCACTCGTGAAAGTCACGTTTTGGCCGACTCTCGTGGTCTTGGTCATACAATGAATGGTGAGGAAATCAAGAAAACTAGCCATTGGCTAGTGAACGTTAGACTCATTTATTTATTTTTCAATGCCAAACCCTATATATAACCCACTAATTATACATCTTATTCTCATTCCATAATTTCTCATTATCATTCCATAGTTTTTATTCTTAACTACACTATCTCAAAACCTAAATTTCACATTATCATTTCATAATTCTTATTCTCAACTACACTATCTCAAAACCAAAAAAATATGGATTATTCTTCATCATCTCCCAATGGCGAAGATAACACGTCTTCGGATTCATATGAGATAGCGGACACCATTACAAGTGCGACACAACTCATAGTAGAGTATATGCAACATGTTAGTCAACCTCTGCATCCAATTCTTAGAAGAAACCAACTAGAACGGGACCATGAGGCTGCGAACACGTTTTTAATGCGTGATTATTTTTATGAGCAACCCATATATGGTCCTCATGAATTTAGACGCCGTTTTAGGACGAGAAACGATTATTTTTACATATTACCAACGATTTGGAAAGGAAGTAAGATCACTTCAAACAAAGACCTGATGCAATTCACGGCAACACAAAAGTGTACGTCTAGCTATACGTGAGCTAGCATACGATACTGCAAGCGACGCGTGGGACGAGTACCTAAAAATGACAGACAAAACAACAAGAGATGCTGTAGGAATTTTTTTTTTCTGAAGGTGATGTTTATGTTTTATAACTTGTATATTTTCAACATGATTGTTTTTAAATAATTATTTAAATATATTAGCACTTGACCTTTAAAAGCTATGATTGAGCAGGCAACAATATTTAAAAAAGCTTGATATGGAAAGATCTACAATGCATATACGATTTACATGAGGATGTACACGGTTTACCCAACATGATTAGGTGTATAGACTGCATGCACTGGGTTGGAAAAAATGTCCAACAGCATGTAGAGGTTCACACACATGTGGGGACTAGAAAGAAACCAACACACATCCTTCAAGCTGTTGCGTTATACGATCTATGGATTTGACATTCATTTTTCGAGTTCCTAGTTAAAACAATGACATCAATGTTTTTGAGCAGTCGCCTATCATTGAGGATTGCATAGCAGGTAATGTAACCGTCGTCGCTTCTTTTTGGGCTTATGGAAATGAGTACCCACACGACTACTTTTTGGCCGATGGTCTTTATCCGGAGTATACGGTTGTGGTAAAAACTTTTAGAGGCCCTATTGACTATAGAATCGCTGATTTTAAAAAGTTTCAAGAATTGGCAAGAAAATATATCGAAAGGGTATTGGAGTTCTTCAACAATGTTGGCATTTTGTATGGAACCCTTGCTGACTTTGGCAGAAAGAAAGTTAGAAATGTTATGTATGCTTGTATAATCTTACATAATATGATTCTGGAGGACGAGGGTAACATTTAGTGGAAGTGGAATAACCTCAGGCAACTGTGGAACAAAGAATATAAAATGTCGCGTATACGCGTAACTTCAATGCACACCAAGCTCTAACGCCGAGTTGATCCAACATGCTTGGATGAGAAGATGGTGAAAATAATTGGTTGATTATTATTTAATAATACATTACATTATATAGAAACATGATGCAATCCCTAATTAATTAGTGGGCCTGTGGGATCATAATCATAAACCTTATAATACCATAGTTCAATACTCCCTCGTAGTTAAAGCAGAACCAAACCGGAGGCGAAGACTGAAAAATCAAAAAAACATAAAGTCAAAGCCTAAAAAAGGTCTTCAATTTGGTAAAAACTTGGGGCCAAATTCCACAATCTTGCAATCTTCATTCAATCCTTAATCATCCAATCCACCATTTTAAATGATGACAACGCAATTCTACAAGAGGCTGGATGCGGCAGGGCGGTGGTGGCAAATAGCAGCGTGACGGTGGATCGTAGTCTCGTAGGCGGCGCAACGGGGGACTATAGTCCAATGAGCAGGCAGCGGCACGACGATAAGAAGCGGCATGTCTGAAAAGCGAAATTTAACAAGATGATGTCGGCATCACGTGTTTAGCTCTTGGCATCCATTGAAAAGGAAACTGGAGGATGTGATGGCGCGTGATAGAGCATGACGTGATGAATCCGTGGTGGTGGACAAATTGAAGCAAGGTGGTGGAGAAATAGTTAATCCTCCAAAACAAAACTAATATATCTCTTGGTGATGAATCTCGTTTATACCATGCAACATTTGAATGAGTGGATGCTTATGTCAACCATGCATCCACCAAAAATAACTAGGGAGATGTCGGTCATAAAACTCGCCATCAACTAAATCTCACAGAATAGTTGACAACTTTGCGGTGGCGATGGTGGTAGCGGTGAAATGAAATAGAGCGGCGGTGGCTTAACTGGTGGCTAGAGGACCATAGTCCTACAAGAAAGAGCGGCTTAATAAAAAGCAGCGCAATAGGACCGTAGTCAGATCTAGGCTGTTGAGTGGCTCGAAGGAACAACCAGCGGCATAGGACCATAGTCTTACAACATAGCAGCGTGATGGCGAACTTCTTGGAAAATAATTAGGTAGAAGCCTTAGCTCTTGCGCCCTTGCTGTTCACTTGTGGGGATTTGGCAGCAAAGAGATTTCACAAAATCAATTTTGCGACAAGGCACACCACGCGAGGTTTCACAAAATTGGCAAGTTATTTTCTTTTGGCATTCAATGAGAAACCTAATAATACCATAGTCCAATAATTTTGTACACCACAAAATCCTTCTTGTTTCACACCATGGTGGAACAAAAAATGGTTGATCAATAGTGGTGGGATATGCTGAGAGAATAGTTGGTTGTCTTGAAAAGGATTTATGAATGGCGGCTGGAATCTTGAACCAAAACCGGACTTTATTTGGAACGAAAAAAAGGTGAAACGGAAAAAAAACAAACAGTGGTCGGACAGGGAAGCGGCGGCACACCACCCTATCTAGGGTTTTTGTGAGGTGGTAACGACTAGGGTTTGTATTTTTGTGGTCGCGCTGAAAAAAAAGAAAGGTAACCAGAATCCTAATGCGCTGATAGCATGTAAGGTGGTGAAAATACTTGATTGATTATTATTCAATGATACATCACAAATATAGAAAACATAATGCAAACCTAAATACTTAGTGGGTGGGCTCATAATAATAAACCTAATAATTCCATAGTCCGACGATATGATAACGAAGACGATGCAGATAACGAGATATATATACATATATATAAATTATATATATATATATATATATATATATATATATATATATATATTATGAGTATCATTACAGAACGCTAATTATTGCGAGAACAAAAAAACAACTCTAAATCACTAAATTTAGGGATTTAAGGTTCATATTTTTTAAATTTTGTGTCTCTTACATATATGTATTATATATACATAAAAAAGCCATATACTTTTACCTACATATAATCCTACATACATGTAGGTAATTTAACTTAAACATAACCTACACATGTGTAGGTTATATAAAAACTGAAATTTTTTTGTAGTTTGTTTTGAATTCTAGTGTTGAAAACAATAAATGTTACATTTGTGAATTTTCATTAAATTTTTAGGTGTTTAGAATTGAAATAATGGGTGATTTATTTTATTTAGTGTGTTCTCGCAATATTTAGTGTTTTGCATAGAACCTTCCCCCCACCCTACACACACACACACACACACACACATATATATATATATATATATATATATATATATATATACGGGGAGGTTCATCTAAGAAAAAATTAAATTAAGAAGAAAAAGAAAAAATAGTACAATTATATAAAACACTAAATAGTTTATCATCTTCCACACTAAAATTTTTGCTTACACACATCAAAATTTATCCTACACAACTCGTTGTTCATCTACACACCTCGTAATTTATTCAACACTTTAAATTAATTTTTTCTTCTTTGAAAATATATATATATTTTGAAAATAAGTTACAAATTTATTTTAGTTAGCTATTAAAAGGGAAGAGTATCAAATAATGATCTATCTAAGTTTACCAATATACCCCTACACTAATATTAAATACAAAATTTAAATAAAGTAAAATGAAACATTCTTATTGGTTAAAATTTATTCTACATTATTCTTACAAAATATTTCTTCTCATTTGAATCTCCACATATATATATATATTATATATATATATATATATATATATATATTATATTATATTATATAATCGAGAGGGTTCATTTGAGAAGAAATTTTAATTGAGAAGAAAAAGAACAAATGTAACACATTAAATACTTTTTCTCCCATCTCATTTATTGTTTATTTACTTTTGCCTACACACATCAAAATTTATCATACACATTCCGAAATTTATCTTATACATTCCAAAATTTATCATACACAACTCGTAATTTATTTTACACGCCTCGTAATTTATCCTAAACTCTAAATTATTTTTTTTTGAAAAATATATATTTTTAAAAAAATATATATTTGGAAAATAAGTTACAAATTTAATTTTGTCACACCCACTCATAGGTGGAAGCGCACGGTGTGATCTGATTGGTTCTCATTGCATACAACATAAGTGAATATACTATATGAATAAAACATTCTCCATATGCCATTACTGAAATTGTTTCAAAACGCAACATAAGTTAAGTACATTGTTACAAACCATTAAATTGTCAAATTGTTAAGTAACCAAAATGCAAGACTTTAAATACTAAGGTTTTGACCCTTATATCACCGCAAGTAGGCGGGATATACTGGGCAAATCCTTCAAAAGATGGCATTGGAGACTTGATACATGTTTCTTGATTTAACTCCTTGCGAAGATCCACTAATTACCTGAAATACATGTTAAGTTGAAAATCAACAAAAGTTGGCGAGTTCATGTGTTTTAACTGTATGCGTTGTATTCCATAAAATGTATAAGTATTTGTATCAAAACCCGGTATGTAAATCGTCAATGAAATCGTTGATCATTAATGTTTTGCAAGGACATTAATATGTGTGACGACATAGGAAGCAATCCAAACCTAGACGATTTCTGTCGATTAACCTCGACTTGGGACGACAAATGCACTCTTCTGTGTGGGTCCAGACCAAGAGTGGGGCTCGCCAACACCCGCTAGATCTAACCTTTGTACTATGGTCTTAAATAAGATTAATGGTGCTTAAGTTCCACCTATTCGCACGTGATCTAAGTTGTTTCATTCCTTAGCTTATGATACCATTGAACATGTATTTCCCCGATAGTTGTAAAACATTAAAACATTTAACATGAAAAGGTGGACATGAAACTCACTGTTTTGCTTTCCGCTTTCGCTATTTAACTCAAATACCTTTCTTTGAATTCGTACCACAACCTAAAAACGCGTTAGGTTTTGGTTAGACATTTCGGTCTTTGAATGATTCATGTTCATGTTTTTTGTCGTAAATATTTGTTAAGACTTATTCAGTGTTTTGTTCCAGTTGGATGTATTTTTGATGTATGATGCCCACTGAGATGCGTTTTCGGTGTATAATGTCAAATATATATAATATATATATATATCCTTGCATCTCAAGTGTCGCATGCCGGGCCTAGCCCGTTAGTCTCCGTGCCTCGCACGAGTAAATGTATATGTTTCATGACTTTTCATAGATGGGTTCCCCCGTTTGCCTCGACGACTCCATCGTCGGATATATTCCATATATAATTCTTCTTAATTATATATATAATTCCAAGTTCGATGTATTAGTTAAAATATTATATTTTAACTTGTATTATTTGTATGCACCTCTTTGTATACATCATTTTGTTTACGATGGGTTGGTTAAAAATAATCTATTTTTAACATGTATTGATATATATATAATTATTTCATGGGTTTCCTGGTTTACTTATCCATGTTTAATAATTGTCAAGTATTATACATGTATATTCCCCCAAGTATAGGTTTACTTGGATTGTGTGTATTTGTGTATCTTTACATTCGTATTCTCATGGTTAAGTAGAATACTTGTATAATGGTATTTTCACCAAATATTAGTGGTATATATTAGCATGTATTTATACGTATAGAATACGTATATTTCTTGTATTTATTTCCTCTTCACTTTTGTGTATTTTTAAATTATATACTTATAAGATATATTCAATTTAGTGTATGTATTATTATGCTTGGTAAGTGTATATATCCAAAGTAATATATATATTTTTGGGATTAGCTCTATAAAAATATATATTTTAGTTTCCACCAAAGATAATATATTTCTAGGGGGTTTATGAAATATATATTTTTACACACTTCAAAAATAATATGTTTTTAGTATCTACGAAATACGATATAGTTTATATATTTGTAAAAATATATATTTTGTCACTTGTTCGGTTTTGAAAATAATTCTTACCAAGCTTCGTTATATTATATATTTTTAGTCCTAATCCTTATAAAGTCCGAATGTCCAATATGTCCGTATTTGTTTCCATGTATGGTGATGGATGGGTATAAATATATTTTGTAACTCTTTGTTTGCCAATTATTGTGTATTTGTTGGTATGATTTATTTTTAAGTTCCTAACTATATACATATGTAATACAAATAATAAACACATAAATTGTGATTCTTATGATCACTAAATATATATTTTTTAAATGTATATATTTATGCCCATTTTTATCTTTATAAAAATCATGTCTTCTTGAACTTATATTTTATACAAAAACATGGGGATTTTTTATGTTTATGGTTTTTAAACAAGTTTACTTTAAAGAACTTTATAACCATATATTTTTCTAAGTGTTTAATTTTTATAAAAATTTTGCCATAGTCTCCCCTAGATTTAGGAGGTTTCCCATGTTTTTAAAACATGTGTTAAGCTTTCAAAACTCATCAATTTATTCCCAATCATTTCAACAAGTAATACATATACATATATATGTATTTTTGGGTCTTGATGAACTTGAAGGTTTAATCAAAACATGTAGTCTTTTAGCCTTGTGTTTAAGATGTTCATACACCCTCAAAAATGGTTTTAGTTACTAATATTCACTAACTTTGTTAGTCATCATTTTTAACAACTTGTTTATATATATTTTAAGAAAACACTACAAGTTACTTTAATCACATTTTCAAGATCATCCATTATGTTAAAACATATTCATCAACTCTTTTATTATTTTTAACCACATGATCATCCAATATTTCAAGAACCTTACAAATCATTTTATCCACTTTAAAGTGTCCATTTATAATTATATCAAGTTCATCACATCTTGGATCATGGATCTTGTAAGATCCATGTGTACATTTGTTAAATCTAAACTTCTAGTAAGTGTACATATGATGGATATGATTCTTAGCACAAAATAAACATCTACATCTTTATTACAACTTAAGATAGCTTTGTTTCCTTTAGATCATGTTACTTGTTCATATGTTCATATTTTAAAGTTGATATTTTTGCATGGTGTAACTTATATATTATCAAGATGCTAGTAACAAGACAATAAATGGAAGATTAGAAGGCTCACTACTAGCTCTTGTGGCTAGGGAAGTGGCAAGATGAACAACTTGAAGAAGATGGTGCGAAGTTGGTGGATAAAAGCTCCTAAGAGAGGTCCTTAACTTTCAGTGCTTGAAACTTCATTAGTTAGGCTTGAGACACCCTTGGATATGCTTGGAATACACTTGAAGATGGAGGTGATGTGAAGAAGAAGATGGTTGTGAGCTTTGAAGGGGATGAAGGTGTTCTTGGTGTTTGAATTTTGTGATAAGATAAGTGTAATATAATGATGAGATAAAAATGTTTATTTATGTTGGTTATGGACACATGATCCCCATGCAAACTAAAGTTACTTCCAACATGTTGGAGACAAGGGAACAAAGATGTTGGTGGCTTGTGGGTCCCCTTGTCGGCCGTCTAAATGGTGATAATGTTTAGTTAACTTGGTTTTAATTCTTAGTTAGTTATTTAGTTAGGATATTAGGTGTTTAGTTAGGATATTTATGTATTAAGGGTTTTTAATGTATTTTAAGGTATAAAATGCCATGTACTAGCTTAATATTGTTAAATAATAGTAACTAGTTTATATTTTATGTTTAGTTCGTGTTCGGTTGCTTAACGGGTGCTCGGTTCGTTAAAGGGTCCTTAAACGAAGGTTTAAGTAACTAGTAGGGATTTTAGGGATTTTCAATCAAAACGATGTGTTTAATATTTTTAACTAGTTGTATGATGTAAAAATATTGTTAACTAGTTCATATGATATTTCAGATTGTGTCCGGGTGTTCGTTTCGTTGCCGATTCGTTAAAAACGTTAACTTTCAAGACTTATATAATATGATATGTTTTTGTGCCAACATGATACTTTCAATATCCTTTAAGCAGTGCATGATGTTTAACATTATTTCGGCATATTAAACAAGTTTATATTTGCTGAATTTTGTTGAATTGCTGTTTAGTGTATGTTTCGGACAGTTTTCAGTGCACGTATAGTTTCCGGAAAGTGTTATCATAAATCCTTGCTTCCCCACATGGGTTTTAATATACGGTTTGCGTTGGACTCTCATCTAAGTCCTAAATCTACAGTTTAACTGCGCACTGACACTCTGCTACCACAACTAGTCTAATAGTTGTTTCCGACGCACTGTTCCAAGCAGTTTTTGAATTGTAACCAATAAACAAATAATATGCATCATGTAATATATTCAGTGCACTTTCTAGATTGATGCCATGCAATTTACGCGGTTTAATTGTTCAAAACAATAATTATATCATATAATTCACTTGTTTAATGTACAAAATTATCCTAAAAGTGACAGTTGTCACAAATTTAGTTAGTTTAAAGAGGAAGACTACAATTTAATAATCTATGAAAGTTTACCAATATACCTTACAATGACATTAAATAAAAAAATTAATAAAACAAATTGAAATATTCCTTTTAGTTGAAATTTCTTATTTTTTATTCTTACAAAAAAGTCTTCTCATTTGAACTCTCCAATATATATATATATATTATATATATATATATAATTAATTCTTAGTTGTTTAGTTATAGTCTTAATGAATTCATTTAAGTTTTAATAAGTAGTTGAAACATTATTTAAAAAAGAGTAAATTGCTGTGTTGGCCCATATGGTTTAATCAGTTTTACTATTCGGTTTAAAAAAGAATCTTTTGAGATACCAGGACCTTAGATTGTCTTTTATAACGGTTTTGGCTCCTAACACTAACTATGTTACTTTTTTCCAGTTAAGTCTAAGGGTATCATGAACCTTTTATAGCTTAGGGGCTGTTTATGTAAGTTATAAACTTCTTTTAATATTTTTATTTGTGGAATTACTTATTTTTATTTCTTTATTTTACGATTATTATTTAACAAAATACGTTATAAATATACAAATAGATACATAGTTCTTTAACAATTTGTTTTTTATAAATGTTGTTTAAAAAAATGTTTTTTAGCCTTTTTAAAACCATTTATTTTCAAATTGTTTGTATTTGAAATCATTTATTTTTAAATTGTTTGGTTTTCAAAATAGTTCTCTTTTAAGTCCTTCGTTTTTTTTAATTGAACAGTTATTTTTACCATTCTTTTTAAAACCATATTTTTAAACAATTCATTTTTAAAGTTATTCATTTCTAAAACCGTTTATATTTAAAGCGTTACTTTTAGAACCGTTTTTATAAAACGTTCCTTTTATTTTTAAAGCTATTCGAATCGTTTATCTTTTTTTTAAATCTTTTATTTTTGTACCATTTGTTTGTTATAAATTCGGTCTTTTTTAAACATTTTATTTATTAAAACCATACGCTTTTTAAAACCTTATATTTTTAACATAATGTGTTAGTATTTTTTGCTTTATTTTTATAAACGCCGTTTATTTAGATCTTTGAAAAAACCATTCGTTTGTTTAAAATTCTTCATTTTTTAATTCCTTTGATTTTTAAAATCGTTCATTTTAAAATCCCTTTGACTTTTAAAATCGTTCATTTTTTGAAATTTACTTTTTCCTATCAGCAATAAATAGATTATAAAATATAACATTTAAAAAAAGAAAGATAAAAAATGAACACTTTTAAACAAACGAACGGTTTTTCTAGAAGATAAAAAAAACAACATTTATAAAAAACAAATGGTAATAAAAAAACTATGTTAAAAAGATAAAGTTTTAAAAAGCGAATGATTTTAGTAAACAAAAATTTTTTAAAAATGAACGAATTTCGAAGGAGGATCTTAAAAAGGATAAACGATTCAAATAACGCTTTAAAAATAAATGTAACGCTTTACAAAAACGGTTTTAAAAGGAATGTTTTTAAATAATAAACAGTTTTTTTAAATGAATGACTTTAAAAAAGGAATCGTTTAAAAAACATATGTTTTTAAAAAAAGACTGGTAAAAAAATAAACTGATCAATTAAAAAAATGACAGACTTAGAACAGAACGATTTTAAAAACAAACGGTTTAAAAAAACAATTTAAAAAGATAAACGGTTTTAAAAGGGTTAAAAACAAATGTTTTAAAAACGACATATATTTAAAAACAAATTGTTCAAGAAATATGTATTTATTTGTATATAAAAATAATTAAGTTATTACACAAATAAAAATATTAAAAGAACTTTATAACTTATATAAACAACCCTAAGCTATAAAATGATCATAATACCTTAGGCTTAACTAGAAAAAGTAACATTGTTAGTGTTAGGGGCCAAAACCATTATAAAATGTAATCTTAGAATCTGATATGTCAAAAGATTATTTTTGAACTGAACAGGTTAAACTGATTAAAACACATGGGCCAAAATGGTAATTTATTCTTTAAAATATAATAATAATAATAATAATAATAATGACTTGATCGTTTTGTAATCATTAGGTAATTTATGAGGGAAAGATAAATCACTACATCATTTTAAGAGTGATTTCATCAATGATGACATGTACGTCACATAACGAATTTTACACTTTCACATAGTGAATGAAATTCAAAACAACTTATTGATTCAAGCTGACTGTTTACTTTGTTGGTAATAACATTTTATTAATACAGAAAACAGAAAAAATGAAGAAATCAAAATATCTGAAATAAACATGATATAATATATCATTTACCTCATCAAGTAACAAAGCTCTATATTATAAAATCCTAATCCATTAATAGAATGTATATATGTAGGACTAATATCAGTTATCTATAATATAAAACAATAAAACATACCAAGTCATCAAAAGACATCTTGAAACAAAATCAAGATCGTTAATTAAAAACTCTACGGCGCTGAGATTAAACTAACATTATCCCCAAAGACCACACAACATCAATTTAAGGCTTTAATCTACAGTCTTCCAAAATGGATCAATTTCTTAACTCAACCAGCAATCTTATTTTTCAAATCATCTGGTGAGTGAAGATAATGCCCCTCTCTTATATATGATATGTCATGGGGTGGTTCAATCATTAATGGAACATTATAGGGTATTTGTTTAAAATAGGTGTAGTGGTATAATGTCTAATTATATCCCATCCAATGATTACCAATTAGTTTTTAATTAAAACTAATGATATTTCATTAAATAAATAAAATTACATAAATAATAAACACAATCAAATAATACTACTCGCCTTAATTTTCGTCTTCACGTTCGCCATACTCGTCATCTTTGTCTTCCTCGTCATCAACTTCTTCTTCACCCTCGTCATCAACTTCTTCTTTCATCGTACGGGTCCCTCGTCGTTGATGTCGGTCGTGTTTCCATAGGCAAGGATTCGTATCGCTGAAGTACACTTTTGAATACGGTAATCCAAGCATCCTTCTCGCATCTGCTTTTTGTTTAAAATAATCAAACTTGTTTTCCAAGTCTCTAGCACTGCGTAGAAAATAAACGTTCATTCATCCAGAAACGACGCCTAAAAATGTTTGGATTTGGGTAAGTAGGCGATTCATCGAAGTAATCTTTCATCAATCGATTGTTTGTTGAACGTCGGTCTAGTTCAATATATTCTCTTGGTAAAATTTCACGTTGAGGCCGACTACAATGCTTCATATACCGCGCCGCGAGTTTGCACACACTCGTAACCGCCTCTTGCTCAACCTCCTCATCGCTCGACTTACCCTTATCGGATAAAAACTTTTGTAATAAAAATTGACAACGGACGACGAGGACGTGGGGGAATCCATTTATTTTTATAGAAAATGGTGTGTAGTTTGAGTTTGTTTTTGTAGGTTTTGGTTAATGGTGTGTAAAATGGGGTGTAAGGGTTTGTATATATATATAAATGTGAAATAATATATACATATACAACCATTATT
Source organism: Scalesia atractyloides (assembly GCA_947069175.1). Classification (NCBI taxonomy): domain Eukaryota; kingdom Viridiplantae; phylum Streptophyta; class Magnoliopsida; order Asterales; family Asteraceae; genus Scalesia; species Scalesia atractyloides. Next base: position 35,092,197 of record CAMTDV010000020.1, on the reverse strand, counting down.
TTGATCGTTGCCAACGGTCTGATTGGCCCAACTTTTTTCCATCCGGTGTTTTATTTGAAATGCCCCAACAATTTTTTTTACAAAAACACCCATGGGGGCGATGGTTTGACGTGGTAGGGCGTTTTTTTTAAGATAAAAACGCCAAAAAAAAACACCTACTACAGCTTGTCTAAGCATTTTCTAAAATGGGAATTGCCCAATTAAACTGAAGATACAATCTTTACTGCAAAATGTACAAACCCCAATGTTGTAATTATGGCAAATATAACAAAACATTGGGCAGTGACCTTCCCAAAAAAATGTTCCCTGTTCCACCATTCTTTTTAACAACAGTATATAGGAATAATATTAGGAGGGGTCAGGGGACTACACAGATGCCAATTGGCAAAGCAAGCTTTCTTTCATTTCACCCATAAAACCATGAAAATTCCCACATGAACACACACTTTATATTCATTTTCATGTAAAAAAGTTTTGTAAAAGAAAAAAACTTCAGTTTCATGTCTGTGTCCATTAAAGAACATGATTACATAGGGTTGTCAGAGGCAAACATGGAGAAACAAGCCTATGAGATAATATACAATAATAAAGATTTGAACTTGAAAGCCACTGAGTTAAGACTTGGTTTGCCTGGTTCTGAGTCACCAGAAAGAGCAGTGGTTGTTCATGGTGATGCAATCAAGATTTTGGTGGCTGGAGCCAAAAGGGGTTTCTATGATGCCATAAATGGTGGTTCTGGGAAGTGGGTTTATGCAGGTGATGGTGGACAGGAGGTTGGTTTGGTTAAAAATGGTGGACAGGAGACTGATGTTTCGGTTTCGCCTGAGCCGGCCTTACCGGAGATGAAGACTCAGGTTTCTGCGAAGCCAAATGGTCAAATTTCTTCTCCTGCTTCCAAGTAAGGAATGTTTTTATGAATTTGTGAATTTAGATGTTATAGAAGTTAAATGGTTGTTTGTTTGACTTTTAAAAGTCAGCTCTCATACTTGGGCTTCTCTTTCAAGAATCTGATCAATGATCATATATTCTTTGTTATTATAATATATCATATGATTTGATAAGAAATGTTGGATCTTTTTTTTTGATTTAAGTGCTTGCTAGTGATTGAGTTTCTTAAATGATATTAGTATATTACTCATCCATGATTCCAAGATTAAAGGTCTACTTTAGATTTTAGAGAGTCAATTCAATGGTTTTCAAAGTTTAAATTTAATTTAACCTTAATAAATCTCAGTTCTCAACTCCAAAATTTTACATATATATATTCTTACTAAATTCATAGTTTAAAATACAACAGTAGCTTCAATTCAAACAAAGTAATTCTCATCTGTTGTCCCAAAACTCACATACAAAATTTGTATACTTTTTGGTTTTTTTTTTTTACTTTATCTATTTCTGGTTTAAATTCATTTACTTTTTAACTCACTTGTTTCTATGTTGATGCTAAGATTTATTGCTAAAAGGTACATGTTTTTGGTTCAGGCAACAGGTTGTAGGATGGCCTCCAATTCGATCTTTCCGAAAGAACATCATGGCTGTTAGCCAAACAAAGAACGAAGAAGAAGGTGATCGGAAGATGGGATCGGGCTGCCTTTATGTGAAAGTCAGCATGGATGGAGCTCCATATTTGAGGAAAGTGGATCTCGAGATCTATTCGTCCTACTTAGATCTTTCTTCGGCTCTTGAAAAAATGTTTAGCTGTTTCACAATTGGTAATCTCTTTTGATTATTGATGCATATTATAAGTTGCTTCTTGATCTTTCATGTTACAGAAAATATGATGTTACAGAATATATGTTTCAAAGAATTACTTGGAAGCTTTGGTATCTTGTTTCAGATTTGGAGTCCAAAAAACGTGTCATAAAAAGTGATAAAGAGTTCTGTGATAAGTAACTTTCAGTTACATACATACATACATATACATATACATACATACATACATACATACTATACATACATACACATACACACACACATACATGCATGGGCATAGCATATGCATGTATGGTTAGTTCTTTAGGTATGGGCATTCTTTTGTGAGCTTCTTGGGCTAATCATATAAGGCCTTCTTGGATTTACATCTCTAATAGTAAAGATAATATTAAGGCAAATTAGGAACCAATTTTTGAATATTTTAGACATTTTGACATGATAATGATTGGACTTTGTAGGTCAATATGGTAGCCATGGAGTTCGTACGAGAGAGGGATTAAGCAAGAGTCGGCTTATGGATCTTCTCCATGGTTCTGAGTATGTACTAACCTATGAAGACAAAGATGGTGACTGGTTGCTGGTTGGTGATGTTCCATGGGAGTAAGTTTCACTTCCCTCAATGTTTTGAACATTTTGATTTATGTGGTATAATATAACCATTGTATCTGGCTTTCAAAACAATCTTTGATGTATGTGGAAGCTTAGACATCATCAGTTGATCTTTAGCATTTGCTAGAAACCAACTGGTTCTTTATCACCTGAAGCTGAAAGTTAGCCTGTTTGACCTTAAAGTCAACTGCAATATTTTCAGACAGAAGTTTAGTAATCTTGATGAAAAATTCTTTTGATGCAGTATGTTCATTGCCTCATGTAAGAGGATGAGGATCATGAAAAGTTCAGATGCAATTGGCCTAGGTAAGTTCTTGAACATTCTACTAAAATTCATGAAACTCAAGATCTTGATTATTCAACTATAAATCAAGATACCTTTTCTTCCTCTTTGTATATTTTCTAGATTTTAAGCAAACACTATTTGCTGTAGCTGTTTGATGTTTTATTTCGTAGCTCCTAGAGCCATGGAGAAGTATAGAAATCGTACCGATCCCGATAATGAATGAACTTATTCTGGTGGAAGGATCAAGTTTCTTGGTAGAAATCTATTTGGGTCTTGCTCTAGAAAGGATGGAAGCAAAGCTTCTATTTAGATTCCAAAGTCTTCATCAAAGTGTCCTATATTATTGTGTTGAGTGTACACATCTATGACTTCTACTAACACTTGCAATGTTTCTTAATTTTGCTATATGGTGAAAAGGGTAAGACTTCAATATGTGAAAAGCCACTAGACCTAAAGCCATCCATTTGAATACTTAAGATTTAAAATCTTTATAATCTGCAGGGTGGAATGTCATTGTTAAAACATTTACCTAAAACTTTTTTTTAAGAGCATTTACATTCAATCCCTTTATCCTTATTTATATAACTACACTAAAAATCACTATATTTTCTATCTCTTTTCTAATAAATAATATCATCTTTTCTCTTTTATTCACTCACAACTACTTTTAAAATTATTAAAAAATTATAGAGGTAACCAGTGTTTACCATATATTTACACATGAATTTTTACTCCCTTCAACTCAAAACCACTCACAATTATTAATTATAATATAAGTAAGTCACTCACATAAATATAAGGAATCCATTGTAAATGCTCTAAGAGTAATATTTGTAGATAAAAATCTACAATTGTCTCAAAATAAAAATAAAAAATAATTTTTTTTTAAAATAATAATAGGTATATTGATCATTATAACAATACTATTATCAATAAAGTTATTCTAATAATAATAACGCGTAGGAATTTCATACGCCACAATCTCGTGTTGCGTACGATAAAGTTTCTCACGAGGTTTTTCGGCTATAGATATTTTGTCGTAAATGCGTGAAAACACAATTTCCGACGAAAATGTGCGTCGGAAATCACCAATTTTCAAGTAGTGTTTTGTTAATTGAAAAAGATATTTATATATTATCAATTTGCAACATACTTGTGTTGTTCCTGGTTGTTCCCACGCCTTATTGGTTTACGTACATATGATGTTTATACGTTTGGCTTTGGAAGTTGTTTTCTTTAGTGGGTGTTTAAGAGTGGCTTTTTGAGGGTTTGACTTCACCTTTGAAATTTTTAGTTTCTTACTCTATGATCGACGAAATCCCATGGCCTCTTTTACGTCTGGCGCCTACGATGGCCAAAGTTGATCCAATCGTTTGTCTCTTCGTTGTTTACAAGTATATTGTTGTTGTTTTTGTGTTGGCTTTGTTTTCTTATGGATTTTGTCGTCATTAAAAACACATGATAACGCTTCGGCGGTTCTGTTTAGAGTTTTATGTTGGGTTTTGTGTTGCATTGAAGGATGTGTTGTTGCATGCCCTTTTGGTTGGTGTTTTGTCCATCATTGAAGACGATGGCTTACGCGTCTATTTTTTTCTTCTGAATTTCTGGTTTTGGTTTTGTGTTTCTATGAAGGATTTGTTGGTGCGTGTGTTTTTTTGTTAATAGGGGTCTCATATCGAACATCTAATGTTGTTGTTTAACCTTGATTTTGGGTTTACAGTTGTTTTTGGATATTTGGATGAGACCTTTTGAATTTTTAAGGTCATATGAAGGTATAACAATAATGTTCACTGGAGATCTTTTGTGCTTCTACAATTGTTGTTAGTCTTTGTGACGTTAGTTTGTTAGGTCGATGAAGATGACTTATGTCTCATTAGAGACCATTAGCTATGATGTTGCTTTAGACTTGGCTTGGTAACATATGTTACAACCGTCTATTTGTTATGAGCTTTGATTTATTGTTGTTTTGATATTGATTACGACCACTTGGGTTCTTTCGTTGTTGGCTAATGGATAAGTCGCTTAGCCTAAGTGGTTTTAGTCTATGATGTAGCTTTGGCCTTGGCTTGGTAACTGAAACTTCAGCCGTCTATTTCCTAAACAATCTTTTATTTAGCTGTTCGTTTTATGGGTCTGTGAAGGTGTAATGATAATGTCCATCGGAGATTTTAGTGGTTTTATAGCTGTTGTTAGTCTTTGTGATGTCTGTTTGTTGGGTCGATGAAGATGACTTATGGCTCATCGGAGACCATTAGCTATGATGTTGCTTTGGACTTGTTGGGTTACGTAAGATCTGCTGATAATGAAAGGCATAACCCAAAGGAACCATCTTCCCTACCTAATGGAGTAAGTTTAAGTACAATCTAATCACAGAATTTTCCCCCTTGAAAGCTTTACAAAACAACCACCAAAAGTGTTGGAACAGAATTGTCGAATCAAAGAATAGAAGAACACAAGTACATGTGTTGGATTGTCAAAGTTTTAGTCAACTAGTCAACAACCAAGTCAATCAAGGTCAAAGCTAAGTCAACAAGTCAAACAAGACAAGAAGTTCTGGATTCCAAACGTGTTGGAATCCTTACAGTAGTTTTGAGAATCCTTCCAGCAGTTTTCAGAATCCAGCTGTATTCTCTTTACATATAGAAGTTTCAATGTAACAGTGTCTTTAGTAACAATCCAGTATTTTTGCATCTACTTTGCATAACTGGTGGAAGTTACATCATTAATTAGGTTGTTTAGGGTCGCTTTCATGATGACGTGCAGTTCTTTCCTCCTATATATAGTTCTTCACCCTCAATGTAACAGTTAACACTTAGAGCCAAAATGCATACGAACTAAGTGTGACAAATGGCAAATAACTAGTAATTTTGTATAGTCTAATCACTAATTTTAGTACATAATCTCATGCATTATATTGTAATTTGATTACGTAACTGAGTCGTACGTCATATCATAAGCGTAGGACAAGTGAATCATGCCATAACATATATTGGTTTCCGTTTGAAACAAATCAAACTATGCCCTAAAAGTGTTGGTAGAAAGTGTTGGGCTCACTATTCGTGGTTGCACTATTCATGTCAGCAAAACTACTAAAGTGAAACAGAACAATGAATAATGACATGCTAATGTCATAAATGAGTGCATATATATATACATGAAAACACTAATATGGGAACACATCTTGCAATTATACATAACTTTCTAGTACAACGCCTAAATTACAAAATTGTCCGTTTCGACTAAAAAGGTGACAATTTCAATTCGTCCGCACCATTAATTCGGTATTTTCCGGATTCCGGAATTATAACAGAACAATGATAAACACCCTAAAACAATATGAGAATATCAGAAATACGTAAAAGACATCGTTTTCGGTCGTACGACAAGCATTGCACAACTTGACCGGAAAGCGACCAATTGTCGAACCGACAAAGATTTCAATGGCCGATAGCCTCATACATTAATCTAGAGAGCTAGTTAAGCTTCATTTGGACGCGAAATCCCTTCAACTATCTTGAGGTCACAGAAACACAACTCCCGGGAATGTTCGACGGTAAAATATATAAGTGTCGATATTGAGCGAAAAATTCAACGGGAAGCGTTTCGGCCATCCAAACTCAACATATACTCGACTAGTGAACTAGTTAATCATATTTCTGTGTCGAAAGTGCTCTAAATAAACGTCATGGCACTTATGGTGGTCGAAAACCAAAGCTCTTTGCACGAAATAATATAATTTGCATATTAGCTGATATCGTACCGATGAGTGAACTAGTGACGTTTTCATTATCCAAAACTAATATCAATTAGTCAAGAGGACTAATTAACATTTATTAACACCCTAAACCCTAATTACTTGCTAATGATACAAGATCAACCCCTAATCACCATACTTAACCTAAACACCTAAATATCTATTTTTCAACACATGTTATAAATAATATTTACACTTAACCCCCCCCCCCCATGTGGCCCCCCACTTGATATGTTGAAAAATGAAGATTTAGGCATGGAGGAAAGATGTGATCTTGACTTGATAATTTATATAAACCATCTCATGTTTCCTTTATCATTTCACAAAAAAAATTATAAGAAACCCCTTTTGGTCCTCCCTCTCTCACGGCTACATATCAACACCACCATCCACTACTTTGCCACCATTAAACACCACTTTTTACACACTTTAAAGCCCCCACAAGATCACCTAAGGAGGTTGCAAGCATAAGGGATCATTGGAGCTTTCTTTGGAGCTTCATCTTCTTCTTAATCTTGGGCAAACTTATAAAATAATTTTCACCATATTTAAGCTTCTTATGATGTATAGTTTAAGAAAGTACAAGTTGATCATCTAGAAAGTAAAGAAAATACAACTTAAAAGCCCTAAACCTCACCTTAATAATAACACTAAACAAAGCTTATTATGTGTTTATTATGTGCATAGTGTTAAGTAGTTAGCATGATGATGTTGATTATGATAAAGTAAGGTGTTTAAAGTAGATGATCTTGTATGTATAATAATATAAATGATGATTTAAACATGGTGATTTTTATATCTAAACAAGATCATCAACCTCATGATTCATGAAGACTACTACAACTTAAAAATGATTTATTACACATATATGATTTTTATGAGAAATAAACACCATGATTTAGGGTATAATCATCTTAAAAGTGTAGTAAACAAAGGAGATTAAAGTGGAAATAATGATTTGAAGATGTAACTAAAAATGATGACTTAAAGGTTTTAATAAATATATAACAATCTCATTGTTTTTAAGAAAAGTAGTAAGAATATATTTACAAAGATCATGGAAAATGAGGTGCATAAGTTGTAAACAAAGTGGTATGTAATATTGAGTTGATAATTTATCTTGATTATGGGTTTAAACATGGTTTAAATACATTTCAAAACGTGGAAAACGCCATAGTTTAGGGGAACTATGGCGAAATTTCTAAAAATCTAATTGCGATTAAAGTATGATTAAAGGGGTGATTAACAGGACTAAACGCGATTAGTGACCTAAACCGTCATTAAGGAAGTTTTAATGACAAGGGTTAAACCTTAACCACCCAAGAGTTCAACAAGTGTATAAATATATTTTTACAAGTTAAAAATAAGAAATTCTTATATATATATATATATATATATATATATATATATATATATATATATTATATATATATATATATATATATATATATATACTTGTGGGAATAAAAACATATGTATATGCATATATTGTCACCAAAATTTATGTCTAACTACATGTATATGTATCTAGAAGTTTGGGGTATATACCACAAAATACCCAACTTATACAAATACTACAAACAATTGAAAGAATTACCAAGTGTAGATGACACAAAAGACATACACTTTCACAATATGTCAAAACAACGATCGGACGAACGGAGTAATGCGGACGATGGGCGAATGTATACAATACACCATCGCGTCATAGACCAATGAACAAATCGCCAACACGAAGAGTTACTACGACGACGGGCGATTTTCGACGCGAGAAAGTATATATTAAACGACAATGACGTCATGTCTAAAATAATATATTTTAGACACTTAACGTATGTGTGTGTGTGTGTGTGTATATATATATATATGTTTATCAAAATCCGGAAAGTAAAAAATGTATAAGAATCAACTAAGTGGTTTATACAAGTATATAAATATACTTAAAAATTTATACTTAGTAAACATTTATAAGTGTAAGACTTATAAATATTTGGACTCTTGAAAATGAATTGGGCTAGGCCCATTATATGAAAGACATGAGCAAGGCCCAACTACACAATAACATAAAATACATGGGCTAGGCCTAAACATATAATTTCATGGGTTAGACCCAAACATATAATTTCGTAGGCTAGACCCAATCACCTAAAGACATGGGCTAGGCCCAATGACATAAATTACATGGGCTAGGCCTAATCACATAAAGACATGGGCTAGGCCCAAGACATAAATTACATGGGCTAGGCCAATCACCTAAAGACATGGGCTAGGCCCAATGACATAAATTACATGGGCTAGGCCCAATCACATAAAGACATCAGCTAGGCCCAATCACATAAAGACATGGGCTAGTCCCAATGACAAAAATTACATGGGCTAGGCCCAATCTCTTAAAGACATGGGCTAGGCCCAATGACATAAATTACATGGGCTAGGCCCAATCACATAAAGACATGGGCTATGCCCAATGGCATAAATTACATGGGCTAGGCCCAATCATATGAAGACATGGGATAGGACCAATGACATACATGACATGGGTTAGGCCGAATGACACGCGTGCAAGGCACGAGGACATGTGAAGGGTGAGGCCCGTTAACACACGATCTAAGAATATCAATGTATATATATTTGAGAAATATATGTATAAAAATATTAATCGAACAAACGAACTACCAACACTATGATAACATTAAAAGTTGTTCTAATGTGATAAATATATACACAACAAGAATTCAAGATGAACAACTAGTACGAGGTCCAACGCGACCTAGGTGTCTAATGAAGTTAATACACATGTAGGTTACACACGTGTACGAACACCGAACTTTGATAAGTATGACATACGGAACGCATAGCTGTGAGTTCATGTCCATCCTTTCAATTATTTCAAAGTTATGTTTTAAAACTATCGAGGGGAAATACATGTCATAACAAACAGTATGTTAGCTATGGGGTTAGATGATAACACGATCAATGTGCGTAAGTAGGATGATGACAAGAGTAACCATTAATCACTTAGTAACCAAGGTGCAAGAGGTATAGATCTATCGAGTTTGAGACGCGCTCCACTCCTGGTTTGTTAACCCTTTATGAGTGCTTTTGTGATCCTAATTGATGTCAAGAGTTGTCTCGGTTTAGTTACTTACTTATGGCACATATGTCAGGGTGCTAGCTACACATTGATAGATTCTTAAACTCCATGAATGCTAATAACATACTAAGATTTCATTACTGGATTACAAACAAGACATCTCATACGAAAACAATAACTACATGAACTCACCAACTTTATGTGGACTTTTTAAAATTACATGTATTTCCGGATGCAAGACTTGAGCCGGTGAACACTGTGGGAAATGGGAATGACATGACAACGAATGCCACCTTTTGGAGGATTTGCCTCTTAGATCCCAATCTCGTACGGGTATATAGGAGTCAAAACCTCAACTTGCTTTTACGATGAAAACAATCTTTTATTATGTTGTAATGTATTTCAAACCACATTTTTTATGACAATGTGAAACTGTTTGGAAACTCATGATTTCACTTTTGGAAACTTGTAAACATTGGTTGCATATTAATATAAGCATGGCATCGTTGTTGATTTACAGTTGTTTACATGATTGGATGCAATGATTACCTCATAGTCACACGTTTGCGTTTCCGCTACGACCAGGGTGTGACAGATTGGTACCAGAGCTTCGATTGTAGTGAATCGGAAAAAAAATTTATTAAAGTTTGGTCTACAATCACTAAGGGCTCTCACATTAAACAAAGTTTATAACGACACATAAATGTTTTTGGAATTATGACAAAAACGACAAAAGGTTTTCATTGTGTCACGATAACACGAGGATCTATCACACGAGCTCAGCCATAAGTAACGAAAAAGGATCAATACATGATTAGTCTATGCGAAATAGACACATTACGTTATAAGACTATGTGTCATGAACACGTTACAAAAGATAGAAATCTTGGCTAGATGGGATTTTATGTGTTGTACGGAATATTTTTCCAAGAACGAAATACCTTCGACTACGGATACTATTATTATCCTTGACTCGCACAATGAGAATATCGACCTCGCGTCTATTGCGGAGCTTATGGCGGATGTGATTCTTAAGTGAGACCTTAAGATCGATTCCACATAAGTGGTTGCTTTTCCCGCGGATACGGAGAGGCCTGGCTTTAGTAGCAACGAAGAGGCGGAGGTGGTAGCCTTGGACGATAACTCTATTAGCGGGACGAGGTCCCTGTAACCCATATTAATCATTAATTACCACAATCTTGTCCAAATAAGGAAGGTGAAGTACTTATCTTGAAGGTGCCCTACTAGTTGTTATTATTGCAAATTCTCTCTATTTCTAAATTTGTCTAATGACGTGCCCTTTCGCGAGTAATGTCAATGGACGATAGCACGTGGACCATCACGAAAGTCCCTTCTATGTTGAAGGTATGTTGACAATAGCGTCCTCTCTCTGACTGATCGTCGTCTTTGAACGGTAGAACACTAGGGTGACCATGCAAGGCAATTTATTATTACGGGGGCCCACGTAATAATAACTTGTAGTGGATGTAAATCCTGGTGAGCTCTACGGGTCAAGCTAATGATCACTACACATTCGAATTGTTAAGTTGTTCGAGTTTTTGTCTAGTGGGACACTAACGGGGTGGTTTCTATAACACCCTACGATACAGAAACACCACACGTATTTGTTCGCATCTAACATTCGATCTATATCACGAGTCGATTGAGACTAGTCATCTAAACAAACAAAAGTGGCCGGACACCCAAGGAGGATATTTCCTCAACTGTCTAGAGTTCCTGTACATGGGTTGGATCCACTCTATGGCACCTCATCTTATTTATTGGAAAGAGATTTCATTAAATTCCATCGTTTGACATTTATCTTATTCCAAGGAATGGTATGGCACGAGTCATGCTTCAACACCCTCATTGCATTCTATTCGATATCTATGGAAACTATAACAATCTAGCCGGAGCTCGTGGAGCTCAAGGGATATCAACATATTCGTCACACGAGTTGGTGTGGCGGAGGATTGTTTTTTCCTGCTTTGGACGATCGAGGTCCATGAAGTATGGAATACATGCTATAAGGTTGGAGACGACCGTTTGGTTTCTCCTCCTCAACAAGTTATTTCCTTTCCACTTAGACATATGGCCGATACAAGCAAGAGGTACTACGAATTTTGGATTGTTGTTGTTCACGTTATCATTGTTTCAAACATGTATGAACAATACAATCTTGAGATTTCCATGACCGATGGCATTCTTTATTCTTAGGCGCATGGTTGACTATATTTATCCAAATATATGTCTAGCTTCTCTTAATCTTGGGTATTAAGAAGAAAGTGGCGCCAAAAGCAAGGTCTACACCCAAAAGGGGTTAGTTAATCCATGACTTACTGGGTAAGCCGAACCGGAGTTCTTATGGAAGGAAATATGGTTGCGGAAATCGCACGACACGAGAGTAATTTTGGCGACACTAGTGACGGTACTGGTGGTACCGGTAGTTCAAATGGTTCCAATTGCAATAGATTGGGAACGAGTGGCAGCACTACACCTGAAGATGCGATAATACAAGGTTTTAAATTCGAAGGCTTTCCCGGACTGTAAGCCGCGAGACCTCATTGGTGCGAGAGGTGCCATAGGTTATGCCCGCTAGATAAAGACAAGGGAGTCAGTTAGGAGTGCTAGTAAATGCATGTAAGGCCTCGCTTTTTCGTACTTTCCTTAATTAGAAAGTATAATTGCATCTATTTATTGAAACTTGTATTCATATTTCTTTTCCCAATTTTGTAACCCGAGACTTGAATCGTAATAAAAATTCATATTTGTTATATATACATGTCTTACATACATTCAATCGTTTAAACTGATACTTGTTATACGTGCAAAGACTCATACATTCACACTCAATACTCAAATCATACTTAATGACAAGTTATAGCCTGAAATGAAAGATAAACTAAGTTCAAGGACTAAAAATGGCATAATCAGGAGAAAGTGGTTTCTAGCCCATAGATTGTCCAATTTGTGTTTTCTGCATTAAATGCACTCAACCAACAACCCCTCTAACCTCAACTATAAATACCCACCGCCTCCCACTCTCATTTCACACCTCAAACACTTCTCTCTTTCTCTCTAAAGCTCTTTCTCCATCTGAAAGTTCACGACTTTCAAAGTGAGTTTTAACTCACCCTTACCTCCCTTCTTTGATTTTTCTTCCTTTCTTAACACTTGAATCACCTCTAGGAATGTTTCTATAGGTTTTCCATGGAAAACCAACTTGGAACATCACCATATTTGAGGTCTCAAGTGTAATAGCTTTTCGTTTTAATAGGGTTTCAACCCACAAGTGTTGTATCCTTCCATGCTTGTTCTTGAAAAAAGACTTGAGTTGGTAGTGTGTGATTACTTGGAAGCCTTGGCTATCCTACCTTCAATCCACCACCTCACTTGATAATTTTGATTATTTTTCGTCTTCTACTTTGATGCTTAACTTATTCATGACCATCCTTGTTGTCCTTGTGATAACTTGTGCATTGGTGAACTATACGAAAAAGGTTGAAGGAAAGTTATCCTCGTACCTCCATGCATGACTTCTATGAACTTCTATGATGTTTATGATCTACTTATATATATACTATATAATATATGTATATATATCCACTAACCGAACCCTTGATGATAATCGAATGATTGTCCATCATGGTACTAGGTTACATCACCTACGTACTTAATCTCTCATACGATTCTAATGGGTATCCTAACCCATGAAAACACATCAACCCGAATGGTATTATAGTGTCAAGAACGAGTACTAAGTGATGATTATTTTCTCGTATACATACTTTAGTGTATTTAAATTTCTCAATCTTCCATTATTGTTCGAATACTTACCAACCTACGTTTTCCTCATGGAGAATAACTCGGTGTTCCATCCTCTAAACTCCCCCAACACTTATGGAAATACCAAGTGGATGCTTGCAAAACCATGAGTACACTCGAACACCCCTTTTACGCTTTACACCTTTGGGTGCAACATTTTAGTCTATCAAAATACACACAATCATACTTATACTTTTATGCAATCACACAAACAATCCATCATACATGTTATAGTTACGTGATACACGATTTGTATACTTGGAACATTCTTATGTGATGTTATCTATCATTAAATACGTACGAGCCTCCCTCTTAACATGTATAGCGCTATAGGAGTAACGCACCGCCTGTATTCTTGAGGTCATGTTAAGTTTATTCTACATACGCGAGGGTTGACTTATAGATCGCATGCCATGTTTACATTAATCTAGTATGCTAGCTTAACATGTTGATTCGTTTAAATCTTTTCATACTTATGTTATATCAAACTTGTGTACTCGCCAATACTTTTTGTATTAAACTATACTTTTAACATGTTGCAGGTTAAGGATGTTGATCACGATGAAACTTAGCAGGGACGGCATAGATACACAACTAGAATGTTATGATTTATGTTGTTGAACTTATTGTATTTGACTTTGTGTTGTAATTGACGATTTTGTTATGGAATGAAATGGGTTGATTTAATTTTTTTCGCAAATAGTGTTATGATGCCTTCAACAATCTATTTCGTCTCACTCCGATGCTTCCGCCGTCGGTTGGGGTGTGACAATGCACTCTTGATTAAACGATTAGGTAAACAAAGAGTCTCCTGCTGAATGCAGCATTAACTTGGTGAAATCTTCAAGTAGAAACTTTAAGGAGTGATACTACAAAGAGGTATCAAAGAAACGTGCAGAAAGGAAGAAAACGCATGTGTAATCTACTAGCGACAGGAAGCGAAAATACTCACCCCTTAAGGCAGGATCAAGAATGAGTAACAAACGAAAGGGAACTCCCGTGATGATAGAAGCGAAGGCAATTCCATCCATAATTGATGCTAGCACCAAGAAATATGCTGATAACTTACTGAAATCCTAAATGTGATAAGTGAAAATTTCCTTATAATGGCACTTGCAACTTTTCCAAAAGTTTTTTTCGCTGTAAAAAGTGATGTAATCACCATTTTACAGCTATTGTAAGGGGCTGAAAAACACCACTTTGATTTTTTTTAAAATTTTTACGCGGTGTTTTCTAACATTTTAATCTAAGGGTGTGAAAAAATGGGGACACGGGAAGGTCGAGCTCTCTAAGTTCTCACAACTCGAAGGGGTTTTCTCTTAATCTTGATCCTCCCCCCCCCTCTCTCTCTCTCTATATATATATATATATAACAGAGTTAAACTACAAAGGGTGTTTTTTCAAAGAAATGTAAGATATATTATGACTAATTAGATTATAGTTTTGATGGATGAGATTGAATAGTGAAATTTTGTAAATTGTGTTTTATTTTTTATTATTTATATGATTGTATAGGGTAGTAATGTAATTTGACTTATCTTAAATTTAGGAACTCACATGTAATATGCATATAGGTTCCTCTGTCTTTTTTAAATGCTAATAACTTATATATATATATATATATATTTTTTATAAAACTTTAAAAAAATTACATCATTATAAAAGTGCTATTTTATCTTTAATATGACTAATATACACACACACACACACATATATATATATATATATAAGTGTTTATTTTGTAACACTAAAAAAGTGAAAAACTGAAAACCTTACATTTAACATGTTAAAAAGTCAACTTAATATGTTAATAATCAACTTTTTAAAAGTTTTTCTAGAGCTTATACATATAAATACATGTAGAAGCCTTTTTAATAAAAAATAAAAAACTAAAAAATTATAAAAAACAGTAAAAAATGTAAAAATATGATTTTTTTTATATGAATAGCTCATACACATCTTTATGTTCAAAAACTCTGAAAAATAAAAATTATTTTTTAGCATATTAAATTGAATCTTTTAAGATATATTTAACATGTTAATTGTTTAATCTTGTATTTAATATGTTAAGAAACTTTTTTAGTGTTCTCACTAGATTTTGAGACGAGAAATTAATTGTTTGAGGTATTTTAATTACAATTAGGTTTTTATTAAAAAATGGATTTTAACGGTTTCCCCCTTCGTTCTCATGATTCTCGAAATAGTTAGCTTTCTCAAGATAACTTACACATACATACATACATACTAATACATACATACATATATACAATACATATAATATATATATATATATATATAGGGTTAGGATAGTGTGAGAAATATTAGGCTAATTGATAAACTTGAGAAAAATTCTGGACTATACATTATCCCTAAGTTTTTCGTAATATACACATATGTATAGTTTAAAATTGACTGTATACGTATGTGTATAATTCAATATTTCACAATATATATATATATATATATATATATATATATGGTCAATTTTAAATTATACGTATGTGTATATTACGAAAAGTTTAGAAAAATGTATGACCCAAAATATTTTCAAATTTCTCAAATAGGTTGAACTTCTATTAAGATTCTTATATATATATATATATATATATATATATATATATATATATTATATATATATAAGACATACTAGAGTCATGATTAAAATATAGTTTCTTACTAATTTAAAACGCATAAGTTATTTACCCTCTATATATAGCACAAGAGTCAAGATTATAATATATTTACTTATTAATTTAAATTGCATAAGTTAATTTCTCCCACATGATAAACATACATTCAAGAAAACACTTCATAAGTATAAATTTGGAAAGCTGTACATAACTATTAATTTAACTTCAAGATTGAATTTGTTTTACGCAACTTGTCAATTAAACTTCAAAAGGATGTCATTAGTTAAATATATATTCGTTAAAAAGGTAGTAATTGATTGATTACTTACTTGAAAAGGTATCTACGAATCAAAAGATAATTATAAGAAACCAAAAGATAAAGATAAGCAAGTTGAACATTGCATAAAGATGTTTGCCATATCACCAACCCTGCAAAGAACTCGTTAGATTTTTACATATACTAATCATATAGACTTTGTAATGATCAAATTAACATAATTAGTTCAGTTAAAGTAAAAAAATAATATGATCTTACGAAAAGGATAAATAAATTGTATATGAGATTATATGTTTTAATGTTTTATTGTGAAAGTGTAAAGAGTAATTCGCGAATTATTCGATGAAGATATTAATCTTCGGTAAAATTCCGTGAAAGGTAAAAGCCTTACACATCGAACTAAGAATGCATGGAAATTTACAAAATTGGAATTTTCCAAATATCAATACAATATATAATAATTTATAAGAATGAAGAAGGGGTACCCTAGCCCTAACCAATCAAATTCATTCATGTCAATTTTCTTTTAGAGTATCCATTAGCACACTGACGATGCCTATCCATGCCATAAACTATTTTTTTTAATTTTAATAAACTCAAATGCCCTAACCAATTAAACCCATCAATCAATCTCCAGGTTAACACTCACCTCAAACAACATTGCCATGTGAGTACCCCTTAAGTCAAACCCAACCGCTTTGCCTACCTTGGGGGTGGCGACGACGTTCTGGCCTGGGTTCGAAGCTTGGAGGGCTTACCCGCTAGTGCACCGTCCCCCAAGACGGTGGCATTTTAAAAACCCAAAAGTTAAAAATATTTTTCTTTTATGTATAAGATACAACCTAAAATGATGTAAATTAGTTTTTCAAACACTAACTACACCTTAATCTTCTCATCTTAGTTACATTTTAATTCCCACATTTTTAACAAAATTATATATAATTAGTTGATAGTTACACTTTATCCCTTATTAAAAAATAACTACGCCATGAATTTTAAAGGGTCATAACTTTTTTGTACGTTAATATATATTTAGGGTTGAGTTCATTTCAGAACTCTAAATAATTGCAAAACTTTCAGAACTCTTAATAAAAAATATTTTTATTTATATATTTTATATTTAGAGTATTTTTATCATTTATTATATGTATTTTTATGATTACATACATGTTACGAGTAATTTTATCATGTTTTTATATGCAATTATATAATTACGTATATATAAACTAGTTTTTTTACATATATGAACTTAGTTATTAGACATATATATAAATTGATTATTATACATATGTAAACTACTTTTATCGTATATGAAATCATAAAATACATATAATAAATGATCAAAGTACCCTAAATATAAAAACATATCTACAAAATGATTGTTTGTTAGGAGTTATAAAAGTTCTGCAATTATTTAGAGTTCTGAACTTATCCTTATATATATATATATATATATTAAAATCGCATCATAAAAACAAGTATTTTATTCTTTTTAATTTGAGTATATTATGGTTATAGTTTTTTAACTAAAAAACTGATATGACGTGGTTAATACTAAACTGAATTAACTGAAAACCAATTAATCAAAACCGATTATCTATATTCTTTTAACATCGTTTAACCAAAATTAACCAAAGAGAACAATTCATATATATATATATATATTATATATATTTATACCTTCAGTTCATGTATTTAATATTTATACATTCACTTAATGTATTTATGCCTCATTTTCAAGTATTTAAAGTAAAATATTTTAGCCCGAGTTTGGTTTTGATTATTAACCAAAATTAAACAAATCAATCAAAAAACCGTCAATCTAACTGTAAAAACAAAATGATTAACCAAAAACTGTTTGGTTAGTAAAATAGACTAACGGATGACTTTAACTTCGGTTTCAATTGAAAATATAACAAAATATTAAAAATTCAACTTAACATGTTAAAGATCATTTTTCTAAAAAATTCGAAGCTTTTGCATATAAATACATGTAGGAGCAAAGACTAAAAAATAAAAATAAAAAATCTTAAAAAATATTTAAAAAAGATCAAAAAAAACTTTTACAAAAATAATGTTTTTATTTGAATAGCTTTTATATATATATATATATATATATATATATATATATATATATATATATATATATATCCAAAAGCTTCGAAAATAAAATTTGAATTTTTTTAGCATTTTTACATTGAATTTTTAAGATATATTCAACATGTTAAATATATTGTTCCACCGTTCCCCATTTTTTTTCGTGTTCTCCATTGAACTTCTCTCTCACGCACGCGCGCACACAAGCACACATATGTAGTGTAAGACTATGTGTAGTGGTGAGTGAAACAAATGCCGCAACATTGGGAATGAAGTGACACATGGCAGTCCGTTCAATCAACATTGGGGCATTATGGGGCATTTGTATAAAATGGGTGTAGTGGTCCATCCAATGATTACCCAATTATTTTTTTTGTTTTAAAAGTAAAACTAATAATATTTCATTAAATAAATAAAATTACATTACTAAAAAAAAAAAACGCCAAAATGCTAAATAACATAAATTTAAAGTAAGTGTCTGTAACACCCCGGATTTCCAACCCAAATCCATACAGCGGTAGGCCCGGGTGGGAGTATCTTGACGTCAGTTGATAAAATCATTGTCAATTAAACATGGCACAACGAAAGTCTTGGAGTAAAATTACTATTACAAACCAAATGTTCGAAATAAAATAATATACAGGCTCGTAATAGAAGATCTACATGTGGATCATAAAATGTACAAAAAGAATATAAAACAGACTTTAGGGCAGATCTAAGGATTTGCAAGATCCTCTTATTCACTACCGAGCAGCTTCTTGCCTATTTCGTATTGTATCTGCAGTTTAGTCTTTGGACGATACGTCAGCTTTCGCTGGTAAATACACCCAACTGACTCATTTTGAAAATATTTTAAAATGATTTTAAGTGCACAGGGCATAAAATCCTTTATAACTTGGGAAAGTTACTTTGTAACCTTGTTAACAGATTAACATGTTTGTCCATACATACAGGGCCCAGTACAGAGACCGAGACATGATTAAATACACACCACTTAGAACTCACAGATGAGTTATCTCCAACGCCTTGGGTAATTTGCATTTGAGCATCTGTTAGGTGTATGCCTACACCCCGCGCTAAGATCGAGGACACGGTAATTTAACCCCCGATGTTTAAGTTATCAAACAAAACTGATTAAAACAGAATATGCGGATTTACTAGCCACAATCCGGCATTAGATTGATCCCATTTCTGACCAGGCGGTAATAATTTACCGTATCCCAAGCCCGTATAGGGAAAATAAGTCGAGAATATTTACCTTAGCTAGTCTTCTTTTAATTTCTATAACTCAGCCGTATACAAAAGTACTAACGTGAAGATAACATTTACCGGCAAGGCTCTAGTCTGGATTATGACATAAGCTAACCAATTAAATACTAACAGTCTTTATTTAAGTCGTAGACTTAGACCGTAGTGTACATGATCAAAATGTATACCGCTTGATTAAACGATGATTGGATAGAATGTAGTTTAAACCTGACAAGTACTTTGACTTCCATAATATGGGTAAACTGTAAACATTCTGGATTTTGAAACTTAAATGACAAGGTTAAACCCGTTTCGGTTAATTTTCGTAAAATGGTTTCATATACTTAACTGTGCGCATATTAGCAATATCGGGTAACCGGATAAGTCATGGACAAGGTCCAAAAGCCATTAGATTTTAAATAAGTTAAAATATCAGTAGGATATCAACTTATATGCCCGTTAAGGTTTTAAAATGAAACTATGCCTCGTAAGGGCGTTTCGGTAATTTTATACCGTATAAAAGGAACTTGAATAGAATTTAATGTTATAACTATAAGTATTTTGGAAAAATAACTTATTCATGATACAACATCAGTAGGATATTAATTACATGTGTAATTTATCTTTTATGACCAAACTATGCACCGAAGGGGTATTTTGATCATTTTACACATAGTTTATAAATTATTTGGGATTCTGAGTTTATAACATGTACCTACTGTAAAAATGTTTAAAGTAAGTTTTAAAATCAGTAGGTAACAAGTCTTGGTCAATTAATGTGGTTTAAAACCATACTATGCGCCGAAACGGCACTTGTGTCGTAAAATGATGTTTTATGCGATGTTTAATGAAAACTGATATTAGGGTCAGATTAAAATGTCTTAGATATACTATTTAATGTAACATATCAGTAGGTAAAAGATTTACCTTGAAAAGATTTGATTAAAACCATTTTATGAGCCACAAGGGCTAAAATCGTCATTTATCGACATAGTTTAAGGACCTGTTTGAAAACCCAGTTTATAGCTTGGTTCATCCCAAATAATCCTACTTATAATATTACATCAGTAGGAAACTCATTTTCAAGTTCACTATTATTTAAAACCTTGTTTTATGCAAAAATGGCATTTTAGTAAAAAATGACATAATTATGGAACTTGCGCATAAACTTGAATTCTGATTATGATCATGTAATATAACCTCATAGGGTTATGCTACATTATATTACGATCATAATGCAAATTTAGATCAGTAGGTAACTAATCTAAATCAGGTCAGAATCGAAAGTCAAAGCAGAAGTCAAACTTCACGACTTTCGGTTGCGAACCGACCCTAGAACTGAATTGACGAGCCGAACATGTTCTTACATGTTCAAATAATTATTACCAACTTGTTTAAGTGTCAAAACAGGTTTCATAACATATATAAGATCAATTTATGATTTTTCCGAAAAATGGCATGTTTGACTTTTAATATCATAACTTTGACCCGTCAATTGGTCTAGCAAATGTGATCTTCAGGAGGTGCCCTTTATAGGGATTAATGCTTACCTTATTACGATCACTTAGCCATGTTCATTTCGAACAATGGCTGGACCATAATGGTCTTAACCGAAAGTCAAAGCGTTTTCGTAAAACGCTTGACTTTTGGCTATAAAATCCTAATAATGAAAATGCACAAGGAAGGAACACTTACCAGTGATTACTAGGATGCAAGAACTATGTTGGATGCTCCTTTCAGTTAGGAACTTCCAGAGGAGGGAGAAGAGTGTATGAATGAGAAAGGTGCAAGTTGAAATGGTGAACTTGAACACCTATTTATAGTTGGAGAACTTAAAGAGGTGATGCCAGGTGTTTAGGGGTATAAGAGGAAGCTTACAAGTGTCCTAAAACATGGCATAGCAGTTTGGAAGACCATGGTTTCGAATTCATGGTTTTTGACATTTTTGTTTGGAAGCCAAGCGAAACTTTCTGCAGCAGAGGCCCTCTGGCGCCCCACGAGAGACCCAGGCCTGGTCTCTCACGGCCCGCGACCGCCCTATGGCTAGTTTCAAATTTTGACACTTTAACCCCCTTAACTTATTAAAGCTACTAAAAACCTTCTAAAACACCTTTTTGGCACTTTTAGCCCTCCGTAGCCAATACATGGCATACCCGAGATTATGCCCAGACATTGTCGAGCTCTCGGTTCGTTAAAAGGTCACTCAGAGGTATAAATTAACATGTTGACACTTTTAATCCCTCCATTATCCAACTTTCACAAATATGCAAAATTGAACCATCTCGTCCAACTAATGGCACGTATGAGAGTTAGGACTTCGCAAAGGATCACTCAAAGGCTTATTATAAGCATGTTGACTCCGATGTTACTCAGAGGCTGGGCATGTTGACATATCAGTCACTCAGAGGCCAAGTTTTAAGCATGTTGACATATCAGTCACTCAGAGGCTAATGATTTAAGCATGTTGACATATCAGTCACTCAAAGGCTGTTATTTATGCATGTTGACATCAGACCGTCACTCAGAGGCTTAGTTTGAGCATGTTGACGCCTTTAGTCCTTATTGGTCTTAAATAGACTATATTTAAAATACAACACGTGTCTCTATACTATTGGACATGATTTTACAGGGTGTTACATTCTCACCCCTTAAAAGAAATCTCGACCTCGAGATTTTATTCAAAAAGACGGGGGCACTTTTGTCGCATAGTGGACTCAACCTCCCAGGTATACTCGGGACCTCTAAAAGCGTCCCACTTAACCTTTACTATAGGTATCATTTTCCTTCTGAGCTTTTTAACCTATCGATCCTCGATCGAAATTGGTTTCTCAACGAACCTTAGGTTTTCATCAATTTGCACATCTTTATGTGACATTGCTAGCGACTCATTGGCTAGACATTTCTTAAGGCACCTGATGTGGAACACATCATGGATTCCACTAAACTCATCTGGCAATCTGAGCTTATAAGCTACAGCTGACACATTCGATTATCTCGAATGGTCCAATATATCTTGGGCTCAGCTTTCCCTTCTTTCTGAAGTGCATCACACCTTTCTAGGGTGATACTTTTAACATGACTTTGTCCCCTACTTGGAACTTAAGAGGTTCGTCTCAGCATAGCTCTTTTGCCTGTCCCTGGCAGCTTTGAGACGACCACGGATTTGTACAATCTTTTCCGTGGTCTCAGGACAATCTCTGGTCCTGATAGTTGAGCTTCCCTAACTTATGCCTAGCACACGTGCGTTCGGTACTTTCTCCCATACAAGGCCTCAAAAGGAGCAGCCTTGATGCTAGTATGATAACTATTATTGTAGGAGAATTCTATTAGGGGTAAGTGGTCATCCCAACTTCCACCTAAATCAATTACACATGCCCTAAGCATGTCTTCCAGTGTCTGGATAGTACGCTCACTTTGAGCATCAATCTGTGGATGGTAAGCCGTACCAAAATTTAATCTTGTGCCTAATGATTGTTGGAAACTTTTCCAAAAGTGAGATGTGTATCTAGTATCTTTGTCAGATACAATAGATACCGGCAAACCGTGTAGGGACACAATCTTGTCCACATACAACTTAGCCAATTTGTCTGAATTATACATTTCTTTAATTGGCAAGAAATGTGCTGACTTGGTCAGTCTATCCACTATGACCCAAATAGTGTCATTTCCACTTTTGGTCTTAGGTAACTTTGTATTCAAGTCCATAGTTACCATTTCCCATTTCCAGGTGGGAATTTCAATTGCTGTAGACGTCTTGACGGCTTCTGATGTTCGGCCTTAACTTGCTAACACGTCAGACACTTAGCTACATAAGTGGCAATGGATTTCTTCAAACCCATCTACCAGTAATTCTTCTTCAGATCTTGATACATCTTGTCACCTCCCGGGTGAACTGAGTATCTTGAATTGTGTGCTTCTTGGAGGATTAGATCTCTAAGTCCCCCAAAGATTGGAACCCAGATTCTTCCATTGAATCTAAGGATTCCATCCTTTCCAGGCGCTAACTGATCCGCAGTTCCGCCTAATCCCTCAATAGGAAATTAGCCTCTAATAGGGCTTGCTTTTGCGCATCTAATAACTTCTCATTTAAGCTATTTCTGAGCTCAATGCGCTTGGCATTAACTCTTATAGGTTTGACTCGTTCTTTGCGACTTAAGGCATCGGCAACTACATTTGCCTTGCCTGGATGATAGCGAATCTCGCAATCGTAGTCATTAAGAGTTTCCATCCATCGACGTTGTCGCATGTACAATTCCTTCTGATTAAACAGATGCTGGAGACTTTTATGGTCCGTGTATATAATACACTTTGTGCCATACAAGTAATGTCTCCAGAGTTTTAGTGCAAATACAACGGCACTCAGTTCCAAATCGTGGGTGGTGTAATTTCTTTCGTGCACCTTTAACTGTCATGATGCATAGGCAATCACTTTGCATTTTTGCATTAGCACACAACCCATGCCAGTGTGCGATGCATCACAATAGACTACAAAATCTTCAACCCCCTCTGGTAGGGATAACACAGGAGCATTGCTCAACTTATGTTTAAGAACCTCAAAAGATTCTTGTTGCTTTGGACCCCAATTATACTTAACATTCTTACGGGTCAAGGTAGTTAAAGGAGTGGCTATTCTTGAAAAGTTCTCAAAGAACCTCCTATAGTAACCAGCCAATCCTAGGAAACTACGAATCTCTGAGGAGTCTTGGATACTTCCCAAATTTTGGCGGGATCCACTTGGATACCACGCTCACTTACCATATGTCCAAGAAATTGGACTTCTCTAAGCCAGAACTCACAGTTAGAGAATTTAGCATAAAACTTTTCTTGCCTTAGCAGTTCTAAGATGCACCTAATATGTTTCTCGAGATTAGCTTGATTACGAGAGTAGATAAGTATGCGTCTATGAAGACAATGACAAACTTATCCAAATATGGTTTGGAGACTCTATTCATGAGGTCCATGAATGTTGCAGGTGCATTTGTGAGCCCAAAAGGCATCACTAAGAATTCAAAGTAACCATAACGGGTCCTAAAGGCTGTCTTAGGAACATCCTCACTCATAACCTTCAGCTGATGATATCCAGATCTTAAATCAATCTTGGAGAAATAACTAGCCCCTTGAAGTTGGTTGAATAAATCGTCGATCCTGGGCAGAGGATATCTATTCTTGATTGTTAACTTGTTTAATTCTCGGTAGTCGATGCACTTTCGCATTGAACCGTCTTTCTTTATTATAAAAAGGATAGGAGCTCCCCAAGGCGAGGAACTAGGCTGAATAAAGCCTTTCTCCAAGAGTTCATCCAATTGAATGCTTAACTCATTCATTTCGGTTGGTGCTAGCCTATATGGAGCTCTAGCTACAGGTGCTGATCCTATTATAATATCAATCCTGAAATCCACTTGTCTGTCTGGAGGTAGACCTGGTAATTCTTCTGGGAATACATCGGAATATTCCGAGATAACTGGTAAATCTTCAATATTTGGCTTAGGCTCGTTTATGGTGACTTGTGCCATGTAGATGAAACAACCTTTTCTCAAACACTCGGATGCCTTAAATAATGACACCTTGTCTGGCAGTCCATAGTGTAAGTCTCCGGGATGGTTATCGTTTCACCAGATGGGATCTTAATCTCGACGAGCTTCTTATCGCAGGCAATGCGAGCTTGGTTGTGAGATAACCAATCCATGCCTAAAACTACATCGAACCCCGCCAATTTCATTGGCAGCAAAGAGATAGGGATTGATTGATTCTTAATGGATATAGAACACCCATCAAGAATGGAAGATGCTGATTCTAAACTTCCATCAGCAAGTTCTATCACCTAAGTTTTATCTAGAGTTCTTATGGGCAGGTTTAATAGTTTACTAAACTTATGATCAACAAAAGATTTATCTGCACTCGAATCGAAAAGGACTCTAGCATAAATATCATTAATGAGGAATGTACCTGTTATGACATTATTGTCATTAACGGCTTCCCTAGCATTCATCTGGAAGATACGAGCATTCCCCTTCTTGGCCTCTCCAGGCTTTGCATCATTACTTTTGGGGTTCTTGGGGCAATTGAGTTTAATATGCCCCCTTTTATTACAGATGTAGCAGACGACATTCTTAATATCCTTACATTCTAAGGTTTTATGCCCTCTTTTCTTACAGATGCCACATGGTCTAGTTTGTGGATCGATACTACACTGTCCCCAATGCTTACGGTTGCAATTTTTACATGTCGGCGTTACACCCGACTTATCTTGGTTCCTATTGAACCCGAATCTCCCTTTATTCTTCTTATTAAACCTTTGGGAGTTGTCGTCTTCTCTCTTCCTTTTCCAGTCAGTTTCAGAGTTGACTGACTTTTGCCTCTCTAGATCAAGGGTGAGGGATAGGGACAGGTCAACGGCGGACCTATAGGTACTAGGCTGAGCAGCCTTTACCATGCCCTTAATCTTAGGGGCTAACCAATTGATAAAACGAGCAATGCGTTTGGTTTCAGGGGTGATCAGATAGGAAACTAACCTAGATAGAGAGTTGAAATCGGAAACACATTTCCGACAATCTAGGTTTTTCATGGAAAGAGACAAAAAGTCTGTCTCTGATTTTTCTACTTCATGAAGTTGGCAGTATGTTTCCTTAACAAGGTCCACAAATTTGGACCATCCCAAATTATACAGGTGCACTTTACCTGTAGACTGAATCATGGCTTTCCACCAGATTAGGGCATCGCCCATGAAGGCCTGTGATACATACTTGACCACATCCTTATCAGCACAACCGCTAATATCTACAATCGTCTCCATCTCATCAAGCCATTTCAAGGCTTCCAAAGCTCCTTTCTCCCCGTTAAAGTCTCGGTGCTTACAGGAGACAAAGTATTTGTAGGTACATCCATCTTTAAGAGAACGGGTCCTATCAGTAAATTCCAGTTTCTTTGGTTCACTCTTCGCATTGGAAGAGTGAACGGAGCTCTCCTTATGAGCTGAGGATGGAGTAGTCGATAATGGTTTAGAGCGAGTAGCACTCGACTCTCTAAGCTTTTCTATGGCCTTTTCAACAGCCACATCAATACGAGCTTGAAAATTATCGTTATCAACATCTTTATTTTCGGCTTTGTTAGATTCAACATTTCGGTGGCTACTTTGTGCCTCATTCGAGTTAGCCATCTTTAAGCCTTGGTTTCTATATATCAATAAAACTTCATTTAGGCATGGTATATCAACCATATTGGCTTTCAACATTGGATATAACAATCCATTGCCTAAACTAGTGTGAATAACATCACAACTCTTAGGCTTAACATATCTATATTTAGCCTAGGTCTTAATAGGACCATCAAAGGCAAATTACAATTTGGACATAGTCCATATATTATTGGACAGTGGATCACATTCTCACAACTGTCATTGTCATATAGACAATTATATATAGCTCATAGGCTTGCCACTAATGGACATAATAATTTGGCACATCGACCGGTCTCTTTGGTCATAATATATAGCATATCAGCCTGTCACTTAGGACATAATACATGTGGCATATCAGCCTGTCACTTAGGACATAAAATTAGGCACATTGTCCTGTCACATTGGACAAAAATTGGGTACATTGGCCTACATCATAGCAGATGTAATTTATGGCATATCAGCCTACATCATAACAGATGTAATTCATGGCATATCAGCCTACATCATCACAGATGTAATTTCATGCATATCAGCCTACATCATAACAGATGTAATTCATGGCATATCAGCCTACATCATAACAAATGTAACTTCATGGCATATCAGCCTGTCTCGTTGGACATACATTCATGGCACATCAGCCTACATCATAACAGATGTAATTCTTGGCATATCAGCCTGTCACGTTGGACATACATGTGGCATATCAGCCTGTCACATTGGACATACATGTGGCATATCAGCCTGTCACATTAGACATACATGTGGCATATCAGCTTGTCACGTTGGACATACAAGTGGCATATCAGTGTGTCACGTTGGACGGTTAATGTGGTTCCTCAAGCCACACTACCAAGAGTATGAACATTCCTTAATGTTACATCAGAGTACCTTAATGATTGATTAATGGTTCCGGTCACGTTGGAGCTTAACAACCTTGGAGGCTTGAACTTAATTCACCACCTCTGGATAGAAGGATAACTTCCCTTAACTATCCTGATAGAAGACCCTTTCGTCCTTAACTATCATTTCTTGGCCAATGTGTGGTCTATGCAACTTGGCATAATCATTCCATTAAGGTCTTTTTGGAATTATATCGTAGAGCATAAATTTCGAGTAAAAATCGAGATGCTCGTTTGAAGAGGATGATTTAAATACATATATTATATATATATATATATATTATATATATATAATTATTCCAAAATACTTCATTAAATTTGAATAGAAGCTACAATACTAGAAAAATGAAATAAACTGTCCATACAAGGACTTAAAGGAATAAAAATGTCCACGCAGGGACTAAAGAAATAACAATGTCCTCACAGGGACTACATAGTATTAGAAGATACTTCACTCGTTGATGTTCAAAAAGTAGTTAATTAAAAACAACTCAATTATCCTATTGACTCAATAACTCTAGACTCCTAACCTATACTAAACTTCTAACCGGCAAGTGGACCGATCAATTGTAGAATAGCATTAAGCAAGTCCGGATTATCGAACCTACAGGACTCTCTAATTACTATGAATACTAATTTAGACTCGATTACACACTATGTATATTTTAAAGGGGGGGGGGGGGGTTTGTACTAATAAATATAAATTATCAATTTAACTAAAGCTACTAAATTAGAATGACCAAATTATGAACTTCTAGGGAATTTTTAGGATTTTAATCAAGAGATAATGAACTAGTTACCTAGGTCACTCCTTCAATTTTCTAATAATTAATCAGGTTGAATATTTTACCGGGATCTCAACATATTAAAGTCTAGGTTTATCAAACAGGACCCCCGACCTTCT
The DNA here is from genome assembly GCA_947069175.1 of Scalesia atractyloides. Lineage (NCBI taxonomy): Eukaryota > Viridiplantae > Streptophyta > Magnoliopsida > Asterales > Asteraceae > Scalesia > Scalesia atractyloides. The sequence continues at coordinate 35,063,681 of CAMTDV010000020.1, read as the reverse complement.
TAGGAAGACACCTACAATAACCTATCATTTTTATTTGTTTACTAGTCCTAAAGATTTCTTTCAGTTATCTTTTTAAATCAGTAAAGTGTCTAATTATTAATTACCTCTCAATAATTAACCTAGACCAACTATAGTTTAGATTAACTGATTTAATTATGACAAGGAAATTAGACTCGGGAATTTCTCAAAACCCTAACCTAACAATTTACCAAATTACTTCAGCCAACTAATTGTAATTTCTCAATAAACAAGTTACGTATAATGACACATTTGATTTTATGGTTAATTCAATTGTTTCCCTGGTTTTATTGGCCAATTCTACTGCCAACTTCACGAATTCCTAAGAACACGAAAAGTAACATAAACCTATTCTATGGACGACGTCCATCTAAGTTCATGCAAAACAATCAAACAATCATAAAACAAGCAAGATCATGCAAATACTGTAAACTAGATAATTAAAGTCGTGACCTTTACCAATTAAACATTCAAACCATAAATTCAACTAAATCAAATCAAAGTTTCATAAAATCCATCATCCTAAACCTAGGTAACTGAATAAGATCTAGCCTAAAAACATGTTTGAAAAGCAAATTAAACAAAGTTGATAACCAGGTAGCATGATTAAGCAAAACAAGGAAATCAAAGGTGAAGATTGGTATGATAAAACCGAGACAAACTCTTGCCTTGAACTCCCTTGATCACCACCACAATCCTTGCAGCTTGGATCCTCTCCTTCTAGTTCCAAATCTCCAGAAAAGTGCTCTAATTATGCCCTAGTTCGTCCAAGGTTGTTCCCATATGAGTTTAACTATGAATATGAGGTCTTTTTAAAACAACCAAGTCCCAATATTTCTCTGGTTTCGAAACTTTCTGGATAAAAGGCTCTCTCGTGGGCTGCGAGAGAGTTGGTGCTGTCGGTCGCGCCCCGCGACCGAGGTGTAATCCAGATGATAACTATCACTCTCTCGCGGGCCACGAGAGAGTTGAGGTGTGCCGGTCGTGCCCCACGACCGGGTTGAAATTCCTGGTTTCGCGTCTTGTTTTCTCATTTCTGATCCACTCACGTCCCGGCCCGGTTCTTTTCACCATTTTCGCTAGTTTTTCCCATCATTCCAACCGTTTTCACGAACCAAGACCTGCAAAACGCGTTTGAATTAAAAGTAGATAAATTCTTGACAAATCGAAATGAAAATGCGCTAAAATTATACAAACTCTACAAGATAAATGGATGTATTATTCAATACATCAAATATCCCCACACTTGCTCTTTTTTCGCCCACGAAAAAGAATTGTGCATAAACGGAATCATAACAAAACAATTACTCGATTTCAAAAATTACGATTATTTTCATTAGGGAACAAGATTTATGTTAACCTCGATTGCAAGTATTGGATCCACTTAAACTCAAAATTCGGTTCAAACCTCTTATCACGTAAATTTAATTTAAGTGCGGTCAATCCACCTAGGGTCTCACACTAGAGTCCACGGTATCCCTAATCCCACCTTAAGCTTATGAAACAAAAGGAACGAATTATTTAAACCCTTTCCTAACCGTGTTATACCAAAATATAAAGAATTTAAAATCAAGCAATTTTCATTTTCTCTTTTTTTTCATTTGAGCATTTTGATTTCTTTTTGCATATCTAACCTAGAGGCTGTCTCAACCAGAGTCACCATCCCCGAGAGCGACAACGTGGGCTTCGATACTTAAAATTTCAACTAATCCTAGAGGGATTTTCGATCAGAGTCACCATCCCCAAGGGAGATTCCATAGGCCTCGTCTACTTTTCAATCAAGCTCATTTTTCTATTTTTTTCTTCTTTTTACCTGATTAAAAATTCTAAATATTTTAGCTTATTACGGCATTCCTCATACTATTTTTGGCGGTTTCAGTTTCCCATTTCTCCTAGATGAGTACCCACTAGTAGACCGACAATTAAGGTGTATTAAGCTCAAAGAAAATAAGAACCGAATTGAGCCTACTCACATATCCCAAGTTAGACACAAACTCACCCTTTTTATTTCTCATATTATTATTATTTGAAAATGAATAAAAATTCAATTTTTCTATCATTTTCATTTAAATTCATGCAAACTTCTTTTTCAAAAGACATTTTCGGACTTTTTTTATTATTACTACTCTACTCTAGTATCCCATCCCCACACTTAAACTTTTGCATTGTCCCCAATGCAAGGACGAGACAACTACTACTCAAAATAAGACCAAACCAAATAAAAAAGAAAAATAAAATACAAAAAGAGGCAACTTAGCTGGTAGTGCAAGACTGTCGATGTGCCAGTCAAACCACTCGTGCTCCTCAAACCGAACGTGCTTAATGTACCACTCTCAAAGCTCTCATGCGAACGGAACAGCATACAACACCGACCTAGCATCATGCACTTACAAAAACATAATAATGATAAAGCAAGATAAATAAATTGATTGTTCAAGACATACCCAAACCAACCAACACCAACCCCAAAGTAAATTGTTTAAAAGTACAGACCATCAATAAATTAAAACAACAGAAAAGAAAAATAAAGATAAAGATCCTCGGCTGCTTCAATCATCCTCTTCAGACGCCTCAAATACCTGGTATGGCTGCACGTCCTCCATCCCCGTAAACTGGCTAGAACCTGCCTGACCGCCTGGATGCTGAAAGTAAGACGGGATTCCCATATTCAGATTCTGCATCATGTATCACATCCAATCTTCTAACTTCCTCTGGCTAGCCTCGTGCATGCGTCTACTCTCTAACATGGTCTAGCGAACCCCGCCAAACTGCCGGTCCACATAACCTCGCAAATCCCCGAACCCAGTCTCCATCCTGTCATAAATACAATCTAATGTCAGTGGGTCCGGGCGAGGCTCCCAAAGAGGATACTGTCGTCCTGGCAGTTCCTGGCGCGTAACCAGTTGCTGATATCGAGTAGGGATGCTCGCCTGCATAGAAGATGCAGCTTCGGATCCGGGAGGCGGTTGCACTTGAGGTCCCTGGCGGGCTGGTATCCAGCTAACAGGCTCTTGGGTTCTAAGAATTTCGGCAGCCTGGAGGTCTCTGATGCTCATGACACAGGGGGTGGGGCCTTCTCTCATTCTGACCTGGGGGTATCTGTCGAACACCCCTAGGCTCTCGGCTAAACACGTAATCAACGGCCCGCAATAAACCCTTACCTAGGGCCCCCCTCCAGAGTCGTTTCATTGACCATGCAAATATTGTGGCCAGGTTTGCCGGCCGTCCCTCCACCATACACATCAGAGAAAATAAACTCACCTGGTTGCCATTAGAATTTTTATGGAGAAACCGGTGAATGGGATCAGTAATATCACTCTCCACCATCTTGTTTGAGTACGGGGAAGAAGAGATGGTACCCCAAAATCTGGTGAGCTCGTCTGTCTAGACACTATGGAGGTGCCTCTTTTGAAGACCCCCTGCAGGCTTGTGGCGAAGTCCGGTGACTGAACCTCCTCTTCCAAGTATATTTGCGAGGCCACCGCAAACTATGGGATTGTCATCTCAAGAACTTGCCTCCCCAGGGCAAACGAAACCGCATCATTCATGTTGAACTTCCCCTGTTGTTATTCGAATGTGGAGTGAATGTGATCTCCTTGTATTATCTCGCTCCGCAGTCTAGCACCCTTCGGAACTTATCCCCTAATAACTGTTCAATCCGACCCCTCTGACCCAAATTATCCATCAAATCCCAATGAATTCTCCTGTAGGGCAGCAACTCACAGGTGATCAGATTTGAAAGCCTTTCCCACTCGTGGGAGTCTAGATAAAACTGCAAAAGAGGACTGTCCACAATTCGCGTACTTTGCCCGTGGGGAACACCTTCTCCCTGATATCTAATTTGCGTCTGCCAAAGTATGAAGGTTGTTGTGGCGCATCGGCGGGGTCACCTCTCTGACGAGGCGTTGGTCCCCTTTTCTTCCCTCCAGCCCTGCTCGAACTGCCCTCTCCTGACATCTTCATAAAGTCCAAGTAAGAAAAGCATGACATTAGAAAGAAAGCAACCACATAAAACAAATGACCGTAAGCATTTCATTCGCGGTCATGGTCTGCAACAGATAAACAATTTACCTCATAATTTAACATACATTTGAAAAGAGTGTAACATTATTAATTTGATAAAAACCGAATCTCGCCCGAATGGAGATTGAGCACGGGCGAGACCGAATTTTATATGCATGACCATTCAGATGTTACTAACCCCCTGAAAAACGTATCAAAAACCAAACAACTACCCCCCTCTCGGCACATTAATTGTCCTCAATTAAACCAAGTCCCGAGACACGAGCCCACATTGAGTGTACAGTTAAAGATAAAGTAGTTTGAATCATGACAGAAATAACGGTTGACGATCCCAAAAATCGGATTTTTAATAACAAAGTTAGCCAACCCGAATCGCCACACTCAATGTTGACCCGCACCAAACCCGCTAAGGACACCCTGCATGTACTTAATCTACCCACAAAATGTAACTAGTACCACTATCAAAACTCAAGTCAAACCCAGTTGAACCTAACCCGCACTTAACCGAACAAGCAACTAGCAAAGTATCAAACATCAAAATAAACGCAACAACGAGATATATGTTAAAGAATGTAAGCATAGAAGTTACGAAAAAAAGTATACTTTGTTGTAGATCTGTAGGACTATTGCATAAAAATTGAAAATTTGAAACACCGGTGAAATGCAAGTAAAAAGGGGAAAACCGGGTGGAATCATTTAAATATGAGTGAGGATTGATGTAGTGAAGAAAATGTGGGACACTTCAGTGAATTTGGGCTAAAAATGGCGAATTTTTGGTGAAAAGGAGTTGTGTTGCCGTAAGGGAAATGGTGAAGTAAGTGGGACTTTTGTGCAGAAATGGAGGCTAGGGTTTCTTTTGTGCAGATATGGTCTCTCGCGGGCCGCGAGAGAGACTTCTAAGTCTCTCGCGCCCCGCGAGGGAGGTGTGATTCCAGATTTTGAGGGTCTCTCGCAGACCGCGACCGAGGAGGCTTGTGCCTCTCGCGCCCCGCGAGAGACCTGTTTTCACAAAAAGTTTCTTTGTTTGATCAGTTTTCATGCCTTAGAAAGAATTTTTGAAACCATCATGTTGGCTTTTTTAGCTTACGGAATCACCCTTGTTTTACCGGATTTATTAAACGTACCTTCAATTTTCCGTGCTCCATAGATGATGCGTGATATGACCTGCAAAAACCAACTAAACCGACCTACACACAAACACAAAATACGAAACATGAATTAAATAAAAACACAAAATGCAACTAACTACCAAACTTTTACAAACTCTACACTCGAGCCGAAACACGAGGACCTACGCGGTGTGAGGTGGAACTTCGAGAGGAGTTTCCTCCGTCTCGGTGGGATCTAGCGGTCCTCCTAAGTAATGTTTCAAGCAATGCCCGTTGACCTTCCATGTCCCTCCGTCAGCTTCATCTTTCAGCTTGATAGTTCCATACGGTAATACCTCATTGACCACGTATGGGCCGGACCATTTTGATTTCAGTTTACCCGCAAGCAGTTTCAATCACGAATTATATAAAAGCACTTTGTCGCCGATTTGAAACTCTTTCACATTCTTCTATCTCCTATTGTGCAGCGCCTTGGTTTTCTCCTTCAAGCTCCATGACCGCTCATACGCCGGGTCCCGAAGTGCCTCCAACTCGTGAATTTGAAAGAACCGTCTCTTGGCCGCTTCAGTGAGGTCCAAATTCATGGTCTTCATGCCCACAGTGCCCTATGCTCTAATTCGACCGGGAGATGGCAGGCTTTATCGTAAACGATCATGAAGTGTGTGGTGCTCTAGCGGTGTCTTATAGGCGGTGCGAAACGCCCATAAAGCATCGCCCAACTTGTCGGACCAGTCCTTCCGACTTTTGCCTACTGTCTTCTCAAGGATCCGTTTTACCCCATGTTCACGTTCTCCACTTGGCCGCTAGTCTGCGGATGATAAGCGGTGGAGAGGAGGTGAGTGACACCGTAGCGTGCCAATGCCTTTTCCATGACGGCATTGCAGAAGTGTGTGCCACGGTCACTTATAGCTCGTGGGGTAAACAACTTCTTCAAGAATCTCACCACCATTCGGGCATCATTTGTGGTAAAGCTTGAGCTTCAACCCACTTAGAAACATAGTCAATAACCACGAGGATGTACCGGTTCCCGCTAGAGACGGGAAACGGTCCCATGAAATCGATCCCCCAAACATCAAAAACTTCAAGAATCTGGATCGGATGTTGGGGCATCTCGTCCTTGGGTGAGATGTTGCCGGTGCGCTGGCAACGATCACACGTCTTCACAAACTCTAGACCGTCTTTCACAACCGAGGCCAATAAAAACCGCAATCGAAAACCTTCTGTGCGGTGACGTGCGGACCATGGTGACCTCCTGTCAGTCCCTCGTGCATGTGCCTCAGAATCTCTGCCCCCTCTTCTCTACTCACGCAGCGCCTCAAAATTCGGTCTCCCCCTACCTGAAATAGAAATGGGTCGTCCCAGATATAACGCTTGACATTGCGAAAGAATTTCTTCTTTTGCTGCGTGGTCATCCCCTTCAGTACCACTCCATTCGCTAGATAATTCGTGAAGTCGGAAAACCACGACATTCCCTCCTTTTCCGCTGTCACAAATTCTACTGACTCGTGGGGAAATCTATCACTGATCTCTTCTTCCCTGATTTCTTCTCTACTAGGATCCTCTAGTCGGGATAAATGGTCAGCGGCCACATTCTCTGCTCCCTTATTATCTCTAATCTCTATGTCGAACTCGGAAAGCAAGAAATCCACTTAATGAGACGAGGCTTTGCGTCCTTCTTTTGGAAAAGGAAACGCAGAGCCGCATGGTCCGTAAAGACGATGGTCTTGGATAGGACAAGGTAGGAGCGGAATTTATCAAATGTGAATACCACTGCTAAAAGCTCCTTCTCTGTAGTGGTGTAGTTCTCCTGTGCGCCATTGATGGTCTTGGACAGGACAAGCTCCCTCTGTCACCATAAAGTGACATTTCTCCCAGTTGAGAATCAGTCTCGTCTCGACACACACCGTTTCATCATCGCATCTAAGTGAGTAAGACATTGATCAAAGGTGTTCCCATAGACAGAGAAGTCGTCCATGAAAACCTCCATGGAGGTCTCGATCATGTCCTGAAAGATGGCTACCATGCATCGCTGGAAAGTAGCCGGAGCGTTACATAACCCGAACGGCATACGGTGATATGCATAAGTACCATACGGGCATGTGAAGCTTGTCTTTTCTTGATCCTCGGGAGCAATCAGGATCTGAAAGTAACCTGAGAATCCGTCAAGAAAGAAATAAAATTGCTGTCCCGGAGTCGCTCCAACATCTGATCGATGAACGGGAGCGAGAAGTGGTCCTTGCGGGTGGTGTCGTTTAATTTACGATAGTCTATGCACACCCGCCAGCCCGTGACTGTTCGCGATGGGATAAGCTCCTTCTTTTCGTTCATAACCATTATCATTCCCCCTTCTAGGGAACGACCTGAGTGGGGCTTACCCATGCGGAATCAGAGATTGGATAGATGAGACCAGCCTCCATCAGCTTAAGCACATCTTTCTTTACAACTTCTTGCATATTCGGGTTCAGACGTCGCTGTGGTTGCACTACTGGCTTAAAGACGTCCTCCATGAGGATCCTATGAGTACACAAGGTAGGGCTAATCCCCTTGATATCAGACAGTTTCCATGCGATGGCTTCCTTATTCGACTTTAGGACCTCGATTAAACGCTCATTCTCCTCTGTTGACAATTTCGAAGAAATGATCACGGGAAAGCTAGAATTTTTCACCTAGGAACGCGTATTCTAAGTGAGACGGGAGGACCTTAAGCTCTACGGCTGCTGGTGTCGACAATGGTATGCGCTCGGTAGCTGCACTCACCTCACAGAAATCTAGGGTCTCAGGAATCTCTAAGAAATCGTCCCCTATATCCACCCCATCACTCTCCTCGGTTACTAAACTCTCATTCACTAAGTCGCTCCGCTAATATAGTCTAAACAGTGATCAATGCATGAAATGAATTAGTTCAGGAAGTATACAGAGTGACAAGGGCCACTATCCCTGTCGCCACCACTCGGGTGTTGCATCGACCTTGCGATTCCGAACGTGACATTCTCGTCCCCGACTTGAAGGGTGATTTTCCCATCATGAACATCGATGAGCACTTTCACGGTGCCAGAAATGAGCGACCTAAGATGATGGGAACCTCTCGTCGGCATCCATATCGAGGATGATGAAGTTTACAGGAAAGACAAATCTATCAACTTTAACCAACAAATTCTCTACGATTCCCCTCGGGTACTTAACCGACCTAACGGCTAACGACAGAGACATATGAGTAGGGGTGAGCTCCCCTAAACCTAAACGTTCGTATAGTGAGAAAGGCATCAGATTTATGCTCACCCCGAGATGGGCTAGAGCATGAGCTGGAGCAATGGAGCCGCCAATAGGCATGGAATCGTAAAGATACCCGGATCAGTCAGTTTCTCGGGCAACTTGTTTATAACCACGGCGGAACAACCTCCATGGGACATTTGAAAGCTCCCCCCAGCCTATCTTTACGTTTTAAAAGATCTCTTTAAAAACTTAGCATATTTAGGCATATGCTGGAGGGCCTCGATAAACGGGAGATATGATTTTTAACTGAGTAAACATGTCAAGGAAATTCCCGTATTCCTTGGCATATTTTTGCTGTTTCAAACGTGCTGGGTAGGGTAGGCGTGAAGTGTCTACGATCAGTGATGGCCTAACCTCTACCGGTTTTCTCTCTCCCCTACTATCAACTGAAGGTCCACTGGCTGATGCAATACTTGCTGGGTCTAACCTGGTGTGCACCCTGGGTGGAGCCTCCATCTCGATTTCCTTATTCATCTCGCTCCTCTACCTCTATCTCTACACCTTCTCTACCCACCTCCTTCAGAGTCCTACCACTGCGCGTAGTAATCGCTTTCGCATGTTGGTTCACGGGGTTGGGTTGGGTATTACCCGTGAACTGGTTGTGTGGCTGCTCTTGTAGCTGCTTAGAGATACTACCGACAGATCTCTACAGATCTAAAAGCGCGGACTGTTGATTTTTCAAGAGTAGATCATGTTTCGCGAGAGTTTTCTGAGTAGCCTGATCTTTGACAACTAATTGGGATAACAACTCTTTGATCCTATCTAAACTACCTCCTGACCCTCCACTCCTAGTCTGACCCTCCTGATTTGAACCCCCTCCACTAAACTGACTGGTGTGACCTGACCCTCCACTATTGTAGTGACCCTGCCCCCTGTTCTAAGAGCCCGATTGGAAACTAGGGGGGTTACCGGAAGATCGATAATCGCTAGTTTGGGTTATATTGGAAGTATTATTATTAAAGGGATTCGTGGGACCTCGACTCTGACCGGTGATGAACTCGACTTGCTCGATGTTGAGCGTGGGACACTCTAACGTGTCATGACCCCCTCTACACACCTCACACCTGTCTACCTTCTTCTTCAGTTCCTGTATCATCTTCGTGACCGCCCTCTTGAAGCTATCTAGAGCAGCAGCTACCGTAGTTTCCAAGCTAACTTGGTGTAGACCCGGTTAACCGGTGGTGTACGAGAAATAGGAATTGAATTCCTGCCGACAGTGCTGTAATCGACATCAGAATGGGCAAAGCTCTCGAAAAGATCATTGCACTCGGCTACTGTTTTCTTTCCCATCAGGTGGCCACCAGCAGAGGTGTCGAATCGAGCACGAGTCTCAGGGGTGAGACCGTTGTAAAATTTCTCTACAAGTGCCAGTCTGATAGACCATGTTGGGAGCAACGGGATACTAGAGTTTGCAACCGCTCCCAAGCTAGATGGTAGGGCTCGTCAGGCTCCATTCGGAACGAATGGATCTGATCACGAAGGCGGGATGCTTTGGCGGGTGGAAAGTATTTCTTAAGGAAAGCATCCTGTAGAGAAGCCTAAGTAGAAAAAGTACCGGGTGGTTGGGAGTTAAGCTAGATGGCGGCCGACCCCGAGAGAGAACGGAAAGACTTGGAGAAAAAGGGCATCATTGCCCGCACCCTCCATATTGAATATATGACATAGACGGGTAAGGCGGTTGATATGTGCGGGCGCATCCTCATCATCACGATCGTGGAATTGGCAGGAGTTAGTGATGGCGTCATGATGTAGAAGCGATTTGCCAGGCTCGGTCATTGTTCATGGGGGTAAGGTAATGGGTGAGTTTGCACCGGTGAAGCGGTGGTGGCCTGTTGGTATACGATATTAACCCATTTATGTTAATTACAATTTATAATCGCACAAGTTAGTAGCACATGAACAAACATATGGATTTAATTTGATTAACTTTGCAAAATGAAGGACCTATGTGTCATTTTATAAAGTTATGTTGATAACTTCTTGTCCAAGTTTGAGAATTGGAAAACTTGGAGGACCTTTTGTGCATTTGCTAAAGTTTTGTTTAAAAAAACTATATAATAAAACAAACCTAACCCTAGATCACCCCCATTCCCCAGACATCAACCTTATCCCTCTCTGACTACTCTCTAGAAAACTCAAGAAGAAGCAAGGAAAACTCATTCTTTTCGGGTTCTTAATCTTCATCTCTATCATTCTAGGTAATCCCTCTAAAACACACTCATAACTTGTTATTCATGGCTGATTTTGATTGATTTCTTGTGATTCTTGATGTATGATTACATGGATTTTATGTGTTAGGGTTTGCCAGAATCATGTATTTTAATGTGTTATTGATGATACTTGTTAGTTAGTAACTCTATGATCATGTATGCATGCTAGGGTTTTGATTATGTTGGATGTTGATGATGAAATTTTACGCTAGATTCTGTATGTGGTGTTGTTGGGATTTTGATTGCTGAAAATAGGGTTTATAGTGTCATAAACATGTTAAAATTGAAAGTTGAATCCACACCAAACCTGATCAGAATTTACATCCGACTTGTATTGGTTGTAACATGGGCAAAACTAAACAAAAACGTGCGTTTCTTGAGTCCATTATGAACTTTCAGGAAATACCTTTCAAACCCAACTGGAATCGCATTTTTTCGATGTCGTTTGGTTTTTTAAATGATTTATTTCGTGTCAAAGGTTCAGGCTACATTTTTCGTCAGAATTTGCAGCCATTACGAATGTCATAACTCAATGTAGCAATTGATTTATGATCTCAAATGCTTATTGTAGGAAGCACCAGGAGGTCATCGAAATCTCCAACTGGAATTTCGTAAAAATAATAAACGAGGATTTTTTAATGATTTTTGGCGTAAACTGTCATCAGAAAGTTGTAGATCAGACCTAGGCGTAGAGAATAATTTAGTGATTTTTGTGTAGATATTCAGGTTATGAAAAAAAATACACAAGTATTCGGGGACTAAATGGCACATTGTGTTAAATATTATAATTTTATGAGTTCGTTTAGTATTTTAAATAAATTCCGAAAAACACCCTTAAAACTGACATGAAACTGCTTAAGCTAAGAGTATTTTCAACATGTTAAATATGATTATATGTTGCAAAAAAGTGTTGTATGTTATTAGAAACATTAACGGGTGTCTATGAATGCACTATATATAATTAGACGATCATATGCCCAAACTTACCTAAATGAGTAATTGTATGACAACACGATTCTGTGACTATGTGTTAGACTACGTGTAGGATTCATACATTAAACTAATTGAAATGGTAAACATATCAGGAGGAGATTTACTTTCCTGATTACCTTCCAAGTTTACTACCAAGCAAACTAAGGTGAGTTCACAACTCTTTTCTAAAAGCATGCGTCCCTGGTTTGGGACTAACGCTTTTTACGGTATCCCTGGTTTGGTCTACGCGCGCGTCCCTTGTGTGGACCACTGAAACATGCTATCCACTGGAGGTGGATAGTACACTTTCCGGGTGGGCATACGCGAGGTATTAGTTGATAGCGCTATTAGGTTTGACAAACCCCACACCATGCTGGAGGCCGGGCGTGAACTTCTAACCTTCACTCATGCTTTAATGTTGATAGACATTATTGAGGGCACAAACAAAACGTCAGTATTCGGTACACAGTTTAGTCATATGATGAGGGTTAGCTACCCGAGTCATACTTAAATTAAAACGTTGTGAAATTTACGTTTACTAAACTCAAGTTTTGTGAATTCGCCAACTTTATTGTTGACACGTAGTTGCATGCTTTGCAGGTCAGTAGGTACAGCTTTGGACGGGCATTGCAATCGGCCGGAGTGGGTGGTCCATTTAAACATATTGTTTTGAACATTTATCTAACTTGTAGTTTTAAGTTCCTGTTGGTTTTTAACTTTATTTTCCCCTGCAACACAAACTGTCTTTTAAACAAATTAAAACCTTATTGCTAATATGTTGATAGTGATGCTTTTATTATTTTAAATGGTTGGTTCAACATGATTAGTAGCTAGATCCTGGTCTGTCACATGCCTCGTGGTAAAACCCGCATGTGGAATTTGAGGGTGCGACAAACCCTCTCGTCCAACGAATGGCACGTATGAGAGTTAGGACTTCGCAAAGGATCACTCAGAGGATTATTATAAACATGTTGACTTCAATGTCACTCAGAGGCTGAGCATGTTGACATATCAGTTACTCAGAGGCCAAGTTTTAAGCATGTTGACATATCAGTCACTCAGAGGCTAATGATTTAATCATGTTGACATATCAGTCACTCAGAGGCTGTTTTTTATGCATGTTGACATCAGACCGTCACTTAGAGGCTCAGTTTGAGCATGTTGACGCCTTTAGTCCTTATTGGTCTTAAATAGACTATATTTAAAATACAACACGTGTCTCTATACTATTGGACGTGATTTTTACAGGGTGTTACAGTGTCTGTTACGGGTTTGTTGCCGACGCATTTGCGCTAGGATCAACGCGTCTCTTTCGAAGTGATCGATCGATTTAGACAAAAGATCTATGTTTTTCTCCATTTGCCTTGATTCTTGTAGCGTAGCAAATTTTTTTTTTCGTCGTTTCTTTCTTGTATTGTCTCCAAACGCCAATAACCAAGGTCTCGTATGTCTTGCAGGCGTCAGTTTATCTCTTCGAAATCTTGTTTCATTTCGAAACCCGACAAAGACGACTCCACCCTTCCCCCTTTTTCCCACTTCTTCTACTGGGTGGTCGGTCCAACTCCACTTCCTCATCCTCGTCGACCACATTAATGTCTAAGTCGACGTTTGAAGCATCGGAAGTGGGTGTTAAAAGTGGGGTTTTTATAGGTTAAAATAGATTAAAAATAAAGAGAAATTTTTTTATTAGCATTGGACCAACGGTAACTTTGCGAATTCTTGGCGTTTTAATTCAAACGCCCTTGCAACTTTTTTAAAGTAAAACCCCCAGGGGACGGTAAGATGGCGTGGAGGGACGTCTTTAGGGAAAAAACGCCCAAAACCCTTCCATTATGGGTGGTCTAAGGTTAAATGGGAAAAACTAAAAAGTGGGGAATCGGAGAATAGTGTATTAAACATATTAAATATCTTAAAAAGTCAATTTAAAATGATTTTTTTATCAAAAAGAAATTAAAATCTTTTGCATATAATGATGTGTAGAAGCTATTACAATAAAAAAATATTTTTATAAAAAAAGTTGTACCTTATTTACCTTTTACATATAAAATATTTTTTTAATTTTTTGATTGTTTTTACTAAAAAGGCTTTTACATGTATATTATGAAAAAACTCAAAAAAAAATTAAAAATTGATTTTTAAAATGTTAAATGAATGGTTTCCCGATTTATCACTTTTTTAGTTTTCGCCATTGAACTTTCCCATATATATATACGGAGGGAAAGGATATAGAGAAAGGCCATGGTGAGTTTAAAAAACTCAATCTCCACCATCCATAAAAAAAAGTTTATGGTTGAGATTGGATGTTACAAAAAGTTACTTTTTAGACACGTGTTACAGACAGACAAAAAGATATGTAATAGCTTTTGCTTTTTCTCTTTCTTATCTAACACAAAAAGGTGTAACAAGTTTTTTTGTTATACTAAAATCTTTCTAGAAAAACATGTAACATATTTTTTACATATACTACCGTAAATTCTAAGGCTCGAAAATGTTACACTTCATAGACCCTATAAAATCTGCTGTTGAAAAAAAAAATAGTGTGCCATATGATGTGACACATAATATAAACGAGTAAAAGGTGTAACCTATTCTCTTTTTCTCTCATTACAAAAAAAGTGTTTCGTGATAGATCTGTGAAAAAATTTTAATACGTGGCAACATGTAGTTCATCAATTAAGTTTCTTGAATTTTTTGAACTCATATGCGGTTTTCCTCTACAATTGCATATATATATATATATATATATATATGCAAGAACCACTTTTATCGCGAGAACAACGAGAACCAATATAAACACAACTAAAATAAACCCACCCCACCACCACCTAAAAACCTAAGCACCTACCCCTACCCCCCAAAAACAACAAACCTATACACCCTCCCCACCCAAAAAAGAAAAAAAAACTATAACTCACCAAAAACCTAGCCCCCCTCCCCTCACCCACCCACAAAAACCTAAACCCCCACCCCTAAAAACCTAAACCATTCGCCCATCGCACCCAAGCTAAATGCTAAAAACTAAACTCTAAAGCCAAACCCAAAAACTAAATGCTAAAAGTTTTTTTAGTTAAATCGCGACTTTTTACAAAAAAAAAAAGAAAACTATAAATAAAAAGCGGCGATTTTTAGCGAAAAATTAAAAATACAATTGTGTGTTTTTTAATAGTTTTTGTTGTGTTCACATTTGTTTTCGCAATAAAGGGTGGTTATTAACAGATCTTTGCCCGATATATATATATATATATATATATATATATATATATATATATATATATATATATATATATATATATTTATAAACAGGATCAGGAGAAAACGATTGGAAGTGTGAAAGCGGTGAGAACGGATCCTGGTCGAACACGTGGCGGGGGGGGGGGGGGGCGCTAAATGATATGTAGGGTGCGATTGCCATCGTGCAGTTTCCGCCCAACAAAAGGCGTTTTAGTTTCCTTTCAAACAAAATTCCAAAAAAAATCGTATTACTTGCTACCTCATCTCCAAGCTTTAGAGATCTATGGCGTGTAATGTGGATTCTGTTCTACAAAGTAATATCTGATGGTGTTTACATATTTGTTTCCAACAAATTATGTAACAGATATCGCATTTTCGTTTTTTATGGTTGTTTGAATGGAGTTCTTTTTTTCAAAGTAATATTTGAAAATGGTGTTTATTTTTTTAGTTTTGTTCTTCCTATATTCAATATTTGGCGTTTTCTTTATTAATATTAATTGTCATTTGGGATCTAATATATGCTTATTGTTTACAATCAATGGTATTTTACAATTGGTTACGTATATCTGATTAGTTGTGGATTTTAGCGTTAATTTGTAAACATCAGTTCTTACTATTTGTGTATTATTCAACTTATGGCTTTTTCATTAACATGTTTTAGGAAGACTGTATTATCATTTCTTAATATTAATTATTATTCAACTAATGACGTTTTCATTATGGCTTATTCATTATGGCGTTTTCATTATATATTTTATTAAGAAAGTAACATAAGTTATTCCTATTGTTTATTATTTAACTAATAGTGTTTTCATCGATAATGTTTATTTAGACGAGTGTGTTTCTTCGAATGAAAGTTTTTGCCCGAAAACTGGTTTTTCATTTATCATTCCGCGTCAGTAAAGAGATAAAGCCAAAAATAGACATGATATTTCCAAGCCTCGATGATTGTTATTCATTGTATGTTAGATATGCGATGGCTTGTGGTTTTTCTGTTAGGAAAGGGACTGAAAAGATATATGCCAAAGGAGAAACATATTAAGTATTACATGTGTACAAGATCTGGGTATATAAGAATTTTGTTTTATACAATTGTTTAATTTTTGGATTTTGTTTTTTACAATTGTTTTATTTTTGGATTTTTTTAATAATATGTGATTAGAGGGAATTATTATACTTTTCGCGTTTGTGGCGATTTTTGGTTTTATATCTAAATAGTGAAATAAAGTATTTTATTAAAAACCACAAAAAATGACACACCGCAAAAAAGAAAAGAAAAAAATTAAAACCCCTCGTCAGAAGAGATCTGGTCTGAGAAGTATCCATCGCTCCCCTTGTCTTTTTCTTCCGATTCTTCATCAAAATTCTCATCCAAATCTTCACTGTCATCGGTTGCTTCACCTTGAAGACTTTGACACCTCCATATGAACATGTCAATCAACAACGCCAATTTTATGGTCATGTCTAGATTCTAAAACTGTTGCGTTGCATAACTCTAGTAGAAAGACAAGTCTTTGTTCGGTCATGATGTTTTCAATCGTGTAGGCTTCCTTCTCCCCATTGTCCCATACAACACTCACTAAGTCTGTGTTTTCAACATAACGCCAAGATTGGATCATTGGATTTACAATTGGATTTGCAGGGTAAGATGCAAATTTTCTAGTTAATCTTCTTATAACCATCTGTGTTTTCTCACAGAGGTTATCAAGAGGAATGCAAGTGCTAGGATCCCCCTTTGAACTTTTTCGTCCAAGTTAAGTATGGCTTTGGCGGTTTTCACAAACACTCTTTTCTGTTGTCAAAGAGGATTAAAAATTTATTAATTCTAGTATTGAATTTCCATAAAACGATCTTTGCCATTTGTTGTTTTTCAGAGTTTTTTTTGAAATATGGCGTTTTGGTTAAATATGACGTTTTTTAACTATGATCAATGGAAGCGATGTTAACATCATTTATATAATGATGTGTTTGGTGCGTAGTTTAGGCGGCCATTTTATAATAAATGTTTGTAATAAAGTTTCAGTTACTGTTTGTTCAGCCTTTTCTGTTAATACTGTAACGCGTCCCATCATTAAATTTTGGCCTTTGTATGAATGGCGTTTTAGATAAAGATGACGTTTCATCTGGAAGGGACTGATGTACAGGGCTCGTAGTTTAAGGCTGGGAATTTTAATGACGTTTTATGCATGAGTTTTGTGTTGTCTTAGAGAGGTCAAAGGACCCTTTTACCCTTAATGAAGCGCGTCCACGTAATAAAGTTGATGTTATTTACAAAAACACCACCACACTAATTTAATCTGTAGATTGTTTTGATCAAACGGATGAAAGGCATTCTCACCGTTTTCACACTTATAGACATTTTCTCTAAATCATGCCCTTTTATATATATATATAATATATATATATATATATATATATATATATATATATATTATATGGAAAGAGGGGGGAAAGCTAAAAAAGATGTTAACTTAAGAAACTTATGAAACAATCATACACTTGATCACACAACTTTAATGGCTAAGATTAACTTGGTGGAAGTTTTGTAATTAATTAAAAATTAGAAAATAGCTGGAAATGGTGGAGGTTAAAATTGGTATAGCCTACCAAAGTTGTTTTTTTAAGTTCTCTCCCTCTTTAAACGTCTATAATTTTTTATATAATACTATTTTTTTAAACAAATACACTATAGAATTGTGCATTTTTTTCTCTTTAATATGTCTACATATTGATATACTTTTTATAAATTTTTCTTATTTTTTTATAAAGTATATCACACTACGCATGTAACTGTTTTGTTATACAATTTACACGGTGTTGTTATGTGCCAATGTCTAGATAATTGCGCGGATAATTGTGTTGTTTGATAACAACTCATATTGTTAGATAACAATACGCGTTGTCAGATTGTGCATTGATTTAAAGTTTAAAAAATCGTTATTTTTATATAAAGAATTACCAGAATTATATACGTTTTAATGAGAGAAAAAAATGTTCCATTTTATACTATAATTTTTCTAAAAATAGTCAAACATATAAAAGTTATATTAGTTTTAAAAAATTAAGAAACTAATAAATTGACTCAACAATCCTTACCCATAAAAGTCTAATGCCCCATGTGTCATCTTTGAATTGTTTTCTACATTTTTAAGGTAATAGTTATTTGTAAAAGGATCGTTCTTTATATCTAATCTAACTATTAATAAAAGATTATAATTAATATGGTATAACACTCTCTTTTAAATTCATAATTTTACTTTGTTTATTAAAATATATTTTGTTTATTCTTATTATTATTATAAATTCTCTCAATAATTTAAGGGATTGTTAGTTTAATTTTAATAATAACTACGTATTCTTTAAAATTTAACGTTAACAAAATTATACTAAAAAGTATGGCTGTTAACCAAGTGGTGTTACGATTTACTGGTCAAACAAATGTTAGGGCAAATCCATTTAAAACATTAGCTTTAAATTTACTGGTCAAACAATTTTTTTAACAATAAATTAACTGGATTTCCAACTTACTTTAAAAGATTAACATATGTTTTTTAAACCCATTAGCTCAAGTTTTAATATATCCGAGAGGTGTTTCACATATTACCCACATATAAATTACCAATATTTTGTTGCTTTATGTTCTTATAATATGGGTATAAGGGGTTTTTCAAAAAAAAAACAAAAAAGAAATTGCATTTTGCATTTTTAATCTAAATGTTTTTATATTTTGTATTTTAACCCCGTTTACTTTCTTTTACTTTTAACCTAAAGTTTTTCATCTTTCACAATTTAACCCCAAAATTTTTTTATTTTCAACTTTGTATCCTTATACTTTTTATCTTTCGCAAGTTTTCGTTTTACGTATCGTTCTAAATTTTGTAAGTCAACATGCCGCAACGTGCATGTGGGGTTTAACGTTTTTTCATCTGTTTTCCCGTTTAACAGGTCAGTCGCAACGCGTCTAAATTTCTCCGTATGACAAGTTCAGTCGCAACGCATGGGTCCTAAATCGACTTAGTTAATTTTTTATACGTTTTACGTTTATGTCTAATTTTTTCGCTTTAACACATCGCAACAGGCGTGTGTGATTCAACGATTTTACATCTGTTTTTCCTTCGTTGTTATTTGTACTTTTTTAATTATTTTAATTGTACGAACTCTTTTAATGTTGGTGGTTGCTGGCCCTGGTATAACACTAATGCTACTTGGCACGATTTTACGAACGTATTTAACCTATTAGGTTTTTTTTTCTAATAAATTGTTTCGAGTTTACCGATATACCTCATTTACTTAAGAAAAAAAAACCCTTTTTTTATGTGCATACTTTTATGTACGTGTCTGTATAAATTTGATTTGCTCTACATTTCGAAGTAATCTTTTTTTTTGAAATGAGTCAGGTTAAATATAATACGTTTTATTTTAAAAGATATTTTTACGTGAATATTTTTATGTATGTTTCGGTATAAATTCGAGTTAGTGTACGTTTCGAAGTAAACTTTTTTGGGAAACGAGTCAGGTCATATATAATATGTTTTCGTGATTATTTTATGAATGTTTTGTAAATTTTGTTTTACTCCTAGTGGAGTCAAATTGTGGTTTCCTTTTCCCCCTTTTTAAAAGCTCTAATTAAACTATTTTGATTATACGTGTCAGTTTTTTCCCCGTTACATTTTATATGCATGATTCGGGTCACATATAATATGTTATGATTGTACGGTATAAATTTGATTTACTTTATGTTTTGATCCAATCGTAATGCTCATATAGGTTATATTAAGTTCAATGAGATACGTCGAAATGCATGTTTTCATATGGTTAATGTATCACATAACGTTTGGACTAAGTCATTCGATGTTTGCGATGTACACGCGCCGCAACGCGCACGAATCTTATTGCTAGTTTACACATAACTTAACACTTAGTAGGAATTGAACCTAAAACCTTCCTAGAAGGAAACCAATTAGTGGAAAATCTTCTGACCACTTAAAGTATAAGATATTAAGACAAATCCATTTAAAACATTTGCTTTAAATATCAAATTTGTTAACTCGTGATTTACTATTTTTTTAATTCTTTATCTTCTTAATAAAGAAGTGAAAGTATAATATTATATATCTAATCTTATTAATAAAAGTGATATCACAATATCTCTTTCAATATTATAATTTTACTTTTATTTCATTTTAAAATTGTTTTTTATTCTTATTATTATTAATATTATTCTTATTATTTATTATAAATTATCTCAATTTATATATATAAATTAATTTTTATCTTTAAAAACTGGTTAAACTTTCAAACATTATAAAATAATTATTATAATAAAGAAGTTACATAAATAATAATAATAATAATAATAATAATAATAATAATAATAATAATAATAATAATAATAATAATAATAATAATAATAATAATAATATAAGACCTTCACACAAATCTTATAAAAAAACGCTTTAATTTATTAGACAGAAAATTTAAATAAAACTATAATTTATTAGACAATAGATGTACCCATCAACAATACACATATTAAACCGTGTGATTGGATTATAATATTTTTAGATTTAGAGTTTAAATCTATTAATGGTATTATATATTTTTATAAGAATATAGTTTATATTTCCTTAATTCGTATGATAAAATTCATTAATTATGAAGTATAAGATTATAATATTATTATATGTTCTTAAAGCATGTGATAAGGATTATATAGAAATTTATAATTTACAATTTAGATTTTTGAGTAAAATGCACGGATAATCTATGTGGTTTGATAAAGTTTCATCTTTAGTCCCCACATTTTCAAAATTACATGTGTGCTCCTTGTGGTTTGCTCGGTTGTTACTCGGATAGCCCTTAAAGTGGATAGACGTTAGTTTTCTCAGTTAAGTGATAATGAAATGAAAAAATTATCTACATGCGTAAATTGTAAAAGAAAGGGTAACGTCTCTTTCTTCAGACGCCACGTTTTCTTTTTCATCCTTGATTGTGGCTAACATCAATTGATATCACGAATTTCTAATCTCTACATGCTAGTGGATGATGATGTGTTTCATATGTTAGGAGGTTTTTCATATTGTAATTGATATCATGAATTTGATGCCTAACCTGTAAAGAAGTCAAAACATCTTTAACCTCTGGTACATCTTGTATTTTTTGGAGTTGAGATCAAAGAATCTTATTGAAGATCCACATTCTAAACTATCTTTCGAATTGGCTCTTGACAATAGTTAATTGGTTATTATTGATTTTCCTTAAATCTGAGGCAATGGGCGATTCCTTCTTGATGCGTCTACTCTGAAACAAGCAGATGTATGGTTGTAGCACAAATTTAAGGTCTTTCATAACAGAGTCAGAAGAGAGGCTCAATGGTATCGAACATCCATTGAATTTCATGCTTATTTGTATCATCTTTTCTTTCGTCTCCCTATGGAACCCCAATCTCAATCTAAATCTGCTGATTTTTTTGCTTGTCACCCAAATCAATGTTAAGGCTATTGAATTTTCGCCATTTATCTACTCAATAATTAAACCATTAGAGAGATAGTACAATACCTTAATATCCACAAATTTGAAGCATCTATGTGCAACAAGGAAATCAAAATGTTCTTAAACCATGAGCCCAATTAGGTAAAAAAGTCAAAAGGAGTCATCCAGATCTGAAGAGCAAATGAGGGAATCATTTTATCCACGTGTTTGGAGACTAAATCATGTGATTAAGTGGGATTGACCGTGGATGAGGTGGGATTGACCCACTAAATAATGACCCTTCGGGCATAGAGTAAGGAATAAACATTTTGTTAGATAGAATTTTAGAGAGAGGGGGTTAAAGTCGCCTAAAGTTGCAGAAGTGGGAGGGTGGTGTGGGTGGAGGTGTGCAGAAGTGGTAGTGACGTTGAGAGATGGGCAGTGGTGTTGGTGGGTGGTGAAGAGGAAGAGGATGGATGGATTGGGGTGTTTTATTTTTTAATATATTGTTTTTTAAAGATAAGGGTAATTTTGTCATTTCATCACCACTTAACTGAGAAAACTAACGTCCATCCACATCAAGGACTATCCGAGTAATAACCGAGCAAACCACAAGGAGCACACATGTAATTTTGAAAATGTGAGGACTAAAGGTGAAACTTTACCTGTTGGATCTATTGAACCCTATGAAAAAACAGATTGTTGGAAAACCAAAATAATCTATAACATCTGATCCTTAAATAAACAGTGTTTAGAAGATCTCCTCCCCTTCAAAGGCAAAGACATCAACATCTGCTACTCAAGGTCTCTTGAAGCTAAAGTGTGCTCTACAAAGTCTGTTGGATACAAGCTCTGCTTATAGTCTAAGGTCTGCCAAAGATAACATCTGCTATTGAAGAATTAAAGACCGTTAAAGCAAAGGTCTGCTGGACCAACAGAGGTTAGAGCTCACCAGAGTTTCTATCAACATAGTTTTGCATATTAATGTAACAGTGTTTTAGTTTAGCAGATGTTAGAGTTTGTTAGATGTCACATCAAGGTGACGTTAGCCTAAGATGCCACAATGGTTTGCTTTGGACTATAAATAGAGCAGTGCATGTACTGTTCTATTATTCACTTTCCTTCTAACATTTCTGTTCAAACAAATCAGAGTGATCTTAGGCTGAGGGGGAGTTGTAATATTTGCATGCATACGTGAATTAAAATTTACAAAAGCACATTGATGAAAACAATGTCTCTATTGTTGTGATCTGAAAGTTTATTATTTCTGCTGCACTCATCATCTTATTTTATCTTCTTTCATTTGACTTCATCATAAACAATCACAACAATATCAAACTCAAATCCTAACAATTGGTATTAGAGCAAGGTTAATCAAATTCGATTTCACAATCAATTTGATATAAACATATCAGCTCTCAATACTGATTCGTTTGTTTGTTGTATTGAAAACAGAGTAAAAGTTTATTTATGTTTAAAATAATTTTTAAACAAAAACTTGTTTGTAAACAATCAGAAATGTCTCAAAATCCACAAGATCCACACAACACTGGCACCATGTATATCCGATCCTTGTCAGATCAGAATATAATATCTAGCAAAGACGGATGGGTCACATACTTGCACAACAAAATACGGGTTGGTGGAAATCGGTCTTCGGACCTCTTGTTCCGATGGTACCGAGTGCAGAAGACCCTACAGTTCAAGTTCCAAAGAATTCTGAAAACTACTCCGAACAAGACTTTCAGAAAATCGAGTTAGATGCAAAGGCATTTAGTATTGTAGCTACGACTTTGCCAAATTATATCTATGCTGGCCTGTTGCATTGCAATAGTGCAAAGGAATTGTGGTATGCTTTGGAATAACAATTCGGTGGGACTGACGTGAAGTCGTAGTCTCACGTAAATTCAATCCAAATACTACTAATAGTAGCGGTAAGTGGGTATCGAACACAGGGAGTTGCGGAATATGTGCTATCTAAAGTTTATACTAAATTGACTAATTTATCTAAAATGGAAGAAAATGAATTCAAGATTTTTAGTCTTTTGGTTTTAAAATTAAACAAATTGCAATTCAACTATTGGTTGTTAAAACGGATTAAAAGCAAGTAATCATCCTAAGTTCCCGGTTTCAATTAGCACTTGTGTTTTAAATCCAACTAGAAAGAATCACATAAACATGACTCGTGTATGCCTATTTGTTCGTGATGAAAGGGAACAAAGTACTCGTATTACAAAGATGCGAGGTTGTTACCCCATGACCAATTAACCAATATCCAACCCTAAACCCTCTCGTGATATCTTGATTGTCAACGACACCAAGAACGTACGATTAAGGCTAAGATCAAAACCTCAATCAACAGTTTACAAACAAATATTCAAACACCATAATAACTACAAACATTGCAAGTCTATTATTCTAGAAATTAAGGATAAAAACACAATTGTTTCAAGCAAACCTTCAACCTAGGATGATCACAATGAGTTTAGCCACTCATGGTCTTGCAAATCATCACACCATCAAATGTCATGTTCATATGAATCAAAACACCAAACAAATGTTAGAAGTTGTTCTTGAACCAAATGGGACACTTAAAATAGCCTCTAGAACTCTGCAAAAACGTCTCCAATGATTGACATGCCCAAAGCATCTTGAAAACCGAATTAAAAAGGGCAGCTACACTTTTCTCGCAGGTCACCACCGTAAGCTACGGTGCCCACCGTAGCTTACGGTGGTCAGCAATTTCCTTACGGCCCCAAGAGTCTGGCTTACGGTGCATAGAAGATTTCAGACCTCACTATAAGCTACGGTGCCCACCGTAGCATACGGTGGTCAGCAGCTTTTCCACTTTTATTCTCTTATCGACTTTCCATGCCTCGATCTTCTCTTGGCCAAGTTCAAGCTCCCATCAAAGCACATTAAAATCGCTTGTTTATGCTCTTCGGTACCTGCAACGCCATACACATCGTAGTTATCAAATCCTAATAATTAACCCAATTAAGTGCGGTATAGTGATCGTTTTAAAGCACTTGAGGGTTGTCCAATGGACCACCCGTCACATCCCCACACTTAACCGTTGCTTGCCCCAAGCAACAGATCAAAAACATTTCCAGGCATAAACGTGATCGAAGTGTACACCAAACACAAACATGTCGTCCAATTGTCAATTTACCATCATACCAAATGACACACCCCTCACAATAACTCTCCTCTCGGTGACAAAAAGGGCTAGCAAGATTGTGCTAGATCACTCATGCGAGTGCCTGATTGTGCGACAATAAGCTTGTGTAATAATCAAATCTCCACCTACAAAATGCCTAACATGCTTACGAATCAAAAGAACTTTTGGGTTGGAATAAGGCTATGTGTAAAAGTGAGAATTGGTGGGATATATATGCATGTAGCTCATTGAAGCGACCCAGTTTTATTATTACAAATAGACCAAAACAACCACTACTACTTACACAACTTCACTATCTTTTTCCTTCTCCTTTTTCTTTTTTTTTTCATATTTTTTCTTTCTTTCTTTTTTTTTTCTCTTCAAAAATTGAACAAAGAACAATACACATCAATATCAACACATATACTAAAGCTCCTAAACCGGGTCGATCAATAGGTAGAATTTTTGTAGGACATAAGCTTAGGTTACAAATGAATGGTATTAAGCTCAATTTTCGCTACTAATGACTAAACCCCCGTCTCTCTCACTACCAAGCTCATATATTTATCTTATGAGGTCCAACCCCCCAAACCCACACTCTCACACATCCAGACGAGGCTACCTAAATGCCCTTATCATCTTCACAAGCATGTTACACTTAGGTTTCGACACGCATATATTACCCAAATTCTATTAACACAAATCACACACTGCCACTCAAAGCAAAGAAATAATTTATAATAAGCATCCATGTGGCCCAAAAACTCACCATGAAAGGATAAAAAGGGATACCGATGTGTCATGTGGAGTAATATTAGATTTTCAAAATTGACAATTGTTTTGCTTGGTTTAAAAATTTTCAAAATCTAAAAAATTTCCACCATCCCCACACTTGCGATACGTTGACCCTAATGTATGGCTTTGAAGGAAACGGTCACAAAAGCTACCTCAACCCCACTTTCAGCTCAACTCTCAAATCCCAAATTTCTTTTTAGTTCTTTTAAACTATATAAACACGTTAAAATCCCATGTTTATGCTCTTCGGTACCTGCAACGCCATACACACCATAGTTATCAAATCCTAATAGTTAACCCAATTAAGTGCGGAATATTGATCGTTTTAAAGCACTTGAGGGTTGTCCAATGGATCACCCGTCACATCCCCACACTTAACCGATGCTTGCCCCAAGCAACACATCAAAAAGATTTCCAGGCTTAAAAGTGATCGAAGTGTACACCAAACACAAACATGTCGTCCAATTGTCAATTTACCATCATACCAAATGACACACCCCTCACAATAACTCTCCTCTCGGTAACAAAAAGGGGCTAGCAAGATTGTGCTAGATCACTCAATGCGAGTGCATGATTGTGCGACAATAAGCTTGTGTAATAATCAAATCTCCACCTACAAAATGCCTAACATGCTTACGAATCAAAAGGACTTTCGGGTTGGAACAAGGCTATGTGTAAGAGTGAGAATTGGTGAGATATATATGCATGTAGCTCTTTGAAGCGACCCGGTTTTATTATTACAAATAGACAAAAACAACCACTACTACTTACACAACTTCACTATCTTTTTGCTTCTCTTTTTTCTTTTTTTTTCATATTTTTTTCTTTGTTTCTTTTTTTTCTCTTCAAACATTGAACAAAGAACACATACACATCAACATCAACACTATATACTAAAGCTCCTAAACCGGGTTGATCAATAGGTAGAACTTTTTGTAGGACATAAGCTTGGGTTACAAATGAATGGTATTAAGCTCAATTTTCGCTACTAATGACCAAACCCCGTCCCTCTCATAACCAAGCTCATATATTTATCTTATGAGGTCCAACACCCAAACCCCCACTCTCAACATCCAGACAAGGCTACCTAAATGCCCTTATCATCTTCATAAGCATGTTACACTTAGGTTTTTACAAGCATATTACCCAAGTTCTATTAACACAAATCACACACTGCCACTCAAATCAAAGAAATAATTTCTAATAAGCATCCATGTGGCCCAAAAACTCACCATGAAAGGATAAAAAGGGATACCGATGTGTTATGTGGAGTATGTTAGATTTTCAAATTTGACAATTGTTTTGCTTGGTTTAAAAATTTTCAAAATCTAAAAAATTTCCCCCATCCCCACACTTGCGATACATTGACCCCAATGTATGGCTTTGAAGGAAACGATCACTAAAGCTACCTCAACCTCACTTTCAGCTCAACTCTCAAATCCCAAATCCCAAATTTCTTTTTAGTTTTTTTTAAACTAAATAAACACATTAAAGTCGCCTGTTTATGCTCTTCGGTACCTACAATGCCATACACACCGTAGTTATCAAATCCTAATAATTAACCAATTAAGTGCGGAATATTGATCATTTTAAAGCACTTGAGGGTTGTCCAATGGATCACCGTCACATCCCACACTTAACCATTGCTTGCCCAAGCAACACATCAAAAACATTTCCAGGCTTAAAAGTGATCGAAGTGTACACCAAACACAAACATGTCGTCCAATTGTCAATTTACCATCATACCAAATGACACACCTCTCACAATAACTCTCCTCTCGGTGACAAAAATGGGCTAGCAAGATTGTGCTAGATCACTCAATGCAAGTGCATGATTGTGCGACAATAAGCTTGTGTAATAATCAAAATTCCCCCTACAAAATGCCTAACATGCTTACGAATCAAAAGGACTTTCGGGTTTGAACAAGGCTATGTGTAAGAGTTAGAATTGGTGGGATATACATGAATGTAGCTCATTGAAGCGACCCGGTTTTATTATTACAAATAGACAAAAACAACCACTACTACTTACACAACTTCACTATCTTTTTCCTTCTCTTTTTTCTTTTTTTTTCATATTTTTTCTTTCTTTCTTTCTTTTTTTTTTCTCTTCAAACATTGAACAAAGAACAAATACACATCAACATCACCACTATATACTAAAGCTCCTAAACCGGGTCGATCAATAGGTAGAATTTTTGTAGGACATAAGCTTGGGTTACAAATGAATGGTATTAAGCTCAATTTTGGCTACTAATGACCAAACCCCCGTCCCTCTCACTACCAAGCTCATATATTTATCTTATGAGGTCCAACCCCCCAAACCCACACTCTCACACATCCAGACGAGGCTACCTAAATGCCCTTATCATCTTCACAAGCATGTTACACTTAGGTTTCGACAAGCACATATTACCCAAGTTCTATTAACACAAATCACACATTGCCACTCAAAGCAAAGAAATAATTTATAATAAGCATCCATGTGGCCCAAAAACTCGCCATGAAAGATAAAAAGGGATACCGATGTGTCTTGTGGAGTAATGTTAGATTTTCAAATTTGACAATTGTTTTGCTTGGTTTAAAAATTTTCAAAATCTCAAATATTTCCCCCATCCCCACACTTGCGATACTATTGACCCCAATGTATGGCTTTGAAGGAAACGATCACTAAAGCTACCTCAACCTCACTTTAAGCTTAACTCTCAAATCCCAAATTTCTTTTTGGTTTTTTTTAACTATATAAACACCACTAGTACTACCAAAACCCATAGCATGAATATCAATCACAATACACCACCTTTCCACCCAACCATAAACAAAACAAAATAATGTCTACAATAATATAGAATAGAGTAACACCACCTGACTAGTAGTAGCGCGGTTGAGGAGGTCCAAAGATAGACGTCATCATCTCTGAAAACTCCCCAAATACGAACGCGCCGCGCCCACTACCGCTACCACCTTCACCATGAACGGCTAACAACCTGATCATGTGTTTGTACTGATGCGGCTGTTACGCTTTAACCGAAATAGACGCATCCCATGGATTCTTTGATATCTCACCGGGGATGTTACCAAACATCCCCACACTTAAATCATTGCATCCGTGAGGATTGAAGCGTATAAACCTACCACAACACAAACAAACACCTAACGAAACTAACCAAAGCACACTACTCTACATCCTCGGCTGCCTCCCGAGAGCACTAAGTTTTAGGTCTTCAGCCAGACCGTTCCTGACGTACTCAAGGTGGTTCAAATGAACCCTTGCTTTCCCTTTTCTCTCCATATTCCATCCAATTTCTTGGAAAGTTTGCAGTTTCATGCCAATTGGGGTCAAATTCAGCCTCATCACCCCATCTAATCCCACCATCGGGTGGTTTTCCTTCGCCCGCTCTACTGCTCACACTAGCCTTCTTCCTTGCCTGATTTTCACCGTTCTTCAACTCAACCTATACAACTCAACACCACTTGCAGTTGACCTGACTGTGCTAACACTTGAAACATGTTCGTTAGTAGCAACTGTGTGACTCAAGTCATTAACAAGATTATAATAAATGGATTTTAAAAACAAATTAAAGTACAACTTACGATTCTCGTAGTTCATGGATGACCATTCCGTTTCTGCAATTGATTTCAGCGTTTGCCATATACAAGAATGGATGACCCAACACTACCTGAGGCTGCTCGTAAGTCTTCGACGGTGCGTAGTCAATCACCTTAAAATCCACCGAGTAGTAAAACTCACCCAATTGTATCACTACGTCTTCACAACCCCTCGGGGTTGCTTCCAACTCGCATCCGCGAACATCGCCATGCTATCAATATCATGTAATGGACCAAAGTCGTACTGGTCGTACAGGCTACCCGGAGAACATTAATCCATGCTCCGTAATCCAACAATGCTTTGTGTATCTTGAACTTCCCAACTCGAATCGGGATAACTGGTTCCCCTGCATCACTTCCACCTCTCTCGACACTTGTTTCATCCACACCTGCAATCACATGAACAACAGAAGCAGTTAAACATTTATCATTTTTAGGAACGAAACTTACCCCGTTGATCGGTATGTTCTTTGTGTTTTTTGGGTTAATTTGCGTATCACTGGGAAGCTTCCCATTCTGTTGCTTCAATGCTGCTACCTCACTAGCCAGCTGCCCCATCTGTGTGGTCAGTGATTGGATGGCTTTATCCCGAATCTCATCCTTTTGTGCCCGAGCGTCATCCAGTTGATTCCTTCTTTGCATATCTTGTTGCATCATCTAGAGCTTATCCATAACTTCATTCCCACTTGATGAAGTTTGACCCGTGGTACCACTTTGGTCATCCGATTGTTGAAATTGCCCTTGGTAGACTTGACAATTTGCATCTCTAAAATTTCCTTGATTATATTGTTGGCGTGGAACAAAACTTCTTTGAGCTCCTTGGAAATTTGGATTGACTTGATTCGCCGGATTCCCATAACGAAAATTAGGATGGTTCCTCAACCCGGGGTGGTATGTGTTCGAGTTCATGTTAAAATTATGACCACCCCCTTGAGTAGCATTTACCTCTTCTACTTGACCTTCAACCACATCCACCAAACACACATCTGCCGAGTGACCCAATTCATTACAATTCGTATAAACGTCATATACTTGATTAGTTGCTTGTACCCCTCCATCATCTACCGCATAAAGTTGAGGTTTACAATGACGTGCCTTGCCCTTCTTGAAGATTGCGCTTTTCTCTTAGACGTGACCGCCATTTTCTACAAAAAGCCCAATCGTCTTGCTCAAAATTCGTACCAAACGTGCCATTAGTAATAGACATTAAATCACGAGCATCTTCCGAACTCAACCCCTCATGAAAAGCATTCAATAACTCCCAAAGTGCAATGCCATGATGAGGACAATTCTTCAATATCAGTTAAACCTCTCGAATGCTTCATGAAACATCTCACTCGGTTGTTGTTGAAAACTTCTCAAGCTCCTCCTAGCTTCATTAGTCTTTTGGGGCATGAAAATTCTTCCAAGAACCTTTTTTGCATGTCGGCCCATGTGTAGATTGATGCGGAGGTAAAGTATGGAACCATCTTTTTGCCTTGTCTTCCAAAGAGAATTGGAAGAGTACCAACTTAACATCATCCGAAGAAAAACCTTGCCCTCCATTAGTGTTGCATATAGAATCATATGTCTCCAAATGGAAGTACGGTTCCTCCGTTGCTAGCCCTTTGTACTTCGGCAAACTTTGAAGTGCGGTTTTCTAACCTCAAATGTCCTTCCATCCGAGTGATGAGGTATCACCACCGGAGAAGGGTTATTAGTGATAACGGGCCTAAAATGCGCTTCAATCCCCCTCACACCACCTCTCGGTGATGTCTTCATGGAGCACCTAATGGTACTCTTGGTCTACCCGCTTGACCTTGCCTTAGCCCTTGAGGTGCAAACTGTTGTTGAGATTGAGGTTGTTGCATTTATGGTTGCTGCATCGGCCTTTGAAATGAGGTTGTTGATGTTGAAGTTGAACTTGTTGTAGAGGCATTGGTCGTTGAAAACTGTGGCCCTTGCGGACGAATTTGTTGTACCCCCGTGGGTTGCCTAACCACTTCTTGAACTTGTTCACTTGTTGCCTTTGTTGGTAAACCATTCCTCCGTGAGGTCCCAAATTACCTCCATCTCCTCCATAATAGTAACCCTCTTCTTCGTACCCTCCAAATTCTTCCTCATACCCGTCATCAAACCCATCTGCTCCTATACTCGAAGATTGCACAAATTGAGAAGAAGGATAATAAAACTCGAATGGTTTTGTGGTTGAAATGTAGAGGAGGTATGAACAATGGTTGAACTTGGTGGAAATTACTTGGTAATGGTTGTTGGGTAGAAGATGATTGACCGGAAGTCGGGACAAAAGGATGAAAACGGTGGAACCATTGATGTGGGGCTGTAATTAGGAACAAGTCCAGTTTAGGTAGTTGTAGATGATGTGGTGTTGGTTGGGTTAACTTCATGTGTTGAAATAGGATGGGTGGTGGGAATTGGTGAAGGTGTAGATGGTGCTGTTTGACTTGTAGTGGAAGGTAATGGATCCATTGAGTTAATCGGTGAAATTGGTGTTATAGGCGTTGTTGGTGAACCGCTAATTTTATTTTCTCGTAATAAAACTCTGTTTCTTCGCAAAGTTCGTTCGATCTCCGGATCAAATGCCAATGGTGATAGCTTGTGAGAGCCTTTAGTATGCATGCACCTGTAAATACCTGCACACTAACACAACTAGTGTAAACCCGGAAAATAACAAACTATTCTATCAAAGATAACACACGTTGCACACTACTCCCGACAACGACGCCAAAATTTGACGTGATGTCGTAGTCTCGCATAAATTTAATCCAAATACCACTAATAGTAGCGGTAAGTAGGTATTGAACACAAGGAGTTGTGGAATATGTGCTATATAAAGTTTATACTAAATTGACTAATTTATCTAAAATGCAAGAAGATGAATTCAAGATTCTAGTGTTTTGGTTTTAAAATTAAACGAATTGCAATTCAACTTTTGGTTGTTAAAACGGATTAGAAGCAAGTAATCATCCTAAGTTTCCGGTTTCAATTAGCACTTGTGTTTTAAATCCAACTAGAAAGAATCACATAGACATGACTGGTGTATGACTATTTGTTCGTGATGAAAGGGAACAAAGTACTCGTATTACAAAGATGTGAGGTTGTTACCCCATGACCAATTAACCAATATCCAACCCTAAACCCTCTCGTGATATCTTGATTGTTCAACACACCAAGAACGTATGATAAGGCTAAAATCATAAGATCAATCAATAGTTTACAAATAAATATTCAAACACCATATAAACTAAATACATTGCAAGTCTATTATTCTAGAAATTAAGGATAAAAACACATTTTTTCAAGCAAACCTTCAACCTAGGATGATCAGAGTGAGTTTAGCCACTCATGGTCTTGCAAATCATCACACCATCAAATGTCATGTTCATATGAATCAAAACACCAAACAAATGTTAGAAGTTGTTCTTGAACCAAATGGGACACTCAAAATAGCCTCTAGAACTCTGCAAAAACGTCTCCAATGATTGACATGCCCAAAGCCTCTTGAAAACCGAATTAAAAAGGGCAGTTACACTTTTCTCGCAGGTCACCACCGTAAGCTACGGTGCCCACCGTAGCTTACGGTGGTCAGCAATTTCCTTACGGCCCCAAGAGTCTGGCTTACGGTGCATAGAAGATTTTAGACCTCACTATAAGCTACGGTGCCCACCGTAGCTTACGGTTGGTCAGCAGCTTTTCCACTTTTATTCTCTTATCACTTTCCATGCCTCGATCTTCTCTTGGCCAAGTGCAAGCTCCCATCAAAGCACATTAAAATCGCTTGTTTATGCTCTTCGGTACCTGCAACGCCATACACATCGTAGTTATCAAATCCTAATAATTAACCCAATTAAGTGCGGTATAGTGATCGTTTTAAAGCACTTGAGGGTTGTCCAATAGACCGACCGTCAGGGACAGAGGAAGTTATTGAAAACAATCGTTAAGTTTTAAACCAACAGTATGAAACATTTTGTCATGTTAAAGGAAAATCATTAACTCAACAGTTTGTGTTGATACACTTTTGTGTCTATCGCTTGTCTTAGTTACGTTAGTAATTGTATGGTCTTTGTTTGTTGTGTTTGTAAAGTTTGGTCATGTCGACCAAATCAAGATATCCTCCTATCTTGATTTAGTATGGTGTTCAGCTTATTCTTACGAGTCAAAGGTCCTCTGTACGAGCTAGTTGCTTGCTCGTACGAGCCGTTACATGTTCGTACGAGTCATTGCATGTTAGTACGAGTAACCCTGTTAACAAGAACATTGCTTGGTCGTACGAATGACTTACTCATTCGGCCATAAGCTGTTCATACGAGCAATCATCAATATTCTTCATGTCTTTGTAGTGCTTTGTACGACCAGTAACATTCTTCGTATTTTTGCTAGGTGTTGGCACTATATAAACAGACATGCACTTCTCTGTAAAGAGACTTGATACGTGTGACTCTAGAGAGGTTGAGCATGGAGTGAGCAGCACAGTGTGAGCATAGAGAGAGAACACTGAGAGTGTGTAGAGAGATTAGCAGATTAATCAAAAGTCTATGTACCGAGTCTCTCTACAAATCAATATATTGAACATTGGAAGATATATTTCTTGTTATATTAGTTGTGCTCTTGCTTTGGTTTGCATATACACTTGGATTCCGCACTCGTGTGTGTGTTGCATAAACAAGGAAGCATGTTTATCTTGATCCTCCAAGTGGACCTATAGTTTGAAAGGTATAATTGTCTAATCAGTGAATTAAAACTGGTAAATGTTAATTATCCTAATTCAGCCTTGAATAGCAGATTTTTAAGATCATTACCAGAAAAATGGGATACTTTTGCTTTTGTAACTAGAACTGCTGTTGGGTTCAAGGAGATGAGTTTGACTCAGCTTCATGGGAGGCTTCTCACTTATGAGAGAGAGCTTAACTAGAAAAAGAAGCTACAAGAGTCAAGAAAAGTTACTTATTACTATTCTTTTGGTAGTATAGCACTTTTTGGTCAAGAAGAAACCTATGGTGGAAGTAAAGAGCAGAGTTATGATCATTTAATTGACATAACATCTGGTGGCAGATTTAGCTCTGATTCTACTCACCCAGTTATGCTTTTGTAGTAAATGGGGAAAACCAAGTATCTGACAACTTATCTATTGAGTTAAATGATCTTCAACATTTTGACCATGTTGATTTGGAAGAAATGGACATCTTGTACCAATTGGCCTTGCTGAGTGTTAGGACTAGCAAGTTTTACAAGAAAACTGGTAGAAAAGTTTCAAGGGTTGCATGGGGGTTTAAAAGTTGGGTTGGATATGTCAAAAATCAAGTGCTATAAGTGTAATAGGCTAGGTCATTTTGCTAGAGAATGCAAGAGCCAAACAAATGGCCCTATAATTACACATCTAAGTCTTAGATCTCAAAACACTCAAAAGACTGTCCATTATTCCCAATATACACATGGTCTACACATGCAAAACACTGCTCATTTTGCACACCCTGTGAAACACTTTTCCTATCAAGTATGTCCAAACCACTGTTCCTCAGATACAATATGTTCAGGCCCCAGCTCCTCAGGTCCAAGTGCAACCTGCACCACAAGCTACACAAACCTCTGTCAGGCAGAGACTAGTCAACAAGCTTCTTTACAAAAGACTTTGTTGATTAGAGTAGCTTACCTAAGTAACTCACTGATGAAAATTTTGCTCTAGTTTCTAATTCTGATAAGAAAACTGAAAAATTTTGTTTTATGGCACTAGACACTATTTTGGAGGGGAATGAATCTGAGGAAGTGGTGTCCAGTATTGATATGGTTTGTGAAAATGTTGAAACAAATGTTACAACAGATGTTACTGAACAAAGTGTTCATGATGGAAAGGTTGGTGAAGAAACGATAAATCCTCTTTCTGACCCATGGGATTCCAGCATTTGTGAAGGAGAGTGTGATTGTGCCATAATGGCTGTTGCTAAGGTATCAACTCAAGTCCTTAAAACTTATGTTTAGACAAATGTATTATTACTTTTGCTAACATTAAAGAGGTGTTTGAAAATCTTAGAAACAAGATCTTAAATGATGAAATACAGTTTGAAAAACTTATAAAAGAGTTAAAATCAAAACTGTTAGAAAAGGATAGTGAAATCAGCAGTCTCAAATATGAATCAAGCATAACCAAGGATCAACTCCAAATAATGATAAAAAATATCAAAGTTGTAAAAGGAGCTTGAATCTACCCAGATCACTTGTGAGAAATGGGTAGAGTCCTTCAAAGGTTATGAGTTAATGTTAGAATCACAAATCAAATGCAATGTAAAATTTGGTGTAGGTTTCAGAAAAAAATGACCAAGTTTTTCAAAACATTGCTGTAAATGATTGTGGTTTGGTTGTACTTATTCCAACAAATTTGCTGGTCAAGATATAAAAGTCACTGAACCAACTGGTAATAAAATTATTTTAGAAAAACTAGAAGGATCCTCAACTTTTGAGGAGATTGAGAAATATTAATTCAAACCTGCATGGTCAGATGAATGTGACATTCTTGAAAATTTTAAGCCAATGGATTTTTCAACCATTGAAGGTGTAAAAGCACCTCATGTCAAGATCATTCCCTTAAAAGACCTTCCAGCAGAGGTTCCATCATCATCTGACAAAAAGGGTGAAAAGGGGAAGAAGAAAGAAAAGATAACAAACTTGTTTTGTGATTTTTGTGAAAAGAAGATCATGTCACTAAAAAGTGTTTTCTTCTAAAAGCGTATAATATTAACAAAACAAGTGTGATTATTGACGCACCTCATTGTACCTACCATCTGACCACAAAACTCAAGAGTGTATTTATCTCAAAAATTTTGATGTCAAAGAAATGAGTATAAATCTAAAACACTTGAGAGCTCAAGAAAAGAAAAGACCAAATAGACTTTTGTCCCAGTCCAAACATTTGTTACCAAACAATAGAATATAACCTCTATTCCTAGAGAGGTTTAGGTAACAGATTCACCACC
The DNA here is from genome assembly GCA_947069175.1 of Scalesia atractyloides. Lineage (NCBI taxonomy): Eukaryota > Viridiplantae > Streptophyta > Magnoliopsida > Asterales > Asteraceae > Scalesia > Scalesia atractyloides. Next base: position 35,027,845 of record CAMTDV010000020.1, on the reverse strand, counting down.
AGCTAATAAAATTCCAAAAGGTTATGGCCAACCGGCTTATAAGAGTGTACCACTTAGCTATGAGGTCTACAAAAGACCCTCAACTCCAAGAGTAAACAAGTATCCTAATGGTTATAATCATTTGATAGGAAATGGCTCACAACAAATGTTTCAAAAATCTATTCAAAACTCTGACCATTCTCCTGGACTTGAGGCTGACATGTATGTGGCCCCATCCAAAGCCATTTTGGCTTTGGACACTCGCCAAAACTAACATTTTATTGATGTGCAGGGAGATTCTACTTGCCTTGATAGTTTATGTTATGTAGATAGTGGAGGCTCCAGGCACATGACAGGATGTAAAGCCCTTCTAAAAGATTTTCTAGCACATGGAGGAGGTGATATATCTTTTGGTAACAATTCAAAAGGAAAGGTGTTGGGGCCAGGGGCAGTTAAAGCAGGGAGACTCAAGTTTGAAAATGTCAATCTTATTCACAATCTTAAGTTCAATATTCTTAGTGTGTCTCAAATGAGTGACAAAGGTTATGGATCATTCTTCACTAAGAAGCATTGTCAGATTGTTGTGGCTAAAAAGATTGAAACAATCGTTGCTAAGAGCAAAGCACAGCTTGTTGCTAATAGGAATGGCAATGTGTATGTGGTTGATATGTTGAAAGATAATCCAATGTCTAATGCATATCTGTTCTCAGTTGCCTCAAATAAAGAGACAAAACTATGGCATATAAGACTTGGTCACACAAATCTCAAAACTATCACCACACTCACTAAATAAGGTCCTGTATGAGGTCTTCAATCAAAACAATTCACATGTGATGAACATTTGTTTCCTGTTTAAAAGGTAAAAAATATAAAAGTTCATACAAATCAATTGAATAGTCTAAAACAAGTCAGCGTTTGCAATTGTTGCACATGGACTTGTTTGGCCCTATTAAAATCATGAGTCTTAAAGAAGAGGTATTGTCTTGTTATAATTGATGATTTTTCAAGGTTTACACGGACTTACTTTTTGCACTCCAACGATGAGACTTCAGGTATTTTGTAGGACTTTGTAAGAAAAGTTTATAATGAGACTTCAGGAGTGATAATGGAACAGAGTTTAGAAATAAGGAGTTGGATGATTTCTGTGTTTCAAAAGGGATTGTGAGCCAATACAACATCCCAAGGACACTAGAACAAAATGGGGTGGTTGAAAGGAAAAATAGAACTCTAATTGAAGCTCCTAGAACAATGCTTGCAGACTGAGGTTTACCCTTGTCTTTTTGGGTAGAGGCTGTAAACACTGCTTGCTATGTACAGAACAGAGTTTTAATTAACCTAAGGAATTAAAAGACTGCTTATGAAACTTTGTACAAGATCAAACCACTGATCTCTTACTTCAAAATCTTTGGCTTCCCATGTTTCATTTTAAACTTAAAAGATTCTATTTCAAAATTGCAGTCAAAGTAGATTGTGGTTATTTTCTAGGATACTCAACCACTTCCAAGTCCTATAAAGTGTTTACACAAGGACTAGGTGTGTGGAAGAGACTTTGATTATAAAGTTCAATGAACTTTCTTCATCAAAAATCCAGCAAAACCTTGCTGAAATATTTGATCTAGATAAATTTACATTTGAAGATATGTCTGTCAAGACCAACACTTCAGGTACACCACAATCTTCCCATCGAGATTATGGATATGACATTGTGGTTCCACAATACAAAGTCACTTCCACTTCCAGAGGACAAATGTTCAAAACAGTGTCAAAACTCTACCACTTCTGCATCAACAGTTGTTATCCTCAAACCACTGCCAGTTCATCAAGTCAAACACCTGTTGATAAAAGTCCACATTCTGTTATCAAAAGTCAACCCATGTTTACTCCTATCCCACCTTTACCTCCACTCCATTTCACACAGATGTTGGCTCTTCAAAATGGCCAATAGATGTTAGCTCAGATGATTCCCATCTTAAGCCTTCACCTCTTAATACCATAATTCCATATAAGGGAGATCTGATCTACTTTAAAAATCACCCACCAGACCAAGTTATTGGCAACATCAATGAAGGGATTCTCACAAGCCCAAAACATTTGTCTTTTCTTACTTTTCTATCATTCACACAACCTGTCAAGTACCAAGAGGCACTAAAAGACAACAGTTGGGTAGATGCAATGCAAGAAGAGCTCCTACAGTTCAAAAGACAACAAGTATGGGAACTTGTACCATTGCCTCAGGATGTATGTCCCATAGGCACAAAATAGGTCTTCAAGAACAAAATAGATGAAAGGGGCATTGTTGTATAAAACAAAGCTAGGCTTGTGGTTCAAGGCTATAGACAAGAGAGGGCATTGATTATGATGAAACTTTTGCTCCTGTTGCAAGACTGGAGGCCATCAGATTGTTCTTAGCCTTTGCTGCTAACCACAACATTAAGGTGTATCAAATGGATATAAAGTGTGCATTCCTATATGGAAAAATCAAGGAGGAGGTATATGTATGCCAACCCCTATTTTTGAAGGTGCTTTTATCTAGATCATGTTTACAAGCTAAACAAAGCTTTATATGGCTTGAAACAAGCACCTAGAGCCTGGTATGAAACTCTTTCCACCTTTGTCTTATCCATAGGCTTTACAAGAGGTAAAATTGATAAAACTTTGTTTTTAAAATGGAAAGAAAAGGATTTGATGTTTGTCCAAATTTATGTGGATTACATCATTTTTGGATCCACATGCGATGCCATGTGTGAAGAGTTTAGAGAACTCATGACCGCAGAGTTTGAAATGAGTGCTATGGGTGAACTCCAATACAGACTTGGTCTCCAAGTTAAGTAATTACAAGATGGTACATTCATTCATCAAAGCAAGTATGTCAAAGAACTACTTACAAATTTGATATGAATGATTGTAAACCTTGTCGTACACCCATGGAAACATCCAAATTAGTTACTCTTGATGACAAAGATGACTTGGTTGATCAAACTCTTTATAGAAGCATGATTGGGTCTTTATTGTACCTAACTGCATCAAGGCCAGACATCATGTTTTCCATATGTGTTTGTGCTAGATACTAGTAACACCAAGAAAGTCAAATCTCATAGTTGTAGAAAGGATATTCAAATACATAAAATGTGTTCCCACACTTGGTATCTTGTATCCTGCTAATGGTAATATTTAGCTTTCAGGTTATTCAGATAGTGACTTTGCTGGATGCCATGCAACAAGGAAGTCCACATCAGGAGTGGTCAGTTCTAGGCAAAGCAAAAAGCAAGTTGTAGTTTCAACATCCACAGCAGAGGCTGAGTATATTGATGCTGCTAGTTACACTGCTCAACTCTCGTGGCTTGAAAATCAATTGTTGGACTTTGGTGTAACTGATTTAAAGACTCCTCTCATGTTAGATAGTCAAGCAGCTGAAAATATCATTAAAAATCTAGTTTCACATTCCACTACCAAGCACATTGACATCAGACATTACTTTGTGAGAGATTTCTATGAAAAAAAGGTTTGATTTCTCTGCAACATGTTCCAACTAAATATCAACTGGCAGATGTGTTGACAAAAGCTTTAGACACATCTACCTTTGAAAGTTTGATCTCTAGGATTGGCATGCTAAACATGGATTAAAATCAACATTTTGTTTTCCATGAAAAAAAGCATTAAAATGTTTTCAGAAAATCAAAATTCCATCCTTAAAAATAGTTCTAAAATTGAAAATTTTCAATAAATTCTTAAAGTCTGTTTTAAACCACTGTTTTAAAACAACTGATTGATTATAAATATATCCACCGTTTTTTTTCATAAACCACTGTTTTTCCTAACCTCTGATATATATCATCTAATAGAGTAAAATCACCCTGTTCCTATGCACTGTTCCCAACCTTTGTTGCTTCCTAGCAGAGGTTCCACAACAATTGTATTCCATTATCCAACAGAGGTGCCACATGGACAGATCTTAGCCATCAGATCTTTTGAAATTGTTGCCACGTCAACATTCATTTTTTTCCATTATAAAACCCTGTTTTATCCAAACAGAGCTTTTCACTGCCGTCTCGAATTAAAAAAGTTCTTAAAAGTGGTTTCCATTACTCTGATTCCTTCATTCTCTTCACCATCACTCACTTCTCTTCTCTGATCATGGCCTTTCAAATCAAACTACCTCATAACTACCTCCCACCTTTGAGAAAAACGATAAAAATAGTTCCGTTCACCCAATAATTGATGTTCTCACATCTTCAAAATACCAAAATATCATGCTTGATGATGCACCAATATATGTGGATACTCTCCAACAATTTTGGGCAAACACTAAAATTGAACCCCAAAACAAAAAGCCATATGCCATAACTTCTAAGAACGGAGAGAGTCTTGTTCGAATATCCTTATCCTCTATATCCACAGTCTTTGCATTAAATGACCAACTAGGTAAAGTTTCTTTTGAAAAGCATGAACTCCTCACTGAGCTCATAGAACGCAGGTATGAAGGTCAAGTGACTGGTGTTACTATTTTTAAACCAAAATTTCCTTCTACGATGCGATATTTTTCTATACCTTGCTTATTTCTCTATATGCCAATTCCACAAAACATTCAAAATCTGGGATATGCTATTTTGACAAATTCTGGTTTTATATACCCCAGTCATTGTTTTTGGACTTGGTGGAAATATCAATAATATAAAAACAAATAAAGCTTTTCTTTTGTCTCCTAGACTTAAAGCTATTACCTTCAAAAGCAAGTATCTAAAAAAAGATTATCAACAAGGTGTAGTTTTTAAAATAAAGAGTCTAACCAATGAAACTTTTACAAGAATGTTAAATCAAGAGTTAAAAGTTTCCAAAATTAAAGAAAAGGGGGATGAGCCTATTTTGGATGAGTCCACATCTACTACTCAAACGTCTGTTGCTGAGCCCACTGCTCCTGGTGATCGTAACACCACAACCGGTGTTGTGAAACCCACACCAGCAAAATCTAAATGAAACCCCCCCCCAATCCAAAAAGCCTACCAAAACAAAATTACATAAAAAGGCACCTCTGGAAGATGAGATCCTAGAGGATAACCTTGTGGTATCACAAAAGCCACTTGAAACCACTATTGTTACTACTCACAACAGTTGGAAAGATCTCCACCTAAAAGCCAAACTCCTCATGCATCCTCACAAAAGAATCAGTCTGTAAGCACAAGGTCACCACATTATGATGCAGCCATTTCACCTGAAAGTCTATTTTCAAGCACCTATCCCAGGGCAGTCTCTCTTTCAACTCCACAACCATCTCCTACAATTCCACATACATTTCTACCTCTGTTTCATGCAATTGATAAAACTGAAAGACAAATCAGTTCCTCTCAATCACCTATCAAAGAGAGTACACCTCCACAAGTGACTGAGTTTGAGAAAAATCAACTTGCTAACCTAGAAACAACTGAGGAGGCTACACCCCATCAGTGATAAGTGACTCTTGGTGGTAGTTTAAGTGAAGTAGCTACTACAACTGATAACACAACAGTTTTCAGTTAGACAGTGGTTACATCAATAAGTCTTCCTTAAAGGCAACAACTGTTGAGGCTAGAATTGTAACCTCTGTTCCAGTTGGAAGTCCCTAGTACCAAGAAAAAGGGGCATTTGCTTTTGATAACATGGAGTTTTCTCATGTTGATGATCCAAATACAACTACCTCTGGTAGGAATTCAGATGATCCTATAAATTAGGTGATAAATTAACATATAAGGAATTGACGAAGAGAATGACATAAATGGAGTCTTCAATAGGTGAAATGAAGATATGATGAAGCAGATGTTACAAAATTCTCAAAGCCATCCTTCTACACAGCAAATTGCCAATGAGTTATAGAAACCTGTGTAACCCATCATTAAAGCTCAGAGTAATTTTGCTGATATCAACCATAACACTCAAATGGAACTGATCAGAAATACGGTTAAGGCCAGATATAAAGTAACGTAAGCTGATATAAAGGCCATAAGAGAAATTCGATGAAGACTGCTGGCTATGCCCTTGCAATAGTCCTTCAGAAGAAGTAGAGGATGCTGCCAAAAAGGGGGAGAGTGATAAACTGAGAAAGTTTCAGCCAAATTCAAAGTCACAACAAACGCCAGGGTTAACTAAAAATCCAACTTCTGCTAAGGCATCAGATGCTTGTGTTCAAAAAGGGATTGATGAGACCCTGAACAATCAAGCATAAGAAATTGCCTTAGAAAAACAGAAGAGACAAGATACACTGGAAAGCAAGGCTTCCATATTGATTTAAGAAGAACAAGCCAAGCAAATGGAAAAAAGAAGATATAGGTACTTTAAGAAAAAGAAAGTCAACTCCAAAAAGTTAGATAGCCAATTCCCACTTCTTCTAAACCACTTCTGAGGGAACAAAAAGTGTATCCCCTGTCAATACCAAATCCAAATCACCACCAAATAAACCATCACCAAAAACTAACCCAACAGATGTTAGTACAACTGATGTGCCAGCAGATGCTGGACATCATATTTTCAAACAGATGTAACCAAACCTCTGCCATGATCACCTTTCCCATCTTAACCCAACCATTAACCACACCACCAAGAATTCCTACACAACCACCCTCATTAAAGATCAAATTTCAACGCAAAAAAAAAAAAAACTTTTGCTGTTGATGATGATGAAGAGATTCCATCACCAATCCCTTTATCATCAAACCGATTTCCACATCACCCTCATCACTACCATCTAAAACTACTTCACTACCACCCATGAACAAACCACCACCTGACATCCCATTGGCTACTAGATATCCTCTAGAAATTCTCGTTGTTCAAAAAGAAATTAAATCATTTTTCACAGCAGAGGATACTACAAAACTAGACTTCCCATCTCTCTTTGGATATAGAAAGCCAAGAAACTTAGATGAATATCTAAAACTAAAAGCTAAACAAGCTGAGAACATAGCCAAAGAGATGAGCAAAGGGAAAGATGACAGGGTTACTCAATCAATCTTATCTCATGAACTTAGCAAAGTTAGAAAAATTGAAGATTTTGCCAAAGGATATGAGTTAATCCAGGTCAGAAAGGAAAGTTAATGCTGAGGTGGATGAGGAGCTAAAATAGGATTATCTTGACCACATAATGCAACAAAAGCCATACAAATCATCAAGAGCAATTCAAAGATTGGTCATCAAATGCTCTTAAAGAAGAAACTGATAGATTCCAGGAAATGCTCAAGGATCCTCTACACAAGCAATTCCACCTGACTGGAAAAAGTATAAATAAGTGGATCAAAATAGGGTTTTGAAGCTTAAAAGAATGAAAGAGGAACTAGTTGCTGCTAATTATGGCTCTACAAGATCTGTTGCAAGATGATCTGAATCCAGAGTTGTAGATACTTATAAGAAACTGGAAGAGCTTAGAAAGAAAAATCCTACAGTTCCAAGAAAGTGAGATTATCCAACAGTTGTTATCCCTCAATAAACCCAAACACTCAAAAGGCATTCTTCAGCCACTGTCTTATCCACACATGCCTTAACTCAAGAAAAAAAAAGCAAAAGAAGATGGCTGAAGATGATGAGTAGATGTTTGAAGAATTTAGAAAAGAGGAAATCAAGAACCAACTTCTCTTTCACACTGAAACATCTACTCATCATCTTCAACCATCTTCTTTTGCTTTTTTTCTTGATTTAAGGCAAGTGTGGATAAGACAGTGGTTGAAGAATGCTTTTTGAGTGTTTGGGTTTGTTAAGGGATAACAACTGTTGGATAATCTGGCTTCAACATTCCACCTAAGCACCACATCACCTACAAACATCCTCAAAGATGTGTATTGTGGATAATCTATTGGTTCGGAGGTGTTAATATTAGTAATTTAGCGTATAAATAGGTCACTAGCTTATCTATATTGCCTCTAAATAGGTGACTGATCTTTACATTGTAAAAAAATTATGTACAAATACATATAAATTTCCACAAGATTTTTTACATTGTATTTTAATAATAATGGTATTGTAATAATTTTTATATTTTGATTGGTCTTGAGCGTGTTATCACGGTTATTACGAAACATATGACATTCTCTCTCTCTCTCTTTCTATATTCTATATATATATATATATTATAATATATATAATACATATATATACTATAATAACATATATATATATATATATTATACAAACACACATTAGGTTAAAAACCTGTGTATTACACTGGTTAGATATAAACGAATCTAGATTGACTATTATTTTAATTTATAGGTCTTATAAACCCGTGTATTACATGGACTGGATCTAAAAAAAATGTAGAGTAAAATGCACGGATAGTCCTTGTGGTTTGTTGATGTTAGGATCTGAGTTTGATATTGTTATGATTGTTTAAGATGAAGTCAAATGAAAGAAGATAAAATAAGATGATGAGTGCAGCGGAAATAATAAACTTTCAGATCACAACAATAGAGACATTGTTTTCATCAACATGCTTTTGTAACTTTTGATTCACGTATGCATGCAAATATTACAACTCCCCCTCATCCTGAGATCACTCTAATTTGTTCATACATAAATGTTAGAAGGAAAGTGATGCATAAAACAGTACATGCACTTCTCTATTTATAGTACAAAGCAAACCACTATGGCATCTTAGGCTGACGTCACCTTGACAGTGACATCTAATAAACTAACAAACTCTATCATCTGCTAAGCGAAAACACTGTTACATTAATATACAAAACTCTTTTGATTCAGCATCTGTTGATAGAACACTTTGATGAGCTTTAACCTCTATTTGTCCAGCAGACCTTTACTTCAATAGTCTTTAAATCTTCAATGGTGGAGGTTCTCTTTAGCAGACCTTAGACTACAAGCAGATCTTGTACCCAACAGACTTTGTAGAGCAGTCTTTAGCTTCAACAGACCTTGAGTAACAGATGTTGATGTCTTTGCCTTTGGAGGAGAGCAGATCTTCTAAACACTTTTTATTTAAGGATCAGATGTTATAGATTATTTTGGCTTTTCAATCATACGTTATTTTATAGGATTCAATAGATCCAACAATCTCCCCCTAGAACAGATGATACCAAAACTCTTCTTTATTGTTGATCTTTATTTCTTATCAACATTTCCCTGATTTGCCTTTTGAACTGTAATTCAAAGTTCAAGTAAATCATGTCTTCAAAACCCTTTGTAATTTAAGGTTCAACAAGTCTTGGAGGCCATCTGCATTCAGAACATATGCATCCTCCATTTTCATCCTTTGAATCTCACCATCTGATCTGAGCAAAGTCAATTTATGGGTGTCTAAGGATGACTTCCATTTTAGAATTTTTGAATCTGTTGGTTTTCTTGGGTGAAGCTTATTGCTGATGAGTTTGGTGAAAGTGGCTTACTGACAAGATTTTTCACAGTTTCTCTAAGTTTGTCACTTGTAGGGCCAGTGTGAAAGAGAGTTGGTTCTTGATTCCCTCCTTTCTATGTTCTTCATACAACTGATCATTAGTCACAGACATCAACTTTTGCCTTTTTACTTGATTTAAGGCAGTTATGGATAAGCTAGATGTTGTGAACTACTTTTTAGGAGTATGGGTCTCTTGAGGGGTAACCACTGCTGGGTAAACTGGCTTTCTTGGAACTGTAGGATCTTTTTCTCTTAACTGTTCTAGTCTTTTGTAGGTTTCAACAACCTTGAATTCTGACCATCTGGCAACAACTCTAGAAGTACCATGCTTAGTAGCTACAAGCTCTTCTTTCATTCTCTTTAGCTTCAAAGCCTTGTTTTGGATCAATTTGTTTGCCTTTCTTCCAAACAGGTGGAGTTTGCTTGTGTAAAGGATCTTTCAGCATTTCTTAGATTCTGTCAAGTTCTTACTTGAGAGCATCTGATGACCAATCTTTGAATTGTGCTCTTGATGCTTTGTATGGTTTATGCTTCATGATATGATCAAGGTAATCCTATTTCAGTTCTTCATCAAGCTCAACATTTGTTGGCTTCTCTGACATGGACTTCCATAGGTCTTTGGCAAAATCTTCTATCTTTCTCACCTTGCCAAGATTTAGTGATAAGATCCCTTATAGATATCTGTATCCTTCCCTTTGCACACCTCCTTAGCAATATTCTCAGCATGTTTGCCTTTAGCTTTAGATGTTCATCCACATTTTTAGGATTTCGATAACCACAGAGGGATGGGAAGGATCTTTGAGATGGATCCTATATATTATAGAAAGATTAAATTTCTCCTTTCACAACATGAATCTCTAGAGGATGTTTAGAAGCCAATAGAATGGCATGTGATGGTTGATAGGGTGGAAGTGAAGTGGTATTTGATGGAAGTGATAAGATTGGTATGGCTAGAATGGGGGCAGATGATAAAGGAATTGGTGATGGAATTCCCTCATCATCTTCTTGTACTACAAAGTTTTCCTTTTGTTGTGTGAATTTGATTTTTGGTGATGGTGGTCGTGTTGGTATTCTTGGTGGTGTGGACAATGGGGTTAAAGTTGGAAAAGTAATCATGGCAGAGGGTTAAAGTTGGAAAAGTGATCATGGCAGAGGTTTGGTTAACATCTGTTAGAACATCTACCTGAACCAGCATCTACTGACACATCAGTTGTACTAACATCTGTTGGGTTAGTTTTTGGTGATGGTTTCTTTGGTGGTGATTTGGTTTTGGTCTTGATAGGGGATACACTTTTTGTTGCCTAAGCAGTGGTTTTAGAAGAGGTGGGAATTGGTTGTCTAACATTTCTAGTTGACTTTCTTTTTGTTGAAGTACCAATATCTTCTTTTTCCATTTGTTTGGCTTGTTCTTCTTCAATTAATTTGGAAGCATTGCTTTCCAGTGTATCTTGTCTCTTCTGCTTTTCCTCAGCAATCTTTTCTGCCTTTTTGTTTAGGGTCTCATCAATCTCTTTTCCAATTCTGGCATCTGATGCTTTAGCAGAGGTTTGATCTGGCTGTTGTTGTACCTTTGGTTTTGCATGGGAAGAAGGCTGCAACTTTCTAAAACAAATTTTCTCCCCATTTTTGGCATCATCCTCAACTTCTTCTTGAAGTACTGTTGCCGGGGAAGAGCCAGTTGTCTTGACCAAAATGTTCTCTAATGACCTTTATGTCTGCTTGAGTAACTTTATATCTAGCCTCAACCATATTTCTGATAAGTTCCATATGAGTGTTGTGGTTGATATCAGCTAAATTCCTTTGAGCTTGAATGATAGGTTGTACATATTTCCAAAGCTCATTGGCAATTTGCTGTGTAGAAGGTTGGCTTTGAGAATTTTGTAACATCTGCTTCATCATATTTCATTTCATTAATTGATGACTCCATAGAAGTCATTCTCTCCGTCAATTCCTTATATCTCAATTCATCACCTAATTTAATAGGATCATCTAAATTCCTACCAGAGGTAGTTGTATTTGAATCATCAACAGGAGAAAACTCCAGGTTATCACCAAATGCCCCTTTTCTTGGTACTCGGGACTTCCAACTGGAACAGGGGTTACAATTGAAGCCTCAATAGTTGTTGTCTTTAAGGAAGACTTATTGATGTAACCATTGTCCAATTAAAACACTGTTGTGTCATCAGTTGTAGTAGCTGCTTCACTTAAACTACCACCAAGAGTCACTTGTGACTCATGGGGTGTAGCCTCCTCAGCTGTTTCTGGGTTAGCAAGTTGATTTTTCTCAAACCCAGTCACTTGTGGATGTGTACTCTCTTTGACAGGTGATTGAGAGGAACTGATTTATCTCTGAGTTTTATCAATTGCATGAAACAGAGGTAAAAATGTATGTGGAACTGAAGGAGATGGTTTTGGAGTTGAAAGAGAGACTATGCTGGGAGAGGTGCTTGAAAACAGACTTTCAAGTGATATGTCTGCATCATAATATGGTGACCCTGTGCTTACAGCCTGATCCTTTTGTAAGGATGCATAAGGAGTTTAACTTTTAGGTGGAGATCTTTCCAACTGTTGTGAGGAAGTAACAACAATGGTTTCAAGTGGCTTTTGTGAGACCATAAGGTTATCCTCTAGGATCTCATTTTTCAGTGGTGCCTTTTTATGTAATTTTGTTTTGGTGGGCTTTTTGGATTAGGGGGGGGGGGGGTTCTTTTGGATTTTGCTAGTCTGGGTTTCACATCATCGGTTGTAGTGTTATGATCACCAGGAGCAGTGGGCTCAGCAACAGAGGTTTGAGTAGTAGATGTGGACTCATTCAAATAGGCTCATCCATCTTTGCTTTAGTTTTGGAAACCTTTTACTCTTGATTTAACATTCTTGTAAAAGTTTTACTTGTTAGACTCTTTATTCTAAAAACTACACCTTGTTGAAAATCTTTTTCAGATACTTGCCTTTGAAGGTAATAGCTTAGGAGTCTAGGATACAAAAGAAAAGTTTTATTTGTTTTTATTTTATTGATAATTGCCACCAATTCCAAAAACAATGCATGGGATAGATTAAAATCAGATTTTATCAAAATAGCATATCCAAGATTTTGAATGTTTTGTGAAATCTTATTGAATGCAGTGTTCTTGGAAAAAAGTCAAATGAGCAAGGTACGGAAAAATATCACATTGTAGCAGGAAATTTTGGTTTAAAAATAGTAACACCAGTCAGTTGACCTTCACCCGTGTTCTATGAACTCAGTGTGAAGTTCATGCTTTTCAAAAGAAATTTTACCTTTCTGATCGTTTAATGCAAAAACTGTAGATATAGAAGATAGGGATATTTGACAAGAGTTTCTCCGATCTGTGAAGTTATAGCATATGGCTTCTTGTTTTGAGATTCAATTTTAGCATTTGCCCAAAATTGTCGGAGAGTATCCACATATATAGGAGCATCAGCAAGCATGGTGTTTTTGTATTTGGATAATATGAGAACATCAATTGTTGGGTGAAAGGAAGTGTTTTTGTCGTTTTTCTCAAAAGTGGGGAGGTAGTTATGATGTAGTTTGATTTGCAGAGCCATGATCGGAGAAGAAAAGTGAGTGATGTTGAAGAGAATGAAGGAATGAGAGTACTGGAAATCGCTTTTAAGAATTTTGAATTCAAGATGGCAGTGAAAAGCTCTGTTTGGATAAAAACATTTCAATGCTTTTTATTCATGGAAAACAAAATTTTCTTTTAATCCATGTTTAGCATGCCAATCCTAGAGATCAAGTTTTCAAAGGTAGATGTGTCTAAAGCTTTTGTAAGAACATCTGCCAATTGATCCTTAGTTGGAATATGATATAGAGAAATCAAACCTTTTTCATAGCAACCCCTTACAAAGTGATGCCTGATGTCAATATGCTTGGTTGTGGAATGTGAAACTAGACTTTTAATAATGTTTTCAGCTACTTGACTATCTAACATAAGGGGAGTCTTTAGAGCAGTTACCCCAAAATCTTGCCATTGGTTTTGAAGCCACAAGATTTGAGCAGAGCAACTCGCAGCAGCAATATACTCAACCTCTACTATGGATGTTGAAACTGCAACTTGCTTTTTGCTTTGCCAAGAAACTAAGAATTGCCTAGAAACTAACAACCTCCTCCTGTTGACTTCCATGTTGCATGACATCCAGCAAAGTCACTATCTGAATAACCTGAAAGCTCAACATTACCATTAGCAGGATACTAGATACCAAGTGTGGGAGCACCTTTTGTGTATTTGAATATCCTTTTCACAACTATAAGACTTGACTTTCAAGGTGCTGGCTGGAATCTAGCACAAACACATGTGGCAAACATGATGTTTGGCCTAGATGCAGTTAGGTACAATAAAGACCCAATCATGCTTCTATAAAGAGTTTGATTAACCAAGTCATCTTTGTCATCAACAAAGTCAGTATGGATGTTGAAACTGCAACTTGCTTTTTGCTTTGCCAAGAAACTAAGAAATTGCCTAGAAACTAACAACCTCCTTGCATGACATCCAGCAAAGTCACTAACTGAATAACCTGAAAGCTCAATATTACCATTTGCAGGATGCTAGATACCAAGTGTGGGAGCACCTTTTATGTATTTGAATATCCTTTTCACAACTATAAGATTTGACTTTCTAGGTGCTGACTGGGATCTGGCACAAACACATGTGGCAAACATGATGTTTGGCCTTGATGCAGTTAGGTACAATAGAGACCCAATCATGCTTTTGTAAAGAGTTTGATCAACCAAGTCATCTTTTTCAGTGACCAATTTGGATGTGACCATGGGTGTACTACATGGTTTACATCATTCATGTCAGTTTTTGTAAGTAGTTTTTTTGACATACTTTGATGAATGAATGTACCATTTTTAATTGGTTAACTTGGAGACCAAGAAAGCATTGGAGTTCACCCATAACACTCATTTCAAACTCTGTTGTCATGAGTTCTCTAAACTCTTCACACATGGCAGGACATGTGGATCCAAAAATGATGTCATCCACATAAATTTGGACAAGCATCAAATCCTTTCCTCTCCATTTTAAAAACAATATTTTTATCAATTTTACCTATTGTAAAGCCTATGGATGGAGAAAGATGGAAAGAGTTTCATACCAGGCTCTAGGTGCTTATTTAAGGCCATATAAAGTTTTGTTTAGCTTGTAAACATTATCTAGATTAAAAGCATCTTTAAAACCAGGGGGTTGGTATACATATACCTCTTCCTTGATTTTGCCATATAGGAAAGCACACTTGATATCCATTTAATGCACCTTGATATTGTGGTTGGCAGTAAAGGCTAAGAACAATCTGATGGCCTCCAGTCTTGCAACAAGAGCAAAAGTATCATCATAATCAATGCATTCTTCTTGTTTATAACCTTGAACAACAAGCCTAGTTTTGTTTTTTACAACAATGTCCCTTTCACTGTTTTGTTCTTGAAGACCCATTTTGTGCCAATTTGACATACATCCCGAGGCAATGGTACAAGTTCCCATACTTGTTGTGTTTTGAGTTGTAGGATCTCTTCTTGCATAGTCTCTACCCAACTGTTGTCTCTTAATGCCTCTTGGTACTTGACAGGTTGTGTGAGAGATAGAAAACCAAAAAAAGACATATGTTTTGGGATTGACTTCTTGTGAGTACCCCTTCATTGATGTTGCCAAAAACTCGGCCTGGTGGGTGATTTTTAAGGTAGATCAGATCTCCCTTGTATTGAATTATGGGTTGAGAGGTGAAGGTTGCAGATGGGAATCATCTGAGCTAACATCTGTTGGAAATTTTGGAGAGCTAAACATCTATTCGGAAAGGAGGTGGAGGTATAGGTGGGATAGTGGTAAAAATGGGTTGACTTTTGTTCACTTTAAATGGACTTTTGTCAACAGGGGTTTGACTTGATGAATTGGCAGTGCTTCAGGATCAACAACTATTGATGCAGAAGTGGCAGAGTTTTGACAGTTGTTTTGAACATCTGTTCCTCTAGAAGTGGTAGTGACTTTGTATTGTGGAACCACAATGTCATATCCATAATCTTGATGGGGAGATTGTGGTGTACCTGCAGTGTTTGTCTTTGACAGACACATCTTTAAATGTAAATTTATCTAGATCAAATAATTTAGCATGATTTGCTGGGATTTTTAATGAAGAAAGTTTATTGAACTTTACATTCAAGGTCTCTTCCACACACCTAGTCCTTGTTTTAAACACTTTATAGGCTTTGGCAGTGGTTGAGTATCCCAGAAAATAACCACAATCTACTTTGGCTACAATTTATGAAATGGAATCTTTTAAGTTTAGAATGAAACATGGGCAACCAAAGATTTTGAAACAAGTGATCAGTGGTTTGATTTTGTACAGAGTTTCATAAGCAGTCTTTTGATGCCTTGGGTTAATCAAAACTCTGTTCTGTACATAGCAAGCAGTGTTTACAGCCTTTGCCCAAAAACACAAGGGTAAACCTGAGTCTGCAAGCATTGTTCTAGCAGCTTCAATTAAAGTTCTATTTTTCTTTTCAACCACCCCATTTTGTTCTGGTGCCCTTGGGATGTTGTATTGCCTCACAATCCCTTTTGACACACAGAAATCATCCAACTTCTTATTTATAAACTCTGTTCCATTATCACTCCTGAAGATTTGTACTTGCAAGTCAAATTGCTTTTCAACTTTTCTTATAATGTCCTACAAAACACCTGTAGTCTCATCTTTGGAGTGCAAAGAGTAATTCCATGTAAACCTTGAAAAATTATCAATTATAACAACACAATACCTCTTCTTTTTAAGACTCATGATTTTAACAGGGCCAAACAAGTCCATGTGTAACAATTGTAAACACTGACTTGTTTTAGACTCTTCAATTGATTTGTATGAACTTTTATGTTGTTTACCTTTTAAACAGGAAACACACTGTTCATCACATGTGAATTGTTTTGATGGAAGACCTCTTACATGACCTGTTTTAGAGAATGTGGTGATAGTTTTGAGATTTGTGTGACAAAGTCTTCTATGCCATAGTCATTGGATTATCTTTCAACATATCAACCACATACACATTGTCACTCTTGTGAGCAACAAGTTGTGCTTTTCTCTCTGCTATGATGGTTTCAATCTTTTTAACCACTTCTAGCCCAACAATCTTACAAGTTTCTTAGTGAAGAATGATCCAAAGCCTTTGTCACTCATTTGAGATCCACTAAGAAGGTTAAATTTAAGATTGTCAACAAGATTGACATTTTCAAACTTGAGTTTCCCAGCTTTAACTGTCCCTGACCCTAACACCTTACCTTTTGAGTTGTTACCAAAGGTATATCTCCCCTCCATGTGCTAGAAAATCTTTGAGAAGGGCCCTACATCCTATCATATGCATGGAGCCTCCACTATCTACATACCATAAACTATCAAGGAAAGTAGAAGCTCCCTGCACATTAGTAACATGTTGGTTTTGGCGAGTGTCCAAAGCCAAAATGGCTTTGGATGGGGTCAAGGACATTTCAGCCTCAAGTCAAGGAGAATGGTAAGAGTTTTGAACAGATTTTAAAACATCTATTGTGAGCCATTTCCTTTCAAATGATTTTAACCATGAGGATGCTTGTTTATTCTTGGTTTTGAGGGTTTCTTTTGTCACACCTGGGATTTCCATCCCAAATCCATACACCGGTGGGCCAGGGTGGGGAGTATCGTGACGTCAGTTGATAATATCATAGTCAATTAAACACGGCACAACAAAAGTCTTGGAGTAAAATTACTATTACAAACCAAATATTCAAAATAAAATAATATACAGGCTCATAATAGAAGATCCATAGGTGGATCATTAAAATGTACAAGAAAGAATATAAAACAGACTTTAGGGCAGATCTAAGGATTTGCAAGATCTACTTTTTCACTACCGAGCAGCTTCCGGCCTATTTTGTATTTACCTGCAGTTAGCCTTTGGACGATACGTCAGCTTTCGCTGGTAAATACACCCAACTGACTCATTTTGAAAACATTTTAAAATGAATTTTAAGTGCAAAACGGCACAAAATCTTTTATTAACTTGGGAAAGCTGGCCTTGCAACCTTGTATTAGATTCACATGTTTGTCAACACATACAGGGCCCAGTACAGAAACCGAGACATGATTAAATACACACCACTTATGAACTCACGAAGGAGTTATCCCCAACGTCTTGGGTAATTTGCATATGAGCGTCTGTCAGGTGTATGCCTACACCCCGCGCTAAGGTCGTGGCCAATAACTAATGTATTGAGCCAAGGATATCCAGGACACGGTAATTTAACCCCCGATGTTTAAGTTATCAAACAAAACTGATTAAAACGGAATATGCGGGTTTACTAGCCACAAACGGGCATTCGATTGACCCCATTTCAGACTAAGCGGTAATAATTTACTGTATCCCAAGCCCATATAGGGAAAATAAGTCGAGAGTATTTACCTGAGCTAGTATTCTTTTAATTTTAATAACTCAGCCGTATACAAAAGTACCAACTGCAGATAGCATTTACCGGCAAGGCTCTAGTCTAGATTATGGCATAAGCTAACCAATTAAATACTATCGGTCTTTATATAAGTCATAGACTTAGACCGAGTAGTGTACATGATCAAAACGTATAACGCTTGATTAAACGATGATCGGATAGAATGTAGTTTAAACCGACAAGTACTTTGACTTGCATAATATGGGTAAACAATTATCATTCAAGATTTCGAGATTAAAATGAATAGGTTAAACCCGTTTTAGTTAAATTCCGTAAACTAGTCATGGAAAAGTTCTATATGCCATTATATTTTAAATAAGTTAAGATATCAGTAGGATATCAACTTGTATGCACGTTATGGTTTTAAAACGAAACTATGCCTCATAAGGGCGTTTTGTTAATTTCATACCATATAAAAGGAACTTGAATATAATTTAATGTTATAATTATAAGTATTTTGGAAAAATACTTGATTTATGATATAATATCAGTAGGATACCAATTATATGTGTATTTTACATTTTATGACCAAACTATGCACTGAAGGGGCATTTGGTCATTTTACACATAGTTTGTAAATTATTAGGGATTCTGAGTTTATAATATGTACCTACTATAAATATGTTTAAAATAAGTTTTAAAATCAGTAGGTATCAAGTCTTGGTCAATAATATGGTTCAAAACAATACTATGCGACTAAACGGCGCTTATGTCGTAAAATGGCGTCTCTATGTGATTTTTACGAAAACTGATGTTAACGTCAGATTATGTCTTACATATGTTATTTAATATAACATATCAGTAGGTAAAAGATTTACCTTGAAAAGATTTGATTAAAACTATTTTATGAGCCACAAGGGCTAAAATCCCATTTATCGACATAGTTAAAGGACTTGCTTGAAAACTCAGTTTATAACTTGGTTTAACATCCCAAATAATCCTACTTATAATATTACATCAGTAAAAACTCATTTCAAGTTCATTACTATTTAAAACCTTGTTTTATGCAAAAAGGACATTTTAGTCAAAGATGGCAAAATTATGGAACTTGCGCATAAACTTGGATTCTGATAGTGATCATGTAATATAATCTCAGAGGGTTATGCTACATTATATTATGATCATAATGCAACTTTAGATCAGTAGGTAACTAATCTAAATCGGGTCAGAATTGAAAGTCAAAGAAGAAGTCAAATTTTGGTTGCGAACCGACCCTAGAACTGAAATTGACGAGCCGAACATGTTCTTACATGCTCTAATAATTATTACCAACTTGTTTAAGTTTCAAAACAGGTTTCATAACATGTATAAGATCAATTTATGATTTTTCCAAAAAATGGCCTGTTTGACTTTCTAATATCTTAACTTTGACCCGTCAATTTGTCTAGCATACGTGATCTTCATGAGGCGCCATTTATAGGGATTAACACCTACCTTATTATGATCACTTAGCCATGTTCATTTCGAACAATGGCTGGACCATAATGTTCTTAACCAAAAGTCAAAGCGTTTTCCGAAAAACGCTTGACTTTTGGCTATAAAAGCCTATAAACGAAAATGCACAAAGAAGGAACACTTACCAATGATTCCTAAGGTGCAAAAGAACTATGTTGGAAGCTCCTTTTAGCTAGGAACTTCCAGAGGAGGGAGAAGAGTGATTGAATGAGAAATGTGCAAGGGGAATAGTGAACTTAAGCACCTATTCATAGTTGGAGAGCTCAAAGGAGGTGAAGCCAGGTGTTTAGGGGTGTAAGAGGAAGCTTACAAGTGTCCCAAAACGTGGCATAGCTAATTACAAGTCCATGGTTTCGAATTCATGGTTTTGGAGTTTTGTTTGGGAGCCAAGCAAAACTTTCTGCAGCAGAGGCTCTCTCGCACCCCGCGAGAGACACATGCCATGTCTCTCGCGGCCCGCGAGCCATATGGCCAGTTTCAATTTTTGACACTTTAACCCCTTAACTTTATAAAGCTTCTAAAAAACTTTTTAAACACCTTTTTGGCACTTTTAGCCCTCCGTAGCCAATACTTGGCATAACCGGGATTATGCCTAGACATTGTCGAGCTCTCGGTTCGTTAAAAGGTCACTCAGAGGTATAAATTAACATGTTGACATTTTTAATCCCTCCATTATCCAACTTTTATATATTATTGGATTTAATCACTCTCGTCCAACAAACATGACATATGAGAGTTAGGACTACGTAAAGGATCACTCAGAGGCTCAGTATAAGCATGTTGACTCCGATGTCACTCAGAGGCTAGGCATGTTGACACAACGGTCACTCAGAGGCCGAGTTTAAGCATAACGACACTAATGGTCATTCAGAGGCTACGTTTTACGCATAACGACACTAATGGTCGTTCAGAGGCTACGTTTTTATGCATGACGACACTAATGGTCGTTCAGAGGCTAGGTTTATGCTTGTTGACATCGGAAAGTCATTTAGAGGCTTAGTTTGAGCATGTTGTCACTTTTAGTCTATATTAGTCTCTAATTGACTATATTAAAAAATACAACACGTGTCACTATATTATTGGACACGATTTTACAGGGTGTTACATCCTCACCCCCTTAAGAGAAATCTCGACCTCGAGATTTTATTCAAAAATCCATCCCGAATCCATACACCGGTGTATGGATTTGAGATGGAAATCCAGGGTGTTACACTTTTGTAGACATCATAGCCAAGTGGTACACTCTTATAAGCTAGTTAGCCATATCCTTTTGGAAATTTATTAGATGGTGGTGCATCTGTTACCTGAACTTATCTTGAAACAGTGGTTATATTCAATTGTTTGGACTGGGAAAAAGGTCTGTTTGGTCTTTTATTTTTTTGAACTCTCAAGTGTTTTAGATTTATACTCATTTCTTTTGACATCAAATTTTTGAGATAAACACACACATGAGTTTTCTGGTTTTTCTTGCCACAGATGGTACAGTGAGGTGCATTAATAATCACACTTGTTTTGTTAATATCACATGCTTTTAGAAGAAAACAGTTTTTAGTAACATGATTCTTCTTTTAACAAAAATCATAAAACAAGTTTGTTATCTTTTATCTCTTCTTCCCTTTTTCACCCTTTTTGTCAAAGATGATGTAACATCTGCTGGAAGGTCTTTTAAGGGAATGATCTTGACTTGAGGTGCTTTTACACCTTCAATGGTTGAGAAATCCATTGGCTTGAAGTTTTCAAGAATGTCACATTCATCTGACAGGTAGGTTTGAATTGATATTTCTCAATCTCCTCAAAATTTGAGGATCCTCCTGGTTTTTTAAGAACACTTTTATTACCATTAGGTTCAGTGACTTTAATTTCTTGACCATGCAAGTTTGGTGGAATAAATTTCAACCAAACCGCAATCATTTACAACAGTGTTTTGAGAAACTTGGTCATGTTTTCGAAAACCTACACCGAATTTTACATTGCTTTTGATTTGTGATTCTAACATCAACTCATAACCTTTACAAGATTCAACCCATTTTTCATAGGTGATCTGGTAGATTCAAGCTCTTTTTTACAACTTTGATATTTTTCTATCATTGTTTGGAGTTGATCATTTGATATGCTTGATTCATGTTTGAGACTGCTAATTTCACTATCTTTTTCAAACACTTTTGATTTTAACTCTTTTGTAAGTTTTTCAAGCTGATTTTCATCATTTAAGATCTTGTTTCTAAGATTTTCATTCACCTCTTTAATGTTAGCAAAAACAATGATACATTTGTCTGAACATAAGTATTTTAGGACTTGAGGTGATACCCTAGCCGCAACCATCATGGCACAATCACAATCTCCTTCACAAACACTGGAATCCCATGGGGTCTGACAGAGGGTCTATTTCTTCAACAGCTTTCTCTTCTAAAACATCTGTTGCAACATTTTCAACCTCATCAATACTGGACACCACTTCCTTAGACTCAACCCCTTCCAAAATAGTGTCTAGTGCCATAAAACAAAAATCATCAGTTTTCTTTTCAGATTGGCAACTAGAGCAAAATTTTCATCAGTTAGTTCTCTAGGTAAGCTACTCCAATCAAAAAAGCCTTGTGTAAAGAAACTTTGTTGACTGGTCTCTGTAGGAGAAGAGGTTTGTGTAGCTTATGGTGCTGGTTGCACTTGAACCTGAGGAACTAGGGCTTGAACATATTGTATCTTAGGAACAGTGGTTTGACATACTGTACTGGAACAGTGTTTAAAGGGTGAGAAAAATGAGAAGTGTTTTGCATGTGTGGAGCAGGGGTATATTGAGAATAATGGACAGTGTTTTGAGTTCTAGGACTTGGATGTGTCACAATAAGGCCACTTGTTTGGCTGCTGCATTCTCTAGCAAAAAGACCTAGCCTACTACACTTGTAACATTTGATTTTTGACTTATCCAACCCAACTTTTAAACCCCCATGCAACCCATGAAACTTTATACCAGTTTTCTTGTAGAACTTGCTAGTCCTAACACTCAGCAAGGCTAGTTGGTGCAAGATGTCCATTTCCTCCAAATCAAAAGGGTCAAAATGTTGAAGATCATTTAACTCGAAAGGTTGTCAGAAACTTGGTTTTCCCCATTTTCTGTAAAAGCATAACTGGGTGAGTAAGAATCAGAGTTCAAATTTCCACCAGATGTTATATCAATAAAATGATCAAAGCTCTGATCCTTACACCACCAGAGGTTTCCTATTGACCAAAAAGTGTTGTACTACCAAAAGCATAGTCATCAGCAACTTTTCCTGACTCTTGTAACTTCTTTTTCTAGTTAAGCTCTCTCTCATAAGTGAGAAGCCTCCGATGAAGCTGAGTCAAACTCATCTCCTAGAACCCAACAACGGTTCTAGTTACAAAAGCAATAGTGTCCCATTTTTCTGGTAATGATCTTAGAAATCGGCTATTCAAAGTTGAATTAGGAATATTAAAATTTACCAGTTTTAGTTCAATTATTAGACAACAAAACCTTTCAAACTGCTAAGTTAATGATTCTCCTTTCACATGACAATTTTTTTCATACTGTTGGTATAAAACTTCACGATTGTTTTCAATAACCTCCTCTATCCCACCGAATTGCTCTATCAAAGCATCCCACAACTCCTTTGCACTGTTACTATGCATTAGGCCAGCATAGATATCATTTGGCAAAGTCGTAGCAACGATGCTAAATGCCTTTTCATCTAGCTTGATTTTCTGAAAATCTTGCTGGAAGTAGTTTTCAGGATTTTGTGGAACTTGAACTTTTGGGTCTTCAGCACTCGGTACCATCGGAACATGAGGTCCAAAGATAACCGATTTCCAGCAACCCATATTTTGTTGTGCAAGTATATGACCCATCCGACGTTGCCAGATATTATACTCCGATCTGACAAGCATCAGAGGTTATACATGGTGCCAGCGTTGTAACACCCCAATCGCTCATATTTTAAATTTTATACGGTATGACTTAGAATGAAATATAGTAACTAGCATTCCGAATCAAAGAAAATATTAACAAAGTATGTGTATTAACATGAAATTGATAACAAAGAATGGTTGTCATAATTAGGAAAATAACTATTATAAGAACAAAGAAATTAACATGTAAGAACTTCATAAGTGGCAAACTTGAGAGGTTAAATAGGGGATATAAGAAAAATGGACTTATAAAATGAAAATGAAAATAAAAAACACACACTCTTCAACATATGTGTGTGTGTGTATTCGACTAGAGCAAAGAAAAACAAGGGGTAAACCCTTGTTTCATCACAATTTAGCAAATTGAAAGAGAATTGAAGCTAGAATTGATGCATGAACACCAATTCATCATCATCTAAGAATTCTTATATAACATAAGTTGAATTTCTTGAGTGATTTTGTAGAAAGTGGAGTGAATTCAATCCATGAGTCTATGTTAAATTAGTATGAATATAAGTTAGAATCACACTATAGTACAAGAATTTTACTTGAAATTGCCCACTTTGATGGTCTATATTGAAAACCCATTTGAAATGATAATGTGATGATTATGTAGAAGTAACATATATCTAATGTTAAAATATAAACTTGTAGGTATTAGAGATTAACTAGATAAATTGTTGAGGAATAAGGATTTGGTGAAATCAATTGATTATGATGATCTATGATATGAACTAGTAGAAACATGCTTTGGATACTTGTACATAATTCTTTGTTGATGGTACGTGCAGAAAGTGTTTGATGAAATGCCTTAACTAGGAATTTTGTGATTTGACTTCGAACCCTATATAAAGATCATGAATTGAGTATATAAATGATACATATGTTGAGTTTTGCAATCCCTTACTCAAGGATGAATGTGAAGTAAGCATGGAATTGAAATCTAAATATATACATTGATGTATAGGGATAAAGGAAGAAGGTACGAACAACACGAAACAACAAGGAAGTCAAGAGCGAGCTATGTTACTTATCGAATCCAAACTTAATAGTAGCACTACTTTTGTTCTAAAATTTAATGGAATGATAATACTATGTTTTAATGCAATTAAGTTTATCGATTAGAATGTCAAGCTAGGGAAGAATTGTTGTTAATGACTCAATATAAATGGGTCAAACATTTGGAATGCTATATTAGAGAAAGATTATGTTGTTGACTTGTAAAGAGCTGGTTAACCGGATAAGAATGTAAAAGTAAAAGAATGGATTTACGTTGACTTGTACAGAACGGGTTAACCGGATAAGAATGTAAAAGTAAAAGAATGTATTTGCATCGACTTGTATGGAACGGGTCAACCGGATAAGAATGTGAAAGTAAAAGAATGGATTTGCGTTGACTTGTTTAGAACGTGTAATCCGAATAAGAACGGGAAAGGTTTAAGAATGGTTATGAGTTGAACCGATGCGAACGGGTTAACAAATTAATGTTGTTTAAGTCAAGCAAAAATTTTAAGGTTAAAGTATGTGATGATAGAATGATTATTTAAATTTATTATTAGTTATTACTTTGAACATAACATAAAATGTTAATCGAACTTGTTGTGATGTTCAGGTAAGGCTTCTACTTAATGTCGCGCCTCGCTCGGAACGAACACATTACTTTGCCCTTTACACGCTTCCGGTTCAAGTTTGGATGGATTAGCGGGTCAAAACAAATACTTTGGGGATATAAACTTCGTTTTCTTTAGACACTTATATCTTTCATGCATAACCTTAAAGTTTGTATTTTGGATCGGTCATGTAGTTGAGTACTCCTTGTAAATTAATGTTTATGTTTGTTTTTGTACAAATTCGCGTCACGGGTATTTTGGTCAAAATTTTTCTTTACGATTCGAAGGTTTAAGTTACATGAAGTTTTAACGTTTTAACAAGACAGTCATTACAAGTTGGTATCAGAGCCCAGGTTTAAGGGATTCAAGCATGAGTTGAAGTGCTCGAACTCAAACCGAAAGCTCGTGCATAAGTGTGTTCGTTCTGAGGCATTATTCAAGTAAGTGTCTTTTACTTAGTAGTCATAAATATGTGACAGATTAATGTATAAACGACTACGTAGTGTTATGGATGATACAGACATTATGGGTCAGTTCGGATTAAATCGGGGCTTGTAAACGGGTCGCGTGGGCTGAAATAAGGAAAAAAGCATCTGCAGCACAGAGTGGGCGTTGCCGACGGCCACCCTTGGCGTCGCCGACGCTACCTTCTACCTCCGACACCTTAATCCACTGTCTACACAGTTCAGCCCCGACGCAATAACCTAGGGTGCGTCGCCGACTAATGTATTGAATAATACATCCATTTATCTTGTAGAGTTTGTATAATTTTTTGGCGTTTTCGTTTCGGTTTGTCAAGAATTTATCTACTTTCAATCCAAACGCGTTTTGCAGGTCTTGGTTCGTGAAAACAGTTGGAAGGATGGGAAAAACGAGCGAAAATGGTGAAAAGAACCGAGCCGGGACGTGAGTGAATCAGATGAAGAAAACAAAACGCTATAAAGGGACTTTAACCCGGTCGCGGGGCGCGACCGGCACACATAGACTTTCTTGCGGCTGGCGAGGGAGTGATAGTTATCTGCCAGAAGTCTACTCGGTCGTGGGGCGCGACCGACCTACCTTAACTCGCTCGCGGCCCGCGAGCGAGCCGTTTATCCAGAAAGTTTCGAAACCAGAGAAGGATGGGGACTTGGTTGTTTTAAAAAGAATCATAATCATAGTTGAACACATATTGGGCAACCTTGGACGAACTAGGGCAGAATTGGAGCAATTCTTTGGAGATTTGGAGCTAGAAGGAACGGATCTAAGCTGCAAGGAGTGTGGTGGTGATCAAGGGAGTTTAAGGCAGGAGCTTATCACGGTTTTATCATACCGATCTTCGCCTCTGATTACCTTGTTTTTGCTTAATCATGTTTCCTTGTTATAAACTTTGTTTAAATTACTTTTCGAACATGTTTTTAGGCTAGATCTTATTCAGTTATCTAGGTTTTGGATTATGGATTTATGAAACTTTGATTTGTTTTAATTTAAGTTATGGTTTGAATGTTTAATTGGTAAAGGTCACAACTTTAATTATCTAGTTTAGGGTATCTGCATGATCTTGCTTGTTTTATGATTGTCTGATTGTTTTGCATGAACTTTGGTGGATGTCTTCCATAGAATAGGTCTATGTTACTTTTCGTGTTCTTAGGAATTCGTGAAGTTGTCGGTAAAATTGGCCAATAAAACCGAGGAGACAATTAAATTAACCATAAAATCAAACTTGTCATTATACCTAACTATTTAATTGAGAAATTGCATGAATTAACTTGGTAAATTGTTAGGTTAGGGTTTGAGAAATTCCCGAGTCTAATTTCCTTGTCACAATTGAATCAGTTAATCTAACTAGAAATTATAGTTGGTCTAGGTTAGTATTGAGAGGTAATTAATAATTAGACACTTTACTGATTTAAAAAGATAACTGAAAAGGAATCTTTAGGACTGGTAAACAAATAAAAGGATAGGTTATTGTAGGTGTCTTCTTGAGAAGGGTCGGGGGTCCTGTTTGATACACCTAGACATTAATATGTCAAGATCCCAGTAAAATATTCAACCAGATTAATTATAATTAAATTGAAGGAGTAGTAGTCTAAAAATCCAGCCTAGGTAACTAGTTCATTATCTCTTGATTAAAATCCTAAAAGTTCCTAGAAGTTCATAGTTTGGTCATTCCACTTTAGTAGTTTTAGTTAAATTAATAATTTAGATTTATTAGTAACAACCCCCCCCCCCCCTTTGAAATATACATAGTGTGTAATCGAGCCTAAATTAGTAGTCATAGCAATTAGAGAGTCCTGTGGGTTTAATCCGGACTTGCTTAATACTATTCTACAATTGATCGGTCCACTTGCCAGTTAGTAGTTTAGTATAGTTTAGGAGTCTAGAGTATAATTTGAGTCTAGAATTAGGGTAATTTGTTTTGTTTTTAATTAACTACTTTTAGAACATCATGTTTTTGGCGCCGTTGCCGGGGACTCTCTCATTGGCAATTGCGTTGATTACTCGATTTAGGCTTTTCTTTTACACGTGTGTTTATTTTGTATTCGTTTGTGTCGTAGGAGTCTAAGTTGTTTAATTAGTTTAATATTATTTTTTGTATATATTTGAATTATTTGTGCTAACTTCTCGTGTTTGTCGAGTTTCCGGTTTAGTGGATGCCCCACACGCGCTCGCAAGGACCCCCACCTAAGCCGCCGACGGACATGCCATTCTCTCCCCCACCAAAGGTAAGTGGTTCTTCCTCAACTTTTTCAAATTCATCCCGTTCCTTTATACCACCCGACTTTGATTTTATACCTAAACCTTCATCACCCGGTTCCCCATCACCCCGTTTAGTCCATAGAAACGTAAGCCCACCACCGCCACCACCTAACTTCCACGTGGCTAATAATAATGATTATTAGACCGTATACCAACAGGCCACCAGCGGTTTCACTGGTGCAAACTCACCCATTACCTTACCCCCCATGAACAATGACCGAGCCTGGAAAATCCCTTCCTACATCATCACCGCTATCACTAACTCCTGCGAATTCCACGGTCGTGATGATGAGGATGCGCTCGTGCATATCAACCGCCTTAGCCGTCTATGTCATACATTCAATATGGAGGGTGTGGGCCATGATGTCCCTTTTCTCCAAGTCTTTTCGTTCTCTCTCGGGGGTCGGGCCGCCATCTGGCTTGACTCCCAACCACCCGGTACTTTTTCTACTTGGGCTTCTCTACGGGATGTTTTCCTTAAGAAATACTTTCCATCTGCTAAAGCATCCCGCCTTCGTGATCAGATCCATTCGTTCTGGATGGAGCCTGATGAGCCCTACCATCTAGCTTGGGAGCGGTTCCAAACTCTAGTATCCCATTGCTCCCAACATGGTCTATCAGACTGGGCACTTTTAGAGAAATTCTACAACGGTCTCACCCCTGAGACCCGTGCTCGATTCGACACCTCTGCTGGTGGCCACCTGATGGGAAAGAAAACAGTAGCCGAGTGCAATGACCTTTTCGAGAGCTTTGCCCATTCTGATGTCGATTATAGCACTGCCGGCAGGAATTCAATTCCTGTTTCTCATACACCTTCGGTTAACCGGGGTATACACCAAGTTAGCTTGGAAACTACGGTAGCTGCTGCTCTAGATAGCTTCAAGAGGGAGGTCACGAAGGAGATACAGGAATTGAAGAAGAAGGTAGACAGGTGTGAGGTGTGTAGAGGGGGTCATGACACATTAGAGTGTCCCATGCTCACCATTGAGCAAGTTGAGTTTATCACCGGTCAGAACCGAGGTCCTACGAATCCCTTCAATAATAATACTTCCAACTATAATCAAAACTGGCGTAGTAATAATAATAATAATAATAATAATAATTATTATTATTATTATTATTATTATTATTATTATTATTATTATTATTATTATTATTATTATTATCGATCTTCGGTAACCCCCCTGGTTTCCAATCAGGCTCTAATCAGAACAATGGGCAGGGTCACTACAATAGTGGAGGGTCAGGTCACACCAGTCAGTTTAGTGGAGGGGGTTCAAATCAGGAGGGTCAGACTAGGAGTGGAGGGTCATGAGGTAGTCTAGATAGGATCGAAGAGTTGTTATCTCAATTAGTTGTCAAAGATCAGGCTACTCAGAAAACTCTCGCGGAACATGATCTGCTCTTGAAAAATCAACAGTCTGCGCTCTTAGATCTGCAGAGGTCGGTCGGTAGTATCGCTAAGCAGCTGCAAGGGCAGCCACACGGCCAGTTCGCGGGTAATACGCAACCCAACCCCGCGAACCAACACGCGAAAGCGATTACTACGTGCAGTGGTAGGACTCTGAAGGAGGTAGGTAGAGAGGGTGTAGAGGTAGAGGTAGAGGAGCGAGATGAAGAGGTAGATGAAGAAATCGAGATGGAGGCTCCACCTAGGGTGCACACTAGGTTAGACCCAGCAAGTACCGCACCATCTAGTGGACCTTTAGTTGAGAGTAGGGGAGAGAGAAAACCGGTAGAGGTTAGGCCATCACCGATCGTAGACACTTCACGCCTACCCTACCCAGCACGTCTGAAGCAGAAGAAATATGCCAAGGAATACGGGAATTTCCTTGACATGTTTACTAAGTCAAAAATCAATCTCCTGTTTATCGAGGCCCTCCAGCATATGCCTAAATATGCCAAGTTTTTAAAAGATCTTTTAAAACGTAAAGATAGGCTGGGGGAGCTTTCGAATGTCCCATTGACTGGAGGATGTTCTACCGTGGTTTTAAACAAGTTTCCTGAGAAATTGACTGATCCGGGTATCTTTACGATTCCATGCCTATTCGGCGGCTCCATTGCTCCAGCGTATGCTCTAGGCGATCTCGGGGCGAGCATAAATCTGATGCCGTTCTCACTATACGAGCGTTTAGGGTTAGGGGAGCTCACCCCTACGCGCATGTCTCTGTCATTAGCCGATAGGTCGGTTAAGTACCCGAGGGGAATCGTAGAAAATTTGTTGGTTAAAGTTGATAGATTTGTCTTTCCTGTAGACTTCGTCATCCTCGATATGGAGGCCGACGAGAAGGTTCCCATCATCTTAGGTTGCCCTTTTCTGCGCACCGCGAAAGCGCTCATAGATGTTCATGATGGGAAAATCACCCTTCGAGTCGGGGACAAGAACGTCACGTTCGAAATCGCAAGGTCGATGCAACACCCGAGTGGTGGCAACAGCGATAGTGGCTCTTGTCACTCCGTATACTTCCTGAACTCATTCATTTCATGCGTTGATCACTGTTTGGACTATATTAGCGGAGCCGATTTAGTGAATGGAGAGTTTAGTACCTGAGGGGAGTGATAATGAGGATATAAGGGATGATTTCTTAGAGATTCCCGAGACCCTAGATTTCTGTGAGGTGGATGCAGCTACCGAGAGCACACCATTGTTGACACCAGCTGCCGTAGAGCTTAAGGTCCTCCGTCTCACTTAGAATACGCGTTCCTAGGTGACAATTCGAGATTACCCGTGATCATTTCGTCGAAATTGTCAAAGGAGGAGAAGGAGCGTTTAATCGAGGTCCTAAAGTCAAATAAGGAGGCCATCGCATGGAAACTGTCTGATATCAAAGGGATTAGCCCTACCTTGTATACTCATAGGATCCTCATGGAGGATGTCTTTAAGCCAGTAGTGCAGCCACAACGTCGTCTGAACCCGAATATGCAAGAAGTTGTAAAGAAAGAGGTGCTTAAGGTGATGGAGGCTGGTCTCATCTATCCAATCTCCGATTCCGCATGGGTAAGCCCCACTCTGGTCGTTCCCAAGAAGGGGAATGACAGTGGTTATGAACGAAAAGAAGGAGCTTATCCCATCGTGAACAGTTACTGGCTGGCAGGTGTGCATAGACTATCGTAAATTAAACGACGCCACCCGCAAGGACCACTTCCCACTCCCGTTTATCGATCAGATGTTGGAGCGACTCGCAGGATAGCAATTTTATTGCTTTCTTGACGGCTTTTCAGGTTACTTTCAGATCCCGATTGCTCCCGAGGATCAAGAAAAGACAACCTTCACATGCCCATACGGTACTTATGCGTATCGCTGCATGTCGTTGGGTTATGTAACACTCCGACTACTTTCCAGCAATGCATGGTAGCCATCTTTCAGGACATGAGCGAGACCTCCATGGAGGTTTTCATGGACGACTTCTCTGTCTATGGGAACACCTTCGATCAATGTCTTACTCACTTAGATGCAATGATGAAACGGTGTGTCGAGACGAAACTGATGCTCAACTGGGAGAATGTCACTTTATGGTGACAGAGGGCATAGTGCTAGGGCATAAGATCTCGCGAGCAGGGATAGAGGTCGATCGGGCGAAAATAAACACTATCAGCAGACTCCCTCCACCGACTAGCATCAAGTCCATCCGTAGCTTTCTCGGTCATGCGGGCTTCTACCGACGGTTTATTCGAGATTTTTCAAAGATCACCCGCCCCATGACTCGACTTCTCGAGAAAGATGTACCCTTCGTCTTCGATGACGACTGCTTAAAAGCTTTCACGATCCTTAAGGAGAAACTAGTGAGTGCTCCTATCCTCGTCTCACCCGACTGGAGCTTGACCTTCGAGCTCATGTGTGATGCGAGCGATTATGCTGTAGGCACCGTTTTAGGTCAGCGACGGGACAAACATTTCCACCCTATTTACTACGCTAGTAAAACCCTCAATGACGCACAGGAGAACTACACCACTACAGAGAAGGAACATTTAGCAGTGGTATTCACGTTTGATACATTCCGCTCCTACCTTGTCCTGTCCAAGACCATCGTCTTTATGAACCATGCGGCCTTACGTTTCCTTTTTCAAAAGAAGGACGCAAAGCCTCGTCTCATTCGATGGATTCTCTTGCTTTCCGAGTTCGACATAGAGATTATAGGTAAGAAGGGAGCAGAGAATGTGGCCGCTGACCATCCATCCCGATTAGAGGATCCTAGTAGAGAAGAAATTAGGGAAGAAGAGATCGGTGATAGATTTCCTCACGAGTCAGTAGAGTTTGTGACAGCGGAGAAGGAGGGAATGTCGTGGTTTTCCGACTTCGCGAACTACCTAGCAAATGGAGTGGTACTGAAGGGGATGACCACGCAGCAGAAGAAGAAATTTTTTCGTGATGTCAGGCGTTATATCTGGGACGACCCATTTCTATTTCGGGTAGGGGGAGACCGAATTTTGAGGCGCTGTGTGAGTAGAGAGGAGGGGGAGGCACGTGCATGAGGGACTGACAGGAGGTCATCATGGTCCACACGTCACCGCCTAGAAGGTTTTTGATTGCGGTTTTTATTGGCCATCAGTTGTGAAAGACGTCCTAGAGTTGTGAAGACGTGTGATCGTTGCCAGCGTACCGGAAACATCTCATCCAAGGACGAGATGCCCCAACATCCGATCCAGATTCTTGAAGTTTTTGATGTTTGGGGGATTGACTTCATGGGACCGTTTCCCGTCTCTAGCGGAAACTGGTACATCCTCGTGGCTATTGACTATGTATCCAAGTGGGTGGAAGCTCAAGCTTTACCCACAAATGACGCCCGAGTGGTGGTGAGATTCTTAAAGGAATTGTTCACCCGTTTTGGTACCCCACTTGCCATTATTAGTGACCGTGGCACGCAGTTCTGCAATGCCGTCATGGAAAAGGCATTGGCGCGCTACGGTGTCACTCATCGGCTCTCCACCGCTTATCATCCTCAGATGAGCGGCCAAGTGGAGAACGCAAACACGGGGGTAAACCGGATCCTTGAGAAGACGGTAGGTAAAAGTCGGAAGGACTGGTCCGACAAGTTGGACGATGCTTTATGGGCGTTTCGCACCTCTTATAAGACACCGCTAGGTACCACGCCCTTCATGATCGTTTACGGTAAAGCCTGCCGTCTCCCGGTTGAATTAGAGCATAGGGCACTGTGGGCATTGAAGACCGTGAATTTGGACCAAACCGAAGCGGCCAAGCGACGATTTTTTCAAATTCACGAGTTAGAGGCACTTCGGGATGCAGCGTATGAGCGGTCATGGAGCTTGAAGGAGAAAACCAAAGCGCTGCACGATCGGAGATTGAAGAATGTGAAAGAGTTTCAAATCGGCGACAAAGTGCTTCTATATAATTCGTGATTGAAACTGTTTGTGGGCAAGCTGAAATCAAAATGGTCCAGCCCGTACTTGGTAAATGAGGTATTCCCGTATGGAACTATTGAGCTGAAAGATGAAGCCGACGAAGAGACATGGAAGGTCAACGGGCATCGCTTGAAACATTATTTAGGAGGATCGCTAGATCCCACCGAGACGGAGGAGACTCCTCTCGAAGTTCCACCTCAGACCGTGTAGATTCTCGGGTTTCGGCTCGAGTGTAGAATTTGTAAAGTTTGGTAGTTAGTTGCATTTTGTGTTTTCATTTAATTCATGTTTCGTATTTTGTGTGTTTGTTTGTGGGTCGGCGCAGTTGGTTTTTGCAGGTCATATCACGCATCATTCGAGCACGGATGATTGCAGGTACGTTTGATAAATCTGGTAAAACGAGTGTGATTCCGTAAGCTAAAAAGCCAACATGATAGTTTCAACAAACCAAAAAAATTTCTAAGGCATTACACTGAAGAAAAAGCAGAAACTTTCTGAGAAAGTAGGTCCTCGCGGGGCGTGAGAGGCACAAGCCTCCTCGGTCGTGGCCCGCGAGAGACCAAGAAACTCCGGAATCATAACTCCCTCGCGGGGCGCCAGAGACTTAGCAGTCTCTCTCGCGGCCCACGAGAGACCATATCTGCAGAAAAGAAACCCTAACCTCCATTTCTCACATATTTCCCAACTTTCTTCCCCATTTCTCTTACGGCTCCAACCCCATTTTCACCAAAAATTCGCCATTTTCAACCCAAATTCACTGAAATCACCCACATTTTCTTCACTTCATCAATCCTAACCCATCTTTAAGTGATTCCTCCCGATTTTCCCATCTTTACTTGCATATCACCGGCATTTTAAAGTTTCAATTTTTGTACACTAGTCTTACAGATCTACAACAAGGTATGCTTTTTCGCAACTTCTGTGCTTAAATTCTTTATCCTGTATCTCGTTGTTGCGTTTATTTTGATTTTGATACTTTGCTAGTTGCTTGTTCGGTTAAGTGCGGTTTGGGTTCAACTGGGCTTTGACTTGAGTTTTGATAGTGGTACTGGTTATATTTTGTGGGTAGATTAAGTACATGCAGGGTGTCCTTAGCGGGTTTGGTGTGGTCCAACATTGAGTGTGTGGATGAGGGTTGGCTAACTTTGTTATTAAAAATCCGATTTTTAAGATGGTCAACCGTTATTTCTGCCATGTTTCAAACTGTTTTATCTTTAATTGTACACTCAATGTGGGCTCGTGTCTCGGCACTTCGGTTTAATTGAGGACAATTAAAGTGCCGAGAGGGGGGTAGTTGTTTGGTTTTGGATATGTTTTCGGGGGGTTGGTAACATCTGAATGGTCATGCATATAAGATTCGGTCTCGCCCGTACTCATTCTCCATTCTGGCAAGATTCGGTGTTTATCAAATGATAATGTTACACTCCTTTCAAATGTATCTTAAATCATGAGATAAATTGTTTATTTGTTGAAGACCATGACCGCGAATGAAATGCTATATGGTCATTTGTTTTAGGTGGTTGCTTTCTTTCTAAGGTCATGCTTGTCTTACTTGTGCTTTATGCAGATGTCAGGAGAGGGTAGCTGGAGCAGGGCTGGAAGGAAGAGAAGGGGACCAACGCCTCGTCAGAGAGGTGACCCCGCCGATGCGCCACAACAACCTTCATACTTCGGCAGACGCATAATTAGATATCAGGGAGAAGGTGTCCCCCATGGGCAAAGTACACGAATCGTGGACAGTCCTCTCTTGCAGTTTGATTTAGACTCCCACGAGTGGGAGAGGCTCTCAAATCTGATCACTTGTGAGTTGCTACCTTACAGGAGAATTGATTGGGATTTGATAGATAATTTGGGTCAGAGGGGTCGGATCGAACAACTATTAGGGGATAAGTTTCGCAGGGTGCTAGACTGCGGAGCGAGACAATACAAGGAAATCACTTATGAGTTTCACTCCACATTCGAATACCAACAGGGGAAGTTCAACGAGAATGGTGCGGTTTCTTTTGCCTTGGGGAGGCAAGTTTTTGAGATGACAATCCCACAGTTTGCGGTGGCCTCGCAAATATATTCAGATGAGGAGGTTCAGTCACCGAACTTCGTAACGAGCTTGCAGGGGGTCTTCATAAGGAGGCACCCCCATAGTGTCCAGACAGACGAGCTCGCCAGATTTTTGGGTACCATCTCTTCTGCCCCGTACTCAAACAACATGGTGGCGAGTGATATTACTGATCCCATTCACTAGTTCCTCCATAAGATTCTTTCCGCTACGCTGGTTGGGAGAGGGCAGGGGGACAATAAGGTCAACCGGGTGAGTTTATTTTGTCTGATGTGTATGGTAGAGGGACGGCCGACAAACCTGGCCACAATATTTGCATGGTCTATGAAGCGACTGTGGAAGGGGGGCAGGGCAAGGGTTTATTGCGGGCCCTTGATTACATGCTTGGCTGAGAGCCTAGGGTGTTCGACAGATACCCCTAGGACAGAATGAGAGAAGGCCCCACCCCCTGTGTCATGAGCATCAAAAATCTCTAGGATGCCGGAATTCTTACAAACCAAGAGCTTGTTAGCTAGATACCAGCCCGCCAGGGACCTCAAGTGCAACCGCCTCCCGGATCCGAAGTTGCATCTGCTATGCAGGCGGCCATCCCTACTCGATATCAGCGGCCAGTCACCCGCCAGGAACTACCAGGACGACCGTATCCTCTTCGAGAGCCTCGCCCGGACCCACTGACCTTAGATTCTCTTTATGATCGGATGGAGACTGGGTTTGGGGATTTGCGAGGTTATGTGGACCAGTAGTTTGGTGGGGTTCGCCAAACCATGTTAGAGAGTATACAAATGCATGAGGCTAGCCAGAGGAGGCTAGAAGATGGGATGCGATACATGATGCATAATCTAAATATGGCAATCCCGTCTTACTTTAGCCAGGCGGTCAGGCAGGTTCGAGCCAGATTGCGGGGATGGAGGACGTGCAGCCAAACCAAGTAATTGAGGTGTCTGAAGAGTCTGAAGAGGATGATTGAAGCAGCCGAAGATCTTTATCGTTATTTTTCTTTTCTGTTGTTTTCATTTATTGATGGTCTGTACTTCTAAACAATTTACTTTGGGGTTGGTGTTGGTTGGTTTGGGTATGTGTTGATGAACAATCTTGCAAAACAATTTATTTATCTTTCTTTATCATTATTATGTTTTGTAAGTGCGTGATACTAGGTTGGTGTTATATGTTTTTCGTTCCCATGAGAGCTTGGAGAGTAGTACATTAAGCGTGTTCGGTTTGGAGAGCACAAGTGGTTTGACTGGCACATCGACAGTCTTGCACTACCAACTAAGTCGCATCCTTTTTGTACTTTATTTTTCTTTCTTTATTTGGTTTGGTCTTATTTTGAGAAGTATTGTCTCGTCCTTGCATTGGGGACAATGCAAAAATTTAAGTGTGGGGATGGGATACTAGAGTAGTTTAATTGGTAAAAAATTAATAATAATAAAAAAACAAAAAAACCAAAAATGTCTGTTGAAAAAGAAGTTTGCATGAATTTAAATGGAAAATGATAGAAAAATTGAATTTTTATTCGGTTTCAAATAATAATAATATGAGAAATAAATGGGTGAGTTTGTGTCTAACTTGGGATATGTGAGTAGGCTCGATTCGGTTCTTACTTTCTTTGAGCTTAATACACCTTAGGTCTACTAGTGGGTACTCATCTAGGAGAAATGGGAAACTGAAACAACCAAAAATAGTATAAGGAATGCCGTTATAAGCTAAAATATTTAGAATTTTTAATCATGTAAAAAAGAAGAAAAAGAAAAAAAATAGAAAAATGAGCTTGATTGAAAAGTAGACGAGGCCTATGGAATCTCCCTTGGGGATGGTGACTCTTATCGAGAATCCCTCTAGGATTAGTTGAAATTTTAAGTATCGAAGCCCACGTTGTCGCTCTCGGGGATGGTGACTCTGGTTGAGACAGCCTCTAGGTTAGATATGCAAAAAGGAAATCAAAATTCTCAAATGAAAAAAAAAGAAAATGAAAATTGCTTGATTTTAAATTCTTTATATTTTGGTATAAAATGGTTAGGAAAGGGTTTAAATTATTCGTTCCTTTTGTTTCATAAGCTTGAGGTGGGATTAGGGATACTGTGGACTCTAGTGTGAGACCCTAGGTGGATTGACCGCACTTAAATTAAAGTTACATGATAAGAGGTTTGAACCGAATTTTGAGTTTAAGTGGATCCAATACTTGCAATCGTGGTTAACATGAATCTTGTTCCCTAATGAAAATAATAGTAATTCTTGAAATCGAGTAATTGTTTGTTTATGATTCCGTTTATGCACAATTCTTTTTCGAGGGCGAAAAAAGAGCAAGTGTGGGGATATTTGATGTATTGAATAATACATCCATTTATCTTGTAGAGTTTGTATAATTTTATCGCGTTTTCATTTCAGTTTGTCAAGAATTTATCTACTTTTAATCTAAACGCCTTTTGCAGGTCTTAGTTCATGAAAACGGTTGGAAGGATGGGAAAAACGAGCGAAAATGGTGAAAAGAACCGAGCGAGGACGTGAGTGGATCGGATGGAGAAAACAAAATGCAAAACAGGGACTTTAACCCGGTCGCGGGGCGTGACCAGCACACATAGACTCTATCGCGGACGACGAGGGAGTGATAGTTATCTGCCAGAAGTCTACTCGGTCGCGGGGCGCGGCTGACCTACCTTAACTCGCTCGCGGCCCACGAGAGAGCCGTTTATCCAGAAAGTTTTGAAACTAGAGAAGGATTAGGACTTGGTTGTTTTAAAAAGAATCATAATCATAGTTGAACACATATTGGGCAACCTTGGACGAACTAGGGCAGAATTGGAGCAATTCTCTAGAGATTTGGAGCTAGAAGGAGCAGATCTAAGCTGCAAGGAGTTTGGTGGTAATCAAGGGAGTTCAAGGCAGGACCTTGTCACGGTTTTATCATACCGATCTTCGCCTCTGATTACCTTGTTTTTGCTTAATCATGTTTTCTTGTTATAAACTTTGTTTAAATTACTTTTCAAACATATTTTTAGGCTAGATCTTATTTAGTTATCTAGGTTTTGGATTATGGATTTATGAAACTTTGATTTGTTTTAATTTAAGTTATGGTTTGAATGTTTAATTGGTAAAGGTCACAACTTTAATTATCTAGTTTAGGGTATTTGAATGATCTTGCTTGTTTTATGATTGTTTGATTGTTTTGCATGAACTTTGGTGGATGTCTTCCATAGAATAGGTCTATGTTACTTTTCGTGTTCTTAAGAATTCGTGAAGTTGTCGGTAAAATTGGCCAATAAAACCGGGGAAACAATTAAATTAACCATAAAATCAAACTTGTCATTATACCTAACTTGTTAATTGAGAAATTGCAATTAGTTGGCTGAATTAATTTGGTAAATTGTTAGGTTAGGGTTTTGAGAAATTCCGGAGTCTAATTTCCTTGTCACAATTGAATTAGTTAATATAACTAGAAATTATAGTTGGTCTAGGTTAATTATTGAGATGTAATTAATAATTAGACACTTTACTGATTTAAAAAGATAACTGAAAAGGAATCTTTAGGATCGGTAAAGAAATAAAAAGGATAGGTTATTGTAGGTGTCTTCCTTAGAAGGGTCGGGAGTCCTGTTTGATACACCTAGACATTAATATGTCAAGATCCAGGTAAAATATTCAACCAGATTAATTATTATTAAATTGAAGAAGTAGTAGTCTAAAAATCCAGCCTAGGTAACTAGTTCATTATCTGTTGATTAAAATACTAAAAGTCCCTAGAAGTTCATAGTTTGGTCATTCCACTTTAGTAGTTTTAGTTAAATTAATAATTTAGATTTATTAGTAACAACCCCCCCCCCCCTTGAAATATACATAATGTGTAATCGAGTCTAAATTAGTAGTCATAGCAATTAGAGAGTCCTGTGGGTTCGATAATCCGGACTTGCTTAATACTATTCTACAACTGATCGGTCCACTTGCCAATTAGTAGTTTAGTATAGTTTAGGAGTCTAGAGTATAATTTGAGTCTAGAATTAGGGTAATTTGTTTTGTTTTTAATTAACTACTTTTAGAACATCACCGACGCTGCATATAGGTGTCACCGACGCCTCTTATAAATCAGACTCGTTTTCTTTTTCACATCATAAGTTCCGTACCACCTAAAACACGTTACATAACCCTTAAAGAACCCCGTAAAGTGAAAGTTACCAATAAAAAGTCATGTGAAATTAATTGAACCATGATAAGGAATGTCGGGAATGTAACTATTCGAAAGGAAGAATAAGATTGCATGAAATAATAAGTCCTTCGAATTACTAAAGGCAGGTAGATGATTCTTGACAAATTTTTGATCATTTTATGGAATAAACACCTCAAGTATGAATTATGATAACAATCGCTATGAATGACCGAAACAAAGCTAATGAATGAATGTCCTTACGAAAGTAAAATAATACCTATGTAGATGGAAGGTGAAAGAGATTTGAACGATACCGATTTGGCACGTCAAGAAGCGATAAATGAGAAGATCTCAGAGGAGGTTGTAAAAGCTATGCAAGCCATTCAACCTCAACTAGCACAAGAGTTAGAAAGTTGTGTTTTAGAAACAGTAGAGGCTATTATGACTAGCAAGATAGAAGAGCTAAAAGAATGGATAGGAGGGGTTCAAAACAAAAATGGGACCCGTAGATGCACATATAGAGACTTCATGGCTTGTAAAGCCGCAACATATGACGGAAAATCGATCCTACTATATGCCAAAGGTTGATTTCCAACATGGAGGTCCTATTTATATGAAGTAGATGCGAGAAAGAGGATCAAGTAATGTTTGCAACAGGCCAACTCGAACTCCAAGCAAAGGATTGATGGGACGCCCATTGCACGGAATTTGGGGAAGGGAAGCTTCAAGAGCTAACATGACAAGAGTTTAAAGAACCTTTCTTAAAATTTCATTGCCTGCAATCTGCAGTTGATCGAATTCAATAGGAGTTTTTACGCCTTAAGCAAAGGCAGAATTTAGGGAGTTCATCACTCCCTCAAAGTGTGAAACTCTAAATGAGCTGGTCAATTGGGCAAGGGATCGAGAGATAGAGCTCAAGCATCAAATAGAGCGGGGGGAAAGAGAACGATAGAAAGGGGTGGTAACCCGAGTCCGTCCAAGAAACCGAAAGTTCATGACTATAACAAGAAGGATAACGTGAAGAGTGGGTTTCCTCGATGCAAGATTTGTGGAAAACTTCATTCAGGAGAATGCTTGTTGGGTAAGAAAGGATGCTACAACTGCGGACAAGAAGGGCACCCTTATTACAAATGCCCAAACACGGCCATAACTTGTTTCAATTGTTTCTCACCAGGACATGTCAAGGTAGATCGCCCAAAGCTGAAGGAAAAAGGGGGTAGGGATGGGAAGAAGGATAATGCCCCGAGAGCTAAAGGAAGAATGTTTCAAATTACCACCGAAGAAGCTAAGGCACTTCCGAATGTTGTGTCAGGTATTTTCTTATTAATTTAATACCTACAAATGTGTTGTTTGATTCCGGGCAAGTAGGTCATTTGTATCACACGAACTCATAAGCTATCCATCCTTTAAAATTGAAGGAATGCCTATGCCTTTAGAAGTAGAAGTAGCTAATAGCAAGAACTACTTATTGAACGAAATATGTAAGGGATGTAAAATCGTTATAGAAGATGAGGAATTTGAAATAGATCTTGTGCCCATGGTATTGGGAGAGTTCAAAGTTATAGTGGGCATGGGTTGGTTATCCCGATACCATGCAGAAATTCAATGCAAAAGTAAGATCATACGAGTGCTATCATCGAATGGGAAATGGGTAAGCATCTATGGGGAAAGAAAGCTCGAGATGAAGCTATGTACCATTGTAGAGGCAGTCAAGTACGTAAAATGGAGGCAAGTCATTCCTAGCTTACATAGTAGATACCACTAAGGACGCACCAAAGTTTGATGATGTTGAAATTGTAAATGAGTACCCGGATGTTTTTCCGGATGAATTACCGGGTCTCCCACCCGAGCGAACGTAGAGTTTCGCATCGAACTAAACCCAAGTGCTAAACCGGTGGCTAAGGCTCCCTATAGATTAGCCTCTACATAAATGCGGGAATTAATGACCCAGATACAATAATTGCTCGATAAGGGCTTCATACGCCTGAGCATGTCACCTTAGGGAGCCCCAGTATTAT
This sequence comes from Scalesia atractyloides, assembly GCA_947069175.1. Taxonomy (NCBI): domain Eukaryota; kingdom Viridiplantae; phylum Streptophyta; class Magnoliopsida; order Asterales; family Asteraceae; genus Scalesia; species Scalesia atractyloides. The sequence continues at coordinate 34,986,724 of CAMTDV010000020.1, read as the reverse complement.
TCGTAAAAAAGAAGGCTGGTTCGATGCGCACGTGCATCGATTATCGAGAATTACACAAGTTAACGGTTAAGAATCGATATCATCTACCACGAATTGATGACTTATGACGTGAGGTCGATGTCACACGCAAATTTAATACCAAAACTGCTATTAGCTATCGGTAAGTGGGTGTCGAACACAAGGATTTGTGGAACTAGTGTTATCAAATGGTTGCACTATTATACTAATTACCTAATTTGCACAATTGAAATTTCATATTTTCGATTGATGGATTAGATTTTAACTACTTAATACTTCAAAGATTGGTTCTTTTAACAAATTAATAGAAGAATGATCACCTTGAGTTTCCGGTTCAAAAGCATGTGTTCCGATTTTACTAGAAAGAGTCACATAGACATGACTCGTGTTTGATTAACTATTTGTGATAAAAGGGAACAAAGTACTCGGATTGAAATGCGAGGTCGTTACCCGATGACCAATTAATCAATACCCAACCCGTAAACCTTCCTGTGATATCTTGATTGTCAACGGCACCAAGAACGTACGAGATAAGCAATAAGCAAAATATCAACCAACAACTTACAAATAATAAATCAACACCATAATCACAATAACATAGCAATTATTCTAGAAATAATCAAATTGAAACACAATTGTTTACCGAACCTTCAACTCAAGATGATCATCGGAATGTTTAGCCACTCATGTTCTTACAATCAAACAAACTTCAATTGTCTTGTTCATACGAATCAAACACACTCAAATATTGTTTAGAACTTGTTAGAATCAATGAAAAACACCCAAAATCGCCTCTTATCTACTCTGCACTTCGTTCCAATAATTGATAATGTGAAAGGCTGTCACACCCCGACCCGCAGCGGAATAAGAGTCGGGGCATAATTGGGTTATCACCAAAGCTCATGACATACCAAAGCTCATGACATTTACTAATATGTTTCATATTTAATAAAGTCAAAGTTACATTTCCAAATATCCAAACATGTTCATACAATACAAAGAAAATAAAACAATCATAACAATCCCAACTCTAAATCATTTTATTCTTCTAGTCCAATCCTATGTGTTCCTAGCTGCTGCTGATTCACCTGTATCATGTGTAAAAATGGGGGTTTTTGGGTCAACATAAGTTGGCGAGTGAACCTTATTAGATAAACATTTATTAATGAATTACTTGTTAGTTTATCAATGAAAAATTGTGCATAATCATAAATGAGCAAATGTAAATAATCAAGCAGTGGCAATTAGCAATCACAACTATAACATACAATAACATATGATAGCATACATCAACATACCAACATCATACAATAAATAACATAATTGAAACTGTGCGATCAAGGCTCAATCAAACGGAGCCGATCGTATTGCATGTACTGAAAATGTAAATTGTCTGTGCGATCAAGGCTCAATCAAACGGAGCCGATCGTATTGCATGTACTGAAAATGTAAAATGTATGTGCGATCAAGGCTCAATCAAATGGAGCCGATCGTATGTGGGCACGCCAGGTTCAACCTCATAATGAAATGGGGAACATGCTCAACGCTCATAATGTAATGGGGAGCGGCGGCCTATGAAATTGTATGTACTGAAAATAATAAATTGCATCCAACAATAACTACACAACAGTTGAAACAAACTGAATACACATGTTCATGATATGATGTATGCACAATGGTTTAATTATAATATATATAACAAGACACATTATACACCCCAAAACGTGATTAAAACGGGGAATTTGTAAAGATTCACTCACATTGGGTGCGTTGGATTGGAGATAGTGAGATGCGCACGAATTAGATGAGCGGAACAACGAGAAATACTAACCTAAATAATAACGGAAAAATATATTAAATGAGTGGATTTTATTAAGGATTTTAATGAAATTTTTAGATATATTTTTGTGAGTTTAGGGCTATTTTCTATCTTTAAAAATGATATTTTTAAGTATTTTTAATTTATTTTTAAATTAAATTAAATAGATAAAAATATAAAAAAATTGTTTATTTTGCGTTGACCGTTGACCGTTGACCTGTTGACTTGTTGACCGGTTCGGTCAGTGACATAGTTTGCGCCGGGTGAGGCTCGAACCCGAGACCTCCCGTACGTGTGCACGCAGCTCTACCAACTGAGCTACGTGTCTAACCCGAAATAATCTTGTTTTTAACTATATTTATATACTAATTCGGTTTAACCAAAATTCTTTTAATTTCAAAAACATTTTAATTCAACGAACCGGTGCCAGTGACGGGTTTCGAACTCGCGACGTGTGACTTAGTGTTGCACACAGTCCACCGCTGGACTGTGTGTCTAACCTGGTTATTATCTCGGTTTTTATTATACTTAATAACTAACTGAGTTAACCCGGTTTAGTTTTTAAACAAAAGGCATTTTATTATTAAGGAGTGCGTGTATCAGGGATCGAACTCGGGACGTGTATGTTTTTTTGTTTGCACACAGTCCACCGCTGGACTGTGTGTCTAACCCGTTTATAATTCCGATTTTAATTAATCTTATGTCATCTCTGAACTCGTCTTCTTCATTTCAAACACAGACATCAATCAAAGCAACTGATACGCGATTAATTTAGTTAATGAACAAGATGAACAATTTGAAAGCATTGAAACGAAAAGTTTGGGGAAAGAAAATACCGAACAGATCGTCTTCTTCAGAGAATCCGGCGAAGCTCGTCGGCTCTGTTTTGGAACCTTCGGCTGTGAGAATCAATTAACAGGTTTAAGGGATTAGATGTGAAATTGAACTAATGAGTATTGATTATCAGCATGTTTGAATGAGCATACCTGTAATCAGCGAGTTTCCGACAAATCCAGGAGTTTTCCGGTGAAAACAGAAAGTCCAGCAATGTCGTCTGTGGTTGATTATGAGCGATGGGTTAATGTTAGTAAGGTTCTAACAATTGATTGAAACAGTAAAGTCGAGGTATTTTACCGGTTTGAGGATGAATACGTTTTTTCGGCGACTTTTGCAGAAAATTCCGGCGAGTTGATTTAGACGTTCTGATGGTCTGAAAATGTGACGAGAGTGAAATGGAGTATTGGTATGACGTTTCTGAGTCGCGAGAGTGGTCTTGAATTGAAGTAATCTGGACTTGATTATTTTTCGGTTATAAAAACCGATAATGATGAGACTTGATGCTCAATCAATTCCGACTTGATTAAAAATCGTCGGTGCATCGGTTATAAACTGAATGTGCGAATAAACAAGCGATTTGACGATTGATTTGCCGATTTCCGTTTTTCAGTTAACGCAACCGGTTTAACCGAGTTTGTGTATAAATCTCATTTGTTTCCTAGAGATAACAGAAAACACAAAGTGGCGGAGTGGTGATGTGAGTGTGTGTTAAGTCGTTGGATCCAGTTCCGGCTGACCCGGGTTCGAGTCCCGGCAGCAACATATTTTTTTTATTTATTTTGTTTTAACTTTTTATCAAATATAATTTTTATAGTTTAGTTTATTTATTAATTATGTATCATTTTAAATCAAAATAATCATAAATATTCAACGTGACTTTTATAAATTGATATTCGATTACAAAACGGAGCGGGTTTTGGAAACCCGTTTTTGACAAATGTTACAGTATCCCCTACTTTTAGGAATTTCGTCCCGAAATTTAAGTAGTTGAAGTAGTAGGAAAAAGATGCGGGTATTTTTCACGCATTGAGTCTTCACGTTCCCAAGTAAACTCAGGTCCCCGTTTCGACTCCCAGGGTACCCTAACAATTGGAATGCGACTTCGTCGTAGACGTTTCTCTCCGAAGTCCATGATCTCTACAGGTCTTTCAATAAAATGCATAGATTCATCAATCTGAATATCTTCCTGCGGAATGTGGAGGTTCTCATCAGCGAGGCACTTCTTCAAGTTCGACACGTGGAATGTTGGATGAATCTTATTGAGTTCTTCTGGTAGATCAAGCTTGTATGCTACAGGACCTACTCTTTCGAGTAGCTTGAAAGGTCCTACGTAACATGGTGCTAGCTTGCCCTTTTGACCAAAACGAACTACTCCCTTCCACGGTGATACTTTTAAAAGTACATGATCACCAATGTTAAACTCTAAGGGCTTCCGTCGTTTATCTGCATAACTCTTTTGACGACTTTGAGCCGCTAGAAGATTGTTTCGAATTTGATGGATCTTGTATGTGGTTTCTTGGATCAATTCTGGACCAGTAATTTGAGCTTCCCCAATTTCGTGCCAACATACAGGAGATCGGCACTTACGACCATATAAAGCTTCAGAAGGTGCCATGCCGATGCTTGAATGATAGCTGTTGTTGTACGAAAATTCGATAAAAGGTAGATGAGTGTCCCAATTTCCCTTGAAGTCTTTGACACATGCTCGAAGCATATCTTCAAGAGTTTGAATGGTGCGTTCAGATTGACCATCAGTTTGAGGTTGATAGGCGGTACTGAGATCTAATCGCGTACCCATAGCGGCTTGTACTGCTTGCCATGTTCGTGAAGTGAAACGACCATCACGATCAGAAATAATGCTTAACGGTACTCCATGTCGGCTTACGATTTTGCTGATATAAATACGATCTAGCTTTTCATTCTTAAAATCTTCGCGGATAGGAATAGAGTGAGCTGATTTTGTAAATCGATCAGTTACTCTCCATATAGTGTCATACCCACCAGAAGTGAGAGGTAACCTGGTAATGAAGTCCATGGTTATATTTTCCCACTTCCATATAAGTATTTTAGGTTGGACCAGAAGTCCTGAGGGTCTTTGGTGTTCAGCTTTTATTTTGGAACATGAAAAACACTTGGAAACAAAATCATCAATATCCTTTTTCATTCCAGGCCACCAGTGGGTGTATCAAAGGTCCTGATACATCTTGTCGGCTCCTGGGTGTATAGAATATCGTGTTTTGTGCGTCTCATTCATAAGAAAAATATCACGAAGATTATTGTGGTCAGAAATCTATATGCGATCTAGACAGTATAGCATACCGTCGGATTTAGTTTCAATTTTAAGTTCAGCTCCACAAGACGGCTCCTTGCGTACGTCTCCTTTCTGTTACTGAAACATGCTGGGCTTCTCGGATTTTGATCTTTGATGTCGCTTACGATTTTATTTATAACAGTTTTGAGGGAACCGATGCATTTGTAATGATCATAAACAAAAACTTCAACCATGACGATATTTAAACCTACACGGAACTTTTCATAACTCCTGGTAATGCTTTTGATTCTTTGCCAAGAATACTTATATATAGGAAGTATCAGCGGCGTATCCACCATATTCTTGTCAAATTTTCGTTGGCTTTATCAGTAAATCATGATCAGTTCTATGTGACTCTAAAACATAAACAACACAACGAACAAAACTTGAGTCTCAATTCTGAAATGATACATGACTAAATGTTGACAGTACCTCTCTCGTTGGTTTTGATGAAGGGGTCAGTCTATGTAAAAGTGTGACACAACCCAACTTCTTTAAATGATGAGATTGAATGCATCGAGATGTATGATGATATAAATGTTAAATCAATGAGTATAGAACAAAACTGTAATATCAAATCGCATTAAAATTCTTGGATACATAATTTCCAAATTTTACAACTGGAATACGGAAAGATGGAGATAACATAAAGAAAACATTAAAACTAGACAATTAGAGTTGAGTCTTGATTCTTGGCGAGGAGAAATTAGTTGGGTGATTCGTTTGGGCCGTTATTATTTTCAACAGTATTGGTGTTGATGTTATAAGCTCTTCCTCTTGCAGGTGGTGGAGCTTGGTTAGCTTGATTCACCGGATTTGCTTTAGCTTGGGCACGAATGATGTTCACCAAACTGGACAAGTGTTTCTAAAATGGCTTGGATCCCCACAATTGTAGCAAGCCCGCATAGGTTGTACCATGGGATAGTTGGGTTGATTGTATGTTTGGGCTAAATGTTGGGTAGGTGGTAGTAGTAGGGGTTGTTGGGCTTGACCCATTATTTGTTGGTGGGTTTGGGTTGAAGGCTGGTGACGGTTCGTTCACTGAGGTATGCGACAGGTTTGAACAGTATGACCTGCGCGACCACAGCCGGTGCAATATTGACAAGGATGATCAGGAGAATGGTGGTATTGGCAACGGTTGCATTTTGGTAATGGGCCAGAGTATGGTCTTTTGTATGGTGCAGGTGAAGGGGCGACTTGGGTAATGGGTGCAGCAGGAATAGGGTAATTGGTTTGTGTGACGGCGAAGTTTCTTGTGCTTCATTCCTTTTACCAGTAAACTTCGAGGAGGAAACAGAATGGTTTGAAGTTTGAGCCTCAATGGGGGCTTTCTTCTTCTCCTCTTTGAATTTACCGTTTCGAATGCGATTTTCGGTCAGTTCAGTGGCTAGTTCTATAGCAGCTTCAAGTGTTGCTGATGAAGTGCTGAGAACTAAATCTTGAATTTTCGAGGGAAGACCTCGAATATAATGCTCAACCAAGCGATAAGTTGGGGTGAACAAGTTAGGGACCATTTGGTTCAACTCTAAGAACCTCTTGTTGTAGATGGTATGATCTCCCTCCTTTTGCTTTAAAGAATGAAATTCGTCCTCCAACTTTTTAATCTCACTCCTAGGACAGAAACGCCTAGTCATGATTTCCCTTAACTCCTCCTACGTTAAGGCCATTGCATCATCAATTCCCTCTTCCCTTTTCAGTATTCCACCAGGTGAGAGCTACCCCAAATAGTCTCCCGGTGGCGTATCGAACCTTGCGATCCTCAGGACAATCGCAGTTGAGAAAAGTGTTTTCCATCTCCTCAAACCAGTGAGGAGAGCAGTGACACCTTCGGTCCCTTCAAATTTAGGAGGATCACAAGACTTGAAATGTTTATATGAGCACTTGCTGGTAGGAGGGTTGTCGATGTCCTGGTCATGTTGTTAGGGAGGATGAGTAGGATTTGTAGCGAGGGCTTGTTGTACTTGGACCACAATGTCAGGCAGTATCGTGGCCATTTGTTTCGGATTTGTGTGGCCAAGCGTTCCTGAGACCTTCCTGATCTTTTACCCCTTCGTTGTTGTCTAGACGACATCTACATGAACGTACATAAGAAGATTGTGAGTTTATGGAGTCTTTTTAGGTGTCATGTGTCTTTAAGAAAATGAAAATAACATAAATATCAATAATGCAACTACATCCATAGGATGTCTTGGGTTTGCTCATGTTGGGCCTCAAATGTCCCCCATTCCTTCACCTATATAGTCATGTGGGCCCCCATGGCTATTGGCTTGGTAGGATTCACATTAGTATTGGCAATTTAACACTCGCATCACCCGAATGCAAACCACAAAATATGTTCATGAGATGTTTGGTCGGAACGTGTCCAGGTGTAGACACAATGACAACTCAAAGTGGGGTTAGCTCACACGACGTTTGGTATAGCATGCTTTGGCCTAATAGGTACTTCGTACTCTCATCGTTAGTCCCCAGGTAGGCAAACTGGTCCTTTATTTTGGATTTATACGAATGCCAGCCTAGACAAGACGTTCCGACTACCGGTACTGGTACCCTTCCAGTTACTACATGCCCGTCATGAGAACTCACTTTGATGAGATTTAAAAACACAAAAATCATTGTAAAAGCAATCATGATGTGGTGTGTGCTTTCATGGATGTGATATGTTATGAGTATATGATTCATGATAGGCATTATATGATAATACATACTTATGAACATGCTTGCATAATATTGAATGTAACATTTAACATAAAACATATAAACATCATGAAATTTGGCATATAACACACAAAAATCTTATAAGTTTCTAATCAACTATAGTATAGGCTCTAAGGGTCTAATAACCTATCCTATATCCCTATAGTCATGGCTCTGATACCAATCTGTCACACCCCGACCCGCAGCGGAATAAGAGTCGGGGCATAATTGGGTTATCACCAAAGCTCATGACATTTACTAATATGTTTCATATTTAATAAAGTCAAAGTTACATTTCCAAATATCCAAACATGTTCATACAATACAAAGAAAATAAACCAATCATAACAATCCCAACTCAAAATCATTTTATTCTTCTAGTCCAATCCTATGCGTTCCTAGCTGCTGCTGATTCACCTGTATCATGTGTAAAAATGGGGGTTTTTGGGTCAACATAAGTTGGCGAGTGAACCTTATTAGATAAACATTTATTAATGAATTACTTGTTAGTTTATCAATGAAAAATTGTGCTTAATCATAAATGAGCAAATGTAAATAATCAAGCAGTGGCAAATAGCAATCACAACTATAACATACAATAACATATGATAGCATACATTAACATACCAACATCATACAATAAATAACATAATTGAAACTGTGCGATCAAGGCTCAATCAAACGGAGCCGATCGTATTGCATGTACTGAAAATGTAAATTGTCTGTGCGATCAAGGCTCAATCAACAGGAGCCGATCGTATTGCATGTACTGAAAATGTAAAATGTATGTGCGATCAAGGCTCAATCAAACGGAGCCGATCGTATGTGGGCACGCCAGGTTCAACCTCATAATGAAATGGGGAACATGCTCAACGCTCATAATGTAATGGGGAGCGGCGGCCTATGAAATTGTATGTACTGAAAATAATAAATTGCATCCAACAATAACTACACAACAGTTGAAACAAACTGAATACACATGTTCATGATATGATGTATGCACAATGGTTTAATTATAATATATATAACAAGACACATGATACACCCCAAAACGTGATTAAAACGGGAATTTGTAAAGATTCACTCACATTGGGTGTGTTGGATTGGAGATGGTGAGATGCGCAAGAATTAGATGAGCGGAACAACGAGAAATACTAACCTAAATAATAACGGAAAAAATATTAATGAGTGGATTTTATTAAGGATTTTAATGAAATTTTTAGATATATTTTTGTGAGTTTAGGGCTATTTTCTATCTTTAAAAATGTTATTTTTAAGTATTTTTAATTGATTTTTAAATTAAATTAAATAAATAAAAATATAAAAAATTTGTTTTTTTGCGTTGACCGTTGACCGTTGACCGTTGACCTGTTGACTTGTTGACCGGTTCGGTCAGTGACATAGTTTGCGCCGGGTGAGGCTCAAACCCGAGACCTCCCGTACGCGTGCACGCAGCTCTACCAACTGAGCTACGTGTCTAACCCGAAATAATCTTGTTTTTAATTATATTTATATACTAATTCGGTTTAACCAAAATTCTTTTAATTTCAAAAACATTTTAATTCAACGAACCGGTGCCAGTGACGGGTTTCGAACTCGCGACGTGTGACTTAGTGTTGCACACAGTCCACCGCTGGACTGTGTGTCTAACCTGGTTATTATCTCGGTTTTTATTATACTTAATAACTAACTGAGTTAACCCGGTTTAGTTTTTAAACAAAAATGCATTTTATTATATAAGGAGTGCGTGTATCAAGGATCGAACTCGGGACGTGTATGTTTTTTTGTTTGCACACAGTCCACCGCTGGACTGTGTGTCTAACCCGTTTATAATTCCGATTTTAATTAATCTTATGTCATCTCTGAACTCGTCTTCTTCATTTCAAACACAGACATCAATCAAAGCAACTGATACGCGATTAATTTAGTTAATGAACAAGATGAACAATTTGAAAGCATTGAACCGAAAAGTTTGGGGAAAGAAAATACTGAACAGATCGTCTTCATTCAGAGAATCCGGCGAAGCTCGTCGGCTCTGTTTTGGAACCTTCGGCTGTGAGAATCAATTAACAGGTTTAAGGGATTAGATGTGAAATTGAACTAATGAGTATTGATTATCAGCATGTTTGAATGAGCATACCGGTAATCAGCGAGTTTCCGACAAATCCAGGAGTTTTCCGGTGAAAACAGAAAGTCCAGCAATATCGTCTGTGGTTGATTATGAGCGATGGGTTAATGTTAGTAAGGTTCTAACAATTGATTGAAACAGTAAAGTCGAGGTATTTTACCGGTTTGAGGAAGAATACGGTTTTCCGGCGACTTTTGCAGAAAATTCGGTGAGTTGATTTAGACGTTCTGACGGTCTGAAAATGTGACGAGAGTGAAATGGAGTATTGGTATGACGTTTCTGAGTCGCGAGAGTGGTCTTGAATTGAAGTAATCTGGACTTGATTATTTTTCGGTTATAAAAACCGATAATGATGAGACTTGATGCTCAATCAATTCCGACTTGATTAAAAATCGTCGGTGCATCGGTTATAAACTGAATGTGCGAATAAACAAGCGATTTGACGATTGATTTGCCGATTTCCGTTTTTCAGTTAACGCAACCGGTTTAACCGAGTTTGTGTATAAATCTCATTTGTTTCCTAGAGATAACAGAAAACACAAAGTGGCGGAGTGGTGATGTGAGTGTGTGTTAAGTCGTTGGATCCAGTTCCGGCTGACCCGGGTTCGAGTCCCGGCAGCAACATATTTTTTTTATTTATTTTGTTTTAACTTTTTATCAAATATAATTTTTATAGTTTAGTTTATTTATTAATTATGTATCATTTTAAATCAAAATAATCATAAATATTCAACGTGACTTTTATAAATTGATATTCGATTACAAAACGGAGCGGGTTTTGGAAACCCGTTTTTGACAAATGTTACAAAGGCCACCATAACTCAACTTAAATTGGGCAGTTACACATTTCCGTAGCCCACCACGTAAGCTACGGTGCCCACCGTAGCTTACGGTGGGCAGCTTCATATTTCCATTTTTGCCCTTCGTGCAATCTCTTAATTCCCCTCTTCGATTAGGCTCTTGTAAGTAACCGCTAAAGCACGTTTAAACCCCCTCATTACGCTCTTCGGTACCTGAAAAGCCAAACGCATCGTAGACATCTAAATTGTAACAAATAAACGTTTAAAGCATGGAATATATATCATTTTAACGCACTTACGGGTTGTCCAAAAGACCACCCATCACATCCCCACACTTAAACATTGCTTGCCCCAAGCAACCATTTCACAAAAGTTTTAAACAAACAAGTGATCATCATATAAACCAAACATAAAAACATTGCCTCGTTATCAACTTCTACCATCATAACACATAACACAACCCTCACTAAACTCTTCTCTCTGCGACAAAGTAGCACTAGCAAGGTTGTGCTAGATCACTCAATATGAGTGTGTAAATGTGCGACAATAAGCTTGGATAACAATCGAGTCTTTAACTACAACTCGTCTAACATGCTCGTGAATCAGAAGGACTTTCGGGTTGTAACGAGGCTATCTATATAGGTGAGAATTGGTGGGAAATATTCATGTAGCTTGCTTAATCAACCCGATTTATTATTACATCAATATAAATAACACACTCAAATTGTACAACTAATCTTCCATCTTTTTTCTCTTTCTTCTTTCTTCTTCATTTCTTCTTCTTTTTCTTTTTTTTTCTTTCTTTTCTTTTCTTTTTCTTTTTTATTCACAATGCATTACACTATTGAAAGAGAACATACTGACATAACAAGAACAACTATCTAAACCGGGTCGATCAAAAGGTAGAATTTTTAGGACATAGGTTCGGGTGACAATTGAAAGGCTACAAGCTCAAATTTTGCTACTAATGTCCAACCCCCCGTCCCGCTCACTACCAAGCTCATATTCATAACTTATAGGTCCAACCCCCCAAACCCACACTCAACACACATCCAGACGAGGCTACCTAAAATGCCCTCATCATATTCACCAGCACGTAAACTCAAGTTTCGATAAGCATATATTATCCAAGTTCTATTAACACACTATACACACCGCCACTCAATCAAATAATAAATTCTCAATGACATATAGGTGTGGCTCAATCCTCACCAAGAAAGAATGGAATTGGGATAATGATGTGTCATGCATAATATGGTATTACTTTCAAACTTTAACAACTGTTTCGTTCGGTCACAAAAACAATTTCGAAATTCCTAAAACTTTTCCCCCATCCCCACACTGGGATACATTGTCCCCAATGTATGGGTCTAGAGGAATGATCACTTGTTTTCTTCAACATCATCTTTCTGTAAAACTCTCAAATCTGAATGTTTCTTTTTTTATATATAAAAACTCAACCAAAAACACCAACCCAACAAAACTATCAACCATGTTACACCCCCGACCTTCCAACCATAAACACAAAGCAACAAAATAAACTACATACTGTACAAAGGAAGAACAGAACCTGATCAGTAGTAGCGCGGTTGAGGAGGTCCGAAGATGGAGGTTATCATCTCCGAAAATTCATTAAATACAAATGCGCCACTTCCTTCGTCTCCTTGTTGTTGCTCCGAGCTCTGTTGCTGCTGCCCATACCGCGGGTCCACCCATTGAGAATGATGCATTGGCGGTATTGGGTAAGAAACACTGCCATCATAAGGTGGTAGGGTGGTGTAGTCAACTGGAGGCGGGTCCACAACCACGGGACGTCCTGCATGCCAATCTTCATGCATTCTTGTTGCTGATCATCCAAATACCGGTTGTTAATCTCCTGCTCAAAGGCATAGGCATGTGTATGATTCCAAGATTCTTGTCTATCAAAACTGTGCCTTAGTGCACGTTCCATGCTTGCGCCCATATATGTTTGGTGATAAAAAAACGTCCGTTCGGACCCCATTCCAGCTATCAAAAACCGAGGGCCTTTGATTTTCAATAACTTACTGCATGGTACCTTCATGAGCCCAATTCGTCTCATATGGAAATCTAGAAAAATCAAAGTACCCCCCGGTCGGAATACTACTCGACCCCCCTTGTTCCACATTCGATTGGCAACCTACGGTTCATCCATATAATCATCATCGCCACTCGGCCTTCGCCATCACTTTCAGAGTCATCCTTTCCCCCTGCCGAAGTGGCCACACATCAACCTTTAAAACCCTCCATCATTGACCTTCACTCTTCAGCTTATGATATCTTTCAGACTCTGAATACTTCCACCCAGCTCCCAGCTGGCGGATGTCAAATGGCTTAAACTTCTTGTAAGATCCCTTATCATCAGCATCAATCGCCCCGTACATCTTTAATAATGTAGTGATGAGACGACAATGCGGAATGATTTTCCGCTTGTCGCTGTTTCGATTGATCCAAAGATTGTTCATCACCAAAAAACGGAATGGAAACATGGGACCCCCAGTTAGCAAAGCATAGAGTACCGGCACTTCCGGCCTTCGAACTTCCGTCTTATCACCCCGCCTCGGGATGACGTTCTGCATACAAATTGCAAGCATGAGCTTCCCCTCAATCTTGAGATTCTTCCGATATAATTTCCCATGAGTAATACCCGGTAAAAACAGGTAATGTAACATGGTATTCCATCTCGGATACTTTTCGGGTTCGAAATAAAGATCTTCCAATCTCGGAAGCATATATTGATTAACTGGTTTGCTATCGAATTTCGCGACCCTCTCATTCTTGAAGCTCCACCCTTGTATGGAGAGCACCTAAGAGTGGATTTGCTATTAGCTAGCGGTAAGTGGGTGTCGAACACAAGGATTTGTGGAACTAGTGTTATCAAATGGTTGTACTATTATACTAATTACCTAATTTGTATAATTTAAATTTCAGATTTTCGATTGATGGATTAGATTTTAACTACTTAATACTTCAAAGATTGGTTCTTTTAACAGATTAATAGAAGAATGATCACCTTGAGTTTCCGGTTCAAAACGCATGTGTTCCAATTTTACTAGACAGAGTCACATAGACATGACTCGTGTTTGATTAACTAGTTGTGATAAAAGGGAACAAAGTACTCGGATTGAAATGCGAGGTCGTTACCCGATGACCAATTGATCAATACCCAACCTGTAAACCTTCCCGTGATATCTTGATTGTCAACGGCACCAAGAACGTACGAGATAAGCAATAAGCAAAATATCAACCAACAACTTACAAATAGTCAATCAACACCATAATCACAATAACATAGCAATTATTCTAGAAATAAGCAAATTGAAACACAATTGTTTACCGAACCTTCAACTCAAGATGATCACCGAAATGTTTAGCCACTCATGTTCTTACAATCAAACAAACTTCAATTTGTCTTGTTCATACGAATAAAAAACACTCAAATATTGTTTAGAACTTGTTAGAATCAATGAAAAACACCCAAAATCGCCTCCTATCTCCTCTACACTTCGTTCCAATAATTGATAATGTGAAAGGCCACCATAAACTTAAATTGGGCAGTTACACATTTCCCGTAGCCCACCACCATAAGCTACGGTGCCCACCGTAGCTTACGGTGGGCAAAAATTTCATTACGGCATTACACTTCTGTCTTACGGTGGTCTTCAAGAGGGGACACCACCGTAAGCTACGGTTGCCACCGTAACTTACGGTGGTCAGCTTCATTTTTTCCATTTTTGCCCTTCGTGCAATCTCTTAATTCCCCTCTTCGATTAGGCTCTTGTAAATAACCGCTAAAGCACGTTTAAACCCCCTCATTACGCTCTTCAGTACCTAAAAAGCCAAACACATCATAGACATCAAATTGTAAACAAATAAACGTTTAAAGCAAGGAATATATATCATTTTAACGCACTTACGGGTTGTCCAAAAGACCACCCATCAACTTATTTGACCAATTGTAAGGGGCAAGTTGGTTCTCAAAGATCGACTTGCGCTCGGGATATGACCAATTACGAGTATGAGAAGAAGATGTTGCAAAAACTGTGTTTAGAACTCGATATGGACATTATGAATTCCTGGTAATGTCTTTCGGGTTAACTAACGCGCCGACTACGTTTATGGACCTTATGAATCGAGTATGCCGACCCATGCTAGATAAATCGATAATAGTATTTATAGATGACATCTTAGTGTATTCCCGGAGCAAGACCAATCATGCAAGCCATTTGAGTGAAGTATTAGAAATTCTCCGTAAGGAAAAACTACATGCAAAGTTCTCTAAGTGTGCCTACAATTTGTCGGCCACGTGATTGACAAAGATGGCGTTTTATTGGATCCGTCAAAGGTAGAAATAGTCATGAAATTGATTCCTCTGAAGAATCCAAATGAAGTAAGAAGTTTTCTGGGTTTAGCTGGCTACTACCAAAGATTTATTCAAGATTTCTCCAAATTAGCTCTACCCATGATTAAACTAACAAAGAAATGTGTGAAGTTTGTCTGGACCCGAACAAGAGAAAGCATTTCAAATCTTGAAAGAGAGGCTGTCTAATTTACCGGTGCTAACTCAACCAAATGGAATAAAGATTTAGTTGTATACACTGACGCCTCGCGTCAGGGGTTAAGGGTGTTTTAATGCAACGAGGTAAAGTTATAGCATACGCCTCAAGACAACTCAAACCACATGAAGGAAATTAACCAACGCATGATCTGGAATTGGCCGTTGTGGTGTTTGCATTAAAACTATGACGATATTATTTATATGGAACAAAGTGTACCATATACTCGGATCATAAAAGTCTCAAATACTTCTTCGAACAAAAAGATCTCAACATGAGACAACGATGGTGGTTAGAATTGATAAAGGATTATGATTGTGAAATCCTATATCACCCGGGAGAGGCAAATGTAGTGGCGGATGCCTAAGCCGAAAGGACCATCCACCCACAATTCGAGTGAAGTCTATGAGGATGATAGTTACGCCTCATCTCCTCGAGATGATACGGGAAGCACAAATCAAGTCATTAAATGCAGAAGATCCTAAGAAAGAAAGAACAAAAGGGATTGCGGATAAATTGGAGGAAAATGCTAATGGAATCAAAACTCAGTTTGGGCGCATCTGGATTCCTTGGTTATGCGAAGTAAAGGTGATATTACTCGAAGAAGCTCATAAATTATGATACTCGATACATCTGGGAGCAACAAAAATGTATCGAGATTTAAAGAAGAATTATTGGTGGCTGGGAATGAAACGAGATATTGTTAAACATGTCGCTAAATGTTTAACATGTTCACAAGTGAAGGCGGAACAACAGAAGCTATGTGGTAAATTACAACCTTTGGAAATTCCGATATGAAAATGGGAAGATGTGACAATGGATTTAGTGACTAAACTTCCCAAAACATGAAAAGGGCACAATGCCATATGGGTAGTTATGGATCGACTCACCAAGAGTGCCCACTTCCTACCTATCTGAGAGGACTATTCACCAGCAAGGATGCCAAAAATTTTTGCTAATGAAATTATAGCTCGCCAAGGAGTACCCGTTTTCATTGTATCTGATCGAGACACTAGATTTACATCACATTTTTTGGCAAAAGTTTCATGAATAAATGGGAACGAAACTCCATTTTAGTACCGCCTTCCATCCACAAACTGATGGACAATCAGAAAGGACCATTCAGACACTTGTGAATATGTTGAGAGCATGTATCTTAGATTTTGGGGGAAACTGGGATGACCATTTGCCACTAGTTGAATTCGTATACAATAACAACTACCATAATAGCATTCAAATGGCACCATACGAGATGTTGAATGGGAGAAAATGTAGAACCCTCGTGTGTTGGGGGGAAGTGGGACCGAGAGATATCACGCCTAATGACGTAGTGGCTAAAACTAACGGAAAGATCGATATCATGCGGGCCCGATTGAAGGCGGCACAAGACCGACAAAAAGCCTATGCAGATCGAAGAAGACGACCCATCGAGTTTCAAGTAGGGGACCACGTACTATTAAAGGTTTCACCATGGAAGGGAGTGATTCGGTTCTGTAAACGAGGAAAGCTCGGTCCTCGTTACATTGGGCCTTTTAAAATCATGGCGCGGATTGGAAAAGTGGCGTATCAGTTGGATTTTCCACCGGCGTTAGATGGAATACATGACACATTTCATGTGTCAGAATTAAAAAGGTGTCTCGTGGATGAAACCGCTTATGTGCCTCTTGATGATATCGAATTGGATAAAAAATTGAGTTATGTCGAGAGACCAGTGGCTATAAAGGATAATAAAGTGAAGCACCTTCGCAACAAGGCCATTAGACAAGTTTTGGTCTAATGGCAACATTAAAAAGATCGGATCTTACTTGGGAAGCGGAGGATGAAATGCGTGAACACTACCCAGAATTGTTTGGTACGTATTTAGGTTTCGGAGATAAAACCTTCCTTTAGGAGGGTATATTTATAACATCCCAAATTGCTCATATTTTAAATTTTATACGGTTATGACTTAGAATGAAATATAGTAACTAGCATTCCGAATCAAATAAAATATTAGCAAAGTATGTGTATTAACATGAAATTGGTAACAAAGAGTGGTTGTCATAATTTGGAAAATAACCATTCTAAGAATAAAGAAATTAACATGTAAGAACTTCATAAGTGGCAAACTTGAGGGGTTAAATAGGGGATACAAGAAAAAGGGACTTATATAATGAAAACAAATATAAAAAACACACATTCTTCAACATATGTGTGTGTATTCGACCAGAGCAAAGAAAAATAAGCGGTAAACCCTTGTTTTATCACAATTTAGCAAATTGAAAGAGAATTAAAGCTAGAATTGATGCATGAACACCAATTCGTCATCATCTAAGAGTTCTTAATATAAGGTAAGTTGAATTTCATGATTTGAGTGATTTTGTAGAAAGTGGAGTGAATTCAATCCATGAGTTTATGTTAAATTAGTATGAATATAAGTTAGAATCACACTATAGTAAAGAATTTTACTTGAAATTGCCCACTTTGATGGTCTATATTGAAAACCCATTTGAAATGATAATTGATGATTATGTAGAAGTAACATATATCTAATGTTAAAATATAAACTTGTAGGTATTAGAGATTAACTAGATAAATTGTTGAGGAATAAGGATTTGGTGAAATCAATTGATTATGATGATCTATGATATGAACTAGTAGAAACATGCTTTGGATACTTGTACATAATTCTTTGTTGATGGTACCGCACCAAGTGTTTGATGAAATGCCTTAACTAGAAATTTTGTGATTTGACTTCGAACCCTATATAAAGATCATGAATTGAGTATATAAATGATACATATGTTGAGTTTTGCAATACCTTACTCAAGGATGAATGTGAAGTAGGAATTGAAATCTAAATATATACATTGATGTATAGGGATAAAGAAAGAAGTACGAACAACACGAAACAACAAGGAAGTCAAGAGCAAGCTATGTTACTTATCGAATCCAAACTTAATAGTAGCATTACTTTTGTTCTAAAATTTGATGGAATGATTATACTATTGTTTTAATGCAATTAAGTTTATCGATTAGAATGTTAAGCTAGGGAAGAATTGTTGTTAATGACTTAATATAAATGGGTCAAACATTTGGAATGCTATATTAGAGAAAGATTATGTCGTTGACTTGTAAAGAGCGGGTCAACCGGATAAGAATGTAAAGTAAAAGAATTGATTTGCGTTGACTTGTATAGAACGGGTCAACAGATAAGAATGTAAAAGTAAAAGAATGTATTTGCATTGACTTGTATAGAAGGGTCAATCGGATAAGAATGTAAAAGTAAAAGAATGGATTTGTATTGACTTGTATAGAACGAGTCAACCGAATAAGAATGTGAAAGTAAAAGAATGTATTCGCGTTGACTTGTATAGAACGTGTCAACCGGATAAGAATGTAAAAGTAAAAGAATGGATTCGTGTTGACTTGTTTAGAACGGGTAATCCGAATGAGAACGGGAAAGGTTTAAGAATGGTTATGAGTTGAACCGATGCGAATGGGTTAACAACTTAATGTTGTTTAAGTCAAGCAAAAATTTTAAGGTTAAAGTATGTGATGATAGAATGATTATATAAATTTATTATTAGTTATTACACTGAATATAACATGAAATTTTAATCAAACTTGTTGTGATGTTAAGGTAAGGCTTCTGCTTAATGTCGCGCCTCGCTCGGAACGAACACATTACTTTGCCCTTTACACGCTTCCGGTTCAAGTTTGGATGGATTAGCGGGTCAAAACAAATACTTGGGGATATAAACTTCGTTTTCTTTAGACACTTATATCTTTATGCATAACCTTAAAGTTTGTATTTTGGAGGGGTCATGTAGTTGAATACTCCTTGTAAATTAATGTTTATGTTGTTTTTGTACAAATTCGCGTCAGGGGTATTTTGGTCAAAATTTCTCTTTATGATACGAAGGTTTAAGTTATATGAAGTTTTAACGTTTTGACGAAACAGACGTTACAAGTGCTGTGTGGATCTTGTGGATTTTGAGAGATTTCTGATTGTTTAATAATAGGTTTTTGTTTAAAAATACGTTGATTGTAAATAAACTTTTACTCTGTTTCAAAACAACGAAAAACGAATCAGTAGTGAGAGCTGATTGTTTATATCAAATTGATTGGGAAATCGAATTTGATTGACTAAGCTCTGATACCAATTGTTAGGATCTGAGTTTGATATTGTTTGATTGTTTAAGATGAAAATCAATGAAAGAAGATAAACAGTAATGAAATAGTGCAGCGGAAATAATAAACTTTAAACTACAACAATAGAGACATTGTTTTCATCAACATGCTTTTGTAAACTTTGATTCACGTATGCATGCAAATATTACAGCTCCCACTCAGCCTAAGATCATTCTAATTTGTCCGTACAGAATGTTAGAAGGAAAGTGATAAATAGAACAGTACATGCACTGTTCTATAGCAAACCAGTGTGTCATCTAGGCTGAGTTCACCTTGACAGTGACATCTAACGAGCTAATAAACTCTAACATCTGCTAAGTTAAAACATTGTTACATTAAAATATAAACTCTGTTGATCCATCATTTGTTGATAGAAACTTTGATCAACTTTAACCTCTATTGGTCTAGCAGACCTTTGCTTCAACAGTTCTTTAAGTCTTCAATAACAGAGGTTATCTTTAGAAGACCATAGACATTGAGTAGAGCTTGTACTCAACAGTCTTTGTAGAACAATCTTTAGCGTAACAGACCTTTGAGAGCAGATGTTGATGTCTTTGCCTTTGGGAGGAGTTGAATCTTCAAAACATTATTTATTATTAATCAGATGATACAGACCATTTTGGCTTTCTAATCATCTGTTTTTTATAAGATTCAATAGATCCAATAGTTATCACATTTATACACCCGTCGTGGATGCGTGTGCTGGAGTTGACACATCAAGGAAAGCGTACTTCTTATCGTTTTATTCATTGCACGTTTTGATTATTTTAATGGATAATTAGTTATTAATTTTGTAGGTTAACAGTCACACACACAATTGAAAGCCAACCTTCGGATGTGAGGAGTAAAGAAACGGATTTTATAACTGGCTAATAAGGTTAGTCTTATTCTTATTCTTTTTTGTTTATGCTACTTAAATTGTGTCAAAGTTTGTTGTTTTACATTTGGGTTTAATGTTGTTGCATGTAGTATATATTTCATCTCACTAATATGTCATGAATGAGATATTGGAAGTGACAATTGAAAGGTAGTCAAAGATATGGATTTGATAGCTACCAGTAATACAAGTTGATATGTAGAGATCCAAGGAAACGCGATAGCATCACTAACTCACAATGCAGATTCAAGTAAAAATGTGATAGCATTATTAACCCACCACAAGATTCACATTTTTCCAACTTCAAGAGAAAGTCCAAGAAAGACGTTTCAGAGTTGGTTATCAAAGCGTTATGTGTTTGAAAGTAACATTTTTGTTTTACACAAAAATTGGTTGTGTTGCTTATTTTTGTAAAAGTATTGTCCTTAGTTCTAATAGGATTTTTTAGGTTGAAATTTTGTATGAAAATCTTATGTATCCGAAAGTAACAATATGCAACAACCGTTAAGGATGCATTTATATTATAAATGCTCCGTTCGCTGTGTCTATGGCACAACGCGCGCGAGCATAAATTTACTTTATTTTAATTGATAATTTGGTATATAATATCCTATAAATAAATATAATATAACGGAGTGAAAAATATTATTTAGTATATTTAAATGTTTTCTTAGATGTTTGTATATTATTTAGTATATTTTCGAATGACAGTTATTTATACATTACATAATTTAACGTTACAATAAATTAAACATTAGAATCCTCTTCGGCTAGTTAGTTGGTGGTTGATATGCTTTGGGTTGGCTGGATGAATCGTTCAATCTGAACAGAACGCATGTGTACTTATTTGCCAAGGATACCAACCCATGTACAAATTTAAAAATGTGGAACACAAAGAAGACCCATTTAACCTATTAATCAAGTTGTGGACGAGAGAAATGTAACTATTATTTATGAAAAAATAATTTATTTTATTAATATGGAGATAGACGTAAGTTTAATAAGTTTATATATTTATAGTTTATAAAACCATTACAACTTATATAAAAAGATGTTCTGTAAATACAACTTAAATTTTTTAAAACTAATTAAGAGAAATAAATAAGGGAAAATAAACTAATAGGGCCTACATCTAGGGATATTTTGAAAGTCTTTGGGTATTCATAAACCTTCATTAGGCGCTCGTTCATGCCCGCCCCAATGGCATCATAGACCTTTTCAGGTATACTTTTTTAAGATATTTCTACAATCCTATTCTATGTGAGATTTAAATCTAAGACATCCAAAACTAAACTTAGATATATCTAAAGTTTTTATTTTTGCCAATAATTCATCAACCCTATTGGTTGATTAATAGAGTACGTGGACATTCTCATAATAAAACATTAAAAGTTTCAAGCGTTTAAAGTTTAAACTATGCAACTATCATCACTAGATGGATTCCTTAATAGAGTTACACATAATGTATAAGAAAACATGCCAAAATATATATATTTTTTGAATGGTAAATTTCTTTAATACCTGCCGTTTATGGGATTTGAACTCAAGACTTTCCTTGTAAGGTGTTTAAAGATTTTACCTTTGTCAATGAGCCATCACCCCATTAGTCCAAATTATTTTTCTCTACTTAGAAGTATATCTACCACATCGTAATCGAAAGCACATATAGATAACTTATGGACAAACAAAATGTTAAAGATTTATAATCCTTTTTGAAATTAAAATTGAACATTGTCCCAAATGTTTACCAAACCAAAGAAGCAAAAATAATTCGAAATCTATTCACGGGTCGGGTTGGAGCAAAATTAACTTGTTGTTGGACTCACTATCACAATACGTGTGTCCATAATAAATATATAAACAATAAAATAACATGATAGCATATTAGTATGTGAAGTAAAACTAGAAATAAAACACATAAAAGTTTGTAAATAGGAATATCAGTCATCAACGGATAATAGATAGCATGTAAAAATTTTAATGTTTGTAAGAGTGGCACCGTAAATCGAGTATTTCTATTATATGTTTGCACTGTTTAAAAAAATGGCTGTTAAGATATCAATTAATGTATTTAATTATCGTAGCGTGCGCCCTAAATTGACAGCTCGCGCTAAAAAGACTTGAAAGATTGAACTTGGATTGTCGAATAAACTGAACCTTTGTTGGACTATCGTGCTTAGGGGGAAGCATCGACTTCTATTCGATTGTTAAATTAGGTGCTGGTAGTTACTTTATCATGGATTTTTCGGTTTTGTTTATTAATATGTTAATAGTCTGAAGCATGGTTGTAAAACAAGGTCTCCAAGGCCGACTAATTTCCGAGTACTTCCCGAGTAATCGTTACAAGGTAGGCTGCCGAGTCGATTTTCTTTACTATGCCTAATTACTAGGATTTGATCATACACAATTAACCCTGCGAATTGGATTTTGTTGGGCGACTTGGTCCAAATTTCGCTTAAAAAAATTAAAACAAAAATCATATGCCCATCATATTAAAGAATAAATATCATTTTCACGTATTTTGTTATAAATATTAGTAAATTTATGTTACTTAACATATATTAAGTTTTACAAAAAACTAACTTCTCTATAATTAAACATGTCCAAGTATTCCCTGAGTACTCTCCGCTTAAGTGAGTACTCTCAACTCACTAGTCGACCGACTGGGAAGCGTCTTGCGACTTTTGCAACCATGTCTGTAGTTTGTATAGGGAAGTAACCACATAAGATTTAGTATAATTAATCAACAGTGGATAAATATATAAAATGTTTATCCTAATGGGTTAATTACGCTAAAGTTATTTACTCTAGTTATAAAATTAATTATGCTAATTATAAAATAATTACTTAGCTATACAATCTAATTACTTTAGATGAAGAAATTATTTCATTAGTTATAAAAATAAGCACGCTAGTTAAAAAGGTAATTATTTCTTATCGTATAATTACTCGATTAGGATAGCCATTTAAGCATAACTAAAATAATTATCGATTGTAGTGTAATTACAGGATTAGTAGAGTAATTTCATGCATAACAATAGTATAGCCTTCAGCCATTGATAGTATTGCCTAGTAATTTAATGTATATCTAAAGGAATAATTGATTGTAGTGTAATTACTTGATCAATAGAACAATTTTATATACAACTAGCATAATTATTGTACTCTTAAGCAAGCATCTAGCGTTAAATTTGCAGCATTTCATACCCTTACTAATCAATGTAATTTCAATTAATCAATCTCTGATTAATCAGTTATTTACAATTCTGTCACTAAGTTTTCTTTTGTTCCTTTGATTTGCACGCTTAGTAGGATAAATTGATTTCTATTTGATCCAAACATCACACACACACACATATATATATATAAGAGAGAGAAACAAGTTCTACTAAAAACGGAAAAATGTGCAAAAACACTAGGAACAATTTCTAATACGAGACGTGGCTGGGACGCTAAATTACACTCGGGAATGTGATCGTCATTTGTACCTTTTTGTTGTATATTTTGAAACATTCCTTTTGTCAACGATCCTATCCTTTATCAAATTCCATTTTTTCGTTTACCTATTCTCCAAGTTTTCAGGATTTCTTGCGTCTAACACTCGGGGATGTGATCGTCATTTGTACCTTATTGTTGTATGTTTTGAAACATTCCTTTTGTCAACGATCCTATCCTTTTTCAAATTCCATTAATATCGATGGTTACGAAAATTTTTCACAATTCTTTTACCATTGTTTGATATCTACTCGAGTAAATTATGTTTTTCTGGCGTTTTCGTTTTCCTTAGGTTACGTGGTTTTTTAATCCTTGTTTATTTTATGTGGTGTTTTATCACGATAATGGTGTTTTAGGCGTTTTAATTAATATAATACATTTGGTGATATTAGTTTCTTCTCTTTTTGGCGTCTTTGTTGTTTAGTATAGGTTTTTTTAACCCTGTAATGAAAGTTTAATTGAAGCACCCTTGTTTTGTTATTGAAAGTTTAAACACCTGAATTGAAGCACTCTTTATATCAATCGACTTGTATCATCATTCTGATCTATAGCCCTAACACATCCGTTTGTAATATCGGAAAAAAAACTTAACTCCGTTAAGTTATTTTTAACGACGAACCATTATACAAATAAAATGAAAAAAGGTTGGACCACTGTCGAGAATAAACTCAGTTGGGATTATAATTGGCCAAAAATAGCCAGATTGAATTATTTAAATCTAATTTATCATTTTTTAATACACATGATCCTCATGCTTGAGAGTAATATAAAGATAAAGTTAAGTTAATCATGTTATTTTGAAATAAAAAACTTTGTATAAAATATTCTTAAGAGCATACGGCGTACCCTTATGAGCGTGAGAGTGCATCGTCCATGTCAGCTCACGGTGTCGCCAACCTAACATCGAGTGAGATGACGACATGTAGGGAAAACTTTATTTTGCTTTAGCCAATAAAATGGTGACGATAAAGCAATTTTTTAAGTATAATATTCATTAAAATTTAACTCAAAACATAACTCAAGCCTCGTATTCGTAGACAGAATCCACAATCACACATTGATAAGACCATAGTTGGTACAAACTAGCAATTTATCAACTTGAATATTTGTGTGTTTTGAGAAATGTGTGTTTTAATTTCCAAAAGATACTAAACGCGCCATAGAAGGAGAGTGGGGGGTATTCAAAAGATTTTATGATTGCATATTTTATTGCAATGATCTCATATATATTTAATGAGTTCATTTGGACAATCACATCCTAATTAGAATCGATAACATATTATTTAATGCGCATTATTTCTCAGAAGCTCTTTAATATATTGGGCATGTTTGGCATGGAGTTTTTAGAAACTTTTAGGAGCTTCAAGCTTTAAGCTTTTAAGAAAAAGCTCCAACTTAATAAAAAGCCTTGTTTGGTTGAAGGAGCTAGAAGCTTTTAGGTTAGGAGCTTGAAACTTTTGGTTAAACGCTCCTACTAGTAGCGTTTAAAGGAGCTACAAGCTTTTAGGAAAAAAAATGACTATTTTAACCTCTAAAAATAAGGAACTTTCTAATGTACCAACTTTTTAATGTCCATTTTGATCATTTTATACATTTTATTAAAAGCTCCAGCCACTCTGCCAAACACCTAAATATATCTAAAAAGCTACAACTACAGCTACCAGCTTCCAGCCTCCAGCAACCAGCTTCTAGCCTTCAGCCACCACTTCCAGCTACCAACAACAGCTACTTTTACCAAACATACCCATTGTGGAAAAAGAGCATAAAATCTACCTAAATATGTAAAGAAATCATGTGGGGATACTATTTTATAATATATCTAAATACAATCTGATATCCAGCGATGCTGTAAATACTAAGGTTTATGGACAGGTTTAAAAGGGTACCACAAGTGTGATTTTGTAGGAAGAAATATTTAAAAAAGAAGATCATATAGATATCCTGAAGATGAGTTATTTTGGAGATGCTTCTGGAAATGATAGATCTGCAAGAGCATCATCATCAAGAAAAGGGAAGAAGAGTAATTCAGACAAGCCAAAACAACCCCAGAGAGGCCTTGGTGTTGCTCAGTTGGAGAAGATTAGGCTGCACAGTGAATTAGGGTTTCATCCAACTAATATCCATCCACAGGTATGCACACTTCTCACTAACAATATCTGGGCTTTTGAGTTATCATGGGATCCTGTGCCTTAGTGCTGAAAACAAAAACCTTTGCTTTTTGTTCTAGTAAATCAACTAAATCACAACTTTTTTTTTGAACGACAAGGTTACATATAATCCCTACTTATTACACCAAATTTATCCCATACTAGGAATTGAATCCTTGTCTCTCCCCAGGAGGTACAAAGCCTCTACCACCCCACCAAAGCGGTGATGTATAAATCACACTTATGGTTTTAATAGTTTCTAGTTTCTTGATGTGTATGTTACAATCGAATATAATTTATGAGCGCGCTTATACTTGGAGAAGAATATCATGATTCATTACTAGTCGCCTTCATCTTCTTTCGCATACACTTCGTCATCCACAAGTTATAATACTCCACAAGGACAACTTCATGGTGTGTGGCGAATGTTGAAAGTTTCCCAACAACACATATTAGCCCTATAGGAATCTATAAACCCTCTAATTTATGTCATCGGTTAAAACTTATCACTTTTGCATAAATCTGTTAACACATATTTCACTCATTCTCATAGTCCTATAAATTAACTATCTTTTGCAGATGGGTATGGGTGACCTAGAAAGATCTAACATGGCATATGTTCAGTCACAGCCTAGCAGTGACCTGAGGTATAAGTCTTTCCAATATTTATCACCAAGTTGATAATTAATCTAGCCTGCCTCTTGTCTTTAAAAAATCTTCATCTTTGTTTGGATCAATATATAATAAAATTTCCTACATGTTGTTCTTATACTTTTCTTACAAATTATTAAGAGTTTTAATTTCCAACTCCAAATTATTTCACTAAATAATCTATACTTTGCTCAATCTTATTATGTTTTCTTGATTTGTAGCCACTCAAGACTCGAGATTAAATGCAACTTTTTTTGGCATTAGGATTATACTATATTTTCATGTAATGAATTATATAAGTCTTCCATATTTGAATCAGGTGGATTAATGCAAGCAATGCTATATATGAGGCTGAATGCTATGCAAAGCCAGCAATAACTGCTCACCTTTCCAAGTTAAAGTAGAGGTAAGCGTAAATCCATAACCACGTGTTCTATTTGCACTGGTGGAACTAGTGTCTGCGGTCGCCCAGAATTCGTCAAATTTTCAATAAAATATAAGGTTTTAAACATTATACAAGTTGGACCCTTGGTTGTAATCGAAAAAGAAGAAAACTTATGATCCCAACTAATAAGTTTTGGTTCCGCCAGTAAATATTTGTACTAGTATATATATGCTTAACAGCATAAATGATATATGATCACAATCTAGTCTTGTACAACACTGACAGTTTTTGTTTTTGTGTGATGCGATCATATGTATAGGATACCTTGAGAATGAAGAATTGGAGTGAATCTATGGGATCAAGCAGTCACAATACTGATTCAAATGGCAGTCAAGAATTGGATTTAGAGCTAAGACTTTCGCTTTAGTAATAGTGTAAATTTACTTTGGGGCAGACATGTCACGAATGTTAACTTGTAAGCACAAAAGAAAACCAAATGCCTTGGAAATCCAGATGTTTTGGATGCATGTAATCAAGAATCATTCATCTGATATTGTGTTTATTTGTGTTAATTAATCAGCTTTTTTTTCATGGGAAACTTGCGCACAGTACGTCATAGTCGAGTTGGGATTTGAATCCATTACTTGATTATAGGATATACATAGCTTGTAGCATATCCATATCAATGAGTGTAGTAAAGTTCTTCAAATTCAAGTGGCTGAAAATTTTATTCTGTACATTGAAACATAGACGAAAACTTCATTAGGGTGAGGAGGGGTCTCGGGCCCCCTAATTTTATCTTCCAAAGTGTGTAGTTTAGCCTATACTCTTTGAAAAATATTATCTCAATTTGACTTTTTTACATGTAAGAACTTGTAATTTTAGTTGCTAATATTTTCGATTCCAATATTGAAGTTCCGCTATTGCATCGATGTATTTAAAAGTGAGCTTAATTGGGGAGTGAATTAGAACTTGGATTAGAGATACCTTGAGTTTAAAATCGAATTAATTTTTTTGAGTTGATCAATAACCATCGTTCTTTGTCATTTGATGTCAAATTTTCAAGAATAGTACATTTTACTTTAGATTGATATTAGTATAATTTATTTCTGAAGTAAACTGCATATGCTAAAGTCAATAATACATTTGTCATTATAACTTTAAAAAGTGGGCTAAATAAATATGATTCCTTTATAAATTAGTATATTATCTGAACATGACATATAAGTCCATTTTTTTTTATCTTCACGTGGTTCATGAGAAATTTAACTTTATTAAAGGAGATGCGGGAAACATTAAAATACTAAGATAATTCAAGATACGTGGTGCCTTGTGGGGAATAATGCTTTCTTAAAACAATAATAATATTTGATAATTATTTTTGTTTCAAAATTGGTAATCAACATGAGATGGACATACTTTCAACATCAATTTTCAGTTTGAAGTATTTTCAGATCAATTGTTCTACAAGAAAAATGTGTTTGTTTGTAACATAGTTTGAAATCTTAATTCGAATGTTGGGTTATATAAATCTGCTGATGATGAAAGCCAAAACTCGAATGAATCATCTTTTTTGCTTGATGGAATAAGGTTGAAATATAATCAAAATACCAAAAGTCACCCCCGCCCCCCGAAAGCTTCTCAATCAACCAACTAAAACAACTGGAATAAACACCTAGGTTAAAGTACTGGAAGACAAAGTACAAGTGCCAAAAAGAAAAGTGTTGCTCAACAAATCAACAACTGACTCAACAAGTCAAAGCTGAAGACTAAAGACTAGTTAACATGTCAACTCAGAAGACTAAAGTACTGCACACCAAAAGTGTTAGAATCCTTCCAATAGTTTTGGTTCCCAGCATTTCCTTATATTTTCAGTAATTTTAATGAAACAATTGTTTTACCCAATTGCCAAGTAGTTTTGCAAAGTTTTGGTAGTTAGATCATTTAATAGGTTGTTTAGAGTCGCTTTCGTGATGACGTCACCATCAGTTCTCTCCTCTTATAAATAGAACAGTGATCAATGTAAAAAAAACTCTTACAGCTTAATTTCCTCTATCACAAAAGCTAGAGAAAGAAAAACATAAGAAGTACAGGCAGAGAGTGCGCTTGGTGAGGGGGGTGAATTATACCTTGATTGAATATAATTGAATCATTTGACAATTATTTTCCAAATCCAGTTGTGTATTGATTGATGTGTTTATTATCATTGTTTTGATGAATTTCTAAACTGTTTTATCAAAAACACACACAAACACACACTCTCAGATCCAACAATCGGTATCAAAGCTGGTTACACTGAATTACTTAAACGTTGATTCAGAAGATAAACTGAGCTCATATTGATAACTGATTGAAGTGACCAGGACTTGAGAAGAATTAGGGCAACAAGAACATTTAATTGTTCTGATACTATGTTTTCTAAGAAAACCTCGATAGAACTTAGAGAGATGCCAATCACTCGTGATCCTCACAATATCGGATCAACAAACAAGCCTCTCATGCTCATTCACCATGAATTTAAGATATGAAAACGAAGGATGGGTCACCACCTTTCCTAGCAGAACATAAGTTGCTGGAGGTCGGTGGTTTATGGTCCTTATGTTCTTTTTGTGTCTAGTTATGAAAAACCCAAACACAAATGTCCCTAAGAATCCCACAGAGCAAGATTTCTAGAAATAGGAGCTCGATGCTAAATAGAGGAGTGTTGTGTTAGAGCTAAGAAGTGATTGGTCAGTTGGTACGGCGAAGCCCTGCTGATTTGTTTACTCGCATCTGTACTTGCACGTCTTTGAATATAACAGAAGCAGTTAAACAGTAAGTTCTATCTTGTTCATTTTGTCAACCTCTCTAGCAATGAATTCCGCCTCTGCTAGTTGACTTGGATTCACTTTCTTCTTCATCACTTTCCCGAACTGAACTGGATTTTGGACGAATTAATGGACGAAATGGACTAGGATTCTAGGAATTCACGTTAATCTACATTCTAATCAATCCTTAACGAATTCAGACCTAAAATCAGACTTAATCATGTCGAAATCAGTAACATTCATCCGTTTGGAGACTTAGCTGTTTCGTACGAGTAGAGAGACCCCTCGCACGAAAAGCTGAATTGAACCATTCGTACGAACAAGTTACAAGAAGTTCTTAAAAGTTACAAGTTTCAGATTTTACAAGTGTGATTCGCACGAACCTAACATCCGTACGAGCATGTCACTCGTATGAATATATCTTGGCACTCGAACGAACGAATCTTGTCACACGAGTAACTGTGTTGTGCAAATCATCTTGTTCTTACAATTTTCTGGTTCATACGAACGGATCTTATTCGCACGAAGTGTTTTAGTATCCGCACGAAGGAATTTTTCCGTACTAATCAGTTTTTTTTCGGAAAGCGTGTTTTCGAAATTTTACAAAGAATGTCTGAAGTAGTTTACAACGCATTTGCTACATCGGCTGTCACAACCACAGCGGCTCAGAACATCAATCTTGAAAACGAGATGGGCACAATGACTAAACTGCCAAAGATAATGAACATAGAGGATTTCGATAGTTGGAGTGAGCGTTTCATGAACCGGGTCCAGGCTAATCCTTTACTTGCTGGTTCGCGATCGAAGCTAAATATATAGCATCGTTTGGTGAAAATGGCCTCGAGAAGACTGTTGCTCAATTTTCAGATGTTGAAAGAGAAAGGTTCATCAACGAGAAGAAAATGATGAATATTCTGCAACAATCCATTAAAGAAGATATTCTGGCATTACTTCAACACGATGATGATGCTCAATCATTGTGGAATGCTCTCCGACTAAAGTTTCAAGGAAGTGCTCAACTTCAAAAGAGTAAAAGGGCGTTGCTTAGCAAAGAGTTTAATATCTCCACGCTGATTAATGGTGAAACTGTGAAGCAATTGATCGAGAGATACTGTCATTTGGTGGTTCAAATGAAGAGAATGGGTATTATGAAGACCAATGAAGAACTTGTTGACAAGTTGGTAGATTCTCTTCCGCAAGGTGAATGGTCTACTTAGCTGACCATACTGAAGAATGGAACCGAATATAGCAACTTTTCATTACCTCGTTTCATTGAAAGGATGGAGGGACACGAACTCGAAATGCAGAAGATGGCAAAGAACAAAACCGTTCAAGTTCAACAAGATGTTAATCTTTACTTCAAGAACAGTTCTATTGCTCAAATACAGTCCCGGAAGATCCAGACTGCCTTTAGTGCTTACAACTCGCCAAGCACATCACCAAAACAGAACAACAGCTTTCAATCTTTTCCATCAGTTGATCCTAACACGCCTTCAAGCCAACAGTCATCTTGTGGTTCAAGCCAACCCCAGATTAACCAAACCACTTCATCATCTCATCCTAATCAAAGAGTCTTGCAGTGCAACATTAATGTAGATTTTCAGAATGCGCAGAATTTCGATGAGAAGACCGCGAAGCAACACATTTCTTTACTAGCTTCGGTGCTCGAGTCTTATGATAGTCTAGTCGCAGGGAAAACGGAAACTCGGAAATGACACAAGAAGATTATGATCAGAAAGATCCGGTTGAGATGGAGCTGATTGACATCAAATGGTATCAATTCCCAATTTACCTCATCACCTATTGGAATCCGGAATTTTGCACTAATGATGAATGACCAAAGGCACATGGATACAATTAACCAGGAGAAATTGACCTTCTAGACCAACTTGCACTTCTAAGTATCAAAGCCAAACAAATTTTACAATAAAACTGGTAAAACGTTTCCTGGTATGGAGGGCAGGGGTAAAATTTGAAAAGGACAAGTCCATAGTTGAATGTTATAAGTGTTAGGTCATTTTACTAGGGAATATAGAAGTCCTATAAAGAACCAGACATCCTATGTGACCAATCATAGTCAAATGAATCGATCTAAGTCAACTTATGGACAGAAATCTAGTTTTTACAAATGCACATCAATATTCTTCCCTAAATTCCCTTTGTCCATCCACACAGTATACTACTCACCTTACACATGGACCAGTTCAAATGGTATATCAATATACTAATCAGCCATTACAATACCAACTTGCTCATGTTAACATGCCACATACACATGTCCAAACACCTTCACAGTTACAAGTTCAATCCCAGGCTCATGCACCAGTAGTTTCCCAAACTACTGGTTGCCCTTCACGAGAAACCACTCAACGAAATTTTTTTACTTAAATCTTTGTAGATTGGAGCAGGTTGCTTGAGGATTTAAATGATGAACAATTTTGGCATGGTTGCAATGGATCAAGACAATAAAAACCTTGCACTAGTGGCATTTGAGACCTTAAGTGACTCTTTAGATCAAAACACTAGTGAAACTGCTGGTTCTTGTCTTGTGTCACATGCTGAGTCAATAACTGACGAACTCATTCAGAATGTTGACATATCCACATGAATATTGAAAGAACTTTTTTTAACAATGCATCAACGCATTTGGGGATATCAAAGCAGTGAACATCATGATAAGAGAAAAAACTAAAATTTCTGAGAAACTTTTGAATCAAACCATGATCTCTCACAAAGAAGCCTTAAAAGAAAGAGATCAAATTATCGCAGATTTAAAACACGAAGTCACTGTTAATGCTGCATAGTTAGGGTCACTTCTCACAAAATATCAAACATGTCAAAAGGAGCTTGAATCTACCTAAGTGAACTTCCAAAAATGGGTAGAATAATGGAAAGGTTTTGGGATTTTGTTAAACCGACCAACATACACAAAGCAATGTAAAATTTGGTGTTGGCTATCATCACACACAAGGACCTAGTGATTACACTCCTAAAACTCAGGATAAGAATGAAACGTAGTTCATTTCTTCAAATGGAAATGTGATTTTGAGAATAAATCTTGGTTCATCACACAACTTCTGTGACACCCATTTCTTTACAAAGGTCAAAACCTCATATAACTTGGACCTTCGTACCGTAATACAAATTTTGACCAAAATGCTCTTGTTTGAAACAACCAAACATAAAACATAAGATCTCTAAAGGGGCATTAACTTAGATAACATATTAAAACACAAGTTTTACGTTTTTGTGCATGGGAAACATAAGTGTTATAAACGGCATATACAACCCAAAAGTATTAGTTTTGACCCATTAACACCAAGCTTGAACCGGAAGCGCGTAGGGGGCGATGCGGTGTGTTCGTTCTACGCACGCCA
This sequence comes from Scalesia atractyloides, assembly GCA_947069175.1. Taxonomy (NCBI): domain Eukaryota; kingdom Viridiplantae; phylum Streptophyta; class Magnoliopsida; order Asterales; family Asteraceae; genus Scalesia; species Scalesia atractyloides. The sequence continues at coordinate 34,953,631 of CAMTDV010000020.1, read as the reverse complement.
TCATCGCAATTGAAATTTTCCTATCATACACAACATAACTACAATTATAAGTTTACTCATTATAGATAATACTCTCATCTTATCTTCATCCTCTTGTTTGATCCATTATCAAAGTCATGGCATTGTATCATCCTTCTTACATACTTTCCATACTTACGACAATTTCGCCCACTACGAAATCATAGTGTCTCATTCTTTTAATAACAAATACACAATTCATCTTACCCATTCATAGGGTTCCATACAGTATCCATTTCATCTTTCTTGACACATTTACAACAAATCAGTTGTAAACATTCTCATTCCATACTTTCAAACTATTTCTTCATTGTTCTTCATATCACACTTCCATACTTTAAGGTAATACTAACAAGCTATTAGTAACGATATCAAACCTTATTCATGATTTACATTAAAATGAAGCGAAGTTCATATGAACTTACCGTGATCTAGCATTACTTGCGTCTTGGAATGGCTCGTGCCTTCCTCCTTCTTCGCACCTATATATTACAAATTTGCACTTTTGGCTTTCATGAAATTCATCAAATATTCATTCTTCTTTATTCATTATGGAGCTAATAACTATATTCACTTTGATTTTCATTCAAATACATTAAATCCACAATGATTCATCTCAAACACAACTTAATCAATCAAGGCATTTCATTGAACATGTTGTGTGCGTATCATTAATAAAGCATAACGTACAAGTAAATTAAGAACATTTTTCCTAGTTCATGCATTGATTAACATAATCATTCAATCTTCACAAATTAATATCATAACCATGTAACTTTTGTTTTACATCAATTTATCCAACAAAATAACCTATCATATGTAACTTCAAACATTAACATTATACTAATTTACACATAATCTTCTCCAAACTTCATAATTCTGCAACATACAAGTGGGTTTTACCCCAATTCGTCGATATGATATAATTTTAGCACAATACAAACTCTACATGTTATAATACCTAGCATTCATGCTCAATTTGGTTAAACATTCACAGATTATGCATAACCCACTTCATCAAAATCACCAAATCATGAAATTTACTTGGTGATAAGAATACTTAGATGATCTTAAATATCGGTTCATGCATCAATTAGAAATTCAATTCCCTTATCAATTTTGCTAATTTGTAATGAACAAGGGTTTCTCCCTTTTTTCTTGTCCTGCTTGGTCGACACACACACCATTGATGTGCGTGTGTTTGTGTTTTAATTGTGTTTAATGCACAAATCTTTTAAATTATACATATTTGGTCCCTCAATTATAGTGTTTATATTTTTATTGGCTCAAACCTTTTCTTTTTAAGTTAAAATCTTATTTACGTTATTATTTTAACATAATCACATATATAAGGATTTTGGGTGTTACAAATCTACCCACTTAAACAAGGTTTTGTCCTCAAAACCTCAATACGTACCAAATAAAACGGGTAATACTGTCGCATTTCATCCTCCAATTCCCACGTAAGATCAGATCCCTTTCTGTGTTTCCATTTTATTAACACTTGCCTAATAGCTTTGTTGCGTAGATACTTCACCTTGGAGTCTTTAATAGCTACCGGCCTTTCAATATACTTCACCTTGGAGTCTTTAACCGCTACGCCACTTTCCTAATTCGTGCTTGGACCTTGAAAGGTCCTATGTAACGTGGTCGCAATTTTCCCCGTTTGCGAAAACATATTATACCCTTCCAAGGGGAGACGTTCAGAAAGCCACGGTCTCCCACTTGAAATTCAATAGGACGCCTCCTACTGTCCGCGTATGCTTTCTGCCGGTCTTGTGCCGCCTTCAGACGTGATCATACGAGGTCAATTTTTTCATTTGTTTTAATTACTACATCCTTTGATGCAAGCACTCTTTACCCAACCTCCCCCCAACACACAGGAGTTCTACATCTTCGTCCGTACAACATCTCGTACGGTGCCATTTGGATGCTCTGATGATAGCTGTTGTTGTATGAGAACTCCACTAGTGGTAGATGTTCATCCCAATTTCCCCCAAAATCTATAACGCATGCCCTTAACATATCTATAAGCATTTGGATGGTTCTTTCTGACTGACCATCCGTTTGGGGATAATAAGCGGTACTTAAGTGCAATTTAGTACCCATTCTTTCGTGGAACTTTTGCCAATAACGGGAGGTAATTCGCATATCCCGGTCTGACACAATAGATACGGGCACTCCTTGACGGGATATAATTTGTTCACAAATATATCAGCCATCTTTTCTGAGGAATATGTTTCTCAAATAGGTAGAAAATGGGCACTTTTAGTGAGACGGTCAACAATGACCCATATAGCATCATGCCCCTTCCTCGTTTTCGGAAGCTTAGTTACGAGGTCCATGGTCACGTCCTCCCACTTCCACACCGGGATTTCCAAAGGTTGCAACTTCTCGTACGGATTTTGATGTTCCGCCTTTACTTGAGAGAAAGTTAAACATTTCGCGACGTACTTAACAATATCACGCTTCATTCCTGGCCACCAATAATTCTTTCTTAAATCTCGATACATTTTCGTGGCTCCCGGGTGAATCAAGTATCTTGACTTATGAGCTTCCCTAAAGAGTAACTCCTTTACATCACAACGCCAAGGTATCCAGATTCGGCCATACCTTGTTTTAATCTCCTTCTCGTTTTCTTCAAGCTTGTGTGCAAATCCTTTAACTCTTTCTTTCCTTGGATCATCCGCATTTAACGACTTCATTTGAGCTTCTCGTATACTTTTGAGGAGATTAGGTGTAACTATCATTCTCATTGATTTTACGCGAATTGGGGCGGGTATTTTTCTACTTAGAGCGTCTGCCACGAAATTAGCCTTACCAGGATGATAGAGGATGTCACAGTCGTAATCTTTGATAAGTTCTAGCCATCTCCGTTGCCTCCTATTGAGATCTTTCTGCTCGAAAAAGTATTTGAGGCTTTTATGATCTGAGTAGATCGTGCACTTCGTTCCATACATGTAATGCCTCCATATTTTCAGCGCGAACACTACCGTTGCCAACTCCAAATCGTGGGTCGGGTAGTTACCCTCATGCTGCTTTAGTTTTCTAGAGGCATAGGAAATGACCTTGCCCCTTTACATCAAGACGCATCCCAAACCTTGATGCAATGCATCGTGTACACAACCAAATCTTCTGCACCATCAGGTAATACTAGCACCAGTGAACTTGAAAGTTTTTCCTTCTAAGTTCTGAAAGGCCTTCACTTGATTCATACCCCAATGAAACTTTTCATTCTTTTTCGTTAGCCTAGTCATAGGCAAAACTATTTTAGAAAAATCCTGAATGAATCTTCTATAGTAACTGACTAAGCCTAAGAAACTTCTTACTTTACTTGTGTTCTTTGAAGGAACCCATTTTATTATGGCCTCTACCTTAGAAGGGTCTACTTGAACACCTTCTTCATTTATCACATGGCCGAGAAATTGCACTTCTCTTAGCCAAAATGCACACTTGGAAAATTTAACATACAACTTTTCTTTACAAAGCGTTTCTAACACTTCACGCAAATGGCAAGCATGATCGGATTCACTTCGGGAGTAAACCAATATATCATCTATGAAGACTATAACAGACTCGTCTAACATATTCCGACAAACTCGATTCATTAAATCCATGAACGCAGATGGTGCATTAGTCAATCCAAAGGACATACCAAGAACTGCTAATGTCCATAGCTGGTCCTAAACCCAGTCTTGACTATATCTTCCTCATGTACCCGAAGTTGGTGATACCCCGATCGTAAATAGATTTTCGAGAACCAACTCGCTCCTTGCAACTGGTCGAATAAGTCATCAATTCTAGGCAAGGGATAACGGTTCTTAACCGTCAATTTGTTTAATTCTCGGTAATCGATGCACATTCGCATTGCGCCATCTTTCTTTTTCACGAAAAGCACGGGTGCACCCATGGTGATACACTTAGGCGTATGAAACCCTTGTCGAGTAATTTTTGTAATTGGGTCATCAATTCACGCATCTCGGTAGGAGCTAATAGATAGGGTGCTTTAGCCACCAACTTTGCACCTAGATTTAATTCAATCCAAAATTCTACTTTGCGTTCAGGTGGAAGCCCCGGTAAATCATTTGGGAACACATCAGGATATTCATTTACAATTCTCACCTCTTCAAATGTTGGGGCCCCATGGTGGGTATCCACCACATAGGCTAAGTATGCCTTACTCCCGTTTCGGACGTATTTGACCGCTTGGATAAGGGTGCACAACGTAGGTTTTACTTCTCTTTCCCCATGTACAATTATCTGTTTGCCACTGGGAGTCGTCACGTGAATGGTCTTGCCTTCACATTGGATTTCAGCATGATGTCGAGACAACCAATCTATACCAACCACTACCTTGAATTCTCCCAAGATCATGGGAACGAGTTCAATATCGAATTCTTCGTCTTCAATTGTTATCTTGCAACCCCTACATATTTCATGTAATAGATAGCTTTTCCTATCGGCTATTTCTATTTCTAAAGGTATCGGCATCTTTTCTACTCTGAATGAGGGGTGACATATAATATCACTCGACACAAATGACTTACTAGCCCTGGTATCAAATAATACATACATGGGCATTAAATTTAGTAAAAATATATCTGATACGGCGTTTGGAAGAGTCTTGGCTTCTTCAGATGACATCTGAAACATTCAGCCCCGAGCCTTTGGGACTTCTTCATTCTTTCCTTCCTTGCCCGTCTTCTGTTGAAGCTTTGGGCATTCAGCCTTGATATGACCAAGTTGAAAACAATTGAAGCAAGTTCTTGAGGGATTAGGACACTTGTAGTATGGGTGTCCTTCTTGACAACAGTTATAACATCCCTTCTTACCCATTAGGCACTCCCCCGTATGGAGCTTCCACAAGTCTTGTATTTGGGAATACCTCCCCTCGCTTTATCCTTCTTACCATGATCTTGGAACTTTTGCTTCTTTGACGGACTTGAACTAGTGAACTTCTCAGATGATCTCTTCTCACCTCTTTCCACTTGTCGTTTCAGTTCGATCTCCCTATGCCGGGCCCAATTGATGAGTCCGTTCAGGGTTTCACATTTTGATGGGGTGATGAATTCTATAGACTCAGCCTTCAACATGTCATGGTAGTGATATATCTTCATTCTTTCTGACTTCACAAGATCTTGACAAAACTTCAACTTGTCAAGAAATATATTTGTAATCTCATAGATCGACTCCTCCTTTGGCTGAAGATGCAGGAAGTCTTCTTGAATCCTATCAACCGCTGACTGCGGGCAACAATATTTTAAGAACGGCTCTTTAAACTCTTGCGATGTTAAGGTTTAAGCTTATCCTAACCCAGCTCTTTACAATGGGCATCCCACCAATCCTTGGCCTGAAGTTGAAGTTGGCCCGTAGCAAACATTACTTGATCTTCCTTTTTGCATCAGCTACGGACAAAGACGACTTCCATGTTAGCGATCCATCTTTGGCATTTTATTGGATCGATTTCACCATTATATGACGCGGGGTTGCACACCATAAAATCCTCATACGTACACCTACGAGTTCCCTTCTTGCTTTGGGATTCACAGATCATATCCTTTAATTCTTCCATCTTACTCTCCAACATTGCTTCAACTGCTTCTAGAACACGGCTTTCTACTTCTTGAGCCATTTGAGGAAGGTTGGCTTGGATAGCTTTCCCTACTTCATTCGAGATTCTCTCATTCATTTCTTCTTGTTGTGCCTCTTCATTATCGTTCACATTAATTTCATCGGCCATATACATAAATATTTATCACATTTGTTAATTTTCATTCTTAACTTCACTACATGTTAACTCATGCCCTCGTTATTTTATTCTATTTACTTTCTTTTCTCATTTATTACCATTATCATTCATGACGATGGACCATACAATACAAAAATTCAATCATAGTAATCATAATCCCTAAGCCTTATTGTTTCCATTTTCACATTAAACATTTCCGAAATGTAATCATGAGAGATATTTTTGTTTCTCCAACATTCTTATAGGTTATACTAACTTCTCGGGACTTTATCGGGTCTATATATACGTCATAAGGAATACGAGGTTTCTATAATAACATTTTATCAAAATTTAAAAATCTTTACTTGTCTCATCATTCCCACCGTAAGCTACGGTTTACTCACCACTCACCGTAGCTTACGATGGACCTTAACTAAGAATTAGAATAGATCACTGGCATAGGTTATAGTCACCTACCGTAGCCTACGACACTCTTCATTTGGCACTTCGGTCCTTGCCGTAAGCTATGGTATGCCTACCGTAGCTTACGGTAATGACAAATTGAAACCGTAGGTTAAGGTTAATAATTGCTGTAATTCTTTCGATCCTTCAAAACTCACCATAAGCTAAGGTGGACTACAACTACGGTTGACATAAAACATAATACAAATTTTGACCAAAATGCCCATTGTTTTGAAACAACCAAACATAAAACATAAGATCTATAAAGGGGCATTAACTTAGATAACATATTAAAACACAAGTATTAAGTTTTTGCACACGGGAAACTTAAGTGTTATAAACGGCATATACAACCCAAAAGTATTAGTTTTAACCCATTAACACCAAGCTTGAACCGGAAGCGCATAGGGGGCGATGTGGTGTGTTCGTTCCAAGCGCGCCATCATCACGATTGTAATTTTCTTATCATACACAACATAATTACAATTATAAGTATACTCATTAAACATAATACTCTCATCTTATCTTCATCCTCTTTTTTGATCCGTTATCAAAGTCATGGCATTGTATCATCCTTCTTACTTACTTTCCATACGACAATGTCGCCCACTACGAAATCATAGTGTCCATTCTTTTAATAACAAATATACAATTCATCTAACCATTCATACGGGTCCATACAATATCCATTTCATCCTTCTTGATAGATTTACAACAAAATCAATTGTAAACATTCTCATTCCATACTTTCCAACTATTTCTTCGTGGTTCTTCGTATCACACTTCCATACTTTAAGGTAATACTAACAAGCTAGTAGTAACGATATGAAACTAAATTCGTGATTTACATTAAAATGAAGCGAAGTTCATATGAACCTACCGTGATCTAGCGTTACTTGCGTCTTGGAATGGCTCGTGCCTTCCTCCTTCTTTGCTCCTATATATTACAACTTCACACTTTTAGCTTTCATGCAATTCATCACATATGCATTCTCCTTTATTCATTATGGAGCTAGTAACTATATTCACTTCCATTTTCAATTAAATACATTAAATCCACAATGATTCCTCTCAAACACAACTAAATCAATCAAGGCATTTCATAGAAAATGTTGTGTACGTATCATTAATAAAGCATAATGTACCAGTAAATTAAGAACATTTTTCCTAGTTCATGCATTGATTAACATAATCATTCAATCTTCACAAATTAATATCATAACCATGTAACTTTTGTTTTACATCAATTTATCCAACAAAATAACCTATCATATGTAACTTCAAACATTAACATTATACTAATTTACACATAATCTTCTCCAAACTTCATAATTCTGCAACATACAAGTGGGTTTTACCCCAATTCATCGATATGATATAATTTTAGCATAATACAAACTCTATATGTTGATAATACCTAGCATTCATGCTCAATTTCGTTAAACATTCACAGATTATACATAACCCACTTCATCAAAATCACCAAATCATGAAATTTAACTTACTTGGTGATAAGAATACTTAGATGATCATAAATATTGGTTCATGCATCAATTAGAACTTCAATTCCCTTATCAATTTTGCTAATTTGTGATGAACAAGGGTTTCTCCCTTTTTCTTCTCCTGCTTGGTCAACACACACACCACTGATGTGTGTGTGTTTGTGTTTTAAGTGTGTTTAATGCACAAATCTTTCGGTTCGGCAATACAATTAACCGACCTCCTCCAACAGATCAAACGCCGATTGCATTTGATGAGCGTCGCAAGCCGCCAAAGAGATTCTTTGGACGTTAGAGCCAAATCAGTTGAAGACTTTTTGAAGACTATCCAGTCTACGGCAACATCCAAGGGGGAGTTTGTTGGTAGATATATATCTATTGCCTACGTCTAGGATGTGTCTGTATTGTATATAGGGCTTACATGTCATTTGTGTATAAGATTAAATGTTATTTTATATGTTTTGTTTGGTTCATACAAGCAAGACAAGGTGGCTCGTACGAGTGACTCTCAGTCACTCGTACGAAGCACATACTTGTACGAATCACATCATTGTTCAGGCACGCACTCCAATATAACTTATGTCGACCTATAAATAAAGGAGTGTTGTGTTAGAGCTAAGAAGTGATTGGTCAGTTGGTACAACGAAGCCCTACTGATTTGTTTACTCGCGTCTGTACCTGCACGTCTTTGAATATAACAGAAGTAGTTAAATAGTAAGTTTTATCTTGTTCGTTTTGTCAACCTCTCTAGCAATGAATTCCGCCTCTGTTAGTTGAGTTAGATCAGATCGGTTGCCTATTTCGGAGGAGCGCGATCCCCATTCACAAAAGGAAATGACTCTAACACAACTTCATGGAAGAGTCCTGACATTGGAGAGAACTTAACCAAAAACAAAAGTTGATGTCATCAGGAAAAGTTGCTAATGATTATTCTTTTGGTTACACAACACTGATGAGTCATGATGGATCCTAATCAACCAACAGTAGAGTGATCAGAGTAACAATCATTACGTTGACATAACTACTGTATCAATTCCCAATTTAACTCATCACCTATTGGAATCCAGAATTTTGCACTAATGATGAATGACCAAAGGCACATGGATACAATTGACAAGGAGGAATTGACGTTCTAGACCAACTTGCACTTCTAAGTATCAAAGCCAAACAAATTTTACAATAAAACTGGTAAAACGTTTCCTGGTATGGAGGGCAGGGTAATTTGAAAAGTACAAGTCCAGAGTTGAACGTTATAAGTGTTAGGTCATTTTACTAGGGAATATAAAAGTCCTATAAAGAACCCCACATCCTATGTGACAATCATGTCAAATGAATCGATCTAAGTCAACCGATGGACAATAATCTAGTTTTTACAAATACACATCAATATTCTTCCCTAAATTCCCTTGGTCCATCCACACAGTATACTACTCACCTTACACATGGACCAGTTCAAATGGCATATCAATATACTAATCAGCCATTACAATACCAACTTGCTCATGTTAATATGCCACATGCACATATCCAAACACCTTCACAGTTACAAGTTCAATCCCAGGCTCATGCACAAGTAGTTTCCCAAACTACTGGTTGCCCTTCACGAGAAACCACTCAACGAAATTTTTTTACTTAAATCTTTGTAGATTGGAGCAGGTTGCTTGAGGATTTAAATGATGAACAATTTTGGCATGGTTGCAATGGATCAAGACAATAAAAACCTTGCACTAGTGGCATTTGAGACCTTAAGTGACTCTTTAGATCAAAACACTAGTGAAACTGCTGGTTCTTGTCTTGTGTCACATGCTGAGTCAATAACTGACGAACTCATTCAGAATGTTGACATATCCACATAAATATTGAAAGAACTTTTTTTAACAATGCATCAACGCATTTGGGGATATCAAAGCAGTGAACATCATGATAAGAGAAAAAACTAAAATTTCTGAGAAACTTTTGAATCAAACCATGATCTCTCACAAAGAAGCCTTAAAAGAAAGAGATCAAATTATCATAGATTTAAAACACGAAGTCACTGTTAATGCTGCATAGTTAGGGTCACTTCTCACAAAATATCAAACATGTCAAAAGGAGCTTGAATCTACCTAAGTGAACTTCCAAAAATGGGTAGAATAATGGAAAGGTTTTGGGATTTTGTTAAACCGACCAACATACACAAAGCAATGTAAAATTTGGTGTTGGCTATCATCACACACAAGGACCTAGTGATTACACTCCTAAAACTCAGGATAAGAATGAAACGTAGTTCATTTCTTCAAATGGAAATGTGATTTTGAGAATAAATCTTGGTTCATCACACAACTTCTGTGACACCCATTTCTTTACAAAGGTCAAAACCTCATATAACTTGGACCTTCGTACCGTAATACAAATTTTGACCAAAATGCTCTTGTTTGAAACAACCAAACATAAAACATAAGATCTCTAAAGGGGCATTAACTTAGATAACATATTAAAACACAAGTTTTAAGTTTTTGCGCACGGGAAACATAAGTGTTATAAACGGCATATACAACCCAAAAGTATTAGTTTTGACCCATTAACACCAAGCTTGAACCGAAAGCGCGTAGGGGGCGATGCGGTGTGTTCGTTCTACGCACGCCATCATCACAATTGAAATTTTCCTATCATACACAACATAACTACAATTATAAGTTTACTCATTATAGATAATACTCTCATCTTATCTTCATCCTCTTGTTTGATCCATTATCAAAGTCATGGCATTGTATCATCCTTCTTACTTACTTTCCATACTTACGACAATTTCGCCCACTAAGAAATCATAGTGTCTCATTCTTTTAATAACAAATAAACAATTCATCTTACCCATTCATAGGGTTCCATACAGTATCCATTTCATCTTTCTTGACACATTTACAACAAATCAATTGTAAACATTCTCATTCCATACTTTCAAACTATTTCTTCATTGTTCTTCATATCACACTTCCATACTTTAAGGTAATACTAACAAGCTATTAGTAACGATATCAAACCTTATTCATGATTTACATTAAAATGAAGCGAAGTTCATATGAACTTACCGTGATCTAGCATTACTTGCGTCTTGGAATGGCTCGTGCCTTCCTCCTTCTTCGCTCCTATATATTACAAATTTGCACTTTTAGCTTTCATGAAATTCATCACATATCATTCTTCTTTATTCATTATGGAGCTAATAACTATATTCATTTTGATTTTCATTCAAATACATTAAATCCACATGATTCATCTCAAACACACTTAAATCAATCAAGGCATTTCATTGAACATGTTTGTGTGGTATCATTAATAAAGTATAATGTACAAGTAAATTAAGCACATTTTTCCTAGTTCATGCATTGATTAACATAATCCTTCAATCTTCACAAATTAATATCATAACCATGTAACTTTTATTTTACATCAATTTATCCAACAAAATAACCTATCATATGTAACTTCAAACATTAACATTATACTAATTTACACATAATCTTCTCCAAACTTCATAATTATGCAACATACAAGTGGGTTTTACCCCAATTCATCGATATGATATAATTTTAGCACAATACAAACTCTACATGTTGATAATACCTGGCATTCATGCTCAATTTCGGTAGACATTCACAGATTATACATAACCCACTTCATCAAAATCACCAAATCATGAAATTTAACTTACTTGGTGATAAGAATACTTAGATGATCGTAAATCTTGGTTCATGCATCAATTAGAACTTCAATTCCCTTATCAATTTTGCTAACTTGTGATGAACAAGGGTTTCTCCCTTTTTCTTGTCCTGCTTGGTCGACAAACAAACCACTGATGTGTGTGTGTGTGTTTGTTTATGATTTCTTAATTTTGGTCCCTCAATTATAGTGTTTTATTTTTCTTGGCTCAAACCTTTTCTTTTTAAGTTAAAATCTTATTTGCATTATTATTTTAACATAATCACATATATAAGGATTTTGGGGTGTTCACCTTCCTTGATCAACACAATTCCAAATGGTGTGATGAAACATGTGTTGATAACGAATTCAAACTATACACCCATATATTTCTTGATCAAATCCTAAGGAGACACGTGTCTAAAGACTCCATATAATTCACTATGTTGAAAAGGAAGGGTTAGAATCGTAAAAAAGGGGAAAATACGAAGCTGAGGGGCTAAAATTGCCTAAAAGCACATTTTTGGGCACATCGAGGTCCTTGCGGACCGTATCAAGAACCCTTTGTGGTCCACAAAGGGTATCTTTATTCAACATGACAGGCATCCTTGTAGACTGTTTGAGGTCCCCCTTACAGTCTCTAAAGGGTCCCGGATAGTAGATAATCTGTTGGCAGCAGCATTTTGCCACCTCTCTTCAATTTTTACCACTCTTGATCTAGTTGTGCCACATATTGGGATACTAATCAACTTCTTAAAACACCTTGGGGCACTTGTCCAAGTCTTGAGCATTCCATTTCACTATAAATAGCCGATTGATCCACCATAATCCTCACCAACTCAAAACACAAAAAAGTTCTTGTAAAGAGTTATACTTTCTGCATTCAAGCCTTTCCTTTGGTTGTTTTGAAGAAATTCTTTGAGGCTAGTAAGTTGTCATTTCTTTGCTTTTTCATTAGCAATTAGATTCATAGTTTAATTTTTTTCGAAAGTCCGGAATTGTCAACAGTTTGACTTTTTTGTTTGACCTTCTATAACCACTTTGGTCAACCAATTTTAAATTAAATACAACCAAATGGTCTTCATAATGTAGAGAATAAAACCCTACATTCACACTGCGTGATCATTACATGTAAGTGAGTCAAAATGATAAGTTAAACATAAAATTCTAAAAAATTCAAAACTCAGCATTGTGTAATTAACGGAAAATGAACTTTTAAGCATTATAATCAAATGTTTTGACACCAAAACAGTTTATACAACATAACAAAATTATGTTCTAACATAATTGACTTATCACTGACCCATTTGACCGTCTGAACCCGTATTCACGCAAATGACTTGTTAAAATGGCATAAATCATATAATCAAGTCGAAACGGGTCAAAACCATTTCAAAACACTTTTAACTCAGAATTTAAGGTTATTCAACCATAACACGCGAGATCCTTCACTCGTATGGTTATAAACCACATTCTATGTGGTCAACTCTTAATCTACGAGAACTGTGTTCAAATCTATGTTAACCGGTCAAGTCCAACAGACTTATAGTGACCCGTAAAAAGTTCTAATGGATAAATATTTCCATTCGCTCTGGCAAGCCCTCCAGAAACCGCGTTGTAGGAAAATAAACTTTGAATTCAAATTGTACTATGAACCAAATACGTTGTAAGCACAACAAGTACAGGTAAATAGTTTTTTTAACCACTTTTAGTATAAAAACTTGGGATATGGTACAAGACCACTTGGTCTGGGTATTGCAGTGCGCAAATGCTTTCAAAATGTTTATAAACCGCATTTAATCTTTATTGCTTGATTAATATAAAACATTTCAGGGTTAATAGTACCATAACCAGGCGTCCATATTCACTTATTGTAATGGCCATCAAGTGCGGGGTGTAGGTATACACATGGCAAACACAAAATATATGGCGGTATATTAATCAAAAGCCAATTTTGAACAATGGATCCCAGATGTGACATGCATGTAAATCTAGTAACAAGAAAATCCCAATGACTCACTAATGATTTTAAATGTTTTACAATTGAGTCGGTTAATTGTATTTACTAGCGAAAGCTGATGTATTTTCAAAGATTAACATACAGGTGATGAACCTCAATAGTAGGTTTGATAAGGCTTAGTCGAAAGCTTTGAAATTTGCGACTCCAATGGCAAAAGACTTATGATGTCTCAAGTCCATTTTATTTTGATCCTACCTTTGACGTTTTTGATACTTGTACTTTAATACATAAACTCCCTATTTCCATTGAGGTGTTAAACTGATACACAATTGTCACACTCAAACCCCACATCAAGGCCCATCGGTAAAGCGGGGTCTAAAATATTGGTATTAGAGCTACAATTTGAGGGATTTAGACACTTGCCTTGTGTCTCTCGACTCTAATTTCACATTTGTAGATTCTTTAAGAAATTATGAATCTAAGTCGTTAGGACTTATGATAGTCATCCTATAAATAGAAATTGATTTTTAAATATATATCTTGAGAAATATGCCATCAAGACAATGCAGAAGAAGAAAAGGACCCATGTTCAGTCGTGGTCCTCCACCACCACAACAATATTCGAGTAGCTTAGAGTTCAACGCAGCTAATTACATTGCCTCGCTTGAATAAACTAATGCCAGTTCGGCCATGATTTTGACCTTGATATGCCGAACTCAAGCACCTAGTGTCACCCGATAGAATTATCAAAGTAATATTGCCCCCTATGTCGGTTCCCCTCGACACAACCCCATAATAGACGAGTGCAACCAATACTTCAGCTAGTTCACCTACTACGACACCCTGAATACCAAGGACCGACCCAAGTACAAACCGAAGTTCCCCTACCTCCAACGGATGCTCCAGTATTACCACATTAGTAGATCGAGTAGCAAAAACAACAAAAGGCTCATACCGTTGCATGGATATCGATGCGTTCCGGCGTAAGGCTTAGCTCCCTTATGCCATCCTATAGCAAACATGCTCCCATTCCTAAAAACGAACCTATGGGAAAGCCTGCTGAACTAACCCTTGCCACAAACCCTGCTACCACCGGCTTCGGGAACCCGATACCTACATATCCAAACCCACTTCTCGAATATCCAAACCTTTCATCGGATATATGAACCCCTACTATACAAATCCAATGGACTTCGCCAACTTTGTACCAATACCTACCTATGACCCTTATTGGGAGGCCGTTATGCAAAACGCCCACTATCCCCCACCTTTTCCATCTACTTATCAGTCCTCCAGCTATTAGTACCCATTATCCCACAGCCTCAACAGCCTATAGAAGTAAAGGCTATTAACCAAGTGATACAAAGGACTCAACAAATCAGCCATTGATGGAATGGAGTGAACGAAGAACCAGCCAAGTCTCTAAAGCCAAATCAAAGTATAGCTCAAAAAGGGGTAAATGCATAAAAGGCACATTGTTCCATGCTATTTGTGAAAGAACAAATCAAACAGAGAAGAGTGCCACATGGTCGTTGCCTATGAGAAAAAGCAAGAGGATGAATATAGGAAACTTTCGAGAAAAGCCAGTCTTCTATCCATGCAATGAATCTAGTTACTGTGAGTCAAAATGATCCTTTGAAATATTCAATACTGTTGAACTGAAGTAACTAGGGCCTTGAATCACAGAAAATTTACCAAACCTATCTAAGTGAGTGATGCAGCTCCTCCTAACAAATGGCCCAAATAGAAGAATTACCATTCTACCCCTCATTAGTAGAAGCCAAGGAGGTTTGCTAAAACTGCTAAAATAAAGGCACTAGAAGAGAACCAAAAAGAACTAAGAAGGATGGTATAACAGTTGTCAATGAGTCAAAACATTGGTCAAAGTGATTGGTCAAGCCTGATGGCATCAAGCCTGAAAGTTATCAAACATGGTTCCAAAAGCATTCTAATAAAAAAATTGTTCTATATACATAAAAGTAAAGGGGGGGGGGACTACTGCTTTTTCTTCATTTAACCCAAACCTGCTGGAACACTCTAGTTGTTTTCAAATAATCCAATCGTTTCTTGCGACCATTACATAAACCCTATAATTACTCTTTCAGAAGTTTGGGTTTCTTTTACCACACTCATAATTGTCTGTTGATCAATTACAAGCCCTAACTTCAAATTTTACTCTCTTAGCCTTCATTACTCATCCCATTTGATCATGGTCAACCTTATTCATCATCTTATTCACAACCTAGTTCCTTATCTTACTAAAGCTGATGATCATCCCCAATATCACCAAATCATTAACCTTATACTGAAATCTCCATTCCATAATGTATTAACTCTCAACCCACCACTCCACAAAACCCCTATCGTTGAGTTCTGGACCATTAGATGTTTAACACATAATGATAAAGGGAAATGCTTTTGTGTAAAAATCTGCCAGGTTATCTAATGTGTCCAACTTTTGAAGTTCAATCAGTTTCTTTTAGTACAATCCCATATAAAATGATGATGAATGTCAATGTGCTTTGTGTTATTGTGCTTTAAAGGATTGTTTGCTATAGAAATAGTGTCCTTGTCTATCATAATCATGGTGCAAGTGAAATTCAAACCGTAATCGCGTGTCTATTGTTTTAACTAGAGAACCTGAGAGCAATAGCTACCAGCTGCTACATATTCATCTTCACATGAAGATATAGCTACTGAAGCCTGTTTCTTGCATTGCTAAGACCCAAACCTCCCCCAAAACCTAACAACCACATGTGGTTGACTTTCTATTTGAATTACATCTTCCAAAGTTTGAATCAGTGTACGCAATTAACTCTAAGTCATTGTCAGTTGGATACCAAAACCTAAGCTTAGGTTTCCCCTTCAAGTATCTAAGAATCCGGTTCACTGCCTTCATTTGTAACTCCTTTGGATTTGCATGATATTTGGTACACAGACATACAATGAACATGATATCTGGTCTTGAAGTAGTCAGATACATCATAGATCCAATCATCATTCGATACTGAGTTGGATCCACATCATGATCACTATTTGTATTTGGACCAGTCTAATGATTTTCACAAATGGGTGTATTATAAGTAAAGAATCCTCCATTTTGAAACGAGCCAAAATATCATACACATACTTAGTCTGATGTATAAAGAACCCATCCTTTTTCTATTCAACTTGCAATCCTAAGAAGAATGATAACTCACCCATTATACATATCTCAAACTTACATTTCATCAACAATTCAATTTCATTACACATGTTCTCATCAAATTACCCAAAAAAGATATCATTCACATATACCTGTACCAGCTAAAGTATTTCGCTTTCTCTTAATGCCAAAAAAGTATTGCCGATTTGTCCCTTTTCAAATCCATTTGCTAAAAGGTGATTCGAATTCATCTATACAACGCCCTAGGTGTCTGATGCGATCCATAAAGTGCCTTATCCAATTTATAAACACCATATGGATAATCTGGATCAGTAAACCCATCTCGTTGAGAGACATACACCAGTTCTTGGACTTTCCAAGATATAAATGCACTCGTCATGTCTACTGAGAAACTTTATATCCCTTGAATAATGCAAAACCCAGAATTAAAGGGATAACTTCCAACCTTGCAACTAGCGCAAACACTTCATTGCAATCAATCCCTTCTTTCTGATTGAAAGCTTTCACCACTAACCGAGCCTTGTTTCTTGTCACGATACCTCGATCATCACTCTTACACTTGAACACCCACTTGGTGCCAATTTCATTCTCTCCTTCTAGTGAAACAACTAACTCCCAAACTTTCAACGTTTCAAACTAAGCTAGTTCATCTTGCATAGCCTCTACCGCTGAAACACCTAACATGCTTAAACCGAAAAGACGTAGCGGAAATATGTACCATAAAATTTCATTCTTGATAGTTATTTAACGTACTAGAAAAAACCATTTAAATCGACCTCTTTTTAAATGTTTACATCATTCGTTCCTAACCAAGGTAACTATGTTACTTATGATTGAAATTAAGTGACCATATCCCCGTACAATCCTTGAACTTCAACTTGATCCTCGTTGGTTTGTCCATCATGATAGTCCGACCATCTGTGGTTACCATATATAACCGACATGTTAGTAAATGGTGACATCAAATTTTTTTTTATTAAATACATAAAATGAATTGACCACATAGCCATTACAATGTATAAAACTCCAATAGGATATTCTCCGAATTTATTGCCTATGCCAAGCCTCAAACCTTCGAGTGCCCAACAATTACATACCTGTATTCCTAAATTAATCCTCAATAACAAACAGTAGCAACAAATATCCTCCAACATATTGAAGACTCGCATCTTCACATAAGCACATAACATTGAACTACATTCATTGGACTACATCACATGTCAAACATTGCCATATATTCACATACTTGCATACATGTTCCATACATACATCTCACAATAACATCGACCCATGTCGCCATCTTCATCATCACCAAATGGGTTTAATGTCAAAACATCAAATTACTTGAAATTGTTCATACCTAGAGTTTTATTTGGTGATTCTAACACACCTTCATACTAAATTTCATAAAAACTCAAGAATTTATCATACACCAATTACTTGCAAAATCATCAAATCAATTTCTATGACTTACCACATATTAGTCAAGGATAAATGAAGCTAAATCTTAACCCATGCACATAATCATCATGCCAAATTCCTTCAATTTGTTGAATTTCTTCAAAACTTGAATGAGGTTTCTTTCTCCCCATGAAATGTCGAACATCAGACATTGTTTTTGATGTTCCTCCCATTCTCCATAACTAGTTATAACATTCTTTTTATAATATACACATTTGGTCCCTCAACATTGCTTGCTTATTTTTACTTGTTCATAACTTATTTATTTAGTTAACAATAACCCTAACCAAGTTAGCTAGTCTAAGTTTTTATTCTATTTTATTTTATGCCATATCCTAAGAAGCCTTACTAGCTAATTAAGCACTTGGGCTTTGGGCGTTACAAGTCTACCTCCCTTAAAGGAGGTTTCGTCCCCGAACCTTCTCATTCCTGTTAGACTAATTCTATTCTTACTTTTTCATCTATTATTGATGCTTACTACAACATGAGTACATTCGGATCTTGGTAAAATTTTTATTCATGCATAAACATAATTGTTCGCATTGTGCCCACCTTCTTTAAATCAAGCAAAAATTACTTTCATAATCACATAAAGTCGGAATTTTATCCAGAGCTCTTATTAGTGTCTTCTTCACTTTATAATGCTAGTTCCTAGCACACATCATCCCTAGCGGTTTATTCATGGAATTTATTCCATGTGTATAGCTCGTACAAATCTAACTTTACGGTTTGTTTCTATCTTTCTAATTAAGTCTAATACATTCGTACATTTATTAATCAAAATAAATCAATTTATTTAATCCTATTCATATATCATATATGATATTTCATTTTGTTTACTATGAGCAAACCCCATCATTCCATTACTAACATTCTTTCTAATTACCTACATATTCATATGAGGGGTCAACGTATTATTATACGCATACTATAAACATTCACTAACATGTTAATACCATAACAAAACTACCCATTTTAATATATATACTTATTCGTGCTTGACAAGGATTAATCGTCATTCTACAGTTACTATAGTTACTTATACCATGCATACCTTCAAGTTAGTCTCAACTTACCTCATTCCTATCACTACACAATTAACTTCCTTCATGCACTACTTACCCTACTAAGCAAATATGTCGCGAGTGCTCAGTGCGAGCGTTTAACCAATACCCTAAATTTTTACATAAAAATTTTGGAGTTATCCTCCTAATGACATAATTTTCTTCTTAAATTACCCATTAAAGCAAATCATTCAATATACCAATTCTTTCTCATAGTTGCGAGCTAAACATTTTACTAACCTTGATTCCATTGCATAATCAACGGTCTGTGATCCGAATCGACCTAATTCTTCGTGAGCTTATGCGATACTCAGATTGATCGCATCCAATCGTTTGTTGAGCTTCCGCCTATGCGCATCCTTTCAACGATGTCTTGTTTAGATGAACATGAAGCCCAGCATCAAATATAGCATTTTCTGGCCGTACTTACCATTAATACATTCCCTTTAAATAATCGTTCTTCTCGGTGCTTATGCACCTATCATTCTTTTATAAATTTCTTACATGTATGCTATTAGATATTACACATACCATTTCTTCCATACAATTCTTCATTTTGCTAATTATTTTCATCTACCTTTTGCAGTTTGACTTTTCAAGGTCAAACTAGCACTTCTACCTATCGTATATGTATTGAAGTACCCGTTTGTACTTTTCACTAGATATTATTTTAGCTTTTCTTGTGAAAGTTTTCCTTTCCTTGTAAATTACATAAGTCATTCATCCGTATCCTAGCCCGTCATTCATTTTGACTCACTTGGGTTGATTACTAACATACTCACATGTAACTTATTCAGAACTTATTTCTTTCAACTAGGTTTCTTGCTACTACAATAGCTTTCATCTGTTATACTTACTTAATGAATCAATTACGTCATGCTATTTTACTATTACTTGCTTAATAATTATTTGCTTAACTTCGTTTGACCTTTCGAAGGTTCAACTGTAAATCAATTCTTATCTATGTTTTATCAATTACTCAACCGACCCGTTAGGAGGCTTTTTGCATTCAAACTCGTCT
Source organism: Scalesia atractyloides (assembly GCA_947069175.1). Classification (NCBI taxonomy): domain Eukaryota; kingdom Viridiplantae; phylum Streptophyta; class Magnoliopsida; order Asterales; family Asteraceae; genus Scalesia; species Scalesia atractyloides. The sequence goes on along the minus strand of CAMTDV010000020.1, from coordinate 34,933,574 downwards.
CTCCTAATTTTCATCAAAATTTTCATTACATCTTTTAGCACTACTTCCTTTATAGTGGTTTATGCTAGAAAACCTTTATATTCCAATTTTACCCTTCGTTAAGACATTAGACCAAAATGACCGTCAGCCCAAATTACTAGATGCATTTCACTTGGGTTAATCTATTACCCAATTTTGACACATCCCTCTCAAGTCTAGCCATAATCTCCTACCAAAAGCATAACCTTTTATACATACCTGACGCAAGTCCAAAACCATTAACTCGTTATTTACACCTTGCGATGGTTATTTCTTTCCAATTTGTGGAAATGCATGTCAATTCATTACACTTACCCATAGGCATAAACTTGATAACACATAACACTAAATACCGGGTTCAAATGGCGATCACCATTTGACTCGCAAGACTCGTTTAACCTTTTAACCATTCTTGCATACAAACATATTTGCACACACATATATATATACACACACACATATATATATATATGAATATTTAAAACATAACTTGAATATTATCTGTTTTAAAGAATATTTACTTGTTTCGTCCAAGCTTACAGGTCCAAACATTTCCATTCTTATCATACGTTCTTACTGGTTTGGTTCGTACTTACTTACAGATTCGAACGTTTTCATTCTCATTATACATTCTTACTTGTTTGATCCGTACTTACTTACAGATTCGAACATTTTCATTCTCATTATAAATTCTTACTTGTTTGATCTGTACTTACTTACGGATTCCAACATTTTCATTATCATCGTACATTCTTACTTGTTTGACCATACTTACTTACGGATTCAAACTTTGTTCATACTTTTCATTCTTTTAAGTTTGAGTCCATCTCATGGGTTCAAACCTCTCATTCACACTTTTCATTCTTCTATGTTTGAATCCATCTAGTGGGTTCAAACCTATTACTCATACTTTTCATTCATTTCCATCATTTGACCCGTTCATAACGTGTCAACTTTCTTATCATACTTAATTACATGTATTACTATAATCAAAAGTTTTTAACAATGAGCATTACTACAAGTGAAACTTGAAATATAACAAGTAACATATAGATTCAAACATTTTATTCTTACTTGGTTGGTCCATTCTTACTTATGGATTCATAATCTTCCTTCCAAAATTTTCATTCAACATAAAATTCTCCCAAGTTACTTGGGAATCTTGTCATTCTTTTCACACACACGACAACTTATTTCTCAATTCTACCGGACATATCTGTGATGATTATAATGGCTCACATATTTCATATGCTTCTTGCGTACTGGCCAGGTACGCAATCCACATACTAGCCTCGTGCTATCATGTAATCATCACCTTATGCTCGTAGATGTGGGTTTCAGTTCGTGCATCATCTAGAAGACCTTACCAAGTCAATATCGCTATCTTTCGCTTGAAAACCAACCCCGTGTTTCAATCTAGATCCCGCTAAAGCAAAATAGACGGCATCCATTTATCATCAATCCTATCTAGGGTGATCCCCTAAGCTGGTACTCATATTTATAAAAATTGTGTACCTGGGATCCGATAGTCCAATCATATGCTTTAACGCTTGTTCAAGATCACATCCTTGGATCGTCCTTCTTATTTTATCCAAGCTCACACTTACACATACCACACAATTAGTTCCTTCATATAAGTGTAGTACATATACATGTTTTCATTCGGTTTTTACCTTCAGGTGTTGATTGAGTCTAGGATTGTACGGTTCATACTACAAGAGGACGCAAGTTTGAGTTCAAGTACATACCCATGTGTACTTGATTTCGCTCAAACCAGGGCTCTGATACCAACTTGTAACACCCTAACATGCTTAAACCGAAAAGACGTAGCGGAAATATGTACCATAAAATTTCATTCTTGATAGTTATTTAACGTACTAGAAAAAACCATTTAAATCGACCTCTTTTTAAATCGTTTACATCATTCGTTCCTAACCAAGGTAACTATGTTACTTATGATTGAAATTAAGTGACCATATCCCCGTACAATCCTTGAACTTCAACTCGATCCTCGTTGGTTTGTCCATCATGATAGTCCGACCATCTGTGTTTACCATATATAACCGACATGTTAGTAAATGGTGACATCAAATTTTTTTTTATTAAATACATAAAATGAATTGACCACATAGCCATCTATCAATGTATAAAACTCCAATAGGATATTCTTCGAATTTATTGCTTATGCCAAGCCTCAAACCTTCGAGTGCCCAACAATTACATACCTGCATTCCTAAACTAATCCTCAATAACAAACACTTAGCAACAAATATCCTCCAACATATTGAAGACTCGCATCTTCACATAAGCACATAACATTGAACTACATTCATTGGACTACATCACATGTAAACATTGCCATATATTCACATACTTGCATACATGTTCCATACATACATCTCACAATAATATCGACACCTAACTGTTATACTCTACAACTATATACCTTCATATGTGCGTTCAAGTCATATTCACTTATCCACATCCAATCATTGTACTTTAATCATACATAATAATTCACCTATAAGCATACTTATGAACACGTTTCATCTTCCCATCCGTGTAATACATTCTAACACATTCATTCCCACAAGTTTCGAATCACATACATATATATACACACACACACAATATATTTATCCCTAACGAGCCCGAACATCATTATTTGTATCCGCACTACATAATTAAACCTTCACGAACTTTTCGGAGGTTATACTATCTTTCAGAAGTTTACCGGGGCCTTTGCATAAGCCTTAAGGGATACGGAAGTCCGAGACGCAAAAATATACACAAAAATCAAAATTTCACGTTTGCTACCCATTCGCCGTAAGCTACGGTCCACTCAACATAAATTATGGTAGGGACTTCCTGCAAAACAGAAGCTCCCTGCCATAAGCTACGGCCGCGTATCGTAGCTTACGACCACTGCTGTTGCTGCTAACCCGCAGTTGGTTTTGACCCGATTTGGTTCTCTTGTTCGTTTAGGCGAGCCCCGAGACTTCCAAACACACCTTTTCCAATAACTTAACTATTTTTACTTCCTTCCAAAACTTTCCAATTACTATATTCAATCCCGACTCTTTCCATCTAATTATCTTTATACGAAATTCATGACCCGTTTACCTCTATATTGAGGTTTTACAGTTTAATAACATACCACCCCCTTTCAAGAAGTCTTATTATAAAGTTTCGTATTTATTTATACGCTCCACCTTGGTTTCGATTATCCGAACATATAAACATCTTCATGTACTTAAATACGAAGTGAGTTCAGGAATTCACTTACCTTAGCGTCCGTATTTGCATCCGTTACCTTGCCTCCTTTTGACCCATTAGCCTTCTATGCTTCTATCCATCTTGACATGATCCCTATACTTTCATGTCATCACAATCACATTCTTGTTAGGATACATGCTCATTCATACTAATATTCATATCTTTCCATTCATACATTACTTGAGTTTTTATTAACTAAATACCATATACATAAGGCATAGACTAAAAGTCACCTTGTTCCACATTCACGCAACTCTGTTATCATCATACACGACACACATATTGTATGACATATACAACTACATGATCACTTGATTATACACACATACACATACACATACACTTATACATACATACTCCATTCCATCTACACTAGCATTTTCATATCTTTACAATTAACACCTTAACCCATACTAAGCTAACCCAATATTATTTAAACATAATATCCACATGAACTATATCTAAAACACACTTCTCATGTTAGTTTACTATCAATTACATCATTATCATGTTCTACACATGTTTACCCATTACTTGCATATAATTTTGCATATTATTGTCATTTAGACATTTCACAAACACTTGGTGTACATACTACTTTATAAGCAAAATGTAAAAGTATTTCATGCTTTTCTTCCTACATATCACTTTCATTCACTAACACAAGTAAACATCAAATAAATTCCATACAATACTCAATTTATATAACAAGTACACATCACATACTACATAATACACCAAATTTGCACAAGAATTGGACATGGGTGATCCACTCATGTCGCTATCTTCATCATCACCAAATGGGTTTAATGTCAACACATCAAATTACTTGAAATTGTTCATAACTAGAGTTTTATTTGGTGATTCTAACACACCTTCATACTAAATTTCATAAAACTCAAGAGTTTATCATACACCAATTACTTGCAAAATCATCAAATCAATTTCTATGACTTACCACATGTTTGTCAAGGATAGATGAAGCTAAATCTTAACCCATGCACATAATCATCATGCCAAATTCCTTCAATTTCTTCAAAACTTGAATGGAGTTTCTTTCTTCCAATGAAATGTCAAACATCAGACATTGTTTTTGTTGTTCCTCCCATTCTCCACTACCTAGTTATAACATTCTTTTTATAATATACACATTTGGTCCCTCAAGATTGCTTGCTTATTTTTACTTGGTCATAACTTATTTATTTAGTTAACAATAACCCTAACCAAGTTAGCTAGTCTAACATTTTTTTTAATTTTATGCCATATCCCAAGAAGACTTACCAGCTAATTAAGCACTTGGGTTTTGGGGCATAACAACCGATATATTATCTTTTAGAGCCATCTGAATGTTCTTGGGCTCATCTGTGAGATAAGCAGTTATACAAGCACTTGTTGATAATTCCATTTTTTTATTAAAGCATACGAGCACATACTCTCTACCATACTTCTCCTTATCTAAACACCTGCATTTAGATATGTTATTATACAGTCAACTGGATGATCTTTATTTGCTTGTGTTGTAGCAATAGTGTCAACTTCCAATTTGCCTTCCAAATTTGATCCAATCTCCCTGAATAATTCAGTTGCACAAGGATTAGTTAAGTCCTCCCCCTAAAGTGTTTCAGACTCGATATCACTAGAATTCGGTGCTTCTGCATGTGAAGAAGTTCCATGTGCATCTGTTACGTTCGAGTCTACTGATATTGGAATACTTTATCTTGGAGCAAATTCACTCTGTAGGATCTGAGTTTAATTTGTTGTGAAAGTTTTAAGATGGAAATCAATGGAAGATAATAAAATAGAGATGATAACTCCAGCGAAAATATAAACTTTTATATCACAACAATGAGGAGAATGTTTTCATCAACATCTTTTATAAATTTTATTTATGTATGCATGAAAGATATATAAACTCCCCCTCAGCCTGATCACTCTAATTTGTTCATACAAAAAATGTCAAGAAGAAGTGATAAATAGAGTAGTATAGGCACTATTCTATTTACAGCACAAACGAAACCTCTGAGAAATCTAGGTTGACGTCACATTGACATTGACATCTAATGACCTAACAAACTCTATCATCTGCTAGACCTAAGTACGGTTACAATAAGATACAAACAAACTCTGATGAGAAACCTCTGTTGAGAAACCTCTGATAAGTCTTATCATCTGTTGAGCTCAACAGACTGTAGGTTCAGTAGTCTTTAGTCTTCACAGCAGAGTTTCTCTATAGCAGACCTTCAACTTTGAGCAGAGCTTATCTTCAACAGAATTTGTGAACAGTCTTTGGCTTGAGCAGAGTTTTAGAGTCAGCAGATGTTGAGTCATTACCATTAGGAGGAGCAGATCTTCAAAGCACTGTTAATGATGATTAGATGTTTATAGACTATTTTGGCTTTTCCAATCATCTGTTCTTTTGTGGGGTCCACTAGATCCAACAATCTTCCCCTAGAACAGATGATGCCAAAAACACTTCGTTATTGCTGATTTTTTTATTCCTCATCAATTTTTCCCTGATTTGTCCTTTGAACTGTAGTTCAAAGTTCAAGGAAAACATATCTTCAAAATCCCTTTGCAATTCAAGGTTCGATAGATCTTGGAGGTCATCTGCATCTAGACCATATGCATCCTCCATTTTTAGCTTTTGAATCTCACCATCTAATCTAAGCAGAGTCATTTTGTGGGTGTTTGAGGATGACTTCCACTTTAGAATCTTTGAATCAGATGATTTTCTTGTGATAAGATTTATTTTTGATGAGTTGGGTGATTGTAGCCTGCTGACAAGGTTTGCAGTTGATTCTTTATTCCCTCCTTTCTGTGTTCTTCAAACATCTGTTCATCATCCTCAACCATCTGCTTTTGCCTTTTTGCTTGATTCAAGGAAATTGTGGACAAGCCAGAGGTTGAGGTCTGCTTTTTAGATGTCAGGGTTTGTTGAGGGATAACACTGTTGGATAGTCTGGCTTTCTAGGAATTGTAGAATCCTTTTCTCTTAGTTGCTCCAGTCTTTTATAAATTTCTATAACTTTTAATTCTGACCATCTGACAACAACTCTAGTTGTACCATACTTGGCAACCACAAGTTCTTCTTTCATTCTCTTTAGCTTCAAATCCCTATTTTGATCCACCTTCTTGTATTTCTTCCAATCTGGTGGGGTTGGCTTATGCAAAGGATCATTGAGCATCTTTTGTATTCTTTCTATTTCTTCTTTGAGCTCCTCTGTTGACCATTCTTTGAACTTTGCTCTATTTGCTTTGTATGGTTTATGTTTCATGATATGATCCAAGTAATCCTGACATAGTTCCTTATCCAGCTCAGCATTTATGGCTTCTCTGATATGGACTTGCTCGGGTCCTTAGCAAAATCTTCAATCTTTCTAAGCTTGCTAAGCTCTAGAAACAAGATACTCTGAGCAGTCTTGTCATCCTTCTATTTACACATCTCCTTTCCAATGTTTTCATCCTGCCTTGCCTTTTGCTTCAAGTATTCATCTAAGTTTGTAGGCTTTCTATACCCGAAGAGAGATAGGAAGGATCTTTGTGATGAATCCTCTATAGAGAAAAATGATTCAGTTTCACTTTGAACAGCCAAAATCTCAAGAGGATACCGAGTAGCCAGTGGGGATAGGTAATGGTGGTTTAGTGGATAGTAGTGAAGTGGATTTAGGTGGAAATGATGAGAGTGGTGTGGTAGTAATGGGGGCAGATGATAAGGGGATTGGTGATAGAACCTCCTCATCATCTTTATGCATAACAAAAGTTTTTCTTTTGCATGTGAATTTTAGTTTAGGTGAAGGTGGGCATGTTGGAATTATTGGTGGTGGTGGACATTAGTTGTGTTAAGGTAGGAAAAGTTATCATGGCAGTTGTTTGGGTAACATCAGTTTGTACATCTGTTGTACCAACATTTGTTGCTTGGTTTGGTAATGATGTTGGCTTTGAAACAACTGCTTATATTATACTAGCATCTGTTGGTTTACTTCATGGTGGAGATGGTTTCTTTTGAGATGAGGGTTTATTTTGGTTCCAGTAGAGGATACACTCTTTGTAGACCCATCAGTGGTTTTAGGAATGACTTTTCTAGATGACTTTCTTCTTTTTGAAGTGCCAATGTCTTCCCTTTTCTTCTGCCCAGCCTGTTCTTTTTCAATAAAGCTGGAAGCTTTAGCTTCAAGTGTATCTTGCCTCCTCTACTTTTCTAATGCAATCTCTTCTGCTTTCTTGTTTAGGGTCTCATCAATCCCTTTTTTATGATTGTCGAATGGGTCATGCAAAAACCTAATTAACCTAAATAGCTAGGGTAAGCAGGGTATCAATCCAGGGGAGTCTGGTGGAAAGCATTATGAATTATGTACTAATTAACTAATTTCAAAAAGATAAAATTGATTTGTTTGATTGTTTGATTAACTTAGAATTACTAAGACTGAATTGTAAACAATTGGAGAAAACAATGGTTCCTCCGGATTTTAGATTCAAAGCAACATTAATTACATGTTTAATCGAGACAATCACATAGACATGATTGTTTAACTTCATTAACGAGTTGTGATTACCTAAAGACTACTTACTTCGATTACAAAACAATGGAAGGTTATCATAAAAGCCATCAACCGAAATTACCAACCCTAATCCCTATCAAATATATCCCAATTACTAGAACTCTCAGGAATTGAATGAATCATAACCAAAGTTTAAATAAAATCAATCGTTACAACCAGTCAAACAAATCAAAAGGTGAAAAGCATTGAATACTTAGATCACTTTGTTCACGAATAAGTTTAAGCACATAAAACCATTAACTTACAAGAATCCTCCACCAGGAGGAAACCAGTAGATGACGGTATGCATCTTTAATCTTGTTGGTTTGTGAGAGTAATGATGAAGATTATGATGATGAGGGATGAATTCCAAGTTCCAAGGTGTGCTTTTTCTCCCCCATATCACGTGTGTTGACTGCCTCCCCTTGATCTTGGATTTTGTCGAAGAAATAATGATGATTCCTCAAAACTGATGCCCACTGATGTTCTTGTCTATCCAAAAGTCATCCAGGAGGTGATCCCCCTTAGGGTTCTTCAAGAATTCTTTTAATACCCTTGACATACGAATCCATACGCTACCAATTCTTTCCACCCTAGCTTACGCTTGCAGATTGTAAGCTACGATTTGTATTGGTTGTTTTCTTGCTCTCATTCTAACAGTAGACAACACATGGCAAGCCATATGCTACGTTCTCTTGCTGTTGGAACTTTTGAATTAATATGTATGAACCGTAGGCTACAGTTTTATAACCATAACTTACGTCGCTAGTTATGGTCTCCTTATATAGCTCTATTACAACTTTCTATTAATAACTGGATGACTCCTAGACTTTGTTCTATCACATATTTTAAGCTCCCAAGGTACCATCCAACCCGAAACACGCTCGGATCAATATATGTTACTTGATTTATCATCCTTGAGTATTCCGCGTCCTCACAAAACTCTCTAACTTTACCGAATTAAGCCGATTAACCTGTGACATCACAAATACGCGTAGTCATCACATTCACGTCATATAATCACTTAAAACACGCTAAAACACGTAAGATAACACACATTAACACTTGGAATTCACAGACTCCATCACATCCCCACACTTATCCTTTTTCGTCCCAAAAAATTACTTGCAATGGAATCACAATCAAATCACTAGCTTCCAATTGATTCGGTTATCTTATTAACAAGTCTAATCATGCATTAACTAAGATTGCAAGCATACGGTCCACTTAAACCCAACCACCGGTTTCCAAGCTCTTATTCATAATCCATTAAGTTAATTGCATTATTTATCTATGGGTCTCACACTCAGAAACGATACCGCCACCTAATCCCGCTTTAAAGCTTATGAGATTACCGTCTTATATATATAACAAGCTTTTAGATATTTCTGATTAAATTATGCTGGATAAAGGATGATTGTGCTGAGCTTTGACATGCTTTTGTATACGATCAACTTAGCGGACATACCCCACCTAAGTCACCATCTAAGTGGCTAATACCATAAGTTTCACATATTTGTCTTTTCTTTTCTAACTCCACCTAGAGGGTACGTACCACACGAGCCACCATACCCATGACAATACCAAAGGCTTTGTAAATACAAACTAGCTCAAAATAATGGATAGATGTAATTTTTTTGGGTTCCGCCTTGTTTCGGATTTATTTTCATACAAAGAAACAGAATTGCCATTTAATCAGAATATTTATAAGCTTTTTATTTATGAAGGAATCCCTTATACTCTCTATAGTTTCAGCTTTACTATATAGCTTCCAAGGCAAGAACCCAAAGATTCCTAATATTTAAGTATTTTATATCAATCCTAAGGATCCTTTCAACCGGCTGGGCCTACCTACATATCCTGAATTAGATGCGTCTTCGACCGTTTTATTATCTCATATATATAATAATTGAAAACAAACAATCTGATTTCACCTATCATTTTCCATTTTATGCAAAAATATTTACGACACATTATAAAAATTTTCATATTTTTCAATTTAGCCAATTTCAACCAATTCAAGTATGGTGCAATTTATAGTCCGAACTCGAGAGATACCATCTACAACCCATAAACGGCTAACGACCTATTCGACTCAACAAATAACACCCCTCCCAACACAACAGTTCACACCACCAAATACACAAAAAAACGCAAGATAGAGAAACACATGCACCTGATCAGTCTATCAGTGAGTGTCTATAGTAGTGCTGCTGCTACGATCTAACCGAACATACACATCGGGGATGTTGCCAAACATCCTACACTAGAATCATTGCATCCGTGAGAGTTGAACGTAGTAACCTGCCAAAACACAAAAACACACTAAAACAAAATTAACAGCCAAACAATACAAACTCTACATCTTCAGCTAGACTGTACCCAATGTGCTCAGGGTGGTTCCGATGCTTGCTTACCTCCCCAGTTCTCTATATATAACTTTATCCAGTTTTATGGGAGGTTTGTAGCTTTATGCAACTTGGGGTTAAATTAAGCTTCATTACCCGTCCCAATCCACCATCAAGTGGTTTTCTTTCATCCGTTCTCCCTCTCATATCCACCTTCTTCGCCTTAGACCTGTTAAACTCAACACAAGCCTCATCTATATGCCCTTCTTCACAGGTGACATATATTGTTAGTAACAACTGTAAGACTTAAATCATCAATAAGATCGTAAGAAATGGACTTTAAAAACACATTAAAATACAACTTACGATTCGCGTAGCTCATGGTGACTAACCCATTTCTGAAGTCGATCTGTGCATTAGATCCTAAGCACAGATGACCTAACACTACCTATGGCTTCTCATGCGTCCTTGACGGTGCATAATCGATAACCATAAAATCCACTAGTAGAAACATTCGCCCAGTTGAATCGTCACATCTTTCACAACCCTCGAGGTTGCTTCCAACTTGCGTCTATGAAAACCGCCATGCTATCTACCGCATCCAGAGTACCAAAGTCATACTAGCCATACAGGCTACCGGGAAGAACACTCATCCCTGCTCCATAATCCAGCAGTGATCGGTGGATCTTGAATTTCCCGACTCGACGGGACGACCGGGTCCCCCGAATCGCATCCATTTCTATCCTCATTCGCACCACTTAAACCAACAATCATATGGGACACAGTTAAATCATTATCATTTATTTAGGCTTAGGAACGACACTTACCCCATTTATTGGTATGTTCTTCATGTTCTTGGGGTTTGTTTTAGTGTCACTAGGAAACTTCCTGTTTTGCTGCTTCAAGTTAGCTACCTCGCTAGCTAATTGTCCCATATGTGTGGTCAGCGATTGGATGGCTATGTCCCGAATCTCATCCTTTTTGTACCCGAGCGTCATCCAATTGACTTCTCTTTTGCATTTCCAGCTGCATGGCTTTTAATATCTCCACCACCTCACCATTTCCCTGACCATTACCCTTCTGTTAATTTCTTCGATAACCAAAATTGTTGCCCCCTTGATAATTAGTCTGATTATGGGGCTGGAAAAATTGGTTACTGCCTTGAAAACCCGAATACCTGTTCGTATTTCCTTGCAACATATTCACGTCATCATGCACAACTACAATGCTAGGGCACTGATCAGCTATGTGCCCTAGATCTCCACAATGCCCGCACATTGGGAACTGCCCCTCGAACTCCGGTGTATGATCTATTGCCCTCACTACGGAATGCCTACCTCTACTCGATGATTGAGCTTTTTCTTTTGACATACTTTCCATTTTTTCAAAATAGTCCCAATCGACATTCTCGTAATTTATACCAAACGTAACATTTGATATCGAGCTCAAATCCCGTGCATCTTCTGGTGTTGGCCCCGCGTGAAAGGCATTGAATAATTCCCCAAATTGTATACCATGGTGTGGACAATTCTTCAATAGCATCTTAAGTTCGTTAAACGCTTCATGAAATAATTCACCGGATTATTGTTGGAAATTCCAAATATCCCTACGAGCATCACTGGTCCTTTGTTGTCACACCCCAGATTTCCTACCCAATCCATACACCAGTGGGTCCGGGTGGGGAGTATCATGACGTCAGTTGATAATCATCATAGTCAATTAAATACGGCACAGCGGAAGTCTTGGAGTAAAATTACTATTACAAACCGAATGTTTGAAAATACAAAATAATACAAGCTTGTAATAGAAGATCCACAGGCGGATCATAAATTGTACATGGAAAGAATATAAAACAGACTTTGGGCAGATTTAGGATTTGCAAGATCCTCTATCACTACCAGCACCTCCGGCCTATTTTTGTATTGTACCTGCAGTTTAGTCTTTTGAAAATACGTCAGCTTTCGCTGGTAAATACACCCAACTGACTAATTTTGAGAACATTTCAACAATGTTTTAAGTGCGTATCAGCACAAAATCTTTTTATAACTTGGGTTAATTGACCGTCCAACCTTGTTAACAGATTTACATGTTTGTCCATACATAGGGGGCCCGGTACAGAGACCGAGACACAATTAACGTACACACCACTTTGGACTCACGAAGGAGTCAATTCCTCCCAACCTTGTGGGAATGCATAATTGAGCGTCTATCGGGTGTATGCCTACACCTGCCCTAAGGTCATAGCCATTTCTATTGTAATGAGCCGAGGATATCCAGGACACGGTAGTTAACCCCCGATGTTTAAGTTATCAAAAAAAACCGATTAAAACAAAATATGCGGATTTACTATCCCCGAACCGGCGTTCGATTATTCCCATTTCCGACCAAGCGGTAATAAGTCGACAGTATTTACCTGAGCTAGTCTTCTATAATTTTAATAACTCAGCCGTACACAAAAGGACTAAGTGCAGATAGCATTTACCGGCAGGTTTCTAGTCTGGATTATGGCATAAACTAACCAATTAAAAATAACAGCCTTATTTAAGTCACTGACTTAGACCGACTAGCGTACTTGATCAAAACGTATGACGCTAGATTAATTGATGATTGGATAGAATGTAGTTTAATCCCAACAAGTACCTTGACTTGTATAATATGGATAAACTATAAACATTCTGGATTTTGAGATTTAAATGACAAGGTTAAACCCGTTTCGGTTAATTTCCATAAAATAGTTACGTATACGTAACTATGCGCATATTAGCGATATCGGGTAACCGATAAGTCATGGACAAGTATGTCGTCTATGAAGACAATGACAAACTTATCCAGATATGGTTTGTAGACTCTATTCATGAGATCCATGAATGCAGCAGGTGTATTTGTGAGCCCAAAAGGCATCACTAAGAATTCAAAGTGACCATATCGGGTCCTGAAGGCAGTTTTAGGAACATCTTCACTTCTAACCTTTAGCTGGTGATATTCAGATTTCAGATCAATCTTAGAGAAGTAACTAGCCCCTTGAAGTTGGTCGAATAAATCATCGATCCTAGGCAGAGGATATCTTCTTGATTGTTAATTTGTTTAGCTCTCGGTAGTCAATGCACATCCGCATTGAACCGTCTTTCTTTTTAACGAAAAGGATAGGAGCTCCCCAAGGTGAGGAAGTAGGCTGTATAAAGCCTTTCCCCAACAGTTCGTCTAGCTGCGTCCTTAATTACTTCATCTCCGTTGGTGCTAGCCTATATGGAGCTCTAGCTACAGGTGCTGATCATGGTAGGATATCTATTCTAAACTCCACTTGCCTATCTGGAGGTAGGCCTGGTAATTCTTCTGGGAATACATCGGGATATTCGGAGATGACTAGTAGGTCCTCCATGTTCGGCTTAGGCTCATTTATGGTAACTTGTGCCATGTAGATGACACATCCTCTTCTCAAACACTTGGATGCCTTGAATAACGACACCTTTTCTGGCAATCCATAGTGTGAGTCTCCGGGAATAGTGATCATTCCACCAGAAGGGGTCTTAATTTCGATGAGCTTTTTATTGCAGGCAATGCGGGCTTGGTTATGAGATAACCAATTCATGCCTAAGACAACATCGAACCCCGCCAATTTCATTGGCAGAAGAGAGATAGGGATGGAATAATTCTTAATGGATATAGAGCATCCATCAAGAATGGAAGATGGTGTTTCTAAACTTCCATCAGCAAGTTCTATCTCATAAGTTTTATCTAGAGTTCTTACGGGTAGGTTCAATAGTTTACTAAACTTATGGTCAACAAAAGATTTATCTGCACCCGAATTGAAAAGAACTCTAGCATAAATATTGTTAATGATGAATGTACCTGTTATGACATTGTTGTCATTAATGGCCTCCCTGACGTTCATTTGAAAGGCACGGGCATTCCCCTTATTGGCCTCTCAAGGCTTTGCATCATTACTTTTGGGTTTCTTGGGGCAATTGTACGTTTTATGCCCTTTTTCATTGCAGTTGTAGCAAACTGCATCCTTAAGATCCTTGCAATCTAAGATCTTATTCCCTTTTCTCTTGAGAATACCATAGGGTTTGGTCTGTGGATTTATACTACACTGTCCCCAATGTGTATATTTACAGTTATTGCACAGGGGTTTGTCATTAGACGCGTGCTGGCTCTTCTTGAATCAAAAATTTCCTTTCTTTTTAAATCTTTGGGAGTTATTATCCTCCCGTTTCCTCTTTCCATCAGTTTCAGTCCTAACTGACTTTTTTCTTACCAGATCTAGGATGAGGGAAAGAGATAGGTCTACAGCGGACCTACAGGTATTAGGCTATGCAGCCTTTACCATGCCCTTTATCTCGGGTGCCAATCCATTTATAAAACGCGCAATGCGTTTGGATTCGGGGGTGATCAAATAGGAAACTAACCTAGATAGGGAATTGAAATCAGAAACATATTTCCGACAATCTAGGTTTTTCATGGAAAGAGACAAGAAGTCTGTCTCTAATTTCTCCACCTCATGGGGTGGGCAGTAAGTCTCCTTATCAAGGTCCACAAATTTGAACCATCCCAAATTATACAGGTGTACCTTACCTATAGACTGGATCATAGCTTTCCACCATATTAGGGCATCACCCTTGAAGGATTGTGATACATACTTGACCACATCCTTATCAGTACAATTGCTGATGTCTACAATTGTTTCCATCTCGTCTAGCCACTTTAGGGTTTCTACAGCTCCCTTCTCCCCGTTAAAGTCTCGGGGCTTACAGGAGACAAAGTATTTATAGGTGCATCTGTCCTTAGAAGAACGAAACCTATCAGCATAGTCTATCCTCCTAGGTTCACTCTTCGCATTTGATGAGTGAACATAGCTCTCCTTATGAGCTGAGGATGGGGTATTCGATAGTAGTCTAGAGTGAGTAGCACTCAACTCTCTTAGCTTTTCTATGGCCATACCATAGCCTTTTTGACAGCCGCATCAATGCGAGCTTGAAAATTATCATCATCAATATTTTTGTTTTCGACTTTGTTAGATTCAACATTCCTGTGGCTACTTTGTGCTTCATTTGAGTTAGCCATCTTTAAGTCTTGGTTCCTATATACCAATAAAACTACATTTAGCCATGGCGTATCAACCATATCGGCTTTCAATATAGGATATAACAATCCATTGCCTTGCTAGTGTGAATAACATCACAACTCTTAGTCTTAACATATCTATCTTTGGCCTAGGTCTTAATAGGACCATCATAGGCAAATTACAATTTGGACGTAGTCCATATATTATTAGACAGTGGATCGCAATGTCATCAACTGTCATTTTCTATCATTGGCAATTTTATAGCTCATAGGCTTGTCCTAATTGATCATATATATTGGGCAATTGCTGGTCCATGGACATAAATTGGGCACCTTGGCCTACATTATATCAGTGTATATAGCATATCAGCCTTCCCATTGGACAATATTTGGGCACATTGGCCTACATCATATCAGATGTATATGGCATATCAGCCTGTCCCATTGGACATAAATTGGGCACATTGGCCTACATCATATCAGATGTATATGGCATATCAGTTTGTCCCATTGGACATCATTTGGGCACATTAGCCTACATAATATCAGATGTATATGGTATATCAGCCTGTTCCATTGGACATAAATTGGGCAAATTGGCCTATATCATATCAGATGTATATGGCATATCAGCCTGTCCCATTGGACATAAATTGGGCACATTGGCCTACATCATATTAGATGTACATGGCATATCAGCCTGTCCCATTGGACATAAATTGGGCACATTGGCCTACATCATATCAGATGTATATGGCATATCAGCCTGGCACATTGGCCTGACGGCTAGTGTGGTTCTTAAGCCACACTACCAGGAGTATGAACATTCTTTAATGTTACATAAGAGTACCTTAATGATTGATTAATGGTCCCGGTCACCTTCGACCTTAACGACCTTGGAGGTTTGGACCTAGTCCCTTACCTGTTGATAGAAGGATAACTTCCCTTAACTATCCTGATAGAAGACCCCTTCGTACTTAACTATCATTGCTTGGCCAATGTGTGGTCTACGCCACTTGGCATAGCCAAATCTGTTAAGGCCTTTTGGAATTATATAGTAGAGCATAAATTTCAAATAAAATCGAGGCGCTCGTTTTCAAGAGGATGAATTACATATATATATAATTCCAAAAGTACTTCATTAAATTTCGATTAGAAATTACAATACTAGAAAATGAAATAAACTGTCCATGCAAGCACTTTAAAGAAGCAAAAATGTCCACGCAGGGACTAAAGAAATAATAATGTCCTCACAGGGACTACATATTATTACAAGAGACTTCACTCGTCCTTCTTTCCTTTGACCAATTTGGAGAGTTTCTTGAAGAACTTGTTTGTCTTCTTTTCCGTTTTCTCCGCTTGCTACTTCATCTCTTTCATTGTTTCTAAGGCCTCATTAATGGCCTCTAGTGGCGGCGGAGGTTGTGGTTGAGGTTGCAGCATAATCGGATACTGGTACCCATAAGTTGGATATCCAGTCGGTGGATAAATAGGTGGAAAAGGAGACAGGTAAAGTGCATTGTGCATAACTGCTTGCATGCAGGGGTCTTGGGACCATGCTTGATAGTCTACCGGTGTAGACGGGTTAAAAGGATCATATCCAGACGTGTCTGGATATGTGGGGATGGGTTAGTATAACCCGATAGTGGTGGTTTAACAGTAGGTATTGGTGTTGGTTCCACTATAGGTGAAACATTAGAGGGTCCACCCATTTGTGGGTCCTCTTGTATTGTGGGGTAGGAATGGGGCAAAGGTGGCAGCGATCCCGACCTTTGTCCAGCACGTACCGAAATACGTGCTCCACGCTTCCTTCTTGGTGGTTCAAGTGGTGGTTGAGGTTGGTCCACCGGTTCCATGTGGACATCTTCTTGAACAGGAGGTGGTTGAGAGTGGTGGGAAGGAGTGTGGGTGAAGGTGAATTGATTCCAATATTGATCCCACTTGTTAGGACCTTGGTAGGGCGATCCGGCTAGGAGTTCGAATCGGTTGATATTTCAATGGGATGCGTATTTGATCCCGACGGCGGCATCTCCGGGTCGGAGTCCTCGTCCATAGGGTGTGGTTGGTCCAACTGATTTTGTTCGGCTGGAGGTGTGTTAAAGTAGTGGTTGGGGTTAAATTCTTCATGGTAAGAGTGTGAATGGGAATGGTGAGAATGGTGAGTATGGTGTGAATGATAGGAGTGGTGAGAGTGGTAAGAATTTTGGGAACGTAGGGGCGAGTGTCTATGAGAGACAGAGCGTCTCGCTGGTTGCCATGGAGATGAATCTCCTGATTCTTGGTAAGCATCCGAGTTGTGAGGTTGAGGGGAAATGCGCCCCGATGGTCCTCCCCTCATTGGACCTTTTCCTCTCCCACTTTGTCCTCGTACACGTGGAGGCATTTTCCTGTTAAAATTCAATTCAAAAACAATACTAATAACTTAATAATGAAATGAGTAATCCTAGGTCAAAGCCTAGACTCGGAAGACTAAGGAATGTGCTCGTGTAAGTTTGACATTAAACACAAAAGGCAAGTGTTTAATTCTCTCAAACGTTGGCTCTTATACCAACCCTGTCACACCCCGGATTTCCTACCCAAATCCATACACCGGTGGGCCCGGGTGGGGAGTATCGTGACATCAGTTCATAATCATCATAGTCAATTAAACACGGCACAACGGAAGTCTTGGAGTAAAATTACTATTATAAACCGAATGTTTGAAAATACAAAATAATATACAAGCCTGTAATAGAAGATCCACAGACGGATCATAAATTGTACATGGAAAGAATATAAAACAGACTTTGGGCAGATTTAGGATTTGCAAGATCCTCTATCACTACCGAGCACCTCCGTCCTATTTTCGTATGTGCCTGCAGTTTAGTCTTTTGAAAATACGTCAGCTTTCGCTGGTAAATACACCCAACTGACTCATTTCAAAAACATTTCAAAAATGTTTAAGTGCGTATCAGCACAAAATCTTTTTATAACTTGGGTTAATTGAGCGTCCAACCTTGTTAACAGATTTACATGTTTGTCCATACATACGGGGCCCGGTACGGAGACCGAGACACAATTAGCGTACACACCACTTTGGACTCACGAAGGAGTCAATTCCTCCCAACCTTGTGGGAATGCATAATTGAGCGTCTATCGGGTGTATGCCTACACCCGCGCTAAGGTCGTGGCCATTTCTATTGTAATGAGCTGAGGATATCCAGGACACGGTAGTTAACCCCGATGTTAAAGTTATCAAAAAAACTGACTTAAAAAGAATATGCGGATTTACTATCCCGAAGCGGCGTTCGATTGAATCCATTCCGACCAAGCGGTAATAATTTACCGTAACCCAATCCCGTATAGGGGAAATAAGTCGAGAGTATTTACCTAAGCTAGTCTTCTTTAATTTTAATAAGTCAGCCGTACACAAAAGGACTAAGTGCAGATAGCATTTACTGGCAGGTCTCTAGTCTGGATTATGCCATAAACTAACCAATTAAATACTAACGGTCTTATTTAAGTCATTGACTTAGACCGACTAGCGTACTTGGTCAAAATGTATGACGCTAGATTAAACGATGATTGGATAGAATGTAGTTTAATCCCAACGAGTACCTTGACTTGTATAATATGGATAAACTATAAACATTCTGGATTTTGAGATTTAAATGACAAGGTTAAACCCGTTTCGGTTAATTAGCGTAAAATAGTTACATATACGTAACTATGCGCATATTAGCGATACCCGGATAAGTCATGGACAAGTTCTATATGCCATTGTACTTTAAATAAGTTAAAGTATTTGTAGGATATTAACTTAAAGGTTTTAAAACGAAACTATGCCTCATAAGGGCATTTCGGTAATTATATACCGTATAAAAGGAATTTGAATATTATTTAATATTATAGTTATAAGTGTTCTGGAAGAATACTTTATTTATGATATAATATCAGTAGGATACAATTATTTGTGTAATTTATCTTTTATGACCAAACTTGCATCATAGGGGCATTTTGGTCATTTTACACATAGTTTATAAATTATTTGGGATTCTGAGTTTATGACATGTACCTACTATAAATATGTTTAAAATAAGTTTTAAAATCAGTAGGTATCAAGTCTTGGTCAATAATATGGTTTAAAACCATACTATGCGCCGAAACGGCGCTTATGTCGTGAAATGACGTCTTTATGCGATGTTTAGGAAAACTGATGTTAAGGTTAGATTAAAATGTTTTAAATATGTTATTTAATATTACATATCAGTAGGTAAATGATTTACCTTGAAAAGATTTGATTAAAACCATTTTATGAGCCACAGGGGCTCAAATCGTCATTTATCGACATAGTTTAAGGATTTGCTTGAAAACTCAGTTTATAACTCGGTTTAACATCCTAAATAATCCTACTTATAATATTACATCAGTAGGAAACTCATTTTCAAGTTCATTACTATTTGAAACCTGTTTTATGCAAAAAGGCATTTTAGTCAAAGATGGCATAATTATGGAACTTGCGCATAAACTTGGATTTTGATTATGATCATGTAATATAACCTCAGAGGGTTATGCTATAATATATTATGATCATAATGCAACTTTAGATCAGTAGGTAACTAATCTGAATCTAGTGAGATCGAAAGTCATGGCAGAAGTCAAACTTCGCGACTTTCGCTTGCGAACCGACCGTAGAACTGAAATTGACGAGACGAACATATTCATACATGTTTAAGTGTCAAAACAGGTTTCATAACATATATAAGATCAATTTATGATTTTTTCCGAAAAATGGCCTGTTTGACTTTTTAATATCATAACTTTGACCCATCAATTAGTCTAGCAAACATAATCTTCAGGAGGTGCCCTTTATAGGGACTAACACCTACCTTATTACGATCACTTAGCTATGTTCTCTTCGAACAATGGCTGGACCATAATGGTCCTAACCGAAAGTCAAAGCGTTTGCTGCAAAAAGCTTGACTTTTGGCTATAAAAGCCGATAAAAAAATGCACAAGGAAAGGAACACTTACCAGTGATTCCTAGGGTGCAAAAGAACTATGTTGGATGCTCCTTTTAGCTAGGAACTTCCAAAGGAGGGAGAAGAGTGTGAATAAGAAAGGTGCAAGTTGGAATTTGAACTTAAGTACCTATTTATAGTTGGAGAGCTCAAAGGAGGTGAAGCCAGGTGTTTAGGGGTGTAAGAGGAAGCTTACAAGTGTCCCAAAACGTGGCATAGATGATTCCAAGTCCATGGTTTCGAATTAATGGTTTTTGAGTTATGTTTGGGAGCCAAGCAAAACTTTCTGCTGCAGACCCTTTCTCGCGCCCCTCGAGAGACAAAGGCCTGGTCTCTCGCGGCCCGCGACCGCCATATGGCCAGTTTCAAAAATTGACACTTTTAACCCCTTAACTTTATAAAGCTTCTAAAAGCCTTCTAAAACACCTTTTCGGTACTTTTAGCCCTCCGTAGCCAATTCTTGGCATACCCGGGATTAAGCCCGGACATTGTCGAGCTCTCGGTTCGTTAAAAGGTCATTCAGAGGTAAGAATTAACATGTTGACACTTTTAATCCCTCCAATATCCAACTTTCACATTTTTACAAAATTGAACCCTCTCGTCCAACAAATGGCACGTATGAGAGTTAGGACTTCGTAAAGGATCACTCAGAGGCTTATTATAAGCATGTTGATTCCGACGTCACTCAGAGGCTGGGCATGTTGACATATCAGTCACTCAGAGGCCAATTTTTAGCATGTTGACATATTAGTCACTCAGAGGCTAATGATTCAAGCATGTTGACATATCAGTCACTCAGAGGCTGTTATTTATGCATGTTGACATCGGATCGTCACTCAAAGGCTCAGTTTGAGCATGTTGACGCCTTTCGTCCTTATTGGTCTTTAATAGACTATATTTAAAAATACAACAGTGTCACTATACTATTGAACACGATTTTACAGTGTGTTACATTTGTGGCGTATAGAATTCTTCCAAGAATAGCTGCTGCATGCCGTGTCATGTAAAGATCGAGGCAGATGGTAGTGAATGGAACCATTGTTGTGCCTTATCTTCAAGTGTGAATTGGAAGAGTACCAATTTCACATCCTCCGGTGTGAAACCTCGACCCCCGATGGTATTGCAACGAGCATCATAGCTGCTATATGTATGTACGGTTCCTCAGTCACCAAACCATGATTATTGGGGAAGCTTTGAATGGATTATGATCGCACTTCGAATGAGCAACCCTGTACTTGAGGAATTACCACCGGTGAGGGATTATTAGCAATGGTAGTTTTGAAGTGACTTCCAATCCCCCGTACCAGTCCCCGATCATATCTACTTAGAATGCCTTTGGGTTAGTTGACCGGTGGAATTAGACTTCTCAGAAGTGGCCTTTGTTGAATCGGCATTTGATGCACCCGGTGGTGGTAATGGAATGTCTACAGGTCTCCCATTATTCGGCCGTCGGTTAATTCGGTCGGGTTGAAGAACATGCTGTAGATACCCAGCTGTACCCGGATTTCCTCTTTCTAAGAATCCGTATCCCGCTTTATTTCTTCCAAAACTTCCTGCATTCACCACCTACCTATTACCTTGATTACCCCCCCCCATATATCTCGTATTCGTCGTATCCTTCACTAAACTCCCCCGAGTTGTTCCTTTGATCGAATATGGGAAACTATTGTTGCTGGGCTGGGTGATAATGTGAAGGTTGGGTTGGTAAAGGAATTGAGGCGGATGAGTTAACGGGCTGTGCTTGGTTTGATTAAACTGAGTTCTCATCAACAACGATCCTCACATTCGATGAAGAATGTTGGATAGTAGAGGTTTGGGTGAAGGCCGAGTATTGGGAAGTTGTTTGTTGATTTAAGAATGGTGGTAGGTTGTCAAGATTGGGGAATGGTGGTGGAGGTATTGGTGGAAGTTGAGTAGTAGCCGGTTGGGTTGATTGTGTTGATGGATGAGCTGGTATGGTGGTGTTAGGTGATGGTTAAGTAGGTGTTGGTGAGAATTGGGTTTGTGGACTTGGTGTCACGGTTTGCTTATCTGGGTTTCCTGAACCCTCCATTGAGTTGAGAGTTGGTGATTGCACTATTTTGTTTTCTCGACTCAAAACTTAGGTTTGCCGAACTGTCGTCTCGATTTCCGGGTTAAACACTAGTGGTGAAGATTTTCCGGATTTCCGAGTATGATGCATGCACGTCCAAAATCACATGCACAAGCACAAACGAGAAACCACACATAATTTTGAACAAAAAGAAATAAACACTATTTTGGATTTTTAACTATTTTCTAAAAATACTTTAAAAAACACTTTACCATGACTCCCAGCAACAAAGCCATTATGATGACTGTCGAACGGGTCAAGCAAAAACCTAATTAACCTGAATAGCTAGGGTAAGCAGGGTATCAACCCAGGGGAGTCTGGTGGAAAGCATTATGAATTAAGTACTAATTAACTAATTGAAAAAGATAAATTCAATTTGTTTGATTGTTTGATTAACTAAGAATTAATAAGATTGAATCGTAAACAATTGGAGAAAAAAATGGTTCTTCTGGATTTTAGATTCAAAGCAACATTAATTATGTGTTTAATTAAGACAATCACATAGATATGATTGTTTAACTTGATTAACGAGTTGTGATTACCTAAAGACTACTTACTTTGATTGTAAAACAATGGAAGGTTATCATATAAGCAATTAACCGAAATTACCAACCCTAATCCCTATCAAATATATCCCGATTACTAGAACTCTCTATAATTGAATGAATCAGAACCAAAGTTTAAATAAATCAATCATTACAACCAGTCAATCAAATCAAAAGGTGAAAAGCATCGAATGCTTAGATCACTGTTTCACGAATAAGTTTAAGCACATAAAACCACTAACTTACAAGAATCCTCCACCCGGAGGAAACCACTAGATGATTAGCCGCTCATCTCATTCGATTGATCGTTAAAAGCATGATAAATGACGGTATGCATCTTTAATCTTGTTGGTTTGTGGGAGTAATGATGAAGATTATGATGATGAAGGATGAATTCAAGTTCCAAGGTGTGCTTTTCCTCCCCAATATCACGTGTGTTGACTGCTTCCCCTTGATCTTAGATTTTATCAAAGAAATAATGATGATTCGTCAAAATTGATGCCCACTGATGTTCTTGTCTATTCCAAAGTCGTCCAGGAGGTGTCCCGTTAGGGTTTCTCAAGAATTCTTTTAGTACCCTTGACACACAAATCCACGTGCTACCAATTCTTTTCACCCTAGCTGACGCTTTCGGATCAAAAGCTACGATTCGTATTGGTTGTTTTCTTGCTCTCATTCTGATCTAGACTACACATGGCAAGCCGTATGCTATGTTCTCTTTCTGCTGGAACTTTTGAATTATGTATGAAACATAGGCTACGGTTTTATAACAGTATCTTACATCGCTACTTGTGGCCTCCATATATAGCTCTATTACAACTTTCTATTAATAACTAGACGACTCCTAGACTTCGTTTTATCACATATTAAGATCCCAAGGTACCATCCAACCCGAAACATGCCCCGATCAATATATGTTACTTGATTTATCATCCTTGAGTATTCTGCTCTCACCAAACTCTCCAACTTTAACAAATTAAGCTGATTAACCTGTGACATCACAAATACGCGTAGTTATCACATATACATCATATAATCACTTAAAACACCCTAAAGCATGTAAGATAACACTCATTAACGCTCAGTTTTCACACACTCCATCACTTTTGCACTTCCAACATCTGATGCCTTAGCAGAGGTTTGTGTTATAGCAGACCCTGGCTTTTGTTGTTGCACCTTTGGTTTTACTTGTGAAGAAGGATTCAACTTTCTTAACTTATAATTCTTCCCCTATTTTGTGTCATCTTCAACTTCTTCTTGAAGTATAGTGGCAGGGGCAGAACCAATGGTCTGTAACAGATGTTCTCTTATGGCCTTGATATCTTCTTGGGTAACCTTGTATTGGCCTCAACCATGTTTCTGATCAATTCCATGTGAGTCTTGTGGTTGATGTCATCCAAATTCCTTTGAGCTTGGATGAATGGTTGTACTGATTTCCACAGCTCATTGGCAAGTTGCTGAGTAGAAGGTTGATTTTAAGAATATTGTAACATCTACTTCATCATGCTTTTCACCTCATCTATTGAAGACTCCATTGATGTCTTTTTCTCTGCCAATTCCTTGTATCTTAATTCATCACCTAGCTTATAGGATCATCTGAATCCCTACCAGAGGCAGTTGTATTTAGATACTCAACAGGAGAAAACTCCATGTTATCAGAACCAATGCCCCTTTTTCTTGGTACTGGGGATTTTCAACTGGAACAAAGGTTACAATTGTAGCCTCAACAGTTGTTGCCTTAAAGGAAGACTTATAGATGTAACCACTGTCTCAACTTAGACATAGTTGTGTCATAAATTGTAGTGGCTGCTTCACTTGAACTACCACCAAGAATTACATGTAACTCACGGGGTGTAGACTTCTCAACTGTTTGTGGGTTAGCAAATTGATCTATCTTAGACTCAGTCACTTGTGGAAGATTACTCTCTTTAATTGGTAATTGAGAGGAACTGATTTGTGTCTGAATAGTATCAATTGTTGCAAACAGGGGTATAAATGTAGGTGGAATTTGAGGTGAAGGTTGTGGAGTTGAAAGAGAGATAGCCTTGGGAGAGGGGCTGTGAAACATACTTTCAAGTTAAATGTCTACTTCGTAGTTCGGTGTCCCTATGTGTACAATCTGATCCTTTTGTGATGTTTTAGGGGGATTTTAGATAGGTTGAGATCTTTCCAACTATTGTTAGGAAGTAGCAACAATGGTTTTAAGCGGCTTTTGTGTTGCCACAAGGTTATCCTCTAGGATCTCATCTTCCAAAGGTGCCTTTCTATGTTGTTTTGTTTTGATGGGCTTTTTGGATGTAGTGGGTATCTTTTTGGGTTTTGTTGGTGTGGGTTTCACAACACCGGATATGGTGTCGTGATCACCAGGAGCAGTGGGCTCAGCAACAGAGGTTTGAGCAACTGATGTGGACACATCTAAATTAGGCTCATCCCCCTTTGCTTGTGTTTTAAAACTTTTGACACTTTGTCTTGAATTCTAATAAAAGTTTCATGTGTAAGACTCTTTATTTTAAAAACATTTCCTTACTTAAAATCCTTTTCAGACACTTGTTTTTAGAGATAATAGCTTAGAAGTCTAGGATACATAAGAAAAGCTTTAGTTTTATTTCCTTTTATAGCATTCACATTTACGACCAAGTCTAAGAACAATGCCTGTGATAGATTATAATCAGATTTGGTCAAAATTGCATATCCCAAGTATTGAACTTTTTGTGGAATCTCATTAAATGAGGTGGTCTTAGGAGAGAGACATATCAGAAGGGTATTGAAAACATATCTCATTTTAGGAGGAAATTGAGGTTTGAAAATCGTAACTCCTGTCAACTGACCCTCCTACCCTCTTTTCTATGAACTCTGTGTGAAGAGGCTGTTTTTCAAAAGAATTATTACCTTTTGGTCATTCAATCAAATGTTATGTATATGGAAGATGGGGATATCTGAACAAGAGTTTCTCTGATCTTTGACGTGATAACATAGGGCTTTTTATTTTGAAGTTGAACTTCAGCATTATCCCAGAATTGTCGAAGAGTATCCACATAGATAGGTGCATCAGCAGGAGTATGGTTTTGTATTTTTATGATGTTAAAACACCAATTATTGAGTGAAAGGATTTATTTTTGTCAGGTTTTCTCAAAAGTAGGGAGGTAGTTATGCGGTATTTTAATGTGAGAGCCATGATCGGAGAGGGAGTAAGGTGTAGGGAAGAAGATGATCGTAGTAATCGCTTTTTGTGAATTTTGAATTCGAGTCGGTAGTGAAAAGCTCTGATTGGAATGGAACAGGGATATATAAAGGGAAAAAATGAATCACTGACGTGGCATCTGTTTAAAAGATCTGATGGCTAACATATGTCCACGTGGAACCTTTGTTGTGATAATGGATGACGGTTCTTTGATAACCTCTGCTGGAGAGAGAAAAAGAGGTTGGGAACAGTGAATAGAAACAGTGGTTGATTTTAGTCTATCAGAGGATAGACTAAGAGGTTATGAACAATGGTGAATAACAACAGAGGATACCTTTTATCAGCGGATAAGTGTTAACAAAACAGAGGTTTTAACAGTGGTTTAAAATAGATTTAAGGATTTATTGAGAAATATTCAATTTTAAAGCTATTTTTAAGGATGGAGTTTGGATTTTCTGAAAACATTTTAATGCTTTTTATTCATGGAAAACAAAATGGTGCTATTAATCCATGTTTAGCATACCAATCCTAGAGATCAAGATTTCAAAGGTGGATGTGTCTAAAGCTTTTTTCAACATATCTGCCAGCTGATCCTTAGTTGGAACATGATGCAGAGAAATCAAACCTTTTTCATAGCAACCCCTCACAAAGTGATGTCTGATGTCAATGTGCTTGGTTGTTGAATGTGAGACTAGAGTTTTAATGATGTTTTCAGCTGCTTGACTATCTAACATGAGAGGAGTCTTTAAAGTAGTTACACCAAAATCCAACAATTGATTTTGAAGCCACAAGAGTTCTGTTGCATAGCTTGCATCAGCAATATACTCAGCCTCTCTTGTTGATGTTGAAACTGCTGCTTTCTTTTTGCTTTGACAAGAAACCAAACAATTGCCTAGAAACTGACATCCTCCTATATGGACTTTCTTGTTGCATACTATCTGAATAACCTGAAAGCTCAATATTTCCATTAGCAGGATACCAATACCAAGTGTGTGAGCACCTTTTATGTATCTGAATATCCTTTTCACAGCTATAAGGTTGGACTGTCTAGGTGCTTACTCGGATCGGGCACATACACATCCAGCAAACATAATGTTTGGCCTTGATGTAGTTAGGTACAATAAAGACCCAATCATGCTTCCGTAAAGTATTTGATCAACCAAGTCATCTTTATCATCAATAGTGACCAATTTTGATGTGGCAATGGGTGTACTACATGGTTTACAATCATTCATATCAAATTTTGTTAATAGATCTTTGACATATTTGCTTTGATGAATGAATGCACCATTTTGCAATTGCTTAACTTGAATACCAAGAAAGCATTGAAGTTCACCCATAGCACTCATCTCAAACTCTGCTGTCATGAGTTCCCTAAACTCTTCACGCATGGCATGGCATTGCATGTGGATCCAAAAATGATGTCATCCACATAAATTTGGAAAAGCATCAAATCCTTTCCTCTCCAATTTAAAAAATAAAGTTTTATCAATTTTACCTCTTGTGAAGCCTATGGATAAGAAAAAGGTGGATAGAGTTTCATACCAGGCTCTACGTGCTTGTTTCAAGCCATACAAAGCTTTGTTTAGCTTGTAAACATGATCTGGATAAAAAGCATCTTCAAAACCAGGGGGTTGGCATACATATACCTCCTCCTTGATCTTACCATAAAGGAGAGCACATTTGATATCCATTTGATACACCTTGATGTTGGGGTTAGCAACAAAAGCTAAGAACAATCTGATGGCCTCTAGTCTTGCAACAAGACAAATGTTTCATCATAATCAATGCCTTCTTCTTGTCTATAGCCTTGAACGACAAGCCTAGCTTTGTTTACAACAATGCCCCTTTCATCTGTTTTGTTCATGAAGACCCATTTTGTGCCAATTGGATATACAACCTGAGGCAATGGTACAAGTTCCCATACTTGTTGACTTTTGAATTGTGGGATCTCTTCTTGCATGGCCTCTACCCAACTGTTGTCTTTTAGTGCCTCTTGATACTTGACAGGTTGTGTGAGAGATAGAAAACCAGCTAAAAGACAAATGTTTTGGGATTGACTTCTTGTGAGTACCCCTTCATTGATGTTGCAATAACTTGATCTGGTGATGATTTTTAAGGTAGATTAGGTCTCCTTTGTATGGAAAAATAGCATTTTGAGGTGAAGGCTTCAAATGAGAATCATTTGAGCTAACATCTGTTGGTAATTTTGAAGAGCCAACATCTGTTTGGAGTGGAGGTGGAGGTATAGGTGGGATAGGTGTAAAATTTTGTTGACGTTTGTTCATAGAAAATGGACTTTTGTAAACAGGGGTTTGACTTGATGAGGCAACAGAGGTTTGAGGACCAACAACTATTGATGTAGTAGTGGAAGGGTCTTGAAAGTTGTTTTGAACATCTGTTCTTCTGGTGGTGGAAGTGACTTTGTATTGTGGGATCACAATGTCATATCCATAATCTTGATGGGAAGACTGTGGTGAACCTGCATGGTTAGTCTTGACAAACATATCTTTAAATGTAAATTTATCTAAGTCAAACAATTCTGCAGGATTTGTTCAGATTTTTAAAGAAGAAAGTTCATTGTACTTCACATTCAAAGTCTCTTCTACATACCTAGTCCTTGTGTTAAACACTTTATAGGCCTTGGAAATAGTGAGTATCACAGAAAATAACCACAATCTACTTTGGCAGCAAATTTTGAAATAGAATCTTTTAAGTTTAATAAGAAGCATGGGAAGCCAAAGATTTTGAAATAAGAGATCATAAGCAGTCTTTTGATATCTGGGGTTTATCAAAACTCTGTTTTGCAATAGCAAGCAGTGTTGACAGCCTTTACCCAAAAAAGACAAGGGTAAACCTGAATCTGCAAGCATTGTTCTGGCAGCCTCAATTAGAGTTCTATTCTTTCTTTCAACCACCCCATTTTGTTCTGGTGTCCTGGGAATGCTATACTGCCTTGCAATTCCTTTTGACACATAAAAGTCATCCAACTCCTTATTTCTAAACTCTTTACCATTATCACGCTTGAAGAATTTTACTAGCATATCAAATTGTTTCTTCAACTTTTCTAACAAAGTCTTGCAAAATACATGCAGTCTCATCTTTGGAGTGCAAAAAGTAAGTCCATGTAAAACTTGAAAAATCATCAATTATGACAAGACAATACCTCTTCTTATTAAGACACATGATTTTAACAAGGCCAAACAAGTCCAAGTGTAACAATTGTAAACATTGACTAGTTTTTTACTCATAAAAGGATTTGTATGAACTTTTATATCCTTTACCTTTTAGACAGGAAACACAATGTTCATCACATGTAAATTGTTTTTGTCACACCCCGGGTTTCCACAGCCAAATCCAAACACTGATGGGCCGTGGGGTATGTGAGGGGGATCGTCTCCTCCGATGAGCAACTGGTCTAATCTAACTCAGGTCGCAGAGGCGGAATTCATTGCTGGAGAAGATGACAAACGAACAAGTGAGATCTTACTGTTTAAATGCTCTGAATGTATTGAATGACGTGCAAAGTACAAGACAAGTAAACAAATCAGCAGGGCTTCGCCGTACCAACTGGACTAACACTTACTAGCTCTGACACAACACTCCTCTATTTATAGGTCGACATGACTCGCACTGGAGTGTGCAAAACAGAGACTGACTCGTGCGAGTGGGTGCCTCATACGGGTGACAGAGTGTCATTCGTACGAGTCATCTGACTCACTCGTACGAGTCTCTACAAAATACATAAAACAAACAATAACATTTATGCATTCAACGTTTAAGCCCTATATACAATAATGACATATCCTAGACGTAGGCAATAGACATAATGCACCAACAAACTCCCCCTTGGATGTTGCCACAGTCTGGATAGTCTTCAAAAAAATCTTCACAAGATTTGACGCTTATCGACCAAAAAACCTCTTCGATGGCTTGCGACGCTCCTCAAATGCTATTGGCGTTTGATCTGTTGGAGGAGGTTTGTTCACTGTATTGCCAAACCAAAAATCCTTAGCGATGCTATACGAGCTCGCTCCGCTATTCTAGCTTCCTTCTTTTGCTTCTTCTTTTGCTTGGTTTCCTCCAGCTTCCTCCAAGAAGTGTTCCATGCTGATCCAGAATGTATATCATTTGCAAAGCAGACATTAACAATCTTATGAAACTGGAGTGCTTGTTCTTTATCTTTCTCTTTGTAACTGATCTTGCTGTAGAACAAGCAATCTATATCCATCTTCGTACAATTGACTAGCCACATCGGGTCTAGTACTCGAATGCCACGCCACAACCCATATATGCGTTTATGTGCTATGACGGCTTCGGTTAGCTCCTCAGTAATCTTCCATAAATCTTCATCCGGGTGCACGCAAATCACAGCCTCTCCTGTATTAGAATCATAGTGCCACAACTTGAAGATTTTGTGAAAATCTTGCTCCATCTGTATCACAGGCATATTCTTCATTACTTTCGGCCTCTTTACAATGAGTGTAACATCCTTCTCTTTAGTCACTAGATCTACCTTCATAATGCCTTGGAAAGTGAGGTTTCCAGTGTGTAAATCCATGAAAAGCCTCAAGTTAATCAACTTCCAAAGCCTCTGATTGTGAAATTTCATCTTGAGATTGATCATCTTGTTTGCACCAACTCTTGGATATCCTAGTAAGGCAAGGACTTGATATCGCTATTGATGCATATTCATGTGGGTGCGACTCAATTCGGTTTGGTTCGATTAGTTTGATATTCATGCTGGAAGCTCATAATCCAAAGCAGGCCATTAGAAATGAAGACTGAAGAACAAGCAACATCCAAGGGGGAGTTGGTTGATACACTTTTGTGACTGTCGCTTGTTCTTAGTTACGTCAGTAATTGTACGGTCTTTATTTGTTGTGTCTGTAAAGTTTGGTCATGTTGACCACATCAAGATATCCTCCTATCTTGATTTGGTACGACGTTTGGTTTGTTCGTACGAATGAAAGGTGCTCCGTACGAGCAAGTTTCTTGCTCGTACGAGCCATAACCTGTTCGTACGAGTCATTACATGCTCGTGTCTATGTTAATGAGAACATTGCTTGGTCGTACGAATGAGTTACTCATTCATACGAGCCATAACCCGTTCGTACGAGCAATCATCTCTTAAGGTTCTTCATGTCTGTGTGGTGCTTCGTACGACCAACAACATTCTTCGTACTGTTGCTAGTGTTGGCACTATATAAACATACATGCACTTCTCTATACAGACGTGAGACGCACTAGAGAGAGAACACTGAGAGTGTTAAAGAGATAAGCAGTTTATTCAAGAGTATATGTACTGAGTCTCTCTGCATATCAATATAGTGAACATATGAAGATATATCTCTTGTTATATTGATTGTGCTCTTGCTTTGGTTTGCATACACACTTGGATTCCGCACTCGTGTAAGTGTTACATAAATAAAGAAGCAGGTTTATCTTCATCCTCCAAGTGGACCTACAAGTGGTATCAGAGCTTTGGCTCTCTTCCTTGTTTAAAACCAAGCTTAGTGTTGTGTCTGAGCTAGTTGTGAGGGTTTCTGGAGTGTTCTTGAACTTTCAACAGGAAACTTAAGTTTTTAAAAGATAACTTGATTAAAACTTAGTTAAAACTTGTTGTATCCAGAAAATTTACACAAAAACGTTGTTATAATACATGGAGACATGTTAGGAATTGGTTTTTCTTAAAATTTTCTATCAAAGTTCAAGTTGAACATATTTTCAGGTGAAACATTGCCGGAGAACTCACCGGAATATTATTGTAGGGTTGACCAGATCTCTGGACATTCTGGACTTGACTGTTGTAACTTAAAAGCTGATATGGAATGTTTGTCTTTTTAACCAAAATTGTGTAGACTACATACCACTTTCGAAAATCAGTCTGTGCTAGAAAAGGAAATTTTCACCAACCAGCCCTGCAAAAAGATCCCTCTCTGAAAAACATCAGTGTGAAAAACCCACTGTTCGTGCGAAAGACAAGTCGTCCATAGACAAGTCGTCCACACGAAGAATCTTGTTCGCACGAAAGACAAGTCCGTTCGCACAAAGTAGTGCGTTTCATATGAAACACTAGGTTCGTACGAAGGACTCTCATTCATACGAATCATTGATTCGTATGAAGAACCTTCTTCTTTGATTGTTTTTCATGTTTCAGTTTTTCAAACTTTTTGATTTTTTAAACTTTATGATTTTTAAAAGGAGACTGTTTCAAAAGTTAAACTTTAAACCTTTTAATTTTCATAAACAAGAAAAAAATGGGTATAAATCCTTGGGATTGGGGGTGTAGTACAAGTACAAGTCAAGACGCAACCTCATGGTCAAAATCTTTAATACCTCCAAATATGATTATCGCTGGTCAATTGGCTTTTGTTACGAATGAAAGCGTTCAAACTCTTCTCCTTAGCGAGAGTGAAACTGGAAGTAACAATCGTCCACCAAAGTTGAATCATATGAACAATTATCCTTCATGGAAAAGTCGTTTTCATACGTATGTTCTTGGTCAGAATACCGAATTGTGGACATGTTTTACTTCTCCATACAGAGAATCTCTTGAAGAAGTTGTATCAAATTCAGCCTCTTTAGCCGAATTGGATTAGAATGATAAAAGGGCCTATGATCTAGAAAAGAAGGCCTTTGCCATTCTTACGCAAGTACTTCACAAAGATATTTATCATCAATTTATGTATTGTACAACTATGAAGAGCTTGTGGGACGCGTTAAAAACAAGAGGAGAAGGAAATGCAGCAATGAGAAAAATTCGACATGATCTTTTAAAGAAAGAGTTTAAGGGTTTCTGTTTATGGAAAATGAAACACTAAATGATATGACAACTCGTTTCTATCATTTTCTTAGTGAGATGTACTCATACAAGGTTCTTGCGTCACAACAGGAGATTGTTATGTGTTTTGCTGATGCTTTACCACCTAAGTGGAGTCAATTTATTGAATTACTAAAACATACAGGTGTGATGGATGTGCTCAGCATTTACAAATTTATTCAGAAACTTGAAAACAAAAATGAAGAAGAAATTCGCAAAGCAAAACGATTTCCAGTTCCACAAAATCCAAAAATGTATTTTGGAGGCATTAAACCAGGTATAAGTACAATTCAACAACCAAAGCTTCAAACAACATTCATGTTAAATTCAAATCCTTTTCTGCCACAAGTTAAAACAGATCAGTCTGTTGGTACAAGTACTCAAGTTTAAGAACGAGTTTTTGATCCAAAAGTCTTTCTTCCTCTACCTCAAGATATTAATCCAACTCCTCAAGCTTATGAACTAGCATTTGATCCAAAAGGATATCTTCCTCAACCACAAGTTGTTACACCACAAGTTCAACAACAAGCTTCTATGGCAAAAACTTTCAACCCTCATATTCAAACACTGTCAGACTTGATACATCAAACCTTTCTAAGGTAAGTGTGGAAGTTGCACGGGAACACATGGAGCTTCTAAACACTTAGGTGAGCTCTTACTGTGGATTAGTAGCTGGACAAATTGGTAATATCAATTTAACAAGTGAAGACTATGCACAAATCGATAAGGAAGAGATGGAGCTAATTGATATCAAATGGGCGTTTGCATGTGCAGTAAGAAGGGCAAAAGATTTTATGGAGAAAACAGGAAGAACCAATCTGGATAGCAGCAAGGATACTCCATATAGTTTTAACAAAAGGAAAGTTACTTGTTTCAACTATAGAGAAAAGGGACATTTTAAAAGAGAATGCACAAAGTCTCCACAGCAAGGGAATCAATATCCTTTCAACAGAAATCAAGCTACTAACAGCGAAAGAGCAATAGTTCCTGCAAACAATTCCAACCGAGCATTAGTAGTTCAAGCTGATGAACGCTGTGATTGGTCAATTCAATTGGGAAACATTAGTGGAGGAGGAACTACATTATATGCCAAAATTTCAAAGAATGATGACAATGGAGAATCATCCAGAAATCATGACAGTTCATGGGATAGCAGCAGTTCAGATGAAGAGAATCGACTTCGAGTGAAGAACGATCTGAAGATGTTAATGCTGAAGAAGATGAGGTGATTGCTGAAACTGAATCGACGGATAGCAATGAAGAAGATGAGCATGAAACTGAAAGACCATCTGATGAGTTTTCCAAACATCTCTCATCAATCGGATCTTCCACTGTTCATGCAGCATTCATGACCCGCTTGGATTGCCAATCCAGTTAGGTAAGTTTCGATAAACCTATTGTGTCTAAGTGTTTTAAATGTATAGCTTTAAAAGGTAAATACTTAAAACTTGAAGGTAAATTTGATCACATGAAGAAACATCATCAGAACTTGATTGTAGATCTGACAAAGTGCACTGAGGCAAACACAGCTCTTAAGAAAAACGAAAAAGAATTTAAATCAACAATTGAAACTTTAAAGAAGGATGTTTCAGATTATCAAAGAATGTTTTGAGAAAACAAACATCTATTAACAATTATATAAACATGCTTGAAGAAACAAAAAAGGAACTAGCCTGTGCAGTGTGAACATGATGCAATCAAACTCAAGTTGGACAGTTCCAATTCAAGATACGTTTTGGATCACATCATCGATGTTCAAAAGAAGAAAGGTGATGTAAAATTCATAGGTTATCAGGCTTGTCCCCATCCAGTTAGGCACAAGTACACCAAAATGCCAGATGATGAAGATATGCCTCAGTTGGAACCCACCGTTCCATTGGATCTAGATGAATTTACAACTGGTCTAGGGTTCACTAAGGGCACATCTTCAAGTCAAGGTCAACTGGATGACGTCAAGGACTCAAAGTCTATAAATAATCAAAATCCTCCCATTATTGAGGATTATGATTGTTCGGATGATGAGTCGGATGAGGACAAACCTAAGCAGTCAGACACGGTAACAAAAGAGAAAAATGTACCTCACGAAAATCGCATTCTAAGTGATCCCTCAATAAAATCGTGTGTGACTGACAATGTCAAGATTGTTAAAGCTCATGTTGAAACCTGTGAAAGAATAAACTTGCTTTATACGTTGATTGGATCTGACAGAGTTTATTCAAAC
Source organism: Scalesia atractyloides (assembly GCA_947069175.1). Classification (NCBI taxonomy): domain Eukaryota; kingdom Viridiplantae; phylum Streptophyta; class Magnoliopsida; order Asterales; family Asteraceae; genus Scalesia; species Scalesia atractyloides. Next base: position 34,898,468 of record CAMTDV010000020.1, on the reverse strand, counting down.
AAAGATTTTCCCATCAAAAATGTCAATCAATCCTTGATTGATAAAGTTTTCGAAGAATCTAGTATTAAGTTTTTGGAAAATTCAAGCCCAAGAGTTGTAGTAACTCAGTGTGATCCTCTCCTAAAACCCGAAGTTAGAAAGAAATATGGAAATAAAAAATTGAAACTTCAAAACGATCAACGAAAGCAAATTCATGCTAACCAAGGAAATGGAAAAAGAAAACAGAGCCAGCACAAGAAGAAAATTCAAAAAGTGAACTTCGTGAAATCCCGAGGGACTGATAAAATTGAATCTTTTGAAAACAAATCCAACACGGATTTTCTTAAACAAAATAAAATTTTAAAGAAAAACAGTCAGAACAACTATACACAACACACAAATTGTTGTAATGTAGGACCAAGTACCTCAAGATCACAAAGTTCATCATCAGGCTACCACATTTATAATACTCCGAGGTTTGTTGAGCAGAGATCATGCTTTGAATGTGGTAAGTATGGACACATTATCAAAAATTGTCCATATCTCACAAAGGGAAAAGCAAAAACTGACGCACCCCGTGATAATCATTACCATGTTAGGTCTGTTTCACCAAAATAGGACCCTAGTTTTGTTAAACAAAGAGAAATGAAACAGAGAAAGAAACAACAAAAGGTTGTTGAAAAATCTTTAAAACCAAAGATTGTCCAAACACAATCAAATGTTAAAATTGAGAAAGAAATTTGGAAACCAAAATAGGTAATTATTTCAGGGGTAGCACAATCCATTCCGAACAATTCAGAAAAAGAAGTTCCAATTCTCGATGATGACGGATGACCCAGGTCAACGAAGGCTTGGGTCTCCATCTCCACCTAATCTTTACTAAGTGTGCAGGATGTTCCAGGAGGAACTATTGATAATCATAGAATTTGTGGAGCTTCAAGGCACAAGATCGGTGACATGCGGCTCCAAAACATTGTTATATTCAGGAGTTGTTGCCTTTGTCGGAGAGAAAAATGGAAGATAATGTATGATAAGTGAAGTAAGATTGGTGAATGAAGTTGATAACTTCGACAAGATGAAAAACGACCAACAATCTGTTTGTATAAGGCTTGGATTGAATCCACATGATAGATTCAATCGAAATGTATGCGCCTGCAGCACGACAGAAGATTATAAAAAATTCATGTCTTATGTCTTCCACAAGAAGTTCAAAAGCTTTCAAGATGATCGTGCAGTGTACATTTCTCCACAGGTGTGATTGAAGAATATGTGTTTGATTAAACAAACCAACCGGGTGTGTGGGTGCCTTGGCATGGTTTGAACAACTGCACACTACTTCTCAAGGAGAAAGACGAAGACCTATGCTGGTGCAAAAACATGTGGACAACATCATGTATGGACCATGCAAAGATGATGTGTACAAGCTTCTCCACATGCACTTTTGCTTTTTACCAGCCGGACCCAGAGGTTTATGTTCTTGTTGTTGTGAAGAGATTTCTCAGTTATATGAAGTAGCTACAAAATCGACCTTGAAATCCACACTGGGTAGATATCCAGCTGGGAGAACACACAGTTTCCTGGCAATGCACGGAGAAAATTGCAGAATTATGGTTTTAAATTTCTAACCTCTCCTATCTCTGTTGATATTTAAGCTGCTTTACAATTTTCTAAAAATCTCGTACAAGCACTCCAGACCAAACACATTGATCTCGAATATCATCTCACACGTGATTGTTTCAATATAAAACTCATCAATGTTGTTGTGGTCCACACCGATTACCAACGTGCCAATTTATTTCTCAAATATTTTGATAAATCATTTAATTAAAATTAATTTCGGTAAATGGCATCGAGGTAAACCATGAGTTAATCCACATCGGGAAATCGTTTTTGTGACTATTTTTCTTAAGGACAATCCAAAAAGATGTTTTTAAAAGTTTAAAATTCACTTTTTGCATTGTAGGGGGAGTAAACTCTAATAAAAAAAATACAAAAACATGAGAAAAACAAAAATGAGTTTCCTGGAAAGAAAAAGAGAAAATGATAATAAATTAGTGGTCTGTCAAAACCTCTTTGAACTTAAAATGAAAAACGATAAAGTAGCTCTATATTTGATGTATCGGTAGGCTCACAATCATTTTAAAGTGTGCACAGGGCGATATAAACATAATCGACCGAAGACCATGTGGGAACCATTCATTGGCATATGGTCTTGGTACCGAGATTTCGTTTGATAGTATGCCGAGGTTTTGAGATACGCGGTCTTTATGCTTGCCTATCATCTGGGTATCATGGTTGAATCTTTTACCGAAAAATAACGATGACGCAAGTCTAGAACTTCCATGATACCATACATACATGTAAATATTGCATACGACCATCAATAAGTGATAAAAATATCACATCCACCCAAAAATAAGTGATAAAATATCACAACTTTATGAGGGTGCTAAGTTCGTCTCTTTGTCGGTACGATGGTACTAACCTGTTCACGGAGTTAATCCTGTGCCCTGCATGCATCTTAAAATCAAGTTTCTCATCAATAAGTGATTTAATAACATAGGGCTTGTTTTCAATCAAAATAAGTGAGTATCTCACATCATATACGTCAAAACAGATGATAAGCAGTATACTCACCGGTAAGATTTTCTCTCGTGCATATCTTGATACGGGAATGTGTCGTGAAGTGTATGAACACCGGTCGGTAAGTATAAATCATACACTAATCGTATCCCCCAGCCCCGAGTACATCTGATAAGTTGAGCTTATATGGACAACAATACCGATAATTGATATAGAATACTTATCTAAATACTAATTAATCAAACAACAAGGGTGTTTTGACATGACCATATATTAATATGATTCTCTTACCCTCGAAATTCGCAAAAAAAGAATGCCTGTAAATATTTACTTGTTTGATTACTTTCCGTCTTTACATTTAAAATTTGAAAAATGACAAAAAGAATTTAGGTGAGTTTCAATATAAATTTTATAAAAGACAAAAAGATTTTTCTTTTAGTTTATTTTTGATTGACTGATGTTGGAACTCAAGTCTATCCTATCTAAAATCCTGATTATAAGCCGGAAAACAATTGCATCTTCATAAATGGTTGAAGTTGACAAGCTTTGAAGTTTAATAGATAAAAATTGAACAATCTTGAAAAACTCTTAAAGTATTGTCAGTTGGTGGTTGAATAAAAGTTGGTCTCATGTGTGTCTTGTGCTAATTATGCTTAAAATCAATCCATCATGAAATTTTCAAATGAAAATTTACGGTTGTTCTCGTTACGCGTATAGCTTTGTTGTGTATGCTGATATGATATTCAAGCAAGCTAAAGGCAAAGAGGACAAGATTGAAGAAAACAAGTGACGGGAATAAAGACACAACATAAATGGCAAGTCGTAAATCAAGAATATCATTTCATAGCTGACCACTTTTCAACACCACAAGATACATTCAAGGGGAGTTTGTTGATGCACCTCTTAACTGTGACGCGTGAAGACATCTGAAGATCTGACAGCATAAAGAACGAACCATCACGAGCAGCATCCAAGGGGGAGTTTGTTGATGCATATTTATTTGGATGCGACTCTGTTCGGTTCGGTTCAATTAGTTCGATATTCACGCTGGAAGCTCATAGTCCAAAGCAGGCCATTAGAAATGAAGACCGAAGAACAAGCAACATCCAAGGGGGAGTTTGTTGATACACTTTTGTGAATGTCGCTTGTTCTTAGTTACGTTAGTAATTATACGGTCTTTGTTTGTTGTGTCTGTAAAGTTTGGTCATGTTGACCACATCAAGATATCCTCCTATCTTGATTTGGTACGACATTTGGTTTGTTCGTATGAATGAAAGGTGCTCCATACGAGCAATTTGTTTGCTCGTACGAGCCAAAACCTGTTCGTACAAGTCATTACATGCTCGTACGAGTGTCTATGTTAATGAGATCATTGCATGGTCATACGAATGAGTTACTCATTCGTACGAGCCATAACCCGTTCGTACGAGCAACCATCTCTGAATGTTCTTTGTGTCTGTGTGGTGCTTCGTACGACCAGCAACATTCTTCGTACTGTTGCTAGGTGTTGGCACTATATAAACAGACATGCACTTCTCAAACAGACGTGAGATGCACTAGAGAGAGAACACTGAGAGCGTTTAGAGAGATAAGCAGTTTGTTCAAGAGTATATATACTGAGTCTCTCTGCATATCAATATAGTGAACATTTGAAGATATATCTCTTGTTATATTGATTGTGCTCTTGCTTTGGTTGTCATACATACTTGGATTCCGCACTTGTGTGAGTGTTACATAAACAACGAAGCAGGTTTATCTTGATCCTCCAAGTTGGACCTACAATTGCTGAAATATCGTACGTACTGAATACCAAACTCTCTTTTGATCGCGTAAACGTTAAGCTCTTCAATCCAACCCAGCTTATTGTAACATCCGCCAAAAACCGGATTTACCAAACCCGCTCCGTTTATTAACCGAACAACCAGTTAAAAATTTCGTTGCGTATTTAATGCCCAAAATAATTTTAAACGATACATAATTAATAAGTATATTAGAATATAAAATTTATTTTTGAAAAAGTATTGAAAATAATGAAATAAAAAATAAATGGCTGAAGCCGGGTTTCGAACCCGGGTCAACTAGATACAAGCAACGATTTAACACTCACACTTCCAACCACTCCGCCACTTGTGATGTTTGTTAATATATTGAACCAATTAATACATAAATCAATCTGGAAATCAAAACCCAGTTACTCAACGCGCCCAAATCCGTTCACGTCGGAAATCCTGACAATTTCGTCAACTTTGGCCGTTTCTTTTTGGTCATAACGTATGCCTTAACAGCAAGATCGGTTATAACTGAAGAAATCATCAATTTCATTCATTTCAATTAAAAACCAAAAAATACAATTCGAATTCGGGAGTTATACTTTCTTCATTCAGTTAGGCTCGCGAATTCTATCAAACACATTCTTCATTTCACTCAGAAAGCTTCGCCGGAAGTCGCCGGAATTCTTTGTGAATTGACCGGAAAGTTTCGCCGGAAAACCGAAATCAACCCATCTTTTCTTCTTACCCAAAAATAAGATCATAGGACTCGTACTGACATCAATCCCACTCACCTTAAACCTCTGAAGAACCTCTGTCGCAAGAAATTGCACTCGCCGGAATTCTCTGCAGGTCGCCGGAAAACCGGGACTTTCATCTACACGGTAATTATCTCGATATTTCTGTTTCATTCCATTATAAGACGAATTCTAACACCATTTCATCGCTCAGAATCAATCCCAGACGACATTGCCGGATTTCTCTGTTTTCGCCGGAAAATTTCTGAAAGTTTCAGAATCACGCTGATAATCGGTATGATCATGTAATCTACTGATAATCATTACTCAATAGTTCAATTTCACATCTAATCCCTCGAAACTGCTACTTAACTCTAACAGTCGAAAGTCACCAGAACAGAGCCGACGAGCTTCGCCGGATTTTCTGAAGAAGACGATCTGTTCGGTATTTTCTTTCCCCAAACTCTTCGATTCAATACTTTCAAATTGTTCATCTTGTTCATTAACCGAATTAATCAAGTATCAGTTGCTTTGACTAATGTCTGTGTTTTGAACGAAGAAGACGAGTTCAGATATGACATAAGATTAATTAAAATCGGAATTATAAACGAGTTAGACACACAGTCCAGCGGTGGACTGTGTGCACATAAAAAACATACACGTCCCGAGTTCGATTCTTGATACACACCTTTGCAGTAATAAAATGCCTTTTTGTTTAAAACTGAACCGGGTTAACTCCGCTATATGTTAAGTATAATAAAAACTAGGATATTTACCAAGATAGACACACAGTCCAGCGGTGGACTGTGTGCCAAACTAAACCACAGGTCCCGGGTTCGAGACCTGTGGAGCGCACCGAGTCGTTATGTTAAAATCTTTTTAAAAATAAATGATTTTCGGATTAATCTAATTAGTATATAAATATAATTAAAAACAGAAATATTTCGGGTTAGACACATAACTCAGTTGGTAGAGCTGCGTGCACGCGTACGGGAGGTCTCGGGTTCGAGCCTCACCCGGCGCATACACTTACACAATAAAACCGGTCAACAAGTCAACGGTCAAGTCAACGGTCAAAAAGTCAACAATTTTTTATTATTTTTATTTATTTATTTTATTTAAAAACCAATTAAAAATACTTAAAAATAACATTTTTAAGGTTAGAAACTAGCCTAAAACTCACAAAAATATATCCAAAAATCCTATTAAAATTGTTAATAAAATCCATTTATTTACCTTACTTCCTTTATTAATTAGGTTAGTTATTCCTCGACGATCAATCATCTAAACTCGTGCGCATACATCATCATTCACCGAACGCACCCACTGTGAGTGAATCTCTATAAATTCCCCGTTTAAATCACGTTTTTGGGGTGTATCATGTGTCTTACTATTTACTATATTTAAATCATTGTGCATACATCATATCATGAATAAATGTGTATTCAGTTGGTATAAACTGTTTGTGTGATTATTGTTTAGATTAAATTTATTATTTTCAAGTACATGCAATTTCATAGGCCGCCGCTCCCCATTACATTATGAGCGTTGAGCATGTTCCCCATTACATTATGAGCGTGAACCTGGCGTGCCAACATACGATCGGCTCCGTTTGATTGAGCCTTGATCGCACAGACATTTTTCATTTTCAGTACATGCAATACGATCGGCTCCGTTTGATTGAGCCTTGGTCGCACATACATTTTTCATTTTCAGTACATGCAATACGATAGGCTCCGTTTGATTGAGCCTTGATCGCGCAGTTTATTTATGTTATTTATTTATGCCTGTTGATATGTTAATGTATGCTGTTGATTTGTTAATGTATGTTATTAATTGTTGTTATCGTATGCTGTTGGTTTTTTAATGTATGTTATTGTTTGTTGTGGTTTGATATCGTATGCTAATGGTTTGTTGTTGTATGCCAATTGATTGTTATTGTATGTTTATTTACATTTGTTCATATATGAATATTGCACGATTTTTCCATATTAAATACAACCAGAAATAAATAATAACTGTTTTCTAACAACGTTCACTCGCCAACTTTTTGTTGATCCAAAAACCATTTTTACATATGATACAGGTGAACAGGATGAAGCAAGGAAAACATAGGAAATTGCCTTAGAAGAAAAATAATGAAGTTTAGAAGGATGAATTGAACATGTTGTATTTGTTTGATATGATTGTATGACTTCTATTAAATTGAAATAATAAATATGAAACATTATAATAAATGTCATGAGCTTTGATGATAACCCAATCATACCCCGACCACCTTTTCCGCTGCGGGTCGGGGTGTGACACATATAATGTCCCCTAGTGAAATATCAGTGTCACGTGTAAAGAATGCTAAGGGACGTTTGAATTTACGCTCTGCTTGTGAACTCTTAAACAACTTTTTCCTCATCTCGGCAATTTCAGCTCTGTTTAACTGTTGAGGAATAGTTCCCTGCTTAGCAGCTTCTTCAACTTTACGTTTCAACATATCTGCATTCTCTGCTGCAAATAGTACAGTGAAAGTTGGGGAGTCCTTTATACCCTGATCGGCAATATTAACAGTATCGTCATCAGAGTCATCCTCCACGACAACTCGATAATACTCATTCGCTTCTTCAACCTGTTCGAAGACATAATCGTTTGGTTCAAAAGCACGTATCTCGTTTAGCTCATCTTCGAAATCAAACTCAAAATTCTTTCATCCACGCCTAACATTTCGGCAATCCTTCCTTAGAATAGCTGTGGATAAATTCGCCTTCCTGACATCATGCTCAAGATAGAAAATCTTCGGTTTCGGCACGACAGGAACGGTAGATGAATCAATAACCGTGAGGATTCCTGCCTGCTTGAGCATCAGAAGGACCTTCAGTTCTGTCTTCAACACCTTCCTCAGTAGTTTGATTTGCAAAGTCGTCTAGATACACTGAATAATCAATCTCTTCATTCAAACCAGAATTGGTTACACGAATACCATCACCACCTACATTATCATGATCATCACCACTATCAGAATCCGAATCACAAGATAAACATCATCTAAATCTTCATCTTCTTTCGCAGCATCTTCCTCAAATGCTTCAACTGCTTCCTCAATCTCTTTTTCTTACTTTTTCTTCAGTAACCATTCGTGGTGTCTTACAGAAAGATCTGATATATCAATCTCCATATCTTTAGGCTTCCCGATCAGCAAAAAACTTGTTTGACACTATATATAACACGATATCTGTGATAACTGGCACAGATTCAGCTTCTCGCACAGTTTCAACATTCATGGGATCCTCTACCACTTTCTCTTTACGTTTTCCTTGCACGTCTGATAGTTCTTTAGCAAGACGTTCTCTTTCAGCTACGCGTTCTCTGGCCTCTGCGTGTTTGATCTCGTCTATCTCTGCAGCAATGTTTACTCCCAGTTTTTCATCAAAATCTTCTCAAATAGATTCATTCTCCTATCTCTTCTAAGACGTTCCTCCTCATATTCAGCCATTCGGAGTCGCCAATGCTCATTCTCTTACACTATACTGGCGAGCATGGCTTCTAGTTGCTGTTTATATTCATTCAAAGTATTCAGCTGCTCTTGTAACTCTGCTATCTTTATAGTGTTTAACAAGACCTGTTTTTGTAGTGTGCGGTGGCTGCTGCGGTCGTTAAACATGTCTGCTGAAAAATCTTCACCCCCTGGAATGTCTCTAAATTCAAAATCGAAATAAAATGAGACTGGGGCTGTGAAGTGTGCGGTGGCTGCTGCGGTGTAGCCTGTTGTGGTGTTGGCTGTGGCGGCAGCTGAGAAGTAGCATGTCGAGGTGGTGATGGTGGAATCTGTGTAGATTGTTCAACAACAACCTCTTCTTCGACTGTCTGCTCTGGCACTGTCTCTTTAAATTGAACGTTGGGAGACTTAGAGCTTCTAGCTGCTTGGCGCTTGAGCCATCATGTCTTTTTCTTTGCTGGCTTGTGCACAGGAGTATCAGTATCTGAACCCGAAGGTATATACGTTGTATGGTCTTCACCTGCCACTTTGCGTTTTTTCTCTTTGGCTTTTCTCTTTTTCTCTTCCAGACGCTTTGCTTTTATCTTTTCAGCTCTTTTTCTTTCACCAGCTCGTATGTCTTCAGAATTAGTGCTCGAAGACGATGCGTCTTTAGCCACTTTATCTCCACCAAACGCTTGCTTCTCAATATCTACAGCAATATCTTCAATATTTTCTTCAACATCTGGTTCATCTCTTAACCCAGAACTTTTAGCTGCTGGCTTTTTCTTTTGAGGTGCATAGAAGATGTAGCAGTCGCTTTTCTCTTTAAACCCTTTTCCCCGTCTTTCACAAACCACGAACTACGCTTAGCAACAAAACTATCTAGCGTAGTCAATTCCCCGTTCTCATCTCCACTGTCTTCTTTCCTCCATTTTCCCGGAGCTGGAGAAATGTAATCTTTGTCGACTATAGCACCAAAAACTGGCTTAGCATTCGGAAAAGTCTTTAAATGCAGATTCATCTTCTTCAAGTTCGGGTGCAAGTGATCTAACAACATCTGTATAAACCGTAGGTACTACAAGAACTTTTCCCTCTGCATATTCTGCACCATCTGTGTAAATATAACCTTTGAGAAGTTATATGGCAGATTCAGGACCAATGTTGTAATCATACACATTTGGTAATCGACCAAATCATCAAACCCTCCTTTGCGATGACTCAACGCATGAACAACAACATGAGCTATATAACGAATGGCGCACTGAGGTTTCCCTTCTTGAAAGGCGCGTCGTTCACAAATCCAGCATAACCCATTAGGTAAAAAAACCCTTCACCATATACTCAAAAAAATCCGGTCGGATCGTCTTCGTTATCCTTAAAATCCAAAACCATCCAGATCAAATCTTCCGTTATCTTTACCTGTATATCCTCATCGTTTATCTTCACAGCTGAAACTATCATATTTTCTTCAGAATCAAACTCTGCAGTGTTCCAGAAATACTCGACATGAGATCTATATGCCGTATGTTGGTCTGTGAGAGCTTTGGTAATTGGGATTCTGCTCAAAAAATCTAACACGTCTCTATAAGCAGCAATCTCCGGAATAATCTCATCAACCAGACAACAGATGTTGTGGAACGGAGAGAAAGATGTTTTCTTGATCTGTACATAAAGAAAGTTCAAACCGTTAGAAATATTTTCAAAATTTTAATCTTACTAAATCATTCGTACGAACCATACATTCGTACGATTCAACACTTAGAAAATTTTACAAGTTTGAATCAACACATCATCACTCGTACGAGTCACTACTACGTACGAGTGACTAAAGACTTAGGAATTTTTCAAGAATTTCATCAAACTTGCTTCGTACGAACTATGGTTCGTACGAATCAACAAACTTAACAATTTTTTCATTTAACTTTTAAAGATGTTACTCCTACGAATACTTCACTCGTACGAGTGAAAAAGATATAACATTTTGACAACTTGGTTCGTACGAGCGACTTATTCGTATAAATTATGAACCATTCCAAATAACACCAAGTTTAATCGAACTTAAAACATGTTGTTTTTAACAAATTGACAGTCGATTTATAGGCTACTAGGGCCGATATTAACGTTTTAAGGTCAATTTTAAGTTTTACCGATCCAATCTCCCTAAATCTATGTTTTATGTTCATTTGGTCTAAATCCGACATTATAACAGCTAAGAACGCGCAATTGTACCTTTCCCATCGAAAGAGGTGTGCAAATCAACATTCCCAATGTAATGATACCGGTATATGTCAAGAAATTCGAAGTTTAGAACTGGTTCGCAAAAAATGCTCTCTCAGTCGCACAGTAATATAAAGTTGGCTCGTGCGAAGAAGAAGCCTTTTATACTAGTTCAGTGTCATTCGTACGAATCAATGGTTCGTGCGAATGAACACCAAATGTTGTTCGTAGAGTTAGTGAGACTCGTACGAATCAGTTTTGAAACTTTGTAAACTTTTTGATTTTTTATACAATTTTATCTGTTTAAAACCCACTCAGTTAACCAAGTCCAGTTAATGACCCAGGTTATCTGATTTATCTACCAAGTCCAAGTTAATGACTTTGGTTGACCATGTTTGACCAAATTAGATTATTTCAACTTGTAAAGTTTCAAATTAATGAATTTTATTGACGTTCGAGTAATTTTTTGTTTTAAGATTAGCTCCCAACCCGTAGTTTTCAGATTTCCCTCAGCAAGATGTCGCCATGACTTCAACTATCAGTGATTCATCATCGGAAGACTAAAACATAATCTATAAAGCTAAGGAAACTGAAAATCTTTTTGGGTTTTAGGAATTTATCGAAAAGAAATATTTACATACATATTTTTGTGAGTTTTATGTTAAGAGAGTCATATCAAGTTCTTAACAAATCACCAGTACCTTGATCTTGGTATACTCATTAAGTTCTTAAAACTAATTTACCTAGATTGCCAATATTCTTATCCACTTAAACCTTTTCTCGTTTCTCAATTGTTTCAAGATATGTTAGGTATTATCAGGAACATGAAATAATTGTGTTTCCCATCTCAGAATATACTCCCGCATCGAGATTCCCATAATTTCATTTCACATGTGAATATATCCAATTGATATCTGTAAATGGGTGCATTGCGAAACCTTGAGAGCTCAGGTTAGTATTTCCATACAGACAAAGACATGAAGGCTCGTCTTTAGGTGGTGTTCCTTAAAGGAATCTTTTGAACTGCAGATGTCGTAAATTTTTATGACATATTCATTTTTTATGCAGCTTGAACGGGCGAATAATGCGCAAAGTATTATACAAGTTCTAGGCCATTGTTAACACAAAATCAGAAGAACTCGTATAATACCCCAGATATCAATTAAATATAAAGACCTAGTATTGCAGAATCTGGCATTCTCTCACACGAAATTTCGGAGTACTAAGTCCATATATAGATGTTAACCCATAAGTTATTCAGTTTTTCGTTATGCTTATATCTTGAAGACAATTTACTGAACGAGTGAAGCCTACTGGCACATCCTCAGTAAGACTTGTTTAACAACTTGTTTAATCATTCCAAATCTTTAGCATACTGTGATTGTCATATTGATGTAATATAATTTCTCTTTTTCACAAAAACTCTTTTTGAATTTTACAATTTTTTGTATTTTCCTCAAACTTTCTACACCTAAAATCAAAAACATATTTTTGTATTTTTAGAATTTTTAAGAAACAATGTACAGAAATACGTCAGACCGATGAAAAATTCACGTCAAGTCGTCGTCATCCTCAAACTCAACCTCATGGATATCACCGATGTCAGATTTTTTAAACCATTTAATTTTAGAAGATTTTTAAATCTTGTCCGATCAAAGGCTTTGGTATAAAAATCTTCTTTTTGATCATCAGTGTTGATTTTTCAATTCTAACAGCCTTTTTCTCGTAATAATCACGGATAAAGAGTTGTCGAATCTCAATATGTTTATTACGTGAGTGTTGGTATGAGTTTTTAGTGATATCGATCGCAGCCTAGTTATCCACATATATAGGCATATCAAGAAATTGTAGTCCAAGTCTCTCATCTGCTGTTGAATCCAGGGTATCTGGGAACAACAGCTGGATGCTGAAACGTATTCAGACTCATAAGTAGAGAGAGTGACCGCGGTCATGTTTCTTGCATTGCCACGTTACAAAACGAGTTCCGAAGAACTGGCAACCAGCGTCGTATATTTGGCGTTAAGTTTGCAGCAACCGAAATCAGAATTCGAGTAACCCGCAAGATTGAAGTCGTCGTGTCTAGGATACCACTAGCCGGTGCTTGGAAATCCCTTAAATATCTCAGAATACGTTTGACAGGGGAGCATGGGGCGAATCTCTGGGATTGGACTGATAACGGGCGCACATGCACGTTGGATACATGATATCTGGTCGAGAAGCAGTGAGATACATCAAGGATCCGATTATGGAGCGGTACAATGTCTCGTCAACTTTGACTCCATTAAGATCGGGACAAATGTCGTGATTAGGAGCTAATGGGGTTGATGTTGGTTAGCTCCTGTCATATCGAATTTCTCCAATATGTCATGAACATACTTCGTCTGATGGATAAAGATACCATCAGGCAACTGATCGACCTAAAGTCCTGAAAAGAACTTCATCCCCCCCATCGCGCTCATTTCAAATTTGCGCTTCATGACTTCTTCAACGTCTTTACACAGCTTGTCATTTGTCGATCCGAAGATGATATCATCCACATATATTTGTACTATAATCAAATTCCCATCCACTTCCTTAGTAAAGAGGGTAGAATCTACAATTCCTCTGATAAAGCCATTGCCATGAAGATGTCATGACAACGACCAAGCTCTCGAGGCTTGATGTAGACCATATAAAGCTTTGTTCAGAAGGTAGACTTTGTCTTTGTGTACTAGATTGACGAACCCTGGTGGTTGGCCGACATACACCTCTTCTTTGACTTTACCTTACTAGAAAACAGATTTGACATCCAACTGGTACACCTTGAAACCTTTCCAAGAAGAAAAGGCCAAGAATATGCGGATCGCTTCAAGACGAGCAACTGGGGCATAGACTTCAGTATAATCTATCCCTTCTTGCTGATGAAAACCTTGTACCACGAGTCAAGCTTTGTTGTGGACCACGATACCTCTATCATCACGCTTGCACTTGAAGACCCAACGAGTGTTTATCTTTTTGTGATGATTTGGTAGGTCAACAAGCTTCCAGACTCCAAGCTTCTGGAATTGAAGCAATTTCTCTTGCATTGCGTCCACCCAGCTCTCTTCTTTTAACGTGTCTTTCCAGTTCCCGGGTTCAACCTGAGAAACAAAACAACTATTAGAAAGTCTGGTTTGTAGTTGTCACACCCCGACCTGCAGCGGAAAAAGGTGATCGGGGCATGATTGGGTTTTCATCAAAGCTCATGACATTTATTATAATGTTTCATATTTATTATTACAATTTAAAGGAGATCATACAATCAAATCATACAAGTACAACATGTTCTATACATCTTTCTAGACTTCATTATTTTTCTTCTAAGGCAATTTCCTATGTGTTCCTTGCTTCATCCTGTCCACCTGTATCATGTGTTTTGACGGATGTTACAGTAGTGGAGCAATACGAGTATAAAAACAGTTTATATCCTTGTTGATCTGATTGCAAGTTTGCACTCCCGTTTGTAAGCTGCCTATAATGTTCTCTGAAGGATGATAAGAAAGCGTCCTCGGCATTACTTCACTCGGAACATGAGATTGCAAATTAGTAAGAACTTCATCAACGACCGGTGCAGATGACGAAGTTTCATTCCTGATGTTTGATTGCTCACTTTGAGTATTCTGGAAGTTTTCAATCTGCTCAGATCCTTCATCGGAACTGGATCCTCCATCATCGAAAGTCGGTTCCCGATCAGAGTCGTCATTTGGCTGTTGCTGGGCAAATGATTCAGCAGTGTTGACAATAGGTGCAGGTACAGATACTTGATGAGTAGAGCTCGGACTTACAACAGACGTGTTGCCAGGAAGTTATGTAGAAATCACAAACGGTCTAGATACTTGTTCTTGATTAGATATCTGATGCTGCTGAAAGAGAATAACAAGTTCTTCATCTGATGGCACATCTGGCAGGTCGAATGAATCCCACAAACCCTCGTAGTTAAATAGCCACGGATCCCCAGGTTTCTACGTAGGCGTAGTATACCTTTGACAATCAACATGCTGCGTAAGAACAACCTGGTTCAGACTCGGCAAGAAGACTCTTTGCGGAGTAGCATAACCGACGAAAAATCCTTCCAAGGATTTGGCTCCAAATTTACCAGCAGGGTCCAATACGGTACACGGAGATCCAAAAGGCTCCAAAAATGCAAGGTTGGGCTTTCGCTAATTAAGTAACTCGAAACACGTCTTGTTGTGAGGCTTAACTGTTAACACACGATTCAAGGTGTAACACGCTGACGCGACTGCTTCACTCCAGAAACTGATTGGCAATTCGAATCGGCTAGCATAGTTCTGACAATCTCGATCAGTGTGCGATGCTTATGTTCAGCTACTCCATTTTGTTGAGGAGTATAGGGGGCGCTAAATTCGTGAAGAATCCCCTTTTCATTGCAGAATTCGAGCATCCTCTTGTTTTTTAACTTTGTTCCATTGTCACTGCGGATTCTCTTGATTGGCAAATGATATAGGTTTTCGAGTTTTCTGAAGAGAATCATTAGAGTTTCAAAAGTTTCGTCTTTGCTCTCCAGAAAGAAAACCCATGATAATCATGAGTAATCATCTGTAACGACTAGGCAATATAGATCACCATATATGCTTTTAACGTTCACTGGCCCGAATAGATCCATATGTAGCCTCTCTAGTGGTAGCTTGATAGAATTTAACAGCTTTCATGGGTGTGATTTCTTGTGCTGTTTCCCCTTTACAGCTAAGACAATCATCGGATAATTGAAAATTCTTCAAATTAACACCCTCCACTAGGTCGTTATGCACAAGATAATTCATCTTTCGCAGATGAATGTGCCCCATCTTCTGATGCCAAAGAATAGACTCTTTCTCGGTAGCTTTAGAAACAAAGCATTGAACTTTCTTCAATGTTGTAGAAGCGACACTCATATTAAGAACATAGAAATCATTTTCTCTCAGAGCACGCATCATTATCCATTCCTCCGGAATCTTGAATCCCGGCTTTAAGATCAAGCATTCTTTATCATTGAAGTGCGTTGTGAATTTCTTGTCACAAATCTGCAAAATGCGGGGTAGATTGGTTTCAAGTTCCGCGATGTAGTTCACTTTATCAAACGAAACAACTCCATTTGTGAGAATTCCTTCGCCGACAATTCTTCCTCCTTGTGGTCCTACAAAACCTACATACCCTCCTCAGATAGCTTTATCATCGTCTAACAAGGCAAGCATCCTGTCATGTGCCTGGAAGCTCCGCTATCCATTATCCATTTAGACATTATCGATCGCGGGAGCCCCTGCTTGGTCTTGGGTGGGTTCGGAATGTAAAATTTTTGACCTACTTTGTTTTTATCATTGTTTTTAGGCTCCGTTTTGTGTGGAACAGAAGGTTTTAGTTCAACCTTGGATGGTTTGACTTTGGCAACCCATTTTTGCATTTGCAATTTTGCCTTCTTAGCATAAAATTTTGAATCCATTTGACGATATTTAGTTGATATTTCACCAATTACAAATATAGAGTTATGTTGAATCGTTGGTTTAACATTTTTGTAGGATTCATTGTTTCTTTTCAAAATTTGCTTCTATTCAATCATGGGTGCTTTTTGTTTTTCATCCTTGGAGAACTTTTTAGAATTTCAAACAGATTTTGGATATTCTTGTGAACAATATCGTGCGATATGCCCGACATACTTACATTTATAGCACGTCCTATTGTCTTTATTAACAGAGGAATCCAAAATTTGTTTCAAAGTAACTTAGTAAATAGTTAACTTTTCCTAAGTTCACTTTGTTTAGAAAAAGTATTTTTTTTCTTTTTTTTAAATTGATCATATTATTTCATCAAAATTTTCATTTACAACCCTACACTTTAATCAACATATATATTTTTATTTTCTTTTTGAACACATGTACATTTCTAACCCTAAATTTAAATAAAATCTTTATAATACAAATCATATTTTATTTTTTAATGCAAATTTCCACTTACAATTCCCTAAGTTCACTTTGTTT
Source organism: Scalesia atractyloides (assembly GCA_947069175.1). Taxonomy (NCBI): domain Eukaryota; kingdom Viridiplantae; phylum Streptophyta; class Magnoliopsida; order Asterales; family Asteraceae; genus Scalesia; species Scalesia atractyloides. The sequence continues at coordinate 34,881,724 of CAMTDV010000020.1, read as the reverse complement.
AGAAAAAGGTTTGTTTTATCATTTGATTGAGTTCTGATGATTTCTTTTTCTTTCTCGGTTGTTGTCCCAAAAACAAAATTGATTTTCTTAGTAAAGTTAAGATTTTGGGACTTGTTGTTCATTCTTCGCTTTTGGAAACCCAAATCCGCCCTTCTATTCTCTGGATAATCCCTGTTTTTATGTTAGTAGGGTTTGTTAAAACATTTTGATTTAGAGGAAAATGAAACTTCATGTTTATCAAAATCAGAATGGCTTACCTCCACAAGCTTGAACAATTATCAACACGATCCAAATTCACGTTCTGGATTAGAAAGTCCTCATCCGAATATAGTTTATCAGATCCATTCATTTTAGAAACTATGACATTTGGATCGATATTTAAAGAATCTTTCAAAGTTTCATCAGATTCAGACTTTTCAGATTCACTTTTTAAAACATTTTCAACCATTGTTTTCACCACCTCAGAGTCACATTCATTTTCAGACTTTGTGTAAGTTACATCGATGTTCGTGGCAGCTCGTTTGACTTTTCAGTTTTCAATTTTAGATTAAGCGCCTTTTCCACCCATGATGGTTTTTTATAAGCATAACTATTCCACATGGGTGATGGAACACGATCGTAACTCGCACTCTTGTTTTCATCATTTTTAGATTCATCTTTGTTTTTAATTTTAGATAGAATATGATCAATGACATAAGAGCTTGTGGAATAACTGATTAACAATTTGTTAACGCGTTCACTTTCTATTCTTACCTTCTCTGTTGGAACTTTTGGAGACCGTTGGTACTTGATAAACCATAGTTTGAGCTGATTCTGTAACAGTTAGAAAAACAAAAGGGTCAAAAGTGTTATTTTGTGAAACATCTATGTACGCGGCGTAATTAATTGCCCAGCGTATTTAATAAATACGCTGGGTGATCAGTCTGTATAAATACTATGATCAATGAATGTATGTCCAAGTTTCTTGGGCAGATTTTGGTGATCTTCTTGTGTTGTGATTTTTGCTATTGTGCTTACATCCAAATATCCAGGTGCTGTTACTGATTACATGTTATTGGGATTTCATATACAACACTAGTTGTTTGATCCATACAAGATTCTTCATCTTCTTTGCTTGGTTTTTCTTAGTATTTGCACATTCAAACAACTAATCCATAGTTGTTTGGGTGAAAACAATCAACCACTGTGATCTGAATCTGTTTTGGGACTCACAATTTGGTATCAGAGCCTTTGTACTCTTGATTGTTTGTGTTTTTGTTAAGATTTGTCAAGTTTTGAAGATTTTACAGAAGTTATTCAAAGTTTCATGGTTTTTCAAATTTTTGGGATTAAAATGGATTGATTTGGTGCGTTTAATCTTTGGGTTGTTGTTAATCAGTAGTTTGGTAAACATTTTGGTCATTTAGCTGCAAAGAAACATGAATTTTGGGTCGTTTTTGAATGATTAGAAGGTTTTTGTTCGTACTAAAACCCTTCTGGGCGTAATTATTCTTAAAGCCAGCGTAGATATTCTTGAAGATAGCATAATTATCTTTGAAGGTGGCGTATTTAACTTGAATCTCGCGTAGTTAACAAATATGCTGGTTCTTAAACCAGCGGATTTATATCGTTGTCAGCGTAATTGCACCAGCAAATTTAATAGAAGGCGACTTCGAAATCAGTGATACTAATCCTCAACGATTTTATCATGGTGTTCAGCGATTAACTAAACCTTTGCTTGTTTTCATATATCCAGCGGCTTTAACATTTTGCAGGACATAATCGCCGATCCCATCAGCGTAATTGTCTCCAAGTGTAGCGTATTTGATCTCTTATCCAGCGTTTTTATCTCCTAGCAAGCGTAACTGTTCTCTGATTCAGCAAATCCCAGCGTAATTGATCATCATTCATCCATCATGTCTCTCAATCAACTCAATCCGATTGCTCAAGCCGAACTAGAAACTGGAACCGCTACAAGGCCACCAAAGTTGAAAGGTTCGGAAGATTTCAGCAGCTGGAAAAACAGGATCAAGTCCTTTTTTGAGTATACGATTATACTCAATGGATGTCAGTCACTGTGGGCCCGCATGTTCCCATGATAATACGTGACAACATTCGTACTATCAATGAAGATCCTTCAACATTCACATATGAAGATAGGACACTCATTCAACGTGACAGGAGGGCTCACGCTGCTCTCACTATGGCTCTGTCAAAGGATGATAACAATCTGTTTGAAGAATACACCTCGACACATGAACTGTGGTTGGCTCTAATTGACCTTTATGAAGGCAATGAGGAACTCAGGGAGAACAAACGAGACATGGTGCAGAAAGAATATGATATGTTTGGAAGTATTCGTGGCGAAAGCTTGTCCGACCACATAATCAGATTTCTGGGGGTGTTGACCAAGATGAAGAAGGTGGGAAACCCAGTTGCAAATTATGCATCAATCAAGAAGCTGCTAGATTCTCTACCAAAAGAATGGAGTCTTCAATGCATGAGGATTAAGAGAACTTTCCTCACCAGCACAACTCCAGTTACTCTCTCATAATTGATTAACACTTTAAAAGCCTTTGAAATGGACATCGTAAAACAAGAGATGATTCAAACTGGATATTCTCAGAAGACGTCTCAGCAAGCTGCTGCAACCTCGGTCCCCAAGAATATGGCATTTCTTGCTCATGTCATCTCATGTGGATTAAATTCCCAAAGTGTTGTCGAATCCTATTCAAAGGCTTCCGCAAACTCTGTGAAGGCCTCGTCGTCTTCCGAGAAGACCACCGTGGCCAGCGACACTCAAGCACTTAAAATTTCCACAGAACATGTAGCTCTTTTTAATACTTTCTTAAGTAGCTATGAGGCGCTTATGTCAGGAGAGTTGAAGAGAGAATTCCTCACAGCAGAGGACATGTATCAAGTAGATCCATACGACATGGAGGAGATGGATCTGAAGTGGCTGATGGCAATTATCACTCTACGGTTGAAGAAATTCCAAGATAAAACAGAAAGAGGTTGGCTCTTGGAAAAGCTGGATTTGACAAGTCCAACCTTAGATATTATAATTGTAGACTTAGGCCATTTCAAAAGAGAGTGTCCGTTGCTGAAGAACGAGAATACCGAAATCAACCAGACAAGGAGGCCGATTGCCATTGAAGGAAATAATAATGCTGCTGAAAATAATCATAAGGCTTTAGTGGTGGAAGATTATGATTGGTCAGAGGAGATAGCTGAGGCAAAGGGAGAAGTAAACAAGACCCTCATGGCAAACATCACCACTACCTCTGCCACGTCTGCTTCAAATGGTGCTGAAAAACAAACCTCCAAGATTCCAAAAGATGACACTGTTTGAAAAGCATCATCTCTCCTTTCTCAGAGAAGAGACAACAGAAAGCTGAAATGATTAAGTCGAAGCCTACTGTTCAAGAAGTCATCAGTATCAGCAAGAATGAAGCGGTTGGCACATCTACTACTGCCATGAAATCAGAAGCCCAGGAGAAGGATTTTGTAAACAGCATTCCATATGAATTTAAAGCAAAGCTGTGCTCCAAACCGTGTTTGAACATCGTGGCACACTATAAATTACTCAACCGTGATATTATTAAAGAGAAAGAAAAAGATTTGAAAATAAATCAAGAATTAAAAGAAAATGAGGTTGCATATCAGCGAAAGTTAACTTCAGCCATAGCTGAAATGCAAACTTTAAAAGAATTTGTTTTCAAAAAGATTTTATCATAAATGATTTGACCTAAAAACTAGAAAAATCTCAAAACGAAAACAATAAGTTACAAATTCGTTATTGATAAATGGAAAATTAGTCAAAAAGCACTGGTTGATATTGTAAACTACCAACGACCGACATTCATAAAGGATGGAATTGGATATAAAGATAAATTCAGAAACGAAAGAAAATTATTTCCTCCTCCGCACAGCAAAAATTATGTTCCTATGCCATCTCCTCATCCTAAGAACGACTTAATCAATAAAAATCATCTTTTTGATCAAAGTATTTTTTATAAATCCGAAAACAACACTAACTTTTCTGAAAGTAATGCAGATATGTGCGAGAGTAAGGAAGATGTGTGCGATGGGAGATGATTGTGGAGGGATGAAAATAGGAATAGGCTATTCAGGCGACAGTTATTCAACTGTTAACTGGTTCGCCTTAAATTTTGATAAGACGAACAAAAATTCTATTCGAGATAACTGTAATAGTTTATCTAGGATGGATGATTGTAATGGTTGTATGCCTAAATTGACAATTCGGGATGACTTTAATGGCAATGTGCCTACACTTAAGGCTCACAACCAAGGGATTGCTAAGGTTGAGGGTCATGACCTAAACTTTGTTCTTAATGATGAAAATGTTATGCTTGAATCTCCTGTATTTATGCAGAGTTAAGAAAAAAAGTTTTGGAAAATTCTTTACAGAGGAAATTCCAGAATTTGTTCCATCAGTTGCAGGTACATCAGAGACTGATAAAGATTTCACTGAAGATTCAAGCACAACAACTTCAGAAAGTGATAAAGAAAGGTAGATGAAAGTCAAGAATCAAGCTCCTCATCAGACAGTGAGCACAGTGAAGTCGACATTGAAGATAAACATCATCCTGACAAGAAACTAAAGAAAGCTAAAGATTCAAGCCACATTATCATCAAACTCCTCAAGATGCTCCAGACTCTCATCACATACATCATCTTCACACTCAGCACCCAGGAAAAAAGATCGAGTCAAAAACAATGTTTTCGCTGTGGTCATTTAGGACATACGGCGAAACATTGCAAAAGCAAGAAATTTTCTAAACCTAGTCAAGATCTCGTTAAAAGTTTTACTGATCAATTTGACAATTTAAAGAAATCAGTAAAATGCATAGTTAATTCAACCTGTTTTTGGAAAAGAAAAGACAACACTCTTTCTCAAAATCATGACAGAACTAATGTAAAGCGAGTCTGGGTTCCAAAAACTAGCTAATTTGTACATATTTATCTTGTTGTTTTGTTGTTGTTGTATAACAGAATAAATTCAGAAATGGCTTCGGATGCTCATGGAATATATCTGGCATGTTGACAACGGTTGCTCGAGGCACATGAACGGGCTAAAGGATCTGCTTACCAACTTTCGAATTATTGATGGTGACTTTGTATCCTTTTTCGGAGACGAAAAGGGAGGAAAAATCGTCGGAATCGGTGACGTGGTGTCAGAAGCACTCACTTTGGAGAATGTGAACTGTGTTCCAGAATTGTGTTACAATCTTATGAGTGTTTCACAAGTCTGTGACAAAGGAATCGTGGTGCTGTTCAATGACATGGAGTGCTTATTCCTCAAAACCGGTTACTCCGTCCCTAAAGAAATGATCATGCTTAGAGCTCCCCGTCAAAATAACACCTATGTGCTAAATATGAAGAATGCCAAATCAAATGAGCAAATGACATGTCTTATGTCAAAAGCCTCTGAATTAGAATCACTGTTGTGGCACAGGCGTTTGGGACGTGTGAATTTTAAGAACATAAATAAACTTTCTAAATTAAATCTAGAAAGAGTTTTACCTATGAAAGATTTTCCTTTTTCAGAAAAGTGCATCGTATGTGCCCAAGGAAAGCAACATAAAAAGCCTCATAAGTCCAAAGCAGTGAATACGATTTCTGCCCCTCTGCAATTACTTCACATGAATCTTTTCGGCCCAATTAGCGTTAAAAGTTTAGCTAAAAGATCTTATTGTTTGGTGACTATAGATGATTTCTCACGGTTTTCATGGGTATTCTTTCTTGAAGCCAAAAGCGAAACGGCATCCATTCTGAAGAGCTTCATTCCCATGATTGAAAACGTGATCAAGCTGAAAGTCAACTCCATCAGACGCGACAACGGAACTGAATTTAAAAATCATACGTTTGTCTCCTTCTGTGAAGATAAGGGAATTCACCTCCAAAACAGCGCTGCCAGGACTCCTCAGCAAAACGGGGTAGCAGAACACAAAAACAGAACTCTCATCGAAGCTGCAAGAACTATGCTTGTTGACTCTAAGCTTCCCCATAATCTTCTGGGCTTAAGCAGTCAACACAGCATGCTATGTTTTGAATCGTGTTCTTATCGTCAAACCTCACGGAAAGACAGCCTATGAACTACTTTTCAAAAGGAAGCCTTTGATAGATTTCTTTAGACCGTTCGGGTGTTCATGCACACTTCTCAACACTGAAGACAATCTCATCAAGTTTGAAGCAGTCGGTGACGTGTGCAACTTCATAGGCTATTCATCTTCTCAAAAGGCATATCGAGTCTACAACAAACGGACCAAGATGGTGATTGAATCGTACTACGTTGATTTTCAAGAAGGAAACTCCACTAACACTGGAAGCGCTCCGAACTGGTTTTATGACGTGAATATTATATTCAACACTTTCAGCATCGATGAACCCATCACTGAATCCAAACCTACATAATACACTCCATTGGAGCCATTGTTTGATGCCTCAGGCAGTGGTTTTACTCCTTTTACAACCCGTTTCACCCTTGCCTCTGCCTCTCCTACTCTTCTGATATTCGAAGTAAATGGTGACACATCTGCTGAGAATGCATCCGCACATGATGATTCTTCTTCACAGCAGGCTGTGGATGAACCACCCAAAGAAGACGAAACTCCAATTATCTACGTCAATGAACATTTTTCTAATCTGCCTCATCAAATTGAAACTCACACCAATGCAGGGTACAAGACCAATCGAAACCATCCAATTGAGAATGTCATCGGTTCTGTTGAAGATGGAGTTTGAACACACGGACAAACACATACCATCAACACAGGACTGTATGCAACTTTTCTCTCGCAGTCTGTCCCAAGAGATATCGAAGAAGCTATTCAAGATTCAAGTTGGGTACAAGCTATGCAAGAAGAATTAGCCCAATTTCGGAAACTTAAAGTCTGGGAACTCGTTGACCTACCAGACGGAAAGTATCCAATTGGTACCAAGTGGGTGTTTCGTAATAAGATGGACGATCGTGGTGTAGTTATCAAGAGTAAGGCTAGATTAGTAGTTCAAGGGTTTTGACAGGAATAAGGTATTGACTACGAGGATGTTTTTGCACCGGTTGCACGCCTAGAAGCTATCAGAATCTTCTTACCTATGCCTCATTCAAGAACTTTAATGTGTTTCAAATGGATGTAAAAAGTGCCTTTCTGTATGGGAAAGTGAAAGAAGAAGTTTATGTCTGTCAACCTCCAGGTTTTGAAGATCCTCATTTTCCCACGAAATACTACAAGCTTGACAAAGCTCTCTATGGTCTTCACCAAGCTCCTCAAGCATGGTACGAGACTTTGTCAACATATCTTCTGGAGTGTGGATACTCAAGAGGAAAAATTGACATGAATCTCTTCACTAAAAGGATTGGAGAAGATGTGATGTTGGTTCAAATCTACATAGACGATATCATTTTTGGGTCGACTGATGAAGCCCTTTGCAGAGAGTTCGAGAAGGTGATGAAAGCGAAGTTCGAGATGAGCATGATGGGAGAACTCACATTTTTCTTAGGATTATAAGTGAAGCAAAGAAAAGATGGTATCCTCATTCATCAGGCTAAGTATATCAGAGATATTCTTTCCAAGTACAACATGAATGACTGCAAATCCATCAGCACTCCTTTTGCTGCTCAGATGGAACTCATTTCAGATCTTCAAGGAAAGCCAGTGAACAAATCTTTCTATCACTCAATGATTGGCTCGTTAATGTATCTGACCGCTAGCAGGCCTGACATAATGTGGGTTGTCTGTCTCTGTGCCCACTTTCAGACGAATCCCAAAGAATCGCATGATGATGCCGTCAAGATAATCTTTCGTTATCTCAAAGGAACTCCAAAGCTTGGTTTGTGGTATCCTAAAGATAGTAATTTTGATCTAATTTCTTACTCTGACAGTGATCATGCAGGTTGCAAAGTAGACAGAAAATCTGTCTCCGGAGGCTACGAAATTCTTAGGAAATCGTCTTATTTCTTGGCAGAGCAAAAAGCAGACAACAGTCTCTACATCTACCGCTCAGGCTGAATACACGGCAGCTTACAGTTGCTGTTTACAAGTCCTTTGAATACAAAATCAGTTGTTGGATTATGGGATCAACATCATGAAGACTCCAATATTCATCGACAATGAAGCGTGTCTGGGGATCGTGAAGAATCCTATCCACCACTCCAGAACGAAACACATCGAAATTCGCATTCAAGCGATTAGAGATGTGTACGAGAAAGGTTACATCCAAGTGGAACCAGTGGATTCAGTGCAACAAAAAGCTGATATATTTACAAAAGCCTTCTATAAAGCTCGATTCAACCAGTTGGTAACCTGGTTGGAAATGGTGAACTTCCTTGAGTGGAATTGACCTTTGGTAAAAAAAAAAGGTTTTCATAATAAATAAAAATCTCATAAAATGTGCCCAACAAAAAGATGTTCTGCAAGGTTAAAATTCCTTTTCAAGCAATGGATTCTCGAAAATAAAATTTTAAGGGGGGGAAGTTTTCTAGAAAATATTGTTGAGAGTGAATCTTTTCTTTGGCACCTGCACGAGAAATGATAGAATAACTGCTAACACTTTTGTTCTGATCTTAAAACAGAAAAAGATTAAGGCCTCAAGCAACGATGTGTCAGTAGATTCAGCAATACCTTGAAGTAAACTGCGAAAAAGAGACAAACTCTAATGATCACACAAAAATTCCGATACCCACAATGTTGTGCAACTTGCGGGTAACATGTTGCGGCGTATGGCTTAGTGGTCTTAAATCTTGCGTTGATAGATTGCTAAAGTCCGAGATTTCGGGTCTTTATATTGGCTAACCATTCGGGGATATCATAGTTGCTCTTCTACTGCATCCAGAAATATGCTGACCTAGACACAGCTATGATATATTTTCAAAAAGAGCCTATGCGGCTAAAACCCTACACAAATGAAGCTCTCATTGAGAATCATTCAAGTGCTTAAATCGTACCGCATCTGGTATCTGCCATAGCCCTCGTTAGACCTTGGTCTCTCTGCTGTACGAAAGTACTGACCTGAACACCAACTGTCTAACGTTGAAATCTCAAAAACGAATGAAGTCAGTATACTCACCTGTTATGAGGAATCTTTGCGCATACCTTGATCGCGGGGGTATGTCCTGACGTGGGACTCACGGGCACAACATTCTGAATATTTCAGCATGAGTGGGGAACATTGAAGTTCTTATCAATATTACCGCAACATGATAAAAAGGCTCTCTGATTGCATGTTGAAAGATAGGTGCATAGATTTAAAAGGACAAGCATACTGACTGTTTTCTTGTGCCTTAATTATTTAATATATCCAATATTTTATCTCAAACGAAGGAAGTGTTACCAGTATGATCTTTTGCAGGAAAGTCACAGGATTCAAGTCAGTTAGTATAAATTTTGTGTGAAAAAGGAGGCTTCCGGACCCAAAAACAACTTTCAGGATCCAGATTGCAATTCTTCTTTTCTCTTAAGTTTATTTTTAAATACTTGCACTATTTTTTATCAAAAAGGAGCACGTTTTTTGAGAAAAGTTAAAGTTTTTGAGCATATTTGATTTCAAATTCTTAGGCTTGAAGAAACCTTGTAAAATATCTTAGCGGCTTAATTAATTATCCAGCGTAATTAATAATTACGCTGGAATGTAAAATAGTATAAATATTTAATTTTTTCACCGTTTGTAAATATTTTCAAAAAGTTATCCAATCATCATCTTCTTCTTCACTCAACAAACACCCACACTCTCTGTTTTCTTTTCAATCCGAAATCAGAATCGATATCGGTATGTTTTTGATATTCTTGTGTACATCGGTCTTTGTTTGAATGTGTTTCAATCATCGATTTCAGATTTATGTTCTATTCAAAAGAGATTTTTGATCGGATCAGTTCGGGTTTTAAAAAGGGTTTATCAACAAATTTTTGAATATGGCGTATTTAGGTTTGAATGTGGCGTATTTATGTTGAAGATGGCATATTTAGTCAGGTCAAGGATTGGCGGATTTAAGTCTTGAACGAGAGTTCAAGCAACCGGCGTATTTGTCAAATACGCCGGCTAAGCTAAGCGTAGATAGTCATCTACGCTGGCACTTAAATACGCTAATCTATTATCAGCGTAAATATGTTTGATCAGCGTATTAGTTCGAGACATCTAATGGCGTATTTAAGTTTTAAACAAAAGCTTTAGCAACCGGCGTATTAGAGTAATACGCCGGTCATGACAACGTAATAAATCATGTTAGCCGAAACCCACTTAATTCCGCCAATCCAGTTAGTCTGCGTCTTTGTTCTTGATGATTCAGCGTACTTATCAGCGATTTTAATTGTTTTGTATATATATATATATATATAGTATATATATATATATACACGTAATATATATATATACACGTATATATATACGTAATATATATCTATATATATACGTATATATATACATATATATATATGTATATTCTTTTTAATTTTCTTTAATATTTGTGTATATATATATATAATTCTAAACTTACATCGTTGTATGAAAATCTAACTTGACTCGTTTCCACATTTCAGACACGGCTCAACAGTTGGTATCGGACAGTACGAGAAAGCATAATCAACCAATTACTCTAGTTCCTCCGGAGCCAGATTTTGAAGACATGATGGATTGGTTGTCACGGAGTAAAATTAGGTATGCAATCCAAGCTAATCCTACTATTTACTCCATTCACTTAGAAGAATTTTGGAAAACGGCAAAGGCAAGAACGCTGAACAACGTCAAACATATCACAGCGACTGTTAGAAACAAAGAAATTAGAGTGACCGAGGAACGAATTCGGAAAGTTCTGAGCCTGGAGATAATGCCAGCGATCCGTTGAAGTTAAAGAAAGAAGAAATTCTGGAACGATTTCGTTGAATGAACTACGTCGGAGATTTTCGTCACAAAAACAAGATCAAAAAATCAGGGCTAACGAAAGACTGGAGATTCATTTTACACACGTTCTGTATGAGTATCTGTCACTGAAAAGGAGGATATGATGGTTTGAATCTAGAGTGGTCCGCGGCTATGCTGAATCTGTGTACGAATCAGCCGTTCAACATTTCTGGATTGATTTTTTACTGCATGATCGACAACGTCAATAAAGGTGCATGGGCGATGTATCCTAGATTCGTGCAATTGCTCATTGACGATCAGCATCAAAAAACTTGCCACATGATGGAAACACGTACCAGTTTCAGCTACCAAAAGGAAGGCAGATTACTAAGCTAAAGACCAAAGAGTGGGTGATGTTGCACCACTGGATGTATCGTGAGGAAAGACTTCCAGTTGTTCTTGCTGCTTACAACAAATATCGAGAAAAGAGAAGAAAAAGCAAAGAAGGTGGAAGTCATCCAGTTGACGTTGCTGAAGAGGCTGAAGAAGAAGAAGAAGAAATTCCTCTAGTGCGTAAGCGAAAAGAAAAGGGAAAGAAAGTAGTAGAAGAGGAACCATCAAGGAAGAAGAGCAAGAAAGATGCACCAAACCCAGAGCGAATCATGGTTGATAGCATTCACGCTGGATCAAATAGGGAAGAGATTGAAAGGATGCAAGCCATCCATGCGGTGGCAGAGGCTGAGAAACGTGAGAGGAGAATGAAAAGAAGGGAAATGACCAAATCTGAAACCCCAGAGGTTGTTACATCAGAGCAAGAACAGTTAGATAAATTCGTGGGCGGACTTTTTTGCTGATCCACTGGAGCCTTCTCCAAGCGAAGCTGCAGCGCCAAAGAAGAGAAAATCAGGAGAAGGATCATCTACAAGTGTTCCACCCAAACCTCCAGTATCGGCACAACCCCCTCGTCAGCAAGTTCCATCTCGACCCAGACCTTTTCAAGAGCTCTACAACCGTCTATCTAAGGAAATCGGGTCTTTCTCTGTAAAGGAATTCTGTCTGTTGAAGAACAAAGTCAATGACACCGACGTTCTCAAGAGAAAGTTGAAAGAGCAAAGGTTGAAGAACAAAGAACTGCATGCATACGTTGCTAAGCAAACCAAATTCATTAGATTTCAGCAGGAAGGGATGGAGAAGCTTCATGAAATGGTACAAGAGCTATATGGTGCTGCAAACAGAAAGCCAAAGTACTCAAACGAATACATCTTTAACTTTGACTTATTTAAGGAAAGAGAGCAGAAAAAGAAAGCAGACAAAGCTAAAAGGAAGGAAAAGCGTCTTGAATCAGCGGTTGATGTTGGCCTTGATGATGACAGCGATGAAGAGGAAGTTGATAAAGCAGAAATGCTAGCAAAGTTCTTAGAATGGGGGTTAGAAGAAGATGTGATGTATGAAACGGATGGGGGAAATGAATTTGAACCACAACATCTAGAGTGGTTTAAAAAGGAGAGAGCGAAAATGCCTGACTTTTATCAGGTAATCACTGTTGAGAAAACTGAGATTACCGATAAAATCATTAGTTGGAAGTACTGCAATCTGACCGGGTGGTTCGTCGTAAAACGAAGAGGTGGAGTGATTCAATATTTTCGAAGCGATCACGATATGCAGAGCTTGCCCACATGGGACATACGAGAGCTTAGCAAGCATGAGCTGATTAATCCTACAAACAGCAGCATAGGCGGAGATTTAGAAAGATTGATACAAAGAGAATGCTTGCGAGGATTTTCAATGTTCAAGCCTCAGCGCCCCAGAAAACTTGTGTCTAAAACCACCAAGGATCCGTTCACCAGTAAAGGAAAGATAACGTGGGTTATAAACCCAGCAAAGGTGGTTACCATGGTGAAGCTTCCTCCAGTGCAACCTGTGACGCTCACAAATTTCAAGAAGTGGTTCTATGACGAAAAACAGGTGAGGCAGTCATAAGGTCTAATTCAAATGAAGACATTCGCATTCTGGACCGTATGGATGTTTTTATGTTTGTCTTTCCGACCTGAACATTTTATATGGACATAAATAAATGTTGGGGCCGGAAATGAATATCTTGAGGAGGGAATGCTCTTTCAGAGGGCAGTTGAGCGGGCGAGAGCATGAAAGATTGAAGTAATGGAAATCTTGCTCAGAATGGAAGTGAAAAAAGAAAAAGAAGCGTCCAGCAAGAAGAAAGCAGCTGAGCAAGAATCATCCTCTCCTCCAACCAAAGATCCATCTCCAGATTCAGACGTTCAGATCATTCAACCACCTCCAACTTCATCCACATATGAAGTCATAAAGGAGCCCATCCAACCATTAGTGAAGCTTTTATTCAACAATCAACTGATGTAGCAACCGAACAGTAAACCGAAGATCCAGCCGCAGACCCTGATGCTCGAAACAAGATTGAAGAAAATCAAGCACGCAACGGTCTAGGGAGATATTGTTGGAACTTTTGGAGACGTTGGTACTTGATAAACCATAGTTTGAGCTGATTCTGTAACAGTTAGAAAAACAAAAGGGTCAAAAGTGTTATTTTGTGAAACATCTATGTACGCGGCGTAATTAATGGCCCAACATATTTAATAAATACGCTGGGTGATCAGTCTGTATAAATACTATGATCAATGAATGTATGTCCAAGTTTCTTGGACAGATTTTGGTGATCTTCTTGTCTTGTGATTTTTGCTATTGTGCTTACATCCGAATATCCAGGTGCTGTTACTGATTACATGTTATTGGGATTTCATATACAACACTAATGTTTGATCCACACAAGATTCTTCATCTTCTTTGCTTGGTTTTTCTTAGTATTTGCACATTCAAACAACTAATCCATAGTTGTTGGGTGAAAACAACCAACCACTGTGATCCGAATCTGTTTTGGGACTCAAATTCTCTAGCTCATTCTTCATCTTAGCGATAGTATTTAAGTGAATATTAATGGTCATTTACTTGTCCATTACTATCGCTTTGAGCATGGAAAGAGTTCTGTCATTTTCTCTGAGTGCTTTTTCATACTATTTAACAGATTTACTTAATTTGTCATATGCAACTTTTGTTGATTTGTAATAACTCGACAAATTATTTGTTAAACCTTTGAGCTCATTATATCATGTGTCTTTTGTAACACATTCACTACATGGCTCAACACATTTCAAGCAGGGTTTTTCTACCACAGTTTGACATTTAGACTCATGTACCTCATTTGTGTTTGCCATACATGCCTTGTCGGTCTCATCAATCCACTTCTCCCATCTGTTCATCAATTTTCTGTTCAATATCTGACGTCTTCTGTTCTTCGCAAGATGATCAATGACTTGGTCCAAAGTAACCTGAAAAGTTTTCAAAATATCGTTAGGCAGGAGGTGTTTAAACGCACTTTTTAAAGTTCCTCCTCATCTGATGATGTATGATAGTAATAATCGTCTTCTGGAGCCTCATCAAAAGATGCCTCTGATTCTTCTTCAGGTTCTTCAATTATCTCAGCAACCAATGCCAAACTCTCATTCTTGGAAATGTATTTGTTCCAGTTAAAGCCCTCGCTTCTTGAGTCACCACAAGCGCTTTGTCTTTGGCTTCTGGCTGTTTATCTTCGATTGGCACCACTCGATTTCTTGGCTGAGGACGGTGGTAGATTGCTCTCTTGTAGTAGTCATCGGCAAAAGGGTTATGGTTACCCTGAACTTCTCTGTTAGGACATTCCCGTTTGAAATGTCCCTTCTCCCGACACTTAAAACAAGTAACTTTGGACTTGTCGAATCCAAGTTTTCCATTCAAACCTCCCAAGTTATCTTTCCCAGTGATTTCCATGAAGCGTTGCGCGCGTCGAACAATAGTGCCATACACCACTTTATGTCAATCAACTCCATTTCTATCGGATCAATCAGGTCATAGTCCTCTCTAGTTATTTCTAAGTTTCCGATCTTTCCTGCTACAAGACTATCATAAGATTCGAGGACGATGCCAATAGAGACATATGCTGCTTGGCGATCATCTCATCAAAGTTTTGTGCATTCTGGAAATCAACAGCGATATTGCACTGAAGTACCCTTTGAGTAGGATTTGACTGACTGTTCTGGTTGATCTGAGAGTTGCTCATCCATGTGACGATTGTGGGCTTTGAGATGCGTTCGGATTGACTGTAGCAAATGATTGAAAGCCACTATTTTGATTTGATGGTGTGCTCGGTGTGCTGTAAGCGCTGAAGGCAGTCTGGATCTTCGGAAGACTGTATCTGAGTAGCAGAACTATTCTTGAAGTAAAGATTAGCATGTTGTTGCACTTGAACGTTCTTGTTCTTCGCCATCGTTTGCATTTCAAGCTCATGCCCCTCCAATCTATCAATGAAACGCAGTAATGAGAGATTACCATATTCAGTTCCATTCTTCAAGATGGTCAAATAAGTAGACCATTCGCCTTGCGGTAAGGAATCAGCGATTTTATCAACCAGTCCTTCGTTCGTCTTGACGATTCCCATTCGCTTCATTTGCACCTCAGATGACAATATCTTTCAATCAACTTTTAACCGTCTCTCCTTTAATCAAGGTAAAGATATCAAATTCTTTACTCAATAATGATCTCTTCCTTTACGCAGTTGGGCACTTCCTTGGAACTTCAAACGAAGAGCGTTCCATAATGACTGAGGTCATCATCATGTTGTAACAGCGCCATAATATCTTCCTTGATGGATTGTTGAAGAATATTCATCTTACTCCTCATTGATAAACTTTTCCCTTTCATACTCTGAGAGTTGAGCCAATGTCTTCTCAGACCGTTTGCTCCAACAGGTGATTGATATTTTTCTTCATGGCAAACCAATAGGTAAAATGATTCGCCTGAACCCAGTTAATGAAACGTTCGCTCCAACTATCAAAGTCTTCGAGGTTCATTAACTTCGGTGGTTTCATCATAGTACCCATCTCGTTCTTGAGATTCATGTTTTGTGTTGCAGTAGTCGTGACTGCTGATGTAGCAAATGCGTTGTAGAATTCTTCTGCCGTTTTTCCTACAAAACTTTTAGAAACACACTTTTCGAACAAACTGATTAGTACGAAAAAATTCTTTCATGAGGATAGTAAAAATAGTTCGTGCGACCAAGATTTGTTCATACGACCAGAAATTCGTGCGGACAAGGTGATTTAAAAACAAGCTACTCGTGTGAACAAGAAGGTAACTCGTACGGATGAAATTTTCACTCGTACGAATGAGACGCTCGTACGAGTGTCTAATTCGTGCGAATCACTCTTGTAAATTTTGTAACTTGTAAGTTTTAAGAACTTCTGATTATTTGCTCGTACAAATGGTCTAAATCGTACGGAAAGTTGTTCGTGCGAGTGGTCTCTCTACTCGTACGAAGCAGCTTAAGTCTCCAAACGGATGAAATTTTACCAATTTTGACAGTATTAAGTCCAATTTTTGATATTTTAACGTGTTTTTCTAGAATCCTAGTCCATTTTGTCCGTAAATTCGTCCAATTCCGAGATCAATTTGGGAACGTGTAGAAGTGAGAAAGCTGCAACAGTGAATCTGAGTCTGAAACAGTTGGTAGCCTTCAGATACTTGACGTTTGTCAGTAGATCAGACCTCAAGGCTCTGATACCACTTGTGAGGGGGGATCGGCTCCTCCGATGAGCAACCGGTCTGATCTAACTCAGCTAGCAGAGGCGGAATTCATTGCTAGAGAGGATGACAAATGAACAAGTGAGATCTTACTGTTTAAATGCTCTTAATGTGTTGAATGACGTGCAAAGTACAAGGCAAGTAAACAAATCAGCAGGGCTTCGCCGTACTAACTGGACTAACACTTACTAGCTCTTACACAACACTCCTGTATTTATAGGTCGACATGACTCACACTAGAGTGTGTGAAAGAGTCTCTACAAAATACTTAAAACAAACAATAAAATTTATGCATTCGAAGTATAATCCCTATATACAATAACGACATATCCTAGACGTAGGCAATAGACATAATGCACCAACAGGGTATATCGTGACGTAAGTTGATATCATCATAGTCAATTAAACATGGCACAGTGGAAGTCTTGGAGTTAAATTACATTGCAAACCAAATGTTCAAAGTTCAAAAATAATATACATACGGCTAGTAATAGAAGATCCACAGGCGGATCGCAAATTGTACAAAAGTGTATAACAGACTTTGGGCAGATCTACGATTTGCAAGATCCTCTTATCACTACCGAGCACTTCCAGCCTATTTTCGTATTGTACCTGCAAGCTTAGTCTTTTGAAAATATGTCAGCTTTCACTGGTAAATACACCCAACTGACTCATTTTGAAAATGTTTTAAGTGCACATTGGCATAAAATCTTTTATAACTTGGGAAAGTCACTTTGTAACCTTGTTAACAGATTCGCTAGTTTGTCCATACATACAGGGCACAATGTGAAAACCAATACATTATTAACGTACACACCACTTACGAACTCACGAAGGAGTTATCCCAACTTTGTGGGTAATTGCATTTTGAGCGTCTCTCAGGTGTATGCCTACACCCTGCGCTAAGGTCGTGGCCATTATCTAATGTAATGAGCCGAGGATATCCAGGACACGGTAGTTAACCCCTGATGTTTAAGTTATCAAACAAAACTGATTAAAACAGAATATGCAGATTTACTAGCCACAATCTGGCATTCGATTGATCCCATTTCCGACCAAGCGGTAAAATTTACCGTAACCCAAGCCCGTATAGGGGAAATAAGTCGAGAGTATTTACCTGAGCTAGTCTTCGTTTAAACGCAAGATTTAATAACTCAGCTGTATACAAAAGTACTAACTGCAGATAGCATTTACCAGAAAGTCTCTAGTCTGGATTATGGCATAAGCTAACCAATTGATTACTAACGGTCGTATTTAAATCACAGACTTAGACCGAGTAGCGTAGAGGATCAATACGTATAACGCTAGATTAAACGATGATCAGATAGAATGTAGTTTAATCCCAATAAGTACTTTGACTTGTGTAATATGGATCAACTATAAACATTCTGGATTTTAAACTTAAATGACAAGGTTAGACCCGTTTCGATTAATTTTCGTAAACTAGTTAAATATACTTAACCGTACGCATATCAGCGATATCGGGTAACCGGATAAGTCATGGACAAGTTCTATATGCCATTATAATTTAAATAAGTTGTAATATCAGTAGGATATGGATTACATGTGTAATTTATCACCTATGACCAAAATATGTACCGAAGGGGCATTTTGGTCATTTTACACATAGTTTTATAAATTGTTTGGGATTCTGAGTTCATATCATATACCTGCTGTAAAATATTTAAAATGAGTTTTAAATCAGTAGGTAACAAGTTTTGGTTGATAAATATGGTTTAAAACCATACAATGCGCCGAAACGACGCTTATGTTGTAAAATGACGATTTATGCGATGTTTAATGAAAACTGATGTTAAGATCAGGTTAACAGGTCTTAGATATGTTATTTAATATAACACATCAGTATGTAAAATATTTATTTTGAAAAGGTATGATTAAAATCACTTTATAAGCCACAAGGGCTCTATCGTCATTTATCGACATAATATAAGGACTTGTTCATAACTTAGTTTATAATCTGATTTCGCATCCCAAACAATCCTACTTATAATATTAAATTAGTAGGAAACTCATTTTCAAGTTCGTTATCATTTAAATCTCTTTTTATGCAAAAAGGGTATTTTAGTTAAAATGGCGTAATTACCGAACTTGTGCATAAACTTAGATTTTGATTATGATCATGTAATATAACCTCAAGGGGTTATGCTACATTATATTACGATCATAATGTAACCTTAGATCAGTATCTAACTATTCTAAATCAGGTCAGAATCAAAAGTCAAAGGAGAGGTCAAACTTTGCGACTTTCGGTTGCGAACCGACCTTAGAACTGAAATTGACGAGCCAAACATGTTCTAATAATTATTATCAATTTGTTTGAGTGTCAAAACATGTTTCATAACATATATAAGCTCAAATTATAACATTTCTAAAAAATGGCATGTTTGACTTTTTAATATTTAAACTTTGATCCGTCAATTGGTCTAGCAAACGTGATCTTCAGGAGGTGCCCTTTACAGGGACAAACACCTACCTTATTACGATCACTTAGCCATGTTCGTTATGAACAATGGATGGACCATAATTGTCTAAACCGAAAGTCAAGGCGTTTTCCGTAAAACGCTTGACTTTTGGTTATAAAAGCCTATAAACGAAAATGCAAGAGAAAGGAACACTTACAAGTGATCCTTAGGATGCAATAGAACTAAGTTAGATGCTCCTTTCAGTTAGGAACTTCTAGAGGAGGGAGATGGAGTGATAAATGAGAATGGTGCAAGTTCAAATGGTGAAGCATTGCACCTATCTATAGTTGGAGAGCTTGAAGGAGGTGATGCCAGGTGTTAAGGGGTGTTAGAGGGAGCTTACAAGAGTCCTAAAACGTGGCATAGCTGTTTGAAAGTCCATGGTTTCGAAACAATGGTTTTTGGCAACATGTGTGGAGGCCAAGCAAAACTTCTGCAGACACAGGCCTCTTGCGCCCCGCGAGCGACCCATGGCCAGATTCAAAGTTTGTCACATTTAGTCCCAACTTATAAAATCCTCCTAAAACACCTTTATAGCATATTTAGCCCCCCGTAACAAATATTTGGCATACCCGGGAGTATGCGCGGACATTGTCAAGCTCTCGGTTCGTTAAAAGGTCACTCAGAGGTATAAATTAACATGTTGACACTTTTAACCCCTCCATTATCCAACTTTTACATATTAACAGATTTAATCCTTCTCGTCCAACAAATGGGACATATTAGAGTTAGGACTTCGTAAAGGATCACTTAGTAGCCCACTATAAGCATGTTGACTCTGATGTCACTCAGAGGTTGGGCATGTTGACATATCAGTCACTCAGAGGCCAAGTTTAAGCATGTTGACATATCAGTCACTCAAAGGCTAAGTTTAAGTATGTTGACATATCAATCACTCAGAGGCTAAGTTTAAGCATGTTGACATATCAGTCACTCAAGGCTAATGTTTATGCATGTTGTCATCAGAATTCACTCAGAAGCTCAATTTGAGCATGTTGATACCTTTAGTCCTTATTAGTCTTTAATAGACTAAAATAAAAATACAACACGTATCATTATACTATTGGACCCGATTTTACGAGGTGTTACATCCTCACCCCTTAAAATAAATCTCGACCTCGAGCTTTTATTCAAAAAGATGGGGGTACTTTTGTCGCACATTGGACTCATCCTCCAATGTATACTTGGGACCTCTAAGGGCGTCCCACTTAACCTTCACTATAGGTATCAATTTTCTTCGGAGTTTCTTAACCTGTCGATCTTCGATCGAAATTGGTTTCTCAACGAACCTCAGGTTTTCATCAATTTGCACATCATGATGGGACATTGCTAGTGACTCATTGGCTAGACATTTCTTAAGGTTAGATATGTGGAATACATCATGAATTTCACTAAGCTCCTCTGGCAGCTTAAGCTTATAGCTACAATGCTGATACATTCGGCTATCTTGAACGGTCCTATATATCTTGGGCTTAACTTTTCCTTCTTTCCGAATCTTATTACACCTTTCCAAGGTGATACTTTCAGCATGACTTTGTCCCCTACTTGGAACTTAAGAGGTTTATGCCTCTTGTCAGCATAGCTCTTTTGCCTATCTCGGTCAGCTTTGAGATGATCACGTATTTGCACAATCTTATCCGTGGTCTCCAGGACAATTTCTAGTCCTGATAGTTGGGCTTCCCCAACTTCTGCCCAACACACGGGCGTTCGAAACTTTCTCCCATGCAAGGCCTCATAAGGAGCAGCCTTGATGCTCGTATGATAACTATTATTATAGGAGAATTCTATTAGGGGTAGGTGGTCATCCCAACTTCCACCTAAATCAATCACACATACTCTAAGCATGTCTTCCAAGGTCTGAATAGTACGCTCACTTTGACCATCCGTCTACCGGTGGTAAGCCGTACTAAAGTTTAATCTTGTGCCTAAAGATTGTTGGAAACTTTTCCAAAAAATGAGAGGTATATCTAGTATCTCTATTAGATACAATAGATACCGGCATACCATGTAGGGACACAATCTTGTCCACATACAACTTAGCCAATTTGTCAGAGTTATACGTTTCTTTAATTGGCAGGAAGTGTGCTGACTTAGTCAGCCTATCTACAATGACCCAAATCCTGTCATTACCATGTTTGGTCCTTGGTAACTTGGTAATCAAGTCCATATTTACCATTTCCCATTTCCAAGTGGGAATCTCAAGTTGTTGTAGAAGTCCTGATGGTTTCTGATGTTTAGCTTTAACTTTTGAACACGTCAAACACTTAGCTACATAAGTGGCTATGGATTTCTTCAAACTCATCCACCAATAATTCTTTTTCAAATCTTGATACATGTTATCACCACCCGGGTGAACTGAGTATCTTGTATTATGTGCTTCTTGGAGGATCAGATCTCTAAGTCCTCCAAAGACTGGAACCTGGATTCTTTCCTTAAATTTAAGGATTCCATCCTTTCCTGGCGTTAACTAATCAACAGTTCTGCCTAATCCCTCATTAGGAATATTATCCTCTAATAGGGCTTGCTTTTGTGCATCTAATGGCTACTCATTCAAGCTATTTCTGAGCTCAATGCTCTTGGCATTAATCCTAATAGGTTCAACCCTTTCCTTGCGAATCAAGGCGTCAGCAACGAGATTTTCCTTGCTGGGATGATAGCGAATTTTGCAATCATAACCATTAAGCGTTTCCATCCAACGGCGTTGTCGCATGTTCAAATCCTTTTGATTGAACAAATGTTGGAGACTCTTGTGGCCAGTGTATATAATACACTTTATGCCATATAAGTAATGTCTCCACAACTTTAGTGCAAATACAACGGCACCCAATTCTAAATCATGGGTGGTGTAATTCCTTTCATGCACCTTTAATTGTCGTGATGCATAGGCAATCACTTTGCATTTTTGCATTAGCATACAACCCATGCAGGTGTGCAAGTGTGACATCCCGGTTTTTCGGATAACTTAAACGCACTACTTCACGGTTATTAATTCGGAGACTTGAATTTGCACGCTCGAAATAGTTACGATAATTTAGCGAACTTGTCAAATGAAGTATGTGCTATGTGTATTGAACGTTTATGAGTTGGTGAATATGTGATGTTCGATTACGTGATTGTTTTAGTTATAAAATATTTATAGTAAATATGTACACGAACCAAACCAAACCGCGACATGAGCCGGCCTCTTTTCTTGCGACTCAAGGAACTAAACGTGGGAATCAAGTTTTAAACCCAAACCTTAAACGCAAACTATCCGGTCGCAAGCAAACAACCCAAACCGACCCACCCAAGTCCCTTCGGCCGCGAGAAACAAACCCAAACCGCAAACCTATTCTTCTTTTCTTCATCTTTTACGCCTATATATACAAACACATGCATGCTTCCTTCACAACACAAAAACCCTAATATCTAAGAAGCCGACGGCAGCCTTGCTACAGTCCCTTCGGTCGCGAGCAGCCCCTTGTTCATCATCTCGATCTGATCAGCCCTACATCATCTCTCGGTCGCGACAGCAGCTTGTCCCTTTCATTCTTTCGGTCGTGATCTAGCTTGAACATCCGAATCAGTCCCGGCCAAGTCTCGGCTTATTTACTTTGTCATTAAAGGTTAGGATTTATCTTTTGTTACAAGATCATATTCGGATATATGTGTTTGCATGTAGTGATTGTGTTGTTTTCGGATTGATTATGTTAGATTGAAAGTTTGATGTTTGTTCGAAATCTGGAAAACATAGGCTGTGTTTTGTTTATAAAAACTAGAGATATTGATTAGGGTTTGCATGGATGTGATATATGTATTGATCTATGATTAGAAAAATCAGTTCTTGATCGCCTAGGTTCATTGTATTGACGGTTTATGCGAATTAGTGGTGATAAAATGCTGAAACAGGTTGCTGAGTGATAGTTACAGCCGACTTCATCTGGCTGTAACTCGGTCATTAGTTGTCGAAAAAACGGATTTTCTGAAGTCTAAAACGTAGAGATTTGAATAACGAATCTAATGGCGCTGGATTCATATTTTTCTGAAGTCGTTTGGTATTTTTAAGTGGCCAATTAAGTTCAGTAACTAAAGCTGTGAAAATCCTGAAATTTTGTTAGTTATTTATCAAGTTGGATTTTATAATCTGTAGGGAGTCGAATCATGAAATTTGTACAGCAACTAGGTATGGAAATTTCCGGGCAACTCCCACTGGAATTTTGTTAATTCGACGATCAGTGATTTTTAAATAAATTCTTCCGTGGACTGCAGTCAGAAAGCGACGAATCTGACTGCAGCCTAGTATGTTAATATTTATGGGTAATTGGTAGAGTATTAGGACTTGAAAATTTTATATAAATTTCTACAGTATGATTGTCACCTGCTGTAAAATAATTGGAATTTTTGGAACGTTGGAACTATTATATAAAAAGCCTAGAAAACAGCCGAATTATGAGTATGTAAGCTGAAACTTGACAACTTGTGAATGTGTGCACCAAAGTGTTGCATGGATTGGATTATGTTCATGATAGATTGTTTTGATTACTATGTTCACATGAGGATACTTGCATGCATGTTTGAGTGTTAGGAATTTTGATTGTGTGTATCATTTTGTGCGTAAATTATGTTTAGAATTTGTATTAGTGTGTTCACACACTGACTTGGAATCAATTGGTTTATTAGGACGCAATTAGCGGTCCCATCATTTGCAACTTCTGTGTTACACTAACCGAGCAACTAAGGTGAGTTCACGGCCCCTAATTTTATCCGGTTTTAAACAACAGGGGGAGAAACATGTATACACTCTTCAAACTCAATCTCTTTACGTTATACGAATTTAACGTCACATAACTATTCTGTAACTAAGTTGATGTTAATGTAATGTTATGGTCACTAAGCAGCTATATCACATAAGTCCTCGACAATCTCTCGGATCGTTAGTATTGGGTTTTAATAGCGGGGAAATTATAAGTAGTACTACTGGGCCCGACAAGCCCCATCCGAGCTAGTCGCGCTAGCCGACCGGGTATGGTCAACGGGTGAATAATTTGGCCTAACTTCGCCATGGTCAGTGATAGGCCTGGCAACACGGAGGCACAACAGTCAGCTTCGATCGCGAACACTTACGTGACATAACTTTAGGCTAGCTACCTATATATGTTAACATGAACTTAATTACGAATCAACTATATTATCCCGGGTTGAGGATAATGGAAACAACAACTATATTATTCCGGGTTTGGAATAATGGAACCAACATCATTATTATTCGGTTAAGGAATAATGGAACTATCGGTATTATTCCGGGTTGGGAATAATGGAACTAAATCGTTATCCCGGGTAAGGGATAACGGGGGAAACAAACTCATAACCGAATTAACGAATTTATGAAAACCTGTGAACTCACTCATCTTAAATGTTGACACTTGTTTCTTTACATGTTTCTCAGGACGCTAGGAGCTCTAGGTGCACTCACTTGCATTGATCAAGACATCTTTTATCGAGTCTCATTTACAAACATTGTTTTGGGTTTTTCATTTGTTTTGGCGTTTGTGTTGGCGCCGTTTCCCTACTTATTTTATGCTTCCGCTCAACCATAAAAACTAATGCTTCCCTAAACATTGGTAACTAACTAAGACAATATAAAATCTACGATGAATGGTTAAACAAATGATTTTTGGAAAACGTATTATCAAATCATATAGAGTCGTTCGACGTACTAGTGTTTCAGATTCTGGTTTGTTCACACGCCTCGCGGTAAAACTCCGCAAGTGGAAATTGAGGGTGTGACAGATTGGTATCAGAGCCACTAGCTATAGAGAACCAGTTTGCATTAGAAGTAGACCTAAACTATAGCTGAATACACGACACTAGACGTAGTTTGGCACCGAACTGTTATATCTTGTTATGCGATGTACCACAACTGTGTTATGTAGATTATGACTTCATAATAGAAATGAAAACAACTCGTAACTAACTACACAACCCTAACAGGCAATGTCATCCATCATCGTCATCATCATCCGACAAACTTACGCCACCAAGAGCGCCAGGAAAGGCACCTATGGTGGAACCCTTACCATCTTATGGCGTGGAGACACGCTCAGCTGCGAGGAAAAGGCTCGCTCTGGGGGAGGAGTCGTCATCACGCCCAATCTCGCTGTGCCGGTCAAACCGGTTAACTCTGTAGAAGTAGGAAATGACCTACTTAGAAACATGATACAGAAACAACAAGAACAATTAGAAAGAATGCAGGAAACCATCCTAGCACAGGGATGGATGATTCGACAACTGACAGGTAAAACTGACTCGCTCGAGGAAGAGCAACATACGAGTAAGATAGCTCGTAACACCGTAGCCAGAGATCTGCGTGCTGAGCAGATAAGAGCCGACTGGCTCGAAGACAGAGTCCTGGAAAATAGTTGGAGGATTCAGGAGCTAGAGCAAAATCAAGCACCTGCACCAGCACCGGCCCCTCCAGTGCCGGTAGAGGAGGATCCGGAAGAGGATCCAGAGGAGGACCCTAAAAGGATCCAGAAGAGGATCCAGAAGAGGACCCAGAGGAGGACCCAGAGGAGGATCCAGAGGAGGAGGACCCAGCT
Source organism: Scalesia atractyloides (assembly GCA_947069175.1). Taxonomy (NCBI): domain Eukaryota; kingdom Viridiplantae; phylum Streptophyta; class Magnoliopsida; order Asterales; family Asteraceae; genus Scalesia; species Scalesia atractyloides. The sequence goes on along the minus strand of CAMTDV010000020.1, from coordinate 34,856,178 downwards.
GTAGAAGCCGGGAATGCCGCGCAGGATGACGGCAACGACAGTGATTTGGGGGATGGAGACGTAGACGACTAACATGTCTCGCTTATTTTATTTACTTTCCTTCAGTCTATTTATTTTCCCACTTGTGTTTAAACTTGAGACTTTATAGTGAATTCATATGTTTGGTTGGCACTTTGTAAGACGTTGAAACTTCATTTAATCAAGTATTTTTTTGACTATTTAATATATTTGAGTTGACATAACTTGATAATTATTTAAGTACGAAGTAGGATAACTATATTGGATATATAGACTTATCGGGGTGTGTTTATGTTGTTTTTCGATCTAAATGGCAACGGACAGTGGAAACCTTAACATGACGCCCGAAGAACTAGCTGCCATGATTCAAGAGCACGTGAACGCAGCTCTAGCGGGTGTTTAGAACCAACCGCAGGTAACCATTATTAAATTTTCATGTGAAAATCTAATAGTTGGGCTAGTAGAATTCCTCGCTGACTACCTATCCTCTGTCAGCAGGAGGGGGTTTTAACCCCTACAAGATGTTCCTCGACGCGAAACCAAGCAAATTCTCGGGGGCAGAAGGACCCATAGGACTGGTCCGCTGGATCGAAAAATCTGAATCAGTATTTGAAATGTGCAACTGTTTGGAGGCCAACAAGGTCAAGTATGCAGCCTCAACACTGGAAGATGGGGCACTAACTTGGTGGAATGCACAAGTCCAAAGCGTGGACTTATTGCTGCAAATGCAATGGCCTGGGCCGAGTTTAAGGCCCTAATCAAAGAAGAGTACTGTCCGCGAGACAGAGTCCAACAGTTGGAGCAAACATTATGGAACCACAAGATGGTGGGATCTGAAATCGAAGCATACACAGCGAAACATCACGACCTGGTATTTCTGTGTCCCGATCTGGCCAACACTGTGGAGAAAAGACTCGAGTTCTATCTTGGGGGTCTGGTCCCGAGATTCAGGTATGGTGATGGCTAGCAACCCTGCAACTGAACATCAAGCAATCAAGTTGGCGCACAAACTCACCGATAAGGCGGTGGAACAAAAGAAGTTGCCAGCTCGGGGTACGACTGAAGTTGCCCATGATAATAAAAGAAAGTTTGAAGACTTGTCTGTTCGACAGTCTTCGTCATCCCAGCCACAACAGGGGAACCAGAAACGGTTCAATAATTACAACAGCCATCGGGGTCACCAAAATCAGCCCGCCAACAACAACAACAACCAGAACGCAAGCGGCTATGTAGGTCGAAAGCCGCAGTGCAATCGCTGTAATCTTCATCATCACGGCCCTTGTGCCGGGAATCGCTGCCAACGATGTGGCAAGGTGGGACATGCGGCAAAGGATTGTCTAGGGAAATCATGTCCCGACAGAACCAAAATCAACCCCAAGGCCCACAACAGGGTGTTAACCGGGGTGCTATCAGTGTGGTAACACTGCCCACTTCAAAAGAGACTGCGCAAGCTGCGTAACAACAACAACAATGGTGGGAACAACCACAACCACAATAACCACAACAACAACAATAACAACAACAATAATGGAAATGGTGGCACAGGAGGTGCCAAAGGTCGCGCATTTACATTGGGCCGCGGAGAGGCCAGAAACGACTCGAACGTGGTCACCGGTAAGTTTCCCCTTAATGAACATTTTGCTACTGTGCTTTTTGATAGGGTGCGGATAGGAGCTTTATATCTGAGTCTTTTAGGAAGAACCTAAATCTCACGCCTAAACCCTTAGAGACCCCTTATGTCATAGAACTAGCAGATGGTAAATCCGTAGATGTGACCCATATAGTATCCGGCTATCAACTCAAACTCGCGGGTCACACCTTTACCATTGATCTGATGACAACTACCCTGGGTAGTTTTGACGTGGTAGTCGGAATGGACTGGCTATCCGACGTCCGGGCTGAAGTTCTCTGCTTCGAAAAATCTATCCGTATTCCGCTCTCTAACGAGGAAATCTTGACGGTGCAAGGCGAGAAGGCAGGCGCCGTCACAAACATCATCTCTTACATGCAAGCGCAGAAGTATCTTCGGAGAAAGAACTCCTTCGCTTTACTCGCACTGGTTACCGAACAGCCTAAGGACGAGAAACGTATAGAAGACATCCTTGTCGTCCGTGATTTTTCCGATGTATTCCCAGAGGAATTACCTGGTCTTCCACCCCATCGACAATTGGAGTTTGAAATCGAATTAGCGAACCATGCAACTCCTATCGCCAAGGCTCCATACCGCCTAGCTCCAGCCGAGCTGCAGGAGCTGTCTACCCAACTTCAGGAGCTGTTAGAAAAGGGATTTATCCGACCAAGCGCTTCGCCATGGGGAGCTCCAGTCCTTTTTGTCAAGAAGAAGGACGGGACCTTCCGCATGTGCATCGACTACAGGGAACTCAACAAGGTTACTGTCAAGAACCGATACCCGTTACCTCGCATCGACGATCTCTTCGACCAACTTCAAGGGTCAAGCTACTACTCCAAGATTGACTACGGTCCGGTTACCACCAGCTACGCGTCAGGGAGGAGGATATCGCTAAGACGGCATTTCGTACTCGGTATGGCCATTATGAGTTCTTGGTCATGCCCTTCGGTCTCACCAACGCACCCGCGGTGTTCATGGACCTCATGAACCGCGTGTGTAAACCATACCTCGACAAGTTTGTCATTGTGTTCATCGATGAATACTCATCTACTCCAAAAGTGAAGAAGAACATGCTGAACATCTACGATTACTGCTAGGATTACTTCAACAGGAGAAGCTATATGCCAAGCTTTCGAAGTGTGATTTCTGGATTCGGGAAGTTCAGTTTCTCGGGCATATCGTAAATGAAAAGGGTATCCATGTCGACCCTGCCAAGATTGAAGCTATCAAAAACTGGGAAGCACCCAGGACACCGACGGAGATCCGCCAATTTTTGGGCTTGGCTGGTTACTACAGACGTTTCATCGAGGGATTTTCAAAGATCGCACAACCGCTTACACCCTCACCCAGAAAGGCATCAAGTATGCTTGGGTGACAAGCAGGAAGCGGCATTTCAATTGCTGAAACAGAAACTTTGCAGTGCACCCATTCTGTCTCTGCCGGAAGGGACAGATGACTTTGTAGTATATTGTGATGCTTCATTCAGGGTTGGGATGCGTACTCATGCAACGCGATAAGGTCATCGCGTATGCGTCGCGACAATTGAAGGTTCACGTGAAAAACTACAGACGCATGACCTGGAATTGGGAGCAGTAGTGTTTGCACTTAAGATTTGGAGACACTACCTCTATGGAACGAAGTGCACAATCTTTACAGACCACAAGAGCCTCCAACACATCTTTGATCAGAAGGAGTTGAACATGCGACAGCGTCGCTGGGTCGAACTCTTGAACGATTATGAGTGTGCCATTCGGTATCACCCGGGTAAAGCTAACGTGGTAGCTGATGCCCTCAGTAGGAAGGAACACTTGAAACCTCGTCGTGTACGAGCATTACAGCTCACTATTCATTCGGGGTTACCCGAACAAATACGCGACGCGCAGTTAGAAGCAGTTAAGGAAGAAAACATCAAGGCCGAATCGGTGGGAAAAATGGAACGCGATTGGGAAGTAAAACCCAATGGAGCCCGGTATTTCATGAATCGCATATGGGTACCTCTCTACGGAAACCTCAGAGAGCTAGTCATGGACGAAGCTCACAAATCCCGATACTCTGTCCATCCTGGTTCGGATAAGATGTATCAAGACCTTAAAGCTGCGTATTGGTGGCCCAACATGAAAGCTGATATAGCCACCTACGTGAGTAAGTGTTTGACTTGTGCAAAAGTCAAGGTAGAGTATCAAAGCCATCGGGGCTACTTCAACAGCCTGAGATCCCAGTGTGGAAATGGGATCAGATCTCGATGGATTTCATCACTAAACTCCCGCGAACTTTGGGTGGTTGCGATACCATCTGGGTGATTGTGGATCGTTTAACTAAGTCCGCACACTTCCTAGCTATTAAAGAAACAGATAAGATGGAGAAGTTGACTCGCATCTACATTAAGGAAGTAGTTTCTCGGCACGGAGTGCTAACGTCCATCATCTCAGACAGAGATGCTCGCTTCACGTCCAACTTTTGGCAGTCACTTCAGAAAGCGTTGGGCACACGCTTAGATATGAGCACAGCTTATCACCCTCAGACTGATGGTCAAAGCGAAAGGACCATACAGACCTTGGAAGACATGCTTAGGGCATGCGTAGTAGACTTTGGAAATAGTTGGGAAATCCACCTGCCTTTAGTGGAATTCTCGTATAACAACAGTTACCATACAAGTATATCGGCAGCACCGTTTGAGGCATTATACGGTCGTAAATGTAGATCACCGGTCTGTTGGGCAGAAGTCGGTGACAGCCAACTTACAGGCCCTGAGTTGATACTTTTGAGGCTACTGAAAAGATTTTACAAATCAGAAACCGCATGGCGACGGCACGAGATCGACAGAAAAGCTACACTGATCAATGACGCAAACCGCTCGAATTTCGCGTCCTACTGAAGGTGTCACCCTGGAAGGGTGTAATCCGCTTTGGAAAACGGGGCAAACTAAACCCACGGTACGTAGGCCCGTTTGTAATCTTGAAACGTATTGGACCGTAGCTTATCAATTAGACCTTCCTGCCGAACTCAGTGGAGTTCACAACGTGTTTCACGTGTCAAATCTGAAGAAGTGTCTATCAGATGAAACTCTAGTTATTCCATTGGATGAGATTCAAGTGGACGAACAACTGCACTTTGTGGAACAGCCTATCGAGATCATGGATCGTGAGATCAAGACTCGAAGGCATAGCAAGATTCCGATCGTTAAGGTTCGTTGGGACTCTAAGCGCGGACCGGAGTTCACGTGGGAAAGAGAGGACCAAATGAAAAGCAAATACCCACACCTCTTTGCAGCTGAGCAGCAAACTAACGATACCAACAACTAAATTTTCGGGACGAAAATTCTTTCAACATGGGGATGATGTGACAACCTGGAAACTTCTCATACTTTCGCGTACCATTGTTAACTAAATCCTTGTGCATGGCACTTGGGAATCTTTGTGCATGGCACTTGGGAACTTCTTGTAACTTCGCGTACCATCGTTAACGAACTAACTCTTTGTGCGTGGCACTCTAAACATGTACGCTGCATTCTAAACCGCGGTTACTCAATTTCGGGACGAAAATTCTTTCAACATGGGGATAATGTGACAACCCGGTTTTTCGGATAACTTAAACGCACTACTTCACGGTTATTAATTCGGAGACTTGAATTTGCACGCTCGAAATAGTTACGATAATTTAGCGAACTTGTCAAATGAAGTATGTGCTATGTGTATTGAACGTTTATGAGTTGGTGAATATGTGATGTTCGATTACGTGATTGTTTTAGTTATAAAATATTTATAGTAAATATGTACACGAACCAAACCAAACCGCGACATAAGCCGGCCTCTTTTCTTGCGACTCAAGGAACTAAACGTGGGAATCAAGTTTTAAACCCAAACCTTAAACGCAAACTATCCGGTCGCGAGCAAACAACCCAAACCGACCCACCCAAGTCCCTTCGGCCGCGAGAACAAACCCAAACCGCAAACCTATTCTTCTTTTCTTCATCTTTTGCGCCTATATATACAAACACATGCATGCTTCCTTCACAACACAAAAACCCTAATATCTAAGAAGCCGACGGCAGCCTTGCTACACTCCCTTCGGTCGCGAGCAGCCCCTTGTTCATCATCTCAATCTGATCAGCCCTACATCATCTCTCGGTTGCGACAGCAGCTTGTCCCTTTCATTCTTTCGGTCGTGATCTAGCTTGAACATCTGAATCAGTCCCGTCCAAGTCTCGGCTTATTTACTTTGTCATTAAAGGTTAGGATTTATCTTTTGTTACAAGATCATATTCGGATATATGTGTTTGAATGTAGTGATTGTGTTGTTTTCGGATTGATTATGTTAGATTGAAAGTTTGATGTTTGTTCGAAATCTGGAAAACATAGGCTGTGTTTTGTTTATAAAAACTAGAGATATTGATTAGGGTTTGCATGGATGTGATATATGTATTGATCTATGATTAGAAAAATCAGTTCTTGATCGCCTAGGTTCATTGTATTGACGGTTTATGCGAATTAGTGGTGATAAAATGCTGAAACAGGTTGCTGAGTGATAGTTACAGCCGACTTCATCTGGCTGTAACTCGGTCATTAGTTGTCGAAAAACGGATTTTCTGAAGTCTAAAACGTAGAGATTTGAATAACGAATCTAATGGCGCTGGATTCATATTTTTCTGAAGTCGTTTGGTATTTTTAAGTGGCCAATTAAGTTCAGTAACTAAAGCTGTGAAAATCCTGAAATTTTGTTAGTTGTTTATCGAGTTGGATTTTATAATCTGTAGGGAGTCGAATCATGAAATTTGTACAGAAACTAGGTAAGGAAATTTCCGGGCAACTCCCACTGGAATTTTGTTAATTGGACGATCAGTGATTTTTAAATAAATTCTTCCGTGGACTGCAGTCAGAAAGCGACGAATCTGACTGCAGCCTAGTATGTTAATATTTATGGGTAATTGGTAAAGTATTAGGACTTGAAAATTTTATATAAATTTCTACAGTATGATTGTCACCTGCTGTAAAATAATTGGAATTTTTGGAACGTTGGAACTATTATATAAAAAGCCTAGAAAACAGCCGAATTATGAGTATGTAAGCTGAAACTTGATAACTTGTGAATGTGTGCACCAAAGTGTTGCATGGATTGGATTATGTTCATGATAGATTGTTTTGATTACTATGTTCACATGAGGATACTTGCATGCATGTTTGAGTTTTAGGAATTTTGATTGTGTGTATCATTTTGTGCGTAAATTATGTGTAGAATTTGTATTAGTGTGTTCACACACTGACTTGGAATCAATTGGTTTATTAGGACGCAATTAGCGGTCCCATCATTTGCAACTTCTGTGTTACACTAACCGAGCAACTAAGGTGAGTTCACGGCCCCTAATTTTATCCGGTTTTAAACAACAGGGGGAGAAACATGTATACACTCTTCAAACTCAATCTCTTTACGTTATATGAATTTAACGTCACATAACTATTCTGTAACTAAGTTGATGTTAATGTAATGTTATGGTCACTAAGCAGCTATATCACATAAGTCCTCGACAATCTTTCGGATCGTTAGTATTGGGTTTTAATAGCGGGGAAATTATAAGTAGTACTACTGGGCCCGACAAGCCCCATCCGAGCTAGTCGCGCTAGCCGACCGGGTATGGTCAACGGGTGAATAATTTGGCCTAACTTCGCCATGGTCAGTGATAGGCCTGGCAACACGGAGGCACAACAGTCAGCTTCGATCGCGAACACTTACGTGACATAACTTTAGGCTAGCTACCTATATATGTTAACATTGAACTTAATTACGAATCAACTATATTATCCCGGGTTGAGGATAATGGAAACAACAACTATATTATTCCGGGTTTGGAATAATGGAACCAACATCATTATTATTCCGGTTAAGGAATAATGGAACTATCGGTATTATTCCGGGTTGGGAATAATGGAACTAAATCGTTATCCCGGGTAATGGATAACGGGGGAAACAAACTCATAACCGAATTAACGAATTTATGAAAACCTGTGAACTCACTCGTCTTAAATGTTGACACTTGTTTCTTTACATGTTTCTCAGGACGCTAGGAGCTCTAGGTGCACTCACTTGCATTGATCAAGACATCTTTTATCGAGTCTCATTTACAAACATTGTTTTGGGTTTTTCATTTGTTTTGGCGTTTGTGTTGGCGCCCGTTTCCCTACTTATTTTATGCTTCCGCTCAACCATAAAAACTAATGCTTCCCCTAAACATTGGTAACTAACTAAGACAATATAAAATCTATGATGAATGGTTAAACAAATGATTTTTGGAAAACGTATTATCAAATCATATAGAGTCGTTCGACGTACTAGTGTTTCAGATTCTGGTTTGTTCACACGCCTCGCGGTAAAACTCCGCAAGTGGAAATTGAGGGTGTGACACAAGGCATCACAATAAATGATAAAATCCTCAATACTCTCAGGTAGACATAACATAGGAGCGTTGCTCAACTTGTGTTTTAGAATCTTAAAAGATTCTTGTTACTTTGGACCCCAAACAAACTTGACATTCTTACGGGTCAAGGTAGTTAAAGGAGTGGCTATCCTTGAAAAGTTCTCAATGAACCTCCTATAATAACCAGTCAATCCTAAGAAGCTACGAATCTCCGATGGGGTTTTGGGTACTTCCCAATTCATTATAGCTTCTATTTTGGCAGGATCCACTTGGATACCACGCTTGCTTATAACATGTCCAAGAAATTGGACATCTCTAAGCCAAAACTCACATTCAGAGAATCTAGCATATAGTTTCTCTTGTCTTAGCAATTCTAGAATGCACTGTAGATGTTTCTCGTGATCAACTTGATTATGAGAGTAGATAAGTATGTCGTCTATGAAGACAATGACAAACTTATCTAAATACGGTTTGCAGACTCTATTCATGAGATCTATGAATGTTGCAGGTGCATTTCTGAGCCCAAAAGGCATCACCAAAAATTCATAATGACCATATCGGTCCTGAAGGCAGTCTTAGGAACATCCTCATTCCTAACCTTCAGCTGGTGATATCCTGATCACAAATAGATCATAGAGAAATAGCTAGCATCTTGAAGTTGATCGAATAAGTCTTCGATCCTGGGCAAAGGATAATGATTCTTGATCGTTATTTTTTAACTCACGGCAATCAATGCACATCCACATTGAGCCGTCCTTTTTCTTAACGAAAAGAATTGGAGCTCCTCAAGATGAGGAACTAGGTTGTATGAAACCTTTCTCTAAAAGTTCATCTAATTGAATTCTTAATTGTTTCATTTCCTTTGGTCCTAACTGATATGTAGCTTTGGCTACTGATGCTGATCCATGTAGAATATCAATTCTAAACTCCACTTTCCTATCTGGTGGTAGGCCTGGTAATTCTTCAGGGAAAACATCGGAATACTCTGAGATAACTGGAAGGTCTTCTATTTTTGGCTTGGGCTCATTGATAGTTACTTGTGCCATGTAAATGACACAACCTCTCCCCCAAACACCTGGATACCTTAGAAAACGACACCTTGTCTGGCAATCCATAGTGTGAATCTCAAGGGATTGTGATCGTTTCACAAGATGGGGTTTAATCTTGATAAGTTTCTTATCGCAGGCAATGCGGGCGTGGTTATGGGATAACCAATGTAACATCCGTCGAAAAACGGGTTTTTCAAAACCCGCTTCGTTTATTAATCAAATAATCAGTTTTAAATTTTCGTTGCTTATTTATGACTTATTTTAATTTTAAACGATATATAATTAATAAACAAATTAGAATTTATAAACTATATTTGTTAAAAAGTAAAAATAAAATAATTAAAAGAAAAACCGGCTGCCGGGATTCGAACCCGGGTCAACCGGGAACCTCAAAGTCTTAAATCACATACACCAAACCACTCCTCCACTTGTGTTCTTTGGTGATATATCGAAACAATTAATTCATATAACAAAACTCGATTTCAAAAACAGTCAACAACGCGCCCATTTCGCAGTCGCCGGAAATCCCGACGACTTCGCCAATTATTATCGGTTTCATTCGACTTAGCGTGCGTATTAACTCTTACATCGGTTATAACCGATGTCCAGTTCCGCGACATCAGTCATAACCGCCGGGGAATAATTGACCAACGAATCAAGACAGAAACCGGACCCAATTCATCGATATTCTTTCCTATAAATACACACCCTAGCCTCTGGTAATCTTTTCGCTCAAAATCCACACCAATTCTCGACGCAATTTCACTCGCCGGAACTTTTCTGCCATCACCGGACTTTCGCCGGAAAACCGAGACTCACATCAACACGGTAAATACCTCGACTCTTTCTGTTTCAGTCCATTGTTAGATTATTACTAACATCAATCCATCACCCAGAATCAATCCCAGACGACGTTGTCGGATATTCTGTACTCGCCGGAAAATCGCTGGAATTTCCGAACTCACGCTATTAATCGGTATGATCATCTAAACCTCCTGTTAATCATGGTTTAATAACTCAATTTCATATCTAATCAATCAAAACTGTTAATTGATCCGAACAGACGAAGTTCACATAACAGAGCCGACGAATCCTTGCCGGAGTTCTGAGAAAGACACATGTTCCGTACATCCCTTCCCAAACCCTCTCTGTTCATTACCTTTCAATTGCTTATAATGTTCGTTAAGCGAATTAAACAAGAAACAGTTTGGTTAACCGTTGTCTGTGTTTTGAACGAAGAAGATGAGTTCGAACTAGTGTATAAGATTAATTAAAATCAGGATAATAAACGGGTTAGACACACAGTCCAGCGGTGGACTGTGTGCAAACAATACACATATGTCTCGAATTCGATTCCTATCATGACCCTATTCTCAGAAATAAAATATGTTTTTTTTTTTAAAAAAACCGAACCGGGTTAACTCACAGTAAGATGTTAAGTATAATAAAAACCGGAATATTTACCAGGTTAGACACACAGTCCAGCGGTGGACTATGTGCCAAACTAAACCACAGGTCCCGGGTTCGAGACCTGTGGAGATCACCAGTTTGATACAATTAAATCCTTTTTAAATAAATGATTTTCGGATTAAGTTAAATAGTATATAAATATAATTAAAAACAGAAATATTTCGGGTTAGACACGTAGCTCAGTTGGTAGAGCTGCGTGCACGCGTACGGGAGGTCACGGGTTCGAGTCTCACTCAGTGCAATAATAATCACGACCGAACCGGTCAACGGTCAACAGTCATGGTCAACGGTCAAAGTCAAAAAAGTCAACATTTTTTATTATTTTTATTTATTTATTTAATTTAAAAATCAATTAAGAATACTTAAAAATAACGTTTTTAAAGTTAGTAAATAGCCTTAAACTAACAAAAATATATCCAAAAATCCTATTAAAATTGTTAATAAAATCCACTTATTTACCGTACCTTTTCGTTATTAATTAGGTTAGTTATTCCTCGTCGATCAATCCTCTAAACTCGTGCGCATTCAACATCATCAACCGAACGCATCCAATGTGAGTGAATCTCTACCAATTCCCCGTTTTAATCACATTTTGGGGTGTATCATGTGTCGTTATTTATTTATTTCAATTAAACACTTGTGCATTCATCATATTCATGATCAAATGTGTTGCCAATATATTTCATTTGGTTGTGTGGTTAATGTTTAGATTAAAGTTATCATTTTCAGTACATACATTATCATAGGCCGCCGCTCCCCATTACCTATGAGCGTGAGCTGTTCCCCATTACCTATGAGCGTGAACGAGGCGTTGCCAACATAAGATCGGCTCCGTTTGATTGAGCCTTGATCTCACATACATCATCATAGGCCGTCCGTTCCCATTACCTATGAGCGTGAACGAGACGTTGCCAACATATACATTGTCATTCATATCATATACTCATGGAAGGTGTTTGTGATTGTTTGTTTACATACGTTTGTTCATACATGATTATTGCACAATTTTTCCATATTAATTACAACAAGGAATCAATAACAAACGTTTTTTTTCAAGGTTCACTCGCCAACTTTTGTTGACCCAAAATTCCCCATTTTTACACATGAGACAGGTGATCAAGTTGAAGCACGAAACATATAGGGCGGCCTAGAAGAATAAACCAGTTTAGATTTTGAATTGTTTTAGTTAATTTTTCCTTTCCTTGTATTGTATGAATTTGACTTGAAACTTTGAGATGTAATTTGAATTTAATAAATATGAAACATATTAGTAAACATCATGAGCTTTGGTGATAACCCAATTATGCCCCGACTCTTATTCCGCTGCGGGTCGGGGTGTGACAGATTGGTATCAGAGCCATGACTATAGGGATATAGGATAGGTTATTAGACCTTTAGAGCCTATACTATAGTTGATTAGAATTTTTAAATTGTTTGTGTGTTACATGCAAAATTCATGATGTTTATATGCTTTATCTTTATTGTTACATTCAATGTTATGCAAGCATGTTCATAAATACATACTATTATACAATGCTTATCATGAATCATATTCTCATAACATATCATATCGATGGGAGCACACACCTCACAATTCATATGATTTTTACAACGATTTTTGTATTTTCAAATCACGTCAAAGTGAGTTCTCATGACGGGTATGTAGTAACTGGAAGGGTACGAGTACCGGTAGTCGGAACGTCCTGTCTAGGCTTGGCATTCGTATAAATCCAAAATAAAGGACCAGTTTGCCTACCTGGGGACTAACGATGAGAGTACGAAGGACCTATTAGGCCAAAGCATGCTATATCAAACGTCGTGTGAGCTAACACCACTTTGAGTTGTCATTGTGTCTACACCTGGACACCCTCCGACCATACATCTCGCAAACATATTTCATGGTTTTCGTTCGGTGATGCGAGTGTTAAACCGCCAATACAATGTGAATCCTACTAAGCCAATAGTCATGGGGGCCCACATGACTATACAGGCGATGGTATGGGGGACATTGGAGGCCCAAACATGAGCAAACCCAAGACATCCTATAGGATGTAGTGCATTATTGATGATTATGTTATTTTATTATTATAAACGACACATGACACCTAAACACTCCTTAAACTCACCATCTTCCTATGTATATTCCTGTAGATGTCGGCTAGGCAGCTACGTGGAGGTCGAAAGTCGGGAAGGTCAAACGAACGCTTGGCCACTCAAATTGCAAAACAAATGGCCGCGGTGCTTCCTGATATTGTAATTCAAGTCCAATAAGCTCTCACCGCGAATCCTATCAACCCACCCAATCAAGAGGATCAAAACATCGACAACCCTCCCTCCAAGAAGTGCTCCTACAAACACTTCAAATCTTGCGATCCCCCAAAGTATGAAGGACCGAAGGTGTCACCGCTCTCCTCCACTGGTTTGAGGAAATGGAAAACACCTTCCTCAACTGCGATTGTCCCGAGGATCGCAAGGTACGTTACGCAACCGGGAGATTATTTGGGGTAGCCCTGACCTGGTGGAACACCGAGAAGGGTAAGAGAGGAGTTGAAGACGCTATGGCCTTAACGTGGGAAGAGTTAAGGGAATAATGACAAAACGTTTCTGCCCAAGAAGCGAGCTCAAGAAGTTGGAAGATGAATTCCACTAGCTGAAGCAAAAGGAAGGAGACCATGCTTCCTACAACAAAAGATTTCTTGAGCTGAACCAGATGGTTCCTAACTTGTTCACCCCAGTGTACCGCTTGGTTGAACACTACATTCGAGGCCTCCCCTCGAAAATTCAAGACTCAGTTCTCAGTACTTCGCCTGCAACTCTCGAAGCTGCTATGGATTTAGCCACCGAACTTACTGAGAATCGCATCAGAAACGGTAAATACAGGAGGAGAAAAAGAAAGCCCCCGTTGAGGTCCAAACTTCAAACCATTCTGCCCCTCCTCAAAGTTTTCTAACAAGAGGAAACGAAATACCAAAAACTTTGCTGTCACCCAAACAAATTTCCCTATCCCTGCTGCACCCATCACTCAAGTTGCCCCTTCACCCGCACCATACAAAAGGCCATACTCCGGCCCCTACCCAAAATGTACCTGTTGCCAATACCATCACTCTCCCGAACACCCTTGTCAAATTTGCACCAGCTGTGGCCGTGCAGGTCACACCATCCAAACCTGCCGCGCACTGCAACGAACGAACCACAACCAACCCACAACCCAAACCCACCATCAAATAATGGGTTTAAGCCCAACAACCCCTACTACTACCACCTACACAACATACGGCCCAAACCTACTACCAACCCAACTACCCCATGATGCAACCCATGCGGGCTTGCTACAATTGTGGAGACCCAAACCACTTTAGAAACACTTGTCCACGCTTGGTGAACATCATACATGCTCAAGCGCAAGCAAATCCGGGAACCAAGCTAACCAAGCTCCTCCACCTGCTAGAGGAAGAGCTTTTAACATCAACGCCAACCAAGCAGGGCCTTCAACAACATGGTTAACGGTACGTTTCTCATAAATGGTAGTTATGCATCCATGTTATTTGATACTGGCGCGGATAAGAGTTTTGTGTCCTTAGAATTTGAACCCATCCTCAACCAAACCCGCGATAAACTCATGGAATCCATAACGGTAGAAGTTGCTGACGGAAAACCGGTCTTATTAACTCCATTATCCGAAACTGTACTCTCACTCTAAACGATCACGATTTTCCAGTTGACCTCATTCCTATGAAGTTGGGAAGTTTTGACATTATAATCGGCATGGACTGGCTCAGCCAACATCATGCGGAAGTAGTTTGCCACGAAAAGATCATTCGCATTCCTCTTGCAGACGGTCAAACCCTACGAATCTTTGGAGAAACCCCTTCGAAAGGACTCAAGCTGATGTCCTGTCTTCAAGCCCGAAAATATCTTCGCAAGAATTATGTCGCATTTCTAACTCACGTTGTCAAGAAGGGGAATAAGGAGAAGAAACTCAAAGACATACCTGTAGTGAAAGAATTCCCACAAGTCTTCCCCGACGACATCTCAGGACTTCCTCCCATGAGAGAAGTCGAATTCCGCATTGATCTTATCCTGGCGCTACACCCGTCGCAAAATCTCCTTATAGGTTAGCCCCATCTGAAATGCAAGAGATGGCCAGTCAACTACAAGAATTGACCGACAAAGGATTCATACGTCCTAGCTCATCGCCTTGGGGTGCACCTGTTCTATTTGTAAAGAAGAAGGATGGAACGTTTCGCATGTGTATCGATTACAGAGAACTCAACAAATTAACGGTCAAGAACCGCTATCCATTACCTCGCATCGATGATCTTCTAGACCAACTCCAGGGTTCCACCTGTTTTTCAAAGATCGACCTTCGTTCTGGCTATCATCAACTCAGAGTGCATGAAGAAGACGTCCCAAAGACCGCCTTCCGAACTCGTTATGGTCATTATGAATTCATGGTCATGCCATTTGGTCTAACCAACGCTGCAGCTGTCTTCATGGATCTAATGAACAGAGTCTGCAAACCATATCTGGATCGTTTTGTTATAGTCTTCATCGACGACATTCTCATTTACTCAAAGTCTAAGACTGATCATGAACGACACCTTCGACTCATCCTCACACTCTTAAGAACCGAAAAGCTCTACGCTAAATTCTCCAAATGCGAATTCTGGTTAAGAGAAGTACAATTCCTGGGACATGTCGTCAATGACAAGGGAATACAGGTCGACCCCTCAAAGATCAAAGCAGTACAAGAATGGCAAGCGCCACGTACACCAACCGAAGTAAGATCATTCCTTGGTTTGGCTGGTTACTATTGCCGTTTCATTTCAAATTTCTCTCGTATCGCTGTACCACTCACGGCTTTGACACATAAAGGAAAACCCTTCATATGGGGACCTAAACAAGAAGAAGCCTTCCAAACTTTTAAGCAAAAGCTTTGTGACGCACCTATCCTCACACTCCCCGAAGGTTGCGATGACTTTGTAGTATATTGCGACGCATCAGGGCAAGGACTAGGCTGTGTATTAATGCAAAGGGGAAAAGTGATAGCCTATGCTTCTAGGCAACTCAAAGTGCATGAGAAGAACTATACTACCCACGACCTAGAACTTGGAGCCGTTGTGTTCGCTCTTAAGATATGGAGACATTACCTCTATGGTACCAAGTGTGAAATATACACTGACCACAAGAGCCTCCAACATATCTTTAACCAAAAGGAGTTGAACATGAGGCAACGAAGATGGGTCGAACTTCTTAATGACTACGACTGTGAAATTCGGTATCATCCTGGCAAGGCAAATGTGGTGGCCGATGCACACAGTCGAAAGGGTTATGCGAACTCCATTCGTCTTCTATGTTCGCAAATCGTAACCGATATCAAAGATCAAATCCGAGAAGCTCAACATGTTTCCATAACAGAATACGACATACGCAATGAGTTATCTTGTGGAGCAGAACTTAAACTCGAAACAAAATCTGACGACATTCTGTATTATCTAGATCGCATATGGATTCCTGATCACAATAACCTTCGCGATTTCCTTATGAAAGAGGCGCACAAAACACGATACTCTGTACACCCAGGAGCCGACAAGATGTATCAAGACCTTCGATACACCTACTGGTGGCCTGGCATGAAAAAGGATATTGCTGTTTTTGTTTCCAAGTGCCTTACCTGCTCTAAAGTAAAAGCTGAACATCAAAGACCCTCAGGACTTCTAGTCCAACCTGAAATACCTGTATGGAAGTGGGAAAACATAACCATGGACTTCATTACCGGGTTACCTCGCACTTCTGGTGGGTATGACACTATATGGGTAATCATTGATCGTCTTACAAAATCAGCTCACTTCTTCCGATTCGCGAGGACTTCAAGAATGAGAAGTTAGCTCGTATCTACATCAGCGAAATCGTAAGCCGTCATGGTGTACCGTTAAGCATTATTTCAAATCGTGATAGTCGTTTCACTTCACGAACATGGCAAGCCGTACAAGCCGCTTTGGGTACACGATTAGACCTCAGTACCGCTTATCATCCTCAAACTGATGGACATTCTGAACGCACCATCCAAACTCTTGAAGACATGCTTCGAGCATGTGTCATAGACTTCAAAGGGAATTGGGACGCTCATCTACCATTAGTTGAATTTTCGTACAACAACAGCTATCATTCAAGTATCGGCATGGCACCTTTCGAAGCGTTATATGGTCGTAAGTGCCGATCACCAATATGTTGGCACGAAATTGGAGAAGCTCAAATCACCGGTCCAGAATTAATACAAGAAACAACAGACAAGATTCATCAAATTCGAAACAACCTTCTAGCGGCGCAAAGTCGTCAAAAGAGTTATCAGACAAACGACGAAAGCCCTTGGAATTTAACATTGGTGACCAAGTGCTTTTAAAAGTATCGCCGTGGAAGGGAGTGGTTCGTTTTGGCCAAAAAGGCAAGCTAGCACCACGCTACGTAGGACCTTTAAAGATACTCGAAACAGTAGGACCTGTAGCATACAAGCTTGACCTACCAGAGGAACTCAACAGAATTCATCCCACATTCCACATATCAAACTTGAAGAAGTGCCTTGCCGATGAAAATCTCCATATTCCTCTAGAAGACATTCAAGTCGATGAATCTATGCATTTTATTGAAAGACCAGTAGAAATTATGGACTTCGGAGAGAAACGTTTAAGACGAAGCCGCATTCCAATTGTCAGGGTACTGGGAGTCGAAACGAGGACCTGAGTTTACTTGGGAACGTGAAGACTCAATGCGTGAGAAATACCCACATCTATTTCCTGTTACCACTACTACTTAAATTTCGGGACGAAATTTTTAAAAGTAGGGGATACTGTAACATCCGTCGAAAAACGGGTTTTTCAAAACCCGCTTCGTTTATTAATCAAATAATCAGTTTTAAATTTTCGTTGCTTATTTATGACTTATTTTAATTTCAAACGATACATAATTAATAAACAAATTAGAATTTATAAACTATATTTGTTAAAAAGTAAAAATAAAAAAATTAAAAAGAAAAACCGGCTGCCGGGATTCGAACCCGGGTCAGCCGGGAACCTCAAAGTCTTAACTCACATACACCAAACCAATCCGCCACTTGTGTTCTTTGGTGATATATCGAAACAATTAATTCATATAACAAAACTCGATTTCAAAAACAGTCAACAACGCGCCCATTTCGCAGTCGCCGTAAATCCCGACGACTTCGCCAATTATTATCGGTTTCATTCGACTTAGCGTGCGTATTATCTCTTACATCGGTTATAACCGATGTCCAGTTCCGCGACATCAGTCATAACCGCTGGGAAATAATTGACCAACGAATGAAGACAGAAACCGGACCCTTCATCGATATTCTTTCCTATAAATACACACCCTAGCCTCTGGTAATCTTTTCGCTCAAAATCACACCAATTCTCGACGCAATTTCACTCGCCGGAACTTTTCTACCATCACCGGACTTTCGCCGGAAAACCGAGACTCACATCAACACGGTAAATACCTCGACTCTTTCTGTTTCAGTCCATTGTTAGATTATTACTAACATCAATCCATCACCCAGAATCAATCCCAGACGACGTTGTCGGATATTCTGTACTCGCCGGAAAATCGCTGGAATTTCCGAACTCACGCTATTAATCGGTATGATCATCTAAACCTCCTGTTAATCATGGTTTAGTAACTCAATTTCATATCTAATCAATCAAAACTGTTAATTGATCCGAACAGACGAAGTTCACATAACTGAGCCGACGAATCCTTGCCGGAGTTATGAGAAAGACACCTGTTCGGTACATCCCTTCCCCAAACCCTCTCTGTTCATTACCTTTCAATTGCTTATAATGTTCGTTAAGCGAATTAAACAAGAAACAGTTTGGTTAACCGTTGTCTGTGTTTTGAACGAAGAAGATGAGTTCGAACTAGTGTATAAGATTAATTAAAATCAGGATAATAAACGGGTTAGACACACAGTCCAGCGGTGGACTGTGTGCAAACAATACACATACGTCCCGAGTTCGATTCCTATCACGACCCTATTCTCAGAAATAAAAAATGTTTTTTTAAAAAAAAAACCGAACCGGGTTAACTCACAGTAAGATGTTAAGTATAATAAAAACCGGAATATTTACCAGGTTAGACACATAGTCCAGCGGTGGACTGTGTGCCAAACTAAACCACAAGTCCCGGGTTCGAGACCTGTGGAGATCACCGGTTTGATACAATTAAATCCTTTTTAAATAAATGATTTTCGGATTAAGTTAAATAGTATATAAATATAATTAAAAACAGTAATATTTCGGGTTAGACACGTAGCTCAGTTGGTAGAGCTGCGTGCACGCGTACCGGAGGTCACGGGTTCGAGTCTCACTCAGTGCAATAATAATCACGACCGAACCGGTCAACAGTCAGGGTCAACGGTCAAAGTCAAAAAAGTCAACATTTTTTTTATTATTTTTATTTATTTATTTAATTTAAAAATCAATTAAGAATACTTAAAAATAACGTTTTTAAAGTTAGAAAATAGCCTTAAACTCACAAAAATATATCCAAAAATCCTATTAAAATTGTTAATAAAATCCACTTATTTACCGTACCTTTTCGTTATTAATTAGGTTAGTTATTCCTCGTCGATCAATCCTCTAAACTCGTGCGCATTCAACATCATCAACCGAACGCACCCAATGTGAGTGAATCTCTACCAATTCCCCGTTTTAATCACATTTTGGGGTGTATCATGTGTCGTTATTTATTTATTTCAATTAAACACTTGTGCATTCATCATATTCATGATCAAATGTGTTGCCAATATATTTCATTTGGTTGTGTGGTTAATGTTTAGATTAAAGTTATCATTTTCAGTACATACATTATCATAGGCCGCCGCTCCCCATTACCTATGAGCGTGAGCTGTTCCCCATTACCTATGAGCGTGAGCTGTTCCCCATTACCTATGAGCGTGAACGAGGCGTTGCCAACATAAGATCGGCTCCGTTTGATTGAGCCTTGATCTCACATACATCATCATAGGCCGTCCGTTCCCCATTACCTTTGAGCATGAACGAGACGTTGCCAACATATACATTGTCATTCATATCATATACTCATGCAAGGTGTTTGTGATTGTTTGTTTACATACGTTTGTTCATATATGATTATTGCACAATTTTTCCATATTAATTACAACAAGGAATCAATAACAAACGTTTTTTTTCAAGGTTCACTCGCCAATTTTGTTGACCCAAAATTCCCCATTTTTACACATGATACAGGTGATTAAGTTGAAGCAAGAAACATATAGGGCGGCCTAGAAGAATAAACCAGTTTAGATTTGAATAGTTTTAGTTAATTTTTCCTTTCCATGTATTGTATGAATTTGACTTGAAACTTTGAGATGTAATTTGAATTTAATAAATATGAAACATATTAGTAAACATCATGAGCTTTGGTGATAACCCAATTATGCCCCGACTCTTATTCCGCTGCGGGTCAAGGTGTGACAACCAATCCATGCCTAAAACTACATCGAACCCCACCAATTTCATTGGCAGTAAAGAGATAGGGATATAATGATTCTTAATGGATATAGATCATCCATCAAGAATGGAAGATGTTGTTTCTAAAGTTCCATCAGCAACTTCTACTTCATAAGTTTTATCTAGAGTTCTTATGGGCAAGTTTAATAGTTTTCTAAACTTATGATCAACAAAAGATTTATCTGCACCCGAATAAAAAAGAACTCTAGCATATACATCATTGATAAGGAATGTACATGTTATGATGTTATTGTCATTAACGGCCTCCCTGGCATTCATCTGGAAGGCACGAGCATTCCCTTTCTTAGCCTCTCCAGGCTTTGCATCATTATTTCTGGGGTTCTTAGGGCAGTTAAACTTATATGCACCTTTTAGTTACAGCCATAGTAGACGGCATTCTTAAGATCTTTGCACTCTAAGGTCATATGCCCCTTTTTTCTTACGATACCACAGGGTTTAGTCTGTGGATTAAAACTACACTGTCCCTAATGCTTGTAGTTACAGTTCTTGCGCAAAGGTTGATCTTTAGACGGGTGCTGGTTCTTTTTGAACCCGAAATTCCCTTTCTTTTTGAACCTTTGGGAGTTATCCTCCTCCCGTTTCCTTTTTCTGTCAGTTTCAGTCCTAACTGACTTTTGCCTCACTATATCTAAGGTGAGGGAGAGAGATAGGTCTACAGCAGACCTATAGGTACTAGGCTGAGCAGCCTTCACCATGCCCTTTATTCCGAGCGCTAACCCATTAATGAAACGCGCAATGCGTTTGGGTTTAGGGGTGATTAGATAGGAGACTAACCTAGACAGAGAATTGAAGTCATAAACATACTTCCGACAATCTAGGTTCTTCATGGTAAGATTTAGAAAGTCTGACTCTATTTTCTCCACCTCATGAGGTGGACAGTAAGTCTCTTTGACGAGGTCAACGAACTTAGACCATCCTAAGTTATACAGGTGTACTTTACCTGTAGATTGGATTATAGCTTTCCACCAAATTAGGGCATTGCCCTTGAAGAACTGTGATACATACTTAACCACATCCATATCAGCACAACCGCTGATATCCACTATCGTCTCCATTTCATCTAGCCATTTCAAGGCTTCTACAGCTCCTTTTTCCGCATTAAAGTCCTGGGGTTTACAGGAAATGAAATATTTCTAGGTACATCCGTCCTTAGAAGAACGGGACTTATCAGCAAATTCTAATTTCTTTGGTTCACTCTTTGCATTTGAAGAGTGAACAGAGCTCTACGAGCTGAGGATAGTGGAATTGATAAAGGTCTGGAGCGAGTAGCACTCGACTCCCTAAGTTTTTCTATGGCCTTTTCCATGGCCTTCCCAACAGCTGCATCTATGCGAGCTTGGAAATCATCATTAATAATGGCTATGTTTTCAGAATTGTTAGAGTTAATATCCCGATGGCTACTTTGCGCCTCGTCCGAGTTAGCCATTCTTGGAGCTTTTCTAAATACTAAATAAAACTTCTCTTAGCCATGGTATTAATAACCATATTGGTTTTAAACATTGGATATAACAATCCATCGCCTATCTAAGCTAGTGTGTATAAGATCACAACTCTTAGGCTTATCATATTTATATTTGGCCTAGGTCTTAATAGGACCATCAAAGGCAAATTACAATCTGGACATAGTCCATATATTATTAGATAGTGGATCGTAATGTCACAACTGTCATCGTCATTTGACAATTATATATAGCTCATAGGCTTGTCACTAATGGACATAATAATATGGCACGTTGGCCTATCATTAATGGACATAAAAATATGGTACTTTGGCCTATTACTAATGGACAAAATATGGCACTTTGGCCTGTCACTTTAAACATAAAATATGGCACGTTGGCCTGTCACTTTGGACATAACATATGGCATGTTGGCCTATCACTTTGGACATAATATATGGCACGTTGGCCTATCTATTGTCATCACATTGATGACATTAGCCGGGATCACATTGATCACATAGGCTATATAATAGGTCTTAGGGCGTAGTCCTTTTACCTAGACGGCTAGTATGGTTCCACAAGTCACACTACCAGGAGTATGAACATTTCTTAATGTTAACATAAGAGTACCTTAATGTTTGATTAACAGTCCCGGTCACTTTGGACCTTAACGACTTGGAGGCTTGAACCTAGTTCACCACCTCTGGATAGAAGGATAACTTCCTTTAACTATCCTAATAGAAGGCCTTTTATCCTTAGCTATCATTTCTTGGCCAATATGTGGTATGTGCCACTTGGCATAATCGAATCCATCAAGGTCTTTTAGAATTATAGAGAGCATAATTTGAGTAAATGGGACGTTGAATACATATATATAATTCCAAAATACTTCATTAAATGTCATTAAGACTTACAATACTAGAATAAATAAAACAAACTATCCATGAAAGGACTTAAGAAATAGAAATGTCCACGCAGGAACTAAAGAAATAACAAATGTCCTTGCAGGGACTAACATATATTATTAAAAGAAACTTCACTCGTCCTTTTTTCCCTTAACCAATTTGGAGATCTTCTTGAAGAACTTATTTGTCTTCTTCTCCGTTTTCTCCACTTGTTGTTGCATTTCTTTCATTCCTTTTAAGGCCTCATCGATGGCCTCAAGTGGCGATGAAGGTTTTGGTTGTGGTTGTGGCATAACAGGATACTGGTACCCATAACTTGGATACCCAGTAGGAGGATAAACAGGTGGGAAAGGAGACAGGTAAAGTGCGTTATGCATGACCACTTGCATATACAGGTCATGGAAAGTGACGGGTAATTTACCGGGTAGACGGATTAAAAGGATCATATCTAGTGTATCTGGATATGTTGGGATAGGGTTATTATAACCCGAGTGTGGTGGTTGAACTGCGGGTGATGGTGTTGGTTCCACCACAGGTGAAGTATTGGAGGGTCCACCCATTTGTGGGTCCTCTTGAATGGTGGGGTAAGGTTTGCGTAACGGTGGTAGCGAACCCGATAGTTGACCTGCATGTACCAAGCATACGCGCTCCTCGTTTCCTCCTTGGTGGCTCAGATGGCGGTTGATGTTGTTCCACCGGTTCCATGTGAACATCTTCTTGTACAGGGGTTGTTGGGGAGTGATGGGAAGGAGTGTTAGCAAAGGTAAATTGGTTCCAATATTGGTCCCACTTATTAGGACCTTGATATGGCATCCAGCGTAAGAGTTTGAATCGCTTGAGATTTCGATGGGATGTGTGTGTGATCCCGACGGCGGCATTTCCGTGTCGGAGTCCTCATCCATTGGGTTGGGTTGGCCCAACTTATTTTGGTCGGCTGGGGGTGTGTTAAAGTAATGGTTTAGGTTAAAACTCATCATGATATGAATGATGAGAATGATGAGAGTGGTGTGATTGGTGCGAATGATACGAGTGATACGAACTTTGGGTGCGGGTAGGTGAATGTCGCGATAGGGTCAGGAATCCCCTGAATCCTCAAAGGGATTCGAGTGATGGGATTGTGAAGGGTTGTGTCCTGATGGTCCTCCCCTCATTGGTCCTTTGCCTCATTCTCTTACTCTTGGTGGCATTTTCCTGTTTAAAATAAAATCATAACAATACTAATAACTTCATAATGAGATGAGAAATCCTAGGTTAAAGCCTAGACTCGGAAGTCTAAGGAATGTGCTCGTGTAAGTTTGAGATTAAACACAAGAAGGATAGTGTTTAAATCTCTCAAATGTTGGCTCTGATACCAGCCTGTCACACCCCGCTTTCCACAGCCAAATCCAAACACCGGTGGGCCCGGGTGGGGTATATCGTGACGTAAGTTGATATCATCATAGTCAATTAAACACGTCACAGTGGAAGTCTTGGAGTTAAATTACTATTACAAACTAAATGTTCAAAGTCCAAAAATAATATACAGACTGCTCGTAATAGAAGATCCACAGGCGGATCGCAAATTGTACAAAAGTGTATAACAGACTTTGGGCAGATCTAGGATTTGCAAGATCCTCTTATCACTATTGAGCACTTCCAGACTATTTTCTATTGTACTTTCAAGCTAAGTTTTTTGAAACCACGTTAGCTTTCGCTGGTAAATACACCCAACTGACTCATTTTGAAATCATTTTGAAAATGTTTTAAGTGAACATTGGCATAAAATCTTTTATAACTTGGAAAGTCACTTTGTAACCTTGTTAACAGATTCGCTTGTTTGTCCATACATACAGGGCACAGTGCGAAAACTGAGACATTATTAACGTACATACCACTTACGAACTCACGAAGGAGTTATCCCCAACTTCGTGGTTAATTGCATTTTGAGCGTCTGTCAGGTGTATGCCTACACCCTGCCCTAAGGTTGTGGCCATTATCTAATGTAATGAGCCGAGGATATCCAGGACATGTTAGTTAACCCCTGATGTTTAAGTTATCAAACAAAACTAATTAAAACATAATATGCAGATTTACTAGCCACAATCCGGCATTCGATTGATCCCATTTCCGACCAAGCGGTAATAATTTACCGTAACCCAAGCCCGTATAGGGGAAACAAGTTCGAGATTATTTACCTGAGCTAGTCCTCTTTAAATGCAAGATTTAATAACTCAGTCCGTATACAAAAGTACTAAGTGAGATAGCATTTACCGGCAAGTCTCTAGTCTGGATTATGGCATAAGCTAACCAATTGATTACTAAGGGTCGTATTTAAATCACAGACTTAGACCGAGTAGCGTACAGGATCAATACGTATAACGCTAGATTAAATGATGATCGGATAGAATGTAGTTTAATCCCAACAAGTACTTTGACTTGTGTAATATGGATAAACTATAAACATTCTGGATTTTGAAACTTAAATGACAAGGTTAGACCTGTTTCGATTAATTTTCGTAAACTAGTTACATATACTTAACCGTACGCATATCAGCGATATCGGGTAACCGGATAAGTCATGGACAAGTTCTATATGCCATTATAATTTAAATAAGTTGTAATATCAGTAGGATATGGATTACATGTGTAATTATAACTTATGACCAAAATATGCACCGAATGGGTATTTTGATCATTTTACACATAGTTTTATAAATTGTTTGGGATTCTGAGTTCATATCATATACCTACTGTAAAATATTTAAAATAAGTTTTAAAATCAGTAGGTAACAAGTTTTGGTTGATAAATATGGTTTAAAACCATACTATACGCCGAAACGACGCTTATGTCGTAAAATGACGATAATGAAAACTGATGTTAAGGTCAAAGTTAACAGGTCTTAGATATATTATTTCATATAACACATCATATGTAAAATATTTATTTTGAAAATGTATGATTAAAACCGTTTTATAAGCCACAAGGGCTTTATCGTCATTTATCGACATAATATAAGGACTTGTTCATAACTCGGTTTATAATCTGATTTGACATCCCAAAAATCCTACCTATAATATTATTTAAGTAGGAAACTCATTTTCAAGTTCATTATCACTTAAAAAAATTTTATGCAAAAAGGGTATTTTACTCAAAATGGCATAGTTACGTAACTTGTGCATAAACTTAGATTTTGATTATGATCATGTAATATAACCTCAGGGGGTTACGGTACATTATCTTACGATCCTAATGCAACTTTAGATCAGTATCTAACTATTCTAATTTGGGTCAGAACAAAAGTCAAAGCAGAGGTCCAACTTTGCGACTTTCGGTTGCGAACCGACCCTCGAACTGAAATTGACGAGCTGAACATTTTCTTACATGTTCTAACAAATTATTACCAACTTATTTAAGTGTCAAAACATGTTTCATAACATACATAAGCTTAAATTATAACATTTTCGAAAAATGGCATGTTTGACTTTTTATATTTAAACTTTGACTCGTCAATTGGTCTAGCAAACGTGATCTTCAGGAGGTGCCCTTTATAGGGACTAATACCTACCTTATCAGGATCACTTAGCTATGTTCGTTATGAAAAATGGCTGGACCATAATGGTCTTAACCGAAAGTCAAGGCGTTTTCCGTAAAACGCTTAACTTTTGGTTATAAAAGCCTATAAACGAAAATGAAAGAGAAAGGAACACTTACAAGTGATCCTTCGGATGCAATAGAACTAAGTTGGATGCTCATTTCAGTTAGGAACTTCCATAGGAGGGAGATAGAGTGATAAATTAGAATGGTGCAAGTTCAAATGGTGAAGCATTGCACCTATTTATAGTTGGAGAGCTTGAAGGAGGTGATGCCATGTGTTAAGGGGTGTTAGAGGGAGCTTACAAGAGTCCTAAAACGTGGCATAGCTGTTTGAAAGTCCATGGTTTTGTAACAATGGTTTTTGGCAACATGTGTGGAGGCCAAGCAAAAATTCTGCAGACACGGGCCTCTCTCGCCCCGCGAGCGCCCCATTGTCCAGATTCAAAGTTTGTCACATTTAGTCCCTCAACTTCTTAAATCCTACTAAAACACCTTTATAGCATATTTAGCCCTCCGTAACCAATATTTGGCATACCCGGGAGTATGCGCGGACATTGTCGAGCTCTCCGTTCGTTAAAAGGTCACTCAGAGGTATAAATTAACATGTTGACACTTTTAACCCCTCCATTATCCAACTTTTACATATTAACAGATTCAATCCTTCTCGTCAATAAATGGGACATATGAGAGTTAGGACTTCGTAAAGGATCACTTAGTAGCCCACTATAAGCATGTTGACTCCGATGTCACTCAGAGGCTAGGCATGTTGACATATCAGTCACTCAGAGGTCAAGTTTAAACATGTTGACATATCAGTCACTCAGAGGCTAAGTTTAAGCATGTTGACATATTAGTTACTTAGAGGCTAAGTTTAAGCATGTTGACATATCAGTCACTCAGAGGCTAATGTTTATGCATGTTGACATCAGAAAGCCACTTAGAGGCTCAGTTTGAGCATGTTGATACCTTTAGTCCTTATTAGTCTTTAATAGACTAAAATAAAAATACAACACGTGTCACTATACTATTGGACCCGATTTTACGAGGTGTTACAGTTTTGATGGAAGACCTCTTACAAGACCTTGTTTGGAGAGTGTAGTGATAGTTTTAAGATTTGTGTGACCAAGTCTTCTATGCCATAGTTCTGTCTCTTTTTAGAAGCAACTGAGAACAGACATGCATAGTCATTGGATTATCTTTCAACATATCAACTACATGCACATTGCTAATCCTGTGAGCAACAAGTTGTGCTTACCTCTCAGATATGATTGTTTCAATCTTTTTCACCACTTCTGGCCCAACAATCTTACAAGTTTTCTTAGTGAAGAATGACTCATAGCCTTGTCACTCATTTGAGACACACTAAGAAGATTGAATTTAATATTGTCAATAAGATTGACATTTTCAAACTTGAGTTCCCTGCTTGGACTATCCTTGACCCTAACACCTTCCCTTTTAAATTGTTACCAAAGGATATATCACCCCCTCCTATGTGCAGTAAAATCTTTGAGAAGGGCTCTACATCCTATCATGTGCCTCGAGCCTCCACTATCTACATACCCTAAACTATCAAGGCAAGTAGAAGCTCCCTGCACATTTGTAACAAATTAGTTTGGGTGAATGTCCAAAGCCAAAATGGCTTTGGATGGGGTCACAGACATTCTTGCCTCAAGTCCAGGGGAATGGTAAGAGTTCGAAATAGATTTTTATAACATCTGTTGTGGACCATTTCCTGTCAAATGATTATAACCATGAGGATGCTTGTTAACTCTTGGTTTTGAAGGTCTTTTATAGATCTCATAACCAAGTGGTACACTCTTATAAGGTGGTTGATGATATCCTCTTGGAAATTTGTTTGAGATGGTGCATCTGTTACCTAAACCTCTTTGGGAACAGAGGTTATATTCAATTGTTTGGTAACAGATGTTTGGAGTGGGACAAAAGTCTGTTTGGGCTTTCCTTTTTGAGTACTAGCCTGTGGACTCTCAAGTGTTTTGGATTTATACTCATTTTTATTAACATCAAAATTTTTGAGACAAACACACTCTTGAGTTTTGTGATTTTTCTTCCCATAGATAGTACAATAGGTGCCTCAGCAATCACAATTGTCTTGTTTAGTGTCATATGCTTTGGTAAAAACACTCTTTGGTGACAGGTTTTTCTTTTCATGGAAGTCACAAAAAAGTTGGTTATTTTTCTCTCTTCTTCCCTTTTCAGTCTTTTTGTCAACAGATGTTATAACATCAGTGGGAGGTCTTTTAAGGAATGATTTTTTACTTTAGGTGCTTTCACACCCTCAATGGATGAGAATTCATTGCTTAAAATTTTCAAGAATGTCACATTCAGCTGACCATGTTGGTTTGAATTGATATTTTTCAATTTCCTCAAACGTTGAGGATACATCAGGTCTTTCCAAAACAATTTTATTTCCATTTGGTTCAGTGACTTTAATTTCCTGACCAGCCATGTTTGTTGGAATAATTTCAACCAAACCAGAATCATTTACAGTAGTGTTTTGAGTTACTTGGTCATTTTTTCTTAAACCTATGCCAAATTGTACATTGCTTTTGATTCGTTTTTCTAACATCAATTCGTAACCTTTGTAGGATTGTACCCATTTTTCACAAGTGATCTGGGTAGATTTAAGCTCCTTTTTACAAATTTAATATTTTTCTATCATAGTTTGGAGTTGATCCTTGGTTATGCTAGATTCACGTTTGAGACTGTTGATTTCACTTTCTTTTCAAACAGTTTTGATTTTTACTCTTTAACAAGTTTTTCAAACTAAATTTCATCATCTAAAATCTTGTTTCTAAGTTTTTCATTCACCTCTTAAATGTTTGCAAAAGCAATAATACATTTGTCAGAACATAAGTATTTAAGGACTTGAGGTGATACCTTAGCAGCAGCTATCATGGCACAATCACATTCTCCTTCACAAACACTGGAATCCCATGGTCGGACAGAGGATTTATCATTTCTTCACCAACCTTTTCTTATAAAACATCTATTTCAATATTTCACAAACCACATTAATATTGGACACCACTTCCTCAGACTCAACCCCTTCTAATATTGTCTCTATTCCCATAAGCAAAAATCATCACATTTCTTTTCAAAATTGGAAACTAGGGAAAAAATTTCATCAGTTAGTTCCTCAGGTAAGCTACTCTAATCAATAAAGCCTTGTGTAAGGAAGCTCTGTTGACTGTTCTCTATAGGAGTGGATGTTTGTGTAGCATGTGGTGTAGCTTGCACTTGAACCTGGGGAACTGGGGCTTGAACATATTGTATCTGAGGAACAGTGGTTTGGACATACTGTACTGGAACAATGGTTGAGGGTGTGCAAAGTGAGCAGGTTTTGCATGTGTGAAGCGGGGGTATATTGGAAATAATGGACAGTGTTTTGAGTGTTCTGAGGTCTAGGACTTGGATGTGTAACAATAGGGCCACTTGTTGAGATCCTGCACTCTGTAGCAAAATGACCTAGACTATTACACTATTTATCCAATCCAACTTTCAACCCCCCATGCAACCCTGAAAATTTTCTACCAGTTCTTTTGTAAAATTTGCTAGTTCTTACACTTAGCAGAGCAAGTTGATGCAAGATGTCCATTTCTTCCAAATCAGTGGGATCAAAATGTTGAAGATCACTTAACTCAAAGGATAAGTTGTTAGAAACTTGGTTTTCCATTGTTGTAAAAGTATAATTGGGTGAGTAAGAATCAGAGTTAAAACCTCTACCAGATGTTATGTCAACAAAATGATCATAACTCTGATCCTTACTACCACCATAAGTTTCTTCTTGACCAAAAAGTGTTGTACTACCAAAAGCATAGTCATCAGCAACTTTTCCTGACTCTTCAAGCTTCTTTTTCTAGTTAAGCTCTCTCTCATAAGTCAAGAACCTACCATGAAGCTAAGTCAAACTCATTTCTTTGAAACCAACAAAGTTTCTATTTACGAAAGCAATAGTGTCCCATTTATTTGGTAATGATCTTAGAAATCGGCTATTCAAGGTTGAATTCGGATAATTGACATTTACGAGTTTAAGTACACTTATTAGACAACCAAACCTCTCGAACTATTGGGTTAATGATTCTCCTTTAATGTTACAAAATGTTTCATACTGTTGGTTTAAAACTTCCCGGTTGTTTTCAATAACTTCCTCTGTCCCACCAAACTGCTCCTTCAAAGTATCCCACAACTCCTTAGCACTATTGCAATGCAACAGGTCAGCATAGATATCATTTGGCAAAGCATAGATACTAAATGCCTTTACATCTAGCTCAATTTTCTGAAATCTTGCTCGGTGTAGTTTTCTAGCCATTTAGGGAATTGCACTTTTCGGTCTTCAACACTCGGTACCATCGGAACATGAGGTCCGAAGATAACTGATTTCCAGCAACCCATGTTCTGCTGAGCAAGTATGTGACCCATCCGTCTTTGCCAGATATTATATTCCGATCTGACAAGTATCAGAGGTTTGTACATAGTACCAGTGTTGTGTGGATTTTGTGAATTTTGAGACATTCTGATTGTTTACAAGATAGGTTTTTGTTTAAACTACTTTAACGTAAATAAACTTTTACTCTGTTTTCAATACAATGAACAAACAGTCACAATAGTGAGAGCTGATCTGTTTATATCAAATTGATTGTTTAGATCAAATTTGAATGACCAAGATCTGATATCAATTGTAGGATCCGAGTTTAATTTGTTGTGAAAGTTTTAAGATGGAAATCAATGGAGGATAATAAAACAGAGATGATAAGTGCAGCGGAAATATAAACTTTTAAATCACAACAATGAAGAGAATGTTTTCATCAACATGCTTTTATAAATTTGATTTACGTATGCATGAAAGATATACAAACTCCCCCTCAGCCTAATCACTCTAATTTGTTCGTACAAGAATGTCAAGAAGAGGTGATAAATAGAACAGTACAGGCATTGTTCTATTTATAGTACAAACGAAACCTCTGAGGAATCTAGGCTGACGTCACCTTGATAATGACATCTAATGACCTAACAAACTCTATCATCTGCTAGACCTAAGTACTGTTACATTGAAATACAAATAAACTCTGATGAGAAACCGCTGTTGAGAAAGCTCTTATAAGTAGGGATGGCAATTGTGACACGAACACGATAACACAACACGAACCTACACGAAGTTACAGGTTTCGTGTCTATAACAGGTCAACATGATAAAAGCTGTTTAATTTTGTGTCGTGTTTGTGTTTACCTATTTCGTGTTCGTGTCTTATCCTGTTCGTGTATTAACAGGTCGTATTCGTGCCTTAATAGGTTACGTTAGACACGATATAACCTGTTAAGACTTAAGACTATTATACAATACATGTTAAGACCTATTAATGGCTAAATATCAAACATGTTGTAACAGGTTGTGTTTATTTCTTAACATGTCGTGTTCATGTCTTAACATGTTGTATGATACGTTGGTAAATGTTTCGTGTTTTAACAGGTCATTTCATGTAACCTGTTTATTATCATGTTCGTGTTTGGAAATTCTGACACGATAAGATTTCGTGTCGTGTTCGTGTTTACCTATTTCGGGTTCGTGTCTTATTGTGTTCGGGTCTTAACAGGTCGGGTTGACACGATATGCAAGCCCTACTGATAAGTCTTATCATCTGTTGAGCTCAGCAGACTTTAGCTTCAACAGTCTTTAATCTTCATAGCAGAGTTTCTCTATAGCAGACCTTTAACTTTAAGCAAAGCCTATCTTCAATAGAACTTGTGAATAGTCTTTGGCTTGAGCAGAGTTTTAGAGTCACCAGATGTTGAGTCATTGCCATTGGGATGAGAAGATCTTCAAAGCACTGTTATTGATGATCAGATGTTTATAAATTATTTTGGCTTTCCAATAGTCTGTTCTTTTGTGGGGTCCACTAGATCTGTCACACCCGACCCGCAGCGGAAAAGGTGATCGGGGCATGATTGGGTTTTCATCAAAGCTCATGACATTTATTATAATGTTTCATATTTATTATTACAATTTTAAAGAAGATCATACAATCAAATCATACAAATACAACATGTTCTATACATCTTTCTAGACTTCATTATTTTTCTTCTAAGGCACTTTCCTATGTGTTCCTTGCTTCATCCTGTCCACCTGTATCATGTGTAAAAATGGTTTTTGGATCAACAAAAGTTGGTGAGTGAACCTTGTTAGAAAACATTTATTATTT
Organism: Scalesia atractyloides; assembly: GCA_947069175.1. Classification (NCBI taxonomy): domain Eukaryota; kingdom Viridiplantae; phylum Streptophyta; class Magnoliopsida; order Asterales; family Asteraceae; genus Scalesia; species Scalesia atractyloides. The sequence goes on along the minus strand of CAMTDV010000020.1, from coordinate 34,823,894 downwards.
ATTTCTTGTTGTATTTAATATGGAAAAATTATGCAATAATCATATGTGAGCAAACGTAAATAAACATACAATAACAATAACCATAACAAACAATAACATACAATAACAAACCACCTTGCATGAATATATAACATGAATGACAATGTAAAATGTTGGCAACGTCTCGTTCACGCTCATAGGTAATGGGGAACGGCTCACGCTTATAGGTAATGGGGAGCAGACGGCCTATGATGAAATGTATGTGCGATCAAGGCTCAATCAAACGGAGCCGATCGTATGTTGGCAACGCCTCGTTCACGCTCATAGGTAATGGGGAACGGCTCACGCTCATAGGTAATGGGGAGCGGCGGCCTATGATAATGTATGTACTGAAAATGATAAATTTAATCTAAACAATAACCACACAAACAGTTGATACATGTTGAATACACATTTGATCATGGATATGATGGATGCACAAGTGTTTAAATGTAATAAATAATAAGACACATGATACACCCCAAAAACGTGATTAAAAAGGGGAATTTGTAGAGATTCACTCACATTGGGTGCGTTCTCTTGATGATGTTGGATGCGCACGAGTTTAGAGAGTTGATCGACGAGGAATAACTAACCTAGTTAATAATGAAAAGGTACGGTAAGTAAGTGGATTTTATTAACAATTTTAATTGAATTTTTAGGTTTATTTTTGTGAGTTTAAGGCTATTTTCTAACTTTAAAAACATTATTTTTAAGTATTTTTAATTGATTTTTAAATTAAATAAATAAAAAAAATATAAAAAAATGTTGACTTTTTGACTTTGACCGTTGACCGTTGACCATGACTGTTGACCGTTGACCGGTTCGGTCGTGTATAAGTATGCGCTGGGTGAGAATCGAACCGGTGACCTCTCGTACGCGTGCACTGTCACACCCCGACCCGCAGCGGAAAAGGTGATCGGGGCATGATTGGGTTATCATCAAAGCTCATGACATTTATTATACGTTTCATATTCATTTAATACATTTTAATGGAAATTTACAATAAATATTACAACATGTTCTAACTATCAATCTAAGCTTCTTTATTCTCTTTTAAGGCATTTCCTATGTTTTCTTTGCTTCAACCTGTTCACCTGTATCATGTGTAAAAAGGTTTTGGATCAACATAAAGTTGGCGAGTGAATCCTATGGAAAACATTTGAACAAGTTTATTTAAATTGATTATGAAATATGTGCACAACCAAACATGAGTAAAAATAGATGTAAACTTATTCAACAATCATTAGATATTAAATAAAGCACACATGAACAATAATGGAACATTTAGAGGCATGCGTTGCTCAACTCGTCTCTCACGAGGAACTGATGGGCCTAATGAATGAATTTGCATAAACATGATAATATGAATGACTCAACTACAAATAATGTAAACTCAATGATACACACATGAACAATAATGAATTTGATTTGAGGCACGCGTTGTTCAACTCGTCTCCCGCGAGGAACTGATGGGCTTAATGAATGAATTTCATATAATTTGACAAAATGAAATAAGTAATCACAACAAAATAAACAATCTAAGTTTAGATCACGATATGGTATGGCACAATTTTAAATAAACAGGTTAATTATTTGAGACACATGACACACCCCAAAACGTGTAATTTAAAAGGGGGAGTTGTAAGATTCACTCACAGTGGGTGCGTTCGGTTGATGATGTTGAATGCACGCGAAGTGGTTTTAACCACGAGTGAAATTAACCTAGATAAATATCATTATGGTTCGGTAAGTAAACGGATTTTATTAATCTATTTTAGTAGGATTGTTGGGTGTATTTTTGCGAGTTTAAGGCTATTTTCTAACCTTAAAAATGTTATTTTTAATTGATTTTTAATTAAAATAAATAAATAAAAATAATAAAAAAATTTGATTTTTTTGCTACAGTTGACTTTGACTTTGACCGTTGACCGGTTCGAATGCGAATATAAGTGCGCTGGGTGAGGCTCGAACCCGAGACCTCCCGTACGCGTGCACGCAGCTCTACCAACTGAGCTACGTGTCTAACCCGTCATATATCTGTTTTTAATTATATTTATATATTAATTAATTTAAACAGAAAATCCTTTTATTTAAAAACGATTTAATTTGAATCGGACCGGTGCGCTCCACAGGTCTCGAACGCGGGACCTGTGGGTTGCGTAACACACAGTCCACCGCTGGACTGTGTGTTTAACATGTTATATAATCCAATTTTTATTATACTTAAATACAAACTATTTGTTTTCATTTCTGACTTAATTAAAAAGGTAAAATAATTATCCGGGTCGATGCAGAAGACCGGACTCGAACTCGTGTGCTTTAGTTAAACATACACACAGTCCACCACTGGACTGTGTGTCTAACTTGGTTATTATTCCGGTTATTAATATACTTAACATATAACAGTGTGACTCCGGTTCGGTTAACAAAAAAATCATTTTTATTAAGGCAGCGTGTGTGGAACAGGATTCGAACTCGAGACCTTTGTGTGTTTAATGTGCACACAGTCCACCGCTGGACTGTGTGTCTAACCCGAGTAATATCTTGCTTTTAATTAAACTTAAACACTACCGAACATCGTCTTCTTCGTTGAGTTATAACCAGAAATGATGACTGACTGGTTCGAGTTTTTATTCAGGTTTCTTTAGCGTCTTATGATTAATTACAGATGAGATTAAGTAAAAAGAAAGGAAATTAGGCGTGAGGTATACCGACTAGCTTTCCTCTGTTTTCCGGCAGAACTCCGGCGACAGCAACAGGCTCCGGCGTCGGGTGTCTTGCAGCAGAGAGTCTTCAGAAAACTTACAAAGTATGTGGGTGACTTCGGTATAAGTTCAGAGGGTTTAGTAAGGCTTAGAAGTTAAGAACTCGGTTTTCCGGCGATGAGCAGAAATATTCCGGCGAGTGAGTTTTCGCCGAGAAAGGGTGCGGTTTTGAGCGAAAATGTTTGCAGAGGTTCGAGGGGGTATTTATAGGGCAAGTCGTCGATGGATTTGGTCCGATTTCCGACTTGGTTCGTCGGTTATAAAAACTCCGGCGGTTATAACTTTGGTCGCAGACTCAGACGTCGGTTATAACCGATGTAGCGTTTATGTTTTACGTTATAACTGAAAGAAACGTTAAGTTTCGAGAGATTACCGGGATTTCCGACGACTGCAACTTTGGGCGCCGGTTTTTGAATTCGGAAAGACACGTTATCAATTAAGTGATTCCAATATTTAACAAGGAACATCAGTGGCGCAGTGGTTTAGTGCGCGTGTGTTAAGTTTGTTGCTGGACCGTGACTGACCCGGGTTCGAAACCCGGCAGAACCAAAGTATTTTTATTTTGCGATTTTTAACAGTTTTTCAAAAACTAATTATATATTCCCGTATAATAATTGATTATGTATCGCTTAAAATTATTTTGGGCATTTAATTCGCAACGAAAATTTTAACTGACTGTTCGGTTGATAAACGGAGCGGGTTTGGTAAATCCGTTTTTGACGGATGTTACAGTATCCCCTGCTTTTTAGAAATTTCGTCCCGAAATTTAAATAGTGATATATTTGACTAAAAGAATGATGGTGTTTAGTTTTGGCAGTTACATGCTTAGGAAAAGTAAGGGTTTAAGTTTTTTGTTCGATGCGGTAACGTTCCTTGTAAGGGTTAAGTACCCTATTACAGGAATCGCTTTTCGTTGCCTACTGTAAAAGTATTGATAAACAAAATTTATTCGCTAACTATGATGTCATGCATAAGAGTTTGGATATGTTTGGAAGGGTATGGTTATATCCTAAGGCAAAACTTCCAATAGTACAACCTACATGGAACATAAATAAACACAACAGCTAATATTTGAACATAAATAAACACAACTGCTAATATTTGAACATAAATAAACACAACAGCTAATATTTGAATCCACATTCTGATAGCATATATGTTTGAATGGTGGAAGTTCCTCTCTCGTTTGTTATGATGGAGAGGTTAGTTTATGTAGAAATGGAACACAAATCCAATTTCTCTAAATAGCAAGATGATATAAATGTAACACAATTTCAACCAAGGCAATACTATATCCTACATGGAACTTCTCATAACCGCCTGATAATGCCTCTGATCCTTTGGCAAGAATACTTATATATAGGAAGTACCAGCGGCGTATCCACCATATTCTTGTCAAATTTTCATTGGTTTTATCAGTGAATTATGATTAGTCCTATATAACTCTACAACCAATACAACAAACATAAAATACTGAAATGAAAAATATCTGTGCGATCAAGGCTCAATCAAACGGAGCCGATCGTATTGTATGTACTGAAAATGAAATTGTCTGTGTGCTCAAGGCTCAATCAAACGGAGCCGAGCGTATTGCATGTACTGAAAATGAATAACTTAATCCAAACAACTATCACACAAACATCCTATGCATGGAACCTCTCATAACCGCCTGATAATGCCTCCGATCATTTGACAAGAATACTTATATATAGGAAGTACCAGCGGCGTATCCACCATATTCTTGCCAAATTTTCATTGACTTTATCCGCAAGTTATGATTAGTTCTATGCGACTCTACAACAAACACAACAATCACAAGATACTGATAATGAAAATGTCTGTGCGATCAAGGCTCAATCAAACGGAGCCGATCGTATTGCATGTACTGAAAATGAAATGTCTGTGCGCTCAAGGCTCAATCAAACGGAGCCGAACGTATTACATGTACTGAAAATGAATAACTTAATCTAAACAACAATCACACAAACAGCCTATGCATGGAACCTCTCATAACCGCCTGATAATGCCTCCGATCATTTGACAAGAATACTTATATATAGGAAGTACCAGCGGCGTATCCACCATATTCTTGTCAAATTCTCATTGACTTTATCCGTAAGTTATGATTAGTTCTATGCGACTCTACAACAAACACCACAACCACAAGATACTGATAATGAAAATGTCTGTATATAACCTGATTTTTATTATACTTATATACAATTAAATAATTTCAGTTCCGCCTTATTTAAAAAGGTTGGATAATTGTCCGGACCGGTGCGGTAGTCCGGATTCGAACTCGTGACGTGTGATTAAACATTCACACAGTCCACCACTGGACTGTGTGTCTAACTTGGTTATTATTCCGGTTATTATTAAACTTAACATGTAACAGCGGTGACTCCGGTTCGGTTAACAAAAAAAAGACATTTTTATTAAGGCAAGCATGCGTGGGACAAGATTCGAACTCGAGACGTTTACGTGTTTAATGTGCACACAGTCCACCGCTGGACTGTGTGTCTAACCCGAGTTATAACTTGATTTTAATTATACATATACACAACTGGAACTTCGTCTTTTTCGTTGAATTTAACCAGAATCGGAAGTCCGACTGGTTCGATGTTTTAATCAGGTTCTTTAGTGTTTTGAGGTTCATTACAGGTGGGATATATAAAAAGAATGAAAGATTTAAGCGTAAGGTATACCGACTGAACTCCTCTGTTTCTCCGGCGAAACTCCGGTGACAGCAAAAGATTCCGGCGACGTGTGTCTTGCGGCAGAGGGTCTTCAACGAGCTTGAGATGAATGTGGGTAGCTTCGGTATGAGTTCTGAGTGTTCAGTGTTTAGAGTAAGGCACAGAAGTGAAAAACCCGGTTTTCCGGCGATTTGCAGGTATTTTCCGGCGAGTAAATTTTCGCCGAGAAAGGGTGCGGTTATGAGCGAAAAAGCTTGCAGAGGTTCGAGGAGGTATTTATAGGGTAGGTCATCGATGAATTTGGTCCGATTTCCGACTTGATTCGTCGGTTAGAAACTCTCCGGCGGTTATAACTTGTGTCGCGGACTCAGGCGTCGGTTATAACCGATGTAGTGATTAAGGTTTACGTTATAACTGAAGAAATCGTAAATTCTTGGCGAGTTAGTCGGGATTTCCGACGACTGAAATTTGGGCGCGCCGATTTTGAATTCGATAATCATTGTTAGATTTAATTGTCTTCAATAGTGAACAAGAAATACAAGTGGCGCAGTGGTTGATGTGTGTGTGTGTTAAGTTGTTTGCTGAAACGCTGGCTGACCCGGGTTCGAAACCCGGCAGCAGCATTTTATTTTTATTTTCTTATTTTTAACAGTTTATCAAAAACAAATTATATATTCCAATATAATAATTAATTATGTATCGTTTAAAATTAATTTGGGCATTAAATACGCCACGAATTTTAAACTGATTGTTCGGTTAATAAACGGAGCGGGTTTGGTAAAATCCGTTTTTTGACGGATGTTACAGTATCCCTTGCTTTTTAGAAATTTCGTCCCGAATTTAAGTAGTGATATATTTGACTAAAAGAATGATGGTGTTTAGTTTGACAGTTACATACTTAGAAGAAAAGTAAGAGTTTAAATTTTTGTTTGAGGCGGTAACGTCCCTTGTAAGGGTTAAGTACCCTATTACAGGAATCGCTTTTCGTTGCCTACTGTAAAAGTATTGATAAGCAGAGTTGATTCGCTAAATATGATATCATGCATAAGAGTTTGGATATGTTTGGAAGGATATGGTTATATCCTAAAGCAAAACTTCTGATACTACAACCTACATGGAACTTCTCATAACCATCTAACAATACCTCTGATCCTTTGACAAGAATACTTATATATAGGAAGTACCAGCGGCGTATCCACCATATTCTTGTCAAATTTTCATTGGTTTTATCAGTAAGTTATGATTGGTCCTATGATGTAACTCTAGAACATAAATAACACAACAACCAATATTTGAATCCACATTCTGATAGCATATAGGTTTGAATGGTGACAGTTCCTCTCTCGTTTGTTATGATGGAGAGGTTAGTTTATGTAGAAATAGAACACAGTCCAATTTCTTTAAATGGCGAGATGATATGAATGTAACACAAATTTCAACCAAGGCAATACTAAATCCTACATGGAACTTCTCATAACCGCCTGATAATGCCTCTGATCCTTTGGCAAGAATACTTATATATAGGAAGTACCAGCGGCATATCCACCATATTCTTGTCAAATTTTCGTTGGTTTTATCCGCAAGTTATGATTAGTTACCAAGAAACTATTAAATCCTACATAGAACTTCTCATAACCGTCTGACAATGCCTCTGATCCTTTGACAAGAATACTTATATATAGGAAGTACCAGCGGCGTATCCACCATATTCTCGGCAAATTTTCATCGGTTTTATCAGTGAATTATGATTAGTCCTATGTGACTCTACAACCAATACAACAAACACAAAAATGCTGAAAATAAAAAAAATGTCTGTGCGATCAAGGCTCAATCAAACGGAGCCGATCGTATTGCATGTACTGAAAATGAAAATGTCTGTGCGATCAAGGCTCAATCAAGCGGAGCCGACCGTATTGCATGTACTGAAAATAATAAATTTAATCTAAACATCAATCACACAAACAGCTATACATGGAACCTCTCATAACCGCCTGATAATGCCTCCGATCCTTTGACAAGAATACTTATATATAGGAAGTACCAGCGGCGTATCCACCATATTCTTGTCAAAGTTTCATTGGCTTTATCCACAAGTTATGATTAGTTCTATGTGACTCTACAACAAACACAACAACCCACAGATACTGATAATGAAATGTCTGTGCGATCAAGGCTCAATCAAACGGAGCGATCGTATTGATGTATGAAAATGAAAATGTCTGTGCGATCAAGGCTCAATCAAACGGAGCCGATCGTATTGAATGTACTGAAAATGAAAAATGTCCGTGCGATCAAGGCTCAATCAAACGGAGCCGATCGTATGTGGGCACGCCGGGTTCACGCTCATAATGAAATGGGGAACATGCTCAACGCTCATTATGTAATGGGGAGCGGCGGCCTATGAAATTGCATGTACTGAAAATAATAAACAATAATTACTCAAACAGTTTACACATGGAACCTCTCATAACCGCCAGATAATGCTTCTGATCCTTTGACAAGAATACTTATATATAGGAAGTACCAGCGGCGTATCCACCATATTCTTGTCAAAGTTTCATTGGCTTTATCCTTAAGTTATGATTGGTTCTATGTGATTCTAAAAATAAAGAAAAACATAAAACTAAACGACTGGAGTTGAATCTGGATTTTCGGTGAAGAGGACTAGTTGGGTATCTTCGTTTGGGCCGTCATTATCTTCGACAGGATTGGCGTTGATGTTGAAGACTCTTCCTCTTGCTGGTGGCCTAGCGGTTGGGTTTCCTTGGTTTACTTGGTTAACTGGATTTGATTGAGCTTGAGCGTTTATGATGTTAACCAATCGAGGGCACGTGTTTCTAAAGTGGGTAGGGTCGCCACAATTGAAACAAGCTCGAACATATGGGAACATGGGGTATTGGGGTTGTTGATAGGTTTGGATCATGTTTTGAGTAGGGGGAGAGATTTGGGTTTGAAAGGTGCGGCAAACCTTGCTCAAATGACCATAGCGTCCACAAGTTGCACATAGTCGACAAGGTAAGGTAAGGGGATGGTGATAAAAACAGTTGTTGCATCAAGGGTGAGGTCCAAGATATGGTTTTTTATTTGGGTAAGTTGAGTTGGGTGCCACTTGAGTGATTGGGATAGCTTGGATGGGTATGGCGTGTGAAATTGGTTGGTTTCGTTGGATAGTAGCGAAAAGTTGCCCGTCTCTTTTTCTCTTAGAATTGGGTTGAGAAGGGGATTCGGTTTGGGTGTAAGTCGGAGGTTTCAGTCGATGCTTTATCCTTCTTCTTCTCCTCCTTGAAGTCTTTTTTCCGGATTCGGTTCTCGGTGAGCGCTGTTGCTAGCTCCATTGCTGCTTCCAAAGTTGCAGGCGTGGTACTTATTATAGAGTCTTGAATCTTTGACGAAAGACCACGAATGTAGTGCTCGATCAAACGGTAGAGGGGAGTGAACATGTTGGGAACCATTTGATGTAACTCGAGAAATCTTTTGTTGTACGTGGTGTGGTCGCCTTCCTTTTGCTTCAACAAATAAAACTCATCTTCTAATTTCTTGATTTCGCTCCTTGGGCAAAATCGTCTGGTCATGATTTCCTTTAATTCATTCCAAGTTAAAGTCATAGCATCTTCAATACCTCGTTTGGCCTTCTCTGTATTCCACCAAGTAAGTGCTATTCCATATAAACGACCGGTAGCATATCGCACTTTGCGATCATCGGGGCAATCGCAATTTAGAAAAGTGTTCTCCATTTCTTCAAACCAATGGAGGAGAGCGGTGACACCTTCAGTCCCTTTCGTATTTCGGAGGGTCGCATGATTTGAAATGCTTGTAGGTGCATTTAGTGGTATTGGGGGAGGGTTGATAACGTGTTGATCTTCTTGATTGACAGGATTAGCGGTAAGTGCTTGTTGGACTTGGATTACAATGTTGGGTATTACGGCAGCCATTTGTTGAGCATTAGGGCAGCCATGCGCTCGCGGGCTTTTCCTGCTTTCATCTTCCTACGGGCGTAGGTTAGAAGACATCTACAAGGAATACATGTCAAGAGTATGAGTTGGATGCTTTTGGGATCATGGGTCGCACTAGGAATGAACATTCATAAAATAATTATAGAAAAATAAATCTACTACATCCATAGGATGTCTTGGGCTTTGCTCGTCATTAGACCCTACATGCCGCCATACTTCACCTTCGTAATCATGTGGGCCCCCATGAATACCGGGTTTTTCATATGGTTCGCATGTGTTCGCCTGGTTACGTACACTAAAACCCGAGAAAATCGAGAAATATGTATATAACGTGTGATATTCGGATTGTGTCCAGGTGTAGACACGGTGACACCTCAAAGTGGGGTTAGTTCGAACGACGTTTGATGTGACATGCTTTGGCCTAATAGGTCCTTCGTACTCTCATCGTTAGTCCCCAGGTAGGCAAACTGGTCCGTTATATTGGATTTATACGAATGCCAACCTAGACAGGACACCGACTACCGGTACTTGTACCCTTCCAGTTACTACATGCCCGTCGCAGAACTTACTTTGATGAGATTTGAAAATTTTAACAAAATCTTTGAATGACAAAAGTATGAAGATGAATTGAATATATGAACATTGATATATGTATGATAAATATGTATATAAGTATGTATGTTTGAATGTAAGTATAAACAAATATGAAACAAATAAATATCATAAGTTTGTATGTAACCACCTAAACAATTAAAATTTACGCAAACTATAGTATAGGCTCTAAGGGTCTAATAACCTATCCTATATCCCTATAGTCATGGCTCTGATACCAATCTGTCACACCCCGACCCGCAGCGTAAAAGGTGATCGGGGCATGATTGGGTTATCATCAAAGCTCATGACATTTATTTTAACGTTTCATATCCATTAATACACTTTAATGGAAAATTACAATCAATATTACAACATGTCCTAAATATCAATCTAGGCTTCATTGTTTTCTTCTAAGGCATTTCCTATGTTTTTCTTGCTTCATCCTGTTCACCTGTATCATGTGTAAAAAGGGTTTTTGGATCAACAAAAAGTTGGCGAGTGAATCCTATGGAAAACATTTGAACAAGTTTATTTAATTGATTATAAAATAAAGTGCACAACCACACATGAGTAAAAATAGATGTAAACTTATTCACCAATCAATTTAATATTAAACAATACACACATGAACAATAATGGATCGTTTAGAGGCACGCGTTGCTCAACTCGTCTCTCACGAGGAACTGATGGGCCTAATCAATGAATTGCATAAACTTGACAATATGAAATACATAACTACAAACAATTAAACTCAATAATACACACACGAACAATAATGGATTTGTTTTGACGCACGTGTTGCTCAACTCGTCTCACACGAGGAACTGGTGGGCTTAATGAATGACTTTCATATAAGTTGACAAAATGGAATACATAACCACAACAATATAAACAATCTAAGTTTAGATCACAATATGGTATGGCACAAGTTTAAATAAACGAGTTAATTATTTTGTGACACATGACACACCCCAAAACGTGTAATTAAAAAGGGGGAGTTGTAAGATTCACTCACCTTGGGTGCGTTCGGTTGATAATGTTGAATGCACGCGAAGTTGGTTTTAACCACGAGTGAAACTAACCTAGATAAATAGCATTATGGTTCGGTAAGTAAACGGATTTTAGTAATCCATTTTAGTAGGATTGTTCGGTGTATTTTTGTGAGTTTAAGGCTATTTTCTAACCTTAAAAATGTTATTTTTAAGTATTTTTAATTGATTTTTAAATAAAATAAATAAATAAAAATAATAAAAAATGTTGACTTTTTTTTACCGTTGACCTTTGACCGTTGACTTTGACTGTTGACCGGTTCGTATGCGTATATGTGTACGCTGGGTGAGGCTCGAACCCGAGACCTCCCGTTCGCGTGCACGCAGCTCTACCAACTGAGCTACGTGTCTAACCCGAAATATTCTGTTTTTAATTATATTTATATATTAATTAGATTAATCCGAAAATCAACTTATTTCTAAAAAGATTTTAATCAGTGACTCGGTGCGCTCCACAGGTCTCGAACCCGGGACCTGTGGTTTAGGTTAACACACAGTCCACCGCTGGACTGTGTGTTTAACTTGTTATATAACCTGATTTTTATTATACTTATATACAATTAAATAATTTCAGTTCCGCCTTATTTAAAAAGGTTGGATAATTGTCCGGACCGGTGCGGTAGTCCGGATTCGAACTCGTGACGTGTGATTAAACATTCACACAGTCCACCACTGGACTGTGTGTCTAACTTGGTTATTATTCCGGTTATTATTAAACTTAACATGTAACAGCGGTGACTCCGGTTCGGTTAACAAAAAAAAGACATTTTTATTAAGCAAGCATGCGTGGGACAAGATTCGAACTCGAGACGTTTACGTGTTTAATGTGCACACAGTCCACCGCTGGACTGTGTGTCTAACCCGAGTTATAACTTGATTTTAATTATACATATACACAACTGGAACTTCGTCTTCTTCGTTGAATTTAACCAGAATCGGAAGTCCGACTGGTTCGATGTTTTAATCAGGTTCTTTAGTGTTTTGAGGTTAATTACAGGTGGGATATATAAAAAGAATGAAAGATTTAAGCGTAAGGTATACCGACTGAACTCCTCTGTTTCTCCGGCGAAACTCCGGTGACAGCAAAAGATTCCGGCGACGTGTGTCTTGCGGCAGAGGGTCTTCAACGAGCTTGAGATGAATGTGGGTAGCTTCGGAATGAGTTCTGAGTGTTCAATGTTTAGAGTAAGGCACAGAAGTGAAAAACCCGGTTTTCCGGCGATTTGCAGGTATTTTCCGGCGAGTAAATTTTCGCAGAGAAAGGGTGCGGTTTTGAGCGAAAAAGCTTGCAGAGGTTCGAGGAGGTATTTATAGGGTAGGTCATCGATGAATTTGGTCCGATTTCCGACTTGATTCGTCGGTTAGAAACTCTCCGGCGGTTATAACTTGTGTCGCGGACTCAGGCGTCGGTTATAACCGATGTAGTGATTAAGGTTTACGTTATAACTGAAGAAATCGTAAATTCTTGGCGAGTTAGTCGGGATTTCCGACGACTGAAATTTGGGCGCGCCGATTTTGAATTCGATAATCATGTTATGATTTAATTGTCTTCAATAGTGAACAAGAAATACAAGTGGCGCAGTGGTTGAGTGTGTGTGTGTTAAGTTGTTTGCTGAAACGCTGGCTGACCCGGGTTCGAAACCCGGCAGCATCATTTTATTTTTATTTTCTTATTTTTAACAGTTTTTCAAAAACAAATTATATATTCCAATATAATAATTAATTATGTATCGTTTAAAATTAATTTGGGCATTAAATACGCCACGAAATTTTAAACTGATTGTTCGGTTAATAAACGGAGCGGGTTTGGTAAAATCCGTTTTTTGACGGATGTTACATTTACCACTGGTAATCAGCACCACCGCACCACTCCACCACCAGCCACCCCTTTCCAAAGTTCTCAGATAAAATTAGTTATGAACCATATTCTAAGTATAATTTTGATTGAAAGCAAACGAATTAAATATAGTCTTTCATCAATGGCACCCAGTTTAGATTTTGTTCTGTATAGAAATCATACGGAATAAAGACTTGTTCTGTATCAAAAGCACTCGGATGTTCAAGTGTTTAACCACTCAAACCACCTCTAAATTGTTAATAGCAACTCCTTGAGTCTGACAAACTATCAAATTCACCAAATGTCAAAGATCATATATTTCCCCATGTTTTCATCATAGCTAAGCACAAATGAAGTAAAAACACAAAAATCATACTTGATCACAAATGTATAAAAAATGAAGCAAAATGGTCAGAACTTTGCTCTCATATGAAAGTTTGGCAGAACCTGTGTACCGGTGGAAACTACAAAAAGTTACCTATTTACACATTGGGGTAGGTCTAAAGAACGGTGGTGGGTGGTGGCGGTTGGGACGGTTGTGGACGGTGGTAGGTAGGCGGATCTGAAGAACGGTGTCGAATCTTTAGAGCTGGTGCCGGATCAGATTCGACTTCTTCTAAAGAAAGGTGCCGGATCTGAAGAGTTGAGGCGGATCTGAAGAACAATGTTGGATCTGAAGAGCAAGTGGAGCGGTGGTGGTTGGTGGAGAACAATGGTAACGTTGGTGATGTTGAGAGTGGTTCTTGGTGGTGATCAGCAAAGGTAGATAAAGAGGGGTTAAGAGAGGGAGAGAATAATAAATCGACAATGGTTCTATATAATATATATGTATATATATATTATTTTTATATAAAACATTATATTAATTTTTCAATTTATTTTTGTTTTACTAGTTAATTAAAATATTTATATGTATATGTGTAATAGGACTAAACTACCCGTGTGTTATCTGATTTAACAAAAAAAAATGAATAGAGTTTGGGCTAAAGGACATAACGTGTAGCATTAGAAAACATTAAGTACAAAACTCATCAATTTTAAAGATAAAGTAAACCACCTGAAATTTGGTATAAAAATAAAGGACACAACTTGTAATTTACTCAAAACAAAAAAAGGATCTCCGGAGGTTGAGATGCGAGAGATACCAGTTGTAACACAAATGCAGCTAACATCTGCTGTTACTTCCTCACAACAGATGCAAACATCTCCACTCATCACCCAAAAACTCCTCACTCGTCCTCACAAAAGGAGAGTGTTGTAAGCACAGGAGACACAATCAAGGGGAGATATATCACTTGAATATCTCTACTCAAGCCCCACTCCCAGGGTTGTTTCTCTTTCCACACCTCCACCCACTACAACATTTCCATCACCCCTACAAAAATTTCTTGATGCAATTGATACATCTAACTTGCATATACCTAGTTCCTCTTAACAATAAATCATAGAGAGTGCACTCCAACAAGTGACTAGGGCAAGTTTAGGGATCATTGTTTTCCCCAAGTAGAGGAGGCAACACCTCCTATGTCCAAAGAGACATAGGCTCGTATTTCAAGTGGGGCAACTACTACAACTATAGAGACAACGTCTCACAGCTAGACAGTGGTTACATTATTAAGACCCCCTGTTGGAAGTCTCTAGTACCAAGAACAAGGGCCCCTTGGTTTAAAACCAAGTTTAATCACCTCTGGTGGGAATTTAGATGATCCTATTAACTCAGGTGTTGGATTAAACTATCATGAGTTGACAGAGAGGGTCACATATTTGGAAACATATTTTGGAGAGATCAAAGACATGATGAAAAGTTAGATTCAAAACTCTAGACCCCCACCATCAATTGCAGACATTGTAAAAAAATGTGGGCCCATGTTCAACCATACCTACATCTTCAAAAGCAAACTACAGAAAAATGATATTCCATACAAATAGAGCTAGTAAGACAAACAGTGAATGCCAAGTACCAAGATACACAAGCAGAAGTTAAAGCCATCAAAGACTTTCTCTTTGAAAACACTAGTAAAGCTCTAAATCTTCCCAAGAATATCGATGATGCCAAAAAGGGGGGAGGAAGATTGCATGAGGAAGCTCCCACCCATGGTGAAAAAGGCTGGTAAAAAACCTGACATTGCTGCACTCAACCAGGCAAAAAAGAAGAAAATGACAAAGAAATTGAGAAGTAAAAGAAAAGGGATACAAGGGAAACAAACATGCAGATAAAAATGCAGGAAATTATCAAAAGAAAATAGATTCAAGATAACGAAGGTTCTTCAACAGAGGTTCTAACAAAGGTTACAAAAAGCATTGCTACAACTATCCTAACCACCGCCACCACTCAAACCACTACTCCTATCGTCCAAACATTGTTGCCACTACAAAAGTGACAACAGAGGTTACAACCACTTAAGCACCACCATCACCACCAACACATAAATCCCCCAAAGGACTTCTTAAAAGAAAAACAACATCACTACCCCCATAACCACCATAAAAAACACCCACACCTTAAACCACAACTAGGACAACTAAATTTATTGTCCAAGATGACGATAAAGAAACTCCTGATGCATGTCCTATCAAAACCACAATCACCACTACTACACACAACCATCCACCACCACAACGACTGCTCTCACTACCATTTCACTACCCACAAAACCTCCACTTGACCCAATGGAGTTAGAAAATGTATCACAAGAAATACAATCTTTCTACTCCACAACCGACATCAGCCAACCTTCATTTCTTTCCCTCAAAAGGAATCAGAATCCTAAAAATGTACAAGAGTATCTTGAATGAAAGTCAAACAAGTCGAAAAGATAGCTGCTTAAGAAAGCAAAGGGAAAAGTGATAAGGAGGCTCAGCGAATCATGTCTATAGAATCATTAAGGTGAATAGATTTGAAGATTTTGCTGAAGATGCTAGTCAAAAGGCTTCCAAACGACCAGATAGTAACCGTGACCTCAAAAAGGAATTAAAGGAAGACTGTATGGATTTCATCATGCACAACAAGCCTTACAGAGCTTCAAAAGCTCAATTCTCTGGTTGGTCTATAGAAGCCCTTCTAGAAGAAATCACCTGGATTGAGATGTTAAAGTTCAATCCAAATATCAAGCCAAGTCCTCCCAACTTGGCTGCATGTAGAAAACCTAGTGGTCAAAAAGCAGTTGAATTAAGAAGAATGAAAGAGGAGTTGGCAGCTGCAAAGTATGGCACATTGCAATCAATGGCTAGGTGGGATGAGCTAACAATTAGGGAAACTTACAAAAGACTAGAAGCTTTAAGAGCTAAAGATCCCTTTGTCCTCGAAAAGCCAAATTATGAAGATTTACCTATCAGTTCCAAGGCCAACACATCTGAACTTCCATCTGCAAAGCATGTCTCTACATTGGTAAGAAGCCATCTTATAAGAAAGAAGGATATGTCAGCAGAAGATTCAAAAAGATTTGAAGATGATATCATAAAGGAAGAAATCAAAAATGTGATAACGTATGGGCATCCTGATGCCAATCCAGCAGAACTGTTAGGGCAAATCTTGGGAATGCATATTATGTCACCTCTTCCAATAACATAACTTCCAGTAACCCCTACCACCTCTAAAATTCTAAAGTGGCCATCAAACAAGCCAGCCACGAATTGACTATAGTCAGGGAAAATGCGGAAGTGAAAAAGACTTCAATGAACAGTGTGAGTAACTTAAAAATTGAAGATCTACAAGATCTAATGAATCTTTTTTTCGAAAGGGATGTTGATGACATGTTGTCTGAAACATTTGAAAGGTAATTTAAAGCCTAAGTCAAAAGCATGATGAAGAGGAATAAAAGTTGATGTAATAAACATTTGTTTTGATATCATCTATTCTAGGGAGAGATTGTTGGACCTACAAACAAACAAATGTTATTCAAAAGTCAAAACATAATCCACCAATCAAGAAATAAGCAAAATATTGAAACAGTCTCTTCTCAAAGATAGTAAATCTTGAACACCTAATCAGAACATCTGTTCAAGAACAAAGCAAATATCTGATAAAGACTTGAAACCTCTATTCAAGAAGAAACAACGTTTATTGAAAATTAAAATTTTGATAAAAAAGACCAAACATGTTTTATTATTAAAAGTTTTATAAATAGTATATGCCTAACATTTCGATTAACCAGCATATTATGATATATATTTTTTATATATTATAAAGGACGTCATGTATTTTGTTTAAGGGGACTACTACATCTCTTTGTTTAAACATAAGAATTTGAATGTAGGGATTTCTGATTATAATTTATTTTTCTCTTTAAAATAAACTGTTAGATTTACTTTTTTATGTATGGTCCTATTTGTTCAACCATTTACTGTTAAGAAAGTTAAACTTTTTTATCATAAAACGTTTTTTTTCCAAGCATTACAAATTTGGATGAACACCCAATTTATTTGATTTAAAGTTACGGTAATAATTGTAGGTTTTGCATAGTTTATTTCGAGCGCACGGGTTTATTTACAATTTTCTCTTTCGCAATTAAGGTATGGACTCTATATAACTTATGTGTATGGATTTGGATTTCATTACTACCTCGTAGTTGGGAATCTAAATTCGTTATTTCGTGCGATTGAAATTGCTATAGTATATGATATTGATCGCATATAGATATTTTATCGTAATATTGATATCACCGAAAGGTGACCACTGAAATTACTGCACCGAAAGGTGACCATTGAATTATTGCACCACAAGGTGACCACTGAACTATTGAATGTGCTACTAAATGTGATTATGTGATTGCGACATACATATCATGTGACGCGCTGAAAACTGAATATGACTAACCCCATTAAATGTGATTGCGACGCACAGAACATGTCACGCGTTGAAAAACTAAACGTGACTAACTGTATGTGTTATACGTATATTGTATATTGTCTGATATAATATTTATTGTTTAGGAATTGTTTATTGTTTATAGTTGTTGTTCCACTGAGTAAACGTGCAGATGTCTTTTATGTACGTTAGGCTACAGGTTAGAGACACTAGGGGACTCGAGGGAACAAAAGACTCACAGGATTTTCCAATCAAGATCAAAGATTTTATGTAACGAAAAATAAAGGATGTTTTAACTTATTGTAATATTGTAAAATGTATTTTTTTTATTTAGTGACACGTCAGTCCTAGAACTAGCGGGATGTTACATCTGTGGAATCTATTCTGTTAGAAATGTTAGAGGTCACTATTAGGGTAACGTCAGCAATTCACTTAACAGAGCTTTCGTACTTAGTATAAATAGATCACAACTATTAGCGATCTATCCATCACACACATCACCTTTTCTCTTGTACGAACCGTTATGTTAAGTGATCGGCTAAAGGGGTCTGTAGAGTCAATTGATTTGTAACACATTTGAATCCTTGGTGATTAATAAAAAATAGTCACTAATGATGACTTCTGACTTGTGAATTGTCGTAATTAATTATCAATATTTGTTCATTAAGTATCAAACTCAGTTCTAACAACCATAGTTTGAAGATTTGAAGTTTTCTTCAATAGATTTTGAGAGAAAACAGGAAAAGGTGATGGAGAAGTGGTGATAATGAACTCTCATTTGCCTATTTATACCTATCACATTTAATGCGATGGGTAACCGTGCTGACTCACTTGCCACAGTGGTCCACTCAGCAAGCGACACGTCACGTTGCAAAAGAGAAACAAAATTTCACTTGCGCGCGTGACAGCTACTCTCCTGACACTGGCAAAAAGGTAACCCTGACATAGCACTCGTCATCCCTCTTCACAGTGTCAGCAGCCACGTCACCTTTCCCACCTTTTCCACCGACCCTTATCTCTTGAGATTCTTCTTTCAAATTTCAGATCATCACCACTTGTGCAAGTACGCTTTTTCCATGAAACCACAATACCATATGCCAAACATCCAATCTTTAAATCCAATCACCTAGACCATGTGTCGGTGTACACCAAAATCAAACTACACCTACGCATGCGTAACCTTTTTAAGTCACACCCAGTGTGCATTATCCCAAGTCACCCTCAAGGGTGCACTTTTTAAAAGTTGCACACACCTATGCCCCCATTCAAGCAGGGTCGCACCAGCTAATATCATAAAGAAAGCAAAACACTCATCCGGTCTAGAGTTCCACCCACTTACCATTTACACATGGAAGCAACACTAGACTGGATGGACTTGAAGGGGTATGGTCTCAAATGTCACGCAAGCCATGCGTGCAGGACCATACCCTCATTTAATTCCCAAAACACTCAGCTTGTTCCAAAGTTCCTACATGGGGTCCTTTCGCGTACACGCAACCATTAGAGCTCATAAAAGTACAACCAGTACAAGTGGCAGCACCCTGCAACCAATCATCGTGCGCCAATGTTTGCCACAACCAATCCCCCACGATGATCAATCGTGCAGGGGGCAAACAGTACAAAATGACAGTTACGTGTAACCAATCAGCTTGCGCCATTCACTGCTCCATGATATCCGTTCACAGCTGACGATAGACTTAAAAACAATTACATTTGGCAGGCCGCGTGTAACCAATCACGATGCGCCAACACCCTTCCACCTCTGCAGACATTACCAGTCATGTCAGAGGGGACTAAATGGGTATTCCTTGATGGCGACGTCTAGCCCATGAGCCCATTAACCCACCTTCTCTAACCATTCGGCTATAAATACCAACTTTCAACCACAGGTTTCAGGATTAGATTTCTCACTATATCACTCTTAACACACACTTGTTTCCTTTCTTACTTGAAAGAACAGATTACTTATTGTCACACTGGAGGGTGGTTACAAGAAGAACCCCCCCCCCCACCCCACCTCTCCTTCTCGTAACGAGATCACGGTGCATTATTTCGCATATCACACATAAGTTGTTTGATCGGAGAAGAGATCTTAGAGATAACCCCTTGTTGAGACTACTATCATAATTCTATCCCAAAAGGACTAGAACCTGTGTTTCTTTACACACTAAAATCACTAACAAAAGACATGTCTTATGTTCTTGAGATTTTTAGCTTTAAGTTTCTATTGAGCCCGTCAATGTTTACACATTCAATTGATGGTTGAGCAAGCATCGTATGTGTAATCCTTTTTCCACATAATCTAAATGTTATTTTATTTTTGTGATAGTTTATTGGAACTCACACAGATATAAATTAATCCCTAAATTTTATAAAACAAGTTTATATGGTTTGGGTCTTAATTTGTCATATTGTTACTAGAAAGATTTTCTTTTCAGTGTATTAAGAAAACCACCATGGTAACTCATTCAAACTAAGCACGCCAAGATTTCTTTCTAGTTGATATCTTCTTAAAACACTCTTGACCGGAGTTTCATGCCTTGAGAAAACTACCAATAAAATTTGTAACAAAATGACCACAATTTTGTTCAACGAAATTACTCCAGAGTATACGAACATGGTTGATGCATGACTTAACCATGGATCGTGCAATTGTAACTAGCCGAAAATCTTCATTGATCCCTAAAATATTATGTTATTAGTTGTTAGGGGGAACGGGGCTTAAGCGGGGAAAGAGAGCGGGGAGGGGTTTTGCCGCGAGTGGATGGTGCCGCCGTGGGGAGATGCCGCGCGGGGAAGGGGTTGGGAACATAGGAGAGGGTGTAAAGGTGGAGTCCACTGGTATTAAACAATCATGCCTTTTTTTTATTTATTTTTTATTTTTAAATGGTTTAGCGAAAACCACCCCTTGTGTTTTTTTGGCAAGATGGGAGAATGAGAGAGGAAATGACATGACATATTATGATTGGATGGGTGAAATTTTCCTCACACCTCATGAGGGGTGCACCCTCTTCACCCTTATTGGGTAGACTAGATGCTAATGCACATTATATTCTTCCAAAATTAGAGGTAATTAATCTAAAACCGCACAATGTCATTTCGGTATCTACAAATTTATCTTGGATTATTAAAGATTATAGCATATAAAGTTTTGTTGGTGGCATAGGTTAGTAAACAACTATAACGTACAGATAATTAACTAGATGGGCCTATTTGAAAAGGTTTGAGACATTGGAATAAAGAAGAAAACACACACACACTTAAAGAATATGAATATTGGAATAATGTTTTGTTTAGTATTGTGGCTTGGAGCATTCAGGAGCCATCTGCGAGTTGAACCGCCAGTAGTCGGTGCAATAGTTGTAGCCCATATAGTTATCTCTAACCCATTCAAGTTGCGCTCGTTGGTCTGCACTCAGTTGCTTGTAGACGGGTGAAGTCCACCAGTTGGCTTGGTTAGGATAGGCACACCTGGAGATGCTATCAGGCCCATTCCACTCCCAAGCTCTCGCGTTGAACTTACGCAATCCAGCCTTGAAAGGAGCAGAAGACCAGTCGATCTTGACTAGGCCGCCTCTTGTAGCCCAATTATCACCTTCCACAAACTGGAGTAGACTTGCATTCCTTGTTGGTCCGGGAAGTCAACTCCTTCGCTTTTGTAGTTTCGGTAGACCCTAGGTATACTATCAACATACCACCTGCATATATTGTCATGTTAAAACAGTTGGTTACATTTGGTCTGTAAACTAAACATACGTTGAAGTAAGAACCTATTTTCAAGCTTTTATTAAGAAGGGAAAACTAAGTTAAGGTTCCAAGTTTATAAACATCTTTGAAAATCTATAAAAAGATGGGTCTTGGTGTAACGTTCAATCTCTCCTACCAACCGATAATTCAATATTCTCCATTAGTTGCCTACAATGAGTTTACATATTTGTTTTTGATTGCCCGAATGGAAACTTCCTATGAGGACATCCATCTTAGGATTACTCCCACCTGATCAGCACATTTAAGTGTGTTGTTCTCCTTTCATCCACAGATTTTGTGCCCAAAACGCATTGATGATACTTGAGACGGGGCATTCCTTATGGCTAAGGTTGTTCAAAATGCCCGTGGTTCGAGGCTCGCTCAAAGTTCACTCAAAAAAAGTTTGGAAAATGCTTGTCTCGAAGTCAGCTCAATTTTAAATGAGCTAGCTCGGCTCGGTTTGTAAATGAGCCGAGCCCGAGCCAAGGTTGGTTCAGTTCGTGGCTCGCTCGTTAGTTGGCTCGCTGGCTCGCTCGTTTAAATTAAACCTCAAATTATATGTGTGTACATATTCTAATATATTTAAGCAATGTTGTTTCACTAGTAATATGGTTAATTTTTTATTGAAAAAAATAGATTGTTAAGCTATAGTTTTAATTAGTAGTATTGATTTAAAAAATATAAATTAAGGTAAGTAACATGAAATCTTTTCTTGTTTGTTTTATAGTTTGCCCAAATTTACTATTCTATCAGCCTAATTAATGTTTCATTTATTGTTTTAATGTATATCATTATGTGTAAAAGTAAAAAAAATAAACTTTTTTAAACAAATTAACCGGCTCGACGAGCCGCGAGCTAGCTCGAGGTTTTGACGAGCCAAGCAAGGGCCCAACTTTCAGCTCATTAAGAAAAATGAGTTGGCTCGGCTCGATTCGATTTTTAAACGAGCCAAGCCTGAGCCCTCCCTGGTTCAGTTCGGTTCGGCTTGTTTACAGCCCTACTTATGGCTAGGGGTGTAAATGAGCCAAGTCATTCGTGAGCTACTCAAGATCAGCTCGCTAAAAGCTTAAACTATCTTGAACCTTAAAATAACCTTGTTTAATAAACGAGTATGAGCCCGAGCTTCACTTAATGAGCTCGAGCTACCTCACAAGACTTAACTGTTCTGTCAATTACATAATATCTATTTAGTATATTAAATCTCAATTTATTTAATAATAATTTTATTTATAAATTTATTATAAAAATAACGAAATAATATATATTTTGTTTAATAAAAAATTTATAATTAATTATCTGTACATGTACACACATAACAAATTATAAAGAATTATAGATGTATATAATTGATTAATAGATAGTAAACGAGCCGAGTCGGAACCGAGCTCGAGTTTGAAAACTAATTACAAGATTTTCAAAAATAGATCTCAAAACGAGCCAATCTTAACTTAAATGAGCCAAGCTCGTGCCTAGTTAAAATCAGGCTCGACTCATGGCTCATTATCTCTCCCATGCCCAGAATATAACCATATGGGATTTGCTATCACACAAGGGTTGTTCTTTGACTAGAAACGTGAGTTAGGATTGTATCCATGGAATACACAACTGCATCTGGGTTCCAATGAATGGTGTAGTTGTGGAAATCGGCTGTCGGGTCAAACCATAATATGAACTACTGCTCCCTATTTCCTTTGCCTTGAATAAAGATGTCCGTGTGCACGGTGTAAGGGTCTCCGGACGAGTTCCCTAAGAACTCAAAGTCGATTTCATCATGATAGTCACCAGTAGATGAAAGCTGCAATTCCACATAAAACAGATACATATCCATCCATCCTTATATAATAATAATAATAATAATACTTGTATCTTTTTTGGTATCGCGCTTACATAATACGCCATGACAGTTCCTGCAGAGTTCCCTGGAACCAACTTGATTAGCATTTCAATGCTTCCAAAGAGGTACGACTTACGCGATTGAACACCTGATCCTGGTATTATAGTTATAACTAACATCAGTATACATTGTTAAAAGTAATTAAGGATTGCAGTAAACTTTACATAAGATGTGATGTTATATTGTACCTGAAACATTATCCAGCATCAGATTGAGATCATCACCATTGCCAAAAATGTAAGAATGGGTGGCACCCCAGTTGAAATAAGTGTCACTGTAAAAGTTTCCATGCACAAGGCATGATGGGAAAACAGTTGCAAAGATAAATACAAGTGCTACCAAAGCCTTGAAGCTTGTCATCTTGATCAGCAGAGTTTGAGCAGATGGTGTTCTTCTTGTCATTGCTTCTCATATAAATGATGTAACAGTTGTCTATGACTGCTGTCCCATTGTTGAGTGAGATATTAAATTACGTGCATCGGACTAAAAAGGAAGGCTTAATTAGCCAACTGTGAATGAGCATTATATGCCTTTGTATAATCATATGTAGACATTATAAATTTATAAATATGTGTTATTATCAAATGGAAAAATTGTAACATTTCAATGGGAAATTTGACTTTCGTAGACAAAATAAAATGTTATAAATATGTGTTATTATCAAATGGAAAATTTGTAAAATGTTAATGGGAAATTTGACTTTCTTTAGAGTATTCAAGTTTATCTTTCTATTTTTCATAAAATACTTTTTTTTCTATATTAAGTTTTCTCTATATTTCCCCCAAAACGATTAATTTCATGTTAGAGGTTTCTTCTCACATTTTTACTACTAAAAATGGGTATGCTTTAAATAGTTGTACTCATTGCTAATTCAAATGTATCAAATTTCCATTTTCTTCTCTTACACTTTAATAGCATTTCATTTTCTTTCCCTAGAGTATTAACAATCGTTACTTTTCTTCCCTTAAAGTATTAGAAAAAATACAATATATTCTTATGGTTTAGTTTATTTAACTATCTTCATTATCGCTACCACTACTACTAATATTATTATTGTTTTAGTTAAAAAAAATATTTCTTTTTAATGTGTGACGAGGTATGACCCGGTTCGCCTAATAACGAACTGGTTAACGCATATTTTGACCTGATAGAGACCCTAACGTAATTCCGAAAGATTCTATTCCATACGTATGTACATTATTAATTATCATAATCTCCATAAAGTAGAGAAGATTTACTATATCTCCTACTTTTTGGGTAATCTGATACAGTTACAACTCTTAAAGGGGAAAACCCTAACCACCAAACAATATAAATACATGAGACCGAATCAAAGGTAAGACATTCAATTTCCTAACTCTCTCAAAAACACTTAGGTCTCCCAACAACGAATACTTATTCTCATGTCGAATGGTGGTCACAGATATAATCCCAAGATGAGTCCTAACAGTGTTCTGTTTTGCAGACCTTAGTTCTGGTTGTCGTTGTGGAAGATAACCTAGATTAACCCGAAAACCCACAGTCCAAGTACATGTTTCTTCATTGGCACCATCCATGGGACAAGACTAAATCAAGAAACCATTGTTATCGACCATGATGAGCAATCAAATAACTGCACTAGCAACTGGAGATGTAGTTGCACCATCAGGAAATCAAAGAACCCAACCTAGTGCAACTTTCATGGTTGCATCCACACAACCTATCCCAGTCTGGTGTAATATGTTCGTCCAAACTTTGATGGATGCAGCCTGTGTATGGTGGGATAGCTTACCAATAGGAGAGATCGACACCTTTGAAGATCTAGCTATGAAGTTTACTCGGCATTTAGACAGCATCGATGCATACTAAGAATTGAAATTTGGTGCTGCACATTCGAAAGTGCGATAACGAAACGGTAGAAAGCTTAATGATCCCAGGGCTAACTCAAGAGCTCGCATGTGGTGCATTCTTACAAGGTCTTAGCAATGACGAGCTCTTTAGAAAGCTACATGACAAACATCGCGTACCTACCACCATAGAAGAGATCTTGTCCATAGCTAAAGTCTATGTGCGCCAAGAAAAACCAGTCACCATGAGTCACGTAATGAATCGAAAGAAAGAACTGGTCAAAAACGCCGAAAAACATGATCAGAGAAACTCAGGAGGAAGAAACAGGAGTGGTAGATTTTAGGGAAACGGTCGCCAAGAGTCTAGTGGCCATCTCGACAAACCCCGAAGCACATATACCAAAGGCGATCAACAAGCACCAAGAGGGAGACCTGACTATTCAGCCCTTACCAATGCGCCCGCCGATATATTAGCTACAAAAAATCTCAAGTTGAATACTCCGCGACCCATTAAACACACAAGCTGGAAGTTATATCAAGATTGTTTTATATTGAATTTCAAAGATTTCAATTACAGCACAATGCTTATACAAACTCCCCCTCAACCTGATCACACACTTTGTTGTTCATACAAAAGGAATGTTTTGATGAAATAGATCTCTAAGACATGAGATCTATTTATACAAATATGACAACTCTGTTTGTTATCAGACCCTGATAATGACATCTAACATTCCAAATAGAAAAGATTCTTCAGATGCTAGCAAAAATCTGTGGGAATCTAACATCTGATCTGTTAAATTAAACATCTGTTCTAAGCTAAATTTTGTTACATTGAATAAACCTCCATTCTTCAAACTGTTGTTGGCTTGCATCAAACATTTGTTTGGCCATATCATATGTTGGTCTTCATGATCAATGCTCTGCTTCAACAAAGCTTTAGCCTTTGATCAGTGGTTTCTTCTACTTCAACAATGGTTCCAAGGCTTCAACAGATCTTTGAATATCTTCAATAGTTAGTGTTCAAGATTCACTATATTTGGGAGGAGAATGCTTCATCATCTGTTTATTTCTTGATCAGGAAGTTATGTTTTGGCTTTTGAATATCATATGTTCTTTTGTAGATCCAACAATCTCCCCTCTAACAAATGATGCCAAACCAGATGTTTATTTGATCAATCTTTATTTCTCATGAACTTCTCTCTGGTCTGACCCTTGAATTGGTGCTTTAATTTCATTAAGAGATAGTCATCTGGTTCCCTTTCAAGTTTAAGCTTTAGAAGGACTTGCAAATCTTCATTCTTGAACCTATAGGCACTTTTTATAGAGATCTTTTCAACTTCTTCATTAGCTCTGATTATTGTTAATTCATGACTTGTCTTGTCAGACATCCATTTGAGAATTTTGGAACTGTATGGATTTCTTAGGGTAGATGTTATTTGATGAGTTGAGGGAAATTGTTCTCCCAAGACTTGACCAAGCAGATCCTTTGGATTTGCATTTGGATGCTCACATATCAGTTCATTCCTGATCCCTTCTTTTCTCAATATCTTCTATAGACATCTCTTTTTGCCTTTTGAGGTATCTTTTCACAGCTAAGGAGATATTTTTTTGCAGTTGGAAGTTCTGAGGGATTAACTAGAGATCTGATAGGAAAGTGTACTTCTTCATAGTTTAGGTTTTGGGGACTAAGGGATCCTTTGCTCTTAAAGCTTCTATTTTCTTGTAATTTTTTGGATTGTTGGCTCATCCCATTTAGCCATTAACTTCATAGTGCCAGATTTTTGCAGCTATCATCTCCACTTTCATTCTTTTCAATTGGAGTGCCTTTTTGCCAGCTAGTTTTTTACCTGCTCTCCAATTGGGAGGAGTGGGTTTGGTATTGTGATTAAGCTTTAGCTTTTCAATCCTCATAATTTCATCTAGAAGGGCTTCTATAGACCATCCAGTGAATTGAGCTCTTGTTGCTCAATAAAGCTTGTTCTTCATTATGTACACCATGTAATCTTCCCTTAATGGTCTTCTAAGATCAGGGTCACTACATGGCCTTGTCAAGCCTTTTTGCTGACATCTTTAGCAAAATCTTCTAATCTATTCACTTAGTGAACTTTTCAGAGACAATTTGTTGAGCCTCTTTGTCTTCTTTCTGCTGCAATCACTTCTGTCTGTTTAAGTTTTATCTCTAAGTATTCTTTGACATTTGTAGGCTTTAGGAGATCATACAAAGATGGGAAGGAGAGCTGGTTTGGATCATTTGTGGAAAAGAAAGTCTGTATCCCAACTTCTAGTTCCAACGAATGTGAAAAAGTGGTGATGGATGTGGTGGTTGATGGTAAGATTAATGGAAGAGATGTGATGGTTTTAATAGGTAGGGCTTCAGGGGTTTCTTCATCATCATCTTGAATGATTAATTTTGCTTTTCTGGATCTGGTTTGTAGTGTGGATATTTTTTTTGGTGGTAATAGGATTTTTGTGGGTAGTTTTCGTTTGATAAGAAGACCTGTAGGGGTCTTTTGAAATTGTGGAGGCGTAGATGTAACATTTGTAGTCACTTTTGAAGTGCCAACAAATGTTTGAGCAGCAGTGGTTTGAATGGCTGATGTTGGAGCAGTGCTTTGAGGAACATCTGTTGAGGAACCTTGATTCTCTTGAACTCTTTTTCTTTCAAGGATCTCTTGCACTGTCAACACGTCTTTGGCTTCCCTTGTATCTTTCATCGTATCCTTTTTAAGTACATCTGTTTAAGCCTTTTTGGCTGCAGAAGTGTCAGGTCTCTTTTGAGCTTTCTTGACAAGAGGGGGGAGCTTTCTCATGCTATCATTCTCTCCCTTTATGGCATCATCTTCTTTGTATTTAGGGATAATTGGAGCAGCACCAGTGGTTTGAAGAAGATGGTATTTTATGGCCTTAATTTCTACTTGAGTATCATTGTATCTAGCATCCACCATGTTTCTGAGAAGCTTTGTGTGCATGTTATGAGTTGCATCAGCATATTGCTTTTGAAGTTGTAGATACATCCTTGCATGAGTCCAAATTTCCTTTGTAATTTTTGCATTCGTTGGTGGAGATCTTGAGTTTTGGACCAACGTCTTCCACATGTCTTTAATTTCATCAACAGAAGACTCTATCTTGGATACTCTCTCTGCCAATTCTTGATATCTTTATTCAGCACCTAAGTTAATAGGATCATCTGAGTTTCTACTAGAGGTGGTTGTATTTGCTTTTGAACCAAGTGCCCCTTGTCTTAGTTATGTAACCAATGTTCAACTATGAGACTGTTGTCTATCTAGTTATAGTAGTTGCCTCAGTTGAAAAACCTGCAAGTGTCATTTATGACACAAGAATTGTACCCTCCTCTGCTTGTGGGCTAGCAATGCCATGACTTGGCCTAATCACTTTCTATGGCACACTCTCTGTGATAGGTGATGGAAGGAACTAGGTCTATCCAAGTCATTTTGGTTAATTGCATGAAGCAATGGTTATATGGTGGATAGAATTTTTTTTGTGGGTGAAGGAGTTAAAAGAGAAGTAGCCATAGGAGAGAGGCTTGAGAAGAAATGTTCAAATGAATCATCACCCTCTTCACTTAGTTCCCTTGTGCTTACAACACTATCCTTTTATAAGGATATGTGAGGAGTTTGGATGGGTGGAGATGTTTGCATCTGTTGTGAGGAAGTAATAATAAATGTTTGCTGCTATTGTGTTGTAGCATGTTCCTCTGGTATCTCAACCTCCATAGTGACCTTCTTTTTGGTTTTTCTTTTGGATTTGGTGATGGAAGTGGAAGTGGTTGTTGTGGAAATTTTTATGTGGGTACCATAGTGGTGGGTTGGTTACTATGGGCATTAGGAGTAGTGGGCTCAGCAACGGATGTTGTAGCATCTGTTGATTGTGTTTCTAAAACATTTTGTTCACTTGCACTTTCTTGACTTTTGGTCATCATGGGTGTGAATGTTTCATTTGAAAGACTTTTTTTTGAAGGGGTTCACCCTATGCAAAAATGTTTTGTACCAAAACCCTTTATAAAATATAGCTTAAAAGTCTTGGGTACATGAGAAAAGCTTTCGCTTTAGATCCTTTTTTGGCTTTTACATTTTCAACCATGTCTAAAAACAGAGTTTGAGATAGCTTGTAATTTGCAATTTTCAAAACAACATACCCCAAGTATTGTGTTTTTAGTGGTATTTCATTGAGTGATGTGGTTTTTGCAGAAAGACATGTGAGTAGGGTATGAAAGAAAATTTTCATTTTAGGTGAGAAATTTGGTTTAAAAATTGTTGTTCCCACCATTTAAGCATCATACCCCCCCCCCCTCCCCTCTCTATGAATTAATTCTGAAGTTCGGTTGTGGAGAAGGATTTTGTACTTGTCTCATCACTTAGGGTGAATGTTGTGGATATCAGTTGTGGTGTAATCTGGACATCAACTTCTTTGATCTTTGAGATGATAGTAAAGGCTTTTTCATCCTTAAGTAAGAAATCAGATTTTGCCTAAAACTCTTGAAAAGTGTCCAAATATATGGGTGCATCAGCAGTGAGGATTGTATAATATTTTGATGTGGTGAGAATGTCAATTGTTGAATGGAATTCTATGTTTGTGTCAGTTTTGACGAAATATGGAAGGTAGTTGTGTGGTGCTTTCATGTGAAGAACAATGGTTGTAATGAAATCTTTTAGAAAACCCTTTGAACAGATGTTCTTTTTAGATTGAGAGAGTGGATGATGAAGGAAAATCTTTTAGAAAATATTTTGAGCAGATGATCTTTTTTATTGTATGGGATGAATGTGGTAATTCTGATAACGGTAAAGTAAAAACCTCCACAATTGGGGGGTTTATGTAACATTGGTGATGTCACACCCCGATATTTCTCATATTGCCTGGTGGGCCCGGTTGGGGAATATGTGACAAAATTGATATCAATACACAATATACCATAGCGGAAGTCTTGGTTTCAAATTATTACAATATAAATGTCCGAATGTTTAAAATATTATACAAAGGGATAGTATATGAAAAGATCCATAGGCAGATCGAAAAGTTACAAAATGAAATAACAGACTATAGGCTTCTATACAAGGGAGTTGCAAATTTCACTTAAGCATTTACCGGGCAACTTCCAGCCTATTTACGTTCTTTGCAACATACGCTTACTCTTTTGAAGATAATCAGTTTTCACTGGTAAATACAAATAACTGACACATTTTGAAAATATTTCAAAATGATTTTATGTACACAATGGTACATGAATTTTCATAAATAACTTGGGACAATTATAATAATCTTCTATACAATTTTACATGCATGTCAATATATATGGGGTCCGGTGCAGAAACCGAATAACAGGATTAACCGACACACCACTTTAACCCACAAAGGGTATCCCCAATATGGGTAAGAAAACATTTTTAAATAGCATTAGCATCTGTCAGGTGTATGCCTACACCATGTGCGTAGTCGTGGCCAATAGCAACTTAAATGAGCCAAGGATATCCAGGACACGGTCACATTAACCGTTCTTTTTAGATTGAGAGAGTGGATGATGAAGGAAAATCTTTTAGAAAATATTTTGAGCAGATGATCTTTTTTATTGTATGGGATGAATGTGGTAATTCTAATAACGGTAAAGTAAAAACCTCCACAATTGGGGGGTTTCTATAGGGTTTATGTAACATTGGTGATGTCACATCCCGATATTTCTCATATTGCCTGGTGGGCCCGGTTGGGGAATATGTGACAAAATTGATATCAATACACAATATACCATAGCGGAAGTCTTGGTTTCAAATTATTACAATATAAATGTCCGAATGTTTAAAATATTACACAAAGGGATAGTATATGAAAAGATCCACATGCAGATCGAAAAGTTACAAAATGAAATAACAGACTATAGGTTTCTATGCAAGGGAGTTGCAAATTCCACTTAAGCATTTACCGGGCAACTTCCAGCCTATTTACGTTCTTTGCAACCTGCGCTTACTCTTTTGAAGATACATCAGTTTTCACTGGTAAATACAAATAACCGACACATTTTGAAAATATTTCAAAATGATTTTATGTACACAATGGTAC
Source organism: Scalesia atractyloides (assembly GCA_947069175.1). Taxonomy (NCBI): domain Eukaryota; kingdom Viridiplantae; phylum Streptophyta; class Magnoliopsida; order Asterales; family Asteraceae; genus Scalesia; species Scalesia atractyloides. The sequence goes on along the minus strand of CAMTDV010000020.1, from coordinate 34,792,633 downwards.
ATGTACTTTCATAAATAACTTGGGACAATTATAATAATCTTCTATACAATTTTACATGCATGTCAATACATATGGGGTCCGGTGCAGAAACCGAATAACAGGATTAACCGACACACCACTTTAACCCACAAAGGGTATCCCCAACATGGGTAAGAAAACATTTTTAAATAGCATTAGCATCTGTCAGGTGTATGCCTACACCCTGTGCTTAGTCGTACCATTAGCAACTTAAATGAGCCAAGGATATCCAGGACACAGTCATGTTAACCCCCAATGTTTAAGTTATCAGACAAAAAGATTAAAACGGGTTATGCGGATTTACTAGTCACCATCCGACATATGATCCCATACCCGAACTAGCGGTAATAATTTACCGTATCCCAAGCCCATATAGGGAAAATAGGTTAAGTGTATTTACCTGGGCTAAAACTCGCCTTAATATGCAAGAATTATGAATAGCTCAGCCATAGTCAATTAACTAAGGGTTGGATGCAATTTACCGAAAGGCCCTAGTCTGGAATGAATGGTTTAAATAACCAATTAGAATGTCGACGGGTCCTTTTTAAGTCGTAGACTTGGACTGGTTAACTTAAATTAACGAAAACGATACGTTACGCTTGATTAAGCGATGACCGGAATAGAATGTGGATTAAACTTAACAAGTACTAAGACTTGTATAATATGGGTAAAAAATATATATTCTGGAATTTGAAGTAAAAATGATAAGATTTGACCCGTTTCTGTGAACTTACATTAATTAGTTACATAAGCTTGACCGTACGCATATAAGCGATACCGGGTAGGCGGATGAGTTATAAACAAGTTCTATATGCCAACATACTTTAAATAAGTTGTAACATCAGTAGGTTATCAACTTATATGACAATTAAGGTTTCAAAATCAAAATATGCATCGCAAGAGCATTTTAGTCATTAAGTGACATAGTTTACGAACTTGCATAAAAATCTGGGTTATGATCAAGTACCTTTTTGTGAAAACACTTTAATTATGTTATAATATCATTAGGTAATGAGTTTGATATGATAAATTATGTTTAAAACCATTCTAGGTGCCAAAAGGGCACTTAGGTCATTTAAAACACAATTTACGATCTTATATGAAAACTCAGTTTATGATCAGTTTAATGACATCAAAATATGTTAATTACATTAGAATATCAATACATAAGTTATTTGCAAGTTTGTTATTGATTAAAACTTTATTTCTTGCAAAAAGGGCATTTTGGTCAAAGTATGGCATAATATCAAAAATGTAGCTGAAAGGAGCACTTACAAGTATCCTCAGATGAAAATAAACTTGAATGGGAAGCTCTTAAGGACCAGGAACCTCCAGAAGTGATGAGAGGAGCATTTCTTTAAGAATGTGCAGGTTTAAAGTGTTGCAAACACTTCTATTTGTGACAAGTGTCCTAGAACTAATGGCAATTAGCAGTCTTGAAGCCCCTGGTTTTGAGTTAATGGTTTTTGGCAGCTTTGTGTGGGCAACAAGCCAAAATATACTGTAACATCTGTCCAAGTAAAGCTCTGCTGAAGTCTAAATGTCCGGGTCTTATAGTAGCTTTATGAAGACAAAGCTCTGCTGAAGTCTAAATGTCCAAGGTCTGCTATAGCTAAGCTCTGTTGAAGACAAGGTTTTGCTGAAGTCTAAGCTCTTTCTGAAGTCTAAATGTCCAAGGTCTGCTATAGCTAAGCTCTGTTAAAGACAAAGCTCTACTGAATTTCATTTGAGAGTATAGACATCGTAAAGGGTCACTCAGAGGCATAGTTTTCAGCATGTTGACACCTTTCGTCCCTCCACATTCATATTCTCATTTATTGACAAAAATAGTCTCTCTCGACCAATATTAGGCACAATTGAGAGTATAGACACGTGTCAGTATATTACTGGACACAAATTTACGAGGTGTTACAGGTGATGACATGGCCAATGGTTACTTTTTGAGTGACATGGCAAGCCTCTATTTGTGCAAAGCAAAACTTTGTTTATCAAAGCTCTGTTTTACTTGAGACTGGGCCCCACTGAGAAAACCCTTTGATGAAGCAATGTAACGTCTGTTTAGCAAAAGTCTGCTTTATACTTTAAAAACTCTGTATGTTATCAATAGATGTTAGAATACAAAACAATAGTTGGTACATCTGTTGAATATGGTCAATTGATGGATGGAAAAAAGATGTTTGAAATCACTATTATGTTTAAAACAACGTTTTGTTGAAAACAATGGTTTCTTTGTGCAATCGGTGGTTGTGACTTTGGTCAAACAAACTTTTGGATCACTAAAACAGTGTTTTACTCTTTTAAACAAAGTTTTTGTTTTTGATGATTTTTTAACAATCTTTTTGAATATTTTAACCACATTTTTTGAATTTTCAACAACATTAATGTTTATTAAGAGATTTGAATGTTTTAAATTTGAAAAATTTGTGTTTTTATTCTTTTGCAAGGTGCTATCCGCTGTTGTCTGCCCTGAAGTGCTAACAGATGCACCCTACACAGTAGTAATGGGTCAATTTAGAAGAGAGACCAAAGCTTTGTCAGCTTTGGTTTTGTTCTTTTCTTCCACAAAATCAACTTCTTGAGAATGATCTTTTGTGACAATCAATTTTTGAATCATTTCCATTAGTTATTGACTTTTTGCAAGTGCTTGAATGTCTTGAATCAACAAATGGTTGACTTTCCTCAGTGAGTGGATTGTATCCATGAGGGTATCTGTTCGCTCTTGGAATTTTAACCGACTCATCATACCAATAAGGTGTCTATGATAAGCCGGTTGCCCATATCCTCTTGGATACGTGTTTGATAGTGGAGCATCTGTAACTTGAACTTCCCTGTGTATAGGGTGTTGGTTCAAAGTTAATGTGACAGTTGTTTGGACAGGATCAAATTTCTTTTGAGTTGATTGTTGTTTTCTTTTGGTAAAACCAACTCCTTAACCAATAGATGCCTTATCCTTGACCCAATTTCTTTTTATGTCGTAGGATTTGATATTAGAAGCAATGTTGAGTCACATGATTGTTTTTGCCGCATATGGTGCTCTCAGGTTTTGAATCACATATATTTTCCCTCTGTTTATATCATAAGCTTTTAAGAAAACAATCTTTTGCTATATGTTTTGTTTTTTCACAAAAGTCACAGTACAAATTTGTGGTTTTGTCTTTCTTATTACTCTTCTCTCTCTTTTCCAGAACAAATATTTGAGCATCTGTTTGAAAATGGGTGACAAGAATGACTTTTACCTTTGGTGGTTTGAGGCCATCAGGGTTTGTGAAATCAACTAGTTTGAATTTTCAATCACATCACATTCATCAGACCAAGTAAGTTTATATTCATATTTCTCCTTTTCATGACTTGGTGATGGATCTGGTGGGTTATCAAGAATAATCTTTCTACCATCAGGATTAGTGATTTTTACTTGTTTGCCAGCTAAGTTGGTTGGAATAACTTCAACCAATTGAGAGTCAATGTTTTCATTTTCTTTGCAATTTTTGTTTTCAAAATCTTTGTATATATCCAATTCCAAATTTCACATTGTTCTTTGTTTGTTTGTTAAGAAGCATCTCAAATCCAATAGATGACTCAACCCATTTTTTACAATTGATTTGGGTAGATTCAAGTTCCTTTTTGCAACTATGATGTTTTTCTATTATGGTTTGGAGTTGGTCTTTAGCGTGTGATGATTTAAGTTTTAAACTGTTGATTTCTTGGTCTTTTAGTTATCTGGTTTTATAATCTCTTTTTAGTTTTTTAAGTACCATTTCACTAACTTGTACCTTTTCCCTAAGGTTTTCATTGACCTCTTTGATGTTTGGAAATGCAATGATGCATTTGTCTGAACATAATTCTTTAAGAATATGAGGTGATACCTTGGCAACAGCTTCTTCTACAAAATCATGAGGAGAATCAGTGGAACTTTTGGGATGATCTTCTTCCATACTTTCTGCATGGCCCTCTTCTCATCACAATTGCTATTGTATCCCACTTTTCAGGCAGTGATCTCAAAATCTGTTACTTAAAGTTGATTTTGAAAACTCTTTGTTTACCAACTTAAGTTCACTTATCAGACAGGAAAATCTTTTTGAGTAAGGGTTTCTCCTTTAACATGTGTGAAAGTCTCATATTACTGGTTAAGAATTTCAAATTGTTGAGTAAAGGTTTTTCAAATTGTTAAGTAAAGGTTTTTCTCTTAGAATTTGTTTTTATGAAATTGAGCATACCAAACTAATCATTTACATGTTAGATTAGGATCTGGAAATTTTGGAAATCTTTAGATATTGCTTGGGTTTATTGGATAATCAAACATGTTATATTAGTTTAGAAAGATCATATAAAAATACTAATTAATTAGAATATTATATCGCAAATTATAAATTTTGATTTTCCAGAAGTTAATTAGGTTATGCAATTTTTATAACCAATTTCTGAGTTATTTGTAATTTAGTTCTTAGTGAAAGGATTATATAATTTGTAAAATTTTATCTATCCTTTTTTATAAATGTGACTAACTTTATTGTTACAAAATTATAACCATGTTGGATAAAAGCACTCTGGATTGGAATAAATGGGTGAATTTGGAGATAACAGATTAGTGCAGATCTTGTTTTTTTATTGTAATATGTTGGGCGATGTACTGATGTTTGTATGAGGTTTGGGGTTTAGTATCTTGCTAAATTGTAAGCCTTTGTACAAAATGTGGTGATGGAATAAAATTGGTTCTTTGATTTTCAAAAAAAAAAAAATAGATGGCCAACTACAATTATTTAAAATTTAGTATTAACAAAAAGATATAACTATTTATATAATTTTATGTTATTATTTCTTAAATAATCATATCAAAATGCATATTTCTGTATAGACTTATATATTTATTTGTTAGGGAATTCATATATTTATTTATTAGCTTTGTTGGAAATTTACTATCAAAATTCAAATTTATAAAAATATAACAAACATAATTAATTTTATGTTATTACTCTTAAAACAATAATTCTAATCAAAGTTAGATGTAGATAATCATTTAATTCATTTATATAATTTTGATTAGGAATTTATATATCAAATATTAATTAATACAAAAGTTCCTAAATAAAGGAACCCAAATGCTTAGTCTCTTTATATCGTTTCATATATTTAGAATGATATTATTTATATATTTTAGGGTAACTTTGTCATTTGGATTATTTATTCTCTCGTGTGGTATTGCTTGTGGAATATCTTCACAAATAGTGAGTAGATCTTTCCCCTTTTTTACTTTAAACTTTTTTGGGGTATATGAACGTGTCACGCAAATCTCATAGTCATTTTATTCAATTATCAAGCATGCAAATTCATTGTGTAGATTATGGGCTATGTGTTACTTGTTTATTTGGTTTAAAAGTGTTGTGGTATTCAAGCTAGCAAGCATATAATTGATCCATTAGCCGACCATTTACCTATGGCTATCGGTGGATATGTATAACCTTCATTCAGTCTCTTTTCTCAGGAGTAGAGACTCACACACGCATTGGTTATTTTATTAATTGTTGTTATTTGTCTAGGGATTATTCAATTACACATTAATCACATGTTTATTTTTAAAATAAATTATTATTATTTAAACTTAGATTTATTCATTAGCTCTTTGTAGTTAACCCAAAATTTTACATGTGGTATAGGGGATGAAGTTTGATAATGCATGGATTGAAGTCACAAAGGATTGCCTTAGAAGTTAATAATGGAATTTTCTATGTATTCTTTTTGAATTATGTTAAATATTTGAACTTATATTTTTTGGTGTGACATTTTAAATATAGTGATATGATTAATTATGAAACATTAAATAGTGGCATAACTTTGAACAATCATCACCACATGTTAGGGTTTGACATACGTCATGGTACATCATGGTTTCGAAAGACCATGATTTTACTGTCGTGATTTTCATTAGACTATGCATGCTAAACTTTCATCAAAATGATTTCGGTTTCATTTGTGTCATTTAAATATGTGAACTCAGTAACATTATTTTGACATTTAAGCATGTTTTAAGGTAAGGGAACTCGGGTTCGCCGCTTTTGGAAGTTTACATGCATCTTAGACAATACCTTTTGTAGGTTTGACTAGTATATTTCATCGCATATGAGATATATTTGACAAATCCTTGATCCTTATAATATATTTCTTTTGGTCACGTGTCTTTAAAAATGGTGTTTTAAACTTGGGACATGTAGCTAAATATATTGTTATGGTTTGCAACCTTTAAACTACCAGTATTGTTGATGCTTAATCATATTAGATATTTGCTTATTGTATGCTTGAAAACATTTCGTGGTCATTTCTCGTGTTTTCGCCTTCGGCGGGGGTGTGTGTTGATACACTTTTGTATCTATCGCTTGTTCTTAGTTACGTCAGTAACTGTACGGTCTTTATTTGTTGTGTCTGTATAGTGTGGTTGTTTCGACCAAATCAAGATATCCTCCTATCTTGATTTAGTATGACATCTAGTTTGTCTGTGTTGTAAAACAGTTGCATGTGTGCATACTGTTAAATCTTGTGTCTCTGATCTTGTTGACTGTGCAGTATGTCTGGTAGCGGGATTCTCCGTAGAACACCATATTCGTACGAGTGAATTGTGCTTCGTACGAACAAGTTACTTGTTCATACGAGCCATTGCATGTTCGTACGAATGAACTTTCAACAAAGACATTTGTTTGTTCGTACAAACGACTTACTTGTTCATACGAGCGACTTATTTATTCGTACGAGCCATAGGTTGTTCGTACGAGCAACTCTTTGATGAATGTTATTCGTGGCTTTGTAGTGCTTCGTACGGCCAGCAACATTCTTCATGATGTTACTGGGAGTTGGACCTATATATAGACATGCACTTCACAGTTCACACAGGGGAGCAAGAAGAGAACACAGAGAGTGAACACTGAGAGTGTATAGAGAGATAAACAGTTTATTCAAGAGTGTATGTACTGGGTCTCTCTACAAATCAATATAGTGAACATTTGAAGATATATCTCTTGTTATATTGGTTGTGCTCTTGCTTTGGTTAGCATATACACTTGGATTCCGCACTCGTGTGTGTGTTAAACAACAAGGAAGTAGGTTATCTTGATCCTCCAAGTGGACCTACAAGTGGTATCAAAGCTTTGGCTCTCTTCCTTGTTTAAAAACCAAGCTTAGTGTTGTGTTTGAGCAAGTTGTGAGGGTTTCTGGAAGTGTTCTTGAACTTCTAACAAGAAACTTAAGTTTTTAAAAAGATAACTAGCTTAAAACTTAGGTAAAACTTTTTGTATCTAGAAAATTTTCATAAAAACCTTGTTAGAATACATGGAGACATGTTAGGATACGGTTTTTTCTTAAAATTTTCTATCGAAGTTCAGTTGGACATATTTTCCGGTGAAGCACTTGCCGGAAAATTCACCAGAATATTCCTTTAGGGTTGACTAAATCTTAAGATTCGACTAACTTGACTGAAAAGCTGATTTTGGAATGTTTGTCTTTTTAACCAAATCTGTATAAGACAACTGACAACTTTCGAACAAACTTAGAAACAAGTTTCTGTTAAAAGGGAAACTTCTCACCAACCAACCCTGCAAAAAGATCCACTGCGAAAGACCTTCGTGCGAATAACCCATCTGCGAACAACCAACCGTACGAAGAACAAATTGTTCGTGTGAAGAACCAATTGTTCGCACGAAGAACTACCTATTCGCACGAACAACAACTTGTTCGTACGAAGAACCTTTAACTCGTATGAAGAACTATTGACTCGTACGAAGAACCAGTGGTTCGTACGAAGAACTAAGTTTTTCGTGATTGGTTATTCGTGACCAGTTTTTCAATACTTCATGTTTTTAAAATCAAGGCTTTTATCTCAAGTTAATTTTGGAATCTTAAGTGGAATTTCAAAAACAAGCAAAATGGATACAAATCCTTGGTATTGGGGGTTTAGTTCAAGTACAAGCCAAGATTCACCACAATCTAGCTCCGCAACCTCATGGGTAAACTCTTTAATACCTCCACAAACGATTAATGCTAGTCAATGGGCGTGTGTTACAAATCAAAATCAAAGCGTTCAAACTCTTCTCCTTAGAGAGAGTGAAACTGGAAGTAACAACCGTCCACCAAAGTTGAATCATATGAACGATTATCCTTCATGGAAAAGTCGCTCTCATACGTATGTTCTTGGTCAGAATACCGAGTTGTGGACATGTTTTACTACTCCGTACAAAGAATCTCTCAAAGAAGTTGAATCAAATTTAACCTCTTTAGCCGAATTGGACGAGAATGATAAAAGGGCTTATGAACTAGAAAAGAAGGCCTTTGCCATTCTTACACAAGCACTTCACAAGGATATTTATCATCAATTTATGTATTGTACCACTATGAAGAGCTTGTGGGACTCTTTGAAATCAAAAGGAGAAGGAAATACAGCAACGAGAAAGATTCGACATGATCTTTTAAAGAAAGAGTTTGAAGGGTTATGGAAAGTGAAACACTAAGTGATATGACAACTCGTTTCTATCATTTGCTTGGTGAGATGTACTCATACAAGGTTAATGCATCACAACGGGAGATTGTTATACATTTCGCTGATGCCTTACCACCTAAGTGGAGTAAATTTATTGAATTGCTAAAACATACCGGTGTTTTGGATGTAATCAGCATTTACGAATTTGTTTAGAAACTTGAAAACAAAATGAAGAAGAAATTCGCAAAGCAAAACGATTTCCAGTTCCACAAAACCCAGAGATGTATTTTGGAGGCATTAACACAGATATAAGTACAAATCAACAACCGAATATTTAAACGACATATGTGTCAAATACAAATCCTTTTCTGCCGCAAATTCAACCAGATCAGTCTGTTGGTTCAAGTGCTCAAGTTTATAAACAAGCTTTTGATCCAAAGCTTATCTTCCTCAACCACAAGAGGTTAGACGAACAAATGCTCAAGTCTATAAACAAGCATTTGATCCAAAAGCATTTCTTCCTCAACCACAAGATGTTACACCACAAGTTCCACAACAAGCTTTCTATGGTAAAAACTTTCAACCCTCAAACCCTAACACTGTCAGACTCAATACATCAAACATGTCTAAGGGGAGTGTGGAAGTTGCCCGGGAACACATGGAGCTTCTAAACACTTTGGTGAGTTCTTACTGCGGATTAGTAGCTGGACAAATTGGTAATATCAATTTAACAAGTGAAGACTATGCACAAATCGATAAGGAGGAGATGGAGTTAATTGATATCAAATAGGCGTTTGCAAGTGCAGTAAGAAGGGCAAAAGACTTTATGGAGAAAACAGGAAGAACTAATCTGGAGAGCAACAAGGATACTCCATACGGTTTTGACAAAGAAAAGTTACTTGTTTCAATTGTAGAGAAAAAGGGCATTTTAAAAGAGAATGCACGAAGCCTCCACAGCAAGGGAATCAATATCCTCTCAAAAAAAAATCAAGTTACTAACAACGAAAGAGCAATGGTTCCTACAAACAATTCCAATCGAGCGTTAGTAGTCCAAGCAGATGAGCGATGTGATTGGTTTGTACAATTGGGAAACAATGGTGGAGGAGGAACTACATACTATGCCGAAATTTCTAACGATGGAGAATCATCCAGAAATGATGACAGTTCATCGGGTAGCAGCAGTTTAGATGAAGCAGAATCAACTTCGAGTGAAGATCGATCTGAAGACGTTAATGCTGAAGTAGATGATGTGATTACTGAAACTGAATCGACGGATAGCAGCAAAGCAGATTTGGAGCATCAAACTGAAGGGTCATCTGATGAGTTTTCCAAGCATCTCTCATCAATCGGATCTTCCACTCTCCATGCAGCATTCATGGCCCGTTTAGATTGCCAATCCAATAAGGTAAGTTTCAATAAACCTATTGTGTCTAAGTGTTTTGAATGTATAGTTTTAAAAGGCAAATACTTAGAACTTGAAGGTAAGTTTGATCACACGAAGAAACATCATCAGAGTTTGATTGTAGATCTGACAAAGTGCACTGAGGCAAACACAGTTCACAAGAAAAACGAAAAGAAATTTAAAACAATAATTGAAACCTTAAAGAAAGACGTTTCTGAATTAACAAAGAATGTTTTGAGAAAACAAAGAACCATTAACAATTATATTAACATGCTTGATGAAACAAAAAAGGAGTTAGCCTGTGCAAAGTGTGAACATGATGCAATCAAACTCAAGTTGGACAGTTACTCCAACTCAAGATATGTTTTGGATCACATCATCGATGTTCAAAAGAAGAAAGGTGATGTGGAATGCATTGGTTATCAGGGTTGTCCCCCTTCGGTTAGGCACAATTACACCAAAATGCCAGATGATGAAGATATGCCATAGTTTGAACCCACCGTTCCATTGGATCTAGCTGAATTTACAGCTGGTCTAGGGTTCACTAAGGGCACATCTTCAAGTCAAAGTCAATCGGATGACATCAATGACTCAAAGTCTATGAATGATCAAAATCCTCCCATTATTAAGGATGATGATAGTTCGGATGACGAGTCGGATGAGAACAAACCTAAGCAGTCAAATACGGTAACAAAAGATGAAAATATACCTCTCGAAAATCACATTCTTTATGATCCTCCAGCGAAACCGTGTGTAACTGCCCATGTCAAAATTGCTGAAGCCCATGTTGAAACCTGTGAAAGCGTGAACTTGCTTTTAACGTTGATTGGTTCTGACAAAGTTTACTCAAACGAAGATTTTCCCATAAAAAATTGTCAATCAATATTTGATTGATAAAGTTTTCGAGGATTCTACTAGTAAGTTTTTTAGTAATTTGAGCCCAAGAGTTGTAGTAACTCAGTGTACTCCTCTCCTAAAATCCGAAGTTCAAAAGAAACATGGAAATCAACAATTGAAACCTCAAAACAATCAATGAAAGCAAAATCATGCTAACCAAGAAAATGAAAAAAGCAAACAGAGCCGATACAAGAAGAAAATTCAAAATGTGAACTTCGTGAAATCCCGAGGGACTGATAAAATTGAATATTTTGAAAACAAATCCAACACGGATTTTGTTAAACAAAATAAAATTTTGAAGAGAAACAGTCAGAACGACTACACACAACACACAAATTGTTGTGATGTGGGACCACGTACCTCAAGATCACGAAGTTCATCATCAAGCCATCACATTTATAATACTCCGAGGTTTGTTGAGCGAAGATCATGCTTTGAGTGTGGTAAGCATGGGCGCATGGTCAAAAAAGGTCCATATCTCACAAAGGGAAAAGCAAAAATTGATGCATCCCGTGGTAAACATTACCATGCTAAATATGTCTCGTCAAAACGGGACCATCGTCTTGTTAAACAACGAGAAATGAAAGAGAGAAACAACAAAAAGATATTGAAAAGGCTTTAAAACTAGAGGTTGTCCAAACACAATCGGTAAAACCACATGTTAAAATTGAGAAACAAAAACATATTTGGAAACCAAAACCAGTAATTGTTTTACGGGGAGTACAATCCATTCCGAATAATCGGGAAAACGAAGTTCCAATTCTCGATGATGTCGGACGACCCAAGTCAATGAAGGCTTGGGTCCCTATCTCCAACTAATCTTTAATGAGTGTGAAGGATGTTCCGGAAGGAACTATTAATAATCATACAATTGTTGATAGTGGATCATCCAGGCACAAAATCGGCGACAAGCGGCTCCAAAACATCGTTATAGCCAGGAGTTGTTGCCTTTGTTGGAGAGTAAGAGAAGATAATATCCGATGAGTAAAGAAAGTTTGGTGAATGAAGTTGATAACTTCGAAAAGATGAAAAACGACCAATAAATTTGTTTGTTTAAGGCTTGGATCGGATCCACATGATAGATTCAATCAAAATGTTCGCGCCTGCAGCACGTCAGAAGATTATCAAATATTCATACCTTATATCTTCCACAAGAAATGCTTACAAGATGATCGTGCAGTGTATATTTCGCCACATGTGTGATTAAAGAAAATGTGTTTGGTTGAACAAACCAACCGAGTGTGCAGATGCCTTGGCATGGTTTGAACAACTGTACACTACTTCTCAAGGAGAAAGAGAAAGACCTTTGCTGGTGCAAAAGATGTGGACAATATCATGTATAGACCATCAAAAGATTATGTGTACAAGCTTCTCCACATGCATTCTTGCTTCTTACCAGTCGGACCCAGAGGTTTATAATCTTATTGCTGTGAAGAGATTTCTCAGTTATATGAAGTAGCGGCAAAATCGACCTCGAAATCCACATTGGGTGAATATCCAGTTGGGAGAACACACAGATTCCTGGCAATGCACAGAGAAATTGCAGGATTACGGTTTAAATTTTCTAACCTCTCTTATCTCTGTTCGATATTTAAACTGCTTTACAGATTTCTAAAATCTCGCACAACACTCCAGACCAAACACATTGATCTCGAATATCACCTCACACGTGATTGTTTCAATATGAAACTCATCAATGTTGTTTTGGTCCACACCGATTACCAACGGGCAAACTCATTTCTCCAAAATTTTGATAAATCATTTTTATTAAATTAATTTTGGTAAACGGCATCGAGGTAAAACATGAGTTAATCCACATCAGGAAATCGCTTTTGTGAATATTTTTCTTGAAGACAATACAAAAAGATGTATTTAAAGGATTAAATTAACTTTTTGCATTGTAGGGGGAGTAAATATATTCCGAAAAAATACAAAAACATTGCAAAACGTCACAAAGGACAAAAACATGAGAAAAACAAAAATGAATTTCCTGGCAAGAAAAAGAGAAAATGATAGTAAATTAGTGGTCTGTCAAAACCTCTTTGAACTTAAAATGAAAAATGATATTAGCTCTATATTCAATGTATCGGTAGACTCACAATCATTTTAAAGTGTGCACAGGGTGATATAAACATAATCGACTGAAGACCAGGTGGGAACCATTCATTGGCATATGGTCTTGGTACCGAAATTTCGTCTAATAGTATGTCGAGGTTATGAGATATGCGATCTTTATGCTTGTTTATCATCTGGGTATCATGGTTGAATCTTTTACCGAAAAATATTGGGGACGCAAGTCTAGAACTTCCATGATACCATACATACGTGTAAATATTGCATACGACCATCACTAAGTGATAAAAATATCACAATCACCAAATAAATAAGTGATAGTATATCACATCTTTATGCGGGAATTAAGTTCGTCTCTTTGTCTATACATTGGTACTAACCTGTTCACAGACTTACTCCTATGCCCTGCATGCATCTGAAAATCAAGTTCCTCATCAATAAGTTGATTTAATCACATAGGGCTTGTTTTCATAAAAAAATAAGTGAGTATCTCACAATCTATACATCAAAACAGATGATAAACAGTATACTCACCGGTAAGATTTTCTCTCATGCATTTCTTGATATGGGAATGTGTCGTGAGTAGATGAACACCGGTCGGTAAGTATAAATCATACATTACCGTATCCCCTAACCGCGAGTACATCTGATAGGTTGAGCTTATGTGGACAACAATACCGATAATTGTTATAGGATAATTATCTAAATGTTAATTAATCGAACAACAAGTGTGTTTTGGCATGACCGTATACTAATATGATTCTCTTACCCTCGAAATTCGCAAAAATAATGTCTGTAAATGTTTATTTGTTGCTTTCCGATCTTATTTTTTTAAAAATTGAAAAATGTCAAAAAGATTTTAGGTGAGTTCTAATATAAATTTTATAAAAGCCAAAAGGATTTTGCTTCTAGTTTATTTTTGATTGACCGATGTTGGAACTCGAGTTTATCCAACCTAAAATCCTGATTGTAAGCAGGAAAACAATTGCATCTTCATAAATGGTTGAAGTTGACAAGCTTTGAAGGTTAATGGATTAAAATTGAACAATCTTAAAAACTCTTAAAGGATTATCAATTGGTAGTTGAATGAGAGTTGGTCTCATGTGTGTCATTTGCTAATTTTGCTTAAGATCAAACCTTCATGAAATTTTCAAATGAAAATTCTCTAAGGATGATTAAATCCCTAGCAGTTATTCTCATTACGCGTTTAGCTTTGTTGTATGTGCAGATGTGACATCCAAGCAAGCTAAAGGCAAAGAGAACGAGTGTGAAGGAAAGGTTATGGGAGAAAAGACACAACATGAATGCAAGCCGTGAATCAAGAAGATCAATTCATAGCTGACCATTTATCAACACCACAAGATATATTCAAATGGAAGTTTGCTAATGCACCTCCTGACTATGACACGTGAAGACATTGAAGATCCGATAGTGTGAAGAACGAACCATCACGAGCAGCATCCAAGGGGGAGTTTGTTGATGCATATTTGTGTGGATGCGACCCAGTTCGGTTCGGTTTGATTCGACTCAGTTCGGTATTCATGCTGGAAGCTCACAGTCTGAAGCAAGCCATTAGAAATGAAGACCGAAGACAAACCAACATCCAAGGGGAGTTTGTTGATACACTTTTGTGTTTGTCGCTTGTTCTTAGTTACGTCAGTAACTGTACGGTCTTTATTTGTTGTGTCTGTAAAGTGTGGTCGTGTCGACCAAATCAAGATATCCTCCTATCTTGATTCTATGTTGTAAAACAGTTGCATGTGTGCATACTGTTAAGTCTTGTGTCTCTGATCATGCTGACTCTGCAGTATGTCTAATAGCAGGATTCTCCGTAGAACACCATATTTGTACGAGTGAATTGTGCTTCGTGCGAACAAGTTACTTGTTCGTACGAGCCATTGCATGTTCGTACGAATGAACTTTCAACAAAGACATTTGTTTGTTCGTATGAGTGACTTACTTGTTCGTACGAGCGACTTATTTATTCGTACGAGCCATGGGTTGTTCGTATGAGCAACTCTTTGATGAATGTTATTCATGGCTTTGTAGTGCTTCGTACGACCAGCAACATTCTTCGTCATGTTACTAGGTGTTGGGCCTATATATAGAGAGATAAGCAGTTTATTCAAGAGTGTATGTATTGGGTCTCTCTACAAATCAATATAGTGAACATTTGAGATATATCTCTTGTTATATTGGTTGTGCTCTTGCTTTGGTTTGCATATACACTTGGATTTCACACTTGTGTGTGTGTTAAATAACAAGGAAGTAGGTTATCTTGATCCTCCAAGTGGACCTACATGTGACATAAGGTAAAGGGGACAAAATGCCACATTGAGAGATTGGAACCATGGATGGAAGTTACCATGTCCATCAACCCCATTCTTTCGATCTTAACCTCACCACTGATCCTCTCATAATCACCGCCACAGTTGGTTACTATAAAAGGCCGCAAATGCTCTTTGATACCAGAAGACATAATTTATGAGCAATGCTTTAACCGCATGGCTCTCGAGGATAAGAAACTACTAAATGGTACCTTATGAGGCGGTGTCCCTTTTTGTTTTTACGTGGTTCGGGTTGTACTCTCCTTAGCTTGGTACAAGTCGTACTGGGCTTCAAATCCAGCTTCTCCTAATTTCTTCAGCTAATGTCGTCTTTGACCTTATAAATCCTTCTTTTAAGCTATGGGACCTGCAAATACCAAAACATAAACAATTAACCAATTTCATGTGAATTTGCAATAAACAACTACCGAAATGGGGGTTTTAAGCATTGAAATTCGGGTGATCTTTTAGACAAATCAATAATTTGTACAAGTTAAATGTACCTGACTAGATTAGCTTGAACCATATCAACTCAAGTCTTAAATGATAAAGGGTGACGAATGCCGTCTCTAACAAGTAACATTTATGACACGCTTTCTTCTGCATCATGTCACATCAGTTTACCCTAAATCCTGGAAATCACATCCATTTCATCACTGAGTTCTAAAGATTGTACAAAAGCTGAAATACTTATACACTATCTCCTGACACTCTTTCTTCACATCATGTCACATCAGTTTACCCTAAACCCTGGAAATCACATCCATTTCATCCCAGAGTTCTAAAGATGGTACAATGAGCTAAAATACTTGTACACTCTCTCCATTCATACACACTTTACATACATGTGGGTTCCTCGACAAAAGCTTGCTGCACATCACCCTTGTGAGTATAAGTAATGTGTTTAATCATGAGTATAAGTGGAACGAGTAAATTTTATGGTGTAATAAAACTAGTATAATTATTATAACTAACCATGTAAAATGAAAAACAGAAAAAAAAATTAAAGTTTTTGTTCCTAAATATTTAAACTAGTTAACGAGTCAATCCAAACCCTACTCGTTATTTAAAGGGTTATATAGATTTAAATAACCCTAAATTTTACTTTTTGGCCAATAACATATTTAAATTTAAATAACCCAAATTTTCATTTATTAGCCGATAACACTCAAACTAACGAATCGTCCAAAACCACTTCAAACTTTCAATTTATCTTTATATGGCATTAAGAGTCTAAAAACACTACTAAAGGCCTCAACGATCTAAAACCAAGGCTACATGAGTTGTTTTTGGACGGCTACGATCGTGACGGTCTATGTATTACCACGGACATCACCACACGCAAAAGTAACCCAAACACATCGAATAAGTATAACCTTCAGAAGCTTGATCAATTTCTCTCGTTGTGACGTCGCTGTTCTTTACCAGTTAGCAACAAATCCAAATCTAACGTTGGGTTTACAATCCAATCAATCTCGTAAATCTCCAAACAATTCATCACTTGCTCAAATCAACCATTCAATCGACTTCATTTCATGTTGCGTTGATCGATTGCAATGGCTCATTGGCTCAAAGCCGCTGAAGGTATGCATGATTCAGTTTATCAAGCAATTGGTAGCTTAATTTGACACAAATCTGAATACTATTGCACTCGAAACGTAGATTTATTTCTGTTTTACTGAATAATGAATATAGGATGTAAGGTAGGGAATGCTGATTTGTAACTAATTATAGGATGTGTAGTGTGTGATAGATCATTGGAATGTGATGGATTAGATTAGGTTAATAGGTGTTAGGTAGTTAATGAGATCTGGATTGTTGAAGTTAGTATGTGAAGAACAGCTGAAGCTGGAGGTGTGATTTAGGGAGAATTATTAGGTTTTGACATCAAGCAAGTTTTTATTCATTCAAACTTATGTTAGGGATTTGGGTTTGCAACACACACGATCACTACAGAAAAGTAAAACGAACACGGATTTATGTGGTTCGGTTCCAATGAGAAACCTAAGTCCACGGCTGCAACCAGAAATATATTATTGCTATTGCTCTCAACTCTTGTAATGAGGAATTACAACTTACAAGTACAAGATGACATATGAATAGATACAGATTAGGGTTTAACCTTTGTTGAACAAGAAAACATAATCCAGCCATAATAAGAGATATAGGGCCGGTCCAAAACCTCCCATGTCTTCAATTTTGATTAAACCCAAAAAACATCTCTTCAAGATCTTCAACAAACAACTGGGTCTAAGCCTCCACAAACCAATGTTTTAAAAACCAGTTTATACCGGCCGGTTGAACCAGTTAAACCGGATCCCGGAAGCTTGGCCAGCACAAATCATACCGGTAAATGAGGGAACGGCAAAGAAGTTGTACCACCGGTAAATTGGGTTATACCGGTTTAAACTGGTATACTGGTACCGGGTCAAAGGTTAAAATTTGGATTTTTAATCTTTTATTATGGAACCATAAAGGTGACGATTTACCTTCTTAGTAAAAACCTAGCGCCCAAAAAGGTACCAATTGTGAAATTTTGGATTGTTTTTTTATTATAGATTAACTTTTAGAATATTTTTTATTATGAAATGATGTTGTTTTAGATTATTTTTTGAGTAAAAATTGAATTTTATGGACTTATAGGGTTAATTAGTCAACCCTTGTGAACCGCCCGGTACAACCCAGTTTAACCGGTTAAACCATTTTTGAGCCTAACCCAGTACAATTTAAAAACCGGTTTTTAAAACATTGCCACAAACCCAACTTACTCATGCTTTAGACATTTAGCCAACCAAAAAGTGAGAATAGATGAGAAGTCAACGTTTGGGTTGCGGATGGTTATGAAATTTATCTAAAGCCAACATCATATGTAGCTTTCGGAGTTGTATGTGTTGTTGAAGAGTGGATCAACATCTAAGATCCTGAAAATCAAAGTAAGAACCTTAGGATAGAAAATTTACTTTGAACATTGATGCATTCATTGCTTGTAGCCTAGTGGTTCTCTCCCCACGAGGTTGAGGATTCGAGTCCCGTGGTGGTAAAAAAGGTGTAGATTTAGGAGTAGGATTAGCGGGTGTGTGAGTTAGCTAAAGTAATTTTTAGTAGATGCATGAATCACACTGTAACAGTCTTAGAGTAGAATGCGACTCGGGTCAACAAAATAGAAGCAGACGAGCTTTCTCTCATGAGGGGAGATTGAAAAGTCATCTGCTAATTTGTTGTTATTATCACAATTTTTACTGTTGTGCTGCTCATAAGTTTAGCTTCTGCCTCGATTGATGAAATATTTGAGATGATATGCTCTAAAGAAACCTAAATAAACTTTATATGTCAACATTAGTGCCCTATAATAGGGCACAGGAGGCTTTCATCTCCTTCTGTAGTATGAGTCGTATGACTTTGTTTTCCGGTCAAAAACGGCATGTCCTTCTCATCATGATTAAGGGCCAGCACACCACCTATAGTAAAGTCAACTTTTGACCCTTGTTAAAATTGTATCATGTGTCTCATTTTGCAGTTGTATAATCTGAGCCGAGATTTAAATGAAAGCTTGTGCTTCTTGGCATCTCTTTACTCTTTGGTACCAGGGTTTATTTTTCTGTTGTTTCTGTCTTTATCCTCTAAAACCTTTTTGGTAATCTGATCTTATTTGATAAATGCGGATTTTATGCTTGGTATATGCTGCTGTCATCAAATTTATCGCATCTTGCTTTTGATATTAGCTTTTTAGTCATCAATCAATACATAACTATATGTTTTATAGTAGTTTTTTTTTAAATTTATGGGCATATTACATTAGTTATACGTACTATAGTGAGGTAGTATGTTAGGAAAATACATGACTACTTGTCACATTATATGTGATTCTATGATCTTGAAATTTTTTAAGACTCGCAAGACGTCTGGTATGTGTTGCACAGATCTGTTTGAAGTTGTAGATCGGAGGGCAAAGCTTGTAGTTGGAGATGAACAACCAGATTCACAGCCACCAGGTTAGTAACTGTAAATCTATATAATGCTTGACATTTAAAAATGAATATGTTACATGTGCAGTGCTTGTATGATGTATACACGACAGTCTCTCCAGGCTGTGTGCTGTGTTTTTGTTTAAAAATGTATTTATGTCTATGTTAGCAAAAATCTGGAATTAACTATGAAATGAGTTAATTGATCTCTGCAAAGGATGTTACACAACTATGGTATCAGTATTATGTAACATATTTTTTTTTTATATTTTATCAAAGCGATTATACAACAGTATTTGCATGCTTTGTAGCCTCCTGATATATACATGGTTATGACTTATTTATTTCTTTTTTCATGATTTTCCCGTTGTGCACCGTTAAGCTTCCAACGGACAAGGATCTAAAGCAAAGAGTAAAAGTTAAAAGCAAAGGTATTCTAGATGTTTCTTGTGGGATTTATACACACACACACATGCGAGTATTCTGATTTGCAAGTGGTCTAAAATTACACTATTTGCAGACTACAAAGGAGAAATCTTCAAATGAAACGCCTGCAAAGGTTGATACTTCATTAAATAGAACTACGTCCAGTGCATCATTGTCAACAGTCTCATCTGATAAAAATTTACCTACTGCTTCAACTGATAATCACGGGATTACAACTAACGAGGAGCAACACAAAGTTAATAACGATATATCCAAATCAGATGTTCCTGTGCATGTTGAAGATACAGCAACCGAAAATATCAATCTAGAGGCTGCTCCACCAATCTTCAACGGTAATTATGTTAATCCGGATTCTTCAAATCTCGGTGAGGTCTTGTCAGCACAGGTAACATTTGAAGAGACTGAAGCCGACAAAAATCATACCACTGATACCAGTCAAGATGTCGTATTGAAAGATAAAGGAAGTGCGATAGTGATCAACAGAGAGGGATCTCAATCGTTAGATTCAGATACACCTTCAAAAGCTAATTCACCAAAAGTTAGTGACATCAAAATTGAACATGAGCTAGATGAAAACAAACTTGTAACTTCCCCAAAGAAAGTACAAGATCAACTTGAATCCCAAAGAAAATGCAAGGTGATCCTGGTTCCCTAAACAAAGTGAAAGATCAGCCTGAAGTACAAGATCAGCCGAGGAAAGTAAGAGATCAGCCTGGTTCCATTAAGAAAGTGGAAGATCAGCTTGATGAGGTAAACTGGCACCGTATTTTTTAAATTCTTTGTTAAAACAGTAAAAAAGTGTTAGCTTAATGGGTCAAACTGGTCGAAGCCCACCTCAAGTGTGGTTAACACATAAAACCTTCGAAATCATTTTCTTTAAAAGATTAGATTCGAATCAATGTTTTGAAAACCGGACCGGGAACTAGGGGTCTGATCCGTCCTGTTCACCCTATCAGACCGGTTTGAGTCGAACCGGAAAACTGGGTGGTCGAACCGGATTTTTTAAGGGTTGAACCGGATTTTGATTTAGTTTTTCAGTTTTACCCTATTTATTTTTTATAATATTTACGGCATAACCCGGTTCTTACATCCGATCTGATTGGTTCAACAGGCCCGAGGAGTGGACCGGTAAAGAGACCGGTTCAAGGTTCGGTCCGGTCCTGAAAACATTGATTCTAATTGAAGTAATATAAATTTTGTAATCATAAGTATTTTATAAATAAGAGTAAAGTACACGGATGGTCCTTGTGGTTTACCAAATTTTTGGCTTTAGTCCCTAGCTTTCTAAAAGTACACGGATGGTTCCTGTGGTTTATAGTTGCACTTTGTAACGCGTTTGGTCCCTAGCCAACAAGTCTAAAGGTTTTAGCATGTCCAAGTTAGGGACTAAATGCGTTACAAAGTGCAAGCCACATGGACCATTCATGTACTTTTTGGAAAAGCTGGGGATTAAATGCGTTACAAAGTGCAAACCATAGGGGTCATATGTGTACTTTTGAAAAGTTAGGGACCAAATCCAAAATTTGGTAAACCACAAGGACCATCCATGTAGTTTATAAATAAGTTTTTTGACAATAAAGTGCCAGGTCAACCCAACCCATACAGCTATACCAAAGATTACCTTTTCTTAACTCGGACCTAGTTTGATCAGTTTACCTCCCCTCCAATCTGCCGCGTCTATCATGTTGGGTGCATGGCATACGAGGTTTTTATTGACTTTTTTTGTTCAATAGGCGAAGGGGCTGCTTGAAAGTTCAAAAACTACTGGCCAGTCAAAAGAGGCTAGGTTGGCACGGGTAAGACTATAAATCTATGTCATCTTATGGTGTATATATGGTATCACTTTTCTACCAATATAATGGTAATAGTGTTGTTTCTATATGAATGCATGTGTAATGAGGTTAGTTTCTCTTATGAAAAGACAATAGCTAGAATTACGAAACCAAAGAGTGTGAGGATAATGCTTGTGGTGCATTCTATAGGTTTGTGCTGGGCTTTCATCACGCCTTCAAGAATACAAATCAGAAAATGCACAACTGGAGGAGCTTCTTGTAGCAGAGGTACAGTGTGGACGCATTTATGGTCCCGCATTATAATATTATAATATAATTAGTGTTATTATTATTAATATTAATATAACAAAAGAAGGTGTCTTAGGAATAGTATCTAAGACACAACCTCTGTTTATTATTGTTTTTCTTTGCTAAATTTACAACAATGCCATCAACTCATGGTTTTTTTTTCTTCTTTTTGTGTATTTAACTCTTCAACTTTTAGCATTGCCACTTAAACCCCCTCAATTGTTGAAAAATTTTGTAAATTGTCATTTTGACCCCCTCGATACGTGCTTAAATTTATTTATGTGGGTCAAATATAATACGTTTCATGCTTAATTTTATGTACGTTTTTGGGTGGTCTGCTTTTTGTTCGGAAACGAGCCGGGTCAAATATGATACGTTTTCACTAGGCAGTATACATTCGAGTTACGTTACGTTTCGATTCCACCGCAACGCGACGCAAAAAAAACACTGCTTTCTTACGTGCTTATTTCGTTTTCACTAGGCGGTATTCATTCAAGTTACTTTACGTTTCGATTCCACCGCAACGCGACGCAAAAAAACACTGCTTTCATGTGCGTTTACAATCCAAGTTGGTTCACATTTCAACGTAAATTTTCTCAGTAATGAGTCAAGTCAAATATAATAGGTTTCTGTGCTTATTTTCATGTGCGTTTTTAGTTGGTTTACGTTTTGACATAAACTTTGTTAAAAAACGAGCCGGGTCAAATATTTAACGGTGCATGTTTGAGTTACTTTAAGTTTTGACAAATACTAGTTGTATATAAATTGAAGAAATGTGATCTATTCTACTTTTTAACAGAGGGAGCTAAGTAAATCATACGAGGCGCGCATACAACAATTGCAAAAAGAACTGTCTTTATCAAAGGAGGGTGTGAACAGAGTGGAGTCAAGTATGTTGGAGGCCTTGGGTGCAAAGAATGCGGAAATCGAGGCACTTTCCAGTTCCATGGACACACTTAAAAAGCAGGCTGCTTTATCTGAAGGAAATTTGTCATCATTGCAGGTTTATGCACTCCCAATAAGAATGCAAGTTTACATCTTACTCTTGCAGCTACCTTTTATGTTTTTGTTTCTGGACTTGGTTTAAAAATTTTCTACTTTTTTAAATTGATTATGAGCCCTTTTCTACTTCTAGGAGTCCCCTTGATTGATATCATACAGACAACTAGGGGTGCTAAACGGGTCGTATTCAGGGATTTCCGGGTCCAACCCGACCTGAACCCGTAAATTTTACACGAACCCGAACGCCACTTGAAGCCGAAAATCGTGTCAGACACATGAACCCGAATTTGACACGAATATTCACGGGGTTAACCTGAACGCGCCCCTTTTGACCCAAATTTTTTGTTTTTTTTCGCATATAGATATTTTCAAAATAAATTTTTACAATAAAGGAATCCAAATGTATGTAATATAATTACATTTTAATTGTAAAATCTTAAACCAATTTCTCTTGTAATATAATTATTGTAGAAAATACCACCCAATTTAACTTATGGCATTAAAACACATTTTGAAAAAGAATTAAAGTACGGTATAAATGGGTTAAACGGGTCAACCCGCCAACCCGTTGAGTTTGACACGGACCCAACCCTTTTAGCTAAATGGTTCACGCGTTCAACTTGAAACTGACCCAAATCAGTCTAGACTAAACCTAAACCCGCGAATTCCATGTTAGAGTTTCCCCTCATCGGACTCTCTAGTGACCTCTTGAATTCCCAGTAGCATTTTGTATCATGATTTTGTGCTCTCTTCATCATACTTGCTTCTTCTTGTTACGCTTGATTATTTTGACATACCTTGTTTTTCAATCACCACCAAACTGTTGATAACTCATAACTGTCTCCTTTGTATAACTTTTGTCTTTAAGCTTATTAATATGACAATGTATTACATTTTACCAGGCAAACATGGAGTCGATAATGAGGAACAGAGAGCTGACTGAAACAAGGATGATGCAAGTAAGAAACCGGTTGAAGTCGTAAAGTGATTCACTAAATGCATCACTTTAGCCTTGTGATATACTAATTGTTTTTTGTGGTGTACTATGTGTCTATGTGATTGTGTAGGCTTTAAAAGAGGAGCTTGCATCTGCAGAACGAAGGGCAGAAGAAGAACGTGCTGCACACAATGCTACCAAGATGGTTTGGATCAACTTCACTGTTTTTTCTTTGTACAATCTTCTATCTTTTCATTGATGTTTTCAGTTTATGTTGTTGTAATTATTCATAATAATAGGCTGCAATGGAACGGGAAGTCGAACTAGAACACCGAGCCCTTGATGCATCCACAGCCTTAGCCAAGCTCCAGGTATCCTAACCGTATAACTTTTGTTCGAAATTTTAGTTTGTTAATCAGTAATTATTGTGTAAAATATAATCACAAAAAAAGTATTCTTTCAGTAATGATATCGATTTTAATTAAAATGATTTAGGAGATTTTTTGCACAAAAAGAAGAGGACTACAAGAACCGCATTAAAGCATAAACACACTTACATATTGATTAAACTCTGATATGTAAGATGGTTATGTAACAGCATAACCACCTCTCTTTCTCTCTTCCACTATGTCTGTCTTGCACTATGTACAAGCGATTATGCGGTTTTCATGGTTCTCTACTTAAATTGTGTTTTATTAAGAGCGCCCCTTTTATATATTTATATATACATGCGTCTCTTTACGCATGCGACCCAAAAAAGGTAAAAACATCCCCCAAATCAACCCACTGAATAGTACACGGGTTGAAATTTCCACCTATATTAAGTGTGTTATACTTGCTTACTGTGATATAATAATATACTTTGGTGCCTGCTACTTGTTATGTTGTCTGTGTAAAGATATCTAATATCTGCTACTTATGTTTGTCATAACCATTTTTTTGTTACTGGTTTATGTATTAGCGATCTGCTGATGAGAGGACTGCAAAAGCGGTAGAACTTGAGCAGAAGGTGGCACTACTTGAGGTAATCAAAAAGCTTTTTTTTAAGGTTTTTCACATGAACCTTTTTCTACTATATTTAGCAAGATCATCTACTATCAGGTTGAATGTTCCAGTTTAACTCAAGAACTGCAAGATATGGAAGCTCGTGCTCGCCGGGGCCAGAAGAAGTCTCCAGAAGATGCCAATCAAGTAATTCAGGTAGTAGCATAATTTAAAGAATATATTTTGTGAAAGTTCTTATGAGTTTCGGCCTTCGGATTTCACTTCCTCTACTTTCTGTACAAGCAAGGTGATAATATTCAAGAAGACGAGAAGAATGTTATTTTCATGCAATTTTGACTGTTGCCAATATCGTTTATGAGGGTATCTTGAAAATCCATTTTCTCAAACTATCTTTTTATTAAAAACAGCATATATCGATCTCAGTTTTCGTGCTGAGATTTTGTTTACCTTACTCTTGTTGAGTTCTTTGGCTCATGAGTATAACACGACAATGTTTCAAACTCTGCTATCACAGATTGGCTTCAGCAACAAAGTTTATAATGCAAGACTGGATTTTTGGAGGAATTGTTAGTTAATAACACTTGAAATAGTTTTGGTTAAGTTTGCTAATCATTGCATATAGTTATCTGAAGCTAGTGCATCATATAAACTTGGTAATTGTAACCTATCCACATGTGAACATCAAGCTCTGAATGTGTAGATGCAAGCTTGGCAAGAAGAAGTGGAACGTGCTCGTCAAGGCCAGAGAGATGCTGAGAGAAAGCTGTCTTCTATGGAGGCAAGTTTCTCTGGGATTTTACTTTTAGCACCCCGAGTGCATTTTTCCTCGGAATCTAATCTCAAGTTTTAATGTTTGATATTCAGTAAATTCCAAAATGAATAACTAATTGCTGATTTGATATTGCAGGCTGAAGTTCAAAAAATGAGAGTGGAAATGGCTGCCATGAAAAGGGATGCGGAGCATTATTCACGGCAGGTATTTGAAATTAGTTCAAAACATGAATTTATATCGTTTACGTTGACACGTAAATTTATACTGACACGTACATTAAAATGTCAAAACGTAGACGGACTGAAAAGGTGCATAAAATAAGCATGTGAGATAATAGTTTGACCCGACTCGTTTTCGATAATATTTACCCGAAACGTGAATTTATACCGACATGTACATAAAAACTTGGTTTAAAAAAGCGCGTCTTAAGCGCAAAGCGACCCTAGGCGCAAAGAGCTGCGCCTTGTGTGACATATGGCGAGCTCTGTACAAAAAGGGCACAAAAAAGCGAGCTTTTTTGGAAAAAAATCCCACTAAGGCCCACCCTTTTTTGTACAGAAGGTGTTTTTGTGCTTTAAAGTGTTATATGTAGCTAAAATGGTTGTACATTAAGTGATTTATACATTGAAACATATATAAACCTTATTTATCACTGTATTTTGGGTAAGGGAGGCTAAAAGCCTATAGGATACATATAAAAAATATATAAGAACCTTGCGCCTCACGTACGAAAAGCCTGCTGCTTTTGCGATTTGCGCTTTGATTTTAGACCTTGTCGCTTTTGTGCGCTTCACGCTTTTTTAAACCAAACATAAAAATAACCATGTAAGATAAAAGTTTTTTCTTTCAAGCTAAAGAATGAAAATACGGGGGTAGATTTGAAAAGTTGAAACTTAAGGGGGGTGAAAATGACATTTTATAAAGTTTTTAAAAAATGTGAGTGTAAATGTCAATTTAGAAACTTTAGGGGATTTTTTGTCAAGTTTGAAACCTTAGGGGCAATTATGTCTTTTCATCGAAAGAGCATGTGTATAGAGCTGTAAATAATGAAATCATTCATATAGAGACAACCGAATAAATAAAAAAAATGACTTCTGATTTTCTTGGCTTCCTTTTTTTTCATTAGTGCAACATATTTTACTTATTCAGATATAAGTTTTTGGCTTTTTGGCATGTGGCGACAAATTAGATTGATAGTGCTACTGTGCAGGAACATATGGAACTGGAGAAACGGTACCGGGAGCTTACAGATTTGTTGGTAAGTTAACAGTTGTAGTCTCCCGGTGATGAATATTCACTTTATAAATGATGACTTGCTTTGACAATATGCATGATCAGTATTACAAGCAAACACAGTTGGAAGCAATGACAAGCGAAAAGGCGGCAGCAGAGTTCCAATTAGAAAAGGAGATGAAGCGTATTAAAGAAGCTCAGGTTCATTATTGTTTCTATTCATTGTGTATATTTTTTTATATATGCGAAGGTGAATATAATGGGCGGGTCAGGCGATTGGGTAACACGTCAAAAAGGATTTGATTCAAAACGAGTTAAAAAAATCACTTTTAGCACAACACATGTGCCAGATTGGCCCCTGAAACACTTTGTTCTCCGTTTCAAGCTAATTAAAGTAATAAATGCTTTTATTATGCCTAACAATGAAATACTAACGATTTAAGAGGTAGTATGTGTTAGAAAGACATTAAGAAACTTTGACCTGTTGACCAGGTAGAAGTAGAAAGAAGCAGAGTCCCTCGACGCACATCAGCAAGTTGGGAACGGGAAGAAGACACCGACATGAAAGCCCTTGAGTATGTTGCTTTCCTCTTCCTTTTTCTTACGAACATATTAAAATCATTGTCTATTTGTTCTACCAGAGTGTAAGTGTTCCTGTTTATCGACATTATATTTCCAATTAGCAAATGGTGATGTAAATCAAGTGTTTCACATTGAAGAAGTGTCACTGATTACATGTGTGAAATTCGTGCGGCATGTCTTTTACTGTAAAATTTTTTTTGTATTATATACATTTGTTTTTTTTGTAGTAAAAATTTAATTTTAAATTTTAATATATTAATTTGCGAAAAAAATCGGATTGAACGGGTCATCTTAGGGTCAATTCGTGAATATTTGGGTTGTGTTCAGGTTCATATGTATAACACGATTTTCGGGTTCGTCTAAAGTTTTCGGGTTCGGGTCGGGGTGAACCCATGAACACGACCCGTTTTGCACCCTTAGTAAAAATTGCCTTTTCTTTTTCCTCATAAGCTGTCAAGTGAATGTTAATACAGTTTATTCCACTTTATGTATTGATGCATGATCATAATACAAATATCCTTTCATTTAATGTAATCCTGTTTCTTTTTACCTAAATATTGAATAAATTTGAATGCTTGATAACATAATAAATTGCAGGCCTCTTCCCTTTCATCACCGCCACTTGGTTGGGGCAAGCATACAGGTAACTTAGTTCCATTACCATTGATACCCTTTCTTTTCGTTACTTCTTGCTCATTTTAATTAATGCATATACGATACAATTTCAGCTTCAGAAGGCTGCAAAAATTTTAGACTCTGGTGCTGTCAGGGCTATGAGGTTTCTATGGCGATATCCTTTTGCACGAATTTTCCTCGTCTTTTACATGGTAACAACATTGTTCCCGTTTTTTGTGTTGCTTTGTGGGACAGTTACATATATCACTCTTAAAACTTGCTATGATGCGATATTTACCCAACAAAAAATCATAATATAGAATGTACCCATTTACAAATTTATGACATTTATACCCTTCCCTTAAAATTTGCATTAGGATGTGAGATTCTGGAGCGTAAGGACAACAAAAGGGTGTAATGGTCGTATCATAAGTTGTATTTGATAAATGGGTAAATATGAAAAAGAATTGTTTAAATAACAAAAAATCAAATTCCAACCTTTTTTTACCATGTTGTGATTGTTTGGGAGACAACTTATAATGATACGCAGGTATTCGTGCACCTCTTTATGATGTATCTGCTGCATCGGCTTCAGGTATCCCAGTCACGCTTTTATGTTTCAGATTTTATTGATCCGAATTCCGAACTAGTTTTGCAAGGCTTCTTGTTGCTTACGTTGATTAAAAAAAATTAAACCAGAAGATTTTGAAACTAAAAAGATAGAACATGACTAAAGTTGAATTTATAAAATCAACCATAATGATTAAAAGACGTACTTTTTCTTTTTCCGCAACGAGCAGGAGCAAGCAGATACCATGTCATCAAGAGAAATTGCTAAATCTATGGGCCTTGGGAATCATACCTTACCCTGATAAGTTTCTTTAGCATCTCAACAATGCCATTTAAATTGCATATTTTCGGTTTTTTAAGTGCAGCCCCATATGTTATAATAACTGAATTACCTATATTTCTGTTATCCCCCTTGGTTTTCAAAATCGGGATTTGAAAGGGTTAGTGAATACAAGTGCAGGAATTTGAATTTTTTTCTTTTCATTTACCAATGCCTTTGATGCGCATATGGAGTCAGCTTTTAGTTGTTGATGTAACTATATATAACTTTAATTTGTTCTAATGTCAAATGAATTGTTCATGCTTCTGTTTTGGTTCGTGTCCGGGAGAATGACCAACTGGCGAATAATATTCCATACTGACAACTTAACCAATGACACTTCGAACTTTTACTTTCGTTGACAAGGGCAAACTCACTCGTATAGTTATGATGGTTTTACTTTCGCTGACAAGGACAAACCCACTCATACTTAGCAAACCTTTCTTAAGTTCACTCTAGGGTGAATACTCTACGAGTCTATGTTACAACTCATGGCTCACAAAAACGAACTAACTATGAGATTGTTCTTGCCATCGTATTATCCGTAGAACAATCCCCGACCGTGTTCTGACAACTTGTTTTCTCACATGCCACCTTACGGATGACTTGGTCCATGATGAAAAGGACTTAAGAGAATAACACTCAAATGTCATACAAGAGCTAGAATTACTTCAGCAACTAATGCTAAACCTTCAACAATGCTTCCCAGGAATGTAAAAAGTATCCACCTCTCATCACTTTGATCATTTTAGTTCTATGAACTTTTATGCATTTTAATAACATATAAAACAAACAAATTAGTAATGTGAACATATAAATTGATTAGTGTAAAATTATAAAAATAATTTAACAAAACGGTCAATGAACATCAATAAACTAGTTATTGTTGTGAAACTCTCACTTTAATACAGACATTATACGGCCATTACTCCATTAGTACCACAATCATGCTTGTATATCACTGCATATGTTGTACATGTAAAGCAAATCTTGTAATGGAATGAACAATGTTTCTCTCTTGTTTCTTTACACGTTATCATGCACGATAGTCTCTCCATTAACAAAGCCCTTTTCCCCAACATCGCCGTCCACTCTGTTTGCTCGTCTATCAACGTCAAGCGCCTAAACTGAAGTCGACGCACCAATGCACGCCACCACCATCTCCAATCACGCTTTCTTTGAGATCAGATCTGTTTTTCATCATCTGGATCTCCATCTAAGTCAATTTTCTGGCATAAACGCTTATGGCTACGAGAAGAATATGTTACGGTACAAGTTCTTGCTTTACAAAAAAAAAAAAATAAGTTCCACGTCTTATTTTTCAGATTGATTCTACTATTCAGGCACTATCTAATCCTTCTTAAATTATTCTTTGCATGCATATCTTGTTGGAAGTAATCGGAAACTGAGAATAATTATATATTAGTCCTTCAGTTCCGTTTTAGGATAGGAAGAAGATAATAAGTTTCAGGATAGGAAGAAGAGCTGAAGGATGGTTGGAATATGATTCGTCACGCAGGAACATGAATAGAAGGCTACACTACCCCCTCAATGATTTGTGGTGGTTGGCGTGGATTGAACTGAGATTACCATGGACCACCTTTTCCATCCTAGATTTTGACACTTAAAAAAATACATTAAAATAATAAAGAGGATAGTGGTTCAGGTCATGACTACACCTTTAGGGTAGTGGTTTTAGATGATAGATTAGAGGTGGGTGACATGGCGCCTATGCGAAGGGTCATAGCAGTCATGAGGGTCATGACCACACGCTTTTAATTTCGGTCAAGGATCATGACCACTTACGTTTGTGAATACTGTTTCTTGTGTATTAATATTTTGAGGATTCATTGGCGTTAAGAAGATATAGTCAAGAATTTCTATCAAAATATTCATTCTTTTAAATAAAGTTTGTTATGTAAAATAAGTTTCTAAGACCATCCATAATGGTTAATGCCTCCTAATCGACATTTTCCGTCACATCAACATTATAATATCCTTTAAAAATATTGTAATGGTTAATGTCCTTAATGCCCTCATTCCACGTCATAAACATGCACATGATTTTGTTGCTTTCCATTAGACTGTCTAGTGCGCCACACACACAACCACACGTGAGATGATGTGTCCCACTTTTCACACATGCCTCCACGACGTGATGGTGAGACATGAGGTTTCTTAGGCTGAAACCAAACAAATATATTTTCTATAATTTTTTTAATCAACAATTAGTTATCACGTCAACTAATTATTTGTTAATAATTTGTACTTGTTAATTTTAAAAAATAATTACACAATATTGTCTAATTTTTATAAACATTTTGTTATAAATTTTATTAAAAATTGACATGGTTTCAATATAAGTATTTTTGAGTCTCCTAAACGGCTTTGACACGTAATTGCATTGATAATTTTAATAGTATATATTTACACACTTCAGCTATCCAAAAATGCCAAATATATTGTTTTTGTATTTACCAAGGTTTTAAAAACCGGTAAACCGGCCGGTTAAACCGAATGCCGGAAGCTTGGCAGGCACAAATTATAACGGTAAACTGAGAAAACGGCAAAGAAGTTGTACCACCGACAACTTGGGTTGAATCGGTATACGATAACAGTTTATACCAGGCCAAAGATTAAAAATTTTTAACTTTTAATTTTTATGGGCCTAAAACAGGTGACGATTTACCTTCTTAGGGGTTGAGGATGTAACAACTCGTAAAATTCGTGTTCGGTAATATACCGACACGTGTACATGCCCTCGGATAATACCTCAAATGAGTTAGCCACTCAACTAACCTTAAAAATGTCCAAAATTCAAATTTTTATTTAAAACTAACCGTAACCTACGGTCTGTAGCTGCTGAAGCAAGATTACATTGACCGTAAACTACAGTCTGTCGACCGTAGCCTACGGCAAGACTCAAAAACCTGTATTTTTCCTTGTTCTAACTTTCAGCAAAGGCCCCTAGACTTTGTTATTTTCATATTTCTTGATTTACTAAGCCACCTTTAGACCCGAACGTCTCTCGGTTGAGACGATATCTTTTGATTTACCATCCTTGAGCATTCCACATCATCACCGAACATTTAACCTTACCAGTTTGGGTAATTTAACTCATGAAACCATAAGTATTCATATCTTTCACGTTTAAGCTACTAAACACTTATAAGTCGTAAGAGCACCTAGTATGACACCCGTTGACGTTCGGTTATTCATACTCTTCTTCAATACATCTCGTGTTGAACGAAAATACCAAGTTGTATCATTATGTCATTGAATATAAGTCAAGGGACAATTCGTGACAATCCACAAAACTATTTTTGAGGGACTAAAAGTGTAAAAACCCCAAAATTCTATCAAGATGCCACCTCTCTTGCAAAATGCCACACTCTTGCAACTCTTGACACCTTGCTAGACACTTGTGAAGATCCTACAACACCTCTAACACCTGGCTTCATCTTCACACACCTTCTTGCACTATAAATAGCCACTTAGTTCACCTGATTTCCTTGCTCATTCATTCTTTCTCGTCTCTATTACACTCTTGGTAGTTCCTGACCATTTAGGAGCTTCCCTTTGAGTTCTAAGTTTCCCTTGGGTCACTTGTAAGTGTTCCATCTCTGCCCTTTTCTTTTTATAGGCTTTTAATAGCCAAAAGTCAAGCATTTTTTACAAATGCCTTGACTTTCGGTTAAGACCATTATTGTTCAAAATGAACATGACTAAGTGATCGTAATTAGGAAGGTATTAATCCATTAAAAGGGCACCTCCTAAAGATCACGTTTACTAGGTCAATTGACGGGTCAAATTTATGTTTTAAAAGTCAAACGGGTCAGATTTCATAAATATTATAATGTGAGTTTATATATGTTATAAACATGTTTTTGACACTTAAACACACTGGCAATAATTATTAGAACATGTGGGAACATGTTCGATCCGTCAATTTCAGTCCTAGGGACGGTTCGCAACCGAAAGTCGCGAAGTTTGACGTCTGCTTTGACTTTCGATTCGACCCGACTTAGCTTAGTTAACTTCTAACTTATAGTTGCATTATGATCTTAATACAATGTAGCATAACCCTCTGAGGTTATATTACTTGATCATAATCATAACATGAGTTTATGCATAAGTTCCGCTAAAATGTCAATTTTGACTAAAATGCTCTTTTTTACATAAAACAAGGTTTTTTTAATCAACAATGAACTCGCAAATGAATTATCTACTGATATGTTAATGTAATTAACATATTATGATGTTAATATTCTGATCATAAACTAATTTTAGTATAATATCATAAACTATGCTTTTAAAAGACCAAAATGCCCTTTCGGTGCATAGTTTGGTCTTAAACCATAAATCACACTTATGTGTGACTTCTTACTGATAAAATATCACAAAATAAGTATTTTTTTTCCAGAATGTTTATGATCATAACATCAGAATACATGCAAGTTCCTTTTATACGACATATAATGGTCCAAAACGCCTTATAAGGCGTAGTTTCGTTTTAAAACCTCAACGGGCATATAAGTTGATATCCTACTGATATTACAACTTATTTAAAGTATAATGACATATAGAACTTGTTCATAACTCATCCGGTTACCCGTATCGCTTATATGCGTACGGTTAAGTACATGTAACTAGTTTACGAAAATTAACCGAAATGGGTTTAACATTATCATTTTAATCACAAAATCCAGAATGCTTATGGTTTACCCATATATACAAGTCATAATACTTGTTGGGTTTAAACTACATTCTATCCGGTCATCGCTTAATCTAGCGTATCGTACCATTTTTGATCCTTTAAGCTAGTCGGTCTAAGTCTATGACTTAAATAAGACCGTTAGCATTTTAATTGGTTAACTTATGCCGTAATCCAGACTAGAGCCTTCTAGTAAATGCTATCTGTACTTATTTCATTTTGATTACGGTTGAGATATTAAATCTTGCATTTTAAATCAAGACTAGCTCAATTAAATACTCTTGACTTATTTCCCCTATACGGGCTTGGGTTACATTAAATCATTATCGCTTGGTCGGAAATGGGATCAATCGAATGCCGGATTGTGGCTAGTAAATCCGCATATTCCGTTTTGATCAGTTTTGTTTGATAACTTAAACATTGGGGGTTAACGACCGTGTCCTGGATATCCTTGGCTCATTACATTAGTTAATGGCCACGACCAAAGCACGAGGCGTAGGCATACACCTGACAGATGCGAGTGCTAAATTATTTTTACCCACAAGTTGGGGATAACTCCTTCGTAGGTTCATAAGTGGTGTGTACGTTAATCATGTCTCGGTCTCTGTACTGGGCCCCATATGTATGGACAAACATATAAAGCTGTTAACAAGGTTACAAGGCTGACGTTCCCAAGTTATAAAAGATTTTTCGTGCCCTGTGCACTTAAATCCATTTGTGAAATATTTTCAAAACGAGTCAGTTTGGTGTACTTACCAGCGAAAGCTGACGTATTTTCAAAAGACTAAGTTGCAGGTACAATACGAAATAGGCTGGAAGCTGCTTGGTAGTGATTTAAGAGGATCTTGCAAATCCTTAGATCTACCCAAAGTTTGTGTCACATTTTGGTATATTATACGATCCGCCTGTGGATCTTTCATTACAAGCCGTCTGCATATTATTTTCGCACTTTGAACAATTGGTTTGTAATTGTAATTTAAACTTCAAGACTTCCGCTATGCTGTGTTAATTTACTATGATGATATCAACTTACGTCACGATATTTCCCACCCGAGCCCACCGGTGTTTGTTTGGAAATACGGGGTTTGACAGGTTGGTATCAGAGCCAACGTTTGAGAGAATTAAACACTAGCATTTTGTGTTTAATCTCAAACTTTCACAATAGCACATTCCTTAGACTTCTGAGTCTAGGCTTTGACCTAGGATTACTCATCTCATCATTAAGTTATTATTATTGTTTTAACTTGATTTAAATAGGAAAATGCCACCAAAATTTAGAGGACAAAGTGGAAGAGGAAAAGGTCCAATGAGGGGACCACCATCGGGGCGCATCCCTTCATAACCTTACAACTCAGATTCCTACCAAGATTCAGGAGATTCGTCTCCTTGGCAATCAGCGAGACACTCTATCTCTCATAGATACTCGCCCCCACATTCTCAAAATTCTTACCACTCTCACCACTCTCACCACTCCCACTCCTATCATTCACACCTCTCTCAACATTCCCATCATTCTCATTCACACTCTTACCATGAAAAATTTAACCCTAACCACTATTTTAACACCCCCTAGCTGATCAGAATCAGTTGGATCAACCAAACCCCATGGACGAGGACTCTGACCCGGAGATGCCACCGTCAGGATCGCATGGACACCCTATCAAATCTCTACCGATTCTAATTCTTACGCTGGATCACCATATCAAGGTCCTAACGAATGGGACCAATATTGGAGCCAATTCACTTTTGCTAACACACATTCACACCACTCTCCAACACCTCTTACACAAGAAGACGTTCAAATGGAACCGGTGGAACAACCTCAGCCACACCTAAGCCACCAAGGAGGAAGCGTGGAGCATGTATGTCGGTACGTGCGGGATAACGGTCGGGTTTGCTACCACCATTTCCCAAAACTTACCCTACCATTCACGAGGACCCACAAATGGGTGGACCCTCCAATACTTCACCTATGGTGGAATTGACACACCACCATCGGTTTTTAATAACCCTATTCCTACATATCCGGATATATCTGGATATGATCATTTTAACCCATCTACGCCGGTAAATTACCAGGGACTATCACATGATCCTTATATGCAAGCGGTCATGCATAATGCACTTTACCGGTCTCCTTTCCCACCTGCTTATCCACCTACTAGATACCTAAGTTATGGGTACCAGTATCCTGTTGTACCTCAACCACAACCACAACCTCCGCCATCTCTTGAGGCCATTAATGAGGCCTTGGAGCGAAGGGAGGAAATGCAACAACAAGCGGAGAAAACGGAGAAGAAGACGAATAAATTCTTCAAGAAGCTCTCCAAGTTGGTTAAGGGAAAGGACGAGTAAAGTCTCTTCTATTATTATGTTATTTCTTTAGTCCTTGCGTGGACAAGTTATTTCTTTTAGTCCTTGCATGGACAATAAGTTTTATTTATTTATTTCAAGTATTGTAATTTCTATTGTCATTTAATGAAATATTTTGGAATATATATATATATATATATATATATATATATATGTGTGTGTGTGTGTGTGTGTGTGTGTACTCAGCCTCTTCAAGCGATCGTCTCGATTTTACTCAAACTTTATGATCAGCTATATAATTCCAAAATATCTTAATGGTTTTTATTAGCCAAATGGCAAAGTCCATATTAATTGGCCAAATCATAAATGATAGTTAAGGATGAATAGCCTTCTATCATGATAGTTAAGGAAGAATTATCCTTCTATCCAGATGTGGTGGACTATGTTCAAGCCTCCAAATCATTAAGGACAATGCGACCGTGACTATTAATCGACCATTAGGATAATATGTGTTAACATTTAAGTAATGTTAATACTCTTGGTAGTGTGACTTGAAGAACCACACTAGTCGTCTAGGTAATGGACTACGTCCTAACTTTATATAGCCTATGTGATCAAATTTGATCCCGGCTAATATCATCAATGCGGTGATAATAATTAAACATCCATTAGTGATGTAGTGCCTACGGGCCATAATTAAACATCCATTAGTGATGTAGTACCTAGGGCCATAATTAAACATCCATTAGTGATGTAGTGCCTATGGGCCATGATTAAACATCCATTAGTGATGTATTGTCTACGGACCATGATTAAATATCCATTAGTGATGTAGATACTACAAGCCATAATTAAACATCCATTAGTGATGTAGAGCCCATGGGCCATGGATAAACATCCAATAGTGATGTAGTGTATACGGACCATGATTAAACATCAATTAGTGATGATTTGCCTTCATGCAATATTATATTGTCAATTAAGACAATGCTCAAGCCTCATAGTCTATATGATCAATAAGATCATGTCTAATATCATCAATGCGATAATTATCTATCTTAACATCTAGGAGATGTTAATTGATTTATTATATTATTTTGACTACGGGCCAAGTTATAATTGTCAAATATGACAATGACAGTTGTGGTTAATATGACCCTCTGCCCAAAATTATGTCCATAGTGACAGGCCAATGTGCCGTATTCTTTATGTCCTTAGTGACATGCCATTGTGCTGTATTTTTATATGTCCTTAGTGACCGGCCAATGTGCCGTATTTTTATGTGTCCATAGTGACAGGTCTATGTGCCGTAACAGTAAATCCATAGTGACGGGTCTTAGTGACATAATTTACATCCTTAAGTGACAAGCCAATGTGTTGTAACTTTATATCCTTAGGGATAAGGCCTATGAGCCAAATTTTAAATGTCCTACGAGACAAGCCTATGAGCTATTTATAATTGTCATATGACAATGGCAGTTGTGACAATAAGATCCACTATCTAAAATATATATGGACTATGTCCAAATTGTAATTTGCCTTTGATAGTCCTTTTGAGACCTAGGCCAAATATAGATAATATTCATTTAAAATGTTAAGCCTGACAGTTGTGATTCTATGCACATTGGTTCAAATAGGCAATGGATTTATATATCCAAACTTTACAGCCTATATGGTTATTAATACCATGGCTAATGTAAATTTAATTTGGTATTTAGTACCCAAACATCAGAGATGGCTAACTCAGATGAGGCGCAAAGTAGTCGCCATGATAATAGTACTGACAAAGCTGAAAATATAGCCATCAATAATGATGATTTCCAAGCTCGCATTGATGCAGCTGTTGGAAAAGGCCATGGAAAATTTTAAGGAAGTGAGCGCTACTCACTCCAAACCTTTATCTATTCCACCATCATCAGCTCGAAAAGAGAGTTAGGTTCACTCTTCAAATGCGAGGAGTGAACCAAAGAAACTAGAATTTAATGATAGGTCCCCTACTTCTAAAGACGGATGTACCTATAAATACTTTGTCTCCTGCAAGCCCTGAGATTTTAATGGAGAAAGGGGAGCAGTAGAAGCCTTGAGATGGCTTGATGAAATAGAGACGATAGTGGACACCAGCGGTTGACGCTGATAAGGATGTGGTAAAGTATGTATCCCAATCCTTCAAAGGTGATGCCCTAATTTGGTGGAAGACAATGGTTCAATCAACAGGTAAAGTACACCTGTATAACTTGGAGTGGTCCAAGTTTGTTGACCTTGTCAAGAGACGTACTGCCTACCTCATGAGGTGGAGAAGATAGAGTCAGATTTTCTGACTCTTACAATGAAATATATGGACTGTCGGTAGTATGTTTCTGACTTCAACTCTCTATCTAGATTAGTCTCCTATCTAATCACTCCTGAACCCAAACGCATTGCGCGTTTTATTAATGGGTTAGCGCTCGAGATTAAGGGCATGGTGAAGATTGCTCAGCCAAGTACCTATAGGTCTGCTGTTGACCTATCTCTCACTCTCACCTTAGACTTGGTGAGGCAAAAGTCAGTTAGAACTGAGACTGACGGGAAAAAGGAAACGGGAGGATGATAACTCCCAAAAGTTTAAAAAGAGAGGAAATTTTGGGTTCAAGAAGAACCAGCACACGCCTAATGATAGACCTCTGTGCAAGACCTGTAACTACAGGCATTGGGGACAATGCAATGCTGACCCATAGCAAACCATGTGGAATTTGCAAAAGGAAAGGGCATGAGACCCTAGAGTGCAAAAAATCTTAAGGATGCAGTCTGTTACGGCTGTAATTAGAAAGGGCATATTCAGCCTAACTGCCCTAAGAACCCCAGAAGTAACGATGCAAAGCCTTGAGAGGCTAAGAAAGGAAATGCTCGTGCCTTTCAGATGAATGCCAGAGAGGCTGTTAATGACAACAACGTCATAACAAGTACATTCCTCATTAATGACGTATATGCTAGAGTTCTCTTTGATTCGGGTGCGGATAAGTCATTTGTGGACTATAAGTTAAGCAAACTATTAAACTTACCCATAAGAACCCTAGACATAACTTATGAAGTAGAACTTGCTGACGGAACCTTAGAAACAACGTCTTCTATTCTTGATGGATGTTTTATATCCATTAAGAATCATTCAATTCCTATTTCTCTTCTGCCAATGAAATTGGCAGGGTTCGATGTAGTCTTAGGCATGGATTGGTTGTCTCATAACCAAGCCCGCATTTCCTGTGATAAGAAACTCATCGAAATTAAAACCCCACCTGGTGAAATGCTCACCATATTTGGAGATTCACACTATGGATTGCCAGACAAAGTGTCATTATTTAAGGCATCCGAGTGTCTAGGTAAAGGTTGTGTCATATACATGGCACAAGTAACTATTAATGAGCTAAAGCCAAAGATTGAAGACCTTTCATTTATCTCAGAATATCCCGATGTTTTCCCTGAAGAATTACCAGGTCTACCTCCAGATAGGAAAGTGGAGTTTAGGATTGACATCCTACCAGGAGCAACACCTGTTGCTAGAGCTCCATATCGGCTAACACCGACGAAAATGAAGGAATTGAGAATACAATTAGATGAACTTTTAGAAAAAGGTTTCATCTAGCCTAGTTCCTCACCTTGGGGAGCTCCTATCCTTTTTGTTAAGAAAAAGGACAATTCAATGCGGATGTGCATTGATTTCCGTGAACTAAACAAGATAACAATCAAGAATCGTTATCCTTTGCCCAGGATCGATGACTTGTTCGATCAACTCTAAGGGGCTAGTTACTTCTCTAAGATCGACTTAAGATCAGCATATCATCAACTAAAGGTTAGAAGTGAGGATGTTCCCAAGACTGCATTTAGGACTCGTTATGGCCATTATGAATTTCTGGTGATGCCTTTTGGGCTCACAAATGCACCTGCAACATTCATGGATCTCATGAATGGAGTCCGCAAGCTGTATCTAGATAAGTTTGCCATTGTCTTCATAGACGACATACTTATCTACTCTCGTAATCAAGATGATCACGAGAAACATCTTTGGTGCATCTTAGAATTGCTAAGACAAGAGAAGCTTTATGCTAAGTTCTCTAAGCGCGAGTTTTGGCTTAGAGAAGTCCAGTTTCTTGGACATGTAGTAAGCGAGCGTCGTATCCAAGTGGATCCGCTAAGATTGAAGCCATAATGAATTGGGAAGTACCCAAAACTCCATCGGAGATTCGTAGTTTCTTAGGATTGACCAGTTATTATAGGAGGTTTATTGAGAACTTTTCAAGGATAGCCACTCCTTTAACTAACTTGACCCGTAAGATGTCAAGTTTGACTGGGGTCCAAAACAACAAGAATCTTTTAAAATTCTAAAACACAAGTTGAGCAATGCTCCTGTGTTATCTCTACCTGTGTTATCTCTATCTCTACATTTGCGTGGGCTGTGTGCTAATGCAAAAAGGCAAAGTGATTGCTTATGCATCACTACAATTAAAGGTGCACGAAAGAAATTACACCACCCATGACTTGGAATTGGGTGCTGTTGATTTTCACTTAAGCTATGGAGACATTACTTATGTGGCACAAAGTGTATTATATACACTGACCATAAGAATCTCCAACATTTGTTCAATCAAAAGGACTTGAACACGCGACAATGCTGTTGGATGGAAACACTTAATGATTATGATTGCGAAATTCGCTATCATCCCGACAAAGCAAATGTCATTGCTGACGCCTTAAGTCGCAAGGAAAGAGTTAAGCCTATTAGGATTAACGCTAAGAGCATTGAGCTAAAAAATAGTTTAAATGAGAAACTATTAGATGCGCAAAAGAAAGCTCTATTAGAAGCTAATATTCTTAATGAAGGATTAGGTAGGACTGTTGATCAGCTAATGCCTAGAAGAGATGGAATCCTTAGATTTAATGGCAGAATCTTGGTTCTAATCTTTGGAGGACTTAGAGATCTAATCCTCCAGAAAGCGCATAATTCAAGATACTCAGTTCACCCGGGTGGTGACAAGATGTATCAAGATTTGAAAAAGAATTATTGGTGGATGGATTTGAAGAAATCCATAGCCACTTATGTAGCTAAGTGTCTGATGTGTTTGCATGTTAAAGCCGAACATCAGAAATCGCCAGGTCTTCTACAACAGCTTGAGATTCCTACTTGGAAATGGCAAATGGTAACTATGGATTTAAGTACCAAGTAACCTAAGACCAAATGTGGCAATGACATGATTTGGGTCATTGTGGACAGGCTGACTAAGTCATGTTAGGACGTTTTGAGACCGTTGATACTTGAGTAAAATAGTTTAGAGCTGGTTTTGTAATAGTTAGTAAAGCTAGAAGGGCCAAAAGTGTATTTTGTGATATTTGTAACAGGGCGGCGTATTTAAGTTCCCAACGTATTTAATAAATACGTTGGGTAGTCAGTTTGTTTATATATGCTTATGAATGGAAACCCTAGTCCAAGGTTCTTGGACAGATTTTGGTGATTGATCTTGTGTTGTGCTTGTTGTTCTTGTGCTTAATCCGAAATATCCAGGTGCATTTAGTGAATATATCATTTGGGATTCCATATACAACACTTGTTGTTTGATCCATACAAGAATCTTCATCTTCATCTTTTGGTTTTTCTTAACTTCTACACATTCAAACAACTAATCTATAGTTCTTTGGATGATAATACTCAACCACTGTGATCCGAATCAGGTTTGGAACTCACAATTTGGTATCAGAGCCTTTGTGCTCTTGATTGTTTGAGTTTTTGTTAAGATTTTTCAAGTTTTGAAGATTTTTCAAAAGTTTTCAAAGTATAAGGTTTTTCATATTTTTGACCTTAAAATGGCTTGATCTGGTGTGTTTAATCATTGGGTTGTTGTTAATCAATGTTTTGGTAAATATTTGGTCATTTTGGTACAAAGAAACATGGATTTTGAGTCGTTTTTGGGTGATTAGAGGGTTTTTGTTCGTACTTAAACCCTGCTGGCGTATTTATCTTTGAAGGCAGCGTAGATAAACTTGAATATTGCGTTTTTAATCTTGAAGATCGCGCAACTAACAAATACGTTGGGTTAACACTAGCAGATTTGTTGATTTCAGGCAATATAGTGCCAGCGTATTTAATCGAAGGCAACTTCGAAGTCAGTGATAAAAATCCTCAGCGATTTTATCACGGTGATCGGCAAATTTAGCCAAACTCACGTTTGTTTTGCGTGTTTCAGTGGATTTAGCTATTGCCGCAGGGTACCGTCGCCAAGCATCTCCAACATATTTGTTTTTCTTGCAGCGTATTTGTTAACTGATCTCTTTGTTCCGGCGCATTTGTTCTCTGATCAACCAAGATGTCTCTCAATCAACTTAACCCAATAGCCCAAGCCGAATTGGAGACAGGAACAGCTACGAGACCTCCCAAGTTAAAAGGATCTGAGGGCTTCAGTAGTTGGAAGAATCGAATCAAAGCGTTCTTTGAGTATACTGGCTATACTCAGTGGATGTCTGTCACAGTGGATCCACACATTCCTATGATAATCCGCAACGATGCTCGAACTATCAACGAAGACCCTTCAACATTCACCGAAGAAGACAAAACTCTCATCCAACGTGATCGCAGGCTCATGCTGCTCTGACAATGGCTCTGTCTAAGGACGACAACAATCTGTTCGAAGAATACACTTCAGCTCATGAACTGTGGTTGGACCTTATTGATCACTATGAAGGAAATGAGGAGTTGATGGATAACAAGAGAGATATGGTTAAAAAAGAATACGACATGTTCGGGAGTGTTCGTGGTGAAAGCTTGTCAGATCATATCAGTCGATTTCTAGGAGTGCTGACAAAAATGAAGAAAGTAGGCAATCCTGTTGCAAACCATGCCTCCATCAAGAAGCTTCTGGACTCTTCCCAAAATAATGGAGCCTAAAATGTATGATGATCAAAAGAACCTTCTTAACCAGCACTACTCCTATCACACTTTCAGAACTGATCAACACTCTGAAAGCCTTTGAAATGGATGTACTCAAGAGAGAAATGAACCAAGCAAGATACTCTCAGAAATTTACTAAATCCACTGCTGCAACTTCTGCTCCAAAAAATATGGCTTTCCTTACTCCCATAACCTCCTGTGGTTCGAATCCTCAAAGTGCTAACGCATCTTATCCTAATGCTTCGCGAGCTCTGCAAAGGCCTCATCATCTAACGAGAAGACTATTGTGGCTGGTGATGCTCAAGCTCTCAAGATATCCACCGAACATGTTGCTTTGTTTAACACCTTTCTGAGTAGCTATGAAGCTCTCATGTCAGGTGAGATAAAAAGGGATTTTCTCACTGCTGAAGACATGTATCAGGTAGATCCGGATGATATGGAGGAGATGGACTTGAAGTGGAAAATGGCGATGATCACCCTTCGATTAAAGAAGTTTCAAGACAAAATAGGAAAAAGACTAGCGCTCGGAAAAGCTGGTTTTGACAAGTTCAAGCTAAGATGCTACAACTATAAGAATCTGGGTCACTTCAAGAGGGAGTGCCCACTGTTGAAGAATGAAAATGTTGAACTCGTTCCGATAAGAAGGCCAATAGCTATCGAAGGGAGTGATAGTGTTGCTAATAATAACCCAAAAGCTTTAGTGGTGGAAGACTACAACTGGGTAGAAGAAATAGTGTTGCAAAAGGAGAAGTCAACAAAGCTCTCATGGCAAAAATCTCTACCGCATTTGTCACGTCTTCATTAAATTCCGTGGAGAAGCAAACCGCTAGAATTCCCAAGGATGACAAAGGTTTAAAAAGCATAATCAATCCTACTGAAACGATCTCAGAAAAGGGAAAGCAGGAGGCTGAGAAGACTGATCCTAGAAAGACAGCCCAAGGAACAACCAGCCACAACAAGAGTGAGAAAGCTGAAAATTCTACAGCCGCCATGAAAGTAGAGTCTGCAAAAGACACAGAGGATAAGGATTTGGTAAATAGCATACCGTATGAATTTAAAGCAAAGTTGTGCTCCCAACCATGTTTGAACGTCGTGGCACATTACAAATCACTCAATCGTGATCTGATTAAAGAAAAAGAAAAAGTTTTGAAACTTAATCAAGAATTGAAAGAAAACGAAGTTGCATATCAAAGAAAGTTGAACTCAACTTTGGCTGAGATGCAAACTTTAAAAGAATTCGTTTTTAGAAAAGATTTGACCGAAAAATTAGAAAAATCTCAAAATGAAAATAACAAATTGCAAATCACTATTGATAAATGGAAAGTTAGTCAAAAGGCACTGGTTAATATTGAAAATTGCAAACGACCGACATTCGTGAAGGATGGAATTGGATACAAGGATAAGCTCGGAAACGAAAGAAAAAGCTTTCCTACTCCGCACAGCAAAAATTATGTACCTATGCCATCTCCTTATCCTGAAAATGATTTAATTTGATAAACATGATCTGTTGGATCAAAATGTCTTTTGCTAAAATAAATCATCTATTAAACATCCATTAGTGATGTAGTGCCTACAGGCCATAATTAAACATCCATTAGTGATGTAGTGCCTACGGGCCATAATTGACATCCATTAGTGATGTAGTGCCTATGGGCCATAATTAAACATCCATTAGTGATGTAGTGCCTACGGACCATAATTGACATCCATTAGTGATGTAAGTGCCTACGGGCCATAATTAAACATCCATTAGTGACGTAGTGCCTATGTGTCATAATTAAACATCCATTAGTGATGATTTGCCTTCGAGCAACACTATATTGTCAATTAAGACAACGATAGTTGTAACCTTATGGTTCCCTG
Organism: Scalesia atractyloides; assembly: GCA_947069175.1. Taxonomy (NCBI): domain Eukaryota; kingdom Viridiplantae; phylum Streptophyta; class Magnoliopsida; order Asterales; family Asteraceae; genus Scalesia; species Scalesia atractyloides. The sequence continues at coordinate 34,748,130 of CAMTDV010000020.1, read as the reverse complement.
TCCAAGATGGTGAGCTATGCTTAAGCCTCATAGTCTATATGATCAATGAGATCATGAATAATATCATCAGTGCGATAATTATCTATCTTAACATCTAGGAGATGTTAATTGATTTATTATATTATTTTGACTATGGGCCAAGTTATAATTGTCAAATATGACAATGACAGTTGTGGTTAATATGACCCTCTGCCCAAAATTATGTCCATAGTGACAGGCCAATGTGCGTATTCTTATATGTCCTTAGTGACATGCCATTGTGCTGTAATTTTATGTGTCCTTAGTGACCGGCCAATGTGCCGTATTTTTTTGTGTCCATAGTGACAGGTCTATGTACCGTAATAGTAAATCCATAGTGACGGGTCTTAGTGACATAATTTACATCCTTAAGTGACAAGCCAATGTGTTGTATTTTTATATCCTTAGGGATAAGGCCTATGAGCCAAATTTTAAATGTCCTACGAGACAAGCCTATGAGCTATTTATAATTGTCATATGACAATGGCAGTTGTGACAATAAGATCCACTGTCTAAAATATAAATGGACTATGTCCAAATTGTAATTTGCCTTTGATAGTCCTTTTGAGACCTAGGCCAAATATAGATCACATTCATTTAAAATGTTAAGCCTGACAGTTGTGATTCTATGCACATTGGTTCAAATAGGCAATGGATTTATATATCCAAACTTTACAGCCTATATGGTTATTAATACCATGGCTAATGTAAATTTAATTTGGTATTTAGTACCCAAACATCAGAGATGGCTAACTCAGATGAGGCGCAAAGTAGTCGCCATGATAATAGTACTGATAAAGCTGAAAATATAGCCATCAATAATGATGATTTCCAAGCTCGCATTGATGCAGCTGTTGGAAAAGGCCATGGAAAATTTTAAGGAAGTGAGCGCTACTCACTCCAAACCTTTATCTATTCCACAATCATCAGCTCGAAAAGAGAGTTAGGTTCACTCTTCAAATGTGAGGAGTGAACCAAAGAAACTAGAATTTAATGATAGGTCCCCTACTTCTAAAGACGGATGTATCTATAAATATTTGTCTCCTGCAAGCCCTGAGATTTTAATGGAGAAAGGGGAGCAGTAGAAGCCTTGAGATGACTTGATGAAATGGAGACGATAGTGGACATCATCGTTGCGCTGATAAGGATGTGGTAAAGTATGTATCCCAATCCTTCAAGGGTGATGCCCTAATTTGGTGGAAGACAATGGTTCAATCAACAGGTAAAGTACACCTGTATTACTTGGGGTGGTCCAAGTTTGTTGACCTTGTCAAGAGACGTACTGCCCACCTCATGAGGTGGAGAAGATAGAGTCAGATTTTCTGACTCTTACACCGAAAAATCTGGATTGTCGGAAATATGTTACCTAAACGCATTGCGCGTTTTATATATGGGTTAGCGCCTGAGATTAAAGGCATGGTGAAGGCTGCTCAGCCTACTACTTATAGGTCTGCTGTTGACCTATCTCTCTCTCACCTTGGATTTGGTGAGGCAAAAGTCAGTCAAGACTGAGACTGACGGGAATAGGAAGAGAGAGGATGGTAACTCCTAAATATTTAACAAGATGCATAAGGGGAGATTTGGGTTCAAAAAGAACCAAGATAAGTTGGGTGAGAAACCGACGTGCAAAACTTGCAACCACAGGCACTAGGGACAGTGCAATTCTGACCCACAGGCTAAGCCTTGTGGTATCTGTAAGAAAAGGGGGCATACGACCCTAGAGTGCAAAAGCCTTAAAGATGCAGTCTGTTACGGCTGTAATGAGAAGGGACATATTAAGCCTAACTACCCTAAGAACCCTAGAAGTAACGAAGCAAAGCCTGTAGAGGCTAAGAAAGGAAATGCACATGCCTTCCAGATGAATGCTAAGGAGGCTGTTAATGACAACAACGTCATAACAGGTACATTCCTCATTAATGACGTATATGCTAGAGTTCTTTTTTATTCGGGTGCAGATAAATCATTTGTGGACCATAAGTTTAGTAAACTATTAAATTTACCCATAAGAACACAAGACATAACTTATGAGGTAGAACTTGCTGATGGAACCTTAGAAACAACATCTTCCATTCTTGATGGATGTTTTATATCCATTAAGAATCATTCTATTCCTATCTCTATTCTGTCAATGAAATTAGCGGGGTTTGCTGTAGTCTTAGGCATGGATTGGTTATCCCATAACCAAGCCCGCATTGCTTGTGATAAGTAATTCATCGAAATTAAAACCCCATCTGGTGAAATGCTCACCATTCTTGGAGATTCACACTATGGATTGCCAGAAAAAGTGTCATTATTTAAGGCATCCAAGTGTATGGGGAAAAGTTGTGTCATTTACATGGCACAAGTAACTATTAACGAGCCAAAGCCAAGGATTGAAGACCTTTCAGTTATCTAAGAATATTCCGATATTTCCCCTAAAGAATTACCAGGTCTACCTCCAGATAGACAAGTGGAGTTTAGGATTGACATCCTACCAGGAGCGGCACCTGTTGCAAGAGCTCCGTATCGGTTAGCACCGACATAAATAAAGGAATTTAGAATACAATTAGACGTACTTTTAGAGAAAGGCTTAGTTCCTCACTTTGGGGAGCTCCTATCCTTTTTGTTAAGAAAAAGGACGGTTCAATGAGGATGTGCATTGATTATCGTGAGCTAAATAAGATAACAATCAAGAATCGTTATCCTCTGCCTAGGATCGACGACTTGTTCGATCAACTTCAAGAGGCAGTTACTTCTCTAAGATCGATTTAAGATCAGGATACCATCAACTGAAGGTCAGAAGTGAGGATGTTCCCAAGACTACCTTCAGGACTCGTTATGGCCATTATGAATTATTGGTGATGCCTTTTGGGCTCACAAATGCACCTGCAGCATTCATGGATCTCATGAATGGAGTCCGCAATTCGTATCTAGATAAGTTTGTCACTGTCTTCATAGACGACATACTTATCTACGCTTGTAATCAAGTTGATCACGAGAAACCTCTTCGGTGCATCCTAGAATTGCTAAGACAAGAAAAGCTTTATGCTAAGTTCTCTAAGTGCGAGTTTTGGCTTAGGGAAGTCTAGTTTCTTGGACATGTTGTAAGTGAGCATCGTATCCAAGTGGATCCCGCCAAGATTGAGACCATAATGAATTGGGAAGTACCCAAGACTCCATCGGAGATTCGTGGTTCCTTAGGATTGCCGGTTATTATAGGAGGTTCATTGAGAACTTTTCCAGGATAGCCACTCCTCTAACAACATTGACCCGTAAGAATCTCAAGTTTGACTGGGGTCCAAAACAACAAGAATCTTTTGAGATTCTAAAATACAAGTTGATCAATGCTCGTGTGTTATCTCTACCTGAGGGTATTGAAGATTTTGTTATTTATTGTGATGCCTCGCACACTAGCATGGGCTGTGTGCTAATGCAAAAAGGCAAAGTAATTTCTTAAGCATAACGACAATTAAAGGTGCACGAAAGGAATTACACCACCCATGATTTGGAATTGGGTGTTGTTGTATTTGCACTTAAGTTGTGGAGACATTACTTATATGGCACAAAGTGTATTATATACACTGACCATCAGAGTCTCCGACATCTGTTCAATCAAAAGGATTTGAACATGCGACAGCGCCGCTGGATGGAAACACTTAATAATTATGGTTGCGAAATTCGCTATCATCCCGACAAGGCATATGTAGTTGCTGACGTCTTAAATCGCAAGGAAAGAATTAAACCTATAAGGATTAACGCCAAGAGCATCAAGCTTAAAACAACTTGAATGAGAAGCTATTAGATGCACAAAAGCAAGCCCTGTTAGAGGCTAATATTCCTAATGAAGGATTAGGCGTAACTGTTGATCAGCTAGTGCCTGGAAAAGATGGAATCCTTAGATTTAATGGCAGAATCTGGGTTACAATCTTTGGAGGACTTAGGGATCTAATCCTCCAGGAAGCACATAATTCAAGATACTAAGTTCATCCGGGTGGTGACACGATGTATCAAGATTTGAAAATGAATTATTGTGGATGGGTTTGAAGAAATCCATAGCCACTTATGTAGATAAGTGTCTGAAGTGTTTGCAAGTTAAAGCAAAACATCAGAAATCGTCAGGACTTCTACAACAGCTTGAGATAACCACTTGGAAATGGGAAATGGTAACTATGGATTTGATTACCAAGTTACCTAAGACCAAACGTGGCAATGACTCGATTTGGGTTATTGTGGACAGGCTGACTAAGTCAGCACATTTTTTGCCAATTAAAGAGACTTATAATTCTGATAAGTTGGCAAAGCTATATGTGGACAAGATTGTGTCCTTACATGGTGTGCCGGTATCTATTGTATCTGATAGATCTACTAGATATACATCTCACTTTTGGAAAAGTTTCCAACAATCTTTATGCACAAGATTAAACTTTATTACCGCTTACTACCCACTGACTGATGGACAGAGTGAGCGTACTATTCAAACTTTGGAAGACATGCTTAGAGCATGTGTGATTGATTTAGGTGGAAGTTGGGATGACCATTTACCCCTAATAGAATTCTCCTATAATAATAGTTATCATACAAGTATCAAGGCTGCTCCTTTTAAGCCTTGTATGGGAGAAAATGTAGAACGGCTGTTTGTTGGGCTGAAGTTGGGGAAGCCCAACTGTTTGGACCTGAGATTGTCCTAGAGACCACGGATAAGATAATACAAATCCGTGATCCTCTCAAAGCGCTCGTGATAGGCAGAAAAGTTAAGCAGACAAGAGGCGAAAACCTCTTAAGTTCCAAATAGCTGCTCGTGATAGGCAGAAAAGCCCTTTTCCCCAACATTGATGTCCACTCTGTATGCTTGTCTATCAACGTCAAGCGCCGAAACCGAAGTCGACGCACCAATGCACGCCAACGCCATCTCCGAATCACGCTTTATTTGAGATCAGATCTATTTTTCATCATCTGGATCTCCATCTAAGTCAATTTTCTGGCATAAACGCTTATGGCTACGAGAAGAATATGTTATGGTAAAAGTTCTTGCTTTACAGCGTTCCACATCTTATTTTTTAGATTGATTCTACTATTCAGGTACTATCTAATCCTTCTTAAATTATTCTTTGCATGCATATCTTGTTGGAAGTAATCGGAAACTGAGAATAATTATATATTAGTCCTTCAGTTCTGTTTTAGGATAGGAAGAAGATAATAAGTTTCAGGATAGGAAGAAGAGCTGAAGGATGGTTGGAATATGATTCGTCACGCAGGAACATGAATAAATACCCCCTCAATGATTGTGGTGGTTGGCGTGGATTGAACTTAGATTACCATGGACCACCTTTTCCATTTCCTAGATTTTGACACTTAAAAAAATACATTAAAATAATAAAGAGGATAGTGGTTCAGGTCATGACTACACCTTTAGGGTAGTGGTTTTAGATTTATAGATTAGAGGTGGGTGACATGCGCCTATGCGAAGGGTCATAGCAGTCATGAGGGTCATGACCACACTCTTTAATTTCGGTCAACGGATCATGACCACTTACGTTTGTGAATACTGTTTTTTGTATTAATATTTTGAGGATTCATTGGCGTTAAGAAATATAGTCAAGAATTTCTATCAAAATATTCATTCTTTTAAATAAAGTTTGTTATGTAAAATAAGTTTCAAAGACCATCCATAATGGTTAATGCCTCCTAGTCGACATTTTTCGTCACATCAACATTATAATGTCCTTAAAAAATTGTGTAATAGTTAATGTCCTTAATGCCCTCATTCCACGTCATAAATATGCACATGATTTTGTTGCTTCATAAGTTGTTTCCATTAGACTGTCTTGTGCGCCACGCACACAACCACACGTGAGATGATGTGTCCCACTTTTCACACATGTCTCTACGACGTGATGGTGAGAGATGAGGTTTCTTAGGCTGAAACCAAACAAATATATTTTCTATAATTTTTTTAATCAACAATTAGTTATGACGTCAATTAATTATTTGTTAGTAACTTGTACTTGTTAATTTTAAAAAATAATTACACAATATTGTCTAATTTTTATAAACATTTTGATATAAATTTTATTGAAATTTGACATGGTTTCAATATAAGTATTTTTGAGTCTCCTAAACGGCTTTGACACGTAATTGCATTGATAACTTTAATAGTACATATTTACACACTTCAGCTACCCAAAAATGTCAAACGGGTCAGATTTCATAAATATTATAATCTGAGTTTATATATGTTATAAACATGTTTTTGACACTTAAACACGCTGGTAATAATTATTAGAACATGTAAGAACATGTTCGAGCCGTCAATTTCAATCCTAGGGTCGGTTCGCAACCGAAGTCGCGAAGTTTGACGTCTGCTTTGACTTTCGATTTGACCCGACTTAGATTAGTTAACTTCTAACTTATGGTCGCATTATGATCGTAATACAATGTAGCATAACCCTCTGAGGTTATATTACTTGATCATATAACATGAGTTTATGCATAAGTTCCGCTAAAATATCAATTTTGACTAAAATGCTCTTTTTTACATAAAACAAGGTTTTAATCAACAATGAACTTGCAAATGAATTATCTACTGATATGTTAATGTAATTAACATATTATGATGTTAATATTCTGATTATAAACTAATTTTAGTATAATATCATAAACTATGCTTTTAAAAGACCAAAATGCCCTATCGGTGCATAGTTTGGTCTTAAACCATAAATCACACTTATGTGTGATTTCTTATTGATAATATATCACAAATTAAGTAATTTTTTACAGAATATTTATGATCATAACATCAGAATACATGCAAGTTCCTTTTATACGACATATAATGGTCCAACACGCCTTATAAGGCGTAGTTTCGTTTTAAAGCCTCAACGGGTATATAAGTTGATATCCTACTGATATTATAACTTATTTAAATTATAATGACATATAGAACTTATTCATAATTCATCCGGTTACCCGATATTGCTTATATACGTACGGTTAAGTACATGTAACTAGTTTACGAAAATTAACCGAAACGGGCTTAACCTTATCATTTTAATCTCAAAATCCAGAATGCTTATAAGTCATAGTACTTGTTGGGTTTATACTACATTCTATCCGGTCATCGCATAATCTAGCGTATCGTACCGTTTTTGATCCTTTAAGCTAATCGGTCTAAGTCTATGACTTAAATAAGACCGTTAGCATTTTAATTTGTTAGCTTATGCCATAATCCAGACTAGAGCCTTCCAGTAAATGCTATATGCACTTATTCATTTTGAATACGGTTGAGATATTAAATCTTGCATTTTTAAATAAAGACTAGCTCAGGTAAATACTCTTGACTTATTTCCCCTATACGAGCTTGGGTTACGGTAAATTATTACGCTTGGTCGGAAATGGGATCAACTGAATGCCGGATTGTGGCTAGTAAATCCGCATATTCCGTTTTGATCAGTTTTTCTGATAACTTAAACATTGGGGGTTAACGACTATGTCTTGGATATCCTTGGTTCATTACATTAGTTAATGGCCACGACCAAGGCACGGGGCGTAGGCATACACCTGACAGACGCGAATGCTAAATTATTTTTACCCACAAGTTGAGGATAACTCCTTCATGGGTTCATAAGTGGTGTGTACGTTAATCATGTCTCGGTTTCTGTACTGGGCCCCATATGTATGGACAAACATGTAAAGCTGTTAACAAGGTTACAAGGCTGACGTTCCCAAGTTATAAAAGATTTTTCGTGCCCTGTGCACTTAAATCCATTTTTGAAATATTTTCAAAATGAGTCAGTTTGGTGTATTTACCAGCGAAAGCTGACGTATTTTCAAAAGACTAAGTTGCAGGTACAATATGAAATAGGCTGGAAGCTGTTTGGTAGTGATTTAAGAGGATCTTGCAAATCCTAAGATCTGCCCAAAGTCTGTTTCACATTTTTGTATATTTTACGATCCGTCTGTGGATCTTTCATTACAAGCCGTCTGTGTATTATTTTCGCGCTTTGAATATTTGGTTTGTAATAGTAATTTAAACTCCAAGACTTCCGCTGTACTATGTTAATCTACTATGATGATATCAACTTACGATATTCCCCACCCGGGCCGACCGATGTTTGGTTGGAAATACGGGGTGTGACATGTGTATAACCTAGTGCCCGTAATTGACAATCCACATCGATCAAACTTCTTCCTCAGTTAAAAATAGAAAATCATTGGGTTTTTTCAAATTAAGTTCTTCAACCGGTCATCCAAATTTACCTTCTTTTGACTTTTGTTCAATCACTCACATTGTTAATTATTATAGTGTTTGCTAACTGTTATATAATGGGTATCCAAATATTTAACATTGTTAAATTATTAAGGTTTGGTGTAATTATTTTTTATGTATAAATAAAATTTCAATTCTTTTGTAGGTACTTATCTTGATTTTTTTATTACAACGTAATTTACTTTACAAGTGTTAATATTTGGATAAATGTTTTTCTAGACTCAAATATGCTAAGAGATTCTATGATCCGGTTGATTATGAAATGATATCATTCGGAATTTTGAGTGGTTGAAGAAGAGCTGAAAGGAGAACTTCATGATGGTGATATAGATAACATGTTTGTTGAGGAACATGAACCGGTTTTTCAAACACTAGATTACTTGTTATATATGTTATTTATCAAATGTAATTTTACTAAATTATGATTATTGGTAATTAATATTTTGTTATTTAACATTGTAGGAAACGAAAATAGTTATGCTCTTATTGACGAAGATGTCGTTACGGTGAAGATCGTGCCGTTGGCGGTGGCGTTGGTGACGTGTACGGTGAAGATCGTGCCACCGAGGACCAACTTGTCACGCCCTGGACTGTTTCCGTCGCCAGGTATATCACTACGTACTACTGTACTTCCTTTATCATATATTATCGTTATACATTGTAAATGATACGAATGTCTAGCGAGCTATTTGTGAACCGTTCAGCCTGAAAGTTCGTTTATTATGATAAACGAAGGAACACGAACAAAGAATTTTGTTTGATTAATTAAATGAACCAACACGAACAAAGGTCATATTCAGTAATATATTCGTTTATGTTCGTTTACATCCGTTTCTGATAGCTTTTTGTTTTGTTTAGTTTATGTTTATGATTATTATCAAGTACTTAAAAAAGGTTTTTTTAAGGTGATCATGGTTAATGGTTGGGATTAAGATTTAAGAATGTTACTTTTTATTTTAAAAAATGGTATATGTTCGTTTGTGCTCGTGAACCATTCGTGAACAAGTTCAATTCCTTAATGAACGAACACAAACGAAACAAGAATTTTTCGTTCGTGAACAAGTTCAAGGCTAAACGGACAAACAATTGAACATGAACAAGCTCTGTTCGGTTCCGTTAAAGCCTTAGTTTGACCTAATTCTGTTATTAGTTTGCATGTTTGATTTCTTAGATATGATAGTTGATAGGAAGGTCTAGGATATGCGTTTGTTATTGTTAATCAGAAATTGATAATCAACTTTGATGCAGTTGATGAAGTTCGGAGTTATATGTAATATGATGTTGAGTTGGCCTTTGATCCATGAGGATTGAACGATTTGTGTTGTTAAATTTACTTTGAATTCCGCTGATTACGTCAAGTAGTTAGTTATCTTCTAGACGTTTGTTGTAACTGCAATACATAATTGTTTGTAGTGGATACTCTCTGCTGAGGGATCCACACCATAATAAGGGACTTGTTTTCACTGAGAGGGAAAGAGATTCTCATTACTTGCATGGTCTGTTGCCTCCGGCTGTTTCGACACAGGAACTTCAGGTTTGAATCTATCCTCAAGTTTCTGTTGACGGTGCAGATCAATTGTGTTAAAGATGGCGGTTTGTTTGTATAAGAATTCTTGTGTTTATTACTCACCAGATGAAGAAATTGATGCATTGCACAAGTATGTGGCTATGATGGACCTCGAGGTATCAATATGAGTATGAACTTTTTATGTAGAACAAAAGCACAAAAGATAAGTTTCAAGAAAAATGACATACGAGTGAATAATGAAAAAATTACATTACATGATGGTAATTCTATATTTGGTCGGCATTGCCAAATTTTGCGTTTACAAACTGTCAAGTAAATATTGTAATTAAAAACATATATAAATGTGTAAATTAAGGTAATAAGTATTTACACCTTTTACGCTAGAAAAGGCAAAGAATTGGAAAATTCGGTCCACCCCCTGCTTGTGGGGCGTAACTCCACTCTTAGCCCAAGTTATGTTCTTTTTATACTTGGCCCAAGTAAAGGTGCACAAAAACCTGGGTTCGTAATTGAACCCAGTTTTGAATCTAAACAAAACCCGATTTGGAAACCGGTTTAGAGCCGAACCAAACCATAGGGTTGAAATCGGTTTGAAAGCGTATACTTTGAAACTGGTCAAACCCAAAATGTAGCTCTCAAAATCCGGTTTCAAACCAGTCTAACTCGATCATTTTACCTTGAAAAGCAGACCTGAACCAGACCGGATAAAACCCGATTTGTGCACCTCTAGGTCCACGTAAGAGTCTGCTAACTCGCGGATCAGATTGGTTCAACTTCATTGACTTCTTATTTTAAACTATCATTTTCAATGATCAACATATTTCACAAGTTGAACTTGTGTTCATGAAGATAATCATCATTAAAAGGAAAATCATTACTTTACAAAAGATCATATTGTTAGTAGTTAACATTCCATTTTCTGTATTGTCCCAAATCTTCCTTCTAATATGGTTTACAGGAGCGAAATGAGAGGCTGTTCTACAAGCTTCTTATTGATAATGTGGAAGAACTTCTACCTATTGTATACACTCCTACGGTCGGTGAAGCCTGCCAGCAATATGGAAGTATCTTCAAGCGCCCTCAGGGTCTCTACATTAGTTTGAAAGAGAAGTATGGCTTTAACATTGGACTTTGTTTGCATGAAATACAATATACCAAATTAGTTTGACTTGACAACAAAGTCAACTGAATTTACAGGGGAAAGATTCTCGAGGTACTAAAGAACTGGCCCGAGAGGAGTACTCAAGTTATTGTAGTGACATATGGCGAGCGTATATTGGGTTTGGGAGATCTTGGCTGTCAGGTCATATACGCTAATATTTTTTTAACTTTATTGAACTAATGAGTAAAGTACAAAATTTTGGATTTTGGTCTATATTTTTTATAAAGTACACAGATGGTCACTGTGTTTTGCACTTTGTAACGCATTTAGTCCCAACTTTTGCTGAAAGTACATGGATGCTTCCAATGGTATGCACTTTGTAACGCATTTCGTCACTAAACGTTAGACTAAATGTGTTACAAAGTGCAAACCATACGGACCATCCGTGTACTTTTGGCAAAAGTTGGGAACTATATAAGTTATAAAGTGCAAACCACAAGGACCATCCGTGTACTTTTGAAAAACAAGGACTAAATCCAAAATTTTGGTTAACCATAGGGACCATCCGTGTACTTTAAAACTATTTAAATCTGTTCAGGGTATGGGAATTCCAGTTGGGAAACTTGCTTTATATACTGCACTCGGAGGAGTTAGGCCTTCTGCGGTAAGCTTCATTGTGCTTGGAAAATATACTCTATGATTCTATATGAATAATGATTTGCATGATAACTTAATTCTGTATTCAATTTGGCAGCTAGAGGTGTACATCTTTCGATCATTTAAAAATCTGTGTGTTGTAAATTTAATTATGGTTTTTAACCCGTCTATGTAGTGCTTGCCGATTACCATTGATGTGGGGACAAACAACCAGAAACTACTCGATGATGAGTTCTATATCGGTCTTAGACAAAAGAGGACCACTGGAAAGGTACACTGAGACTGCTCAGACTAAATTTGGGTGCTTGAACTTCTCTTGATTTTGATTATTACGTTAATCATGCCTTTTCAATTATGTTGTTTGTGTAGGAATATAATGACTTACTTGAAGAGTTTATGTCTGCAGTCAAACAGAACTATGGTGAAAAAGTGCTTGTGCAGGTAAAGAATCCATGTGGCTCTTAAGAGTTAGATATACACTCCTATGTATGTATCGCCTAAAACTTGCAGTTTGAAGACTTTGCAAACCACAATGCGTTTGAGTTGTTAGCCAAATATAGAACCACTCATTTGGTGTTCAATGATGATATTCAGGTATATATGGTTGATTGATGAATTTCCACTGTAAGTCCCTGAATTTCTGTATAACTCTGTTTATTTGGTTGTAGGGGACCACATCTGTTGTTCTTGCTGGTCTTGTTGCATCACTGAAATTGCTTGGCGGTAGCTTGGCTGATCTTACATTTTTGTTCTTTGGTGCTGGGGAAGTGAGACTCTTATCCTTAGGCTCATTTTTCTAAAAACATAATTTCGATCCTTTTTATATCATAAATTTATTATTTTAGGAGCAAAAGCTGCGTATATAATCTTTATCACATGTAATACATTGACAAAGTGACTCATTCGCAGAGTTGGCATTTTGAACCCATTTCCTATGAATGGGTTTATTCGAGTTATGTTATATCTCTACCGAGTCAAATGGGTAAAAGCAAAAGTTTAGCTAAAATAATCTGGTTAAATGGATATAAAGTCACCCAAAGTGTATAGTTAATGCATACACCTATTAAAGGTCATTTTTACATAACATCTTTTAGCTCTACGACACCACATCTTATGTTCTTGACTATTTTACCCTTCACCAACTAATCCTTTGTTTTCACCATTATACGGGCTAAAATAGCCAAAAAAACAAGTTGCAGCCTCTAATCATACTTATTCTTTAGAATCTAGCGATAAAGCATCCGTGCATAATACTAATCACGCAGGTAGTTTTACTGAGATATTGTATTTCAGGCGGGGACGGGTATAGCAGAGCTTATTGCTCTTGAGATATCAACAAAGGTACCGGCTTGATGTTAACTATTACCTTTTAGTTGTATCACTCACACTAATAGATACCCCTTTTCTAATTGTTATATACGTGTTTATAGACAAATATTCCTGTAGAAGAGACTCGTAAGAAGATATGGCTTGTGGATTCTAAGGTGGGTACACTTTTTTTTCCCTAAAATGTGCTCTGTCCTTATGTGTTGTGTTGACTGCATCTTCAGGGGTTAATTGTTAGTTCTCGCAAAGAATCTCTTCAGCACTTTAAAAACCATGGGCGCATGAGCATGAGCCTCTTTCAACTCTCTTAGATGCTGTTAAGGTGAGACGGTTTTAATGATTTTTCACTATTCATGATAATTTTTTAATTAGTTTAGCATAAAAGTTAACTTCATTTCCAACAATCATCTCATCAGGCCGTCAAACCATCAGTCCTGATTGGAACTTCGGGGGTAGGACAGACAACAAAGGATGTAGTTGAGGCCATGGCAGCCATCAATGAGGTTCTCTCTCTCTCTCTCTCACACACACGCGCGCGCGCGAACGCACATGCTCGATGACTTATAAGTGGCAAAAGGGGTGTTTTGGGTAAAGAGTTATTTTGGCATGCGTCATGTTGGGTTGACACAAAAGACATTTTATTATCTAAAATGTTGAACTTTAAATAACTAGTGCTACAAATATGTTTACCAATAATTGGTACATGAATAGTCCATGTGGTTTTCCAAAATTTTGGATTTTGTCCTTAACTTTCCAAAAGTACACGAATGGTCTCTGTGGTTTGCACTTTGTAACGCATTTAGTCCCCAACCAACAAATCTTTAGGTTTCAGGAGGTCCAAGTTAGGGACTAAATGTGTTATAAAGTGCAAATCACAGGGTCCATCCATGTACTTTTGACAAAAGTTGGGGACCAAATGCGTTACAAAGTGCAAACCACTGGGACCATCTATGTACTTTGGAAAGCTAGGGACCAAATCTAAAATTTTGGATAACCACAGGGACTATTCCTGTACTTTACTCCACATAAATTGATTCACGAGCTTTCAAATAAACATTGGGTGATCTTGACCTGTTTCCTCTTTAGTAATCTTTTTCACCCATTAGAGATAAAACCATAACTCGAAGTCAACCCATTAAGTTAGTCTGGGCAACACAAACTAAAGTAATGAAATAAATTAATAAACTATGGTATGCAGAGACCGCTTATTATGGCTCTCTCCAATCCCACCTCACAAGCAGAGTGCACTGCAGAACAAGCTTACACTTGGACCGAGGTAACGGACATTGGCTGTTTTGTACTTCCATTAGAAAAGAAAGCTCATGTTAACACAAACTCTACACTTATTCCACTCATTGTGTAGGGCCGTGCAATATTTTCAAGTGGCAGTCCTTTTGATCCGTGTGAATACAACGGAAAAAGCTTCATTCCTGGCCAGGCAAATAACGCTTACATTTTCCCGGGACTTGGTTTTGGGTTGGTCATCTCTGGTGCAATCTGTGTACACGATGAGATGCTTTTGGCAGCATGTAAGTACCAATCATAATCCTTAATATGAAGTATGCATTACGTATATTAAATTAATGGATTGATTTTATTCAGCGGAAGCGTTGGCTAGTCAAGTAATGCAAGAGCACTACGATAAAGGGATGATTTATCCTCCCCTTGCTAACATTAGAAAGATTTCGGCTCGTATTGCTGCAAATGTTGCTGCTAAAGCGTACGAACTTGGTGAGTCATGTTTAATGCGTTTAAAAGATAAAACCTTATCCAAGTCAGTATGATGATAGTAACTCATGTTCTTGGCTTAATAAAAACTGGCTGGATGTTTTCAGGTTTAGCAACACGTCGCCCTCGCCCTACGGATCTGGTGAAGTATGCTGAGAGTTGCATGTACACCCCCAACTACAGAAGCTACAGATAAAGCGTTAGCTGACTCCTGTGTGGTTTCTAGTGTATTAATATGTTATCTTGAGTTTGTGTTTTGCTGAATGGTTAACTCTTTAGGTTTTGCAAGTGGTCTAGTATTTGGTTTTGGGCATGGTTGGTTATGGTGTAATTGTTGCATTAGTTCTATAATACACATATAATCCAGATATATAATACAATACAAATAGACTAATATACGGAATCATAGGTATGTTGCAACATTCAGAAATTTAAATATTAGTAAAAAAATAAAATTAAGGAATAATGTCAATCTTACCCTTTTAATCTAAAAATTAATCAATGGTCAACATTGGTTCACTCAGTTCATTTTAAAGAAGTTTTTCACAAATGATCATAATCCTATATATATATATATATATATATATATATATATATCCCCTTTATAATATTATCAAGTTACATATTTCCCAGCAAGTATAAAAGGTTTCACTCATCTTCCGGTGGTATTCCTAAAGAAAAACATTGATCGAGAATGAAAATATTCTTCATTAAATTATGTGAAATGGTATATACAAATGTCTCGTAAGTACACACCTATTAATATTCACAAGAACTTTGTTTTATATAAGTAAATAGTTAAAATCATTAAGAACCCTTGTTCACAAGTTACACATAAAAGCTTACTATATAGGCAGAAACTAAGATAGTTTAGCTAAATGTTTGACTGTTTTAGTACCCTTGGTTGAAATTTTTAAAAATACAAACTATCGTTTCTATTTTAGAAGGTTAAAAAGCTCAATTTCATATACCATACATGATTGAAAAATGAGACATAATACCTGGATTAAGGCTGGAAGTTTACATCTAAATAATTGTCACTTGTGTAGGCTTAACTTCCTGTTAGTAATTTATTCCAGCCCATCTAATTTTAAGTTTCAGGTCATCAATTTGGGTATAAGATTTAGATTTATCATGTGTGTTTATGTTTTTTTCTGAAGGGGTGTATTGTTGAGAAGTATATGTGTAATTCATATACTATACTTAACATGTTTCAATTTATAACACGTTGGATATGCTGGAAGGACTATTGGAGAAGACTCACATGATAAGAAGGGCTATTGTGGAACTTGTATTGATTCTGTGTATAAAAGGAGGATTAGGGTTTTAAGAACCCTCTTAACACTCACACATCTCATCTCATCTTTGTTTTCTCTTTTCATCTCTCTCAGTTTGTTAGGGTTGTTGAGATATTGTTATCTCCGTTGTAGATCCTGTGCGATCTTGTATCACACCCCGAAAATCGCAGCGGAAGACAAGCATGGCGGCGACGAAGGTTGGTAACCAACAATTATAGGGCAAGCATAGATAATAATAAAAATAGACAAAATAGTTTTAAAGTTATGACAATCATTCCAAAATTGTATTGTTTAAAATGTTCATGTTCAAAAGTTCCATCTCGTCCACCATGACACAAGCTTTATTATTGTCCATTTCAGTGTTGCCCAAAACCCACATCAAACTCTAAACCCCGCTTATGTACCTGAAAAACACGTTTTAGAATATCAACACAGTTGGCGAATTCACGGATTTTACTTATTTATAAATATCAAAATATTTATTCTTGATTTCCATTTAAAAAAATATGAAAACGTTAGATCGACATGTAACATCGTAAGCTAGCTAGCGATACGAAATAGTGTTCGCAACCAAAAGCCCATAATCAAAACGAAACCTTAATCGTTTCCCATATTCTTTTTTTCAACATATATTTCTTATCTTTTATGATCGGAGCGACCGGTCGACAAGCTTGGGGTTTGTCAAAACCCAAAAGCTCTATCAGTATATCTTGTGCCCTCCCTCCAAGAGGTTAATGATTACAGCAGCGGGAAAAATGTCCATGGATAAACCCTCGTTAGGATAACTTAAGGCCCTTACTCAATACCAACATAGGTTACATTTCCTTTGTCGTCTTTTGATCATATTAACTCAAAACACTTTACGCATTTCTCCCCCGAAATATAAAAACAAAATTTAAAAAGGGCCATGAACTCACCTTTGGATGCATTCAAAGTTTGCTACCGAAAGCCCAAATCAAATATGTATTCACCTATTAGTGCCCTATATACAGGGTACACTTTCAAATTAATTTCAAGTCTACTAACAAAGTTGTTCACTCAACCCTTCAGATTTATAAAAATAGTTTTGTGTGTTTGACCCATTATTTAGAAGACCCGTTGGTGACTACGCCCCTTATGGTTATATTTCCCTACTTTCTTAGTGTTCAATCATCTCAAAGTGAAATATAATTTCCCTCTAAATATCCACTCAATGACGCACACCAACCCATATTTATTTACACCAAGTTTTATTATTACGATTTCACATAAGTCATATCCATACTTAAGCATTCTCATATTATAATCACACAACACTTCATCTAATTACATAAGCCACATAAATCATCTGAGTAATCATTTTATATACTATCAAGATCAAACAATCATATTTCAACTTAATCACATAGTTTTCTTCATAGTATTCACAACATGCATCATGTGTTTATATTTGTCACTTTTCTTGCATCAGCCATTCCATATTCATCATGCAAGACCAAAATACACATTATATCATCATAATACTCATGTAATATCTTGTCTTATCATTCAACACAAGTTCATGTCACCTAGTTCATACATGCATAGTTATGTCCATTTTCAAGCGTAAAATTAGCGTTTTCGATTCATATTTTCACATAAAACATACCGAAAATAGACATATCATAACATACACTTTAAGACCTGTTATAATATCATATTATATGCCTAATGTTTTAGTTCAGATTTATATTGCATGCTTCGATCATACTCAAAATTGCCATTTTACGCCTTTTTAAGCCTATAATGACCTTATAAGCAATCCAAATCATCTTGATTATATTCCAAACTTATAATCTGATTTTTATAGATAAAATATCATGTTTTTATCATCACACTTTCCGTTCCACATAGATCACCTTATTACAATAGCTATGATCATTTTACACCATTTTAAGCTTGATTTACTAAATTATTAGCTTCCAACCCATGATTATCATAAAAATTAGGTATGGACTGATTATTATATTCAAAATATTAACATAATATCACCATATTGTCAGTTCACCATTAATCTCTTCATGCGTGTCATAATCTTACATTTATCTTGCATTTTTCATCTAAATCATGCATCATACACCCTTCTAACTTAGGGTTATTCATCCAAGTTTATCATCAAACATTTTTAGACCATAAAACACTTCAAATATTACCTTAAACTCAGATTACACAAAACCCCTAATATATCATCTTGCATGTCACTTTCAACCTCATTTAAGCATCATTTTCAACAACAAGAGCTACCATACACACACTTATTAATCATGGATCATACACACACATTATAACTGTCAAAATTTATTATTAAAACCTTAGATTTACTGATTTTATTAGTTCATTAGGAAATCCTTTTGTTTGGTTAACAATTTCACTTTTAAACAAACTAAAATCTCATAACTTGAGGTTTTAAGAGATGGATTACCTTAGATGAACACACTAGGATTTCTAAGAGTAGAAGAGCTTCTTGATGAAGATTTCTCATTGACATGCTTCTATGGATGCTTGGATTCTTCAAGGAATGCTCCGAGTTCTTATGTGTGTGTAAAGAAAATGTATGGAGGAGATACCGATGAAACAAAGCAAATGAAGAGGAAGAGGAAGAGGGAGGTGGGGACGGTTTTAAAGGGAGGAGAGAGAGTGAGTCTTGGGAAGGGGTGAATGATTACGAGTTGGAATGTGGGTTTATGTATTAAGTTGTATGGATGTGTAACAGATTTAGGGGATTTAGAAGGATTTTAATGATTAGGAAGATTTAATATATTTTCTTTTTTTACTTTATATGTATATATATATATATATATTTACACACACATATATATATATTATACATTACTTACGCTTTTATAATAGCCTTGCAACTTTTATAAAAGTTTAGCACCTAATCCACTTGATTGAACTTAATAATTATGGAATAATACTTTCCCACAAATTCCAACATAATTATACTAATTAGAATATTACCTGGTATTTAGCGATGTCCGGGTTTGCTTATGACAGTTAAAAGTCTACTACGCAAGCAAATTTTTGGACAAAATAGACAGAAAACACCAATTAAGGCGTGTGCACTTTTCTTATAAATTTCCCCCAATAACTTATAATTCCACCTTATACTAACATGAGACTTTGAAAAGATAAAGGGTACTTCTACTTCATCTGGTCCTCGCGTTCCAGGGTATACTTGGTTCCATGATTTGAGTTCCATCTAACCTTGACCAACTTGATACGGCTTCGCCTGAGCTTTTGGACCTTCAGTCCAAAACCTCAACAGTTCTTCAACGAATTGGAGTTTGTCATCAATCTGAATTTCACCTGGCGGTATCACAAGCGTCTCGTCAGACAAACACTTTTTCAAGTTAGATACATGGAATACATGTGTACTCCATTGAGTTCTTGAGGCAGCTTGAGTCTATAAGCAACTACGCCAAGTCGCTCTACAATCTCGAATGATCCTATGTACCCTGGGCTCAATATTCCACTTTTGCCGAATCTAAAAACACCTTTCCAAGGTGAGACTTTTAACATGACTCTGTCTCCAACATGGAATTCCAACGGTTTTATTCTATTATCGGCATAACTTTTCTGTCGATCTGCGGCTGCTTTCAATTTGTCCCTTATTTGAGAGATCTTATCGGTCGTCTCTTGAATAATTTCAGGTCCAGTTAATTGCTTTTCATTGACTTCTGCCCAACACAGGGGTGATCAACATTTTCTTCCATACAGAGCTTCAAAAACTGTCTTGATACTCAAGTGGTAACTGTTGTTATAGGAGAACTCAACTAGGGGTAAGTGAGTGTCCCAGTTTCCATCGAAATCAATTGCGCATGCTCACAACATATCTTCTACCGTTTGAATACTCCTTTCACTCTGACCAGCTGTCTGGGGTGATATGCCGTGCTCAAATCCAAACGCGAACCTAAAGCTTCCTGCAACGACTGCCAAAATTTCAATGTAAATCGACCATCTCTATCAGAGATTATCAAAATTGGCACTCCCTGCCGTACAACTATTTCTTTGAGATAGATTTCTGATAGCTTATCTACGTTATACTTCTCCTTAATTGGTAAGAAATGAGCTGATTTTGTTAAGCGGTCAACAACCACTCAAATAGCGTCATACCCACTAGACGTCCTTGGCAGCTTGTTTATGAGATCCATGTTTATTCTCTCCCGTTTCTATTGAGGAATCTCAGATTGTTGCAAAAGCCCGGATGGCTTCTGATACTCAGCCTTAACCTTCGAACAGGTTAAGCACTTGTTAACGTATAGAGCTACCTCGCCTTCCATATTGGCCACCAATAGAACTCCTTGAGGTCCTGGTACATCTCGTCTGCCCCTGGGTGGATTGAATACTTCGATTTGTGGGCCTCGTCCAGGACCAACTCTCGCAGGCCTCCTAGACGTGGCCTCCAAATACGATCTCTGAAGTACAACACACCATCCTCCCTGGGTGCAAGCTCGTATCCATCCCATGTAATCCTTCCTTCTTGATCTTTCTGCTCTTCAACGCTCAACTTTGTGCATCGCAGATTCGAGCCCCGAGGCTCGTTCGAAGCGTTAATCCCAATGCACGAACACGTAAAGGTTTTACTCTTTCTTTCCTACTCAAGGCATCTGCTACAACATTGACTTTGCATAGGTATAACGAATGTCACATTCGTAATAATTGAGTAACTCTACCCAACGTTGTTGCCTCATGTTAAGTTCTTTTTTATCAAAGATATGTTGGAGACTTTTATGATCAGTGTAGATCGTACACTTAGTACCATAGAGATAATGTCTCCATATCTTTAATGCAAAAATTACCCCTCCTAACTCTAAGTCCCGTGTCCTGTAATTCTTCTCATGCACCTTTAATTGTCATGAGGCATAAGCTATGACTTTGTCTTTTTGCATCAAGACACAACCAAGTTCTTGGTGTGAGGCATCGCAATACACCAAAAATCCATTTGTTACATCATGATGGGACAAAATAGGCGCACTACACAACTTCTGTTTAGCGTCTGAAAAGCTTCCTCTTGTTTCTCACTCCATGAATGCGTTTGATCCTTCTGAGTCAACAACATCAAAGGTTGCGCTATTTTAGAAAAGTTCTCGATGAACCTTCGATAGTACCCCGTCAATCCTAAGATTTGTCGTATCTCTACAGGGGACTTTGGCACTTCCCATTTCTTGATTGCTTCAATCTTTGCGGAATCCACATGTATGCCTTTCTCATTTATGAAATGTCCGAGAAAATGCACTTCTCGAATCCAAAACTCGCATTTAGAGAGCTTAGCATACAACTTCTCATTCCTTAGTAGTTCCAAAATCAGCTTCAAATGTTCCTCATGCTCCGACTTAGTTCGTGAATAGATAAGTATATCGTCGATGAATACTATCACGAATCTATCTAGGTTTGCTTTACACACTCGATTCATGAGGTCCATGAATACTGCGGGTGCATTGGTTAGCCCAAACGGCATAACCAAAAACTCATAGTGACCATATCGCGTTTTGAACGCGGTCTTGGGAACGTCTTCCTTGGATATCCTTAGCTAATGGTAACCGGACAGAGATCAATCTTTGAATAAAAGCTAGATCCTTGCAACTGATCAAACAAATCACCAATTCTCGGTAATGGGTATCGATTTTTGATAGTTAGCTTGTTTAGTTCTTCGTAGTCAATACACATTCTGAACGATCCATCTTTCCTCTTCACAAACAAAACTTGCGCTTTCCAGGGCGAGAAATTTGGTATTATAAATCCTTTATCTAACAACTCTTGCAGTTGTTGGGATAACTCTTGCATTTCCAAAGGAGCTAGACAATACGAAGATCGTGCTATTGGCGCTGCTCAAAGTACAAGGTCAATTTTGAACTCTATCTGCCTCGAGGGTGGTAGACCAGGTAAGTCTTCAGGGAGTGATTTCAGGAAATCATGCACAATCGGAATATCTTCGAGCTTTCGTTCTTCGGCCTTGGCATCTACTACATTCGCTAGAAAAGCTGGGTATCCTTTACGCAGATACTTGTGCGTCTTCATGACATTGATGATCTTAAGATCCACGTCCTTCTTATAGCCTTGAACTTTTAAGATTTCTCCATTAGGTAGTGGTAGATGTACCAATTTCTCAAAATAAACAATCTCAGCGTGATTCTTGGACAAACAATCCCTTCCTACAACAATATCGAAACTACCCAACTCAACAGGTAGAAGGTCAATGTTGAATTTGTGTTCCTTCAACTGAAGTTACACCCACGAATGACCTCCTTGGTTTCTATAACTTTTCCATTAGCTAATTCTATTGAATACTTATTATCAAGTTCGCTTGACTTCTAGCCAAGAAAAGGTTCAAAGCTTTTAGAAACAAAAGTTAAATTGGCTCCGTATCAAATAATACTAAGGAAAAGTGGTTGTTTACGAAAAACGTACCCGTGACTACAGAGGGGTCCTTGCGGGCTTTTCCTGCGTTCATCTCAAACGCCCTACCTTTTGAATTCTTCAGCTCTGGGCAATTCTTCTCGATATGTCCTTCATCACCACATTCATAACGGCTGCGAGTGCGGTTTCCATCATTGCCTGGGACTTGGGCACGACAATCTTGGGCCAGGTGCCCAAATCTGTTGCACTTTCCACTATTCTTGCATTCTCCAGAATGAGCATTCCCATAAGTGTTGCATTTCGAGGATGAACTCGAACTCTTCTTTGTGTTACTTGCATTAGCAGCATACATTCGACTTGAGCCTTGATCTCTACCTCTCTTGTTGCCTGAACGACTTCCAGAACTTTAAGACCATCTCTTCTTTGATTAAGCTAGTTTTTGCTCAGTCTCAACCAGGTTCTTTTCTGCCACAACAGACTTCTTTTCAGTGCTTCCTTTCTTAGAAAAATTACCCTTACGCACTGTATCATCAGTCAACGAGTAGGCTAATCGCATGGCCTCATTGATGGTTGTGGGGTTCATTGAGGTGACCATACCACCTATTTCAGGTGCTAGGCCTCAAATGTACCGCTCAATGCGCTTGTACTCTGGCGTGACCAAGTAGGGTACTAGTCTGGCCATGTCCTTGAAAGTAGAATTATACTCATGGACTTCAGCACCTTCCATTTTCAAATTCCAGAAATTAGCTTCACCTTTTGTAGTTCGCTTCGCGGGCAATATTCCCTCATTAACATATCTTTGAAATCATTCCATGAAAGACCATAAGCAGCATCTTCTCCTAATGCCTGGAATTGGGTGTTCCACCAAATCAGGGCATCATCCAACAATGAACTGGTAGCATACTTCACACGGTGACCAACACTACAGTTACTAGTAACCATCACGCTTCCATTCTCTCAATCCAGCGCACTACTCCCATGAATGATCATGGTTGACAAGCTTGAAAAGTCTTGTAAGAATTACCTTGTCTTGATTTTCTGATTTCGAAATTGTATAAATTGATCAGGTTAACAATTGACAAATTCAAGATCAGTAGATCGGAATAATATGATAACTTAACTTCACTAGCACTAGAAGTGATATATTACTATGAGTTTGGTTAACAAAATTAGTAGCTTCGCGTTGGGCCAAGGCGACATTCACATGCTGAGAGATCAACACAGCTAGTTCCTCGAGAGTGGTAGGGATAGCGTTACTACTTCCCTCAATGGTTCGTGACTTTGGAGGCATAGTTTTCTTTCTAAAACAAACATTACAATTTGATGAGATACTATTCGCGCAATATTAAAGTCAACCAAACATGGATGAATAGTAGCTAAACATGACCACCAACACAAAGTTCATCAACCACAAATACAACATTACAACCACACATGATAAATAAACATAAACCATAATATTACATTGGGAGTAATATCACTTGTTACATTGTTTCAAAAACAAAATACCAAAATGGGTGAAACTAAAAGTTTTCACCATTACAAGTTTTCCTAAACAAAATATTGATCTAGTTCAAATACATGGTGAAGCTAACGTGCGAATCTGGTGAGGGCTCCCATCTATATGGCTGTAAAGGAAAGTAGGATGCATATGACAACTAAAGCAACAGTGGACTCAATGCGCTATTCGAGCGTGTCCACTCGCTGTAATGCAACTACCTCTCTATCTATCGATCCATGAATCATCTCGTAAGCCATATCCATATGCTGGCTCATCACCTGAGCTCTAAGCTTAGCATCTTCCATGTGTTTCTTCATGTTAGCCGTCTCTGCCTTCAGCTCTGTAATCTGGGACTACATAGCCTCTCCAGTTTCTTCCTCAGTCGCTCGTCTCTTTTGGACTGTATCCACCCGATCATCCAAAGAATCAAACCGACCAACTACTCTGACTCGACCATGCAAAGAGTTAAGACGGGTCTCGTGACAGGCACAGCGTGCCGCTAGTAATGGTACTGTTTGCTCCACGGTCTGCCCCGTGAGAGGCAAGACTCATGAGGTGGTGGATGACTCACCATCCTCGAAAGCTGGACGTACTCCCTCCTCGTTAGTCCATCACTGAACCTGATCCGCTAACCAACCCCATCACCTAGCTACATAGCTTCGAGTACCTTTGGCAGGTTGCTCGACTAGCTTCCCAACGACCTTTGGTGGAGGACTCGAATCTCTTGCGGCCAACTTCCTCTTCCTGGGCGGTCCAACTATCTTGCGTCATGTAAAGATCACATGGGCTCGTCCAAATTGAGGGGCGAGGCTCGACCTCCACTTGCTCATCGTCAATGGATGGCTCAACCATCGGCTCCTTCCAAGCGCGTCTCCAACATCAGAGGTCTCTTCAGCAGGAATCTCGACAATAGAAGTCTCTATAACAAGAGTCTCTACAACAGGCTCAATCTCGCTAGGATCCTCATCTTTAGATTCCTCTATCCATCCAGCGCCTTCAACGGGAGTACAAACTCTATTGAATCCAGAATGCAAAGGTGGCGGTGGAGAGGTGAGTGGGGCAGAGGCAAACTCCATCACATCATCTGAAGGAATAGTGATAGTGTGCGACTCGGACAACATCTGTAACATGATATTATCCGTACTATATAAATAACTTGCGTAAAAGTAAACACGTATGCATATAAGATGGACATCTCATAAGATTCTCATAAGTCAAACATGGTATACACATTTGTTTACTAAGGGCTTCGTGAGTTTGAAAGTGTTTTAAATTTCTTGGGTTATAGTCTAGATTTTTCGTATTACCCCTTTTTATAAAAAAATATTTTGAAAACCTCTAGTTCGCTAAAACCATTGGCTTTGATACCAACTTCTGTCACACCCCAAAATCACAGCGGAAGACAAGCATGGCGGTGACAGAGGTTGGTAACCTACAATTATAGTGCAAACATAGATAATTATAAAAATAGACAAAGTAGTTTTAAAGTTATTACAATCATCCCAAATTGTATTGTTTAAAGTGTTCATGTTCAAAAGTTCCATCTTGTGGACCATGACACAAGCTTTATTATTGTCCATTTCTAGTGTTGCCCAAAACCCAAATCAAACTCTGAAGCCGCTTATATTCCTGAAAAACACTTTTTAAAATATCAACATAAAGTTGGTGAATTCGCGGATTTTACTTGTTTATAAATAACAAAATATTTATTCTTGATTTCCATTTTGAAAAAAAAATTATGAAAACGTTAGATCGACATGTAACATCGTAAACTAGCTAGGGATACGAAATAGTATTCGCAAACAATATCCCATAATCAAAACGAAACCTTAATCGTTTCCCATATTCTTGTTTTCAACATATATTCCTTGTCTTTTATGATCGGAGCGACCGGTCGACAAGCTTGGGGTTTGTCAAAACCCAATAGATCTATCAATATATCTTGTGCCCTCCCTCGAAGAGGTTAATGATTACAGCAGCGGGAAAAATGTCCATGGATAAACCCTCTTTAGGGTAACTTAAGGCCCTTACTCAAGGCCAACATAGGTTACATTTCCTTTGTCATCTTTTGATCATATTAACTCAAAACACTTTACGTGTTTCTCCCCCGAAATGTAAAAACATAATTTAAAAGGGGCCATGAACTCACCTTTGGGTATATTCAAAGTTTGCTACCAAAAGCCCAAATCAAATATGTATTCACCTATTAGTGCCCTATACACAGGGTACACTTTCAAATTAATTTCAAGTCTACTAACGAAGGTGTCACTCAACCCTTCCGACTTATAAAAATAGTTTGTGTGTTTGACCCATTACTTAGACGACCCGTTGGTGACTACGCCCCTTATGGTTATATTTTCCTACTTTCTTAGTGTTCAATCATCTCAAAGTGAAATATAATTTCCCTCTAAATATCCACTCAATGACGCACACCAACCCATACTTATTTACACCAAGTTTTATTATTACGATTTCACATAAGTCATATCCATACTTAAGAATTCTCATATTATAATCACACAACACTTCATCTAATTACATAAGCCACATAAATCATCTAAATAATCATTTATGTACTATCAACATCACACAATCATATTTCAACTTAATCACATAGTTTTCTTCATAGTAGTCACAACATGCATCATGTGTTTATATTTGTCAGTTTTCTTGCACCAGCCATTCCATATTCATCATGTAAGACCAAAATACACCTTATATCATCATAATACTCATGTAATATCTTGTCTTATCATTCAACACAAGTTCATGTCACCTAGTTCACACATGCATAGTTATGTCCATTTTCAAGCGTAAAATTAGCGTTTTCGATTCATATTTTCACATAAAACATACCGAACATAGACATATCATAACATAAACTTTAAGACCTGTTATAATATCATATTATATGCCTAAATTTTATGTTTTAGTTCAGATTTATATTGCATGCTTCGATCATACTCAAAATTGCCATTTTAGCCTTTTTAAGCCTATAATGACCTTATAAGCAATCCAAATCATCTTGATCATATTCCAAACTTATAATCTGATTTTTTATAGATAAAATATCATGTTTTTATCATCACACTTTCCGTTCCACATAGATCACCTAATTACCATAGCTATGATCATTTTTACACCATTTTAAGCTTGATTTACTAAATTATAAGCTTCCAACTCATGATTATCATAAAAATTAGGTATGGCCTGATTATTATATTCAAAATATTAACATAATATCACCATATTTTCAGTTCACCATTAATCTCTTCATGTGTGTCATAATCTTACATTTATCTTGCATTTTTCATCTAAATCATGCATCATACACCCTTCTAACTTAGGGTTATTCATCCAAATTTATCATCAAACATTTTTAGACAATAAAACACTTCAAATATTACCTCAAACTCAGATTACACAAAACCCCTAATACATCATCTTGCATGTCACTTTCAACCTCATTTAAGCATCATTTTCAACAACAAGAGCTACCATACACACACTTATTAATCATGGATCATACACACACATTATAACCTTCAAAATTTATTATTAAAACCATAGATTTACTGATTTTATTAGTTCATTAGGAAATCCTTTTGTTTGGTGAAAAATTTCACTTTTAAACAAACTAAAATCTCATAACTTGAGGTTTTAAGAGATGGATTACCTTAGATGAACACACCAGGATTTCTAAGAGTAGAAGAACTTCTTGATGAAGATTTCTCATTGATATGCTTCTATGGATGCTTGGATTCTTCAAGGAATGCTCCAAGTTCTTATGTGTGTGTAAAGAAAGTGTATGGAGGAGATACCGATGAAACAAAGCAAATGAAGAGGAAGAGGAAGAGGGAGGTGGGGATAGTTTTAAAGGGAGGAGAGAGAGTGAGTTTTGGGAAGGGGTGAAATGATTACGAGTTGGAATGTGGGTTTATGTATTTTTGTATGGATGTGTAACAAATGTAGGGGATTTAGAAGGATTTTAATGATTAGGAAGATTTAATATATTTTCTTTTTTTACTTTATATGTATATATATATATATATATATTTTTACACACACACACAGATATATTATACATTACTTACGCTTTTATAATAGCCTTGCAACTTTTATAAAAGTTTAGCGCCTTATCTCACTTGATTGAACTTAATAATTATGGAATAATGCTTTCCCACAAATTCCATCATAATTTTACTAATTAGAATATTACCTGATCTTTAGCGGTGTCTGGGTTTGCTTAAGACCGTTAAAAGTCTACTACACAATCAAATTTTCGGACAAAATAGACAGAAACCACCAAATAAGGCGTATGCACTTTTCTTCTAAATTTCCCCCAATAACTTATAATTCCACCTTATACTAACATGTCAGGCACATTCATGGGCTTCTAAACACTAACCAGGTTGTCACCAACATTCGTTACGGGTATGTGATCACTTTAAAACACGAAAATCTTATATTTCATCTTTTGAAAATTCCACTTCACACTAGGGCTTTATAAATTATAAAGTGGACTTTAATCACACATAAAGTAAATTTTATTGCACCAATTCATTATAACACGTTTATAATTACAGTACGGATAGAAATTAGAAAAACATAGGGTCTCACTTGATCTGTATTGTATTGTATTGATATAGATCTTACTTTTGGTAAGATCTAGGGTTTAGTTGGGTGTTTTCTGGGTTGGTAACATAATAAAATTTCCCGTCACTGTTTTGTCACTATATCTTGTGTTTGTTATAGTGTTATATATGATTCATGTCTTTTTACATGGAATCAGAGCTATTTAGCTCTTGATACGAGTCTTCCGCTATGGTATTTGATCTTTGTTTATGTGGTTTTAGAGATTTTTCATCTTGAGAACCTGTATCTGGAGATTCTAGGATTTATTGTACGGAAGTGGTGGAGCTCGAGGTTCTGAGTCTTGGATCTTGAAGGCTTGTGTTAGTCTTTGTAACCCTAGAAGGTTACAAAGCAAACTAACTAGGTTTCTTGTTGGTGTATTGTCATCTAATCTGATTTTATAACCCTAGAAGGTCATTAATTAGATCTACTTAAAGGACGGAGTTAAACGCTTCTGTAAGATTGTTCTTATTTCTTGATCTAGTTTATTTGTTGTTCCTTATATCTGTTGGGTCTAGTTGTTGTTGATGTCAGGGTAGTGAGGACCAGTTTGTTGATTGAATCTTGGTGTTATTTGTGTTAGTGTTTCTCTGTTAGTGTCTTTCTTGTCTATTTAGTTAATTAGCTCCTGTGTAAAGACTTATCTAGGCACCATAGAGTGACGATCCTGGAATCTAGCCCATGACACTGTTTCGCCTTAGGGTTTGTTGTTATCTTTTTGTTGTTTTTATCTTTTTGGTTTTTTTTAAATGGATGATGCACCTGGTACATCTGCCACTCTTATTAGCAAACTTGATATTGGTGATCCATTATACTTACACCCTAGTGATTCTAGTGCCCTGACCATAGTTAGTATAAAACTTAAGGGTACAGAGAATTATGTTGTGTGGGATAGTGCAATGAAACATGCACTAGGGGCTAAAAACAAATATGGGTTCATAGATGGTAAATCTAAAAAATCTAATGATTAGTCGATGGGATAGGTGTAATTCTATGGTTTAACTTGGTTGTTGAATTATGTGTCTGAAGAAATGTTTTTAGGACAAGTGTTTTCCAAACTTGTTTATGAGGTTTGGAATGATTTAAAAGAAACATATGATCAAGTGTGAAACCCGAGCATTAAGTGTGTTATAATACATGTCTTATTGTGTTTTAAGCAATTATGCGTGTTGAATGTATCAACTACGAATTTTTATGGATTCAAAGGTTAATTGCATGAACCGGTAAAGTTCGGATGCTTGAATATGACAAGGAACAACCGAGAATGGAAATCACGATATACTATAACATGCGGGACTTGTTCAGGTCGAAAAGATGCCTTGGGAATGCGGAAAATATGAAAGAGCGAAGTCTAGGGGCTTTCTAGTCATTTATTGAAAGTTGAAATACACTAAGGATTGGGGACAACATATATGACGTAAGCTACGGTCCTTTGAGCGTAGCCTACGGTTCATCAACGATTAGACAAAAAGAACCAGCACAATTGGAACATAACCTACGGTCTTAAGTCATAGGCTACGACTTACGATAGATGTTGTTTCCAGCAGATGTGGACCGTAACCTTCGGTCAAGAGACCGTAGGCTACGGTGGGCTTCAGATGGCAGCGCAGATTCTTGTATTCGAAGGGTTCAAAAGGGTATCAAAAACTCTAACACAGACGACGTACTCCCTAGGGATGAATTTGGGACATCAAGGAACATCAAGTTGGGAGCTTTTCACCTAAAACCATCATCCTTTCCATCGAATCGAAGATTGTGATCATGAATTCTTCCGTAAATCAAGCGTTTGACGATCAATTGAGCGGCTAATCATGTAGTGGTTTTCTCACGATGGAGGATTCTTCTAAGTTAATGGTTTTTATGTGTTTGAACTATTTGTGAACATTGGTAATCTAAGCATTTGATACTTTTTACCTACTGATTCAATTACATGTAATGATTGCTTTTTATATAAACTTTATTTCTAATTCATTCAATTTCCGAGAGTTCTAGTAATCGGGATATATTTGATAGGGATTAGGGTTGGTAATATTAGTTGATTGCTTATATAATAACCTTCCGTTGTTAAACAATCAAAGTAAGTAGTCTTTAGGTAATCACAACTTGTTAATTGAATTACACAATCATGTCTATGTGATTGTCACGGTTAAGCACATAATTGACGTTGCTTTGAATCTAAAATCTGGAAGAACAATTGTTTCTTCCATTGTTTACAACTTCGTTTTAAGTAATTCGTTAGTTAAATCCAACAAAGAAACAACTGAGTTTACATTTTTGCAAGTAGTTAATCAGTGCTTAATCCATAACACCTTCCCCAGACTCCTCTGGATTCGGTACCCTGCTTACCCTAGCTACCTAGGTTAATTAGGTTTTTGCATGACCCGTTTGATAGTCATCAAAATGACGTCGTTGCCGGGGAGTCGTGCGCAAAGTGTTTTGTGTTAAATGTTTTTAGAAAATAGTTAAAAAAACCCAAAAAATAGTGGTTATCTTTTCTTGTTTAGAGTTACGCGAGGTTTTCTTGTTTGTGCTTGTGCAGGTGATCTTGGACGTGCATACTTGTAAATCTGGAAAGTCGTCACCGCTAGTGTTTGATCCAGAAGTTGATAGCATAGTTCGGTAGACACGAATGTTGCATCGAGAAATAAAAATTCTACAATCTCCAACACCGATACCCAAGTCAATGGAAAACTCAAGCAATCCTGAGAAGCAAGTTGAAAACCCACCCTCACAAACCCAGTTCTCAACTCAACCTTCACCGAACACCTTTATACCATCTCAACCACCACTATAATCTACCCAACCTTCCACCGCTCAACTCCCACCGATGCCACCACTACCGTTCCCCAACCTTGACAACCTATCACCAGTCTTAAATCAATCAACATCTCTTCAATACCCATTATTCACACAAATCTAATGTTCATCATTCTTCACCATATGTGAGGATTGTGCCCGATGAACACGTCATTCCACCGAACCAAAGTCAACCTGTTAACTCATCAACTATACCTCCCATACCAAATCAACCTTCGCATTAGCAACTATCTCTGCAACAGCCGTTCTTTTCAGAGCCTCACGTTTGATCAAAGGGATGGTTCGGGAGAGTTTGAAGATGAATACAATGAGTATGAGGGTTATATAGGTAATCAGAACAGCAGCCATGTTGTGAATGCTGGAAATGTTCAAGGATATAATACAGGGTATGGGTTCTTCGAAAGAGGGAACCCGGGTACATCAAGGTATCAACAATACAGTCATCAACCCAACCTGATTAATCAGCAGTCGGTGAATGTGAGACGGTGAACATCAAAATACCACTACCAGCAGAGCAAATACCAAGGCAACAACCACTGGCTCAACAAAGGCCACTTCCGAGAAACTTGGTCCCATCAGTTAATCAACACGAAACGTAGAAGATACGATGGGGGCCAGTACGAGGGATCGAAAGCCATTTTAAACCCGCAATTGCCAACAACCCATCCCCGGTTGTGATACCCCAGTTACATAGTAGATCATTCGAGGTACGAGCAAAGTCGATCCAAAGTCTACCCAAGTATCATAGTTTGTCCACTGAAAAACCGTACCTTCATATTGCTGCTTATGATGCCCGTTGCAACACTGTTGGGGGTCAAGGTTTCACACCTAATGACGTGAAATTGGCACTCTTCCAATTCACAATTGAAGATAAGGCACAACAATGGTTCCATGCACTACCATCCGCCTCAATCTTTACATGGCCCGACATACAACAACTGTTTTTGGATGAATTCTATACGCTGCAAAGGACTAGTGATGCTCCGTAAGGACAATAGGAACTTTCAACAACAATCTGGTGAGTTATTTCACGAAGCATTCAATAGGTTTAAGATGTTGTTGAAGAACTGCCCACATCATGGTGTACAATTATGGGAATTACTTAATGCTTTCCATGAGGGGTTAACACCGGAGGATGCTCGTGATCTCAGCTCTATATCGAATGGCATATTTGGTACAAACTATGAGCACATTGACTGGGATTACTTAGAGAAAATGGCAAGTACCTCCAAGAGAAAAGCACAATCTTCAAGAAGAGGTCATCATGCAACGGTGAGAGTAGTAGAAAACGCATTGGAAATAGGGATACAAATGCCTATGTGTGGGCATTGTGGAGATCTAGGGCACATAACTGATCAGGGCCCCAGCATTGTAGGTGTGTACGATGAAGTGAATATGATGCAAGGAAATGGGAACAGGTATTTGGATTTTTAAGGCAATAACCAATTTTCTAGCCCCATAATCAAGCTAATTATCAAGGGGGCAAGAATTTTGGTTATCAAAGAAATTACCAACCAAGTAGTGGTCAGGGAAATGGTGAGGTGTTGGAAAAAGCCATGCAACAGGAAATGCAAAAGAGAAGTCAATTAGATAACGCACGGTCACAAAAGGATGAAATTCGTGATAAAGCCATCCAATCACTAACAACACTGATGGGGCAGCTAGCGAGTGAAGTAGCTAATTTGAAGCAGCATAATGGGAAACTGCCAAGTGACATGCAAACTAACCCTAAGAACGTGAAGAACATACTAATTAGCAGGGTAATTTTCATTCCCAAAAGTAAATGTCATGCTAACTGTTTGCCTGTTTTTAGTGTGATTGCAGGTGTGAATGAAACGAGTGACAAGAGGGAGGGAAGTGATTAAAGGGAAGTAGTCATCCAAATTCGAGCCTGGAAGTTTAAAATCCACAAGGCGCTAGTGGATTATGGAGCGGGGATGAGCATTCTTCCTGACAGCCTATACGGCCAGTACGAGTTTGGTCCATTACACGTAGTTGACATCATGGCGGTGTTTGTTGACGCAAGTTGGAAACAACCTCGGGGGGTTGTGAAGGGTGTGATGATCCAACTTGGCCAATTCTACTACCCAGTGGACTTTAGGTGATAGACTATGCACCATCAAAGACATATGAGCAGCCACAGGTAGTATTGGGTTATCCATTCTTGCGTACAGCAAATGCCAAAATCGATTGTAAGCATGGCTTAGTCACCATGAGCTACAAGGATCGTAAGTTGTACTTTAATGTGTTTTCAAAATTAATTACTTACGATATATTCATGAGTTGAGTTATACAATTGCTACTGATGAGTTTGTTTCAAGTGGTGTCGAGTGTGATAGGTCTAAGGTGAAGAGGGAGACCGAGAGAGAGAGAGCAGGTGAAGGAAAACCAACCGATGGTGGGATTAGATGTGTGCAATGAAGCTGAATGTGACCCCAATTGGCGTGAAGCTGCAAACCTCCCGAGTAACCAGATGGCGATATATGTAGAGAAGTGGAGAGACAAGCAGGCATCTGAACCACCCTGAGCATAACGTGCATGGTCTGGCTGAAGACCTTTAAACTTAGCGCTCTTGGGAGGCAGCCCGAGGATGTAGAGTATTGTTTTGTTGTTTTATTGTTTTGTTTTGGTGTGCGTTGTGTTTTGGCTGGTTACTACGCGTCAATCCTCACGGATGCAATAATTCAAGGGTGGGGATGTTTGGCAGCATCCTGGTGAGATATCAAAGAATCCATGATATGCGTATGTTCCAGTTAAATCGCAACAGCTCCACTACAACAGACAGTCACTGATTTACTGATCAGGTGCATGTGTTTCTCTATCTTGCATTTTATTTGTTTGTGTATTTGGTGTGAACCGTTGTGTTGGGAGTGGTGTTATTTGTGGAGTTGAGTAGGTCGTTGGCCATTTATGGTTTGTAGGTAGTATATCTCGAGTTTGGATTATAAATTGCACTATAAATTGGGGACAATGTAGCCCAAGTGTGAGGATGCGGTAAATCGAGATAGGGTTGGTAGGTTTAATGATTTCAAATGTTTGAATTGGTTGAATTGGCAAAAATTAAAAAAATTGAAAATGTTCCGTAAGATTTTTGCACAAAATGGAAAATGATAGGTATAATCAAATTTTTGGTTTTCAATTATCATATATATGAGATAATAAAACAGTAAAAAAAACGTGTCTAATTTAGGATATGTGGGTAGGCCCAGCCGGTTGAAAGGTTTCTTAGGATTGATATAAAATATGTAAATATTAGGAATCTTGTGGGTTCTCGCCTTAGGATTTACAACAAAGCTGAAACTGTTGAGAGTATAAGGGGTACTATTATAAATAAAAAGCTTATAAATATTCCAATTAAATGGCACATATGTTACTTTTTATGAAAATAAAACCAAAACAATGTGGCACCTGAAAAAATTCCATCTTTCCATCTATTGAGCTAGTTGTGTATTGACGAAGCCTATGTTTTTTCTATAGGGATGGTGACTCATGTGGTACATATGCTCTGGGTGGAGTTCGAAAAAGAAAAAATAAAGATGTGAAACTTATGGCATTAACCACTAGGATGATGACTCGAGTGGGGTATGTCCACTAAGTTGATCGTATACCAAAGCATATCAAAGGTCGAAAATTATCATCCATTATCCATCATAAATTTAATCGGAAATACATAAGAGTTTTTTATATAAAACGGTAATCTCATAAGCTTGAAGCGGGATTAGGTGGCGGTATGGTTTTTTAGTGTGAGACCCATAGAAGAATAATGCAATTGAACTTAATGGAGTATGAATAAGGGCTTGGAAACCGGCAGTTGGGTTTAAGTGGACCGTATACCTACAATCTTAGTTAATGCGTGACTGGACTTGTTAATAAGATAACCGAGTAAATTGAAAGCCAACGATTTGATTGTGATTCCATGGCAGATAATTTTTCAGGACGAAAAAAATCAGTGTGGGGATGTGATGGAGAGTGTTAAACCTGAGCTTTAAGTGTGTTATAATACGTGTCTTATTGTGTTTTAAGCAACTAGGTGCATTGAATATGTTAACTATGAATTTTTATAGTTTCACAGGTTAATTGGGTAAACCGATAAAGTTCGGATGCTTGAAGATGACAAGGAACAACCGAGAATGGAAATCATGATATACTATAACATGCGGGACCTATTCGGGTCGAAAAGATGCGTTGGGAGTGCAAAAAAATGAAAGAACGAAGTCTAGGGGCTTTCTAGTCATTTATTGAAAGTTGAAATGCACTAAGGATTGGGAACAACATATATGACGTAAGCTACAGTCCTTTGATCGTAGCCTACGGTTCATCAATGATTAGACAAAAAGAACCAGCGCAATTGGAATGTAACCTACAGTCTTAAGACATAGGATATGGCTTACAATAGATGTTGTTTCCAGCAGTTGTGGACCATAATCTAGGGTCAAGAGACCGTAGGCTATGGTGGGATTCAGATGGCAGCGCAGATTCTTGTATTTGAAGGGTTTAAAAGGGTATCAAAAACCCTAACAAAGATGACGTACACCCTGGGGACGAATTTGGGGTATCATGGAACATCAAGTTGGGAGCTTTTCACCTAAAACCATCATCCTTTCCATCGAATCGAAGATTAAGATCATGAATTCATCCGTATATCAAGCGTTTGACGATCAATTGAGCGATGAGCGGCTAATCATCTAGTGGTTTCCTCCGGGTGGAGGATTCTTGTAAGTTAACAGTTTTTATATGTATGAACTAGTTGTGAACATTGGTAATCTAAGCATTCTATGCTTTTTACCTACTGATTCAATTGCATAGTTGTAACGATTGGTTTTTTTTTCTAAAATTTATTTCTAATTCATTCACTTCCCGAGAGTTCTAGTAATCGGGATATATTTGATAGGGATTAGTGTTGGTAATATCAGTTTATTGCTTATATGATAACCTTTCGTTGTTTTATAATCGAAGTAAGTAGTCTTTAGGTAATCACAACTTGTTAATTGAATTACACAATCATGTCTATGTGATTGTCACGATTAAGCACATAATTGACGTTGCTTTGAATCTAAAATCCGAAGGAACCATTGTTTCTTCCATTGTTTACAACTTCATTTTAAGTAATTCGTTAGTTAAATCCAACAAACAAACAACTGAGTTTACATTTTTGCAAGTAGTTATCAGTGCTTAATCCATAACACTTTCCACCAGATTCCTTTGGATTCGATACCCTGCTTACCCTAGCTATCTAGGTTAATTAGGTTTTGCATGACCCGTTCGAGAGTCATCAATGATAAGGTGGATGGTTATGCTGTCTATAATTTTTATAAATGGACTAATTATATTTCGCATAATGGTAGTACAGTTGCTGAATATTATAATAAATTGACAACAATGTCGAAGCAGTTTGATGTTATGGTTCATCTGCCTTCATGTTCTTGTCAGGCTGCAAAAGATTATTATGATTTTACAACTCTAATAAAACTTATGCAAATCCTTATGGGTCTTGATGATGTCTATCAACCTGTAAGGACAAATCTGTTGACAAGAGAACCATTCCCTTTTGTTAAAACAACCTTTGTTTTAATTTCTAGAGAAGAAACACATAGAATTGCTAGTAATGGGTCAAAAGGACAGAATGTCTCTTTTGTGTCTAAGTATGGTCAATCTTTTGATCCTAGGAGGAAGATCACTAGAGGCCCTAATCCTAATTTGAAGTGTACTCATTATAATATGTTATGACATACAATTGATCGGTGTTTTGAGTTAATTGGTTATCCTACTGGTATGAAGAGAAGACCAGGAGGACAGTTTGTTAAAAACAATAATAATACTGGATTTACTGATAAATAAAATGTTTCTGTTGTTTCTTCTAGTTCTGCTTGTACTGCTTTACCATTTACTTCTGAGAAGATATCTAGGTTGTTAAGTCTAGCGAGTGATAAGTCTGCAGGAGAACAGTCCAGGTCTAACATGGGAGGTGAGTCTTCTAGTATGATAGTTTTGTTAATAGTTTTGTCAGTTGTTCAAGTGCTGTCATTCTTGAACATGGGTATAATTGGATTGTTGATTCTGTAATCAACATATGATTAAAACAAATAAAGATATGTTTAATTGTGTTGATGCGTCTGAATGTGGGTTAAAAGTAAGTCATCCTAATGGTACAAGGGTTAGATTTATGAAAATAGGGGAGTTAAAATTGATAAATAATGTTGTTTTAAAAAATGTGTGTTATGTACCT
The DNA here is from genome assembly GCA_947069175.1 of Scalesia atractyloides. Classification (NCBI taxonomy): domain Eukaryota; kingdom Viridiplantae; phylum Streptophyta; class Magnoliopsida; order Asterales; family Asteraceae; genus Scalesia; species Scalesia atractyloides. Next base: position 34,710,671 of record CAMTDV010000020.1, on the reverse strand, counting down.
GATTATAGTTTAGTTTTCTATTTGTTCATAAGTTAGCTAAAGATAATCATAGCAGTGTTGTTTAATGTGAACTTTTATGCTACAGGATTTGCACGAAAAGAAAATTTTGGTGATTGGTAGTCAGGATAATAGTTTATATCTAATTGGTAAAATGGTAATTCTGCAAATTTGTGTTTTAATAGTTTTTAAAGTTAAATATGTGTCATAGTAGATTAGCTCACCCTTCTGATCAAGTTCTGGCTATTTTAAAGGGAGTCTTTGTATCAATTCAAGTGAACATGTCCATGTGAGATTTGTCATAAGTCTAAACAAGTTAGAGTTCCATTTCCACTTAGTGAACATAAAGTCTAAATGTGTTGGTGATTTAGTTCACTTAGATTTGTGTCCTTATATGGTAACAAGTTATGAAGGGTATAAATATTTTTTGAGTGTGGAAGATGATTATTCTAGGTCTGTGTGGTGTTATCTTCTAAAACTAAAATGGAAGTGTTTGAAAATTAAAAAGTGTTTTATAAATTGGTATGTAAAGGTGTTTAGAAATGATAATGGAAATGAGTGTGTGAATAATCAAATGAGTGTGATTTCTAAAAACAAAGGTATTTTACATCAAACTTCTTGTGAATAACAAAATGGTATTGTTGAGCGTTAAACATAGACGTCTTTTGAGCATAGCTAGAGCTTTGATGTTTCAGGAGGTCTACTGTAGTGTGGTCGAAAATTGGTGTTCTTATATGTTTAAGCTTATTTTTTACATAACTTTTAGTTTCAAATAGCCTACTTTTAATTGGAAGTGTGTTTTGCAGGTCTAATAGAGTTTAAGGAGCTATTCGGGAGCTATACGGAGCATCGGGACGGACTTCGGGTCAACCGGGAGCGAGAAATGAAAAAAAAAAAACAGAAAATGAGAAATACAGGTGCCGTCGCCGATGCTCTCACACCCCAACTGATAGCGGAAACATCGGAGTGAGATGAAATAGATTGCTCAAAGCATCATAACACTATTTGCGACAATATTTAAATCAAACCAATTTCATTTCATAACAAGATTGTCAATTACAACAAGGAAGTTAAATACAATAAGTTCAACAACATAAATCCTAACATTCTAGATGTGTTCGACGTCATCCCTACTAAGTTCCTCATGATCAACATCCTCAACCTGCAACATGTTAAAAATATAGTTCAATACAAAAAGTATTGGTGAGTACACAAGTTTGATATAGCATAAGTATGAAAGATTTAAACGAATCCACATGTTAAGCTAGCATACTAGATTAATGTAAACATGGCATGGATCTATAAGTCAACCCTCGTGCGTCACCGCAAAATAGAATAAACTTAACATGACCTCAAGAATACGGGTGGTGCGTTACTCCTATAGTGCTATACATGTTAAGGGGATAGCATCACATAAGAATGTTCCAAGTATACAAATTGTGTATCATGTAACTATAGATATATGATGGATTATTTGTGTGATTGCATAAAGTATAAGTGTGATTGCGTGTATTTTGATAGACTAACATGTTGCACCCAAAGGTGTAAAGCGTAAAAGGGGTGTTCGAGTGTACTCACGGTTTTGCAAGCTTCCACTTGTTACTTCCGTAAAGTGTTAGGGGAGTTTGGAGGATGGAGCACCGAGTTATCCTACAAGAGGAAAATGTAGGTTGGTAAGTATCATCTAGATACTCATTCTTGACACTATAATACCCATTCGGGTTGATGTGTTTTCATGGGTTAGGATACCCATTAGAATCGTAACGAGAAATTAAATACTTAGGTGATGTAACCTAGTACCATGACGGACAATCATTCGATTACCATCAAGAGTTTGGTTAGTGTATATGTATATGTATATATATATATATATAGTATACATAATAAGTAGATCATAAACATCATAGAAGTTCATAGAAGTCACCAATGCACAAGTCGTCACAAGGACAACAAGGATGGTCATGATTAGTTAAGCATAAAAGTAAAAGACGAAAAATAATCAAAATCATCAAGTGAAGTGGTGGATTGAAGGTAGGATAGCTAAGGCTTCCAAGTAATCACACACTATCAACTCAAGTCTTGTTTCAAGAACAAGCTTGGAAGGATACAACACTTGTGGATTGAAAACCCTATTAAAACGAAAAGCTCTTACACTTGAGACCTCAAATATGGTGATGTTCCAAGTTGGTTTTCCATGGAAAACCTATGGAAACATTCCTAGAAGTGATTCAAGTGTTAAGAAAGGAAGAAAAATCAAAGAAGGGAGGTAAGGGTGAGTTAGAACTCACTCTGAAAGTCTTGAACTTCAGAAGGAGAGAGAGCTTTAGAGAGAAAGAGAGAAGTGTTTGATGAGTGAAATGAGAGTGGGAAGAGGCGGGTATTTATAATTGAGGTTAGAGGGGTTGTTGGTTGAGTGCATTTAATGCAGAAAACACAAATTGGACCAATCCATGGGCTAGAAACCACTTTCTTCGAATTATGCCATTTTTATTCCTTGAACTTAGTTTATCTTTCATTTCAGGCTATAACTTGTCATTTTTGCATGTATAACGCATATAAGTATTATTTGAGTATCGAGTGTGAATGTATGAGTCTTTGCACGTATAACAAGTATCAGTTCGAATGATTGAATGCATGTAAGATATGTATATATAACAAGTATGAATTTTTATTACGATTCAAGTCTCGGATTACAAAATTGGGAAAAGAAATACAATACAAGTTTCCATAAATGGAAATATGATTATACTTTCTAATTAAGAAAAGTACAAAAAAGCGAGGCGTTACAGATGCCCTCCTTGGCCGTCGGCGACACCCCTCTGATAACTCCGTCGCCCAGACCCCCCGTAGACAGTAGAAAAGGTCGTCGGAAGTATTTGGACAAAGCAGGCACCGTCCCCGATGGCCCCATAGGGCGCTGGCGACGCCCTCTCCTGCCTCACGTCCCGAATTTTGTTGATTTTTATTTGCGGGACGGGTTATATGATGAGTTTTTGACCATTTCAAGGAAGTTACGCATTTTGGGACTTTTGAACTTCATCTTGGAGCCAAGAACCTTTCCACCATCATCATCAATCACTTCCAATCCATTCTATCATCCCGAATCACCAATCCATTCGATCCTAACCTAGCCTACCATCATCCCTTCCATCATTCATCCACACACATCATCCATCCCAAACCTTAACCATCATCTTCATCACTTTCAAAGCTTAAAGATGTTCAAGTTCAAGATTTCAACGTCCAGCATTTGTGTTTCGTTCGTCATGAGCAGCTAATTCACGAGGGTTTCACCCAAGTGTAGACTTTTCTAAGGTTTAGGGTTTGCTTTATGTTTCTTAGTTGATCTGTGACAAATTGAATTGTATTTTGAATTGATTGATAATTGTCTTATATTTGAACTACATTTGTGAATTGTTGAATGATTATAAAATTTGACTTTGTGAAACAAGTTTGTGTATTTATGCCTTATCTTTCAAAAGGATTTACTTGTCCGAAGTAACGAAGTGCATTGCGGTCTGTCATACGCGTGATAACAATTGGCACCTAAGCTTCGTGATATCAAATCTGTTAATGACAAATTCAATTGAATCAATCTAAAATTGTTAAGCAACCCTAGGCTTTGCAACTGTTGAATCGGGTGTAAACCTTGTTTCTCAATTATTGTTTAAACCATCAATCCATTTTTTGTGCAATTATTCAAGTTTAGTAGTAATCACTTTTAGTTTCAAATAGCTTACTTTTAATTGGAAGTGTGTTTTGTAGGTTTAATGGAGTTTAAGGAACTATTCGGTAGCTATACGGAGCACCGGGATGGAAATCAGGTCAACCGGAAGCGAGAAATGGTAAAACAGAAAATGAGAAATGCAGGTGCCGTCGCCGCTGCCCTCCAGGGCCGTCGGCGACGCGCCTCTGGTAACTCCGTCACCCAAAAACCCCTGTAGACAGTAGAAAAGGCCGTTGGAAGTATTTGGACAAACAGACACCGTTGCCAACGCCCTATAGGGCCGTCAGCGACACCCTCTCCTGCCTCACATCGCGAATTTTGTTTATTTTTGTTTGGGGGACGGGTTATATGATGAGTTTTTGACCATTTCAAGGAGTTGCGCTGTTTGGGACCTTTGAACTTCATCTTGGAGCCAAGAACCTTTCCACCATCATCATCAATCACTTCCAATCCATTCTATCATCCCGAATCACCAATCCATTCGATCCTAACCTAGCCTACCGTCATCCCTTCTATCATTCATCCACACACATCATCCATCCCAAACCCTAACCATCATCTTCCTCACTTTCAAAGCTTCAATATGTTCAAGTTCAATATTTCAACTTCCGGCATTCGTGTTTCATTCGTCATGAGCGGCTAATTCTCGAGGGTTTCACCCCGGTGTAGACTTTTGTAAGGTTTAGGGTTTGCTTTATGTTTCTTAGTTAATTTGTGACAAATTGAATTGTATTTTGAATTGATTGATAATTGTCCTACATTTGAACTACATTTGTGAATTGTCGAATGATTATAAAATTTTACTTTACGAAATAAGTTTGTGTATTTATGCCTTATCTTTCAAAAGGATTTACTTGTCCGAAGTAACGAAGTGCATTGCGGTCCGTCATACGCGTGATAGCAATTGGCACCTAAGCTTCATGATATCAAAACCGTTAATGTCAAATTCAATTGAAACAATCTAAAATTGTTAAGCAACCTTAAGCTTTGCAATTGTTGAACCGGGTGTAAACCTTTTTCTCAATTATTGTTTAAACCATCAACTCATTTTTTGTGCAATCATTCAAGTTTAGCAATAATCACTTTAGTCCCAAAACTTGTCGGTTTAGTCCGACATCTCTTTCAAACAAACAAATATTCAAATTAAATCATAGCAAGCTTCATAAATTGAGAAACCATTAAAATTAATTGTGTCCATCGCAAACCACAAACTCTTCGTGGTTCCATCCCGTACTACCACAAACTCATAGTTAAGGGTAAATCAGGTATATAAATATTATCTTTGAATGGGGCACGACACTTCGATCAAATTTTTGGCGCCATTGCCAGGGAGTTCGTGCGCTTTGCGTTTGGATTTAAATTGATTTGTGGATTATATGTTTAAGTGTTTTGCTTTACTTTGCTATATTCGCTTTCTTTGTTACGCGTGTGTGTTACTTGTGTAGATTACAGGTAGTGCATGTATACGAGGAACTCCGATAGGACCTCTCCGTTAGTGTTCGAACTGGAAGTTGAGCGGTTAGTGCGAAGAAACCTAACCAACCGATTAGAGGCAACTCTTATCTCTAATCTGCCCAAAACCAACTCACCACCTACACCATCCTTTGGACCCATTCTAATGGATAACCAAAACTCCAACCAACCCAATAGCCAAAACCAACACCAATACCAATACCCAAATTACCCTTTTCAAAACCAAAACATTCAAAATAACCATCGGAGGTGACAACAATTCGAGACCACCAACACCACCCTTCCAAAACTGTGGCTGAAACCAAAAGAACAACCAACGCACACCCACACCCACACCTCCACCTCAAAACCAAAACCAAAAACCGACAAAACCCATTACCACCCAACCTCAACAACCAAAACATTAACGCCAACCGTGGAGTTAACCCGAATCGTGGCAATCCTGCGAAGAAAGATCAGTTCCTCAATCTCGAGGATTTGAGGAACAATATTCCCGACGATGCACCTTATAGCGTTCCCGGTTACCAATCACTGGAACATGTGAGTATTCACTCGGAATACTCGGATGATGGCGGGAATTATAATGATCGGGTTGTAGATCAAGCATGGGCGAATGATAATGAGGGGAATTTTTATCATGCTCGGGGTTTTGATCACGAAGATGGTGGCTATCAAAATGTCGATTTTGTGAGAAATAACGAGGGATATGGGTACGATTATGGTCGAAATGACAGCTACGGAAACAACCGCCAACCACAAAATAATCAAAGGAACCAGAATGACGGGGATTATGGCAACAACAACAATAATAATGTCAACCGTAACCGGACTTCGCAATTTGGGGGCGGCGGTAACCAAGGGGATGATAGAGGTGGTAATCGAAGAGGTAATAACCGACCGTGAATCAAGAAGTTAATGGTCCACGTCGACAACCAAATCAACAAGCTCCACTAGGTGTAAATGGTCAACTTAGACCGATAGTCACCGAAAATGACTCGCCTATTGTTCCAACACTCGAGGAAGAAAAGCCTTTGATTGTAAACCCAACTACATCAACATCCTACGTCATTTCAATGATAGGACAAACGAGGAGCCTTACACTCATTTAGCGGAATTTTCGGCTATATGTGGCACGATCGGGGGGCATGAATTACGATTGTTTTAATTCTCATTAAAGGACAAGGCCAAACAGTGGTTTCTCACACTACCGACAAATAGCATTCGTACATGGGCAGAAATGCAACAAGTATTTCTTGACGAATACTATTCGATAGTAAAGACCGATGATGCACGAGATGAGATTCGGTCGTTTCATCAGTTATCGGGTGAGTTGTTACATGTGGCCCTCACTCGTTTTAAGGAGTTAGTTCGAAAATGCCCTCCCCATCAAATTCCTAGATGGAAAATGTTAAAGTGTTTCGTACGGGGATTAGATGCGGAAGATCATAGGTACTTGCAATCGGCAATCAACTGTATGTTGTTGAACAACCACGAGGAATATGATTGGGAATTCTTAGAGAGGATGAGTAAGAACTCCAAGATCGTGGCTATGGTGGACCGAACTAAAAAGCATCCAATCTCAAAGTCTTGGCCTGACCACGATGCAAGTTCCAAAGACCGGATTGAAACATTAGAACAGAGTTGGTCCGTATGAAGAAGAAAGAGGTGGGTACGATACAGTTTGCCGTGTGTGAAGAATCTAGCGACATCGGTCACTGCACCGAGAATTTCCAAGTAGACATGACCCTATCCACCGCGGAGGTGAATCAAGTGTATGGAGACCAGAAGCAAAATGATATGAACTCCAACACTTATCACCCGAGTTTGAGGAACCATCCTAATTTTAGGTATGGTAACGCCTCAAACCAAATGAACTCGAACTTTCAACTAGGGTATCAAGGTGGATATTCGTACTAAAATCGACAAGGCTGTAACTAAGGGGTAACCAAAGGAACTATAATCAAGGCGGTAATGGGGTGGTGATGCAAACTCAAAAACAGGTAGTGATGACTGTTGAACTCCAAGCTTGACGCAATCATGAATGCTATTAGAGATTCAAACCAAAGATCAAGATGGAAATGAATAAGGAGTTTGAGGTGCGAGACAAGTCGCATAAGGCCTTGGAAAAGCAAGTGGGTCAACTTCCGGAAGAAATGGCCCAAATGGGACGAGGTGGAGGAAGACTCCCAAGTGACCCCACAATGAAACGGAAGCATCAAAGTTCAAGCACGAATATTGTGAGAAATGTGCACATTAACGTGGTAAGTCTTCTTTCAAATGATGAGATTTGTAGTATTGAAAGTACTCCACCACCATAACTTGTTGACGGTGTAGTGTAAGATGTAGGTGATGAGTCAGGAAGTGAAAATGAGCAAGAAACGATTTCACAAATTAAAATCGAAAAAGTAACTAAAAATTCTTTTTGTGAAAGTTGTTTAAATGACTTGCATGCTAGGGCCAATGATATGGGTGTGGAGTTTAATACCATCCCATACTCGTTGGCTCTATTAAAACCAATTAATGCATCAAAGTTTGAAAAACGAAGCCCACCAAAGGACGAGAGGTGGGAAAATTTTAAACAAGCAAAATTTATTTGGCATTACTTGATGACATTAAAAAGATCCCGACTTATGTAGAGTGTTTAAAAGAGTTTAGCACCGAGAAAAGACACAATAAGCTACCGAAAAATTTTGACTTAATCTCACATATTAGTGCCGTTTTATCAAGTGCCATCCCCCAAAAAGCTCAAGATCCGGGAGATCCTTTTATTCCAATCCAAGTAGGTAAATTTAAAATAAAGAGGGTGCTTTTAGATCTTGGAGCTTGTGTGAGCATACTGTCTGGGAATTTGTATGACCAATATGATTTTGGTCCTTTGAAAAAGTTTGACCCCCTGTGGTGTTGGCCGATCAGACTCCCACGCGTCCAAGGGGGATGGTGGAAGATGTGATTGTGAAGGTCGAGGATTGCTATTACCCAGTTGATTTTTGGTAGTTGACTATGTTGGTTGTGTTGAAGATACATAACCGATAGTCATACTGGGTAGACCGTTCCTGGCAACTGCTAATGCCATAATAAATTGTGCAACGCGAACGGTAAGCATGAAATTTGGGGACCAGGAATTAATCTTGAATGTATTTCCTAAATTTACTAACCCGTTCGGTGAGGATAAGTGTCCTAAGGAGGACATTAGTCTAACCAAAAAAATATGTGCTATGATTGGTAGGTTTGGAGAATCGAAGAAAAAGTTGGTCAAGAAAAAGAAGGTGAAGAAGTCACCTCAAGAGAAAAAGAAAAAGGAAAGGTTGAGAAGGTTTGGTTCATTTGGAACCAAATTGTATGAATTGTTGGTGGGTGATATGGGAGAGTTTGTGGGTGACAAGCACTCCGTTTAACCACCATGAGGTGGTAGGTCATTTGTTGTTGTATAATATTTTCAGTACTTTTTAATTCCTCTTTTTAGTTTAGTTTTCCATTTTGTACATTTCCTTTTCGTACTTTGTTTTGATTTTTTTAGTAGCTAAATAAACTTTGTGGGTGTGTTTCATATATAACCCTCACGAGACCTACTCGTCCTCCGAGCTATTGGAAGGTTTAAAAGGGCTTGTTGCATAATCTAAATACAACTGTGATTCCTACAAAAATGAGCTAGGTTTGTTGTTGTTGTAAAATTTGTTCCACAAAATCAAAGTTGAATAAAAACATGGCTTGGTAAATTCTTTATAAAAATGGTAGAAATAGGTAACTAACAAATTTTGATGGTTGTGAGAAGCTCGCTTCTACACGAGGATTGAGATTTGTAGGTGCATTATGTTCGCGAGACAACTATTTTTGTTGAAGAATGAAGAGCACACGAGGAATGAGCGAAACCCAGGTGCATACGTTTCTTTTTAGCTTTGATTTTTAGCTTTCTAATAAGTGGATTGTATTTTGTATTTTATTTACCTGGTGAAATTTTGGGGAGATTAGCCATGTCACATCCCTTGTGCATTTTAAAAGCTCAATTCTTACACATTAAGGTCAATGTTGACCTCAAGTGTGGGGATGGGGGGATAAAAAGTTTTTATTTTGACCCGTTCATTTAAACACTACATATCGAGGACAATGTTGATCTCAAGTGTGTGGATGGGGGAAAATTTCAAAAAAATCAAAATGTCTTTGTTTGAAGCAATAAGCCAAAGTAATTAAGTCAATAAGGGATGGCACAACCCATGTGGTCTTTTGTCATGGTCAAGTTCAAATTAATAACATGACGGGTATTTCGCGGGTGGTTATTTGGGAATAATCCACTTAAGAAACTTGCATTTTGTGCATATCATATACCATACCTTTTGTACGTGAGATTTTGAGCCGGTTTACACATCATAGATATATGCATATATTTCTTTGTTTGAGTGAGCTATTAGTCACATATTGTAGAACTTGTAACTTTTGATGCGTTTGAGACCATAGACCGAATACGAGCACAAGAATGATTAAAGCATTAGGTAAACCTTTTTCTTATACACCATTTATATATCCTTACCCAAAATCAATCCCTTAGTCGCCAATTTTCAGCCTAAACCTTTCATGTGACCAACCATTTAGCCTTTGACCGTTGAGCCTTCTATCTTTAACCCGTGTGATGAAAACTTGATTTTAGGATTAGTTGTTTGACTTAAAAATATCGAAAATTCAGAAAATATCATGAAAAAGAACAGAAAATCGTTGAGCAAAGTACAAAAATATGTATTGATAGTTTGTTGAATAAAAGGCGAAATTATTTGCCATTTAGTTTGTTTATTCGTAGTAATAAAAAATCAAGTTTTCATCACCTTAGCCACTTTCAAATTATCCTATTCCATACCCTTAGCCTAGCCGTTACAACCCTTTAAAGACCTTTTGGCTTGTGCTTAGTATTTGTGTCCGGTGTGGAGAATGATTGAGTTGCAAGCCTATGTGGGTACATGTTCTAATTGGTTTGGGTGATTACATCAAAAGTGCTAAGGCATCATCGATTAGCCAATTTTTAAACTGAATGAAGAGAACATTGTGAGGGGTGTGTATGGTTTGTGAGTTTCAAGGGGGGTTAATCTTGGGTAACCATTCTTATGTGATTAATCACTTAACCCTAAATATTTTGAAAAAGTGTGATAATTATGAACCGAATATGATGTTAGACCTTAGCTTACGTCTCAAGAATGGGAAGTGTATTTTTCATTCAACCCACGTGAAAGTGAAAAACAGATTTGCTTGAGGGCAAACAAAAGACAAGTGTGGGGATGTGATGCATGGTCGAAAACCAACGTTCTTATATTTTTAAGCTTATATTTTTACATAAATTTTAGTTTCGAATAGCCTCCTTTTAATTGGAAGTGTGTTTTGTAGCTCTAATGGAGTTTAAGGAGCTATTCGGGAGCTATACGGAGCATTGGGACGGGTCAACCGGGAGCGAGAAATGGGGAAAACAGAAAATGAGAAATGCAAGTGCCGTTGACGACGCCCTCCTGGGCCATCGGCGATGCCCCTCTGATAACTTCGTCGCCCAGAATACCCCATATACAGTAGAAAAGGTTGTTGGAACTATTTGTACAAACCAGACACTGTTGCCGACGCCCTATGGGGCCGTCGGCGACACCCTCTCCTGCCTCACGTCACAAATTTTGTTGATTTTTATTTGGGGGACGAGTTATATGATGAGTTTTTGACCATTTCAAGGGAGTTACGCATTTTGGGACTTTTGAACTTCATCTTGGAGCCAATAACCTTTCCACCATCATCATCAATCACTTCCAATCCATTCTATCATCCCGAGTCACCAATCCATTCGATCCTAACCCTAGCCTACCATCATCCCTTCTATCATTCATCCACACACATCTTCCATCCCAAACCCTAACCATCACTTTCAAAGCTTCAAGATTTCAACTTCCGGCATTCGTGTTTCATTCGTCATGAGCGGCTAATTCTCGAGGGTTTCACCCCGGTGTAGACTTTTGTAAGGTTTGGGGTTTGCTTTATGTTTCTTAGTTAATTTGTGAGAAATTGAATTGTATTTTGAATTGATTGATAATTGTCCTACATTTGAACTACATTTGTGAATTGTCGAATTTGCGAAATAAGTTTGTGTATTTATGCCTTATCTTTCAAAAGGATTTACTTGTCTGAAGTAACGAAGTGCATTGCGGTCCGTCATACGCGTGATAGCAATTGGCACCTAAGCTTCGTGATATCAAAACCGATAGTGACAAATTCAATTGAATCAATCTAAAATTTTTTAGCAACCTTAGGCTTTGCAATTGTTGAAGCGGGTGTAAACCTTTTTCTCAATTATTGTTTAAACCATCAATCTATTTTTTGTGCAATCATTCAAGTTTAGTAATAATCACTTTAGTCCCAAAACTTGTTGCTTTATTCCGACATCTCTTTCAACCAAAAAAATGTTCAAATTAAATCATAGCAAGCTTCATAAATTGTGACAAACCGTTAAAATCAATTGTGTCCATCGTAAACCATAAACTCTTCGTGGTTCCACCCGGTACTACCACTAACTCATAGTTAAGGGTAAATCGGGTATATAAATATTATCTTTGACCGGGGCGCGACACTCCGATCATCTACCTCTTAGGTTCTGGGCTGATTATATTCTGACTGTAGTTTATTTAATTTACAGGTTACCATCTTCTGTGTTAGTTGGAAAGAGTCCTTATGAAGTCATGTTTGGTTTTAAACTCTCATTGTCACATTTGAGGAACTTTGAGTGTTTATGTTTTAGTATTGTTCTGAATGAATCTGATAAATTTGCTTATCATGCTGATAAGTGTGTTTTAGTTTGTTACTCTAATGTTAAAAAGGGATATAAATTGTGGAATTTAGATGAAAAAAAGGTTTTCTTTTCCAAAGATGTAAAATTTTATGAGAATGTTTATCTCTTTAAATCAAAATAATATGATAATCCAGTAATATTTGATAAAACTTTAAATCATACGGTTTTTTATTTCTATGAAGTATATGCACTTGAGGTTCTTTCAATTCCCGATGATGAAGAGGGTATTGCTGGACCTCATGATAAAATTCTAGTGATGATCAACAATTAGTTCCCTCTACATCTGCCACTCTTGGCCAAACTGAGTCTGGTCCTAGCTTAGAGTCTAGAGTAGATAATAGTAGTAAAGAGGAACTTGATTGGGCTGAGGACACAGAAGTGTTAGGTGCTAAGACCAACCGTCTAAGAAAAATATAACAAGTCTTAGAAGGTCATCTAGAAATACAATTGTTCCTAAATGATTTGATGAGTTTGTTTTAGATGATAGAGTTAGATATGGTATAGAAAAAGTTGTGAATTATGCTTGTTTATCTGTTGATAATCTATTTTGTTAGCCGTCTAAACAAAAACATAGAACCTAGTTCTCATGATGTGGCTGCTAAAGATCCTTTATGGGTTGAAGCTATGAACTTAGAAATGGAAGCCTTATTTTAGGAATAACACTTGGATTCTTGCTGATTTACCTCCTCGTAGAAAACCTATAGGTTGTAGATGGATTTATAAATAAAATTCACATCAAATGGTGAAATTGAATGATAAAAATCCATACTAGTTGCTAAGGGTTCTAATCAAAGAGAATGGATAGATTTTGGTGAAACTTTTTCACTTGTGGTTAAAATGGTTACCGTCAGGTGTGTTATAAGTCTTGTTATTGAACAAGGGTGGTCTTTATTTCAACTTGATGTCAATAATGCATTTTTATATGGTTCAATCACTGAAGATGTATATATGTCTTTACCTTAGGTTTACTATTCTAAAAATGAAACTAAAGTGTGCAAGTTAGTGAAGTCTTTATATGGTCTTAAACAAGCACCTTGAAAATGAAATGAAAAACTTATTGAGGTCTTTACTGAGATTGGATTTGTACAAAGTGTGTGCGATCACTCTTTGTTTGTTTCGAAACAAACTGATGTGCTTGTTGTTTTATTAGTGTATGTAGATGATATTGACATCACAAGAAATAATATTAATGAGATAAATAGAATTAAAAGTTTATTGAGTGATAGTTTTAAAATCAAAGATCTTGGTGTTTTAAAGTATTTTTTTAGGAATTGAGGTGTTATATGATGATAAAAATGTTTGTCTTAATCAAAGAAGTATTATCACAAGTTGTTGAATGAGTTTGGATATCTGGGTTGCAAACCTGTTAGTACACCCATTGAACTTAGTCATGTGGTTACTACTACAACTGTTAGAGGTCAAAATGTGTTGAAAAATATTTCTAGTTACCAAAAACTTGTTGGAAAATTGATATATTTGTCTTTGACTAGGCCAGACATCAGTTATGTTGTTCAATATCTCAGTCAGTTTATGCATTCTCCATTAGAGTCACATATACAAATTGTCTTGAGGTTGCTTTGATATTAAAACAATCTATAGGTAAACGATTATTATTCAAAAAAGGTCAAGGTTTTGATTTGGTAGGTTATGTTGATTTAGATTGGGCAAAATGTACTAGTACTAGAAAATATGTTACTGGTTATTGTATATTTCCAGGGGAATCTCTGGTTTCCGGGAAATGTAAAAAACAGAGTGTAGTTTCACGGTCAACTATAAAAAACTTGTGCCTCTCGCGGCCCGCCAGAAGGCTGTATCTGCAGAAAAATTGTCTTGGCCTCAACACAAGTTGCCAAAAACCATTGTTTCAAAACCATGGTCTTCCAAACAGCTATGTCACGTTTTAGGACACTTGTAAGCTTCCTCTTACACCCCTTAACACCTGGCATCACGTCCTTCAAGCTCTCCAACTATAAATAGGTGCAAAGGTTCATCCTTTGAACTTGCACCTTTCTCATTCACAACTCTATCTCCCTCCTCTGGAAGTTCCTAACTGAAAGGAGCATCCAACTTAATTGTATTGCATCCTAGGAACCACTTGTAAGTGTTCCTTCCTCTTGCATTTTCGTTTATATGCTTTTATAGCCAAAAGTCAAGCGTTTTACGAAAAACGCCTTGACATTCGTTAATACCATTATGGTCCAGCCATTGTTCGTAGCGAACATGGCTAAGTTATCGTAATAAGGTAGGTGTTAGTCCCTATAAAGGGCACCTCCTGAAGATCACGTTTGCTAGACCAATTGACGGGTCAAAGTTATTGTATTAAAAAGTCAAACATGTCATTTTTCTGAAATGCTATAATTTGAGCTTATATATGTTATGAAACATGTTTTTGACACTTAAACAAGTTGGTAATAATTACTAGAACATGTAAGAACATGTTCGGCTCGTCAATTCAGTTCTAGGGTCGGTTCGCAACCGAAAGTCATGAAGTTTGACTTCTTTATTGACTTTCGATTCTGACCCGATTTAGAATAGTTAGCTACTAATCTAAAGTTACATTATGATCATAATATAATTTAGTATAACCCTCTTATGTTATATTACATGATCATAATCAGAATATGAGTTTATGCACAAGTTCCGTAATTATGCCATTTTGCTAAAATGCCCTTTTTGCATAAAATAAGGTTTACATGATAACGAACTTGAAAATGAGTTTCCTACTGATGTAATATTATAAGTAGGATTGTTTAGGATGTCAAATCAGATTATAAACTGAGTTTATGAACAAGTCCTTGTATTATGTTGATAAATGACAATAAAGCCCTTGTGGCTTATAAAACGGTTTTAATCATTTCTTTTTGAATTAAATATTTTACCTACTAATATGTTATATTAAATAACATATCTAAGACATGTTAACCTGACCTTAACATCAGTTTTCTTTAAAGATCACATAAATCGTCATTTTACGACATAAGCGTCGTTTCAGCGTATAGTATGGTTTTAAACCATATTTACCAACCAAGACTTGTTACCTACTGATTTTAAAACTTATTTTAAATAATTTTACAGTGGGTTCAAGATATAAACTCAGAATCCCAAATAATTCACAAACTATGTGTAAAATGACCAAAATGCCCCTTCGGTGCGTAGTTTGGTCATAAAAGACAAATTACACATATAATTAATGTCCTACTGATATTATATCATAAATAAGTTATTTTTCCATAATACGTATGGTTAAACATTAAATTATATTCAAGTTCCTTTTATAAGGTATGAAATTACCAAAATGCCCATATGAGGCATAGTTTCATTTTAAAACCTTAACGGGCATATAAGTTGATATCCTACTGATATTACAACTTATTTAAAATATAATGGCATATAGAACTTGTTCATGACTTATCCGGTTACCCGATATCGCTGATATGCGTACGGTTAAGCATATGTAACTAGTTTACGGAAATTAACCGAAATGGGTCTAACCTTGTCATTTAAGTCTCAAAATCCAGAATGTTTATAGTTTATCCATATTACACAAGTCAAAATACTTGCTGGGATTAAACTACATTCTATCCGATCATCGTTTGATCTAGCGTTATATGTTTTGATCATGTACGCTAGTCGGTCTAAGTCAATGACTTAAATAAGACCGTTAGTATTTAATTGGTTAGCTTATGCCATAATCCAGACTAGAGACATTCCGGTAAATGCTATCTGCACTTGGTGCTTTTGTATACGGCTGAATTATTGCGTTTAAACGAAGACTAGCTCAGGTAAATACTCTCGACTTATTTCCCCTATACGGGCTTGGGTTACGGTAAACTATTGCCGCTTGGTCGGAAATGGGATCAATCGAATGCCGGATTGTGGCTAGTAAATCCGCATATTCTGTTTTAATCAGTTTTGTTTGATAACTTAAACATCGGGGGTTAACTACCGTGTCCTTGATATCCTCGGCTCATTACATTAGATAATGGCCACGACCTTAGCGCGGGGTGTAGGCATACACCCGACAGACGCTCAAATGCAACTACCCACAACGTTGGGGATAAATCCTTCATGAGTTCGTAAGTGGTGTGTAGTTAATCATCTCCCGGTTTTCACACAGGGCCCTGTATGTATGGACAAACATGTGAATCTATTAACAAGGTTGCAGCGTCAACTTTCCCAAGTTATAAAAGATTTTGTGCTGATACGCACTTAAAACATATTTTAAATGTTTTCAAAATGAGTCAGTTGGGTGTATTTACCAACGAAAGCTGACGTATTTTCAAAAGACTAAGCTTGCAGGTACAATACGAAAATAGGCTAGAAGTGCTCGGTAGTGATAAGAGGAACATGCAAATCCTAGATCTGCCCAAAGTCTGTTTTACATTCTTTCTTTTATACAATTTATGATCCGCCTGTGGAACTTCTATTACGAGCCGTCCGTATATTATTTTGTATTTCGAACATTTAGTTTGTAATAGTAATTTAAATCCAAGACTTCCGTTGTGCTGTGTTTAATTGTCTATGATACTATCAACTTACGTCACGATATTCCCCACCCGGGACCACCGGTGTCTGGATTGGCTGTGGAAAGCCGGGGTGTGACAATTATGGAGGGATAATGAACCACATGCATGGATAGTGGAAGAGAGAAATAGTTGAAGGGGATGTTGACTTGGCGCTGGGGTGGAGGATGATGGTGGTTCACTAGTGAATCACACCACATAGCCTAAGGAACTTTAAAAACACCTACAAATATGCATAGTGAACTGATATGTCATACATGTAACACTCTAACCCAAATACAATAATATTTTAAAGTTTCAAATATTTAAGTCCCATTTTTTTGAAAGAATATCAAACATGTCTGGGTTGACTGATAACCCAGACGAACCGACATAACATGTTATTACACAAATAATTTACAGATGGGAATGATAAGGTTTTATACACAAAAATTTGTTTCGCGTGATCATGCTTAAACTTTCCCGAAAGTATGCTCCCCAGGAAATGGCGATTTAGGCGTGTTCTGTTCTTTGCGTGCTTGGTCACCCTTCCATCCAGTTCCCACCTTAGAGAAAGCTTAATATAAACACTAAAAACGATTAGTTTTTAAGTCAATCGGTCAACGCGATCTAAATCAACGAAGAAAAACATTGTTTTTGCTGAAACAAGGTCCTGCCGCGCCATGCAAAAGGGCACCCTTGTCCCTTCGTGTGGCACGAAGGAGACCATTTTCCAGCAAGTTTCCAGAACTGGAAGTTTTAACCCCTGCACGGAATTTTGCAAGAATCCATAGTTTTTCCACCGAACTTGACCCATCTTCAAGTTTACCTTTTTTAAAACCGTCCCCCATAATTATGAGTTCAAACCCTTGATCTGAACCTGGATCCTTTAGATTTTTAAATCATTCTTTTGGTTCGAAGTTAATTACCCAACCTACCCGTTAGGAGGCATTTCATATTCTAGTTCATACCTCCTACTTTCTTATCAATATTCTAGTTGTTTCTATCAACCACTACTCAAATGTGGTTGATTATATTAGACAGACCTTAACTTGTCATTGTTTTCTTCCGGTAAAACATTTTACCAAACACAACCAGCTAGGAGGCATTAAGCCAAAAATCTCACGCCTCCCACTTTTATGTTACCGGAAGGATCAACTCAATTATATGATTCATTTTTAGTCTACCCTTAACGGTAGTTTGCTCGATTCATCATCCAGGGGTGTTTTAGTCATATTTTCGCATAATTGACATGCCCTTGGCTCAAATGGTCATTTTACCCAAAACGCTAAATGCACTTCACTTGGGTTAATCTATTACCCAAATTTGACCTATTCCTCTTTAGTCGGGATATACGCCTCTACCGAAAGCATGACCTTTTATACATACCTGGCGCGAGTTAAAACCATAACCCGTTATCAATACCTAGCGATTCTAATTATCATCCATGACATTTCATGCCCATACATCATGCTTACCTATAAGTGTGAAACTTAATAGATAAGCATTAATATCATATTCGAATGGTGATAACTTCACCATTCGGCCCGTTTGACCCGGTTGTCCATTTGATCCGTTCTTAGCTTATCCTTTTTGCATTTCAAACTAATCTTTATATTGTTTATCACCATAATGTGTTTCAACACGAATTTTAACCCATTTGACCCGTTATGGCTTACGCATTGGGTCTCATTTTCATATTTCTTTGTCTAATCACTAACATGTGATTTACTTGTCATTCCACTTATTTGACCTGTTATGGTTTACAAGATAATTCTCTTTTTTTATAATTCATTGGTTTACCACCAAAAACTCGTTTTTACTCGTTCGACCCATATTGGTTTGCGTCAACAAGTGTTTACCAGCAAAAACTCATTTTTACTTGTTTGTCCCTTTTGGTTCGCGTCAGCAAGTGTTTACTACCAAGAACGCATTTTTATTCGTTCAACCCATTTTGGTTCGCGTCAGTAAGTGTTTACACAAAAATCTCATTTTTACTCGTTTGACCTGTTTTGGTTCGCGTCCGCAAGTGTTTACACCAATAACTCATTTTTACTTGTTCGGCCCATTTGGTTTGCATCAACAAGTATTTACGACCAAAAACTCATTTTTACTCACTCGACCCGTTTTGGTTCGCATCAGCAAGTGTTTACACCAAAAACTCATTTTTACTCATTTGACCCATTTTGGTTTACACCTTAGGGTCCTAATTCTAAAATTCTTTATTTGATCACCAAAGTGTGATCTAACATAATCTCACCCAATTTGACCCATTTGGTCAACACCATGGGTCTCGACTTTAACAAGTTATTGTCTATTTCCAACTACTTCACATTAGTGATCCTATTATAAGAGGTGTAAGTTTTACTTACCTTGCATCCAACCATACTTTCTCACATCTTTGACCCACTTGACCCATTTCTTTCCAAGCCCCACCTAGCTTGTCAAAAGTCAAACTATCATCTAACATCCATAAGATGGTTAGATTAGTCATCCAACATCATGACCATCACACCTCATGGACTTTTATACTGTAAATTTCATCCAATTCTATCATAAGTCAATTTGACTTTCAAAAAGCCAAACTGCCAATCGACTTATAAAATGCACTAACAAGTTCAAGAAAACTTATTTAGGCATATTATCAAACACTTGGTGGGCATCATTTTTAGGCTATCATTTTAGCTAACTTTGTCATACAGAATCACCATGTTTCTCTCAATTCAACAAGTTCATACATTTTACAACATTAAGTTAACATAAACTTTCAATTATCATGAGCTAATTCCTCATTTTGACTAAATAACCATGACTTCATCTTTCTTGTCAAAAACTCATTTCTAGGCATATATGAACAATAATCAAACCTCTAAACGATCAAGTAATTTACACATACAAGCAAGTATGGTATCATAAGCATCAAAATAACATCAAATTTCATTATATCATAAAAACCCATTTCATGTCATGTATGATCATATATTTAAATCTCTAAATTGTTCAAGTATATCATATATACTTGCAAGTATGATGATCATACACACTAATTTCACTATCAATTTCATCAGACTATCAATAATATGCACCTCGAGGTTACAACCTTCAAGTTCCTACTCATATGAAATTCACCAAATCAAGTTTTACAACATACCTTATGCTTTATAGACTTAGATGATCACAAATTTGAGATCATGAAAGGAGTTGGCTTGAATTTCAACCTTCAATTTGTTGAATTTGTCATTTGAGATTATGAAAAGGATAACCCTCTCTCCATTAATGCACTTTGTGTCTGTTACTGTACGAATAGTCTAGATAGAGCGTGTGTTGAATATTGTTTAGATTAGATAGGAAAACACGACCCAAGTGCGAACGAGAACGGTATTGTAGTGTCACTTCGTACGAAGTGATAGCTCACTTCGCAGAAGGTAATATCCTATCTTCGCACGAGGGTAAATGGTGTCTATAAATAGTGTCGTGTATTCATTATTTTGTAAGTTTTGTAGTTCCCAAAGGGGAAACGTTGGTGAAATTCGCCAACTTGACAAGATGTATACTCTTTCGGTATGAATGAATGAAGCTTCCACTGATTCTGTTTCTACTCCTTTCTTAATAACATTCTACCAAATTAATGATAGTATGCCCAAGCTTCCGTCTAGAACAGCTGGATCCTGGACGTTCAATTGGTATCAGAGCTACGGTTTTCACCTACGCTCATGAATTATGGATTTAGGAAGGTTTTAGACGTAAAACATCAAATAAATGGACAATCCACGGACAAAAAGTAAAATTGAACTTATAGGATTGTTAGAAAATCATTTTCAACCAGATCTATGTTAGAATCATCTTGAAATTCGTATAAATAAAGATTTTGGATCGAAAAATGTGTTCATCATGGATTATCTTTGCACGAAGGTACTATCTTCGCACGAAGGTAGTTACCTTCATACGAAGGTAACTTGGAATGCCTAAAAAATACATTTTTTGATCGTATTGACGAGACGAGTATCCAGAAAAAATTTGGTGATTGCAAATTTTTTCGAGATTTTAACGTCTAATTCGGGTTGTTCGGGGACACCGTCTAGAGCTTTAGAGTACAAATTTGATGATACGATCATAGTTGGTTGAAGATAACGGGGTAGTAATGGATACCTGTGCAAAAGGTTTATCTTCTGGTATAGTGACTATTAATGGGCCTTAACGTTAAATTCGCTTTTGATGAAAACTGATTTTTCCAGATTTGAAGGGGAATTTTAGTGAAAATTTTGTTGCGGTCAGAATTTGCAAAAATGAGGGGGAATAAAAATTTCACGTATATATGAAGATTCTGGCATTTTTGAAATTCGTGACCATGCAACTATATTCGGGTGGTTACGATTGCAGATTATTTGTTGATGCAAAGTGTCTTGGATTTTTCTGTACGAGATCAAAGTGTAGTCAGAATTCATTAGTGATGAGATCAAGTTGATGCCTACTTTTCGTAAAAGTGTGGTTGCATAACTGAGTCTTGGAGGAGTTGTTTATCGGATTTTGTAGTCGTGGTCACGTTGATGCTTGAGTCTTCGTACAAGCTGGTTGCACACACGACTCTTAGTGGTACAAAGTATCCAATTTAACTCTGCAAGGCAAATGAACTGTTTTCCGGACTAACCACCAGAAAATGAGGATGTTTTGTGGTTTCAGTTGCGTCGGGACTGACGAGGAAGGCTATATACTTGCAATTCATCACTAAAGAAGATGATATAATGGATCTTTCGGACAAAGACGTCTACTAGTTGCTCACGAAATAGACTATACATTTGAGTTGTTATGGAAGACAAAGATTACATGTTTGATATTGAACTAAGAAGAGAAGATTATTGCATATTGACAGATAGTTTTTCCGGTGAAGATTTGCTAATTGAGAAGATTACCGATTTGCTAATCAATCTTTCAGGAGTATGCTTAAATGCTATTATGGAAATTGGGATTTCAGATTTTTGCGGACATTCAGTGATTTGAAGTTTATCGCTGTGGTAATTTGAAGTTTCTATCCATTGCCGGTTGCGTTTTGAAGATCAGAGGATCGAGCATAGGAGGAATGCGCTAAACCGAACGCGGATGTGGTCAAAATTGAAATGGAGAAACTGCATTGATTAATTTCGAGTTAGTGATTATTCAAGAAAATTTGTTGATTAAGCAAATCAGAGGAGGCTAGAAACCGTGCAAACAAGAACCTGAAGTGGAGAATTGTTTCAGGGGAAATGTAATGTAGATGATGCAAACCCAAATCATCAATCAAGGAGGAATTTTTTTACGCATTCTACGACATTGACAGGTACCTTGATTGAAGTTGCAGAATATTCAAACACGACTCTCATATTTCAAGATCAAGAACAAGCTTCGACAGTAACGTCCAAGGGGGAAATTGTTGATAACTTTGTGTCCGTCACTGTACGAATAGGCTAGATAGAGCATGTTTTGAAAAATTGTTAGATTAGATATGAACACATGACCCAAGTGCGAACGAGAACAGTTTTGTAGTGTCACTTCGTGCGAAGTGAGACGAAGTGATAGCTCACTTCGCACGAAGGTAATAGTTATCCTATCTCGCACGAAAGTAAATGGTGTCTATAAATAGTGTCGTGTATTCATTGTTTTGTAAGTTTTGGAGTTCTCAAAGGGGAAACGCTGGTGAAAATTTCACCAGCTTGACAAGATGTATACTCTTTCGGTATGAATGAATGAAGCTTCCGCTGATTGCGTTTCTACTAATTTCTTAATAACATTCTACCGAATTAGTGATAATATGCCCAAACTTCCGTCTAGAACCGCTGAATCCTGTACTTTCTCTCTCTCTCTCTAAACATGGCACACACATACACATGTATGTGTGTTTTTATTTTGTTTTTGTACTTTTTATATTTTCATCTTTTAGTATGCACAATTCAACCTTTGTAGTTTATTAGTTGTTAAGTAGGTCGCAGCCTACTTATTTCCACAAATATTACCTATTATTAACTAGGTTAAACATTGCTAGTTATTCTAGTAAGTTCGGGGAGGTTATAACCCATTTTATTTCAAGTCCCGCTAACCCGGGCCTTTTATAAACTTTATTTACTAAGCAATTGTTCACCTTTTATTTAACATTAGATTTATTCATTTAAAAAATCCTAATGTTTATCTAGTTAACTTTTACCACTGATGGTATTTTACCCGTTGATCCCCTATTAATTTTGGTTTAACCTAAAATCCGCCAAAATATTGTCACATCGTCACCACCTTTTTAATTTTTAAACACTCATTTACACCACTCATTCTCTCTCTATCTATAGTATATTATAATGCATTTGGGAAGGATTTCAACAAAATTTAAGTAATTACAACATTTTATGAATATTGTAAAACAACTTAACAAACTTAGTAAGGCTAACGGGCGTGAGCATCGGGGAGGAAGGGGGAAGTGAGGTGGTGGGTTGGTGTCGATAGAAACATCGCCTCAACTACATTTAACTTTGGCGTAAACAACAAATATACCTCGAGCTCACCGATTGAATTTTGTGGATTAAAGAGAGAAACAAGTTTTTATAGAGAAGAGGGGAGCACACCCTTGAATGGAGGAATGAGAAAGTAAGGTGATGCTGAGGTGGAGGATGGGGGAGTGGATGACCACACCCCATAGCGTGAGGAAAATGGTCTTTCTAGGTGAAGAAATATGATTTATGGTTCAAATTTGTACTTTATCTAACACTACAAGGGACCTAACTGATAATATGTAAAGAAAACTAAAACCTTTCTTCTTCAACCTCTGTAACTCACGATTGAAGTTCCGAAACCACCATAACTTTTCATTTTTAACCGGCATTCGTAATCATTGAAGATCAATGTTAAAAATTAGAAGTCGAAGCTAATAAATGATTCCTATACCTTCATTGTAATTTTGCAAGTTTCACGCACAAACACACACTCTAGCCACAGAACTTCTAATCTATTCATTAGCACATAATCATTACCACTTTATATATCTACCAATTTGTATAGAGAATTTAGGGTTCCACACATGTTTAATTCATGGAACAGAGAGTTAGGATTTCTAAAAACGAATAAGAGGTATAGAGGATTGAATGATTAATTATCAAGCATATGTAAATAACAATTCTGTTGATCATGATACCGAATCATCATGGAAAAAGAGTGAAAGTGAGAGTAATAAAGTGAGTAAGAAGAGGGTGAAGAAAGGGAAAGGCGATGGCAACCATAATTTAAGGCGCAAGAGATTGGTGTGTTGTTGTAATTAGGGATTGTTATGTTTTCCATTAGGTTTCTTAGGTTAGGTGTTCTTTCCGACTGCGTTTGTCAGTGTGTCGTATAGTGATTTTGTTAGCAAAGTTGGTAGTAATTGTAACGCTTTGCATTTCTATACCTTCCATATTTAGAAAGTTGTGTTCGTATTTATTTTTAGAAACTTGTATACGTACTACATTTCCCAATCTTGTAACCCGAAGATTTGATCATAATGGAAATTCATTTTTATACACATACGTGTTACATACTTGTGTTATACGCAATCAATCATTGAATAAGTGTTTACACACAAAACCGAGACTCGAAATACTTTGATATATCAATCATACATGCATTACACTCATACAATGCTTAGATACACTTTGAATACCTAACAACAGGCTAAAATACAAGTTTATAGCATAAAATAACATAATTACAAATAACAAGGGCTAAAATGAACATTTTTTAAATTGACTCCCCCGCACCATGTGGGAGACACCCAGTCACCCGTCGCGTGGCGCTACGGAGGCTAATCCGCGGCAGCCTGTTTCCAGCCTACAGGTTGGTCCATTTTTCCACCTCTTTTCACCTCCAATCACCTCCTAACTCATTTAACACTAACCCTAATCAACCCCAATATAAATAGGAGCCTCCATAACCTTCTAAACACTTTCCAAACACTTAAACCACTCTCAAACTCTCTAAATCTCTAAGGAAATTCTGCATTTTGAGTTGAAACATCTTAGTGTTCTAAGTAAGTTTTCACTCACTTTTTTTCACCTTACTTCTTCAAATCTTATTTCAAACTACTTGGACAACCTCTAGGAAGGTTTTCACAAGTTTTTCATGGCAAACTAAGGTGGAACGTCACCACATTTGAGGTCCAAAGTGACACTGAAATTCTGCTTTGATATATTTTTTTTGTTTTTGTATATAATGTTTAAAGTTTGATGGAATCTTACACCCACCTTGCTTCCAACTAAACTTATAGTTGTGGGTTTGTGTTGTGGTTGATTTCCACAAGAAATGAAGCTTAAAAACCTCCCTATAATTCTGCCTTAAAGGTCCTAAATGACCTACAAAGTGCTGGAACCACCCAAGCTTTCAACCTTCAATGTTGAAAGACTTGTGTTTTGGTGAATGTGTGAACCATGGAAACTTTGGCTCTCCAACTTTGTTTCACTACCTAACTTCTTGATTTACTATGTTTATACCACTAAATATCAAACAATTTCCAACAAAGGGACAAGGTACATCACGTCCCCAAACACTATCCATGTTTGGGATGCGCGCATCTAGCTAGCTCACTTGGTTGTTTGTAGTTTAGTAGGTTTAAGTTCTTATTATTTTCATATTCATGACCAACCAAAATCATAAATAAAGTTGATGATTTTGTGCTTTAATGAATCATATAATGAGGTTAAATGGATGAAATTCATTCTACCTCGTTGCATGACCATTCTCATGGTACTTTACATTACATTCATATACGTTAACTCTTAAATTCAAAATCCAATCCGTTAAACAAAAACCGCAACCACACCTCATTTCCCTCTTAAGGTAACTTCGGTGTTCCAAAACTGAAGACTCGTCAAACTCACCAAGTGGAATTACTTTGCAAACCATGAGTATACGTAACCCTCTTTCTGTTTTTACACTTTTTAGTGCAATATATATTACCATATTAAAACTTACACAAACACACATATGCAAATACTTTATTCATAAAAACGAATCCAATATACATGCTTTATACGTTTATACTTTAGAAATACATGCATGCTAGAAGCCATTCTTGGACTATACTTTGTCATTAACTTTGTACAAGCCTACCTTAACATGTTTAGCGCTATAGGAGTAGCACACCGCCCTTGTTGGGTCTATGTTAAGTAATCATGCAAGCGGTCTTGTCGTTGCGACAACAAGATTACGCTAGTGGAATCTTTGGGTTGGCATGTACGTGATGCATGGTAGTTCATGATATGCTATGCCTTAGTACACATTTCTGCCATGTGGATTTACGTTAAAACTCTTTTATAAATATGCTAGTACACTAAACTTGTATGCTCACCAATGCTTTTGTGTTGACATATTAGTTTAATATATATTGGAGGAGCTTGATATTGATGTTTTGAAAAGAAATCTAGTAGAAAGGACTAGAAACGCACTTAGATAAATTATGTTTTGTTGTTTAATATGTTATGTTCTAATTGTTGTATTTTCCTTTGAAACAATGTATCCCCGTTAATATGAAATGAAAAGCGTTACTTTAAACACTTGTCACAGTTAGTCGTTATGAAGTCTCAAGCAATCTCGTTTTCATCTCACTCAGATGTTTCCGTCATCGGTTAGGGTGTGACAGTAATCAGGTGGAGAAGGTAGAGGTTGATTAGGTGCATATTTTTAAATTAAAGCAAGAATAGGGGAGTCTAGACAATGAAATTGGTGATGGTTGTGGAATTATGAGTAAAATGAAGGATTTAGAGTTGTTGAGGTCTGTGGCGTCTATGAAGAAGACTCCGTATGAAAAGATTTTCGAAAATGGTGTGGAGTAACTTATGAGTCCCAAAACAGATTCGGATCACAGTGGTTGATTGTTATCACTAAAACAACTATAGATTAGTTGTTTGCATGTGTAAAAGTTAAGAAAAACAAACCATGAAGATGAAGATTCTTGAATGGATCAAACAACAAGTGTTGTATATGAAATCCCAAAAAGATGTAATCAATAAAAGCACCTGGATATTCAGAATAAGCACAATAACAAGAATCACAACACAAGAGAATCACCAAAATTTGTCCAAGAAGCTTGGACAAGGGTTTCATTCAAGAACATATATATACAGATCTGACTACCCAGCGTATTTATTAAATACGCTGGGAACTTAATTACGCCGACAACATACAAGTTTCACATATTGCACTTTTAGCCCTTCTCGTTTAACAAACTATTACAAAACCAGCTCAAACTATTAATACTCAAGTATCAACGGTCTCAAAAAGTCCTAACAATATCCCCCCTAGACCGTTGCGTACTTGAGCTTCTTCAGTCTTGTTCCGGAGCTTCAGGGCTTGCGGCTGATCCTTGATCCTTTCCTTGCGCAGCTTGATCTGTTGGTGGTTCGGTTGTTGCTTCAGTTGTTACTTCAGAAGATGGATTAACAAAAGCTTCACTTGAGGTTGGTTGGATCTCCGTAGTGGCTTCATATGTGGATGAAACCGGAGTTTGAGATTGAGATGCAGCTTGAGATGGTGAGGGAGCTTTCTGTTGAGCCGATGACTTGTGTTTCCTTTTCCTTTTTCTTGCTTCCTCTTTTTCTTTTTGCTTTTCGATTCTGATCACAATGTCCATCATTTCTATCTTTCTTTCTCTAGCCCGCTCCACCACCCTGTGAAATAACATTCCTTCTTCTCTGTACTCATTTTCGGCTCCAACGTGATCACTGCTTCTCCTGTCTTCCCGTCGTAGAACCATTTCTTGAAATTTGTAAGCATGACAGGCTGTTCTGGTGGGATTTTGACTCTTAATTCAACCTTAGCAGGATCGATGACCCATGTGACCATTCCTTTTCCGGTGATGGGATCTTTTGTGGTCTTCGACACTCTTCTTCGGGGTCGTTGTGGCTTGAATACTGTAAAACCCCGATTGCATTCTCTCAAAATAAGTCTTTCAAAGTCAGCTTCGATGCTGCTGTTTGTTGGGTTTATCAAGTCTAGCCTGCCCAGCTCCTGAATATCCCATCTTGGAAGGCTTTTCATATCAGCTCCAGTCTTGAAGTACTGAATAACTCCACCTCGTCTCTTCACAATGAACATCCCTTTGAGATTACAGTACTTCCAGCTTATTATTCTGTCGGTAACTTTAGATTTTTCAACTGTGACCACCGGATAGAAGTCTGGAAGTTTTTCTCTTTCTTTCCTGAACCACTCTGGATGCATTGGAGTTACTGAATCACCATCCTCAGTCTCATAAAGAATATCTTCTTCCAAACCCCATTCGACAAAGCGAGCTGGCATCTCATCTCTGTCCACCTCCTCTTCTTCACTTTCGTCATCTTCAGTGACGTTTACAGCAGATTCTAAACGCTTTTTCTTCTTTTCCGCATCCTCACCCTTTTGTCTTTCTTCTTCAATCTTGAACTTCTCATAATCAAAGATATCTGTGGATGAGAACATTGGTTTTATGTCTGCCTTGGTGCATAGCTCTCTGATCATACGGTACATCTTTTCCATTCCATCCTGCTAAAATCGCACGAATCTTGTTTTTCTTTGACATAAGCGTGGAGCTCTTTGTTTTCTTTCTTTGCTCCCTTAGCTTTTCGCGAATTATGTTCGTGTTGCTCACCTGATGTTTCAAAAGACAGATCTCTTGAGTTGGACCTTTCCCAATATCTTTCGCTAGTTTATCATATAGTTCCTGAAATGGGTGCGGTCTGCGAGGAGCTTGTTGAGGCATCTGCTTTGGTTGTGTTTCTGTTGACGGTCCTTCCCCTGTTTTCTTACGCTTCTGAGGGGGAGATCTGTGGGAGCCTCTGGATCGACAATCAGTTGGTCAACAAACTCATCTAACTGCTCCTGCTCGGTAGTGACCGTCACTGGCGCTTCAGATTCTGTCATCTGTCGCCTGTTTCTTCTTGCTTCTCTTTTCTCTCTTTCTTCTGCCTCATGAATTGCACGGAGATTTTCAATATGTTCTCGATGTTCTCTTGTGCCTCCGGCCCTAAAGCTGCTTTCCATCAAACGCTCTTGAGAAGGGGTATCTTTTCTTTTCTTTAATGAGTCTCCTTCTTTCATAGGTTGCTTTCCTTTATTCTTTCTAATTAACTGCTCGGTTTCCTCTTCTTCCTCATCTGCCTCTTCCTAAACATCTCCTTGTCTCTTTATTTTCACACGTTCTTTGTATTTCTCATAGGCGGCTTTCACAACAGGAAATCTTTCTTCCCTATACATCCACTGATGCAGCAACACCCACTCTTCAGTCTTTATTTCTGTGATCTGACGTCCTGTCGGTAACTGAAACTTGTATAGGTCGCCATCATGTGGGAGATTCGGATGCTGGTCGTTGATGAGGAGCTGAACAAACCGTGGGTACATGGCCCATGTGGAGGAATTTGCGTTGTCAACCATGCAGTAAAAGATAAGACCCGAGATATTGAATGGCTGTTTTGTGCAAAGGTTGAGCATAGCAGCCGAACATTCTAAGTTCAAGCCATCATATACGCCCTTTCTGTGTGCCAAGCTCATAGCAAATACATGAAGAATGAATCTCCAGTCCTTTGTAAGCCCCTTTCTTTTGATCTCGTTTTTCTCTCTGAAGTCTCCAACATACCTCATTCCTTTAAAAGCATCGAAATGTCATCCTTCTTAACTCTGAGCGGATCACTGTGGTTGTCTCTAAGACTGAGGACTCTACGTACATTGTCCTCTGTTACTATGATCTTCTTGTTCTGTACTGTAGCCGTGATTCTTTTAACTTCGTTGACCGTTGACACCTTGGCTGTTTCCAAAACTCTTCAATGTGGATGTTATAATGACTGGATCGGCTTGAACAGCATAGCTAATCTGCTTGAGTTTATCCATTCCGCTACATCTTCGAAATCACTTGGAGGTGGGACCAACTTGCATGGCTGATTGTGCTTTCGTGTTTTATCCCAAATGATTTCCTTCGCCATTTCTGAAATTGAAAACGAGTCAAGTTAGATTTATACATATATATATATAAGTATATAAATATATAAAAAAAATTAAAAATATATATATATATTAATTTATACATAATATATATTTACATAATAAATAAAAACATAAAAGAAAATAAAATGAAAATTTTAAATCCGCCATTATCTACGCTGGACACTGATTTCATTTACGTCGGACATGCACTACTATGTACAAGGGACTCAAAACTAATACGCCGGATGATGATTATTTACGTTGCAATAGTGTCGCGGATTTAGGCTTTGACTCGAGAAAGCATCCAGCGAAGATGATTATCTACGCTAGTTTACAGGCGTAATTGTCAATTACGCCGGTTGCTTGAACTCGCGTTCAAGACTGAAATCCACCGACACTAGGGTTTGTGATAACTACGCCACATTCAAATTATCTACGTTGTGTTCATAATAAATATGCTGGCTTCAATTTTTTCTTGATAAACCCTTGAAAACCGGAAGAAACCAGATTAATGTATTTATATACACACAACAGAAACTAAAAACGATGATTCACTGCATTCAACCAAAAACAAATGAACATCTGAATGCCGAAAACATACCGATATGATCTTAAAGAATTCAATCAGATTACCAGATGAGGTTTGAATGTTGTAAGTGGGTTTTCGGATGAAAAAGAAGAAGATTATATTTGAATTTGAAAGAAATTTACATAAAATGAAAGACTGAAATATATATACCAAATTACTTTCCAGCGTATTTAATAAATACGCTGGATTAATAATTACGCCTCGTCATGTTATCTTGAGGTATCTTCAAAGTTAAGAAATTTTAGAAAACAAATACGCTCGAAAATTTTATATTTTCTCAAAAAAACTTGCCCTTTTTGGTTAACAATAGTGCAAAAATTTAAGAATAAGTTTAAGAAAAGTGAAGATTTGCAATTTGAATTCTGAGAATTATTTTTAGGGCCAGGAAGCTTCCTTTTTCACATAAAACTTATGCTTACTGATTCTGATCCTATGACTTTCCTGCATAAGATCATACTGGTGACACTTCGTTAGTTTGAGATAAAATATTAGATATTTTGAATAATCAGGGCACAAGAAAAACTGTCAGTATGTTTATCCTATTAAATCCATGCACCTATCTTTCAACCTGCGGTCAGAGAGCATTTTATCATGTTGTGGTAATATTGACAAGAAATTCGATGTTCCCCCACTCATGCTGAACTGTCAGAATGTTGTGCCCGTGAGTCCCACATCAGGACATACCCCCACGATCAAGGTATGCACAAAGATTCCTCATAGCAGGTGAGTATATTGACCTCATTCGTTTTTTAAATTTCAATGTTGACAATTGGTGATCAGGTCAGTACTTTCGTACAGCAAAGAGACCAAAGTCTAACGAGGGCTATGACAGATACCAAATACGGTACGATTTAAGCACTTGAATGATTCTCAACGAGAGCTTCATTTGTGTAGGGTTTTGGCCGCATTGGCTCTTTTGTAAAATATATCATAATTATGTCTAGGTCAGCATATATCTGGATGCAGCAGAAGAGCAACTATGATATCCCTGAATGATTAGCAATATAAAGACCCAAAATCTCGGACTTTGGCAATCTATCAACGCAAGATTTAAGACCATTAAGCCATACGCCGCAACGTGTTACCCGCAAGTTGCACAACATTGTGGGTATCCAGAATTCTTGTGTGGTCATTAGCTTTTGCCTCCTTTTCGCAGTTAACTTCAAGGTATTGCTGACTCTACTGACACATCGTTGCTTGGGGCCTCAATCTATTTCTGTTTTATGATCAAACAAAGTGTCAGCAGTTTTTCTATCATTTCTCATGCAGGAGTCAAACAAGGATTCTTGTTTCAACAATATTTTCTGAAAAACTTCCCCCCTTAAAATTTTATTTTCGAGAATTCATTGCTTGAAAAGAAATTTTAAATTTGTAGAAAATCTTTTTGGTGGTCACATTTTATGAGATTATAAAAAAGTTATTATTTATTATGAAAACCGTTTTTTTAATCACTTACACTCAAGGAAATTGACCATCTCCAACCAGGTTACCAACTGGTTGAAGCGAGTTTTATCGAAGGCTTTCGTGAATATATCAGCTTTTTGTTGCATTGTATCCACCGACACCACTTGAATATATCCTTTCTCATACGCATCTCTGATCGCATGAATGCGAATTTCGATGTGTTTTGTTCTAGAGTGGTGGATAGGGTTCTTCACAATCCAAGACACGCTTGTTATCGATGAATATAGGAGTCTTCATAACGTTGATTCCATAATCCAACCATTGATTTTGTATCCACAGAACTTAAGAACAGCAACTGTAAGCTGTCGTGTATTCAGCTTGAGCAGTAGATGTGGAGACTGTTGTCTGCTTTTTGCTTTGCCACGAAATGAGATGATTTCCTAAAAATTGACAGCCTCCTGAGACAGACTTTCTGTGAACTTTACAACCTGCATGATCATTGTCAGAATAAGCAATAAATCAAAATTACTATCTTTAGGATACCACAAACCAAGCTTGGGAGTTCCTTTCAGATAGTGAAAGATTCTTTTGACAGCAGCTTCATGAGATTCTTTCAGATCCGTCTGAAATCACGCACAGAGACAGATAGCCCACATAATGTCAGGCCTACTTGCGGTCAGATACATTAACGAGCCTACCATTGATTGATAGAAAGATTTATTTACGGGTTTTCCTTGAAGATTCGAAGTAAGTTCCGTCTGAGCAGCAAAGGGAGTGTTGACAAATTTGCAATCATTCATGTTGTACTTGGAGAGAATATCTCTGATATACTTAGCCTGATGAATGAGTATGCCGTCTTCTCTCTGCTTCACTTCTAATCCCAAGAAAAACGAAAGTTCTCCCATCATGCTCATCTCGAATTTTGCCTTCATAACTTGCTCGAACTCCCTGCAAAGAGCTTCATCAGTTGACCCAAAGATAATATCGTCTACGTAGATCTGCACCAGCATCACATCATCTTCGATCCGCTTTGTGAAAAGAGTCATATCAATTTTCCCTCTTGAGTACCCACATTCCAGAAGATATGTTGACAAAGTCTCGTACCATGCTCGAGGAGCTTGATGAAGACCATAGAGAGCTTTATCAAGCTTATAGTACTTCGCAGGGAAGTGAGGATCTTCAAAACCTGGAGGTTGACAGACATAGACTTCTTCTTTCACTTTCGCATACAGAAATGCACTCTTTACATCCATTTGAAACACCTTAAAGTTTTTGAACAAAGCATAGGCTAAGAAGATTCTAATAGCTTCTAAGCGTGCAACCGGTGCAAAAACTTCCTCATAGTCAATCCCCTCCTCCTGCCGAAAACCTTGAACTACCAATCTTGCCTTATTTTTGATAACTACACCACGATCGTCCATCTTGTTTCGAAACACCCACTTGGTACCAATTGGATACTTTCCATCTAGTAAATCAACGAGTTCCCAGACTTTAAGTTTCTGAAATTGGGCTAATTCTTCCTGCATTGTTTGTACACAGCTAGAGTCTTGACTTACTTCTTCGATATCTCTTGGGACAGACTACGAGAGAAAAGCTGCATACAGTCCTATGTTGATGGTATGAGTTTGACCGCGAGTTCGAACTCCATCTTCAATAGAACCGATGATATTTTCAATTGGATGGTTTCGATTGGTCTTGTACCCTGCATTGGTGTGAGTTTCCACTTGTTGAGGCAGATTAGAGAAATGTTCATCGACGTATATAATTGGAGTTTCGTCTTCTTTAGGTGGTTCATCCATGATCTGCTGTGAAAAAGAATCATCTTGTGCAGATGCATTCTCAGCCGATGTGTCACCATTTACTTCGATAACAGGAAGAGTAGGAGAGGCAGAGGCTGGGGTGAAACGAGTTGTAAAAGGAGTGAAACCAATGTATGAAGGATCAAACAATGGCTCTAATGGAGTTGATTCAGCAGGCTCGGATTCAGTGATAGGTTTAGCAATGTCGAAAGTGTTGAATACAATGTCTACGTCATAAAACCAATTTGGAGCACTTCCAGTGTTAGTGGAGTTTCCTTCTTGAAAATCAACATAATACGATTCGATCACCATCTTGGTCCGTTTGTTGTAGACTCGATATGCCTTTTGAGAAGATAAATACCCCATGAAATAGGATACGTCACCGATCGCTTCAAACTTGATGAGATTATCTTCAGTGTTGAGAAGTGTGCATGAACATCCGAACGGTCTGAAGAAATCTATCAGAGGCTTCCTTTTGAAAAGTAGTTCATAAGCTGTCTTTCCGTGAGGTTTAATAATGAGAACACGATTCAAAACGCAGCATGTTGTGTTGACCGCTTCAGGCCAGAAGATTATGGGAAGCTTGGAGTCGACAAGCATAGTTCTAGCAGCTTCGATGAGAGTTCTGTTCTTGTCTTCCGCTACCCCATTTTGCTGAGGAGTTCTGGCAGCACTGTATTGAAGATGAATTCCTTTCTCTTCACAGAAGGAGACAAACGTATGATTCTTGAATTCTGTGTCGCTTCTTACGGATTTCACCTTCAGCTTGATTATGTTTTCAATCATAGGGATGAAGCTTTTCAAAAATGGAAGTTGTCTCACTCTTCGCTTCGAGGAAATATACCCATGAAAACCTTGAAAAATCATCTGTAATTACCAAACAATAAGAACTTTTAGCTAAACTTTTAACACTTATGGGGCCGAAAAGATCCATAGTGAAGTAATTGCAGTGGGGCAGATATCGTATTCACTGCTTTGGACTTATGAGGCTTTTTATGTTGCTTTCCCTGGGCACATGCGATGCATTTTTCTGAAAAAGGAAAATCTTTCATAGGTAAACCTCTTACTAGATTTAATTTAGAAAGCTTATTTATGTTTTTAAAGTTCACATGCCCCGAACGCTTGTGCCACAGCAGTGATTCCGATTCAGATGCTCTTGAAATAAGACATGTCATTTGCTCATTTGATTTGGCATTTTTCATATTCAGCACATAGGTATTATTTTGACAGGGAGCTCTAAGCATGATCATTTCTGCAGGGACGGAGTATTCGGGTTTGAGGAATAAGCACTCCATGTTATTGAACAGCACCGAAATTCCTTTGTCACAGACTTGTGATACACTCATGAGATTGTAACACAACTCTGGAACATAGTTTACATTCTCCAGAGTAAGTGCTTCCGACACGACGTCACCCATCCCAACGATCTTCCCTCCCTTTTCGTCTCCGGCAAAGGACACGAATCGCCATCGATAACTCGAAAGTTTTTAAGCAAGTCCTTTAAACCGGTCATATGCCTGGAGCATCCGCTATCAACATGCCAGATATATTCCATGAGCATCCGAAGCCATTTCTGAATTTTATTCTGTTATACAACAACAACAACAACAAAAGATATGTACAGGTTAACTAGCTTTTGGAACCCAGACTTGCTTTACATTAGTTCTATCATGATTTTGAGCAAGAGAGTTTTCTTTTCTTTTCCAAAAACAAGTTGAATTAACTATGCATTTTACTGATTTCTTTAGATTGTCAAATTAATCAGTAAAACTTTTAACGAGATCTTGATTAGGTTTAGAAAATTTCTTGCTTTTGCAATGTTTCACAATATGTCCTAAATGACCACAACGAAAGCATTGTTTGCAATTCGATCTTTTCTTCCTGGGTGCTGAGTGCGAAGATGATGTATGTGATGAGAATCTGGAGTAGCTTGAGGAATTTGATGACGTAACATGGCTTGAATCTTTGACTTTCTTCAATTTCTTGTTAGGATGATGTTTATCTTCAATGTCGTCTTCACTGTCCTCATTGTCTGATGACGAGGTTGATTCTTGACTTTCGTTTGACATTTCTCCATCACTCTCTGAAGTTTTTGTGCTTGAATCATCTCTATTGCTTTCTTCAGTAAAGTCTTTATCAGTCTCTGATGTACCTGCAACTGATGGAACAAACTCGGGAATTTCCTCTGTAAGGAACTTTCCAAATCTGTTTTTCTTCAATTCTGGCACAAAGACAGGAGATTCAAGCATAACATTTTCATCATTAAAAACAGAGTTTAAGTCATGACTCTCAACCTCAGCATGCACTTGGTTGTGAGTCTTAAGTGTAGGCGCAAGGCCATTACAGTCATCCCGAATGTTCAATTTTGGCATAAAGCCGTTACAGTCATCCATCCTAGATAAACTATTACAGTTATCCTGAATAGAAATTTTGTTTGTCTTATACAATTCCAGGCGAACCAGTTAACTGTTGAATAACTGTCGCCTGAGTAACCGATTCCTATTTTTGAACCTCCACAATCATCTTCCTCATCGCACACATCTTCTTGACCCTCACACAGATCCGCATTGCTTTCAGACATGTTAGTATTGTTTGGTGGTTTGTAAAAAGTATTTTGATCCAAAAGATCATTTTTATCGATTAAGTCATTTTTAGGATGAGGAGATGGCATAGGGACATAATTTTTGCTGTGCGAATGAGGAAATAATTTTCTTTCGTTTCCGAATTTATCCTTATATCCAATTCCATCCTTTATGAATGTCAGTCGTTGGCAGTTTACAATATCAACCAATGCTTTTTGACTAATTTCCATTTATCAATAATGATTTGCAATTTGTTATTTTCTTTTGTGATTTTTCTAGTTTTTCAGTCAAATC
Source organism: Scalesia atractyloides (assembly GCA_947069175.1). Classification (NCBI taxonomy): domain Eukaryota; kingdom Viridiplantae; phylum Streptophyta; class Magnoliopsida; order Asterales; family Asteraceae; genus Scalesia; species Scalesia atractyloides. The sequence continues at coordinate 34,674,563 of CAMTDV010000020.1, read as the reverse complement.
ATTTATGATAAAATCTTTTCTGAAAACAAATTCTTTTAAAGTCTGTATTTCAGCTATGGTTGAATTCAACTTTCGCTGATATGCAGCTTCATTTTCTTTTAGTTCTTGATTAATTTCAAAATCTGTTCTTTTTCTTTAATTATGTCACGGTTGAGAGATTTGTAGTGTGCCACGACGTTCAAACATGGTTTGGAGCACAGCTTCGCTTTAAATTCATATGGTATGCTATTTACCAAATCCTTATCATCAGTTTCTGACAGTAGAAGTTCCAACCGCTTCATTCTTGCTCTACTAATGGCTTCTTGAACTGCAGGTTTCGACTCACTCATCTCAGCTTTTTGTTTTCCCTTCTCTGAAGTTTGTTCAGCAGGATTGATGATGCTTTTCAGACCCTTGTCATCTTTTGGAATCCTAGTGGTTTGCTTTTCAACACAATTTGAAGCAGACGTGACAGAAACAGTGGAGATGTTTGCCATGAGGGCTTTGTTAACTTCACCTTTAGCCTCAGCTATTTCCTCTGACCAGTCATAATCTTCCACAACTAAAGCCTTTTGGTTATTTTCAGCAATACTGTCACTCCCTTCAATAGCCACCGGCCTTCTTGTCTGGTTGAGTTTGGCATTCTCGTTCTTCAGCAACGGGCACTCCCTCTTGAAATGACCCAGATTTTTGCAATTGTAACATCTCAGCTTGGACTTGTCAAATCCAGCTTTTCCGAGAGCTAGCCTTTTTCCTTTTTATCTTGGAATTTCTTTAATCGAAGAGTGATCATTGCCATCGGCCACTTTAAATCCATCTCCTCCATGTCGTCAGGATCCACTTGATATATGTCCTCAGCTGTGAGGAAATCTCTCTTCAACTCTCCTGACATGAGAGCCTCATAGCTTCTTAAGAAGATATTAAATAGAGCGACATGTTCTGTGGAGATTTTAAGTGCTTGAGCGCCACTGGCCACGGTAGTCTTCTCGGAGGATGACGAGGCCTTCACAGAGCTTGCAGAAGCGTTGGGATAAGATTCGACAGCACTTTGAGGATTCAATCCACATGAGGTGATGGGAGCAAGAAACGCCATATTCTTGGGAGCTGAGGTTGCATCAGCTGACTGAGTAAGTTTCTGTGAATACCCAGTTTGGTTCATTTCTCTCTTGACAATGTCCATTTCAAAGGCTTTTAGAGTGTTGATCAGTTTCGAGAGTGTGACACGAGTTGTGCTGGTCAAGAAAATTCTCTTAATCATCATGCACTGAAGGCTCCATTCTTTAGGGAGTGAGTCTAGCAGCTTCTTGATTGATGCATAGTTTGCAACAGGATTTCCCACTTTCTTCATTTTAGTCAGCACTCTAAGAAATCAACTGATGTGGTCGGATAAGCTTTCGCCACGAACACTTCCAAACATGTCGTACTCTTTCTGGACCATGTTTCTTTTGTTGTCCATGAGCTCCTCGTTTCCTTCATAGTGGTCGATAAGAGCCAACCACAATTCATGAGCGGAGGTGTACTTTTCGAACAAGTTGTTGTCGTCCTTGGACAGGGCCATAGTAAGAGCAGCATGAGCCCTACGGTCACGTTGAATGAGAGTTATATCTTCTTCGGTGAACGTTGATGGATCTTTGTTGATTGTATGAATGTCGTCGCGAATTATCATTAGCACGTGTGGACCCACCGTGACGGACATCCATTGAGTATAGTCGGTATACTGAAAGAAGGCTTTAATTCTGTTCTTCCAACTGCTGAAATATTCAGATCCTTTCAACTTCGAAGGTCTTGTGGTTGTTCCTGTTTCTAACTCGGCTTGGGCAATCGGGTTGAGTTGATTGAGAGACATTTTGGTTGATCAGTGATTAAATACGCTGGAGAGTATTAAATCAGATGACAAATGCGCTGCAAGTGAGACAAATACGCTGCAAATGAGACAAATACGCTGCAAATGAGACAAATACGATGCACTTGAAACAAATACGCTGCACTTTAAATCAAATATGCTGATGATCTCTGGCGACTTTATCCTGCGAAAAAGCTAAATCCGCTAGAACATGAAAAACAAACATAAGTTGGGTTAATTTCGCTGATCACCGTGACAAAATCGCTGAGGATTTTTTATCACTGACTTCGAAGTCGCCTTCGATTAAATACACTGCCACTTTTTCGCTGAAAATCAACAAAATCGTTGGTTTAAACCCAGCGTATTTGTTAAATACACGATATTCAAGTTAAATCCGTTGTATTCAAGATTATCTATGCCAATTTCAACAACAAATACGCCCAGAAGGGTTTTAGTACGAACAAAAACCCTCTAATCACCCAAAAACGACTCAAATTCATGTTTCTTTGCACCAAAATGACCAAAATGTTTACCAAACCACTGATTAACAAAAACCCAATGATTAAACACACCAGATCAAGCCATTTTAAGTCCAAAAATTTTAAAAACCTTAAAACTTTGAAAACTTTTGAAAACCTTCAAAACTTGAAGAATCTTAACAAAAACTCAAACAATCAAGAGCATAAAGGCTCTGATACCAAATTGTGAGTCCCGAAACAGATTCGGATCACAGTGGTTGATTGTTATCACTCAAACAACTATAGATTAGTTGTTTGAATGTGTAAAGTTAAGAAAAACCAAACCATGAAGATGAAAATTCTTGAATGGATTAAACAACAAGTGTTGTATATGAAATCCCAAAAGATGTAATCAATAAAAGCACCTGGATATTCGGATTAAGCACAATAACAAGAATCACAACACAAGAGAATCACCAAAATCTGTCCAAGAAGCTTGGACAAGGGTTTCATTCAAGAGCATATATATACAGATCTGACTTCCCCGCGTATTTATTAAATACGCTGGGAACTTAATTACGCCGCCAACATATAAGTTTCACATATTGCACTTTTAGCCCTTCTAGTTTAACAAACTATTATAAAACCAGCTCAAACTATTAATACTCAAGTATCAACGGTCTCAAAAAGTCCTAACATAACTGGAGTTTGAGTCTCCTGATATGAGGTCTGGTGGGTTCTTCAACTTTGCGTTGGTAAGTTCGTTTGTAGGTTGATTTTATGTGGATAGACATTTGGTTATGGGATTGGGTTTCAAGTTACATGTTGTTGTTTTATGATAAGATGGTGATACTTGCAAATGATTTTGTATTCAAATTAGTAAATTTCCCTGCACGTTACTGAGACGTTAAAATATGAAGTAACTCGAAGTTATATAATGTCTAATGAAAATGTATTATATGTGATTTGACTCATTCCAAACAAAATTTAGGTCAAAACATGGACGAACTGAAAACATACATAAAGATAAGCACAGAAATGTAGTATATTGACCCGACTTATATATGAAAGAATGGTTTTACGTCGAAGAAATTTACATCGAAACGTAAACCAACCTGAATTTATACCGACATATACATAAAAATAAGCCCATAAGAAAGTAATGTTTTTAAATTAAAGAATGGTACGGCGCGTTGCGGCGGCGTCGAAACTTAAAGTAACTCAAATTTATAACGTCTAATGAAAACGTATTATATTTGACCCAACTTTTTTAAAATTTATTTCAAAACGTAAACCATCTAAAAACGTGCATTAAAATAAGTACGAAAACATATTATATTTTACTCAACTCATTTTGAAAGCAAATTTATATCGAAACATAAATCAACTTAAATTTATACCGAAACATATATAAACAACTAGGTAAAACTCGATTATAAAAAACTAAAAGAAAAAAAAGAAGAAGACATCAAAGGAAGAAATAAATAAATAAAAGAAAACAAACCAATCAAAAGTTACTAGATGTAACTTTCTATTGTAGTATATATATATATATATATATATATATATATATATATATTGAATTTACTCGCACGTTGTAGTGGCGTGAAAACTTAAAATAACTCAAATTTATACTGTCTAATGAAAACGTATTAAATTTGACCTAACTTGTTTTTGAATGAAATTTACGTCAAAACGTAAACCAATTATAAACGTACATAAAAATAAGCACGGAATGTATTATTTTTTGCCAGACTTATTTGCGAAATAAATTTACGTTGAAACTTAAATTTATACGGAAGCATACATAAAAATAAATACGTAAGAAAAGTAGTATTTTTTATGTTGAAGAATGGTGCGGCGCGTTGCGGCGGAGTTGAAACTGAAAATAACTCGAAGTTATACCGTATAGTGAAATGTTATTATATTTGACATGTCTCGTTTTTTAACATAATTTATTTCAAAATAACGTAGACCCCAACTGAAAATAAACACGAAAACGGATTATATTTGACCCGACTCATTTATAAATAAAGATTACAACAAAGTGTAAATCAACTTAAATTTGTATCTATAAGTATATAAAAATAAACATGTAAAACTTAATTACAAAGTCTTTAAAAAACTAAAGGATTATAAGTGTACATAGTGAACTTTGAGTAATAATGATAAAAAGAAAAAACTTAGAGTGATAATGATAAAAAAACCAAGAAACAAGAAACAAAGACACCAAAAGAATAAAAAAGACACCAAAAGCAAAAAAATTAAAATAAAATAAAACTACTAGATATGTAACTTGAATTTGTAAGTATATAAGGTGAGACACCCGCGCTACGTGACGAGTTGTCTTGTAAGAAAGGTGGTGAGTGCATTTTTTGATCAAACTTTACTTATACGACATTAAGATAAACAAAGAAGTTACATAGTTTGTTTTGTTGCTAATAAAAAATATGTTTTACTTCGAATACAATTCTACTTACAATAAATTTATATCTGAATGTTAAGAAAAAAAACTAACTTTGTATTTATTTATTTTCATTATAAAAAGATAAGAAAGCAAGTTGTTAGAGAAATATCAAAATTACTAAACAAATAAATAGGTTAAATATGTCTAAGCATCAAGGAGTTAATTATTTATCTTAATTACTTACGGTAGTAAATAACAAAGGTCAAAATTTTGATACATAGAGAAAAGACAAACAAATAGAAAACATAAACACTTGACAAGGAATTGAACTCAGCGGTCATTGTGACAAGCTTAGTTAATCTCCACTAGAAGAGAAACCTGATTGGTATATTGACTTCAAGAGAAAAAGCAAGCGGTTAAATAATAAAAATAACTTAGTGGATGCCACATGGCATCCACTTATTGGCTCTATCATCCCCACTAGCTAATAAAGAAAAGGTTATTGAATTTTAATAATCTTCAGTTTAGCCTATGGGTCGATAATAATCCCAACATAAAAAATTCCCTTTAACAATCTTAACTTGTAAGAATTTTGCCCCCATTGATCCGTTTCTAACTCAGTTAGTTAAGTTAGTTATATGCTGACATGGCAGCTTATTTGGCATAACCTTTAGTTGGGTTAGTTATATGTTGACATGGCTGCTTACGTGGCACCATCACCGATCCACCTCCACCAACCACCACCTTCTTCAGCCACTTTCAATCACCCCACTCACCACCACCATTCACCGTCACCACCACCCACTACTACCACAATCTACCACCACCACACTTGAGTCCCTAAAAATTAATGAATCATGGGTGAGATCTTGCAAACCACTTGAGTCTCTACGTGCCACTGATATATTTCTTTTTTGAAATTAGAATACATACCACTGATATATTTCTTTTTTTGAAATTAGAATACATGCCACTGATATATTTCTTTTTTGAAATTAGAATTCATTTAAGCTTGTAAAAGGATTAAGAATTATCCTATAACTTTGTGTTTGAAATACATATCTTGTAAACATAAGAGACCAAATTGGATTAATGACCATAAAATCGTGGGTGAGTTCATGCTCTATTCCAAAAAAATCAGACAATGAATCATGCGTGTGTGTGGGGATCGTGTGTGTGTCAAAACCAGGAAAAATAAACAAAATGTTACCGATCTGTTGATGAAATCATCAACCTTATGAAGATTGCTCATCCAATTTCATGCACAAGAAAGTGTGGTAAGTTAAGTCAACCTAAAAATTTCAAAGAGGAATTAGGTATATCTTATGTAAGGGTAAGAAAAGGGGCTTACATTCCTTTGATTACTCTTTTTATCGATCTTCTAAGATTCAAGGCTAATAATTTGATAAAAACAATGGTGGTAGTGGTGGTGGTTGTTGGTGGCGGTGGGTGGCAGTGGCTGAAGGTGGTGGTGGTGGTGGTGGATGGTGGGTGGGTGGTGGTGGGTGAAGGTGGTGGTAGTGGAGGTGGAGGTGGATTTGGTGATGGTGCCACATAAGCAGACATCTCAGCAAATTATAAAGGGTTATGCCACATAAGCTGTCACATCGACTTATAACTAACTAGGTTAGACCTTAGTTAAAAAAGAATCGATGGAGGCCAAATTCTTACAAGTTGGGATTGTTGGAGGGAATTTTTTAAGTTGGAATTATTATAGGCAAATAGACGAAACTTAGGATTATTAAAATCCAATAACCCAATAAAAAAATTTACAATACAATCTCTTTGGAAATATAAGTTATAGAAATATAATGTTTGATTATTTATAACATAAAATCGTGTACCACAACACTTGGACGTGGAGGTATATTTGAACATATATATGTAGTGACACCCGTAGAATATCAACATATTTATAGTTGCCAACTTGGGAATGTAAACCATCCAATTCTTCTGATTTCACGGACTTTTCTTTTCCTCTTAAGGGCTCTGTTTGGTGTTTCAAGTACTTTATAATATGCATTTGTAACATCAAAGATGTTGGATTTTTAGAAAATAATATGCATTTTTAACATCAAAGATGTTGGTTTTTTAGAAAAATTGTAACACTTTATTTGTTCTCATTTCCTTACAAATTCCGTGAGTTAACCTCAATAACCTTCTATTGGCTGTAGTAGTCTCTACCGTAAGAGCGATAAATAAACACCACTGTTCAATTTTATGCTCTTGGATCATTCTATGAGTCAACTAACCAAGAAATTTGCGTTTGTTTATCACACATCTTAGAATCTAACTTTCACCAATGCCTAGATAAAACTATTAATAGAAGTACTACGCAATATAGAGAATAGATAAACTAACAAGGACAAGTATTGCACTGCAAATTGTCATTACTCAGCAAAGTGCGGATCCCCACTAATATATTTATATATATTAAGAGTACATGAAGCCCACGAATAACTTGTTTTTGATGATTTTATGTAAAAACACCTCCTAAGCAACCACCACAATTATAAAAGTTAATGATGTGGCAAAGTCGTAGGAAAACATCCCCAAAATGTCAAATTAGAGTTGCTCTAAGGGTGTAGGAGGAGCATAACTCACAACCCGATTCAATCACTCTACTAGCCAAGAGTATTCTCCCACCTAGCTCAACCTACTATCCAAACATGTTTTTTTAAGAGTTAAATGCTTGGTTGGTCCCTGTGGTTTGCGAAAATTTCAGACTTGGTCCCAGTGGTTCACTAATTACACGCTTGGTCCTAATAGTTGTAAGTTTTGCACTCGGGTGGTCCTTATCACTAACCTATGTTAAGTTTTTCAGTTAAATACGTGCAAAATTACTAACTTGCCCCTAAACAATAAAAAAAGAAAAAGAACTGAACCCCCTTTATCTTCTTCATCCTCTCCCCCCCCCCCTTCTCTCTCTCTAAAACCCACCACCCACCTCCACCGTCAGCCCATCACCACCACCACCGCCACCTTCAACCCACCACCACCTCCTCCACCGCCTCCTTCAACCCATCACCACCACCTCAAACGTGATCCTCAAAGTACCCGGACGAGCCCTTCTAGATACGGTGTGACGAACCGGCTTCGTCTCGGTTCTCCTTGCCGAATCATTTTGATTCTCGCAATCACCATTTCGAACGCACCTTCATCGAGCATTTGACGCGTGAGGCCCATATCTCGTTCCGGGAGATCCGCAAGAAGCCCAACAGCTACCGCTTGTTCTTCGGAACTCACAATGTTTTCCGCAATTACTTTTATTAACCCGTCGAGTTGACCCGCTGACCCGCGCAACGAACTCGCGAGTTCTTGACCCATGTTCGGTGAAAGTTTTTGCAACAGTTTAATCGCAGCCAAACGGAGATCTTGTTGCGGGGCTTCGATGAATTGAACCAAACTGGTAATCGCACCTGAGCTTTTCATAGCAGAAACGACACTGATTAACGTAACCGGGAGCTCGTGAGTCCAACAAGAACTTGTAAAAGTTTGCATTCGATTGAGGGTCCGGTGGTGGTGATGGGTTGGAGGCGGTGGAGGAGTGGTGGTGGGTTGAAGGTGGCGGTGGTGGTGGTGATGGGCTGACGGTGGAGGTGGGTGGTGGTTTTAGAGAGAGAGAGAGGGGGGAGAGGATGAAGAAGATAAAGGGGTTTTTCAGTTCTTTTTCTTTTTTTTTATTTGTTTAGGGCAAGTTAGTAATTTTGCACGTATTTAACTGAAAAACTTAACATAGGTTAGTGATAAGGACCACCCGAGTGCAAAAATTACAACTATTAGGACCAAGCGTGTAATTAGTGAACCCTGGGACCAAGTCTGAAATTTTCGCAAACCACAGGGACCAACCAAGCATTTAACTCTTTTTTTAATTAAAAAACTAATCGTTTAAATAAAGGCAAATTGTATTTTGATAATTCAACCTGGTTGTTTTTTGCCAATAATAATCCCAGCTTAGTTTATTCCTCCTAGTAGTCCAACCTTTTTCATTTTGTTTGTATAATGGTCTGCTGTTGAAATTAACTTAACGGAGTTAACTGTTTTTCGAATTACAAACCGATGTCTTAGGACTTTTGATCAGAACGAGGATACGAGTCGATGATGTAAAACCTCGAAACAATGCTCCAAACGACTTGACTTTTGTTAATTGAAAGTTTAAATACTCGAATTGAAGCACCATTTTTGTCGTTTGGTGCAATGTGTCGAAGTAAATTTACTTCAATTGACTCGTATTCTTGTTCTGATCAAACGCCCTAAAGCAATAGTCTGTAATTCAGAAAAATCTTAACTCCGTTATGTTCTTTTAACGACGGACCATTATACAAACAAAATGAAAAAGGTTGAACCACTAACGAGAATAAACTCAGTTGTGATTTTTATTAGCAAAAACAGTCAGGTTGGATTATTTAAATCCAATCTGCCTTCAATAAAAATACATTTTCTTTAATTGAAAAACACAATAAAATTATTAAAAATAAACAACCGAAACAAACTTAAAATAAATAAAAAAACTAAAACAAAAGATTTAAAAGAAAAAAATTAAAGCTATGAATTAAAAAAAAACTAAAAGTTCCATGTCCAATCCCATTTTGCCACGATTTCACATTTACGTATAATTGACAAGCATGCTTCCTCGATAAGACTTATCGTGTGGTTACATACCCATTTTGATATGGGAGTATTTTGTTTTCCATCATTATACTAATTGTGTTGTGAAACAACGGTCTATTAGCAACTAATATATACGTATATAAACATTGATCTTACATCATATACAAATGCCATTATATACAAATGCCATTATATAGAGAGTAGAATATGAAGAATTCTTATTCATTGATCTAACATCATATACAAATGCCATTATATATAGGCACTCACATTAGTACAATAGTAAATAAAAGAAAGGGGTTATACATGTGGAAAGTCACTACATAATAGATACATTCATAACACTCCCCCTTGACTATCCACATGATGGAATACTATTCTTTAATACGCTTAATGATGTTGCCTCATTAAAAACCTTGCTAGGAAAACCCAATGGGACAAAACCTCAGCTAAGAGAAAAAGAGTGCAACGCGTATTGTCGCCCCCTCAATATAATATGTATCATTTCAAGTAACAAGTGCCAATCTTCTATGAAAGTTGTTGAAAAACTTTTGTAGTGAGTGATTTGTCGCTTGATGTGCAATCTATTAATGAACTTGATGTATGATCTTCATGTAAAACTTTAATTACCTCCTCTTGTAAGTAGATACCATAAGATCCATGAATGTGTTTTGTTATAATCCATGCATTTACAAAACTAACCAAACTTGTTGATGGGTTAGTAAAATATGAACCCATACGTTTCGTACCTTAAGGGTATAGAAAATAAATGTTTTACTCATTTCAGTATGTTCTCGTCGTACACGAGTTAAATCTTGCCAATGAATTTAATGGCATATGTTCGTGTATAGCTAGTAAGATATATTAATACAATTTGTATTGAATTATGGTACTTCATAACCAAGGATCTTTGCTTCTTTGATAGAAGATGTAAAAGTCATTTTTATCTATATCAAATATTTGAACATCATTAAATGTACTTACACCAAGAGCTTTGTCCATATGAAAATGTCCAACATTTTCTAGATGTATTATGATTGATGGATTATAATATAAACGTATGTCCTACGTATCGAGCCATAAATTTGCAATATTGTATTTCATTTGCAAATTCTTGCTTAAATGTTTGAGCTCTTTTTTTTCTTTTCAGAAGATTCAATGACATCATCAACATATATTGCAATACTTGTAAACCTCATATCGTTCTTCTAATGAAAACAAATGGACCAACTTCACCATATGTATTTTTCGTTTTTGAGCTCAATGGTGAGTCAATTATATCATATTTGACTCGACTATTTTAGTCCACACATATTTTGTCAACTTCATATAGTATGTTCTTGAGGTTTTGACATCAATGCTTCTAGCATTATCAATCCCCGAGGGAATTCGTTCCATCTTATCCATCTATGCATGTGCTTTCACTCTTCAGGAGTTTTGCTATATAAATTTGTCCGTTTAACACATAGATATCTATATCATGTAAAAGTGTCATGAATACTTACTTTTATCTCCAAAATCCATATTGTACCATGCGTGTACACTATTTATTAAGATATCACAATCACTGGGTACAAGTTTTCAATGTATGTTTATTGGTGCACAAGAATTACATCGTTAAGATGTTTTGATTCACCTTTAAAGAACTCAATTGCTTTAAGAAACTCATCAGGAGTTCAATCGTATTCAAAAATGAATCTGTATACAACGATCATATTGTTCTCGAGAACTTACTTTACATGAAATACATAATTTAAATCCTTCAAGGACTTGCATGTAAACTTTAGTATCTAAATGATACATAACATTTATAAGACGCATATCAATTCTCTCTTTATATTACCAAACTAATTAAATACTGGAAAGCTATTGCATCCACCACTGGAAATACGTCCCCTTATAATTAATCATAGGTCTTTGTGAAATCCTTGTGCCATCAATTGTTGATCCACATAAAAGACCTAATTATATTAAATATATTTTACAACTTTTTTTATGGACTACTGGCCCGTAAGCTTTCCATTTCAATAGAGAATTCAACTTTGCCTCATTTGCGTCGTTCCATTTTTTGCCAATCATTTCTTTTATTTATTCAGAGGCAGATTTTAAATCTTGATCTTCATCATTTCATCTTTTCAAGCGCTATATATACAAAAGTATAACGACGTCGATTTTATTTCGATTCCATACACTTCTAGACATGATATAATTTACTAAGAGCTCTTTATTTTCAGGTACCTGAGGTTCTTCCAGAACCATCATGTCTAATGTCTCTTTAAGAAACCTTTTTTTACTATAATCTCGACTTGACCATCTTCTTCATTACTTGCTCCAAATTTTCGTGGAATTTTTATTTTCTTGGAATCGACTAGTCTATCACGCTTCAGGCGTGCAATAGACTCATTAATATATGGTTCACCCTACTAGGACAATTAACTTAATTGGAGCATTAGCAGTTGACTACGTGACTTACTTAGTCATTTTATTTAGGCCAGTTAACATGTCTGGTGGTTGATTCTTTAATATAGGTAACGAATTATCTTTTGAACTTCTTGTTCACACAATTTCGTTTGAGGATCAATGATAATTCATGCATACACATTCCTTTTTCAACTGCCATTAATCTCCCCCTAATGTTGGGAATGTTAATTTACTTAAATTAAGATCTCACGAGCCATAAATAAATTTCTCGTTAATTGCTCTAAGTATGTAATCATAAATAGCATTTTCACCCAACATATATTCCCAATATTATTTGAGTTTCAATCTTTATACGTTAAGGTGGATCAATTCCAATGTATACCGCACAATAAAAAGTTTGATGGGAAATATTTGGTTCCTGACCAAAACCAACTATAATGGGGAGAAACTATTACAACATGTTGGCTTGATGTGAAATAATGTTACTGCATGTAAAATCACATGTGCTCAAATATGAACTTTTGTTCTCTTGATTATTGGCTTTGCAATCAATTTGTAGACGTTTGATCATCGTCTTCAACAAAAGCAATTTGTGTCTTAAGCATTTAGAAAGTTCAATACTTATTCCAATAATCATTAGTAACATGGATACTAAATTCAATGTTATAACCACCATAAATATGATAATATGGAATAATATGCTTGCTATCTCATTAGCCAAGCTACACACAACTTTAAGTTGTAAATTTGATGACCATTTAGACGATGTATCGATTTAAAAACACTAAACGGTATCATGTATGGATATATACATCCTTCATTCGTTCCATAATATTTTAGGGATTTATACCATTAATTGGCAAATAAATAATTTCCCTTAAGAGCAAACATAATATGCTTTCAACTAGAAGAATCTTCAAGTTCTTCATTATATTTCACATCATCATTGACTCGGTGTGGTCTAACCGGTCATACCAATGAAGTAAATAATCATGATCCATAAACTTATGGTTTATGATATTGTATATGTATTACTTGCACGTATGTAATACAAAACATAAGATATGAAAGAATGTATTATAACTTCAAAGTTCAAACCATCATGTTATGTAATCACTAGTTTACAACTTTTGGTGGTCGATCTCATCATGACTATCATTATAATACTAATATTCGATCTCATTATTAGCTTCACTATCTTATAATTTCTGATAGTTTGATCTTTATTAACATGATGATTGTTGCACTTCTAATGGTCAATCTCATTATTAGTATGATCATGATTACAACTTTCTTAATGATGCCAATGATCAATATATATTCACTTCATGCATCAGAGTAAAACCATACAATTTTTATGGTTTTCCATTATTTTCTCGAACATATAGATATACAGTCGTTTCAAACCGTTTATACCATTTAAATGATATTGCTACTTCAGGAGTATATTTGAGGTTTGACAAACAAAATTTGTTTTATCCGATTTTCCTTATAAATAAACTTCTCTTCGTATAACTTCAACTGAGAAGTAATTATATGTCCGAGTCGTATAATATTTCTTTTATACTTGATAATGAGATACAAGGAGTATGACACTTTGGGTGTCAAATCGAAGCATATTTCTACTTTTTCATGAGAATGTCAATAAAACACAACTTTGGTTTAGTCGTTCGGTATTATCGATGCAAAGAAGTGATAGCATATAGAATACAAGGTATAGATAGCAAAAAATCATACAATACATGACCTTATAGCATGTCATCATATAAAAACAACTTATAACGGGCCTTTATAAAATAAGAAACATTTTTATCACTAATAAGCAAACGCATATAATTTATGTAATAACTTATTATGGTATAACCAAACCTAGTATCTTATATATTTTGAACACTTACTTTAAAACTTAAACATATATCTCTTTCAACTTCTCAGATCATTTATTACTTGTATTGAAAAGTTTATTTGAAAACTGTAATACTGATGAATTACATAACATACTTATTTTTTTTCTTCTCAAATATTGATATTTAAACAACTGATGACATCATATAAGCAATCTTCATTTTACATATGAAGCAATAGCAATAGTCACTATTTTATACTAGCAATAGTAATAGTTAATATGCATATAAATTGTTAAACATTATGACATGGCATAATGAATGCATTAGAGGTACCGACATCGCTAGAAAATGTTTCTCTAAAAACAACTAATGATATCTAGCAATATTAATCTATTATATGAATTTCTTATATGCAAAATTTGTTATAGCATTAACCTTAGTATAAGCACCAAACGATATTTGCATAATCATGTTATAACAACAATAATAATAATAATATATTGCATTATAAGTTGTATAGTTTATTTAAAACTAAATCAATTGATGTTTACTCACATAACTAATTTATATCTAATTACGTAAAAGTCTTTTGGCATGCTATGTGTTAACAATGACTAATGAAAACAATTAATTACCGAATTCATATCCATTTAAATTATAAACTATACAAAATGAAAATCTAGTACATACATCATGTATATATTACCACCAATACAAGCATATATACCTAATACAATTGCATTGTTTAGTCTATAAATATTGAGTTCCATACTTTTTAATATTGAATATTGAATTTAATTGTTTTTCATGGATTCTAAAAGCACATATAATATTCTCTAGATTGCAAATTAACTTCTTCAAATCAAAATAATTCAATAATTTTATTTATAACTTAACAAGGTTAATAAAGAAGCATAAATATATGATTATAGTGGCTCAAAGAATATGTAGATGAGCATCACTAGGTTGTAAGAGTCCAAACAACATATATTATAATTAAATTAATTAAATGATAATCCAGCCAATTTAGAATAATAGAAAGGATCATTTGTAAAAGAGAAAAATAAAATAAATATTCGTAATATCGTCGTCTTCAACGAAAACTATAGTTATTCAATTAATAATGAGTATTAGAAAAAAGATGAATTAGTCAATTGTAACGTCATAATTTATGATGTAACATCTAAATCCTTATGAATACCAACATGCTAATATATATATATATATATATATATATATATATATATATATAATAACTTCTAAAAGCAAATGGAAAAATATATAGATAAGAGTTCAATCATGAGACTACATTCTAGAATTTATAGTAATGATCAGTTTAAGTTTATATATGTATATTAATAAGTGTCACCAGTAAGATTGATGTATTATCATCAAATAATATGAATAATCATACGAAGAATCATACCTTTATTAGTAGAGATAGTTGCATAATTATTGGGTTGCTTTCTCAACGTGCGAGATTGAGTTAGGTTGGAAAATAATGCACATCAAAGGCAAGGAAAAGGGATACCAAGGGTGGCAAAACACATAGAGCACGTTCGTGCTGATAACGTGTTGTGAAACAACGGTCTATTAGCAACTAATATATATGTATATAAACATGAGAGCTAGACTATGAAATCATGTAGAGAATAGAACATGAAGAATTCTTATTCATTGATCTAAAGATCATATACAAATGCCATTATATATAGGCACTCACATTAGTACAATAGTAAATAAGAGAAAGGGGTTATACATGTGGAAGGTCACTACATAATGGATGCATTCATAGATAGGGGTTATACATGTGGAAGGTCACTACATAATGGATACATTCATAACAAATTGTCATTTCTTCTCTTTTTACTTTTGCTTCCTCCACCTTTTGTTGGATAGATTTTTTTTACCTTTTCCCAACTCTTTCATTGTCTTGTTGATTTCCTTTTCTTTTGTCTTCGGATTTATTAATATAAGACTTGCATAATCAGCCTCCTCTGTGTCAATCCGATTCTTTCGTTCCATCCGCTTTGTGTATTCTCGTTTAAGCTTAGCGGGGACATCGTTTTTTTCCTTGTTGTGTGCATCTTTTTCTACGTGTACTTAGTTTGCTTGAAACTATTCCACTTCATTTGCTTCATCTTTCGAATCGAAAAGATACATGTTTGGTAACAATAATGTAGGTTTTGGTGTTTGCTTTATGGCCACGATACACATACCGGTCCATCGTTGATTCTACAAACGTGCAATGGCCCCGGTGCAACTTGAGTTCGCATGTTTTGAGTAGGTGGGGGTTAATGATAGTACATTGGATATTGAGTTGGCATTGGTTCGGTTAGAAACAATAGTTTTGACTAGATCGAACCTTCAGCCCAAACTCTTTTGGTTTTGATGATGCAGGTTTTTTGTGTCATGAGCCCTCTTCTTGAACTTTTTTTTTTGAAACGTAAGTGATATAAAGTTTAAAAAAGACTTTTTTTAAATAAGTATCATTGGCAACAGCTAGTCCCCCAACCCTTTCAAGCGAGTTCCCCAACCCAATTTCCCTACTCACAAAACGTGTTGTCGCGGTGTCCCCCCTCCCCCCGAAACCCGAGCAACTCGCAACGCCTAGGAGGGCTTGTGGATTAGCCGCCCCACCACCCCAAAGGGAGGATACATATCTAGTTAAATCCACTGTCCATTTCAGCCCACAATGATGTCTCACATCAACCCTTTACCTATTGAATTGGATTTGATATCCCCCATCACATGAGACTTGCGTCGGTGTTCTTGTAGAAGCCGTCCCATCCCGCTAACGCCCCATCCAGCCTAAGGATTGAAGTTAAAACTTTAAAGAAAATTAAAACTAAAATATGTTTAGTGTTCATGGAAACTATTTCATGTGTGTGTACACACTAGGACGATGCTCGCACGATGTGGCGGGGGCGACATTTTGCATTACCGTACCCATTTCTGGTAGATTTTTGTATTCGTAAAATATTAATTGTAGCATTATTGTGGTGGATAGGCGTCATGACTCATAAGCGTAGTTATGTGTTAGTCCATTTTATTGTGGTGTGCATGGTTTGGTCGGTTTAGTTATTATCGTGAAAGAAAGTCATTTGTTAGACTATTTTATTAACCAATCGTTTTTCGGTTAATCAGTTCAGTTTATGCGGTTAGATTGACGGTTTTTAATTAGTTTTAATTTCAATTAATAGCCAAAACCAAACTTAGGCTAAATTTTTTGCTTAGAATACAAGAAACTGATGTTTAAATTTATGAAATGAATGTATAAATACTTAAAATGAAAGTATAAATACATGAAATGAAGGCATAAAATATGAAATACATGAACTGATGTATAAAGCTAGAAATATATGAAAATATGAATAGTTCATTTCGGTTAATTTTGGTTAAACAAGAGTATAAAAAACCGAGTTTTTTGGTTAATTTTGTTTTCGATGAATAGATTATAGCTTATGGTAGTTTTTGTTTGATTTTAGTTCGATTTCGTTTATTTTGGTTCGGTTTTGCTTAACGATTCAGTTATTGATCACCTATAAACACTACTAATTATGTAACATATCAATTTTTAATTAAAAAATCTATAGCAATACTTTACTTAAATTAAACAGACTAAAATTCTTACTTTTATGTTGTAATTTGTATTAAAAAAAATTAATGTACAAAAAAATTATGAACGTTTAAAAATTGTGAGGGTAATTACTATTTTTAATTGCACTAGAAAATTAAAATTTTTGTCTCTTAATGAAGTATTGTTTTATTATAATAAAAATTATAATAATCGTGTCGTAAGTTAATATTACACATGTATAGGACATACTAATACTAAACATGTTAAATCCGTCATTTTTATAAGCAAAATACATGGGAGACAAAAGGGAAAAGTAAAGGTTAAATTTTTTTTTTCAACGTCAAATTTCTTTTAATTCCAGTCTTCTGTGATACTTGAACCCAAAACATCTCTTTTCTAAATTCAGTTGTTTAAAGACTTTGTTTTGCCAATAGACCACCACCCATTGATCGTTACAAAAGAAAAAGGTTAAATACATCACCTGGCTAAAGTTGAATAACTTTTTTAATTGTTTTTTTTTTTTTTGAAAAAACTTATTGGTTTCGGTAACGAGCATTGTTATTTATTGCAATTTAACCACCTAAAAATGATGAAAAGTGACAAAGGGGATCTTAGTTCCTGTTAGTTTTATTTTTTTTAATGGCAAGATAAATCAAGCATGCCTTGAAAGTTCTTGTTTGATTGTTAAATCTATCAATCGAGCAAAATCAAAATTTAATCGCATAATACAAGGCGCTAACAAGATAAATCTACTAAAATCTATGACCAGTTTGATAATGACCTAATTAGGAATGGGAAATAAGACAAAAACAAAATCACGATCAACAATTAGAGAAATTGAAGCAAAAATAATAACGAAGATGATAGATAAACACAAAACAAGATACACATTCAATTCTCTAGCAAACAAAGGAATACCTTATACGACTCCTTCAGTGTTGTGTCATATGATACAATACGCAATCTTTGCCATTTGCTAGCATTTCTCCCATGGCACGATCATTTCTCTCTCTATAACTTAGAGAGAGAAAGACAGGAAGGTTCCGTACATATCTATGAGGGGTATTTGTTTTTGCCGTTTTTGTGAGACGGCAAAGGGGTGTGGTAGGAGGAGTTCTCTATAATCCACTTCTAAAATCCCTTAAATCTAAAATAATTTTAATTTTATTTGAAAAGGTTATTAAAAATGATTAGTAGTTTGAGATAAATTTATAGAAGATCCTCTCTCTCTCTCCATATATATATATATATATATATATATATATATATATATATATATATATAAAGTATTAAGCTAATTAAGAAACACGAGAATAATTTTGGATCACCCATTTTTTCTAAGCAAAAATGCTAAAACAATTTTGTTTGGAAAAATCGAAGCTTTTTCTATCATATTTTTTTTATATACGTGTGTATATTGTCAATTTTTTACTATACATATTTGTATACACGTGTTTAAAGTTGAGACATAAGTATTGTTTATCTATGTTTGAGGGGAAGGATTTAGTTTTAACTTTAGCGTTTATGGTTTTAGCTTTAGGGTTTAAGGTTTGCATTATTATTTGGGGTTTAGCTTTAGGTTTTAGTTTTAATATTTAGCATTAGTATTTAGGGTTTAGGGTTTAGCACTAGTATTTAGGGCTTATAGTTTAGTTTTTAGGTTTTAAGATAAGGTTTATCCTTAAGGTTTAGAATTAGGTTTAAGGTTTAGATTTAGGGTATAGTTGTGAGGCATAGGGCTAAGGGGTTAGAGTTTCTTGTTAGGGTTCGACGAACTACGTCCAACGCTGCTGGAATGAGCTCATCGAAGTTCATTTGACCCGGTTTCCTACACTTCCTAGGATATGTATGATTCAATACACATACACATACACATACATATAAATTTACGCATTCAAATTTACGTGAATTCGTAAATAAAGAGAATTTACACATCTGGAAGTTTGTCATTTACACATGTGTACATTTGTTATATTTACACATGTGTAAAAAATCTAATAAGAGTGATTTTGATAGGTGAAATTAACTATTTGACGTTGGAAATTTATTTTTTTGATGTTGTATTTTAATTAAAATGAGGTTTGTATTAAAAAAAATTGATTTTGATTGGTTTTTTAGCGTTCTCAAGATAACCCTCCCATAAACAAATATATATATATATATATATATATATATATATATATATATATATATATATATATATATATATATATATATTGTGAACAAAATGAATAAATCACATCACTGATTCTGGAGATCCAGAGTTTTTATATGTGGTAAATTTATAAATTGCATTCTTTTATCTTCGCAACCGAGACTGTAATCATTTCCTTTCTTGAAAAATTTGCGATGCAACAAAACTCGCGAGTATCAGTTAAACATTAAACATGATCAAATCATTGTACCAAATAAGAGCATCCCTCGTTCTCCCTCTAAAACAAAAAAAAAGTGATGCTCCTGTTTTGTTCTCCGGCGAATCGATCACAATCACCATTTTCTACTATGCTTAATTCTTCCGGCGACATATCAAGTTACCAAGTTAATGTGCATTTCGGTTTTGTCTTCCATAAAATCGGAACAAAACACCTACTTTTCATAAATGCTAAGGTACGGATTCTATGGTTTCCTACTTGTAGCGTAATATTATATTTACTGTTCTAATAGTGTATGGATATTTGGCCCTTCATTAGTTAAAATCGTTGAGCTAAAATCGCTATATGATATATTGTCATATGTATCTTATGGATTCTGTGATGTCTTGCTTTTAGCATAATATTGCTTTTTTTTCTAATACTCATAGTGTACGGACATTTGGTCTGTCACTGGTAGCGTAATATTTTTATTCTTTTCATAATATCGCAGTTATTGAAAATCCTTTACTTGAGATCGTTACTTGAGACATCAATTGTCACCGTTCTATGATTTATTGTTACACGTATCGTACAGATTATGCAATCTAGTGTTATGTTGTTTTAAATCATCCATATAATCGAATTCTTGGTATTTTAGCGTTGTGAGTGTATGTACGGATTCTGTTGTCTAGCGTTATGTTGTTTCAAATGGTTCCCATATAGTCGAATTCTTGATCTTTTACTCGCTGTGAGTTGTTTTCCCATTGTCCTCGTAGTGTTTTATTCACCATATCGTAGTTGTTTGTGCTCATAACTTGAATTATCGATTATGGCTTAAATACATTTATAAGTTTTGAAGAGGTCGTGTACCTATTCAACAACTGGTAGAGGTTGTAGTCTTCTCAACACTCGTAGAGGTTCTAGTAACCTACTCAAGGACTGGTGGAGGTTGTTATACCCGCTCAACAGTTGGTAAGAGTTTATAGTACCTTGAGATGATTATTTATTGTATTGAATTACAGTATATGGATTCGATATGTTATGTTCTTTATACTCATAATCAGAAATTCCTAATTATTATTGATCTTTGATTATCGGCGTTGATATTGGTTAACCGTTATCGAGCAGTAGTTATTGTTATTGTACTACCATTGACTTGATTTATTGTTTCATTGACCTCAATACCCAAGCACATCTACCTATGGGGACATAGGGTGTCATCACCAGCACAGTTGACGTGCACCATCCATGGCGGTGCAAAAGGCCCACGACATCTCTATATTGTATTGTGCACTGATTAATAGCACTTAATTGGTTAATGATTATTGAGAGACATTTGGATTCATCCTAGGATATTACTGTTATTGTATTGGTACTAGGATAGGCATGAGTGCCCTCATCCCCTCTACATATTGGTGCATTAGTCTATAGGCTAATGTACATGTTGTTTACTTTTTATTATCATTGGCTCACATGGGTATTTCCACATAGATGTTATGATATTGACTTATAATTGCTTAATCATCGTATAGTATTGATTGTATCATTACATTATCATTGTTATCGTATTGATTCATCATTGATTGTTTAGCGTATGGTATCGTTCTTATTGTCACATTGTTTTTATTGGTGTGTTAGCTCTGCAGCTAACGAACACATTCTTATCAGTAATTGCCATTGTCCCACATGGTTAATTCTATTTATATAAATGTTATTGCTATTGTTCTTTCCGTTACTGAGCAATTTGCTCAGCTGTGTTTCCTTTGTTGTTTCTTCTTATTCTTAAAACAGGTACTCCATGGGCATTGAGGAAATGTGTGAAGAGATTTAAA
The DNA here is from genome assembly GCA_947069175.1 of Scalesia atractyloides. Classification (NCBI taxonomy): domain Eukaryota; kingdom Viridiplantae; phylum Streptophyta; class Magnoliopsida; order Asterales; family Asteraceae; genus Scalesia; species Scalesia atractyloides. The sequence continues at coordinate 34,653,234 of CAMTDV010000020.1, read as the reverse complement.
AAGTCTAGGGATTTGAAGACCAAGAGCTTAATAAATGTTTTGAGCGGTTGAAAATTTTTAGATTGGTGTTTTATTTTAAGATCGTTGTAAGATTTGCTATAAATTGATGGTAAGTGTTTTAATTAAACATTTAATATTCTCTCTGATTTACTGTATTGTGTGACACGTCAGCCGTAATCGGGTCGGGGTGTTACATATATGGTGTGTAGGTGTTTATCAGTAGTGTATTTTATAGTTTTAGGGACATATATGCGGTATATTGTATCTAGTTTTTATATACCTGCATATGTGCATCATCACGTTCAAGAATTTATGCAATTGATTTATAGATAGATACTTCAATATGCTTATACATTTGGTCTATACCTACATTGTACGAGTTCAATTAAATTTACTACATATCATTAGTTCTATTTGTGAGTCTCCCATGCAAGCCCCTCATCGGATACTCATGTGAGTAGTCTCCAAAATGGATAGTTCAAGAACTGCAAATCTTAGCCGATAATTATGCATTGAGTATATAATCATGTATATTTGTAATTATTTAGAATATTCCATTTCCTAGAGTTGTGCTAGGTTTGTTATTGTAATCTCCTTATATAAGGGATGTAATATGTACGATCAAGGCATTCAGAATTCTTTTACCCTAATCTCTTTTATGGTATCAGAGCCATAATCTCTAATTACCTCTTTCGATCTCTTCTTCTTTTTCCGATTAGCTAGCCCTCCTGCGATGGCTAAAGACGATTCCGCCCCTGAATCCTCTGCATCGAAATCCTCCCCCTTGTACCCTGCTTACTCGGTTACCATCCTAGTTTTGCAATGGATTTACAGCACCGTCTCTGAAGATCTATTAATCCGGATTCTTGATACGAAAACCACCGCCCATGCGGCTTAGTCAATACTAGAAAAGATATAACCAACAAGAAGGCCCGAGCAGCAGCGCTTGAAACCAAATTCTGTAACCTCACGTTAACAGCCTGTTCATCCATAGAAGATTATTGTCAGCGTCTCACCCAGTTGTCCAACCAACTCGTTGATGTGGACCAACGTGTTTCTGATTCCAGGTTGATTCTTCAGTTGGTTCATGGTCTTCCAGAAGAATACAACACCACGACTTCTCTTATTAATCAACAAAGAGTCGGTTGGGATCAGGCCATCAGTATGCTGAATGACGAGGTGCTCCGGATTGACGCACGCAAAGGCTCCACCATAACAGTCTTGGCAGCCCCTTCGGCTCCCACACAACAGCAACAAAACCCTGCTCAACAGCAGCAACCACAGGCTTCTGACCCTACTGCCTTTTCATCTCGTGGTCGGGGCAGGGGCCGGGGGTCTTGGAACAAACATGGCGGTTGGGGCCGTTTGTGTAGACGACAATACACTTCACACAAGACTCTCCTTAGTTGGGTCATCTCCTCATAGTCGTGTCCAATAATGGTCGTGGAACACTTTCCTGGTTCTGCGAGAGCTCTAGGAATTGTGCCCTCAGTTCCATTCGAAGCGACCCCACTTCTCTCTAACATAGGTGATTCTCCTTAGATCATTAAAAGCATTGTGGTTATCGTGATTTATCCAAATCATTTACCACATATTATGCTTAGCCTCACTCTTTGTCACTGAATATCATAGGAATAGACTAGGACGTATTTAAACACCCTTTTATACTTTCAGGGTATGTATACCCATATATACTAGCTTATGCATATCATTTATGTCCCCACAATGACCACCCTTAGGCATATGAGTTAATTGTCCTATTGTACTTAGATCTTGGGATCTCTAGTCAACTAAGTTAGGTTTCCTTCACATACCCTTTTTAATAGGCTTTAGTCTCATTCCACAACTTGATCTCTAATAAACCCTCAGGTTGTTGGATCCATAACATTATCTTTGACTTTATCTTGTCACAACAAATAACTTTACTTATTTGAGATCAGTTATCATGATGTGTTCTTAACTTGCAAGTTAATTTTCCGATTGTAAACTTCTAATACTATAACCTCAGTGGCCATCTGAATCTGGTTATAATATATGTCTTTCTAAGATAAACATATCATTTAAGGCAAACACATCTCCATTATGCACTACGACCTTTGTGTCCTCCACTTAGTCGTCTGTTTGCAATGTTAGATTGGATTACAAAATCCTTATTGCCAAACTTTTATGATACAAATGCAAGATACCCCACATTTAAGTGTTATAGGATATCATCTAGATGGAGTAATGAAAACTATTTCTACATACCCTTATAGGGTTGTTTCTAAATGGATCATCCCCCACATTTCTTGCCATTTGATCAACATTTCTGTAACTTCACTTATGACGACATTTATACACAATGATTGAACAAGATCAACCTCATTGTATCAGTGAATTGAACTCATATTGCATTAGCTTACATAAGCTTCTGAGCTGACCAAAGCAACACATGCCATTATCATAAGTTTGTCACCAACTTAGAATAATTCTAATTTAAGATCTAGAATAAGCCTAGACAATGAGTTCTCGTCATTAGCTTTTCGAACAAACTCTTCAAAAGTTCCATATCTTTTCCTTATAATGAATGAAAATTCTCCCCCAACTTTGTCTGTACACAAATTCATTTTGTGTTCATAAACATTTGAATGTTTAGAGTTAATTAGTCTCCGTCAAGACCCATAATTAACCAAGTACTAGTCTAGCATGCTTTAGACTACAATACTTTAGCATGTGAACAGAAGATGCATCATTCTGATTCTTCATAGCCTTAAGGATATCATAATATCACTTTGTAACATTCATCCCTTGTTAAGAGAAAATAATGAGACTTATTCATAATCCTAAAACATCAATATTTAGGAAGGTCTCACAAATTATTGTATATAGCACATAGCTAATTTTTATCATTCAAGGAACATAATTTGTTTACCTTGATCTTCAACGCTTTACCATTGACTCATAAGGACTTAAACATAAGTCTTAATCCAAGTCACTTGGCGAGTACATTCATCATTGACAAGATGAATGTTCCTTGTCTACAATCACTATTATGTATGAGATAGAGTCAACTAGATCGACATTCAACAACATGGCATTCATAATTTTGCCATAAGTGATTTGTACACATCTATTTTCATTCATTAGGATATATATATATATATGTATATATATATATATATATTTAGGATGCTCTCCCAAACGAATATAAAAATCTCCATATAGTTCTAACAATAATCAAGTGGTAGACGTATCTACGTATAGATCACTCGAAACAAATCTCGCAATATTTATCAAAGGTATACAATAACATATAGTACTTTTTCTTTCATATGTTAGAATTCACACTTGTGAATTTTCCAATCACTTCTAACGAAGTATGTCGACATGGATCTCCTTTGTGTATTTCATCTCAATACACTGAGTACGTTCTTTCATTATTCTCTCATGATGTGGTTATACATTTGATGTTTCGTCTTTAACTTTCAGTCAACGCAACAACCCTCAAGTTGTTTATGTCCAAATACATTCATGTACTATCCGTTTAAAACCATATTCTTTTAAACAATGTATAGTTGACGTTATAATTACTTTCCACAAAAATAATTTATACGTCACAAACATTAGTGATTTATTTCTTTGTAAAAAATTGCATGTGTTATCCGAAGATATTGAACACAAAACAATAAAATACATTTGAAATTTAAATGAAAACATAGACAATATGTAGACATCAAATATTATAGTGCTTATATCTTCAACACTTTATAATCTCACTGAAATCTTCTCAAAGATATCGTCCCATGGCATGTCTTGAGGTACTCCCTCAATAAGACTCCATGCACTTGTAAGTACAAGTTCCCCATTTCATCATGAAACTTTAAACATGGACAATTTTGCTCAAAACAAAACCAAGTTGTTACAAAGGCTACATTTAAGTAGTAAACTTGAACAATTAAATTTGTTCACAACAACACCAAGTTGTTTTCCATCAAATAATATTCACGAGATTGTTACTTTGTTCAACATATGCTACTTCTAGCAAGATTAGCGAACCATTTGAATTCTCAAAACTGTGTCAAACTTTGTTTTAAAAATCATTTTAAAAATATTCATTAGTTTTGCAATATACAATACTCATAAAATCAATTAGAGTTTATGATAACATAAACCAAAACCCAAAATATCAAACGGTTTTATATTGTTTAGTCTTACTATGCATGTACTTAACGTTTTCTAACACGCATGTTTAAAAAAATGTTATAACGGGCACATTACAGAAACTAACGTTTACATAAAATGTTTTCCAAGGATAAAGTTTATAAAATAAACCATTTCTCATCATTTTTAATTCACACATAGGCAATTAATGTTTACATAAAACATTTTCATTCATTGCCATATAAAATGTACAATCTCTACCATTGTATTTCTGATACATATTTTCTAACATATGTGTTAGAAAATTTAAGTCATTTTTTATATATAAAACATGATCATTTGGATTTAGAAATCACAAATTAAAGTTGGTGATAAATCCCACACAACTACACCATCACTTTATGGTGATTTAATTATTGTATTATTACTCTTGTAGTTTTCCAATCTCATCAAGTTAGGCACATAGCCTACTTTTAATACAAGATACATGGGGTGAAAAGAGTCTTACTTAATTAGAAATTTTACTAGAGACATAAACTCTAATAAAAACTAATAAATTGACATAAAACTCTACTTAAGAGTTTATCTTCCATATGAAGAGTCTAGTAAATAGTTATAATTTCATTAAATTTATATAAATAACAACACCATCACTTTATGGTGATTTAATTCTAGAAGTCAATCAAACATTAACTTTAATATATGAACTTTATTTCTAAACCATACAAAGCAAAATATAAGTGTTTATATTCATTAAAATCAATGTTATAACAAATTACTTATATAAAATTTTACATAAAACATTTCAAAGCATTTGTATTTTAACCATTTTTAATGTTAAAATGAAAAATTCTAACACGCACGTTAGAAATATTAACATTTCCACAAAATGTTAATTCGACTTGCTATAAACATATATATGGTTCAAATAAATAAGTCATTTCCAATATACACGTTAGAAATGAACAATTAAAAAATTGCTTCCAAACTAACGCTTTTCATAAACGTTTCTAACACACATGTTAGAAATAAATGATTACATAAACCATTATAAGGCTTATTAGTTTAGATAAAATAGACTTATTTTTAACACTCAATTTTTTGAACCATATTCTATAAATAATATGATCATTTAACAAGCATGTTAGAACATGAAACGTTTACAAAAAGTATGGTTTACACTAATACATCCGATCTAACACAAAAGTTAGAAAAGATTAACGATTCCGAAATCGTTTCAAAACCAAATGATTGAACCAAAACTATTTGTTTTGTACCACAGTATAGGATTTAAGATTGTATCTGAATCTCAAGAAATCCAAACACAACAAGTTGTACTACATACATATTTCCCAAAAAAAATATTTAGAAGATCATGATATCTAAAAATATTTTATTTATTTACTTTTTTTATTATAAATCTTTTCATGAACCAAAAATCCTTATAAATAAGGTTTTAAGATTGTAGCAACAGTCTCTCGATATTTGTTTTAAGTTTGTAGGAACTAGGTTCACTTTTTATAAAATATAATTACAAAATATATAATAACGAGACTCTCGTTATTCATGGGAAATATCATAGTACAATATCGGTTGCGATAACTAAATAAAAGAATATAAAATATAATTATATATACTAATCTTGATTAAAGCCGCATCTTTAGTGGGTCCTTCTCCCGCACAAGATAACATCCAAGACTGCGACAAAGAGCACACTAAAACGTTGACGATTTTGGTTGAGTCACGTGTTCAACACGCTTCCCTTAAAACAGATTTCGCGTCTCTACTAAAGACGGCACGACTGTTTCCCAGGGTACAACAGCCAAAGCAGTATGTACTGCCGAAGATGGCTAACGTGCCCAAGGTTACACCGGGTAATTGTAGTGTTTGAACTTATAGAATAAATAAGGATGTGATAGTGGTGGAAAACAAGTAGAGACTACTCTCTATAGTTGGTCTTCAAGTGTTCGTCCTCCATCTAGTATTCTTTTTGTATCAAGCAATACCAGATTCTTATATTCACAAAAATAATCACATAGCCTTCTAATTGTGCAAGAGTTAAGGATTAGCGAAAGGTTTCACTTAATTAGTCACTTAATTAGAGACTTAAAAACTCTAATAAAACTGATTAAATGTCATAAGAAGCTCTACTCAAGAGTTTATTCTAATTAATATTTATAATTTCATTAAATTATAAATATATTAAATATCCATTCACCAAATTTCCAACAGTTGCTAACTACTTAAACTACATCAAACTCCATGTCCAGCATACAAATTCAGGGTCTGTCGTATGTACTAAGATCAGCATGTGTGTTCTGATATTTTTGAAGAAGCTACGTTTCACATCTGATCGGAGGAAACCTGAGACAATCAGAACCCGAACCCGAACCCGCTTAACAAAGATAAGCAACAACATTGTCGTTTCCACAAAGTCAAATTTTGATTCGAGTACGATCTGAATACTTACTTGGGTGGGTTTTGTTCTGATTGGCAGGTAGGTCGACACTCAACCACACTATCATGACCAGGCAGCACAAAGTATGGAATCTGCTCATACAAAACAAGTTTTTTTTAAATTTGTATTATTTTGTAAAAAAAGCAATGGGGTTAAAAATAATCTAAAATATCAAATCATACCGAATATCGGTCTTCCCGTTGCCCAACAACACTCTATGCAATGTTAACCTGTAAAACCAAAATCCATTTGACTTTTGAGTCAAAGATATTACTTTAAATGTCATAATTGGCATGGATTTCAATTTAAATTATATGTTTTTTCCTGGAGGTATAACTTTTTGAGTTTGTACTCTACAATAGACGTCTTTTTTTTAAATCCAAAGAACTATCATCAACTATCAAACCGAAGATTATATGTCGTCTTAAAGACAAATTATGCAGAACAATAAGATGAACCGGGACAATACTTATACCTGAAAACACCATTGCTCCACCGTTCAAGCATATTGCCAAGATTGACCACAAACGCTCTGAAACGTGTATATAAACTCATGACATGTAAGAGATCTAAGAAGTAAGAATACCTTGTTCATCATCTTCTATGGTGTAATTGTGTAAAGATTCAACAGCCTTACCCTTTTAACGGTTCAACATATTCCCACACTTGAGGCTTCACGTCTTTATCCTTGCATATCTAAAAATTGTCACCAAAAATCATTTAAAAACATTTCAAAAATAAAAATAACATGCATAAGTCAGTAATATCAAGTTTGCTTACTTGAAGTCCAGAAACACGATCGGTTGCTAAGAGAGTAATCAACCCGTAATCAGAGTGTGCACCAGCTCCATATATTCCCTCTGCAGGGTCAGATGCTTGACCTGCAAAAACCAACTTTCGTATCGTTTTATATCGTTAGATGTTGAAAACGTTGGAAATGGAGTTATAAATCTAAGACTTGATTTTAACCTTCATAATGCAACAAGCGTAAGATTGCGATAGGTTCGCCGAGCATTTCTGGTTGTTCAAAAAAGTTGGCATCTAGATCGAGTGCAAGAGCTATTAGCCTTGCAGTTTTTTTAACAACCTCTCTAAATAAGAAAATTGGAAGTTTTTTGAGGTTACATATACTTGACATGAATGTAAATTTTCAGGAAATTCGGTTGTTTATACTTTTGGTGTGCATTCAATACGAATCCATTTTAAGTAGAGAACCGCGAGAACTGCATAAACAGGTATACCTAGTGCTGACTGTCGGATTGGGGATCGATTAACATTCACGAAACACTGGATGAACAATTGTGAGTTTGCACTAACTTGTGCAGGGACTCATAACCACAGGGACCACACACAAACACACAATATATACTATGAACACAAACAAATGAAATCAGTTTGGGGTGTAATACCCTAATACACACAGAATTGACAGTTATAAAACCTTTTTGTAACTACCTAACTAACATAACTAACCGTCATAACTTGTTGCTTGAACATCACGTTATAATATGTTTTCCTTATGCAACCCGTTTGACTCTATAACACTATTTGACTTTTATATTTTGACTCCGAAAATACAAAAATTTCTTGATTAATTATAATGCTAACACTGGAAAGATTTAATGTGAAAAGGATAGTGGATTATGTGTTTACATAACAGCCTAATGTATCATCATCATAGCAACAGGGGCCAACACTTACGCTGTTCTTGTAGGTTGCCAACGTAAAATCGGTTATGTATGCTTAAGGAAACTTACAGAGCCTTTTGATGATACTTTTCCGTAGTTTGTCTCCATCCGGGCAAGATATCTGTCACCACCATTCAAAAAGTTACCATATCTACCATTCAGAATAATCAAATACAGGTGTGGATGACTGTGAGCTTAAATGTTGTAGGAAAACAATACAACTTTATAGGGTTGTTTAGATTATTCATTTTGAAAATGATTATCTGATAATCAGTTTATAATGTTTGAATATACAAATTCTACTTCTGATTATTTGATTACTCAGAGGTTAAATGATTGATTCTGGATAGGTGTTGTATACCAACTATGACAATACAAGTATCATTAAATTACCTATTTACACATTCTCTTAACCCAACTCGAGATTGTTTTTGATAATGGTTAGAACACCCAAGGTTACAGAAGTGCTTCTGAAGGAAAAACGCTCACGACCATAGTTGTTAATGGCGAATAGCGACAAATACCGATAAGGTACCTATATGCTACATAGCGAATAGTGATACACTAAATTTTTTTTTAATTTTATACGTATGTTATATAAAATACCCTGGTACATATGCTATTTTACATGTATATATAACAAAAACCTAAAATCCAGCTATTTTATAGCTATATTTAATTGCTATTTATATTAAAAAAATAAAAATAAAGTTTCGCTATTCTCGCTATCCATCGCTACAACCCTAATAGCGACGCTAGACCTATACGCTACGAAGCGCGCTATAGCGATCGCTACAATCGCTATTGACAGCTATGCTCACGACTCCACCAAGTGAGACCTGGTAAAATGCAGCTTGCGCTGACAGGTGGATTTCAAGGGCTAAGTTAGAAACCAGTGGAAGCTGGATTTGAACCTTAGACATCTGTTCGAAAGCAGAAGGTTAATTTGAGAGACTTTTACTCTCACCTTACATGGTGCCCTCCTTTCTTAACAAAATTGTTTTTTTTTTCTTTACTCATTTTATCGACTACTACCGCAAATAATCAGAATTTGTCAAACACTCAACAAGTTGTAAACTGATTTTCCACAAGTTCAAAGAATAGATATAGAGTCAGACCTGCATTTCTAGAATCCGTTTTATTACAGCAGATTATCTTCACTAATATCCAATAGAACATAAATCAGTTTCTAAATTCACATCCACACCCTATTAAAGTATTAATCATTGTCAAGATTTGACTGATACCTGAGTCGGGCCATAAATTCGTCCCGTAAAAAGGCCTTTGAGCTTGAGGATCATCTTCAGGCAATTCAATACCTATATAGAATCCCTCCTTGTGATCACCTATTGAAGTAATATCTTCATGAGCATTGCTTATGTGCATATGAATCATGATCAGTATGAAAGCTGTGACAATCTTTACAGGAATCTGAACAAACCATACCATGGATTTGATTGGCGGGATCGAGAAGTTCATCAAGAACAGACGTGTAGCCTCGATGCTTTTCATTCCTAAGAAGCTTCATTTTCCTCACTGATTCCATGATTGGTTACATAGAAGAAACCAGAACCCATGCATGCCTAACAGATATAAAATATAAAAACTAGCATCCAAATTAATCAGTTTATGTAACACATCAAATCCCAAAAGTTACATCCAACTGTAGAGCAAAATTAATAAAATTAACAAGTCTTTCCATCATTAAGCAGTTCAAATTAACCATTCAAAATCCAAAATCAAAATATATCATATCCCCTCATAGGTAGCTTCTGGGATGATATGTATGTAATTTTCATTACAGAACTAAATTATTGTGACAAAAAAAGTTAATTAATGTTTCATATTTTTGAAACTTTTTACTTCTTACACACAAATGTGTATATATGTATTTTTAATTTTTGAATATTATGTGTATATGTTATGTCTAGGCAACCAAGTTCAAGTACCTAGGTTCGTTTGTACATAGTAATGGGGAAATAGATAATGATGTGGCACACAAAATACAAGCAGAATGGTGTAGGTGAAGGGCAGCCTCAGGGGTATTATTTGACAAGAACTTCCCAAACGGAATAAAGAGGAAATTCTATAGGGTTGCAGTTCGACCAGCAATACTATATGGATAGATTGTTGCGCCATTAAGAAGACACAGACGTGCAAGATGGAGGTTGCTGAGATGAGGATGTTAAAGTGGATGTGTGGCCACAGCACGTTAAATCGGGTGAGAAATAACGTTTATCGGGAAAGGTTGGGAGTGGCTCATATATCAAATAAGATAAGGAAGGGAGATTGAGGTGGGTTGGGCACGTGAAGAGGAGACAAATAACCGATCCGGAGGGGAGGAAGGGTAAAGGGAGGCCCAAATTGACTTGGGAAGATCGGATTAGGCAACAGGATTTGATTTGATAGCGTTGCATCTCCGTTAGAAACTTTTGCGACATAGGGTGTCCCACACTTTAGATAGTCTTGATACTTTATATCTATATTTGTGGTGGAATATATGTTGCTACATGGATATATGTTTTTCATTTTTACTTTTTTGTCATCTGTGCTTTGGTGGTAGTTTTCTATTTTTGTTTAATATTGCTTGTTTTGTCAGGTTAGGGTCTCTTTGGAAGCAGTCTTCCCTATATATAGGGTACGATTTGCCTATATCACACCTTCCCTAGAACGGATTACTGGTTAGGTTGTTGTAGGTTACGTCCAGGTACCACCGTAACTTCTTCTGTTTTGATGTAACTTGACAAATTTTAGTGAAATGTTTATATGGCAAAAAAAAAACTACAAATTAATAAACTGCAAAAATTTAAATGAAATTTATTCTTTTTTTTTCTTTTGAGACAGAATAAAATTGTATTTTAACAGTTCTTTTATATTATAAAATCTTTTACATCGAAAATGAAAGATTTATTTTGTTTTTGTTGTTGTCACACAAAAAACCCTGTTATTCCTGGAACCCTCAGCTTTATATAATTATAATAACTCTTATTACAGACATACATACATGCATATATGTACACAGAGAGAGAGAGAGACCTGTTTGAGTAAGGACACAGAGGTGGTGATATCTGAGGAGCAGAGATCAATTGAGTTCAATTTTGAAGCTTTTTCCGTCATTGGAGCACTACAGTTTGGAATCTGGAAATCACCGTATTCTTCTCTGATAAATTGGTGGAATCGTCAACCGTCTTCCGTTAATGTAATAATAATAATAATATATTAATATAATAATAATAATAATAATAAAGGGTTAAATGTCATTTAGCCCCTGTGGTTTAAATTATTTTTCCTAGTCCAAAAGTTTCATATTTCGTGTGTGTCCAAAAAAGTTTCACTATTGCTAATTTAGTTCATTGGGTTAATTTCATCCATTTTTCTGTTAACGAGAAGGGTAATTCCGTCATTTTATATGTAATTTTGTTAACTAGATGGGCAATTCGGCCATATAAAATGATCGAATTGTCCTTCTAGTTAACAAAAAAATGAATGAAATTAACTCAGTGAATTAAAATGGCAACGATTAAACCGTTTTGGACCTACAAACAAAAAAAATATTTAAATTAAATTGTCAAAATAACTTAAACTAGCATTAACTTAATAATAAAAGAGTAAGGGAAATAGGGAACAAAGCAGATGGATAATTTTGTATCCCTACGCCACTATCTCATTATTTTTTCTATTTCTCTTATTTTTGTTTGAAAAGATTATAACTTATATATATTCATTACAGTTTTTTATTTAACTTGTAATACACGGCTGGTTTCTAATCTAGTAAATGTAACATAACATGCAAATATGCAATTAACTTTTTAACTAGAAACTGAATATTAATTCATAAAATGAAAACTTTATGCCAAAAATTTTAAATGTTAAACTAGTTATGTGTTTAATCTACTTACAATCATGAATATCAATATAACCTTTCTTTATTTTTTAAAAACGGCAATCTGAAGCTACATCATTAGCCCATAATAGATTATATATGTAGGAGTTGTTTTCCTAATTATTTTTTATTATTCATCTCTAATTACCAATGTTATTAGAACACACATATTCATATACATGTGTGGAGAGGGGGAGGTTTAAATAAAAACTTTTAAATAATTGAGAGAATCATGAAAGTATTCATTTTTCAAGAATATGTTATACCTTTGTTTATACTCAAGTATCCACTTATGTTTTATGTTCGTGTATCATCTAAAAATGTATAATCGTAACATTCAATACTTATGCAAAAAAGACTTGTGTGGTTGTCGTTTTATTTAGATATTTGGCCCTTTACGAGTTTTTCTATGTAATGTACGAACTTAAGATACATCTAAACAATAATTTATAGATTTAAACAAATATAGAGAGATCGTTTGGACCGATTGTATTCCTCCCTGAAGGTTATCCAAACATATGAAAGATATCTAGAATCAGAAGAGCAACCAATGTTTGGTGTTGGTCTGTAAGATCAACCATGCTAGTGCACAATTGTTATACCAAGGTTTTTGTGCATTTCTAGCGTAAAAGTAAGGGAATTGGCAAGTATTGGTGTGTGTTTATGTTTGGTTTCTTTGTTATGAAGGCGTGTAATTATAGACTTCACACACTGGTGTGATAACTGGTCGGGTGTCCGTGCGAACAAGTAAACAAACCACCATATGCACCTGTCAAACTGAAAGGTCCTGACTATTCTTTTTCTGTTAGCCAACCAACATAATTGTTCTTGTTCTACGGGGAAGCCAAATCATTGTTTGTTTTGCATGAACCAACATACTGCTCATAATCTGCAGGGAAGCGAACCATCGAAATGCAAAGTATACTGTCAAAACGTCACATTACGCCCATTGCCCATATTCATGATGCAAACGTAAAAGGGCACATCACACCCTTCTGAGTCAACACTCCTTTCGTCCGTTCCATGTTTAACGATTAAAAAGAAATTTATTTAGTTTTTAATTATTTAGTGATTAAAACGTCACATTACGCCCATTGCCCATATTCATGATGCAAACGTAAAAGGGCACATCACACCCTTCTGAGTCAACACTCCTTTCGTCCGTTCCATGTTTAACGATTAAAAAGAAATTTATTTAGTTTTTAATTATTTAGTGATCCTCGGCCTTAGTCAGTTATATTACATGTTATTAGTAAGTTATTAAAAATTAAACGTAAAACATGTGGTCATAATTTTTTTTCATATTAAAGCTGTGCATCAACATGTCTTACATATAAAAAGTATACTCATTGACCTTATTAGTTGTACAATACCAGATGATAACTGTCAATATAACTTGGGTTTCTACCTCCAGTCAAACATTCAAATTCAGGGTTTGTTGTATGCACTAAGATCAGCATGTGTGTTCCGATATTGTTGCAGAAGGTACGTTTCACATTTGACAGGAGGAAACCTAAGACAATCAGAATCCAATTAACAACGATAACCAAATGTTGTTTCTACAAACTTCAAATTCTGATTCGCCTACGATGCTATAACTGAATACTTACTTGGGGGGCTTTTGTTCTGATTTGCAGGTAGGTAAGCACTCAACCACGCAATCATGTCCAGGCTCCACAAAGTACGGAATCTGCTCATACAAAACAAGTTTTTTTTCATTTTTTTTGTAATTTTGTACCAAAAGAAGACATGGGGTTTAAAAAATTATCTAAAAGATCAAGTCATACCGAATACCGGTCTATCCCATTGCCCAACACTCTATGCAATGTTGAGCTGAAAAACAAAATTTATTTGACTTTTTAAGTCAAAGCAATTACTTGAAAGAGTCAAAATAGGCCTCAAGGTTATCTGTTACATCTAAAAAGTCAAATTATGCCGAAGCAGAATAGTAACATGAACCAGGATAATATATTATACCTGAAAAAAACCATTGCTCCATCGTTCAAGCATATCGCCAAGATTTACCACAAACGCTCTGAAACGTGCATATACACTAATAAATATGAGAGATCTGAGACCACACTATTCATTATCTTCTATAGTGTAAAGACTCGACCGGCTTACCCTTTTAATGGTTCAACATATTCCCACACCTGAGGCTTCGCGTCTTTATCCTTGCATATCTAAAAAGAATTCACAAAAATAAACTATTGAATTATATTTAATCATTAAATAATATCATGAGTCACTGATATCAAGTTTGCATACTTGAAGTCCAGATACACTATCTGTTGCCAAGAGAGTAATCAGCCCGTAATCAGAGTGTGCACCAGCTCCATATCTTCCCTTTGCAGTGTCAGATGCTTGACCTGCAACGTAACCAACTTTCTTAAAGCCTTATATCTCAAGATATTAGAAACACTGAAAATTAAATTATTATTCCAAGACTTAATTTTCACCTCCATAATGCAGCAAGCGTAAGATTGCGATAGGGTCGCCGAGCATTTCTGGCTGTTCAAAAAAGTTGGCGTCTAGATCAAGTGCAAGAGCTATTAGCCTTGCGGTTTTTCTAACAACCTCCCTGAAAAGATTACAGTTAAACATTAAGCACCCCATATATGAAATTTGATTGTTTATACTTTAGGGGTGTGTTAAATAAACAACCAATTTTAAGTCGAGATCCACGAGAACTGAGGTTCATAAACGTGTTATGTAGAAAACAACATGTACAGATGTTTATGTGTTTCTTATAGTTTTCTAACTTATAATTGGTTTTTTATTGAATGACCCTCTTATACCTTATAGACTTATATAGACTTATGAAAACTTACAAAGCCTGTTGATGATATTTTTCCATAGTTGGCCTCCATCCAGGCAAGATATCTATCACCAGGTCATTAATACAAGGTAAAATGCTTATTAGCGTGAATGCTAAAGACCCGTTTTATTACAGCTGATTATCTTCACGATTATTCATTAAAACAAGTCGTTAGTGACCCACCCTTTTAATCCTTGTCGAGACTTGGTTAACACCATACCTGAGTCAGGCCATAAATTTGGCCCGTAAAATGTCCTTTGAGCTTGAGGATCATCTTCAGGCAATTCAATACCTATGTAGAATCCCTCCTTGTGATCACCTATTATGTCAGAAACTTATGGTTTTAGCATATAAAAGTGGTATGTGCATATGCATATGAATCTTTATAAGAGTTTGAACAAACCATGGAGTTGATTGACGGGGTCGAGAAGTTCATCAAGAACAGGCGTGTAGCCACGATGTTTTTCATTCCTAAGAAGCTTCATTTTCTCCTCCAATGGAAGATCAAACAAGTTCTTGCTTTGGGTGAAAACTTGATCCATGAATTCCTCACTGATTCCATGATTGGTTACATAGAAGAAACCAGAATCCACACATGCCTAAGAGATACAAAATATAAAAACAAACAGAATAACCATCAAGTATAACATCCAAATTAATCAGTTCATGTTGAAACCAAAAAACTTTTATCCAACTGGAACAAAATCAATACTACTAACAAGTTTTCCCATTATCAAGCAGTTCAAAAAAACCATTCAAAAATTAAAACATACCTCTTCTGAATGCACACAACACATGACATAATATATGTATATAAACAAACAAGTAAAATCTCTCTAACAGGAAAAGCTAGTGCTAGCGTCTATGAGAGACTACTCTCACTGAGACCCACAACAACAACAACAACAATAATAATATACGCCAAGACAAAGCGAAGAAAAAGCATGCATACATGTACATATATATTATACGAATAGAGAGATAAAGAGAGACCTGTTTGAGCAAGGATACAGAAGTAGTGATATCTGAGGAGGAGAGATCAATAGAGTTCAAATTGGAAGCTTTTAGACAATCCGCCATTGGAGCACTGGTTCCTCTTCGATCACCGTCTTCTTCTTCTTAGTTTTGACTTGTTTTATGTGAAAAATGGGTGGAATGAGTTATGATCAATTGTGTTCCGTTATTTATATTCAAAGTGGAATTGGAAGAAGCTCCGTTTTATCACAAATAAAATGAATGGATAATTTCATATCTAGCACGGATCTAGAAAATAGAAAATATTCGTATGGGTAACGTTTTATAAAAAAGGGTAACAAAATCGTAAAAACGTTAAAAAAATCAATTTTTTTTCAAAATTTACACTACCGCCGGAGCGCTAAAGGGTAGAGAAAACTACCCCTGAGCCTCCTGTTCATATGGCCGTACAAAGGGCATGCGATTATATATATATATTTTTTTAAAATGAATATAATATATATCAGAGTGAAATGCCAAAATCACCCTAACTTTGGTCATACATGCCACTTTAAAATAAAAAAATAAATATTTTTATTTATTTTATATAAAACTCACATTCTTGATCCGACCCAAACACCAAACAGTCTGGTTTAAAAAACGGGTCAGGTTCGGGTTAACCCATATTAAAAACATGTCGGGTTCGCGTTGACCCGTTAACCCGTTTAACTATATTATAAAAAAAGCTTTTATATTTTTGTTTCTGGTTTTTTCGTTTCATTTTACACGGTTAATCATAATAATATTAGTTTTGGCACACTATATTATTTACTTGTCACACTCATACTCACCATTAAATTGTTTATCGATAACCCACTTAAAACCCAATAACTCACTTATTAATCGTCAAAATGTATTGTCACACCCCAACTTGTGACGGATTATCGATTGGGACATGATGATCATCCAAAACTTATGACACTAATTAATATTTCATAATTAATTAAACATGTCAAGTCATTTGATATGTTACACCAAACATATAATGCAAATATCTCAACATAATCCAAAGAAATAAAATACAAATAAATTTCTGTTTTTTTATAAGGCTGCTCCTGTGTGACTTCGATCTAACATATTTAGTTCTCATTTCCTGTATCACGTGTAAAATGTTTTGAGTCAACTATCAAGAGCTGGTGAGTAAATCCAAATTAAATAAAAATATTATTTTGAAAATAAACATGCAACTCATGTGTTAATGAAATCTTCACAAACAATAAACAACCAACAATAAAAAAATAACCAATACTTGAGTCTCAAACCCCAAAGAGCATGACTAAATGATGGCGATACCGGCGTCCATAGTCACAAGAAAAGGTCAGTCGTTGATCCATAATGTGATTTCTTACATACTTGAATTGAATAACCATTACACATAAGTCAAATAAACAAATAATCAAAATAACACATAAACTACACAATGATATTGCATGCTTGGTATTTGAATACTATGAATATATAATTGCACCCCAAAAGGTTTAATGTAAAAATTGAGAAAATGTCTACTTACTGTTTGCATAGTTTGACCCTCGAGTAATACCGCACGAGAGAAAATAAATAAATAAATCTAAAAATAAAGATAACCTAAAATATAAAGTAACAAAATTCTAAACAAACCGATGACAAAACAAATCTATGAGATAGAGTTCTAATACCAGGAGACTTTCGTATTATTAAAATGTATAAACCAATTTTCCATCATGAATAATAAATTAGTGTATGTAGAACTAAATATATATATATATATGTGTGACAACTTGTAATAATAACATAAAATTGATTATATCATTATATATATTTTGTATTTACTAAATTTAATTAAATTATCAATAACTCATCTAATAAATCTATAACTAGACAATTATCATTATCTTATCTTGTACGTTTTATTTAAAAATAATTTAAATTGATAAAAAGAATTAATTTGTTTTATAATTTGATTAATCCTTTTATTACCAAATAAATCACCAAAAAAATTTAACATTTGATATAAAATTCCTTGTCATATATATTTTCTAGAAAAAATCAGAAATAATATTTGTGAAGCTTTATTTTGATAAATTTGTACTTTTATATAATTTTTTAAATAATATATCATGAATAAATTCATAATAGAATCTATATGATATATCTAAAAATTACACAAATTAATCAAAGGTGATAATGACAGTAACAAAATTTCAAGTTCATCAAAACATATGTCTAAGATCAAAAGCCCCAAATTGTGAAGTCTAAGAACACTAAAATAACAAGAAATTAAATTTGGATTCAAATGCCCTTCTATCATATAAAGTGATAGGAGCCTGAAAAAATTAAGCACAAAGGACTCAAGGACCACCTGATTTGGCTTCGGATTGGAGGAGAAATCAATGGAACAAGTTATGAGCCATAGATTCTTCTTTACTTCTGTTAATGGAACTTGAGAGTCGGGAAAATGCGTGAAAAGCTTCAAGGATTCTAATGGGACTGATTTTGTAAATTGAAGGTATCGAATTAAGCTAAAACCGATCGTGTGCTTCGTAAGCTTTAATGAAGCTTTAATGGTGAAATTATGTGTTTCTAATTCTCATATCGATATGGTGAAATGAATCGTCCAATAATAAACATCCAGATTCTCCACCTTTGCATGTCGTTTGGAGCCTAAACGACACTGAGATGTTGTTTAACACAGATTTTAAGATTAGTAGAACACCTAGACCTACTTGGTTCACAGGTTTTACTTCTATGGTATATTGGCCAATTAACCACAAAAATCAAGAACACATAGTTAATGATCTAACATGAACCTATTATACAAAAGATATTTAACAAGGAACATGTGAAGCAATAAACATTAATCAATAAAGTCTAGATACGCATACACATCGAATCAATAAAACCAAGTCTTTACTTTAATAGAAAAACATAAACAAGTTCATAATCTGGATGAAATCAAAACTTTAACATTTGTTCATCTTAACCTAGGTAGTTCATGAAGTTTTAGCCTAACATCTTTAAAAAAATCAAGAACAAGATTCATCATAAAGTAGCAAAACATGATTAAAGTTGAATAATAAGAGAACAAGTAAACAAGGATGTGAAAACCACGAGCTAAGACGATCTAAGTCTTCGAACCTTCAATCGATGCTTCGTTTTGCTCGAGTTTTCTCCGAAACATCTCTAATATTCATCCAAGTATCTCCAATTTCGTCTAGAGTTATGGTATGTTATGATTTTGATGATTAAGATTGATATTATAACACAACCCTTTCAAAGCTCGTATCTTTCTGTAAAAACAGGCTCCTCGAATTGCGCAAGGAGCAATAGGTATCATGGTCGCATGACATGTCCACCATAAAGTCAGCAATGGTCACCTTCCTTCCTCGCGTCATGCGAGGAGTCCTTAGTTTCCTGATGCGCGATGCAACCAGGTGTTTTTCCTCAAATTTTGTGCCTTTTCAACTCTCGATCCCTCGAACACGTTCCGGTTCTTGGTTTTCCCAATATATTGCTCGTTTTTTGCCATTTTCAGCTGTCTTCAACACCCCGAGACCTTGAAAACATAAACTAATCAGCAATATACACATTCTACCCAATAACGACGCAAATAAACTCGAAAAATGTACAAACTATACACGGAAAACAGATGTATTTTGCAATACATCATCAGGTCTTTTGATTAACAACTATTTTGTGATAATGTGAAACACAGAGTGACTTTTATTAGGAAAACAAACACAATGTTACATCTAACCAAACATAAGCTAGAAAATAAAGACACAGTAACACTTATTTACAATGACAAAATCATCAGCAGAGTTGTCTGAATCTTCTCCGCCTTCATACGGATTAAACCAACCTCACTTCACCTCTTCTTTCTAAGGACTGTCATAATCCAAGGCCTTTTTCAATACATCAAGGCCACAATCCAACTCAAGTTCATGGTTAAAATCATGCCTATCTTCGTCTTTGTATGTTTTTTTTTCATTGGGCACAACTACTTCTACTTGTAAACCTATTCGTTCTCCTTCCATGGTTGTGTTAGTGGGTTCAACAACCTCACCAACATAATGTTTTTTTTTTATTAATTTGTGATATTGATGACTACTACTTTTCAGAGAATCAAAAAGATTACAGAACACAACATTATAGTTAGAAAAAGAGACATTAGAGATCAAAATATTTTCATTACAACCAGACCATCATATCACATTAGATGTTTCAACAAGTAAGTACATAAATTGCAAACAACATCCAACTAATTCCTTATAACAATATTCAAGTTTTTGACTTAGAAAGCTCTGATTTTTACCAATTCTTATTCCTGGTTAATCATCTTCAACAAACCAAGGATTACCGTTTCACACCTGGGACACATTGACAGACTATCAAGCCACATTATCCAATCACATTTGCCCTTCTGTTGTTGAATTTCAAAGTGTCAGAACATAATTCAAGGGTTTACAGATTAAACAAACATAACATGGATAATGTAAAACACTTAAACAGCAAACGAACCTTCAACCTGGGTTTACATCGATCCAAGACGTGCAAATGCAAGTACCAACACCACAAGAGCATTCTAAGTTCGATTTATTGTACCATTTTGAAGTCGATTGTAGATGATGATGATGATGGTTGAGACATTCGTGTTTGATGATATGTTTGTAGGGATAAAACAGTTGTGGACGATGGAGGAAGACCGTAATATAAGAAAAATATTACATAATGTACTCCTGAGGGTATAGTTGTCATTTCACCTTTTATGTAACATCCCATTGACTTCTGTTAGTCTCGGGACTCAGATCGAAGGAAAAATAAACCACAGGGGCTCAAGGGTCAAAAATTTGGATTTGGGGCTCAAAGTGCCTTTTCCAAACAATCATAGGGGCTCGGATTGTAGTTTACTCTGTATATTTTATCAAGTAATGTGAAATTAAACAAAATAGATACTTTATAAAAAATAAATAAGGTAGATTTCTAAAAACAAACGTAAAGATTGGACGATGATGTGGCTGAAACCGGTACAAATTGTAGGTTTTTAACTAGTCTATAATCCTCTCATTTGGAACCCGTTAAACCCGATCAATAAACCCACAAAACCCGAGCCAATGTGAAATTAAACCAATTTTGACTTTTTGTTGACCAACTCAAACTGGTTTAACCTGAATGGTTAGGTTTGAACCCGACTTTGTGCACCTATATAGGAGAGGAAATTAATGTTTAAGATATGTTATCTGAGTTAACACGTTTTTTGTAACATCCGTAAAAACCGGGTATCCAAACCCGCTTCGTTTATTAACCGAATAGTCAGCCATAAAATTTCGTTGCGTATATATTGTTTTTATTTATAATATTTAAACGAATTAAAACTAAATTTACATAAAACAATTTTTTAGAATTTAAAAAAAACTGAAACATTATATAAACAAATAAAACAAATGAAGAATATAAACCGGTTCCGCCGGTTTCGAACTCGCAATCACGGAAATCGCGACTGCGATTTAGTTTCTTTGACTAAAACTATAACGACGTCTACATCGTTAACCGACGTCTGACCCCAATTGTATCGTAACCGCCGAAAATCTTGACTGCGAACCTTGACCAAAATACAGACCAATACAATCACTGTTCTACCCATACAATACCACCCCTCTAACTCGTCCAGGAATCCTTGTCGCCAAGAACCGCACACTTTATACGATTGAATTGCTCAGAAATACGCGCCTCAATAGAATCTTGTAACCAATTTCGCGAATGTCAACCGGCAAAACCGAATCTATCCCATTAATTGCCCTTACCATCTATAAATAGGACTTCTAGAGCTTCGACAGAAGTCACCCACACTCACCTCAAACCTCCTGTAGATCCTCTGTCGCAAGTTACACTTCGCCGGAACTTCATCGGAGATCACAACTGTTGGTACAGCACCTTTAATCCTTTTCTGTTTTAATTATTTCCGTTATCAGTAATAATCAAACAATTAATTCAATAAGATTTGATTAAACAGTCGAGTTATGTTTCTGGGTATTAAGTCGATTGAAGAAGATGAAGTTGAAATGTGTTTAAAGGAATTTAAAATCGGTAATTATACCGGGTTAGACACACAGTCCAGTGGTGGACTGTGTGCAAATTACAAAGCATGCGCCTCGAGTTCGATCCTTGACACAACCCTATCCTCTGAAATAAAAATGTTTTTTTTTAAACCGAAACCATATTAACTCGTTGTAAGATGTTAAGTATAATAACATTTCAATATATATCGGGTTAGACACCCAGCCCAGTTGGTTGGGCTGGGTGCAACACAACAAGAAGGTCGCGGGTTCGAGTGTTAACAGGCATTCGGTTCGATTGGATTAAAAACCTTTTTAATTAAATAAAATTCGGTATAATCTAAATAGTATATAAATATAATTAAAATCAGAAATATTTCGGGTTAGACACGTAGCTCAGTTGGTAGAGCTGCGAGCACGCGTACGGGAGGTCACGAGTTCGAACCTCACTCAGCGCACATAATAAACACAATCGACCGGTCAACAGTCAAAGTCAACGGTCAACATTTTTTATATTTTTTTATTTATTTATTTAATCAGAAAATTATTTAAAAATACTTAAAAATAATATTTTTCAAGTTAGAAAATGTCCTTAAACTCAAAAAAATAATCTAGAAATCCTATTAAGGTTATGAATTAAAATTATTAATCTCAAATAAAATCCATTTATTTACCGAACCATTATGTTATTATTTAGGTTAGTTTCTCTCGTAGTTAAATCCAAATTCGTGCGCATTCATCATCAATCCAAGAAACGCAACCACTGTGAGTGAATTCTTACAAACTCCCCTTTTTATTCATGTTTTGGGGTGATCATGTGTCGCTTAAATTAATTCGCTTATTCAAACTCGTGCTATACCATTATATGATCTAAACTTAGAATGTAAATATTTTTGTTGTGATGTGTTACATATTGTCAAGTTGTGTGCAAATTATTCATTAGGCCCATCAGTTCCTCGTGGGAGACGAGTTGAACAACGCGTGCCTTAAAAACATTCATTAGGCCCATCAGTTCGTTGAACAACGCGTGCCTCAAAATCATTCATTAGGCCCATCAGTTCCTCGTGGGAGACGAGTTGAACAACGCGTGCCTAAAATCAATCATTTGGTGTATATATGTGCAATAATTAATATTATGTGTTTTGTGATTAAAAGTACATTTACGTTTACTCATATGTGGTTATGCACTTTATTTTATAATCGATACAATAAACACGTTTAAATGTTTTCATAGGATTCACTCGCCAACTTTTTGTTGACCCAAAAACCATTTTTACACATGATACAGGTGGACAGGTTGAAGCAAGGGACACATAAGAAATTGCCTTAGAAGAAAAATAATGAAGTCTTGAAAGATGTATAGAACATGTTGTACTTGTATTATTGATTGTAATGATTCTCCTTTAAAAAGAAATAATAAATATGAAACTTTATAATAAATGTCATGAGCTTTGATGAAAACCCAATCATGCCCCGATCACCTTTTCCGCTGCGGGTCGGGGTGTGACAGATTGGTATCAGAGCTTTTGACTATAGGGATATAGGATAGGTTATTAGACCCTTAGAGCCTATACTATAGTTTATTAGATTTTAATTGTTTATGTGGTTACATGCAAACTCATGATGTTTAATTGTTTCGTATTTATTACATACACAAATGCATGCAAACACTTCCACTATCATATTTTGTGATACTTAATGAATTATACTTATAGTCAAACATAACATGCTTACATATACATTCATCACGCATATATCAATATTCACATATTCAAATCATTCTCATATTCCTTTTTCAAGATTTTGTCGCATTTTTCGTTTTTCAATCTCATCAAAGTGAGTTCTACGACGGGCTTTGTAGTAACTGTAAGGGTACAAGTACCGGTAGTCGGGACGTCCTGTCTAGGTTGGCATTCGTATAAATCCAATATAACGGACCAGTTTGCCTACCTGGGGACTAACGATGAGAGTACGAAGGACCTATTAGCCAAAGCATGCCACACCAAACGTCGTTCGAACTAACCCTACTTTGAGATATCACCGTGTCCACACCTGGATGCACTCCGAATTCCATACGTCACATATATATTTCTCGATTTTCCCGGGTTTTAGTGTACGTTACCAGGCTAACACATGCGAACCATATGAAAGACCCGGTAATCATGGGGGCCCACATGATTACGAAGGTGAAGTATGGCGGCATGCAAGGCCCAATTACGAGCAAAGCCCAAGACATCCTATGGATGTAGTAGATTTATTATTCTATATTTATTTTATGAATGTTCATTCCTAAATACGACACTGACACCTAAAACGTCAAACTCATACTCTCGATACGTATTCCTTGTAGATGTCTTTAGTCTCGCTCGTAGAAAAATGAGATCAGGTAAATCCCGCGAGCGCATGGCTGCCCTAAATCGCTCAACAAATGGCGGCCGTAATACCCAACATCTTAGTTCAAGTTCAACAAGCCCTTACCGCTAATCCCGTCAACCCAATCCACCAAGAAGATCAAAACATTGTCAATCCTTCCCCAAAAGCCACTAAATGCACCTACAAACATTTCAAATCCTGCGATCCTCCAAAATACGAAGGGACTGAAAGTGTCACCGCTCTCCTCCATTGGTTTGAGGAGATGGAAAACACTTTCCTCAATTGCGATTGCCCCGATGATCGCAAGGTGCGATATGCTACCGGTCGTTTGCTTGGAGTAGCACTTACATGGTGGAATACAGAGAAGGCCAAGCGAGGTGCTGAGAATGTTATGACTTTGACTTGGGAAGAGCTGAAAGAGATCATGACAAGACGTTTCTGTCCAAGAAGAGAAATTAAGAAATTAGAGGATGAGTTCTATTCTTTGAAACAAAAGGAAGGCGACCACACCACATACAACAAGAGATTTCTTGAGTTAAATCAGATGGTCCCCAACTTGTTCACTCCCCTCTACCGTTTGATCGAGCACTACATTCGAGGTCTTCCTTAAAAAATTCAAGACCCTGTAATACGTACCACACCTGCAACTTTGGAAGCAGCAATGGAGTTAGCTACAGAGCTCACCGAAAACCGCATACGAAATAAGGACTTCAAGGAGGAGAAGAAGAAGGATAAAGCATCAACTGAAACCGCAAACTCCACCAAACCGAATCCCCTTCTCAACCCACTTCTAAGAGAAAACGAGATGGGCAAATTTTCGCTATCACTCAACATAATCAACCAGCTTCACAAGCCATACCCCTCCAAGCTATCCCAATCACTCAAGTAGCACCCAACTCAATTTACCCAAATAAGAAACCTTACTTTGACCTCACCCTCAATGCAACACCTGTTTTTATCACCATCCATCTACCTTACCTTGTCGACTATGTGCGAATTGTGGACACTATGGTCATTTGAGCAAGGTTTGCCGTACCTCTCAAAACCAAACCTCACCCCTACTCAAAACATGATCCAAACATATCAACAACCCCAATACCCCATGTTTCCTTATGTTCGAGCTTGTTTTAATTGTGGCGACCCTACCCACTTTAGAAACACGTGCCCCCGATTGGTTAACATTATAAACGCCCAAGCTAAAGCAAACCCAGTTAACCAAGCAAATCAAGAAAACCTAACCACTAGGCCACCAGCAAGAGGAAGAGCTTACAACATCAACGCTAACCCTGTTGAAGATAATAACGGCCCAAACGAACCACCCAACTAGTTTTCTTCACCAAAAATCAAGATTCAACTCCAACCGCTATTAGTTTTTTATGTTATCTCAATCTTCACGTATCTCAATTATAAATTGGAAATTTATCCAAGAATCTTAATGCGAATTACTATTTCAGTTTTGTTTTATACTCATTGATTTAACATTCATATCATCATACATCACGACGTATCTCAATCTCATCATTTAATGAAGTTGGGTTGTGTCTCACTTTTACCTAGACTAACCCCTTCATCATAACAAACGAGAGAGGTACTATCATCATTCAATCATGTATACCTTCCGATTTGAGACTCAAGTTTTGGTTGTTGTGCTTGTTTATGTTTTAGAGTCACATAGAACTAATCATAATTTACTGATAAAGCCAATGAAAGTTTGACAAGAATATGGTGGATACGCCGCTGGTACTTCCTATTATAAGTATTCTTGGCCAAAGGATCAGAGGCATTGTCAGGCGGTTATGAGAAGTTCCATGTAGGATTTAGTAATGTCATGGTTGAAGTTTGTTTTATACTCATTGATTTAGCATTCATATCATCATACATCTCAACGTATTTCAATCTCATCATTCAAAGAAGTTGGGTTGTGTCTCACTTCTACATAGATAACCTCTTCATCATAACAAACGAGAGAGGTACTGTCATCATTCAAACATGTATACTTTCAGAATTAAGACTCAAGCTTTGGTTGTTGTGTTTGTTTATGTTCTAGAGTCACATAGAACTAATCATAACTTACTGATAAAGCCAATGAAAATTTGACAAGAATATGGTGGATACACC
The DNA here is from genome assembly GCA_947069175.1 of Scalesia atractyloides. Lineage (NCBI taxonomy): Eukaryota > Viridiplantae > Streptophyta > Magnoliopsida > Asterales > Asteraceae > Scalesia > Scalesia atractyloides. The sequence goes on along the minus strand of CAMTDV010000020.1, from coordinate 34,626,710 downwards.
GCTGGTACTTCCTATATATAAGTATTCTTGCCAAAGGATCAGAGGCATTGTCAGGCGGTTATGAGAGGTTCTATGTAGGTTTTAGTGGTAGAAGTTTTGTTTTAGGATATAACCTTATCTTTCCAAACGTATCGATTCCCTCAGAACTCTTGTGTATGAAATCATACCTAGTCAATCAACTCTGTTTATCAATATTCCTTATCTTAGGCATCAAAAAGCGATTCCTGTAGCAGGGTATTCAACCCTTACAAGGAACGTTACCGCCTCAAGTAAAAATTTAAACTCTTACCCCCTTCTAAGTATGTAATTGCCAATACCACCCTCCTTTTGAGTCAAACATACCACTACTTAAATTTCGGGACGAAATTTATAAAAGTAGGGGATACTGTAACATCCGTAAAAAACCGGGTTGTCCAAACCCGCTTTGTTTATTAACCGAATAGTCAGCCATAAATTTTCGTTGCGTATATATTGTTTATTTTAATTTTAAACGATACATAATTAATAAATATTTTAGAATTTAAAAACTAAAATTAATAAACAATAAAAAACAAGTGAAGAAAAATAAAAGGGTGCTGCCGGGTTTCGAACCCGGGTCAGCAGGTTCCAACAAACAAACACTTTACCGCTCCACCACTTGACTTCTTTGTTATTATATCGAAACAAATAATACTTATGATGAAATCCGAATTCAAACCGGACTTCCAGCGCGGCTGAACTCGCAATCATCGGAAAATCCGGCGATACGCGAGTTTAGCCATTTTCCTTTTGACTATAACGTTATAACCGACGTCTACATCGGTTATAACCGACGTCTGACCCTCAATTGTAGTCGTAACCGCCGGAAAATCTTGACTGCGAACCTTGACCAAAATACAGACCCAATACATCCTGTTCTACCTTATAAATACCCCCCTCAACCTTCCAGGAATCCTTTCGCTCAAGACCGCACACTTTATCGTAGTTGAAGTGCTCAGAAACTCGTCACCGGAGATTTCCAATTTCACCGGAATTGGTCACCGGAAAACCGAATCTATCCCATTATTGCCTTACTCTATAAATAGGACTTCTAGAGCTTCGACAGAAGTCACCCACACTCACCTCAAACCTCCTGTAGATCCTCTGTCGCAAGTTACACTTCGCCGGAACTTCATCGGAGATCACAACTGTTCGGTACAACACCTTTAATCCTTTTCTGTTTTAATTATTTCCGTTATCAGTAATAATCAAACAATTAATTCAATAAGATTTGATTAAACAGTCGAGTTATGTTTCTGGGTATTAAGTCGATTGAAGAAGATGAAGTTGAAATGTGTTTAAAGGAATTTAAAATCGGTAATTATACCGGGTTAGACACACAGTCCAGTGGTGGACTGTGTGCAAATTACAAAGCATGCGCCTCGAGTTCGATCCTTGACACAACCCTATCCTCTGAAATAAAAATGTTTTTTTTTAAACCGAAACCATATTAACTCGCTGTAAAATGTTATGTATAATAACATTTCAATATATATCGGGTTAGACACCCAGCCCAGTTGGTTGGGCTGGGTGCAACACAACAAGAAGGTCGCGGGTTCGAGTGTTAACAGGCATGCCGGTTCGATTGGATTAAAAACCTTTTTAATTAAATAAAATTCGGTATAATCTAAATAGTATATAAATATAATTAAAATCAGAAATATTTCGGGTTAGACACGTAGCTCAGTTGGTAGAGCTGCGTGCACGCGTACAGGAGGTCACGAGTTCGAACCTCACTCAGCGCACATAATAAACACATCAGACCGGTCAACAGTCAAAGTCAACGGTCAACATTTTTTTTATATTTTTTTATTTATTTATTTAATCAGAAAATTATTTAAAAATACTTAAAAATAATATTTTTCAAGTTAGAAAATGTCCTTAAACTCAAAAAAATAAATCTAGAAATCCTATTAAGGTTATGAATTAAAATTATTAATCTCAAATAAAATCCATTTATTTACCGAACCATTATGTTATTATTTAGGTTAGTTTCTCTCGTAGTTAAATCCAAATTCGTGCGCATTCATCATTAATCCAAGAAACGCAACCGCTGTGAGTGAATTCTTACAAACTCCCCTTTTTATTCATGTTTTGGGGTGTATCATGTGTCGCTTAAATTAATTCGCTTATTCAAACTCGTGCTATACCATTATATGATCTAAACTTAGAATGTAAATATTGTTTGTTGTGATGTGTTACATATTGTCAAGTTGTGTGCAAATTATTCATTAGGCCCATCAGTTCCTCGTGGGAGACGAGTTGAACAACGCGTGCCTTAAAAACATTCATTAGGCCCATCAGTTCGTTGAACAACGCGTGCCTCAAAATCATTCATTAGGCCAATCAGTTCCTCGTGGGAGACGAGTTGAACAACGCGTGCCTTAAAATCAATCATTTGGTGTATATATGTGCAATAATTAATATTATGTGTTTTGTGATTAAAAGTACATTTACGTTTACTCATATGTGGTTATGCACTTTATTTTATAATCGATACAATAAACACGTTTAAATGTTTTCATAGGATTCACTCGCCAACTTTTTGTTGACCCAAAAACCATTTTTACACATGATACATGTGGACAGGTTGAAGCAAGGGACACATAGGAAATTGACTTAGAAGAAAAATAATGAAATCTTGAAAGATGTATAGAACATGTTGTACTTGTATTATTGATTGTAATGATTCTCCTTTAAAAAGAAATAATAAATATGAAACTTTATAATAAATGTCATGAGTTTTGATGAAAACCCCATCATGCCCCGATCACCTTTTCCGCTGCGGGTCGGGGTGTGACATTTTTAAACAATATATAAACAAATGAGTTAACACGTTTTGAACCCGATTTGTGCACCTATATAGGAGAGGAAATTAGTGTTTAATATGTTACCTGAGTTAACATGTTTTTAAACAATATAAGAAACATTCGTTAACCCCATCCAATTTACCGTTAAAATTTTCAGTACAAAGACAAAAATACCCGTCATTTAAAAACAATATATAAAAAAATGAGTTAATTATGTGTTTCATCCATGTGGTTTGTTAAAAATAATCATTACAACCCATTAGTTTAAAAATTACCAAAACACTACCACGGCCCCGCCATCCTTCCCGACCACACATGAGGCCGGCGTCTCCCGCCGTTTCAACACTGAAAAAATTTGGAACCACTGTTGGTGACGCGTCACTCACATTAGGGCTACATCATGCCGGAAACCTACCGGAGGACGGGTTTTGATGAAAGACAAGCCGAGTTTGGTGGCTGATTTATTGATTTATGTGTTAACTCATGAGGATACGAGTGTGGGTCGGACAAGTTGGGTTATCGTTTACCGACTCAGTTGTCAATCGGGTTCACTCCTCAAGGAGTTGCTGATTTTAGTTCGGCGGTGTCTCCATCAAGTTTGTAGACGACGATGACGTGTTCGGAAGAGAAGGGTTGAGGTGGGGAAGTGGAGGAACTCGATACGGATATATTTGTTTTATTGACTCAAAACAGGTTAGACCGAGTCAAGGTGGTAGGAACATGGTGGGTGGCTGAGTTTAGAATTGAGATAATTAGACATAGAGGGAATTAGTGGTAGTGACTTTGTTGAATGGTGGTGGTGGTGGTGGTAATCACACCCTCAAATTTCACATGCGAGGTTTTACCTCAAGGCGAGTGACATTCCAGGATCAAGCCACTAATCATGTTGAACCATTTCAGGTTTAATTGTAAAACGTTTAACTACCACATCAACATGAATAATGATACTAGTTTTATAAGTTTGAAAACGTAAGTTTAAGTTATCAGCAGAAGCAAAAGTATAAAATCCAGACATAATTGAAAACCACAGTTATTTAGCAAAACGATATAAACGGTTTAACCTAAAGCCATGACACTCTCCAAGCTGCAAGTTCCCATCTGAGTCGTACCTAACGACCTGCAACGCATACAATTACGTGTCAACAATAAAGTTGGCGAATTCACAAATTTTAGTTAAGCAAAAGTAAAGTTCATAACTGTTTTTGGTTTATGTATGACTTGGGTAGCTAATCCTCATAGTTGACTAAATTGGGTACCGAATGTTGACGTTTCGTTTTGTGCCCTCATTAATGTTTATGAACATTAATGTAAAAGTGAAGGTCAAAAGTTCACACCCGGCTCCCAGCACGGTGTGAGATTTATCAAACCTAATAGCGCTATCAACTAATACCTCGCGTATGACTCCCCGACAATCTAATCGGTAAAAATGTAGGGACTTTCATGATAGAATGTTCGTTTAGTCCAAGTGTACTACTCCACCTCCAGTGGATAGTATGTTTTAGTGGTTCCAACTAGGAACGCACGCGTAGCCCCAACCAGGGCTACCGTAAAAAGTGTTGTTCCAAACTAGAAACGCATGCTTTTGGAAAAAGGTTGTGAACTCACCTTAGGGTGTGTGTTATATCCAAAAGTGTTGTGTGTTAGAGACATAAACGGGCACTTCATGCAAATATTCACCAAGACATTCTCTAATAATTGTAGCACATCCTAAGTAACCAATACTAGAATAAAGTTATTTTATGTGTGATCGAGCTCTACCGAATCGCTAAACTTGCGACCTGATGGTAAGGTTATTACTGTGATGTAACAGTAACCCTAGGTTCGTTTAATCCCACATATATCCCATATATGTACTAAGCCTTAATTACAACCTAGTTCCCGAGTGATTAAATATATATTTACATATATTCGTAAAATCATGTTAACGTGTATGTAAGTGTTGTATGTATTAGAATAACACACGTTGTAAAACCGAGCAATATATATTAATATGGTTTCCCAAATAATTATCATACATATTAACAATCATTTTAACTAAAGCAGACTTATCAATGTTTTCATAAAATGTATGTGTGTGTATATATGAAACGTACGACACACGTAACTAAATAATAGATCAAGAACGCATCTGCGCATCATTTATAATCGTTAAAATAAATATTATTACAAATTTATTTTACTTTATTCAGATAATATAATAATAACCCGAAGAATACTATCTATCATATTATAATTACGTTTCGAACCTCGTTTATATTAACAATAAATAATTTATATTTCTGTATCTTTGTATTTATTCCATATATTGTATTTTAGGTAGATGTATACAAATTGATAGGTCAAATTTCTATTGTAACTGTAGCTTAATTATCTCCTAGATTTGAGCTTGTAGTCTTGTGAAATACCCTTTAAGTTAATGTAAAAAATCACTTCTTCCAATCAATTGATTTCCATTCACACATGGTATCAAGAGCCTAAAGCAACTCCCAAGAGTTCCTTTTTTCTTTCGGATCCTTTTTTTTCCTTTTCTCTGCACTTCATCTTTCTCAACCAAAACCCTACCATGGTTTCCAAACCCATTGTTCCTCTCACAGCCTCTACCCACTTTCCCATCAAACTCACTTCAACCAACTTTCCCTCTTGGCGAAAACAAGTCCTTTCCACACTCATTGGTCTCGAACTCGACCAACATATCACCGGCTCGGCTGAAACTCCGGCCAAAACCATCGGTACCGGCGATGCTTCCAAACAAAATCTCGAGTACTTGCTATGGTTCAGACAAGATAAATGATTATTAGCGCCCTTCTCGGCAGTTGTTCGGATGCAATACAGCCTCTGGTCTCCTCCGCCGACACGACCCGTCAAGCATGGGACACCCTCAACTCCAGCTATGCCAGCGGATCCCGTTCCCGAATCATCTCCCTCAAGTCCAAGCTCTCCAAAAACTCTAAAGGATCTCGTTCTGTTACCGACTTTCTACACGACATGAAATCCATTGCGGATGAATTAGCCATTGCCCAAAGCCCCATTGATGAAGAGGACCTTGTGATTCACACTATGAACCAACTCGGGGAGGAGTTTACCGGACTCGTTCAATCCCTGAAATCCCGAGACACAACGATCTCTTTTGCTCAGTTATTTGATAAACTGCTGGACCATGAACGACAACTTAAGGAAACCGTTACCGAACCCATCATTGCCACTGTCAACCACACCATTCGCCAACCTTCCCGACCCTACTCCAGACAATCACCACAAAGCCGATACCACCAAAACACCCAACAACCCTCCACTCGTCCATCCTGGAAATCCCGAGACAAATCTCAGGTCCCAAACCAAACCCGATCGAACCGCAACAGCATGTACTGTCACTTTTGCAATATCTCAGGACACGAAACAAAGGACTGCCGTTAACTTGGACGGTTTCTACGCGACTACAATTATCCGATTCAAAGTCCTTCTCTTACGACTGGGTCCGCACCATCAGTCAACTACACTACTGCATCTCCTACTACAGGCTCTGCACCGAATCAACTACCGCCTTGGATGTGGGACACCGGAGCATCAGGTCACACCGCCCTGAATCAACACTCGCTGCCCATTCTTTCTGAATACGGAGGCCCCGATGAAATTATCTTAGGTGATGGTAAATCTCTTCCTATTACACACATTGGTCACACTCAAATCCCCACAAACTCACGACCACTATTTAGATAATGTTCTTGTTGTTCCTCACTTACGTAATCATCTTATTTCCGTTGCTAAAATATGTCGTACTAACGGTTTTCTGTTGAATTTTTCCCATTCCATTTCATGGTCAAGGATTACGCACGGGGGCGCATCTCATGCGGGGAGTGAACATCAATGATGTTTACTATGGACCATTTCCTTCGTCTCCTCAAGTCAATGCAACTGGAACAAGATCACTACTCGCGTGGCACCACACTCTTGGACATCCTTCGTACCAAGTGTTTAAGTCTTTACTTAATAAGTTAGGATTACACTGTAATAAGGTGTCACCTGAGTCGTTTCATGGTAAATCTTGCTCCTTGAATAAAAGCCACAAGCTTCCTTTTGGTCAAAATTCATTTAATGTTCACAAATCCTTGGAACTCATTTACTTGGATGTTTGGGGACCGGTACAAACCTCTGTTGACGGGTTCAAATACTATGTCATATTTGTCGATTTTTACTCTACATATATATGGCTATATCCTATGCAGAAAAAATCCGATGTCTCCTCTCTATTTCCACAATTTAAAACTCTTACGGAGCGTTTCTTCAAGACACCTCTTGTGTCATTATTCACTGACAGTGGCGGTGAGTACATCGGCCTCAAACCTTACCTCACCTTACATGGCATATCTCACTACACAACCCCACCCCATACACCGGAACAGAACGGTGTTGCCGAAAGGCGTCATCGTCATGTGGTAGAAACGGGCCTTGCTCTCCTTCACTATGCAAACCTACCTTAAAAGTTATGGTCACACGCATTCCAAACCACCACCTACCTCATCAATCGTCTCCCGACTCCCATCCTTAACAACAAATATCCTTGCGACATGTTGTTCGGGAAGCCACCCGATTACACAAAACTTAAACCATTCGAATGTCTTTGCTACCCATGGCTACACCCGTACACTACCTCAAAACTACAAGCCCGTTCTAAATCATGTATCTTTCTGGGTACTCGACATCTCGGTCGGCTTTCAAATGTTTTGACCCTGCCACTTCGAAGTTGTACCATTCTCGACATTGAATTTATTCCACATGTTTTTCCCGCTCAACCCACTGAACACCTAAAGTCCTATCCACCTCAAACATATTCCCTTCCAATTCCTCATTCCACTCCTTCAACTTCGCCTTCCTCTACAATCACATCACCTACCTCCCACCTTTTACCTCACCTCCTTACTTACACCCCATATCACCCAATCCTGTTCCTCCCATACCCAACCCACTCCAACCACTTCTCACAACCCATCCCACTCTACAAACCAACCCACTCCCTCCTCTCCCACGTCCCGGACACACCTATTTCTCCACTCACACCCCAGATCCCTCTCCCTCCACAACATCTTCCACTTCTGTGTCAAACTCCGTCAACAATCCAACAGCCTCGCCTACTCCGGTTAAACGACACCCAAAACCAAACAGCAAATACTTCAACCCAAACTTTGTCAACACAACCACCCTTCACCCTTTACCTCCTCTCTTGAACCCAACACTCATTTCCAAGCCATGAAAGACCCGCAATGGAGGCACGCCATGGATCTTGAATACAATGCCCTCCTCCAAAACCACACATGGGAACTTGTTCCCCGAACCACCCAAAATGTCATCGGTTGCAAATGGATCTTCCGCGTAAAGCGTAAAGCAGATGGCACAATTGACAAATACAAAGCCCACCTTGTCGCAAAGGGTTTTCATCAACAATTTGGCAAGGACTACTTCGATACCTTCAGTCCAGTGACAAAACCCGTCACCATCCGAACTGTACTCTCCATACCCTCTCAAAATGTTGGCCCTTACGCCAACGCGACGTCAACAATGCCTTTCTCCATGGTACTTTGCATGAAGACGTCTTTATGATTCAACCACCTGGATTCACCAACACGGAGTTTCCCAACCATATCTGCAAACTTCGGAAATCCTTATACGGTCTGAAACAAGCCCCGCGCGCATGGTACAATGAACTCACGTCATTCCTTGTCCATTCCGGCTTTCGCAAATCCCTTTCGGACCCCTTTCTCTTTATCTATAAAAATCAGGGAGTCACATGTTACCTCCTTGTCTATGTTGATGATATCGTCATCACTGGTAGTGACCCTGGGTTCCTGGATACATTCATTCGTTCTCTTGGCCAAAAGTTCTCTATCAAGGATCTTGGTTCCCTACACCACTTCTTAGGCATTGAGGTTATCCCCACACCCCGAGGTCTCTTTCTCTCACAACATCGTCACATACAGGATGTTCTCACCACCTTCAAAATGGATGGCGCTAAGGACGTTCTTACTCCTCTAAGCGTCTCCGATCCTCTCTCACCGGTTGACTCCACCCCTACAGTTGATCCCACTCCTTATCGCAAACTCGTTGGCTCCCTCCAATACTTGGCCTTTACCCGACCAGATATTTCCTTCGCTGTTAACAAACTATCCCAATTCATACACACACCTAGACAATCTCATTGGCAAGCTCTCAAACGGGTTCTACGTTATTTGAAAGGAACGGTGCACTACGGGTTATATTTACATCGTGACTCTCCCCTTTCACTTCGTGCCTTTTCAGACTCTGATTGGGGAGGTGTCAATGATGGGGGACGGTCTACTATGGCATACATTTTGTATCTCGGCTCCAACATTATTTCGTGGCGCTCCTCTCGTCAAAAGACAGTCTCTCGCTCCTCCACAGAAGCTGAATACAAAGCACTTGCAAATGCGGCAGCCGAAATTTCTTGGGTACAAAACTTACTTTCTGAACTTGGAATCCAATCTCCTCACACCCCACGACTGTTTTGTGACAACACCGGTGCAACATATCTGTGTGCCAATCCGGTATACCACTCCAGAATGAAACATGTTGCATTATATTATCACTTTGTCAGGGAACAAGTTAATAATGGCAAGCTACACGTTCAACATATTATCTCCAGAGATCAGCTAGCGGATGTTCTCACCAAACCACTACCAAGGACGCCCTTCACTTCATTTCGCTCCAAAATTGGCGTATCCAACGGATCCTCCATCTTGCAGGGGCGTATTAACAATAAATAATTTATATTTCTGTATCTTTGTATTTATTCCATATATTGTATTTTAGGTAGATGTATACAAATTGAATAGGTCAAATTTCTATTGTAACTGTAGCTTAATTGTCTCCTAGATTTGAGCTTGTAGTCTTGTTAAATACCCTTTGAGTTAATGTAAAAAATCACTTCTTCCAATCAATTGATTTCCATTCACACAGTTTAAACGCTCGAAATAGCATAGATATTTATATATGAATCTTCATATAGTCATCCAAAATGTATGAAATGGCAAGTTAATTATTAAAAGCTTGTTTCGTGAATCGCAGCGTCATCCAAAATAAATAAATATATATACTTTATATTTATTTTATTTTATTTGTATAAAATTATGAATCCCGCTATGTTTTCGTTTGTCTTAAAGTATGTATTTTCGTTTGTCTTAAAGTACGTAAGTTATATTATAAATTCTTAAGAAACCGAGCGTCATCCAAAATAAATAAATATATATACTTTAGATTTATTTTATTTTATTATTTTTAATAATTTAATCCCGCTATGTTTTCCTTTGTCTTAAAGTATTTAAGTTATATTATAAATTCTTAAGAAAACCAGGTAGAGTTTCCCTTGTTTATAGAACAAAACCCAACAACACAAGTTGTCGATAATTCCCAATAATCAAGTGTCCGATATTTAACCACGTATTTATACCCAAAATATCAAGTTCCAAGTTCACCATATGCTCAATCTCAAATTAAATGTCTCGTTTTGAATTTAAACATATCTATACTCATATAGATAAACATTTTCAAGTCCCGCATCTCAAGTGTCACGTGTTTTAGAATCAGATTAATTTATTGGTCAATTAATAACACAGATCGGGTCGGGTTCGCTAGAGCTCGGATCAATTCACACAAGTTTATACATTTTTATAACAATTATATACAATAAATAGTTACGAGCGTTATACCATCTAGAGCCGTTTCTCACTTGACACTATGAGCATGTTTGGCTAAGCTTTTTAAAACAACTTATTGACTTATTGGCTTTTTAAAAAGCTAATAAGTCAAAAAAAAGTTTGGATAAATGAAAATGACTTTTCAAAATAACTTTTTGGCTAAGGTAGAAAAGTCATTTTAAAAAAGCTATGATATCCTAAATTTTTAAAACTTTTTAGCTTATTGGCTTTTCTCATCACATAAGCTAATAAAAGATCATTTTTTGAGTTAAATAAGCTTAGCCAAAGCCCTATAACCTGAATGTTAGCCAAAAGTAGAGTGTTGACCGGAGTTGACTAGTTTGACCAAGACGCAAACTTTGACCAGATTTAACCCGCTTTGACCGACCCGAGCTTGTTTCCAAACAAGCTGCAAACACGACCAAGCCAGCCCAAAACATCAACCACCACTGAGTACCGCTAAAACACCACTTCAGTCGCCGAGATTCAAATCTGAGCTACAAACGAGTCTTGTCGGCGAGTCACGGGCTCTCTCGTCGTCACGTCATAACCCTCACGTTGTCTCCATCGTCCCTGTATGTACCCGCTGCTGCCGCCATGAGCCACTGACGTGGCGTCGGTGCTGTTGCTAACCACCTGTGTCCACCTTCACATCACTGTGATAGCCGCCGTACCCCATTGCCAAACCACTCAGCCACCGCCGCTAGGGTTTCGAACATCCCCGTCATCTAACACCTCCACCACATCCTCCTTTTCCGACGCACGTTCCCAACCCAAACCACCCACAACCGCCGGTTCCAGATCCTTGGCTCCGCCACCAGTCTGCTGTGATTCTGCCGCATCGTCGCCAGGTCATGTGGCAAAGCCTGACGCGAAAATAAATATCTAGGGTTTGGTGTAGGCAGGTTTGGTGGTGCGGTGTAGAACGAACCATTTATTATCATGCATCTCGTTTAGCATTGCTCATTCGTAAAATAAATATAACACTTAGATTATATCTACTAATTTAAATAAAAACGAATATATATATATGTGTGTATGTTTGTGTAAACACACAATCAAATATAAGTGTTAACTTTGTGGCAAAGCGTGATGCGAAAATGTTCGTTTAATTAGCGTGTTTGCTGTTTATAGGTTGTTATTATATACTACATAATATATTTTTACCGGTAGCTTTAAGCAATCAACCAGGGTTAAAAATACGAGTGGGTCACAATGGTTATAGTTACTAACTGAGGGATATTGCCAAATAGTATTGATACTCTTTTGAGAATTTTTAAACTAATGGACTGTAATGGTTATTTTCAACAAACCATAGGGACGAAAAATGTTATTAACTCATTTGTTTATATATTGTTTTTAAATAAGGGCTACTTTAATCGTTTAACAAAACTTAACGATAAATTGCATGGGGTTAACAGAGGTGTATTGTAATTGTTACAAAAATGTTTGGCTGGTAGTTTTTAAACTAATGCACTGTAATGGTTATTTTTAACAAACCACGGAGATGGAAAACGCTTTATAGTTTCATGATGAAATTTGTTACGTAAACGAACAAAAAATATGTCATCCAAGTCGAATAACGTCACAATTATGAGATCCGGATGCTTATCCCACATAACGAACAAGCTAAACGTCATCATAGTTTCTCTACTTCTCTGTCATCACAGATTCCATGTACAAACTTAACTTGGTTAAGATAAATCTTACTAGTTGCTAGGAGTGTAAATTAACGAGTCCACCTGTATGTGGCTACTCGAGAGTCGAGACTGACTCACTAAAAGCTCAAATCGAGTCGATCTTAAGCAACTCGAGCCCAAGGTCAAGCCTATATAGGAGCTTATTTAATAAATATTTTTGAGCTAGAGCTTCACATATTGAACTTGACTAGGCTCACAATGCTAAATGTGCTTCTTATTATATTTTGGTTTGTTAATATATATTATATATATATATATATATGTATATATATACATATAGGTTGGAGTTCATGGAGAATCAACTTTAGGGCGAGAACCAACGTGAACACAACCCCCCCCCCAAAAAAAAAAAAAAAAACTATACCCCCGAAACCCCTCCCCCCAAACCTAAACCCCCACCCCACTCCCAAAACCCTTAAAAAAGCTAAAAATAACCCACCCTACTCTCACCTAAGCTAAATGCTAAAAACTAAAGCTAAACCCCAAAACTAAGTTGTAAAAGTTTTTTTTAATCTTGGCTTTTTATAAAAAAATATTAGTAAAAAGTTGCAATTTTAATGGAAATTTAAATAATAATAATAAAAATTTTTGTGTGTTTTTAAGTTTTTTAAGCAATTTTGGTTGTGTTCACATTGGTTTTCGTGGTTCTCGACATAAATGGCGGTTCCTAAATGATCTTTACCCTTATTATATTATATATATATATATATATATATGTATATATATATATATATATACTAGTTTTGTTACTCGGTGTGCGTTGTGACGACCCCATATGCGAAATGGTAACGGACAGACTACAATCGATCGGACTCGTTTCCGAACTAAATTTACGTCAAAAGTATGATAACTCAAATTTATACCATCGAATCAAAATGTATTACATTTGACCCAATTTGTTTTCAAACAAAGGTTACGTCAAAACGTAGTCCAATTCATAACATACATAAAAAACATTTTATACCTGACCTGACTCCTTTCCAAACAAAAGTTACATTAAAGCATAAACGAACTCAAATTTATACCACCACGTCTAGAAAAATAAAAAACGTAAGACATTAGTTTTAGGGTAAGCTCAAAACTTTAGAAATTGAGGGGGGGGGGGTCAAAGTGACATTTATAAAGTAGAGGGTTACCTTTGACATTATAGCAAAGTTTGGGGTGAAATGGGTTACATATCAAAAGTTGATGGTTAAAGAAAAGTTAGAAAATATGAGGGCTTTTTTGTCAAGTTAGAAAGCATGAGGGTCATTTTTGTCAAGTTAAAAAGTTGGTTTTTGTCATTTAAGAAATGTTAAGGGGTGACTTTTGACAATCAGAAAGGATTTTAGCAAAGTCTGAGGTAGAATGGGTTACATATCAAAAATTTGATGGTTAAAGAAAAGTTACAAAATATGGGCCTTTTTTGTCAAGTTAGAAAGTAGGAGGGTCATTTTTTCAAGTTAAAAAGTTGGTTTTTGTCAATTAAGAAAAGTTGAGGGTTGACTATTGACAAATCAGAAAGTTGGTCGGCACCGACCTTGCACTTTAAGATTTATGTAATATATATATATATATAGAGAGAGAGAGAGAGAGAAGTGCCAAGATACTCCTTTTGTTTGCTCCGATTTCACCTTTAGTCACTACATTTTCAAATTACAATTATAGTACCCAACTTTGGCAAATTCATTATCGGATAGTCCTAGAATAAGTGGGTGTGAAATGACTAAAATGCACTCGTCATAAAAAAATAACCATTAAATCATTTAAAGATTTATATGGGACCCACCACTTCATCTTCCCCACCCACCCCACCACTTCATCTTCCAAAACCTTCACCACAACCACCACCACCGCCACCGTCTCCACTTTTTACTACCACCACCATCCACCTTTCACCACCATTCAAATAACAGCTTGAAAAAAACCCAAGAGACTGTTAGGTGAAATATCAAACTCAAAAGAATAATAAGTTACAGAAACAGGCGGTGGGTGAAGAAAGATGAAAGTGGCATGGAAGAAGAAGAACAATAAGCGACCAATCACTGCTATCACTGACCTCCCATTCGATTAGGAAGACGAAGATGAACATACCACCGACGAAGGGCGATGCAAAGCAACATAAACATAGTCCATGTCTAATGATGACGACACAATTCAACTTGCCCAATCTTTTCAAGCACAAGGGAACAAGCTTACCGATGTACCTAATCTTTCATCTTTTCCGTTACGTAGATAGTATCCGAGGTTACGAGAGTTGTGCAATAAACAACCTACGCTCTGGAGAATTTAGGTGTTTTAGACCTAAGATTCAACTAGTATACTTAAATTAAGGATTTGTGTTTTTAGGTAAGGAAACAAATAGTCTTGACTTTTCTAATCTCTAATAATTTGTAGACAGCTGGCATGATTTGCTTCATCATAAAAAGAGAAATATTGTTCAACAACTACCAATCGTCAATAGAATACTTTTAGGATAACTAACATGATTTGCTTCATCATAAACAGAGATGACCTTTATGATATGTTGTCTAAGGAGTGCGGTGAAGTGGGAGTGGGTAGATGGTGGTGGTGTTGGTGAAAGGTGGAGATGGTGGTGGGTGATTTAGAGTGAGGCTGATGAAGTGAGTTGGGGTAGGTTCGGAAGATGATGTAACATTTGTAAAAATCGGGTCTCCAAAACCCGCTCCGTTTTGTAATCAAGTACCAAGTTATAAAAGTTGCATTAAATATTTATGATTAATTTTGAGTTAAAACGATGCATAAATAATAAACAAACTAAACTATAAAAATTATATTTGATAAAAAGTTAAAATAAAATAAATAAAAAACATTTGAAGCTGCCGGGACTCGAACCCGGGTCAGCCAAGAAATACTTCAAACAACTTAACACTCACTTCCAAGACCACTCCGCCACAATGTGTTTTCTGTTAACTTTAGGAAAACAAATGAAATTTATACACAATTCAGTTAAACCGTGGTGCCATATGAGAAACGGTAATCGGCAAACCAATCGTCAAATCGTTGTTTAATTCACATGATCAGCTTATAACCGATGTATGACGGTTTCTAATCAAGTTAGAATTGATTGAACTTAAAGTTTCATCATTTTCGGTTTTTGAAACCGAAAGTTCATCAAAGTCCTGAATAACTCAAGCTTCAGATCATTCTCGCGATTCAGAGCTATCATATCAATACTCAATTTCAATTTCGTCGCATTTTTTGGACCACCAGATCATCTGAATCAGTTCGCCGGAAAATTTCTGCAAGTCACCGGAAAACCGGGACTCACATCCTCACGGTATTTCCTCCGACTCTTTCTGTTTAAATCATGTGATTAATCAGTCTCTAACACAACTCCACCATCAGAATCGATCCTAGCCAACGTTTATCGAAAATCTTATCTTTGCCGGAAAACTTTTGAAACTGCCGGAATCACACTGTGAGCTGGTATGATATCCTAAACTTCTTTTAAACCTTGTTTAAGTGACTCAACTTCATAAATAATCGATCAACGCTGTTAATTGGTTTCAATAGCCGGAGTTCACTTTCAGTACCGACGAACCTTCGCCGGAATTCTGTGAACAACATCAATCGGTATATCCTCTTCCTTAAACTCTCTCCATTCTCTACTTTTAAATTACTGTTAATGTCTGAAAATTTTATAAGTCATAAATCAATCATAACAAGTCGGAATATGCTGTCTGTGTAAATCGACGAAGAAGATGAAGACACAACAATGCATAAGATTAATTAAAAACGGTATTTTAAACGGGTTAGACACACAGTCCAGCGGTGGACTGTGTGCAAATTTCACACACACGTCCCGAGTTCGATTCCTGCTATACGCACACCTTATATTATAACGTGCCTTTTTGTTTAAAAACTAAACCGGGATAACCCAGTTAGTTGTTAAGTATAATAAAAACCGAGATATTAACCAGGTTAGACACACAGTCCAGCGGTGGACTGTGTGCAACTTGAACTACACGTCGCGCGTTCGAAACTCTCACGAGCACCGGTCCGATTGAATTAAAATGTTTTTTTGCAAATAAAGGAAATTCAGTTAAATCGAAAAGTGTATAAATATAATTAAAAACTAGATTATTTCGGGTTAGACACGTAGCTCAGTTGGTAGAGCCGCGTGCACGTGAACGGGTGGTCGCCGGTTCGAATCTCACCCGGCGCAGATCAATTTCGCTGACAGAACCGGTCAGTCAACGGTCAACGCTAAAAAATAATATTTTTTTTATATTTTTATTTATTTAATTTAATTTAAAAATCAATTAAAAATACTTAAAAATAACATTTTTAAAGATAGAAAATAGCTATAAACTCACAAAAATATATCTAAAAATTTCATTAAAATCCTTAATAAAATCCATCCATTTATTATATCTTTCCATTATTATTTAGGTTAGTATTCCTCGTTGATCCGCTCATCTAAATCGTGCGCATCTCATCATCTCCAATCCAACGCACCCAAGGTGAGTGAATCTTACAAATTCCCCGTTTTAATCACGTTTTGGGGTGTATCATGTGTCTTTGTTTATATACATATTATAACTAAACCATTGTGCACACATCATATCATGAACATGTGTATTCTGTTTGTTGCTGTTAAGTAGTTATTATTGGATGCAATTTATTATTCAGTACATGCAATTTCATAGGCCGCCGCTCCCCATTTATGAGCGTTGAGCATGTTCCCCATTTTATTATGCGGTTGAACCTGGCGTGCCCACATACGATCGGCTCCGTTTGATTGAGCCTTGATCGCACAGTTCATTTTACATTTTATAACAAATACTTTCAGTACATGCATTAACAGATATCGGCTCCGTTTGATTGAGCCTTGATCGCACAGTTCATTTATGTTATTTATCGTATGATATTGGTATGTTCATGTATGCTATCAAGTGTTATTGTATGTTATAATTGTAACTGCTTTTTGGCCATTGCTTGATTACTTACATTTGCTCATTTATGATTATGCACAATTTTTCATTGATAAACTAACCATTAATTCATTGATAAATGTTTATCTAATAAGGTTCACTCGCCAACTTATGTTGACCCAAAAACCCATTTTACACATGATACAGGTGAACCAGCAGCAGCTAGGAACACATAGGACCTGGATTAGAAGAATAAAACAATTTAGCATTGGGATTTTATGTTTGATTTATTTCCTTTGTATTGAATGAACATGTTTGGATATTTGAAAATGTAATTTTGACTTTATTTAATATGAAACATAATAGTAAATGTCATGTGCTTTGGTGATAACCCAATTGATGCCCCGACTCTTATTTCCGCTGCGGGTCGGGGTGTGACAGATTGGTATCAGAGCCATGACTATAGGGATATAGGATAGGTTATTAGACCCTTAGAGCCTATACTATAGTCGATTAGAAACTTATAAGAATTTTGTGTGTTATTGCCAAATTTCATGATGTTTATATGTTTTACGTTAAATGTTACATTTGATATTGTGCAAGCATGTTCATAAGTATGTATTATCATATAATGTCTATCATGAATCGTATGCTCATAACATATCACATCCATGAAAGCACACACCACAGCATGATTTCTTTTGCAATGATTTTTGTGTTTTCAAATCTCATCAAAGTGAGTTTCATGACGGGCATGTAGTAACTGGAAGGGTACGAGTACCGGTAGTCGGAACGTCCTGTCTAGGCTGGCATTCGTATAAATCCAAAATAAAGGACCAGTTTGCCTACCTGGGGACCAACGATGAGAGTACGAAGTACCTATTAGGCCAAAGCATGCTATACCAAACGTCGTGTGAACTAACCCCACTTTGAGTTGTCATTGTGTCTACCCTGGACACGTTCCGACCAAACACCTCATGAACATATTTTGTGGCTTGCATTCGGGGGATGCGAGTATTAAATTGCCAATACTAATGTGAATCCTACCAAGCCAATAGCCATGGGGCCCCACATGACTATATAGGTGAAGGTATGGGGGACATTTGAGGCCCAACATGAGCAACCCAAGACATCCTATGGATGTAGTTGCATTATTGAATTTTATGTTATTTTCATTTTCTTAAAGACAAATGACACCTAAAAAGACACCATAAACTCACGATCTTCTCATTTTATGATCCTGTAGATGTCGTCTAGACAGCAATGAAGGGGTAAAAGATCGGGAAGGTCTCAAGAACGTCTGGCCACTCATATCGCGAAACAAATGGCCACGATACTTCCTGACATTGTGGTCCAAGTACAACAAGCCCTTACAACGAATCCTACTAACCCTCCCCAACAACAGGATCAGAACATCAACAACCCTCCTACCAACAAGTGCTCTTTCAAACATTTTAAGTCCTGTGATCCTCCTAAATTTGAAGGGACCGAGGGTGTCACTGCTCTCCTACATTGGTTCGAGGAGATGGAGAACACCTTCCTAAACTGCGATTGTCCTGAGGATCGCAAGGTTCGTTACGCCACCGGGAGACTACTTGGTGTAGCTCTCACTTAGTGGAATACTGAGAAAGGGAAGATGGGAACTGAAGATGCGATGGCCTTAACTTGGGAGGAGTTAAGGGAAATCATGACTAGGCGTTTCTGTCCTAGAAGTGAAATTAAGAAATTGGAGGATGAATTTCATGCCTTAAAGCAAAAGGAGGGTGATCACACTACATACAACAAGAGGTTCCTTGGAGTTGAACCAAATGGTTCCAAATTTATTCACTCCAACCTATCGTCTGATCGAGCATTATATTCGAGGACTTCCCTCGAAAATCCAAGATTCAGTTCTTAGCGTTTCACCAGTAACACTTGAAGCGGCTATGGAGTTAACAACTGAACTGACGAAAACCGAATTCGCAACGGGAAGTTCAAAGAAGAGAAGAAGAAAGCCCCTGTTGAGGGACAAACTTCAAACCACCCCATTCCTTCCTCTAAGTTTGCTAACAAGAGGAAGCGTAACACCAGAAATTTTGCTGTTACCCAAACCAACACCCCTATTCCTGCTGCACCCATAACCCAAGTCACTCCTCCACCCGCACCATACAGAAGACCCTACACAGCCCACTACCAAAATGTAACCGTTGTCAGTATCACCACTCCCCTGATCATCCTTGCCAATACTGCACCGGCTGCGGTCGCGCAGGGCATACTGTTCAAAACTGCCGTATGCCTCAACGAACAAACCGCCACCAACCTTTAACCAAACCCATCAACAGTTAATGGGTCAAGCACAACAACCCCTACCATTTCCACCCACCCAACATTTAGCCCAAACATACTATCAACCCAATTATCCTATGGGCCAACCTATGTGGGCTTGTTTCAATTGCGGCGACCCAAGTCATTTCAGAAACACATGTCCAAGGCTGGTTAATATTATTCATGCTCAGGCCCAAGCCAACCCAGTGAATCAAGCGAACCAAGCTCCTCCACCTGCAAGAGGAAGAGCTTTCAATATTAACGCGAACCAGGCCAGAGCTGACGCAATGTGGTCAACGGTACGTTCCTTATAAATGGTAGATATGCCTCTATGTTATTTGATACTGGTGCGGATAGAAGTTTTGTGTCATTAGAATTTGAACCTATCTTAAGCAAAAATCGGGATAAGCTCGCGGAATCCATAACGGTAGAAGTTGGAGGGAAACCAGTTCATTAGACTCTATATTACGCCACTGTACACTCACCTTAAACGACCACGATTTCTCAGTCGACCTTATTCCTATGAAGCTGGGAAGTTTCGACATCATAATCGGTATGGATTGGCTCAGTCAACATCAGGCGGAAGTTGTATGTCGTGAAAAATTTATTCGTATTCCTCTTTCAAACGGTCAGACTCTTCGAATCATTGGAGAAACCTCGCGAAAGGGCTCAGCTTAATGTCTTGTCTTCAAGCTCAAAAATATCTTCGCAAGAATTATGTCGCGTTTTTAGCCCATATCATCAAGAAGGGGACCACAGAGAAGAAACTTGAAGATATTCCTGTAGTAAAAGACTTTCCACAAGTTTTTCCTGACGACATTTCAGGACTTCCTCCAATCAGAGATGTCGAATTCCGTATTGATCTTATACTTGGTGCTACACCAGTTGCAAAGTCTCCATATAGGTTAGCCCCCTCTGAAATGCAAGAGTTAGCCAGTCAATTGCAAGAGTTGACTGACAAGGGATTCATACGTCCTAGCTCGTCGCCTTGGGGTGCACCTGTTCTTTTTGTAAAGAAGAAAGATGGATCTTTTCGTATGTGCATCGACTACAGAGAGCTCAACAAGTTAACCATCAAAAATCGCTATCCCTTACCTCGCATTGATGATCTTCTTGACCAACTACAAGGTGCCAGCTGCTTTTCAAAAATCGATCTTCGGTCTGGCTATCATCAACTTAGAGTGCATGAAGAAGACGTCCCTAAAACTGCTTTTCGAACTCGTTATGGCCACTATGAATTCATGGTTATGCCGTTTGGATTAACCAACGCACCAGCTGTTTTCATGGACCTAATGAACAGAGTCTGCAAACCTTATCTTGATCGATTTGTTATAGTCTTCATCGACGATATTCTTATTTATTCAAAATCTAAAGCTGATCAGAGCGTCATCTTCGACTCGTTCTTGCACTTCTAGAAAAGGAAAAGCTTTATGCCAAGTTCTCTAAATTGAATTCTGGTTGAAAGAGGTGCAATTCCTCGGGCATGTAGTCAATGACAAAGGAATACATGTTGACCCTTCAAAGATCAAAGCAGTTCAAGAATGGCAAGCTCCACGTACACCAACTGAAGTAAGATCTTTTCTTGGACTAGCTGGCTATTATCGTCGGTTCATTTCAAACTTCTCTCGCATTGCTGTGCCACTCACGGCTTTAACCCATAAGGGAAAACCTTTCGTATGGGGACCCAAGCAAGAAGAAGCTTTTCAAACTCTTAAACAAAAACTTTGTGATGCACCAATCCTCACTCTTCCTGAAGGTTGTGATAATTTTGTTTACGCGTCAGGGCAAGGATTAGGCTGCGTTCTCATGCAAAGAGGAAAAGTCATAGCTTATGCCTCGAGACAACTCAAGACACATGAAAAGAACTACACCACTCATGACCTAGAACTTGGATCCGTTGTATTCGCTCTTAAGATATGGAGACATTATCTCTATGGTACTAAGTGTGAAATATACACTGACCACAAGAGTCTTCAACATATCTTCGATCAAAAAGAGTTAAATATGAGGCAACGAAGATGGTCGAACTCCTGAATGATTAGACTGTGAAATTAGATACCACCCTGGTAAAGCAAATGTGGTGGCTGATGCACTTAGTCGAAAGGGTTATGCGAACTCCATTCATCTTCTATGTTGCAAATTATAACCGACATTAAAGATCAAATTCTGAAGCTCAACACGTTTCAATAACAGAAGAAGACGTACGAAAAGAGATGTCCTGTGGAGCCGAGCTAAAACTTGAAACTAAATCAGACGGTATCCTGTATTACCTAGATCGTATCTGATTCCTAACCACAACAATCTTCGTGAAACTCTTATGAATGAAGCTCACAAAACGCGATATTCTATACACCCCGGAGCCGATAAGATGTATCAAGACCTACGATACACCTATTGGTGGCCTGGAATGAAGAAGGATATTGCCGTTTTTGTCTCCAAGTGTCTCACATGTTCCAAGGTGAAGGCTAAACCAAAGACCCTCAGGACTTCTAGTCCAACCGGAAATACCTGTATGGAAGTGGGAAAATATAACCATGGATTTCATTACCGGGTTACCTCGCACTTCTGGTGGGTATGACACTATATGGGTGATTATAGACCGACTTACAAAATCAGCTCACTTTATTCCTATCCGCGAAGATTTCAAGAACGAAAAGCTTGCACGTATTTATATCAACGAAATCGTGAGCCGGCTATGGGTACCATTAAGTATTATTTCTGATCGTGATGGTCGTTTCACCTCACGTACATGGCAAGCAGTACAATCCGCTATGGGCACACGATTAGATCTCAGTACCGCCTATCATCCTCAAACTGATGGACAGTCTGAGCGCACCATTCAAACTCTTGAGGATATGCTTAGGCATGTGTAATAGACTTCAAGGGAAATTGGGACGCCCACCTACCATTAGTTGAATTCTCGTACAACAACAGCTATAATTCGAGCATCGGCATGGCACCTTTTGAAGCTTATATGGTCGGAAGTGCCGATCTCCTGTATGTTGGCACGAAATTGGGGAAGCACAAATTACTGGTCCAGAATTGATCCAAGAAACCACAGATAAGATCCATCAAATTCGAAACAATCTTCTAGCGGCTCAAAGTCGTCAAAAGAGTTATGCAGATAAACGACGGAAGCCCTTAGAGTTTAACATTGGTGATCATGTCCTTTTAAAAGTATCACCTTGGAAGGGAGTAGTTCGTTTTGGTCAAAAGGGGAAGCTAACACCACTTACGTAGGACCTTTCAAGATACTCGAAAGAGTAGGTCCTGTAGCATACAAGCTTGACTTACCAAAGAACTCAACAGGATTCATCCCACATTCCACGTGTCGAACTTGAAGAAGTGCCTCGCTGATGAGAATCTCCATATTCCGCTGGAAGATATTCAGATTGATGAATCCATGCATTTTATTGAAAGACCAGTGGAGATCATGGACTACGGGGAGAAGCGTCTTCGTCGAAGTCGCATTCCAATTGTTAGGGTATGCTGGGAGTCGAAACGGGGACCTGAGTTTACTTGGAAAACGTGAGGACTCAATGCGTGAAAAATACCCGCATCTTTTTCCTACTACTTCAACTACTTAAATTTCGGGACGAAATTCCTAAAAGTAGGGGATACTGTAACATTTGTAAAAATCGGGTCTCCAAAACCCGCTCCGTTTTGTAATCAAGTACCAAGTTATAAAAGTTGCATTAAATATTTATGATTAATTTTGAGTTAAAACGATACATAAATAATAAACAAACTAAACTATAAAAATTATATTTGATAAAAAGTTAAAATAAAATAAATAAAAAATATTTGAAGCTGCCGGGACTCGAACCCGGGTCAGCCAAGAAATACTTCAAACAACTTAACACTCACTTCCAAGACCACTCCGCCACAATGTGTTTTCTGTTAACTTTAGGAAAACAAATGAAATTTTACACAATTCAGTTAAACCGATGGTGCCATCTGAGAAACGGTAATCGGCAAACCAATCGTCAAATCGTTGTTTAATTCACATGATCAGCTTATAACCGATGTATGACGGTTTCTAATCAAGTTAGAATTGATTGAACTTAAAGTTTCATCATTTTCGGTTTTTGAAACCGAAAGTTCATCAAAGTCCTGAATAACTCAAGCTTCAGATCATTCTCGCGATTCAGAGCTATCATATCAATACTCAATTTCAATTTCGTCGCATTTTTGGACCACCAGATCATCTGAATCAGTTCGCCGGAAAATTTCTGCAAGTCACCGGAAAACCGGACTCACATCCTCACGGTATTTCCTCCGACTCTTTCTGTTTAAATCATGTGATTAATCAGTCTCTAACACAACTCCACCATCAGAATCGATCCTAGCCAACGTTTATCGAAAATCTTATCTTTGCCGGAAAACTTCTGAAACTGCCGGAATCACACTATGAGCTGGTATGATATCCTAAACTTCTTTTAAACCTTGTGTAAGTGACTCAACTTCATAAATAATCGATCAACGCGTTAATTGGTTTCAACAGCCGGAGTTCACTTTCAGTACGAAGAACCTTCGCCGGAATTCTGTGAACAACATCAATCGGTATATCCTCTTCCTTAAACTCTCTCCATTCTCTATTTTAAATTACTGTTAATGTCTGAAAATTTTATAAGTCATAAATCAATCATAACAAGTCGGAATATGCTGTCTGTGTAAATCGACGAAGAGGATGAAGACACAACAATGCATAAGATTAATTAAAAACGGTATTTTAAACGGGTTAGACACACAGTCCAGCGGTGGACTGTGTGCAAATTTCACACACACGTCCCGAGTTCGATTCCTGCTATACGCACACCTTATATTATAACGTCGCCTTTTTGTTTAAAAACTAAACCGGGATAACCCAGTTAGTTGTTAAGTATAATAAAAACCGAGATATTAACCAGGTTAGACACACAGTCCAGCGGTGGACTGTGTGCAACTTGAACTACACGTCGCGCGTTGAAACTCGTCACGAGCACCGGTCCGATTGAATTAAAATGTTTTTTTGCAAATAAAGGAAATTCAGTTAAATCGAATAAGTGTATAAATATAATTAAAAACTAGATTATTTCGGGTTAGACACGTAGCTCAGTTGGTAGAGCCGCGTGCACGCGAACGGGGGTCGCCGGTTCGAATCTCACCCGGCGCAGATCAATTTGCCTGACCGAACCGGTCAACGTCAACGGTCAACGCTAAAAAATAATATTTTTTTATATTTTTATTTATTTAATTGAATTTAAAAATCAATTAAAAATACTTAAAAATAACATTTTTAAAGATAGAAAATAGCTATAAACTCACAAAAATATATCTAAAAATTTCATTAAAATCCTTAATAAAATCCATCCATTTATTATATCTTTCCATTATTATTTAGGTTAGTATTCCTCGTTGATCCGCTCATCTAAATCTGTGCCATCTCATCATCTCCAATCCAACGCACCCAAGGTGAGTGAATCTTACAAATTCCCCGTTTTAATCATGTTTTGGGGTGTATCATGTGTCTTTGTTTATATACATATTATAACTAAACCATTGTGCATACATCATATCATGAACATGTGTATTCTGTTTGTTGCTGTTAAGTAGTTATTATTGGATGCAATTTATTATTCAGTACATGCAATTTCATAGGCCGCCGCTCCCCATTTATGAGCGTTGAGCATGTTCCCCATTTTATTATGCGGTTGAACCTGGCGTGCCCACATTCGATCGGCTCCGTTTGATTGAGCCTTGATCGCACAGTTCATTTTACATTTTCAGTACATGCAATACGATCGGCTCCGTTTGATTGAGCCTTGATCGCACAGTTCATTTATGTTATTTATCGTATGATATTGGTATGTTCATGTATGCTATCAAGTGTTATTGTATGTTATAATTGTAACTGCTTTTTGGCCATTGCTTGATTACTTACATTTGCTCATTTATGATTATGCACAATTTTTCATTGATAAACTAACCATTAATTCATTGATAAATGTTTATCTAATAAGGTTCACTCGCTAACTTATGTTGACCCAAAAACTCCCATTTTACACATGATACATGTGAACCAGCAGCAGCTAGGAACACATAGGACCTGGATTAGAAGAATAAAACAATTTAGCATTGGGATTGTTATGTTTGATTTATTTCCTTTGTATTGAATGAACATGTTTGGATATTTGAAAATGTAATTTTGACTTTATTTAATATGAAACATAATAGTAAATGTCATGTGCTTTGGTGATAACCCAATTATGCCCCGACTCTTATTTCCGCTGCGGGTCGGGGTGTGACAGATGAAGTGGTGGGTCCCACATAAATATTTAAATAATTTAATGGTTATTTTTTATGACAAGGGCATTTTAGTCATTTTACACCCACTTAACACCAAAAACTAACTTCCATCCGCTTCAGGGACTATCCGATAACGAATTTGTCAAACTTAGGGACTATAGCTGTAATTTTGAAAATTAGTGACTAAATGTGAAATTGGAGCAAACCACAGGGACTATCCAGGCATGTAACACCCTGTAAAATCGTGTCTGTAATATAGTGACACATGTATTCTATTTTTAAGTTTATTAAAGACTAATAAGGACTAAAAGCGTCAACATGCTCAAACTAAGTCTCTGAGTGATCTTCTGATGTCAACGTGCATAAACCGAGCCTCTAAGTGACCATTAGTGTCAACATGCTTAAAATATAGCCTCTGAGTGACCATTAGTGTCACATGCTTGAAAAATAGCCTCTGAATGACCATTAGTGTCTACATGCTAAAACTTGGCCTATGAGTGACCGTAGTGTCAACATGCCCAGCCTCTAAGTGACATCGGAGTCAACATGCTTAAAATGAGCCTCTGAGTGATCTTTTACGAAGTCCTAACTCTCACATGTCCCATTTGTTGGACGAGAGGGATTAAATCATATTTATATAAAAGTTGGACGTTGGAGGGGTTAAAAGTGTCAACATGTTAATTTATACCTCTGAATGACCTTTTAACAAACCGAGAGCTCGACAATGTCCGGGCATAATCCCAGGTACGCCAAATATTGGCTACGGAGGGCTAAATATGCTAAAAAGGTGTTTTAGGAGGTTCTAGGGGTTTTTAAGTTAAGGGGCTAAAAGTGTCAACTTTTGAAAACTGACATGGGACGCTCGCGGGGCGCGAGAGGCCTATGTCTGCAAAAAGTTTTGCTTTGGCCTCCACACATGTTGCCAAAAACAAATTAACTCGAAACCAAGGATTCCCAAACTGCTATGCCACGTTTTAGGACATTTGTAAGCTCCCTCTTACACCCCTTAACACCCGGCATCACCTCCTTTGAGCTTTCCAACTATAAATAGGTGCAAAGGTTCAACCTTTGAACTTACACCTTTCTCATTTTCAACTCTTCTTCCTCCTCTGGAAGTTCCTAACTGAAAGGAGAATCCAACTTAGTTCTCTTGCATTCTAGGAACCTCTTGTAAGTGTTCCTTGCTCTTGCATTTTCGTTTATAGGCTTCTATAGCCAAAAGTCAAGCGTTTTACGAAAAACACCTTGACTTTCAGTTAAGACCATTATGGTCCAGCCATTGTTCGTAATGAACATGGCTAAGTGATCATAATAAGGTAGGTGTTAGTCCCTATAAAGGCACCTCCTAAACATCACGTTTGCTAGACCAATTGACGGGTCAAAGTTATGATGTTAAAAAGTCAAACATGCCATTTTTCGGAAAAATCATAAATTGATCTTATATATGTTATGAAACCTGCCTTGACACTTAAACAAGTTGGTATAACTATTAGAACAGTAAGAACATGTTCGGCTCGTCAATTTCAGTTTGGGTCGGTTCGCAACTGAAAGTCGCAAAGTTTGACTTCTACTTTGACTTTCGATTCTGACCCGATTTAGATTAGTTACCTACTAATATAAGGTTTCATTATGGTCGTAATATAATGTAGCATAACCCCCTGAGGTTATATTACATGATCATAATCATAATCTAAGTTTATGCACAAGTTCCGTAATTATGCCATTTTGACTAAAATGCCCTTTTTGCATAAAATAAGGTTTAAAAGATAATAAACTTGAAAATAAGTTTCCTACTGATGTAATATTATAAGTAGGATTATTTGGGATGTTAAAACAGATTATAAACTGAGTTTATGAACAAGTTCTTGTATTATGTCGATAAATGACAATAAAGCCCTTATGGCTTATAAAATGGTTTTAATCATATCTTTTCAAGTTAAATCTTTCACCTACTGATAAGTTATATTAAATAACATATCTAAGACATTTAATCTGACCCTAACATCGGTTTTCGTTAAACATCGCATAAATCGTCATTTTACAACATAAGCGTCGTTTTGGCGCACAGTACGGTTTTAAACCATATTTATCAACAAAGACTTGTTACCTACTGATTTTAAAACTTTTTTTTAAATATTTTTACAGTAGGTACAAGATATAAACTCAGAATCCCAAATAATTTATAAACTATGTGTAAAATGACCAAAATACCCCTTCGGTGTATAGTTTTGTCATAAACGATAAATTATACATAAAATTAATATCCTACTGATAATATCATAAATAAATTATTTTTACAGAATATATACAGTTATAACTTAAAATTTTATTCAAAGTTCTTTTATTAAGGTATGAAATTACCAAAATACCCCTATGAGGCATAATTTCATTTTAAAACCTTAATGGGCATATAAGTTGATATCCTACTGATATTACAACTTAATTAAAGTATAATGGCATATAGAACTTGACCATGACTTATCCGGTTACCCGATATCGCTACTATGCGTACGGTTAAGTATATGTAATTAGTTTACGAAAATTAACCGAAACGGGTCTAACCTTGTCATTTAAGTTTTAAAATCCAGAATGTTTATTGTTTACCCATTGTATACAAGTCAAGGTACTTGTTGAGTTTAGACTACATTCTATCTGATCATCGCTTAATCTAGTGTGCCGGCCGTTTTTGATCCATTACACTAGTCGGTCTAAGTCTATGTCTTGCATAAGACCATTAGCATTTTAATTGGTTAGCTTATGCCATAATCCAGACTAGAGCCTTCTGGTAAATGCTATCCGCATTAGTTCATTTTGAATACGGCTGGGATATAATCTTGCTTTTTAAACAAGGCTAACTCAGGTAAATACTCTTGACTTATTTTCCCTATACGGGCTTGGGATACGGTAAATTATTACCGCTTGGTCAGAAATGGGATCAATGAACGCCAGATTGTGGCTAGTAAATCCGTATATTCTGTTTTAATCAGTTTTGTTTGATAACTTAAACATCAGGGGTTAACTACCGTGTCGTGGATATCCTCGACTCATTACATTAGATAATGGCCACGACTTTAGCGCGGGGTGTAGGCATACACCTGACAGATGCTCAAATGCAAATTACCCAATACATTGGGGATAACTCCTCTGGGAGTTCTAAGTGGTGTGTACTTAATCATGTCTCGGTCTCTGTACTAGGCCCTGTATGTATGGACAAACATGTGAATATGTTAACAAGGTTACAAGTAACTTTCCCAAGTTATAAAAGATTTGTGCCCTGTGCACTTAAATCAAATTTCTAAAATGTTTTCAAAATGAGTCAGTCGGGTGTATTTACCAGCGAAAGCTGACGTATTTTCAAAATACTAAGCTTTCAGGTACAATACAAAATAGGCCGGAAGCTGCTCGGTAGTGAAATAAGAGGATCTTGCAAATCCTTAAATCTGCCCTAAAGTCTGTTTCATATTCTTTCTTTGTACATTTGATGATCCGCCTGTGGATCTTCTATTATGAGCCTATATATTATTTTATTTCTAACATTGGTTTGTAATAGTAATTTTATTTCAAGACTTCCGTTGTGTCGTGTTTAATTGACAATGATGTTATCAACTTACGTCACGATACTCCCCACCCGGGCCCACTGGTGTATGGATTTGGGTTGGAAATCCGGGGTGTGACAAGGCACTTTTCTCATATATATATATATATATATATATATATATATATATATATATTATATATATATTGTGGTGTGTGTGTGTGTGTGTGTGTGTGTGTGTGTGTGTGTGTGTGTAAGTGTGTAAAAATAAATTTCATCGTCGTAACAAAATTTACACCAACATGTAAACAAAACTTACGTCAGGGATAACTACCGACTCGACAACTTTTTTTTTTTGCTTTTTTATAGATGTGCTTATATTTTTTTTATATACGTTTGTGCAAAAAATTGTGGCACAACTCGCGCGGGAAGTAGCAGTTCTCATAGTTCTAACAACTCGTGGTGGTTCTTAATTGAACCGAAGCCTATATATATATATATATATATATATATATATATATATGAGAGTTCAAATGAGAAGAAATCACAAATTAAGAATAAAAGGAATAAAGGATACAAAAGTAATTTGAACAAATCATTTAATAACCCTATCCTTTATTTTTAATATTTAGATTAATTAATGAACCATAATCGTTTAATGAGTTTATCCTATTAAATAGTTGTGCACCTTACACAATAAAAACAACTGCACATGATCCTACATATTCTATATTTCCTACACCATAAAAACAAAGTTTTCTACACCATAAAAATAATGTTTTGATGTAGGGTACAAAATGTGTAGGACCCCAACAATTTTAAATAATTTTGCGACTCATAATAAAAATGTGTAGGATACAACACTTTTAAATAATTTTGTCTCCTAATAAAATTGGTATAGGACACTACACATAATGGTGATGAAGGAGGAAATTATGATGACATTAATAAGATTTGAGTAACTTATATTATATTATTAGTATTCTACATCAAATTGTCTAATATACCCTTATTAATTAAAGCATTAATTAAAAATGGACAAAAATTAATCTTAATCACAACCATTGATCAAAAAATATAAGGACTAGATTAATTTATTTTTCTTCTTATAAGAATATTCTTCTCAAATGAACCTCCCCCTATATATATATATATATATATAGTGGAGAGTTCAAATGAGAATTTTTTTTGTAAGAATAAAAAGAATAACTTTTAAACCAATAGAAATTCTCTATATACTTCACTTAATGTGTGTATTTAATATTATAAAAAAGGCATATATGTAAATCTATAATTGTCATTAATTAGCTAATTAATAAAACTTGTAACTCATATTTTTAAGATAAAATAATTTATGGTGAAGACAATTTTCGACATATGTAGGATAAATTTTAGTATGTGTAGGATAAATTTTGAAATGTGTAGGATATTTTTACATGTGTGTAGGGAAAATTCCGATAAGTATAAGATACATATAGGATAAATTTTGAAATGTGTAGGATATAATGTTTTTGTTTTATTAATGAGAGATAACATAATTAATGAGAAGAGTTATAAATTATTTAATGTTTTACCATTATACCTTTCTTCTTTTCTTCTCAAATTAAATTTCTTCTCAAATGAACCTTCCTCTATATTTGATTAGCTAAACTTGTACACCATGGGGATTGAACTCATGACCTCCATCTATCCTACACCTTATCTAACTCACCAAGACCATTGGGTTATTCCAAATGGATATATATTATATATATATATATATATATATATATATATAATATATATATAGGGTATGGATCAAGAGTGATCTAGGCCGTTCATTTTAATCACCTTGGAATATTAAGTGGTGGCATGATCGTAAATAACATTATATGTTTTTAATTTTAAATTTAAAGATAAAGGGTAAATCAGTAATTAAAAAATACAAATTCATTTTTTATTAGGAAACCCAACCGTTTCAAACAATACTGATTTTGAATTGATTGCACGATCCCCTCCCAAAACGGCGCATTATTCAGTTTGGAAACACAATCCTTTCCCCTAACCCTCCATTCACCGCGTATCCATCCCAAAAATCAAGAAATCGAATACTAGGGGCGGCCGAAATTTGAAGAAAGAAACAGAACAGATCATCATTAGGGCGGCTGTAGACTTGAAGAACGAAACCTAACAGAGCATTAAGGACAAAGGTATGGTTTAATCTGTTTTTAAAATCGTACTTCGATATGAGGATAATGTAGTCGTTGAACTCGTTTATTCGCATTCCATTGTTAGGGTCCTTCAAATACTCAAAAAGGTATATGATTTTGCTCATTGGATGTTATTGGTTTGTTGTAAAGAATGTAAAGTAATGCAGAATCCCCAAAAATCATTTTTTTTCTGTACAGAACTAATGGTAGTTGTATGTTTTCTAATGCATTCACGAGTAAATCTGCAGTACACATGTGTATGTTGTTATTGTTTTTTGATTTAGGGCCATTTTTGGTGTTTGGTGTACATTGCCCACCCTGAAGTTGTATGATTCTGGTATTTGCAAAATAGGATTATTAAGATGTAAAACAAGGATTTTTATTTTGGGAAATGAATTTTTGCGTGTTATTTCACACATTCTTGTTGAATAATCCATATCAGTTAGATAGTACACATGTGTAGGTTGATAACAAATTGGTTTGTATCATCTTGTTTGAAGATTTAGGATTTTAGATTATACTTGTGAGTGTTTTTAGTGTATCTTGACTAACTTGGTGATGTTTAACTCTGTTAGATGTTTAACAGTGTTTTTAGTGTATCTTGAGGAACTTGATGATGTTATGTATGTTGTAATTTAATAGTATCTTGGATTTGGAAGAGTAATGATTTTGTGTTATTTTGCACAATAAAAAAGCTTGGTATTCATGATTGGATTAGGCAGTAAACATGTGTATATTGAAAATCTTTTTTTGTTTGCAGGGAATGTTTGAAGGTTTATAATGTTTATATGTTGTATTAATTGGGGATGTGTAAATCTGTTATTCGGAAAAAAAGGATTAGTATGTTTTTTCTTATACATGGCGATGACTGTTGGAATCCATTATAGTTATATAACACAATTGTTTTTACATGTATTTGGTATTTTATTGTGTCAGTTAAATGTGTATGTTAACTTTAAATGTGTTAGATAATTACATGATATATTTTTTATGTCTATATAGTAAACGCTGCCAGCACTCCTCCGGAATATTGTTTAGGGTTTTTTTTTATTTTTCTTGTTGTATACAGTAATACTAAAAATATTAGATTAATATGTTGTTTGTTGTATTTGTTATGAGTGTTGTTGGTTATGCAGACGGTACAAAAGATCTGATACCAAAATGAAGAAGCGTAAGCTTTTAATCTACTAGTTCTATATGTACTTATATATGTTGATGAGTTTGTAGAGAATTTTAACGAATATTACCCGTTGAATCGTGAAGGTAATAAAAGCGAAAGAATAGCTCGTATGAGGGTGAGTAGGTTCAGTAACACAATTGATGACCCCATTTCAATTAACTAATGATGAAGTGATTTCCGATAAAGACGCGAAAGGTAAATAAAATTTTGATATGTTGTTTCTGAATAGTATGTATTAAAAAAGAAACATAGATGTAACTATAATGAACATTTAATTGACTACGCAGTATAATTTAGTTATGATTGGTTTTTTTCATGTAATTCTTTAAAAGAATTTTTTTTGCTTTTATGTTGTTATGCTAGGAAGCATAAGTCCTAAACTGGACCGGGTGAAAGTTGTCACACCCCGACCCGCAGCGGAAATAGGTGATCGGGGCATGATTGGGTTTTCATCAAAACTCATGACATTTATTATAATTTTTCATATTTATTAATACAATTTTAAAGAAGATCATACAATCAAATCATACAAGTACAACATGTTCTATACATCTTTCTAGACTTCATTATTTTTCTTCTAAGGCACTTTCCTATGTGTTCCTTGCTTCATCCTGTCCACCTGTATCATGTGTAAAAAATGGTTTTTGGGTCAACAAAAAGTTGGCGAGTGAATCCTATGAAAACATTTAAACGAGTTTATTGTATTGATTATAAAATAAAGTACATAACCACATATGAGTAAATGTAGATGTAAATTTATTCACACAACACATAATATTAAATAATACAACAAATGATTGTTTTGAGGCACGCGTTGTTCAACTCGTCTCTCACGAGGAACTGATGGGCCTAATGAATGAGTTTTAAGGCACGCGTTGTTCAACTCGTCTCCCACGAGGAACTGATGGGCCTAACAGATAATTTGCATACAACTTGACAATATGTAATACATCACATCAAACAATATTTACATTCTAAGTTTAGATCATAATATGGCATAGCACGAGTTTGAATAAGCGAATTAATTTAAGCGACACATGATACACCCCAAAACATGAATAAAAAGGGGAATTTGTAATAATTCACTCACAGTGGGTGCGTTTCTTGGATTGATGATGAATGCGCACGAATTCAGATTTAATCGACAATGGAACTAACCTAAATAATAACATAATAGTTCGATAAATAAATTAACTCTTATTTGAGATTAGTATTTTTAATTAGTGTTCTTAGTGGGAGTGTTCGGTTTATTTTTGTGAGTTCAAGGAAATTTTCTAATTTTAAAAATATTATTTTTAAGTATTTTTAATTGATTTTTAAATAAAATAAATAAATAAAAGAAAATAAAAATTTTGACTTTTTGACCAGTTGGCCGTTGACCCGTTTGACCGTTGACCGGTTCGGTCGTGTATTTGTTTGCACTGAGTGAGGTTCGAACTTGTGACCTCCCGTACGCGTGCACGCAGCTCTACCAACTGAGCTACGTGTCTAACCCGAAATATTTCTGTTTTTAATTATATATATATACAAATTAGATAAATTCATTTCTGTCCTTATTTAAAAACTTGATAATTGCCAGAACCGGTGCGGGAGCCTGGACTTGAACCCGCGACATGCTTAATGTTTTTGCACACAGTTCACCATTGGACTGTGTGTCTAACTTGGTTATTATTCCGGTTTTTATTATACTTAAATACTATTTAGATTTAACCAGAAATCATTTACTTAAAAAGAATTTTAATTATATCAAACCGGTGCACATAACAGGACTCGAACTTGGTATCACTATGTTTCAAATGCACACAGTCCACCGCTAGATTGTGTGTCTAACCCGAGATATAACCCGATTTATATTACATATATACACAGTCCAAAACTTCATCTTCTTCGTAAACTTTACCCAGAAACCAAAACTCCGACTGTTATCTTTATCTAATCGATTCTGATTATTGGTTTACGAATTAACGGAATTAAATGTGAATGTAAAAAGGTTCTAAAGGTTCATACCCCGTGAGAACAACACTTTGATGATTCCAGTGACCAACTCCGGCAACTTCCAATTTTTCCGGCGAAGCTTGACTTGCGGCAGAGGCTTTACAGGGAGTTGAGGTGAGTGTGGGTGACTTCTGTCGAAGCTCTAACAGTCCTATTTTTAGAGTAAGGCACAGTGATGAAATGGGTTCGGTTTTCCGGCGACTTGCAGAGAATTCCGGCGAGTATGATGTTCTCCGATGATTAAGAACTTTTGAACAGAGTGTGAGAGTTGAGAGTGTAGATTGGATAAAAGTGAGCGAGCTAGGAAAGATCGCACAGGGTATGTATAAACTTCTTCAACCGGTTTGGATTTTCGGTTTCGAACGGAAATTATGGTCCATGAATGAAATTGATTGAGTTTTCGGTTATAACTGACGTTAATCGTCAGTTACACTTGCTTGATTCCGGAGTCAAAGGAAACAGTCGTAATTTCGCGTATTTTCCGGCGACTGCGGATTTGGGCGCACAGGTTTTGAGTTTTGAGTTTTATATTAAGTATTAATTGTTTCAGTGTTATTCCAAACTGAGCGTGTGGCGGAGTGGTGTGTTGGTTGTTTGGTGAACTAGCTGACCCGGGTTCGAAACCCGGCAGCTTGTTATTATTTTTTTTGCACAAATTTTTAACCTTTAATAATTATAGTTTTTAAATACTAAAATGTTTATTAATTATGTATTGTTTAAAATTAGTTTGAGCTTTAAATACGCAACAAAATTTATAACCGATTATTCGGTTTAATAAACGAAGCGGGTTTGGATAACCCGGTTTTTTACGGATGTTACAGTATCCCCTACTTTTATAAATTTCGTCCCGAAATTTAAGTAGTGGTATGTTTGACTAAAAAGGAGGGTGGTTTTGGCAATTACATACTTAGAAGGGGGTAAGAGTTTAAATTTTTATTTGAGGCGGTAACGTTCCTAGTAAGGGTTGAATACCCTGCTACAGGAATCGCTTTTTGATGCCTACGATAAAGAATTTTGATAAACATAGTTGATTGACTAAGTATGTTTTATGCATATGAGTTTTGATACGTTTGGAAAGATAAGGTTATAACCTAAAACAAAACTTCTACCACTAAAACCTACATGGAACTTCTCATAACCGTCTGACAATGCCTCTGATCCTTTGGCAAGAATACTTATACATAGGAAGTACCAGCGGCGTATCCACCATATTCTTGTCAAATTTTCATTGGTTTTATCAGTAAGTTATGATTAGTTCTATGATGTGACTCTAGAACATAAACAAACACAACAACCAAAACTTGAGTCTTAATTCTGATAGTATACATGTTTGAATGATGACAGTACCTCTCTCGTTTGTTATGATGGAGAGGTTAGTCTATGTAGAAGTGAGACACAGCCCAACTTCTTTAAATGATGAGATTGAAATACGTTGAGATGTATGATGGTATGAATGCTAAATTAGTGAGTATAAACAAACTTCAACCATGACATTACTAAATCCTACATGGAACTTCTCATAACCGCCTGACAATGCCTCTGATCCTTTGACAAGAATACTTATATATAGGAAGTACCAGAGGCGTATCCACCATATTCTTGTCAAATTTTCATTGGCTTTATCCGCAAGTTATGATTAGTTCTATGTGACTCTAAAACATAAACAAACACAACAACCAAAGCTTGAGTCTTAATTCTGATAGTATACATGTTTGAATGATGACAGTACCTCTCTCGTTTGTTATGATGGAGAGGTTAGTCTATGTAGAAGTGAGACACAACCCAACTTCTTTAAATGATGAGACTGAGATACGTCGTGAGGTATGATGATATGAATGTTAAATCAATGAGTATAAAACAAAATTGAAATAGTAATTCGCATTAAGATTCTTGGATAAATTTCCAATTTATAATTGAGATACGTGAAAATTGAGATAACATAAAGAAAAACATAAAAACTAAGCGGTTGGAGTTGAATCTTGATTTTTGGTGAAGGAAACTAGTTGGGTGTTTCGTTTAGGCCGTCATTATCTTCAACAGGATTGGCGTTGATGTTGAAAACTCTTCCTCTTGCTGGTGGCCTAGTGGTTGTTTTCTTGATTTTCTTGGTTAACTGGGTTTGCTTGAGCTTGGGCATTTATGATGTTAACCAAACGAGGGCACGTGTTTCTAAAGTGGGTAGGGTCGCCACAATTGAAACAAACTCGAACATATGGGAACATGGGGTATTGGGGTTGTTGATAGGTTTGGATCATGTTTTGAGTAGGGGGTGAGGTTTGGTTTTGAGAGGTGCGGCAAACCTTGCTCAAATGACCATAACGTCCGCAATTCGCACATAGTCGACAAGGTAAGGTAGATGGATGGTGATAAAAACAGGTGTTGCATTGAGGATGAGGCCCAAGGTAAGGTTTCTTATTTGGGTAAGTTGAGTTGGGTGCTACTTGGGTGATTCGGATAGCTTGGAGGGGTACGGCTTATGAGGCTGGTTGATTGCGTTGGGTGACAGCGAAAAGTTGCCCATCTCGTTTTCTCTTAGAAATGGGTTGAGAAGGGGATTCGGTTTGGGTGGAGTTTGAGGTTTCAGTTGATGCTTTATCCTTCTTCTTCTCCTCCTTTAAGTCCTTATTTCGTATGCGGTTCTCGGTGAGCTCTGTAGCTAACTTCATTGCTGCTTCCAAAGTTGCAGGTGTGATACTTATTACAGAGTCTTGAATTTTTGAAGGAAGACCTCGAATGTTGTGCTCGATCAAACGGTAAAGAGGAGTGAACAAGTTGGGAACCATTTGATTTAACTCGAGGAATCTCTTGTTGTATGTGGTGTGATCGCCTTCCTTTTGTTTCAAAGAATAGAACTCATCCTCCAATTTCTTGATTTCACTTCTTGGGCAAAACCGTCTTGTCATGATTTCCTTCAACTCTTCCCAAGTCAAAGTCATAGCATCTTCAACACCTCGTTTGGCCTTCTCTGTATTCCACCATGTAAGTGCCATTCCAAGTAATCGACCAGTAGCATATCGCACTTTGCGATCATCGGGGCAATCGCAATTTAGAAAAGTGTTTTCCAATTCTTCAAACCAATGGAGGAAAGCGGTGACACCTTCAGTCCCTTCGTATTTTGGAGGGTCGCAGGATTTGAAATGCTTGAAGGTGCATTTAGTGGTAATTGGGGGAGGGTTAACAACATTTTGATCTTCTTGATTGACGGGATTAGCGGTAAGGGCTTGTTGAACTTGAACTACAATGTTGGGTATTACGGCAGCCATTTGTTGAGCGATTTGGGCAGCCATGCGCTCGCGGGCTTTTCCTGATCTCATCTTCCTACGAGCGGAATTAGAAGACATCTACAAGGAATACATATCAAGAGTATGAGTTGGACGTTTTAGGGGTCATGTGTCGTATTTAGGAATGAACATTCATAAAATAAATATAGAATAATAAATCTACTACATCCATAGGATGTCTTGGGCTTTGCTCGTAATTGGGCGTTGCATGCCGCCATACTTCACCTTCGTAATCATGTGGGCCCCCATGATTACCGGGTTTTTCATATGGTTCGCATATGTTAGCCTGGTTACGTACACTAAAACCCGGAGAAAATCGAGAAATGTGTATGTAACGTATGAAGTTCGGAGTGCATCCAGGTGTGGACACGGTGACAACTCAAAGTGGGGTTGTTCGAATGACGTTTGGTGTGGCATGCTTTGGCCTAATAGGTCCTTCGTACTCTCATCGTTAGTCCCCAGGTAGGCAAACTGGTCCGTTATATTGGATTTATACAAATGCCAACCTAGACAGGACGTTCCGACTACCGGTACTTGTACCCTTACAGTTACTACATGCCCGTCGTAGAACTCACTTTGATGAGATTTGAAAAATGACAAATGCGACAAAATATTGAATAACGGAAGTATGAAGATGATTTGAATATGTGAACATTGAAATATGTATGATGAATATGTATGTAAGTATGTATGTTTGACTGTAAGTATAATTCATTATGTATCACAAAATGTAATATTGGAAGTGTTTGCATGCATTTGTGTATGTAATAAATATGAAAGAAATAAACATCATGAGTTTGCATGTAACCACATAAACAATTAAAATCTAATCAACTATAGTATAGGCTCTAAGGGTCTAATAACCTATCCTATATCCCTATAGTCAAAAGCTCTGATACCAATCTGTCACACCCCGACCCGCAGCGGAAATAGGTGATCGAGGCATGATTGGGTTTTCATCAAAACTCATGACATTTATTATAATGTTTCATATTTATTAATACAATTTTAAAGAAGATCATAGAATCAAATCATACAAGTACAAAATGTTCTATACATCTTTCTAGACTTCATTATTTTTCTTCTAAGGCACTTTCCTATGTGTTCCTTGCTTCATCCTGTCCACCTGTATCATGTGTAAAAAATGGTTTTTGGGTCAACAAAAAGTTGGCGAGTGAATCCTATGAAAACATTTAAACGAGTTTATTGTATTGATTAGTAGATGTAAATTTATTCACACAACACATAATATTAAATAATACAACAAATGATTGTTTTGAGGCACGCGTTGTTCAATTCGTCTCTCACGAGGAACTGATGGGCCTAATGAATGAGTTTTGAGGCACGCGTTGTTCTACGAACTGATGGGCCTAATGAATGAGTTTTAAGGCATGCGTTGTTCAACTCGTCTCCCACGAGGAACTGATGGGCCTAACAGATAATTTGCATACAACTTGACAATATGTAATACATCACATCAAACAATATTTACATACTAAGTTTAGATCATAATATGGCATAGCACGAGTTTGGATAAGCGAATTAATTTAAGCGACACATGATACACCCCAAAACATGAATAAAAAGGGGAATTTGTAAGAATTCACTCACAGTGGGTGCGTTTCTTGGATTGATGATGAATGCGCACGAATTCAGATTTAATCGGCAATGGAACTAACCTATATAATAACATAATAGTTCGATAAATAAATAAACTCTTATTTAGTATTTTTAATTAGTGTTCTTAATGGGATTGTTCGGTTTATTTTTGTGAGTTCAAGGAAATTTTCTAATTTTAAAAATATTATTTTTAAGTATTTTTAATTGATTTTTAAATAAAATAAATAAATAAAAGAAAATAAAAATTTTGACTTTTTGACCAGTTGACCGTTGACCAGTTTACCGTTTGACCGTTGACCGGTTCGGTCGTGTATTTGTTTGCACTGAGTGAGGTTCGAACTTGTGACCTCCCGTACCGTGCACGCAGCTCTACCAACTGAGCTACGTGTCTAACCCGAAATATTTCTGTTT
The DNA here is from genome assembly GCA_947069175.1 of Scalesia atractyloides. Lineage (NCBI taxonomy): Eukaryota > Viridiplantae > Streptophyta > Magnoliopsida > Asterales > Asteraceae > Scalesia > Scalesia atractyloides. Next base: position 34,586,796 of record CAMTDV010000020.1, on the reverse strand, counting down.
TTAATTATATATATATATACAAATTAGATAAATTCATTTCTGTCCTTATTTAAAAACTTGATAATTGCCAGAACCGGTGCGGGAGCCTGGACTCGAACCCGTGACATGCTTAATGTTTTTGCACATAGTTCACCACTGGACTGTGTGTCTAACTTGGTTATTATTCCGGTTTTTATTATACTTAAATACTATTTAGATTTAACCAGAAATCATTTACTTAAAAAGAATTTTAATTATATCAAACCGGTGCACATAACAGGACTCGAACTTGGTATCACTATGTTTCAAATGCACACAGTCCACCGCTGGACTGTGTGTCTAACCCGAGATATAACCCGATTTATATTACATATAAACACAGTCCAAAACTTCATCTTCTTCGTAAACTTTACCCAGAAACCAAAAATCCGACTGTTATCTTTATCTAATCGATTCTGATTATTGGTTTACGAATTAACGGAATTAAATGTGAATGTAAAAAGGTTTTAAAGGTTCATACCCCTTGAGAACAACACTTTGACGATTCCAGTGACCAACTCCGGCGAGTTCCAATTTTTCCGGCGAAGCTTAACTTGCGACAGAGGCTTTACAGGGAGTTGAGGTGAGTGTGGGTGACTTCTGTCGAAGCTCTAACAGTCCTATTTTTAGAGTAAGGCACAGTGATGAAATGGGTTCGGTTTTCCGGCGACTTGCAGAGAATTCCGGCGAGTATGATGTTCTCCGATGATTAAGAACTTTTGAACAGAGTGTGAGAGTTGAGAGTGTAGATTGGATAAAAGTGAGCGAGCTAGGAAAGATCGCACAGGGTATGTATAAACTTCTTCAACCGGTTTTGATTTTCGGTTTCGAACGGAAATTATGGTCCATGAATGAAATTGATTGAGTTTTCGGTTATAACTGACGTTAATCGTCAGTTACACTTGCTTGATTCCGGAGTCAAAGGAAACAGTCGTAATTTCGCGTATTTTCCGACGACTGCGGATTTGGGCGTGCTGGTTTTGAGTTTTGAGTTTTATATTAAGTATTAATTGTTTCAGTGTTATTCCAAACTGAGCGTGTGGCGGAGTGGTGTGTTGGTTGTTTGGTGAACTAGCTGACCCGGGTTCGAAACCCGGCAGCTTGTTATTATTTTTTTGCACAAATTTTTAACCTTTAATAATTATAGTTTTTAAATACTAAAATATTTATTAATTATGTATTGTTTAAAATTAGTTTGAGCTTTAAATACGCAACAAAATTTATAACCGATTATTCGGTTTAATAAACGAAGCGGGTTTGGATAACCCGGTTTTTGACGGATGTTACAAAAGTGAACCCTAAAGTCGGCAAAATGCATACAGGTGACTACTATAGTTGTTCACTGTTACACATGTGTTATTGTTTTTTATATTGTATTTAAATTCTTGTGATTGCAGTAAAAGACGATTATCAAAACTTGAAAAGCGTCAGTGGTAAACAAGAAACAAATGAGGGGGAAAAAGTCAGAATAATAGTGATCATAGTGGGAATCATGTGGAATTGAAAGGTAGGAAAAAAAGTAAAGCATCCAAAAAAATAAGAAGGAAATATTGCAAACGCTTCAAGTCCCTTTCCCGAACGACGAAGAAGGTTTGATTGGTTTCTTTATTCTAATATATCATATGAAGAATTTGAATGAATTAAATTATAAATAAATTGTATTGGACCAGTTTATTACAAAAATTAATTAATATGGTTTGGTGTAGATGTTAAAGGTAGTCAGTTAAATCTTGCAATGCGCAAAAGGGTTAAGAAGACGGAAGAGCATGAAGATAAAGAAGCAACAGGTATGTTTTATAGCAAAAAATAGTAGTTGGTATTTCCTATACTATATTAGGATTTCCAGTAGACATGTCTTATCTTTTTGGTGCATGTGTATTACTAAATACAATTGCTATGTTTTAACGTCGTATTAATTGAAATGTTTTATTAGGAGATGATGCATGAAAGGAACGTAAGTCGCTTAAACGTGGAAGAGCACGTTGTAAAATAGCAGTCGATCAAGAAAACGTTGAAGATGAAGGTAAGGTTTGGTTTCTCAATTATACACATTGTACCGAGAAGTTGTGTATTTGATTTTTTTGTGCTTTATCATTCGTAGGGATTGAGACGATTGATACCAAAGGTTTGAAGGGTGACGAGGAGAGTTCCGTAAAGGATGAAGATGAAGAAGATTTAGGTATTTTTTGAGAAAAAATTGTTGTAGATTGTCAGTTAAGATTTTTTGTTGTATTTAATCTCTAGTAATATTGTTAGTTTACTATAATAATTTTTGGTTCATAATGTTTGCAGATGAACTTTTCAACTACCGGAAAATGGGTATCACAAAAAAAGGAAGAAAAAAGGCAGTTTACCGCAGATGAAACGGGCGAAACTTCAAAGTGTTCTAGCATCGATTAGGGTTAGGACTTCCCCAAATAAACCGTATGAAGCTATTAGAGTTATGAAATAATGGTAGAGGCAGATTGTCCAGGATTTAGGTTTTGAAAAGTTGTTGGGGTTGGAGGTTAGTGAGATTTCAGCTCACATAGGTCATTTTGTGGTGGATATGTTAGATACGGCGAATATGAGGATTAATTTAGGAGAGAGGCATATCAGTGATAAGATCAGTTCGGAAAATACTAAGGATGCCTGCAGGAGATATAAAGGCATAAAAAAATATAGATGAAAATGGTCATCCAATGAAGGGGAAATGGTTGGCTAGGTTTGATAAGATACCAGTTAGTTTTAAAAATATTGTTGATAAGATTAGGGCAGATTCATATGAAGATAGATATATGTTCATTTTAGATTTTGTGCTGCTTTTTATATCGACGATGATCGGGTGCACAAAAATGGAAGCGTGATGTACAACATGTTAGATTTGTTTAATCATAAAAAGAGTTTCAAAGAACACGATTGGTGTCAGTTCATGGTTGATGCTGTAAAAAATGCAAAGATGATTGGGTAAGATGTGATTCAAATGTGTATTTCAGGGGGCCGCTTACCTATCTTATGGTATGTTTAACAAACCATTTTACATATTCTACCAGTGTATACACATGTGTTCCATAGTGTGAATGCACATGTGTACTTATTATCATTAACAAAAATTTTGTGGTTTTTATACATATAACTAATTAACTTTTTAATTGTATTAGCTATTGTATTTGGATGCAACCGAATGTCCCGAATTCCAACATGAACGACGTGAAGCGCCACTTAAGTTTTGGATGCACGATTTAATGAAACAAAGGAAGGATCAAGAGATAAAAAATGGAGGATTTGGGCTTGGAGAATTGAGGGATTTATATGATGTTGAAGATGATGAGGAAGTGCCTGGAGAAAGGGTGGGTGACAAACCGATGAATGATGATGGGAGAGAAAAGGGTCCGCAAGATTGGTCGTCGGTAGAGGTATATTAAATGTTAACAGTTGATGTTATTCTAGCATTACAATTTTGTTGCGCAAATGCTCTTAAATATATAATTAATCCATCATTATTTTTTTAGGTTATTTTATTTATTTATTTTTAATTGTTTTTATTTTTTTTGAACCCGTAGGAGAGTAGTGCAATGATTTTGTCGATGTTTGATGAAATTGAGAGCTATAAAATCAAATTGGACGCCGTAATAAAGGAGCATACGTCGCGATACCCAGCACATGCGTCTGTTATACCGATTCTAACGAGGTATAAAGAATTTTTTAACAAGTCAGCTGTTGATACCTCAGAAGGAAAAGATGGTTTTACAAGTCCAGTGATGAAAGAAACTGGTAAATGAAAACTGTATATTTTTTAAATACAATATGGGAAGTTTATTTTGAATGTTATTAAAGTCTTTAATATTAAGAAGTTGCAGGTGTGGCTGACCAGAAAGGAAAAGCAAAGAGTCCAAGTGGCACAAAGATGCATAGGGATACTCCTATACAACCACACTTTGCTTCTCCCACAACTCAGCTTTTTATGAAGTCAGCTGAGGTGATTGAGGATATCATTTTAGGCGCGTATGACACTCAAAGGCTGGATGATATACCTACATTCAGCCTTGGCATGACATAGGACGAGATGGAAAACCAAGAGAATGTGCAAGCCCATGTTGAAAACGAAACATGTGTTACGGAAGATGTTGGATCTGCCCGGAAAAGGCAAAAGAAAGAAGGTAGGATCGAAATATGTGCAATCCCCCTTTTTGACCAGAGCAGTAAGTGTTAACAGCTGGTTAAGCAAGAAGGAAAATATGTTATGGAAATACTTGTCGACTACTGTGGACGACAAGATGTACGTTATTATTACTTCTAATTTTTTTTTTCTATTCTAATTATTATCAAATAATGTTTTTTAATATTGTTCTTATTATAGTTTGAAAGTAAGCTTGTGTATTTAATGTTCATACGCAGGGTGGCGAAAGCTAAGAAAAAAAAGTTAGACGATGTCAAGCACAAAACAAGGATTGCAACAGAAGCGGCAAAGGTGGAAGCTACAAATGCGTAAGTAAACCTAAATTATCCGACTTAAAGTTAATATTGTTTAATAAGACACATACATTTGTGATAAATCAGGATAAGGTTAACAGTACACATGTGTATGAAGGTATGACCATCAACTGTTATGTTTTTAGATACAGTTTTTTTGTCAGTTCACAAGTGTACTGAAGAACAATGTAAACAAAGAAGTCTATAACCTTATGTGTACTGAATAAGGTATAATAAATGTAAAGTAATCAGATTGTGTACTGAATATATAAAAATACTGTGACCCAAGTGAACTGAAAAAAATATGTACACAAAAGATGTATGTAACCATATGGGTGCTGAATGCGATTTAATAATTTGAACCATACGTGTATTGAAAACAGTACACAGGTGTATGATGGTATGACCATCAGCTGTTATGTTTTTAGATTTACATTTTTTTTGGAAAGTTCACAAGTGTACTGAAGAACTCTGTAAACAAAGAAGTCTAGAACCTGATGTCTACTGAATAAGGTACAATAAATGTAAAGTAATCAGATTGTGTACTGAATATATAAACAAAGAAGTCTATAACCTTTTTGAACAGGCGGCTTGTATTTGAAACCGAATCAGGAGTCGGTCTTTACCATTTTCAAATGAGAGACCTTCAACCAAGCCAGTGGGTGAATAGTGCGGTTATAAATTGCTTCGCATAAATGCTAAACCATGAAGAAAGTCAGCGACTCGCCGGGGAAAATGTTTTTGATGGTGCGGATCAAGAAAGAGGATTGAAGCTGCGTTTGTGTTGCCACACAGACTGTTTTGTAAGTGATTCGCGAATGAAATAAAACTTTTAAATATTTTAATTGAAAACATAAATTATATGCTGATTGTTGTTTTGAGATTATTTACTACGTGTTACAGCCAAATGATACGCTGAATAATAAAGCGTATGGAGATGTTGATCGGGTAGAAAAGTTTAGAAGTTTGTTGTTTCTCGTTGTGGATAAGAAGACATCGTTAATGAGTTTGTCAACCTATTGCGTAATAAGATTCCCCATTCTTGGTCATGGACATTTTTTCATTGTTAGCTTTGATCTTGTAAGGCCCGCAGTAACAGTGATCGATAATCTGTCGGCAATTGAAAGCCCGGTTCAACTCATTGATGACGAAAACTTTTTCAAGAAAAGTACTGCGTACAAAGTTGTAAGAATTTTGATTATGTTTTTTGGTTGTTTTTTGTTGTTAACTTTAGTTTTCAATAACATTAATTTGGAATTTTTTGATCAATTATTATGTTTTCAGAAGGACATTTTCACCAAGTATTTGAAACTGGTGAATCATACAAAAGCTATACAGATTGAAAATTCAGTCCCGTCAACTATTGACTTTCCGTGGAAGAGTGTGGGTAACACGGTTGATTGCGGTGTCTTTGTCATGAGGCACATGGAAACATGGTTTGGGGTCACTGAAGGAAAATGGGATTGTGGATTACCTCTAGGTCATGGACAGAAGAAGGCAACCTTGACAAAGCTATGCAAGAAATATGCGGTTAAATTGGTGACTTCGACGGTGAACATCCATCGTGACCGTGTATTGGCTGAAGCAGAGGAGTTCGAAAAAGCTTTTTATTTCCGTTAGTGTAAGGAAGTTGGTACATTTATGATGGAAAATTTACGTATTGTTACGGGTAAAAACAAATTATTTCGTTTGATGTCATGTTTGATATTAATTACTTTGCTACATATGATTTGCAATTTCATTGGCGATTATGCATTGCCGTGGCATGTACTAATGGCAATTTAAGATTTTGCCTGTGGTATTTGTTATTCTGATACATTTGTGATTGTCCTTATTAATACATCTTAAAAAAACCTATGTATAACATACAAACAGGTATGATTGTCACTGTGCGATACAATTCTTTTGTAATAAATACTGGTCAAAACATGTTACAAAAAAACGGTCATTTTGTGACTGCTTTTATTTATCTGCAAAGCATACATACGTGTACTGTGTGTACAGTTCTCGAATACACATGTGAACTGTAAGTATTGTTGTTTGTATGTGATTGTAATACGAAGCATACCACAAATAGAGTATTCTATAGTATAAACACTTGTTAATGACATTAAAATGATGTTTTGTTTCCATAAGACGCTCAACATACAAACGTGTACTATGTGAACATGTTCTCGATTACATTTGTGAACTGTACATATGTGGAGTTTGTATATGATTGTGATACCTAACCAACCACGAAATGAGTATTCTATAGTATAAAAGAACTTCTTATTAATAGACATAGCGATGTGATGTTTCCATAAGACGTGTATACATGTGATTATGTAAATTTAGGTTCATATGTGTATTGTGGTTGAGTGTACAATTTTAACCATTCCAAACATAGTAGTGTACATACAATATGAAGTTAAATATAATCACCAAAAAATGTGGTTATGTATTATTCTAAAGACAAAATAGCCAAAAAAAATGGTATCGGTTGGATGAAACACTATAATTAAAATTTAAATATTACTATCATCATCATCATCGTTGTCTGGCAAAAACGAATCAGTTCCTGTGTCGGTTCCATCATCGTAATCATCTGTGTCATCACCCCCTTGGTCGCTATCTTCTTCAGTAGACGAATCATCCCTCGTTATGTTGCCTTTTTTTAGTGGACAATTTCTTTTGTCATGCAACCTAACCCTTTTGCCACAGTAGTTGCATTTTTTTCTATGTTTTTTGCATTTTTTAAAGCTTTCTCCAGTGGTCCAATTGGACGTTTGTGCTTCCCACATCCTTTGTTGCGTATTTTCCTAGGAGCCGTACATGATACCTCCTCGGGTTGAGTATGATCTAGTATTTCCTGGTAGACAAACACCTTCTTTTTAAGTTCCGGATCTGCGGGCACATCTTGAAAACCTTATCTTTGAGCAATTGTACTTGCTCGTCTAATTCCTGTAATTTGTCTAGCCTACCACGAACTTTATCCCGACACATTTCGATATTGTCAAGGATTCTATGCCATATTCTACCACTACGACTCTGATCTACAGATAACCTGTTTTCAATGTTATGTACACTAGTAGGCAAGGCGTCTCTCCTCCATCTTGGGTTAATGTATGGACTTGGTATCTTATGTACGTTGTGGTGGCCAAAACGCAAAAAATATGACGACACAGATATCCGTTTCTCGTATAACCCATGCATTCGCACGAAACATCAGCATCTTGTTTATTGAAAATAACCTGCAATGTAAAGATGCAACAACGTATAAGTTAAGGAATATCATGCGAGTAAAATCTATAAATGTTAGTAAGATAACGCTAAGAGTAACTGTACGTAAAAATAGCAAACCTTGAACTCGTTTATAACTTCTTTCGTGTGGTCTTGATGAGCAATAACAAAGTTGCTTACACCATCGGATGCGGATCGTTCCGTAATATAACAATTTCCCTTCCCGTTCAAAATTTCCTTGTGAACATCGAAAAAAATCCTCCTTGTGTAAATATCATTTGCATGTCGTTCGATTGGCCAACTAGTTTTAAATTCAGGATTAGTGGTGTCTATTTTATTTGTTAGCTCCCTCTGTTTCGTAACCCATCAACCGATGTGTCGTAACACAACATGAACTGCACCAACGTATTATGAGAACTTGAATTAGATTTGAACAGGTGATTTGTGCTTTCACAGCTGGATGTGGTCTTCATCAACGTACACATAGGTATTTCGCAGAAGTACGCCGGAATCCAACTATGACGAATAGAATACATCTCAGACAACCACGAATGGTCTTCCAAACTGTATTCGGCAATTAGGTTTTGCCATCTTTTCTCAAATGTATCTGGTTTAATACAAACATTCCAAACCAGTTTGTGGAACTTCTGTTTTATTTCTGCATTCCTCTTGTCGTTCCCCTTTATCTACATGAAAATTTCAAAAAGTACTTAGGAGTACACATAAGTACATAACAGTAAACGACAGGTGCACATGTGTAATGAATAATTAATTTTCGGACGGAATTCATACCTTCACCGGCAATTTCTAAATAATGTGCCACATACACAACCTATGGATTGACTTATCAAATACTTTTCCTACCGCTTGTTTCATAACACAATCTTGATCGGTTAGGACTAACATGGGTTGTTTACCGTTGTGTGCGTCAAGGAATTTTTGTAGAAGCTGTGTGTAAGACTCGATAGTCTCATTATGCAACAAACCAGCACCAAAGATAGTGCATTTTTTTTGATGATCGACTCCGGTGAAAGGAACGAAAATCATATCGTACCTGTTTTAAAAAAAAGATTATTGAGTGTATTAGAAGGAAATAATTGATCTGAAATTTCAAATAACACATATATATTTGTGTGATACGTTGCGTCGAATGCAATTACATCACCAAATGAGTCGTAGTTTGATTTGGAAACAACGTCACACCAAAAAATTAACTGGAGTTCGGTATCAACAATATGTGTGTTGAAGGTGTAGTTTTCTTTGTTTCTGCCGTGTTCCTTAAATTTATCAAGAATCATCTGGGCGTCTCTGTCGCCTATAAAATCTCGAATATCACGCCCACAATTCTTGTAGTCGACTACCGTACCATGCACGTTTTGGTGACCTCCTTTTAAAACTACATGTACTTTGTGAACTCTTGTGTCGAGAAGTCGAGCTTCCTCCGCTTCAAAGAGAGATCAAGATTTTCGGGTGTTGTAAACCCATGGTTGTGTTGTTCCACAAAGTCATATATCTCGTACTCAGACGAATTTTTTATACGGACGAACTTAACACATGCCTTGCAATCAGTAACTTTAACATTCAAACGTATCTTTGGGGAACAAGAGTTGATTTGATTAGCCATATTATCTTTCCATTTAGGTTTGTTGGCTCTAGAACATAGCACATATCTTCTATTCGTAACAATAATGTCTCCTATTTTTTCCTTCTACGAAGTACCAAGACGAGTTCCAAACCCGGCAAGTTGTGCATACTCTTCATACATAGCAATAGCTTCTTCAATAGTACTAAATCTAGCTTTAATAAATGGTTTGAAACCGGGAGAGACGGTTGGTGTCCAGTATCTAGTACCATTAGGCGTTTCGTATACATTGCTGGCAACTAATTCTACAAATGGTTAAGATCCAAAAAAGTAAAAACAGTTTATGATAAAAAATAAGATTACAACTTTGAATAATGTTATTTGTAAATTAGGTAAGGTAAGGAAATTTTAAAACAATTTCATCACGGATTTTTCCTCCTCAGTCCTGTATATTATTTATACACATGTGTACTATGATATTGATATAATAGAGTACACAAGTGAACTTAACTTTGACATGTCAACAAATAAATCAGAATACAAATACACATGTGTACTGTTCTGTAAAAAGCTTGACAATTAGTGACTCGCAGACACAAAAACAAATAAGTATCAAAACATATACACAATCTGTAGTGTTCTGTAAAATACTTAACAATTAAAGTAAACAACACAATCATATATACTACATGGAAAGAAACAGCATGTATGCATATGATTAATGTCTGGCATATACAAAACGCGTATATCACCAATAAAGTGCACATGTGTACCTGTTCTGTAAAAAGACTATACTGATATTTAAACATTTGACAATGAAAGAAAAAACACAAAACATATACACAATATGGAAAAGACAGCATGTATGCTCATTATTAATGTCTGGCATATACACAACGCATATATCACCTAAATGTTCACATGCGTACTTTTCTGCAATCGCTCTAACTACATAAGGCAATTAAATATACCAAAACGCAAAAAACAGCAAATAAACTCATGAGTTATAATCTGGACCGATCTTACTACAACAAAACAACAACGTATAACACTCGTATACAACACATACACTAATTATCGCAAAAAATGAACTTTCAGAACAATACATGAATGAGTATAACATCAAACAAAACTGACCGATCGAATAACTCTACAATTAAACAGAATATAACATGTCTAACGGACCAATTTGACGAAAAATCAAAAAATACAATGCACCTGGTCGATCTAATGTAGTAACGAAAACATTACCGACATTATCAATGTTGACTTCATCATGGTTCACCATTGTCTTTTCGTATTTGTTATATGTTTGTCCATATTAAAAAAACAACAAGAACAAAAAGGTGTTCACAATATGCGGCTTAAAAACACAGACCAAACTAATTGTCAAACATCAGTGAATTAACACAAGTTTTCGTAATATGCAGATAGTAAGCATATGAACGAAAGGTGTAAGAATAATGGATTTAACAAACTTTTCGAACAATTGGAACAGATCTGTGAAATCTTGAAACTTTTTTGATTCTGTAACTGACTAACAATACAAGCCTAGATTATAGAATATTTGTTTTGATTTGATTATATATAAATTTGGATTAAGAATCTGTTCGAACAGTTTCTATTCAATCTGGATCTTCTACCAGTTTTTGAAATTTGATTATATATAAATTTGGATTAAGAATCTGTTCGAACAGTTTCGATTCAATCTGATCTTCTACCAGTTTTCAAAAAGCTTCTTACGTAACTGATGAATGGAAATTATAGATTGTAAATATATGTTTTTGATTTAATCAACTCTACATATTAGGAAACAATGTAACTACCTAGTATAAATTTTGTTAAAAGAAATTGAAAATTAAAATAATATTGTTTAATTACCATCCTGTCCTTTACAATTAATAAATAGATCAATGGTCTAGATCAGTTCACACAGTTCACTATTAGAAAATTGTTCACAAATGATCCTAATCCTATATATATATATATATATATATATATATATATATATATATATATATATATATAGGGTAGGGATCAAGAGTGAACAAGTATATTAGAGTGAACTGTGCGAACTGATCTAGGTCATTCTTTTAATCATCTTGGAATATTAAGTGGTGGCATGATCGTAAGTAAGATTATATGTTTATAATTTAAATTTAAAGATAAAGGGTAAATCAGTAATTAAAAAAATACAAATTCCTTTTTTAGTAGGAAACCCAACCTTTCAAACAATACTGATTTTCAATTGATTGCACGATCCCCTCCCAAAAAGGCGCATTATTTAGTTTGGGAAACACAATCCTTTCCCCTAACCCTTCATTCACCACGTATCCATCCCAAAAACAAGAAATCGAATACTAGGGGCGGCCGAAATTTGAAGAAAGTAACAGAACAGATCACCATTAGGGCGGCAGTAGACTTGAAGAACGAAACCTAAAAGAGCATTAAGGACAAAGGTATGGTCTAATCTGTTTGTTAAAATCGTACTTCGATATGAGGATAATGTAGTCGTTGAACTCGTTTATTCTCATTCCATTGTTAGGGTCCTTCAAATACTCAAAAAGGTATATGATTCTGCTCAGTGGATGTTAGTGGTTTGTTGTAAAGAATGTAAAGTAATGTAAGGTAATGCAGAATCCCCAAAAATCATTTTTTTCTGTACAGAACTAATGGTAGTTGTATGTTTTCTAATGCATTCACGAGTAAATCTGCAGTACACATGTGTATGTTGTTATTGTTTTTTGATTTAGGGCCATTTTTGGTGTTCGGTGTACATTGTCCACCCTGAAGTTGTATGATTCTGGTATTTGCAAAATATGATTATTAAGTTGTAAAACAAGGATTTTTATTTTGGGAAATGAATTTTTGCGTGTTATTTGACACATTCTTGTTGAATAATCCATATCAGTTAGATAGTACACATGTGTAGGTTGATAACAAATTGGTTTGTATCATCTTGTTTGAAGATTTAGGATATTTAGATTATACTTGTGAGTGTTTTTAGTGTATCTTGACGAACTTGGTGATGTTTAACTCTGTTAGATGTTTAACAGTGTTTTTAGTGTATCTTGAGGAACTTGATGATGTTATGTATGTTGTATTTTAACAGTGTCTTGGATTTGGAAGAGTAATGATTTGGTGTTATTTTTCACAATAAAGAAGCTTGGCATTCATGATTGGATTAGGCAGTAAACATGTGTATATTGAAAATCTTTTTTTGTTTGCAGGGAATGTTTGAAGGTTTATAATGTTTATATGCTGTATTAATTAGTGTTTTGAGTGTATGTTGTCTAAATTGGGGATGTATAAATCTGTTATTCGGAAAAAAAGGATTAGTATGTTTTTCTTATACATGGCGATTACTGTTGAATCCATTATAGTTATATAACACATCTGTTTTTATGTGTATTTGGTATTTTATTGTGTCAGTTAAATGTGTATGTTAACTTTAAATGTGTTAGATAATTACATGATATATTTTTTATGTCTATATAGTAAATGCTGCCAGCACTCCTCTAGAATATTGTTTAGGGTTTTTTTATTTTTCTTGTTGTAATACAGTAATACTAAAAATATTAGATTAATATGCTGTTTGTTGTATTCGTTATGAGTGTTGTTGGTTATGCAGACGATACAAAAGATTTGATACCAAAATGAAGAAGCAAAAGCTTTTAATCTACTAGTTCTATATGTACTTATATATGTTGATGAGTTTGTAGAGAATTTTAACGAATATTACCCGTTGAATCGTGAAGGTAATAAAAGCGAAAGAATAGCTCGTATGAGGGCGAGTAGGTTCAGTAACACAATTGATGACCCCATTCAATTTTCTGATGATGAAGTGATTTCTGATAAAGACGCGAAAGGTAAATAGAATTTTGATATGTTGTTTCTCAATATTATGTATTAAAAAAGAAACATGAATGTAACTATAATGAACATTTAATTGACAACGCAGTATAATTTAGTTATGATTGGTTTTTTTATTATAATTTTTTAAAAGAATTTTTTTTTGATTTTATGTTATTATGCTAGGAAGCATAAGTCCTAAACCGGACAGGGTGAACCCTAAAGTCGGCAAAATGCATACAGGTGATGTTTGTAGTTGTTCACTGTTACACAAGTGTTATTGTTTTTTTATATTGTATTTAAATTCTTGTGATTGCAGTAAAAGACGATTATCAAAACTTGAAAAGCGTCAATGGTAAACAAGAAACAATTGAGGGTGAAAAAGTCAGAATAATAGTGATCATAGTGGGAATCATGTGGAATTGAAAGGTAGGAAAAAAAGTAAAGCATCCAAAAAAAATAAAAAGGAAATATTGCAAACGCTTCAAGTCCCTTTCCCGAACGATGAAGAAGGTTTGATTGGTTTCTTTATTCTAATATATCATATGAAGAATTTGAATGAATTAAATTATAAATAAATTGTACTGGACCAGTTTATTACAAAAATTAATTAATATGGTTTGGTGTAGATGTTAAAGGTAGTCAGTTAAATGTTGCAAAGCGCAAAAGGGTTAAGAAGACGGAAGAGCATGAAGATAAAGAAGCAACAGATATGTTTTATAGCAAAAAATAGTAGTTGGTATTTCCTATACTATATTAGGATTTCCAGTAGACATGTCTATATATATATATATGTATAACAATTATGATATGAAAAATTATGATATATTTATTATAACTAAATAAATATATGTAAAATAGCTATAGATTTATATAAATTGTTAAAACAATAAACAAATGAGTTGAACTTGATTGATAAGCTTGAGCTTAGACGATCACAATTCACAAGTTCGTATCTACTCATTTACACCCTTACTAGTTGCCCCTAAGCTACTCATTCACAAGTCGTCCCCCATACTCTTTATTCTAACTGACGATCCAAAACCACATGATCTCTTACCATAGTTGAGTCAGACAATTGAATAGGTTGGATTGGATTGTTAAAAGAGAATATAAACCACAGTTAGCTAGAAAACCAAAATTATAATTAGTGATACGCAATGATACCTAATATACAATTTGAAAATCAGACAATTCAAGTTTACCAAATGCACACAAACCAACAATTAGGTTTCTGTTTCTGTATATATATATGTACTAGTTTAAACAATGTGGGATAGATAATGATACCTGATACACAAAATCACAAATCAGACAATTCAATTATACATTTATACCAAATACACACAAACCCACAAGTAGGTTTCAGTTTATGCATGTATGCACTAGTTTAAACAATTTCGGGATAGATAATGATACTTGATACACAAAATCACAATTGTACCTGCCCTATAGGATAACTTTTGATATGATTTTAGAGATTAGATCATTTGATAAATATGATCGCAAACGCGTGAATGTGATAATCATATATTAAATATGGTTGTCCATGGATATTCATAGCTACAAATCTGCGGTCCATCTTCGGGTGGGAAGGACTTTTATCGAAAGAGAATTTGTCTTTATGTTTCTTCTAGTTGTTTTTTTAGCATGGCACATACTTACAAGAATTTGATCTTACATATTTACCGGAAATACTCAATTAGGAGAAGTTTAAGTAGGGGCAAATCTACACCAATTACCGGGTAACCCACTCACTTTAAAATTTTTAGTAAGAACCTATATAGAATTTTTAGTGAAAACTTATTTAGGAACCTTCTAAATTTTTTTTAATCTGCCTCTGAATTTAAGTATCATGTTTCCCTTTCTTGTGTTCGTACTCTTGAACAAATTTAGTGATTTCCCCAAATAAATGTGATAACTGGTGCAAACTTTTACTCCCATTAGGTATTTGTGAACGAAGTGTTTTACCAACCAAATAAACACTCTAAAAGGATTAACCACGTGTCAAGGGTAGAAATGCAAAAATGTTTGGCTGGCTACAAGTCAAAATATTCATTTTCATAATTAGACCGCTGATCCGATAAGCTATTTACCACCCATTAAGAAACAATAAACTAGCAATATAATTATTTATATATATGTTGTATTTATATGTTTTGTGTTTTGTGAGTTTTTATTTAAAAATTAATAAGCTATAAATTAGCAACATGATTGTAGATTTATGTGTTGTACTTATAGGCTTTGTGTTTTGTGAGTTTTTCAAAAAGTATAATAATAATAACATTATACTTTTAATCTAAATCTATTTGAGTTTTTAATTTTAACCCAAAAGTTTTTATCTTTTCTAATTTAACCTCACAACTTTTTTTACTTTCAACTTTGTTCCCTTATACTTTTCATATTTCGTAAATTTTTCGTTTTACTTTCGTTTTGAATTTTGCGAGTTAACACGGCGTAAAGTGCGTGTGTGGTTCAACATTTTACGTTTTGTTTTACGTTCTGTGCTAGATTTTACGAGTTAATATGTGGTTCAACGTTTCTACGTCGTCTATTTTTCACGTTTGACAGGTTCATTACAACGTGCAGGTCCTAAATCGACTTAATTATTATTTTCTATATTTTACGTTCTAGTCTAATTTTTTTCGCATTAACAAGTCCTAAATTCAATATTGTTTGTCGCTGGCGGTGGTATGGTTTTGGTACTATTCAACACGGTTTTACGCCCCCGCTGTATTGCGACAGATGGTATATCTAGTTTATTTTAAAAATCAGAGCACATCATAAATAATTTATTTTATATCGTTCATGCTATATATTAAAAGTATCTCATTTATTTTATGTTGTCGTTAATAGGTATTTAAAGAGTAGTTACATAATTTTAGAAACCAGATGACATTATAAAAAACTTATTTTATATTGTTCATGCTATATAATAAAAGGTTATCTCATTTATTCTATGTTGTCGTTGATAGGTACTTTAAGAGTTGTTAAATAATTTTCACAAAGGTATTATGATAAAAGTTTACGACATTTATTTCAAAAACCGGATGAAATCATAAATAATTTCTTTTATATCTTTCATGCTATATGATAAAAGTTTACCTCATTTATCTATATTTATACTATATTAATAAGCATATCCAAAGGGTAATTTAAGGTAATTTGTCACTTCCCTTAAAACTCCTTAAATGCATGATGTACAAGTCTTCTAAACACATGAAACACATATGTGAAGTTACTTTCCAATAATACCCTTATATCACTCAATAAAAAACACATGGACACAAATAGATCCAGGGTTTCTCACTCTTATCCGCCTCTTCTCTCCATCTGCTCTCTCTCTCTCTAGCGATCAAAAATGGATCTAGGGTTTCTCTCTATACGACACCAGATCTGTGGTTGTGAGTGGAAGAGGATGGCACAAGGCTTGGTTTGGGGCTAGATTGGTACCGTATTTACCCTATGTATCGTTTTTATTTGTTAAATTTTATATCTTGTAAGTTTTTTTAAACATCTTTGTCAGATCTGTTATAATACTTTCAGATCGTATTGGTTTTGTGTTTTTTAATGTTTTGTCAATGGATCTATGGAGAGAGTATGTATTTTTGTATTGATTAGGGTTTTTGTTTTTTGGAAATGTGAACACAGTTGAAGAAAACCGATGAACAGGTGAAAGAGAGAGCACGACGCCAGATCTATGGTTGTGGATGGAAGACGATGACACAAGGCTTGGTTGGGGGCAAATTGGTACCGTTTGTTACCCTATCTAACGTTTTTGTTTGTTAAATTTTATATCTTGTAAGTTTTTTAAACATCTTTGTTAGATCTGTTATAATACATTTAGATCTATGTTGGTTTTGTGTGTTTTTTTAATGTTTTGTGAGTGGATCTACGGAGAGAGTATATATTTTTGTATTGATTAGGGTTTTTGTTTTCTGGAAATGTGAATACAGTTGAAAATATAGACCACATGTGAAAGAGAGGACACGACGCCAGATCTGTGGTTGTGGGTGGAAGATGATGACACAACGCTTGGTTGGGGGCCAGATTGGTACAGTTTTTACCCTATCTATCGTTTTTGTTTGTTAAATTTTATATCTTGTAAGTTTTTTTAAACATCTTTGTCAGATCTGTTATAATACTTTCAGATCTGTGTTGGTTTTGTGTTTTTTTAATGTTTTGTGAATGAATCTACGTAGAGAGTATATATTTTTGTATTGATTAGGGTTTTTGTTTTCTAGAAATGTGAATACAGTTGAAAGTATAGACCGATGAACAGGTGAAAGAGAGAACACTACGGCTTGGCTCAAGAACCTTCAAATTCAGCCTTGCCATCGTCCTTTTTTAGGTTTCTATTTATACAAAATTCACCATATCTAATAAGTTATTTACACCAGGTTCTTATTTTCTATTTTTTAAAAAGTCTAGGCCCTAACGATGTTCAAGTCCAGGTCAAGGCTCTGGTTTGCGATAGCTATGTTTATCACAATAAGGTAAAATTCTACATGCATATATTCTTTTTTTTCGTATTAGTAAAATAAATTGAAAATAAAATCGGGTTTAAAGGTGAGCGTATTATCTGTTATTTGTTTAATGAAGTGACTGAAAATAAATTTAAGCAATGGCGACTAAGCAATTGGTAATAGCAGTGAAAAGGAATTTGGTATGCTAAATATAAAATTTTAAATTTCATCATGTCATTTAATAGAACAATGCACTGGTTATAGATAATTTAATTAAAACAGTTTAGCTAGAGATGAGGCTTGTATGAATGTGTTTACTTTGAAAAGCATGTGGAAGAGTTCAAATGAGGACCGTTAGGAATATAATATATTGAATGGTTATTGTCAATTTGTCATCTATTGCTAAATAATAGAGGTTGTATTTTTAATCTGAGACTGGTCAAATGGGTTAAAGTCTGCTAAAATATAAAATATGCAACTTAGTGTTACTTTTGTTTTCTCTTCAGGACTAAAAAGCTCACAAGGGGATCTCAAAGGTGTTGGATTATCCTTGGTGAGTCCTTTTAATTGTTTTATTATCATCGTTACCCGATTTTAATCATCCAATAAAAGACAATGACTTTCAAAACTTTATTTATTGTATAACATCACATCAAACCCGTGTTGGGAGAATGAATGGCTCGGGCACAAGTTTGTGACAAAATGCATCCAGCAAGATCAATCCTTATCGGATGGTGATCGTCGCTCGGCTCTTTATACTCGCAATCGTTTTTTTGATATGGATTGTTGAATCTTGTGCATGATGCAATCAGGTGATTAATACCAGGTCTAAAAGTATAAATTTGTAGAATACTTTGGAGCAATGTAAGTTGACTTAAAAAAACAGTAATAGTGGGTTGACTTTTAAATTCAAACACACCAACTAAGTAGTTAGTGTCAAATAACGTTGGAAGACTTTTTTTATATATAATAATAATATTGCTTTTTGAAAATCATTTAGATGTTTTTATGCTAAAAGATACACTTTGGTCAGTTTTTGACTTGCGATAAAACAAAACCTAAATCTTGACCCATTCATAAATCTTGACATCTCTTTGTTTACACGTAGATGAAACGCCGCAGCCATCGTAGCCGCAACATTTTTTACGGTAAGCGATATGTGCAGTTCCACTAAAAGGATTTCGTAAACTATATCTCAAGAAATAACAATAATATTAATCATTATTGTTTGACAGATTAGATCAGCAACCGAGTTTAGCACGTCTGATTATGATGAAGAGAAATTGAAAGAAGCTTTAAATTGCGTGATATGTTTTCTTTGCTTTTTAGGGTGAAGATAGGTGGTCCTCTCCTAGGTATACAAAACACAGATTATTGGCAGTAGCCCGCCTTATTTAACATATAAAAAACTTTATATGTTAATATGGGGAGCTGCTACACACAACCTGTGTTTTGTAAACCCTATGGAGAGAAGCACGCATCTTCCCCTCACAAGGAAAGAAAATTTATAAAAAAAGCGTTATGAACGAGGATGGCCTGAATTTACGTAAGTGGCAGGTTTATTATATTTAATGATTTCAAATTGTATTTTCCAACCTTTCTATTTAAATTCATGTCATGATGTAGATACAATATGGGTATAAAGCAAAAACCTTTCCCAGTCGCGCTCTATGCTTGTGAGATATTAATAAGGGTATCCCGGTCAATTGTTACTCCCGTCAAGGTACTTAAGGTATAATCTTACATTCACAGGTTGATCTAATTTTTTCACTTTAATAGTTTAATAATATTGTTTTGGTGATCATAATTAATCACTAGAACTAAAGCAAATTTTATATTATAATAATGTAAGATTTATATAGCAAGTGGTGTATTTTGTCAATTCTAGAACTGAAGCAAATGAGCTGGCTATGCTAATGACACTACTGTACAATGTAATATTACGATGGTTGCTTTGAGAAACGCTTATCATGGTGGAAGTGTTGGTACTATTGGAGCCGCAGCGAACGCGTCCAAGGTCTGCTATAGCTAAACTCTGTTGAAGGCAAAGCTCTACTAAAGACTAAAGCTAAAAGGTCTACCAAGGCAAAGCTCTGCTAAAGACTAAAGCTAAAAGGTCTACCAAAACAAAGCTCCTCTAAAGATCAAAGCTAAAGGTCTATCAAGGTAAAGCTCTGCTGAAGACCAACAAGGGATGTGTCATTTGTGTTTTCTAACAGTCCTTGTAATGTTTAGTGTATAGCAGTGGTTAGCTTAGCAGATGTTATTAGTTTGTTATTTTTGTTAAGTGTCACTTTCATGATGACATCATAATAAGATACTCAGTGGTTAGGATTGTAGTTATTGTTACAATCAAAGAAAAAATAAAAAAACATTATCATGAGAGATCCTCAGAAACACATCGTTGTAATTATTGTTACAAATTTATAATGTTTATTGTTTATCGATTAATTTTTATTGTTGTAATTTTGTTGGCAAATTTATAGTGTTCAGCATATTGCATTTTGTATTTGTATCGATTAATAAATTATGGTTAAAGCATTATGTGTTTATGATTAGTTTTATGAAAAGATTGATAAACTAATAGCTAAAAAATAATAAAAGTATGTTGGAATTGAACCTTACAAAAGAACAGATGATAGAAAGCCAAAATATACTACAACCTCTATCCAAACAATAATGTAACATCTGTCCAAGTCAAGCTCTGCTGAAGACTAAGTGTCCAAAGTCTGCATAGCTAAACTCTGTTGAAGACAAAGCTCTGCTAAAGACTAAAGCTAAAAGGTCTGCCAAGACAAAACTCTGCTAAAGACTAAAGCTGAAAGGTCTGCCAAGACAAAGCTCTGCAGACGATTAAAGCTAAAGGTCTGTCAAGGCAAAGCTCTGCCGAAGACCATCAGAGGATGTATCATCGTTGTTTTCTATCAGTCCTTGTAATGTTTAGTGTATAGTAGTGGTTAGCTTAGCAGATGTTGTTAGTTTGTTATTTTTGTTAAATGCCACTTTCATGCTGACTTCATTTGAACCATTCTCAATATAGTCAACTTTTCTTACACCTGTTATGTATAGAGACCTTTTCAATACCAAACCTTTAGTTACAATCTAACTTAAATTGACATATTCTCATTTACTCTTTTAAGTACCAGGTACTTTAACAGCTGTGAAATACTAACCTTTTCAAACACCAACTCTCTAAATCAGAGAATCTTTTGATTTTTTACTACTTAACCTATTTGTTTTGCTTTTACAGTTGCTTTTACACTTGCTATTACAGTTATATAGCAAACAGTGACTGGTGGGTGGTAAAGCATGCTTGGAGCTCTATAAATCTGTAAGACTCTACAACCACTCCACATCACAGACCAGAGTTCATTGTTTCTCGGCTCTACAACTGAGAATAGCTTCATGGAATGAGCAACTAAAGTAAAAGAATATTTAAACCTACAACTATAAGTTAATCTCAGTCTAACAAAATCCGTATCAAAATCTTCCATCAATTAATAAACCTTCAAAGGTTCAACCTAACAAGTTCTTTTTTACTTGTTTCAGAATGTCAATACCTTGCATTGTTTTTCGGCTCTTTACATCTAGGTCTTGCATTGTTTCTCGGCTTTTCTACTTATAGGTCTTGCATTGTTGTAAGCTTTCTCACTTTTATTGGTTTGTGTTGTAACTTTTAATTGCTATAAACATAGGTATAACAATGTCTATTTATTGGTTTGTTTTGTAATTAATATCTTTATACGGTTGTAATTAGAAATAATACTTATATAAATTAAAATATGTAAGGTTAATTTATAAATCTTTAAATTTTTCTTTGTATACAACATTTGATGTATTTATGTCATTTCATATTTACAAGGATTATTGTGTAAATAAGTTAAGTACCACCATTTCTCTAACACCCCTATCTCTCCCTGTTCTTTATCTCCAACCTGTTACACCACCACCTGCTGCCACCACAACAAACCACCTCACGCAGATGTGCAACAGAAATCATATGTATCCAATTTAAAACAACAAAACCAACACCAAAATCCTCACCCACTTTCACATCATC
This sequence comes from Scalesia atractyloides, assembly GCA_947069175.1. Classification (NCBI taxonomy): domain Eukaryota; kingdom Viridiplantae; phylum Streptophyta; class Magnoliopsida; order Asterales; family Asteraceae; genus Scalesia; species Scalesia atractyloides. The sequence continues at coordinate 34,565,144 of CAMTDV010000020.1, read as the reverse complement.
TTCCACCGATGAAACCAGAATCAAATTCACCTAACCTAAAACTAGGCTATATCAAAAACTAACCTTGCAATTGCAACCCAAACTATAACGGTAAGCTTTCCTTATCGCATATCTGCCCAGATTTAAAAAAACCCAGCCGGAGATCTGCTCATTTCTAAAATCCCTAGCATAGAGAATAGAATCAAAATATAACGAATTCACAATCACGTCAACAATTTTTTATATATAACCAAAATATTTTTAATTGCTTTAAAATTGATTTTTGATACGCTTTTGTTTTTAGCATCGTTATAATTTCCATTCGTCTTCCAACCAAAATAGTATTTTTCGGTTCACAATTCACTCTAAACACATCAATTGAGAGCTATGGGTGGTGATTATCCAATTCCAGTTGAACCACAAGGACCTTCAAACCATGGACGATCATCCCGTCTAAATATAAACTTTCCAGTTTCAAACCGTCCTTCAAACCCTACAGTGGCAAACCCTTTTCATCCGGTCGCCTATCATCCTCCAACTTCAAAACCCTCCTCCGGTGACAAACCCTCAACATGATGATCCATTTTTTTTACGGATGAAGAGTTGAATTGGGCCTATGACTATACCTTTGCTCAACTACAATTTGGTGAACTACGAATCGGGGAGGGGCATGACCGTCCGGTGGCAAACACTCCTGTACCGCCAAAACATCCTCCACCTTCAAATCGCCCTCATGTGGAAAACCCCAGTCAAACACAAGAACAACCGAGTTGGGCTGAAAGGTACGTACCTGACCCTGGGGCGGAATACGAACCACCTTGGATGAAGAAATGGTTTGGGAACCTTAGAACAACTTTGATGATAGCTGCCTCCACTGCAATGATGATGATAATGATATATTATGTAGTTTATCTAATGTTTTATTATGAGTTAGTTAATTTTATTTCCATGTATTTTTTTTCTCAAAAGTTTGAACATCAATTATGTAGTTTTTTTAGTTTTAATCATGTATTAGTTTAAATTAAAATTTGTTGTTTAATTTTAATCATGTTTTTGTTTAAATTTAAATTGGGTGTTTAGTTCTTTAACTCAATTATTAAATTAAAACAATAGAAAACATAATTAAGCACCACCTCCCACTTATCTACTTGACTTAAAATTCAAATTGATATAAATTTAAATATGTGGAGTTTTTATTTTTTTTAGTTAACTAACATTGAACACTTAATAGGATATATCTGATCATTTTTCCGTTAAATGTTCATCACTGACAAATGATAGAGCATGGTATAATCTAATATTTATTATGGTGGAGTTTATTTGGCATGACGTCGGTGAAAAGAGATTAGTGGTAATTTTTCTTGATCAACACATAAGGACATTATTTTAATTTGCTTTGTGTTATACGAGTAAGAGTTTTTCCACCACTAAATTTGTTTTATTTTTTAGAGATTAAAAGTTGTTGCGATCGTCCCACAACATTTGATACACATATATAATGATGCGACATTGATGGGTGGTTTTTTCCTTGAATCATTTCCAAATTGAGAATCTCAACCATCATGAGTACCCAAAGTACCAGAATTACGTGTTAGTTTGTTCCGAGAAAAAAATCGTGATCAACAATATACAAAGCTTCTTCACTTATGCTTACAATTCCAAGAGTTGCTTCTTTATATCCATTGGTCTCTTCCATTATAAAATTGAAGTATGATAGGAGATATCAAAAATTTATTGTTGATACATATAAAATTTGTCTATATTTTTATTTTAAATATATAAAAGTATATATATGTATATATAATCAGTGTATACGATTTGATTGTAGATGTGGTTGGGAGAATAATAGAAGGTAAACGCGATCGATATTGTTTTGAGCTTTCTCTTCAAGATAAGATGTAAGTTATTATTTATTAAGAAATTACAAACAAAATATTTACATTACATGTAAGGAAAAAATATTATTATTAAAAGAACTTTAATCCAAGATTGTTATATACAGTGGTCACACAACACAAATGTTTTTATCCGCCTTGAGGCCTTCGATGTTATACGTACGATTCAAGCCGTGCAACAAAAGTCTATCATATATGTATCGCGGGTGAAGTTGGTTCATCTACCAGATAGTATGTTATGCTTTACACATGAACTTTCTAAAAATTAGTTACATTTAATGGCTCATGTAATTTAATAAAAGTTATACTTTATTTGTTATTTCAGTTAATATTTTGAAGTCTACGGAGTTGAGTAAGATTACGTACGAACCAGATATGGTTGAGGCACGATATATTTAAATTATGGATCGTTATCCAAGTCTATGTTTATGTTAGAAACATTTGGTGTTGTTGTATGTTTCGTTGTTGAATATTAAAGTCCATGTTGGTGTTTTGTGTTTTGCTTTTGGTTAATTGCCTTTATGTTTCCTTCCCATTTGTAGAAGTGTACTTTAGTTTGTCTAATTTATATTATGATGTAACAAGTATGTTACATTACTTGATTTACAAGTAATGGTTACACCTATTTTTCACCAAACTATAATCTTGATTTGTTGGACAACTAAAAAGTTATTATTTGTCTTAAACGATGGTATCACCATGGCTGACCTTCGTACTGAAACAATACTTAAGATATTAACGAGGGTGCAAGCGAAGGTTGTAGGAGGTTCTAAAAGTGTTTGTAAGGAATGGTATGCGTTAGTGTCAACTCAAGATTTCATAAGGGTACATTATTCTCGCTCATTAGTTTCATCTAACCAGAGAGTGCTCTTAATTGACGACCTAACATGCTCCATTCATCTGATCATCTTTCAATCCTATGATTATGGGCCAAGGTCCATAGTTACATTACCATTAGATCACCAAAATAATGATGTATCATACTTTCACATTTGATGGATTGTTGTGTGTTTGCTTGAATCATAAAAACGAGTTGCTTCTTTAGAATCCAACAACTACTTCTTTCAAGCGTTTGTCAACACCTGATTCTCATGGATTCTATATAAATAATCTTGATGCTGTTAGTTTGTATGTTGACGATGCGATGATTACAAAGTCTTGCATATAAAGCGTAGGTGTGGTGTATATGAAAGCTATGTTTATTCTAGGGAAGTAGACATTTGGAGAAATATTCCTTTCTTAACAAGACAAGAGTACCTTAGCCCCCATTTCTATTGGTCAGCTGGCACATTTTGTGGTGGTATATTTCACTCTTTGCGAATGTTGGGTTGGAGGTACAAATGTGGTGATTTTTTTTGATATTAATACGGAGCAGTTCAAGGAGATAAGCTTTCCATTGGTTCCTTCTATGGGATTTGTTCAAGGATTTTTAGTGAATGTAAAAAATGAGCTTCATATGTTTTCTGCTACTGGCTGGTTTGAGATAACAATTGACCTATGGACGCTAAAAGAGGATTGCTGGATTAAGGTCTTATCGTGTCCTCCGATCCCCCCAATATCATTGTCATTGTGGGGCGATATAACACATTATGCGACGAATGGTAATTGGTTTGTGATGACTAAATTAGGGAAGCTTTTTACTATTGAAATGGATATGAAGCCCTTTGAAATTCTTTATCCAGTTACTTGGTTTCGTGGTTTTAAGGTACGGTGTTTGTGGAGACCGCCGTTTCACCAAGTATTTAGTTTGGCTTTCACTTAGTGTTATCATTATGTATTTCAATGTTTTAAGAATTTAGGTTTTTTTTTCTGGTAATGATGTTATTCTATTTAAGTGTCGTGTAGTAATCTTGTAATAATTTCAGAATTTCATCATCTATTATAACTATCTTTTATTTAATTTGCAAGGTATTTGACACTTTATCAATTTACAATGAATAATGGACAACCAAACCATCTTAATCATGCTTCTAGCTCTAGTGCATCTACTAGAGCCGAAAAACGAAAAGAGTATAACAAAAGATATTATGTGCACGAAGAAAATAACAAAGTCTCAAATTTGGGAGTGGTTAGGTCTCCCGAAGTTCTTCATCAATATCTTTAATGAGTAATAGATCAACAGAAAGGACACCGTTAAGAAGCTTACAAACTAATATTACTCAATTAACCTAAATGACAAATGAGAACGCATCAAGTATTTCTACTTTGAAATGTAAGGAGTACAATTGAATGCGTATTTCAAATTGCAGTCGATTTACATCAACCCCGACTGATGATGCTACGCCGACAAGCACATTCCCCTCTATAATTGATGAATTCGTGCCTAGAACATCACGAGGTTTCTATTTATTTAATAATGATTTCTTTATCGAACTTGACATCTTTAACAACCTTCATTACTTAAGACAATGATTTTCTTAAGTGTTCGAATTCAACCGCGTACACGTTTACCTCAATTTTGTGAAGTAGTAGATCAACCTTCCTTCCAAGATCAGAACGTAGGAGATGATCCATATAACTTTGTTTACGATCGTGTACCTAGAGAGCATCATGTTTTAAAGAACAGGGTGCATATCCTGATTGTGGAGCAAAAAGTTTTCAATTTGAATTTAATACCTTTTGTTGTATGAGTAGGAGAACTGTGTTAGCAAATTCAGAAATACCAGAGGAATTACGCCGACTTTTCATATCGCAAGATGAAATTGGAAATATTTTTAGGCAAAACATCTGTGCTTATAACACCAAATTTTCTTTTGCCTCAATGGGAGTGACGTTGGATGATACATTGAACAATATGAGAGACGATGTATATACTTTTCGTGAACACAGAGGAATATATCACAAAATCGACCAATTAGTTCCGAGGGATGGAATCCCTAGGTACATGCAGTTGTATTTTTATGATCCTGATGCTGAGTTAGATCTCGGACTCCAATGGCCAAATCTTGATCGACGTATTACTCAGATTTTGACACACATTCTTTCTACAAACCCATATGTCGATACATTTCAAAGACTTGCGGAACTAGGACCTCTGGACAACTATAGAGTCACTTTGAATACTTTGGTTGGACTTGACCAAAGGGTGTACAACCGACCAACGACATCGGAGGTATATAAAATATTATATTAATTACAATTATTTAATAGTATTGCTTATTTTACTTACTTATAGTTGACGATTATATAGGTTGTTGGTATTTGGGTTGAAGGTAATGACAATATCACTTCGTATAAACGAAGTATTGTTATTTACGGTAGGTTGAATATAGCCAAACTATTCAGGCGTACTTCAGTTGTTACGATCCATTGTCGTATCCTCTATTTTTTTCCTAATGGTGAGTCGGGTTGGCATGCTAACATACCACGTCATGGAGTATCGATCGATGAGGTTCGCAACAATGACAACATCGAAGGAGAAATGGAAGGTACCAACAATGTATTATTCTTTTAAGTGACCATCATAAAAATACCCTAATTCGTTTTATTTTATTAATTGTTTGTTTTTAAAATACCTTCATCGTTCAGAGGCTAACACACGAAGTGGTAAAACAACCGTGGCTGTGCGAGAGTACTACTGTTACAATATCCAGATTCGATCTATCGAAAACGTGCTTCTGTTTGGTGGTAGACTGCTACACCAGTTTGTGGTAGATGTTTACATAAAGATTGAGACGCTGTGTTTAGAATTTGTGAGAGAAACTAGGCTGAGAGAAACTACGCTAAGATACGGGCCGACTTGTACCAAGGTATTGTGGATTGCATCAATGGTGGTGAGGTTCATGCAAACAAAGTCGGAAAAAGAATTGTGTTGCCTGCATCTTTCATCGGAGTGTCTCGCGACATGTGACGTCAGTTTCTAGATGCGATGACTTTTGTTCAAGATGATGGCAAGCCTTGATACATTCCTTATAATGACGTGTAATCCTAAGTGGCCTGAGGTATGTGATAATTTATATGTTGGTCAAACTACACAAGATCGTCCAAACCTTGTTTCTAGAGTGTTTAGGGCTAAATTAAAGATCTTAAGGAAAAACTCTTCAAGAAACATATCCTCGGGGAAGTTAAGGCATACCTTTATGTCATCGAATTTCAAAAGCGTGGTTTGGCGCACGCACATTTTCTCCTTATCATGTACCCGCAACACAAAATCGATAACGCGAACCATTATGATAAGGTTGTGTGTGCTGAGATTACTAACAAACTAAGACATCCCAAATTGCATGAGATTGTTGTGAAGCACATGATTCATGGCCCTTACGGCGGTTTACGATTAAGCAGTCCTTGTATGCAGGGTGATCCTCAAATTTGTCGTTTTCTCTATCCTAGACAATTTAATGAAGAGACAACACAAAGAGAAGATGCATATCCGTTGTATCGGATGAGAGACATCGGAATCGAAGTGGACGTACGAGGAAAAACACTTGATAATAGATGGATGGTCCCATATAACCCAAGGCTTTTGATGATGTTTAACTGCCACATTAATGTTGAAGTTTGCTCAAGTATAAATTCTGTGAAATATCTTTTCAAATATGTTTATAAAGGACATGACAAACAGGTTATTCAAATTGATCAAAGTGAGGAATGGTTGTTATTAATGAGATAAAGATATTTCAGGATGCGCGCTACATATCGCCCCCAGAGGCTATGTGGTGCATTTTTCCTTCTATCTTTCTCAAATCTTTCCTTCTGTTCTAGCCTTACAACTTCATCTACCAAATAATTAGATGGTTAGATTTAGAGATGATGAGATAATGTCTAATATTGTTGATAGGGAAAGAGAACCATGCTAACAACATTTTTTGAGAAAAATAGAATCGATGAAACAGCAAGGGTATATATGTATAAAAATTTTCCAAAACACTTCACGTGGAATGGAAGTACACGCCGTGAGAATCATCGTTTCGGTAAAAAAACAAAGAGGTCGTATTGTTTCCGTTAATCCAGCCGAAGGAGAAATGTACTACTTATGCCTACTTTTATCAAATGTCAAAGGGCCTACTTCTTTTGAACATGTTTTCACAGTTAATGATCAAAGGTGTGAGACATTTCGAAAAGCGGCTCTTGAGTTAGGCTTAATAGAAGATGATGAATATCTATCACAATGTCTCGAACAAGCCTCTATATTCTAGTTTCCCAATGCTCTTAGAAGGTTATTTGCGACCATAATGATTTTTTGATAACATGGAGATATTCGAAAGTTATGGAATGACCACTTTGATTCACTTTCTGAAGATCATCGGTTACACCGTCAAAGTATCGAACGAGTTCAAATGTGGTTCTTACCGAAATTAGTGTCTTTCTATAATGCATTGGTAAAAATTTCAATGAATTCAACCTTCCTAAGATAACAAATGATGTTAACTTACAGGATGTAGGTTATCTTGAGTTACAAGAGGAGTATGGGATTGTTTTGGAACCTGAACACTTGAGTGCCAAAGATTCATCTAATCTGGGCCAAAAAACATGTTTGATGAGATCATGATGCATGTTGATAATGATCTTCCACGCGTCTTCTTTATTGATGGTCCGGGTGGAACTGGAAAGACATGTTTGTACAATGCCTTGCTTGTTGAAATTCGGTCACGCGGTCTTATTGCTCTCGCAACAGCTTCATCAGGTGTTGTGGCTAATAATAAGCCAGGAGGTAGAACGGCTCACTCGAGATTCAAGATTCCTATTAATCTTGAAAATATTCAATGTGCAATATCAAAAAACAGAGTGGGGCGGCTAAACAAACTCGGTCTGCCAAAATAATCATATGGGATGAAGCGTCGATGGTTAAACGACAAGCGATAGAGGCAGTTGATCGTACATTGCAGGACATTATAGGTGTTAGTCTCCCATTTGGTGGGAAGATAATGGTGATGGGAAGTGACTTCAGACAGGTGTTTCCTGTCACACCCCGACCCGCAGCGGAATAAGAGTCGGGGCATAATTGGGTTATCACCAAAGCTCATGATATTTACTAATATGTTTCATATTCATTTAAGTCAAAATTACATTCTCAATAATACAAACATGTTCATACAAATACAAAGAAAAATAATCAACTAAACAATCCAAACTCTAAACCAGTTTATTCTTCTAAGCCAATCCTATGTGTTTCTTGCTGCAGCTGGGTCACCTGTATCATGTGTAAAAATGGGGGTTTTTGGGTCAACATAAGTTGGCGAGTGAACCTTGTTAGATAAACATTTATTATTGATTTCTTGTTATCTTTATCAAGGAAAAATTGTGCAATAGTCATATATGAGCAAATGTAAATAATCATACAATAACAATAACAACCACAAACAATAACATACAATAACATACGATAACATACAATAACATATGAACTTGCATGAATATATAACATGAATGAAACTGTATATGTTGGCAACATCACGTTCACGCTCATAATGTAATGGGGAACTGACGGCCTATGATGAATGTCTGTGCGATCAAGGCTCAATCAAACGGAGCCGATCGTATGTTGGCAACGCCCGGTTCACGCTCATAATGTAATGGGGAGCGGCGGCCTATGATATTGCATGTACTGAAATAATAAATTAAATCTAAACAATAACCACACAAACAGTTTATACAAACTGAACACATTTGTTCATGGATATGATGTATGCACAATGATTTAAATATAATAAATGGTAAGACACATGATACACCCCAAAAACGTGATTAAAACGGGGAATTTGTAGCGATTCACTCACCTTGGGTACGTTCGGTGAATGATGTTGATTGCGCACGAATTTAGAGGATTGATCGACGAGGAATAACTAACCTAGTTAATAACGAAGAAGTACGGTAAGTAAGTGGATTTTATTAACAATTTTTAATAGGATTTTTTTTGGATATATTTTTGTGAGCTTAAGGCTATTTTCTAACTTTAAAAACGTTATTTTTAAGTATTTTTAATTGATTTTTAAATTAAATAAATAAATAAAAATAATAAAAAAATGTTGACTTTTGACCGTTGACCATTGACCGTTGACCGTTGACAGTTCCGGTCGCTTATATATGTGCGCTGGGTGAGACTCGAACCCATGACCTCCCGTATGCATGCACGCAGCTCTACCATCTGAGCTACGTGTCTAACCCGAAATAATTCTGTTTTTAATTATACTTGTATACTATTTAGATTTATCCAGAAATTATTTATTTTATAAAGGATTTTAAATGTATCGAACCGGTGCTGTCAACAGGTCTCGAACCCGGGACCTGTGGGTTAATGTGCACACAGTCCACCGCTGGACTGTGTGTCTAACCTGGTTAATAATCCGGTTTTTATTATACTTAACATGATTCTGTGAGTTATCCCGGTTCGGTTAAAAAGGGCATTTTTATTTCAAGAGAGTGAGGTTGGGACAAGGATCGAACTCGAGACGTGCGTTTATTGTTTGCACACAGTCCACCGCTGGACTGTGTGTCTAACCCGTTCAATATACTAATTTTAATTAATCTTATAATATAACTGAACTTCGTCTTCTTCACTCAAGATTACAGATAATGATAATTCGACTGATTCATGTCTAATTCGATTAACAAGCATTCAAATGACTAAAATGAAATGGCAGAGAAAATTTCGGAAGTAAACATACCGGAGAAACGATCTATCTCAGGATTCCGGCGAAGTCGTCGGCTCTGTTTTTACGGATTTCGTCTGAGCGGACAGATTAACAATTTTGATTAGCTAGATGCGGAATTGAAGCACTAAACAAGAGTTATCAGAAGGTTTGAATGACTCTACCGTTTCACAGCGGAAAATAGGAATTTTCAGAAGTTTTCCGGCGAGAGTTGATTATCCGATAACGTCGCCTGGGATTGATTCTGGGTGATGGATTGATGTTAGTAATGGTCTATCAATGGAATGGAACAGAAAGAGTCGAGTTATTTACCGTTTTGAGGTGAGTCTCGTTTTTCCGGCGACTTGCAGAGAATTCCGGCGATGATCAGAAAGTAATTCCGACGACCAGAAAATAGAGTAAACGTGAAATTAGAATCTCTGGTAATGTAATTGAATCGCGAGATGAGGGTTTTGTTGAAGTAATTCCAGAAATGAATGTTTTCGGTTATACAAACCAAACATCACCTGAATTCAAGTTCATTAACGACTGAATTGATTTAAGATGTCGGTTTATCGGTTATCATCAAGATTCCGCGAGCACTCAACCGTCTTGGACGGTTTGAAAGCCGATATCGGTTTCAGTTGGCGCAACAGGTTGATTCTCAGTTGAACATATGATTTAATTGCTTCCTAGAACTAACAAAAACACATCAAGTGGCGGAGTGGTTATATGTGTGTGAGTTAAGTCTTGGAGGATTTTACCCGGCTGACCCGGGTTCGAAACCCGGCAGCCGGTTTCTTTTTTTATTTATTTTATTTTCACTTTTTATCAAATATAGTTTATAAATTCTAAATTGTTTATTAATTATGTATCGTTTAAAATTAAAATAAGCCATAAATACGCAACGAAATTTTTATATCTTGATATTCGATTACAAATTTTTTGACAAATGTTACAGTATCCCCTACTTTTAGGAATTTCGTCCGAAATTTAAGTAGTAGTAGTAGGAAAAAGATGCGGGTATTTTTCCGCATTGAGTCTTCACGTTCCCAAGTAAACTCAGGTCCCCGTTTCGACTCCCAGCGTACCCTAACAATTGGAATGCGACTTCGTCGTAGACGTTTTTCTCCGAAGTCCATGATCTCTACTGGTCTTTCAAAAAAATGTATAAATTCATCAATCTGAATATCTTCCAGAGGAATATGGAGGTTCTCATCAGCGAGGCACTTCTTCAAGTTTGATACGTGGAACGTGGGGTGAATTCTGTTGAGTTCTTCTGGTAGATCAAGCTTGTATGCTACAGGTCCTACTCTTTCGAGTATCTTGAAAGGTCCTACGTAGCGTAGTGCTAGCTTGCCTTTTTAACCAAAACGAACTACTCCCTTCCACGGTGATACTTTTAAAAGTACATGATCACCAATGTTAAACTCCAAAGGCTTTCGTTGTTTATCTGCATAACTCTTTTGACGACTTTGAGCCGCTAGAAGATTGTTTCGAATTTGATGGATCTTGTCTGTGGTTTCTTGAATCAATTCTGGACCGGTAATTTGAGCTTCCCCAATTTCGTGCCAACATACTGGAGATCGGCACTTACGACCATATAAGGCTTCAAAAGGTGCCATGCCGATACTTGAATGATAGCTGTTGTTGTACGAAAATTCAACTAATGGTAAATGAGCGTCCCAATTTCCCTTGAAGTCTATGACACATGCTCGAAGCATATCTTCAAGAGTTTGAATGGTGCGTTCAGATTGTCCATCAGTTTGAGGATGATAAGCGGTACTGAGGTCTAATCGTGTACCCAACGCGGCTTGTACGGCCTGCCATGTTCGTGAAGTGAAACGACCATCACGATCTGAAATAATGCTTAACGGTACACCATGTCGGCTTACGATTTCGCTGATGTAGATATGAGCTAGCTTCTCGTTCTTGAAATCTTCGCGGATTGGAATAAAGTGAGCTGATTTTGTAAGATGATCAATGATTACCCATATAGTGTCATACCCACAAGAAGTGCGAGGTAACCCGGTAATGAAGTCCATGGTTATGTTTTCCCACTTCCATACAGGTATTTCAGGTTGGACCAGAAGTCCTGAGGGTCTTTGATGTTCAGCTTTTACCTTGGAACATGTAAGGCACTTGGAAACAAAAACAGCAATATCCTTTTTCATTCCAGGCCACCAGTAGGTGTATCGAAGGTCTTGATACATCTTGTCGGCTCCTGGGTGTATAGAGTATCGTGTTTTGTGTGCCTCATTCATAAGGAATTCACGAAGGTTGTTGTGGTCAGGAATCCATATGCGATCTAGATAGTACAGAATACCGTCAGATTTTGTTTCAATTTTAAGTTCAGCTCCACAGGACAGCTCCTTTCGTACGTCGCCTTCTGTTATTGAAACATGTTGGGCTTCTCGAATTTGATCTTTGATGTCGGTTATGATTTGCGAACATAGAAGACGAATGGAGTTCGCATAACCCTTTCGACTGAGTGCATCGGCCACCGCATTTGCCTTGCCAGGGTGATATCGAATTTCACAGTCGTAGTCATTAAGGAGTTCGACCCATCTTCGTTGCCTCATGTTTAGCTCCTTTTGGTTGAAGATATGTTGAAGATCTCTGTATATTTCACACTTAGTACCGTAGAGGTAATGTCTCCATATCTTAAGAGCGAACACAAAGGCTCCAAGTTCTAGGTCGTGAGTGGTGTAGTTCTTCTCATGGGTTTTGAGTTGTCTAGAAGCATAAGCTATCACCTTTCCTCTTTGCATCAAAACACAGCCTAATCCTTGCCCTGACGCGTCGCAATAAACCACGAAGTCATCACAACCTTCAGGAAGAGTGAGAATTGGTGCATCACAGAGTTTTTGTTTAAGGGTTTGGAAGGCTTCTTCTTGATTGGGTCCCCATATGAAGGGTTTTCCTTTATGAGTTAAAGCCGTGAGTGGTACAGCAATGCGGGAGAAATTTGAAATGAAACGGCGATAATAACCAGCCAAACCAAGGAATGATCTTACTTCGGTTGGTGTACGTGGCGCTTGCCATTCTTGTACTGCTTTGATCTTTGAGGGGTCGACATGTATTCCCTTGTCATTAACAACATGTCCAAGGAATTGTACCTCTTTTAACCAGAATTCGCATTTGGAGAATTTGGCGTAAAGCTTTTCATTCTCTAAGAGTTAAGGATGAGTCGAAGGTGCGTTCTTGATCAGACTTAGACTTTGAATAAATGAGGATGTCGTCGATGAAGACTATAACAAAACGATCGAGATAGGGTTTAAAGACTCTGTTCATTAGATCCATGAAGACAGCTGGAGCGTTGGTTAAACCAAATGGCATTACCATGAATTCATAATGACCATAACGAGTTCGGAAGGCGGTCTTTGGGACGTCTTCTTCATGTACTCTAAGTTGATGATAACCAGCACGAAGGTTCGATTTTTGAAAAACAGCTGGCGCCTTGAAGTTGGTCAAGAAGATCATCAATGCGAGGTAATGGATAGCGGTTCTTGATCGTTAACTTGTTGAGTTCTCTGTAGTCGATGCACATGCGAAACGTTCCATCTTTCTTCTTCACAAAAAGGACAGGTGCACCCCAAGGCGAGGAGCTAGGACGTATGAATCCTTTGTCAGTCAACTCTTGCAATTGACTGGCTGGCTCTTGCATTTCAGAGGGGGCTAACCTATAAGGAGACTTTGCAACTGGTGTAGCACCAGGTATAAGATCAATGCGGAATTCGACTTCTCTCAAGGGAGGAAGTCCTTAAATGTCGTCAGGAAAAACTTGCGGAAAATCTTTTACTACTGGGATGTCTTCGAGTTTCCTCTCCATGGTTCCCTTTTTGACGACATGAGTTAAAAATGCGACATAATTCTTGGAACATATTTTTGGGCTTGAAGACAGGACATTAATCTGAGCCCTTTCGATGGGGTTTCTCCAAAGATTCGAAGAGTCTGACCGTTTGAAAGAGGAATGCGTATAAACTTTTCGCGGCATACAACTTCAGCCTGATGTTGGCTGAGCCAGTCCATACCAATTATAATGTCAAAGCTTCCCAACTTCATAGGAATGAGATCAACTGGAAAATCGTAGTCGTTTAAGGTGAGAGTACAATTTCGTATAATAGAGTTTAATGAGATCGGTTTCCCGTCAACAACTTCTACTGTTATGGATTCCATGAGCTTATCACGAATTTGGTTTAGGATGGGTTCAAACTCTAAGGACACAAAACTTTTATCCGCGCCAGTATCAAACAACATGGATGCATAACTACGTTGATAAGAAACGTACCGTTAACCACATTGCTGTCAGCTCTAGCCTGATTAGCGTTGATGTTGAAAGCTCTTCCTCTTGCCGGTGGAGGAGCTTGGTTAGCTTGATTCACCGGATTGGCTTGGGCTTGAGCATGTATAATGTTCACCAAACGTGGACAAGTGTTTCTAAAGTGGCTTGGATCTCCACAATTGTAGCAAGCCCGCATAGGTTGCACCATGGGATAGTTGGGTTGGTAGTATGATTGGGCTAAATGTTGGGTAGGTGGTAGTAGTAGGGGTTGTTGGGCTTGACCCATTATTTGTTGGTGGTTTGGGTTGAAGGCTGGTGGCGGTTCGTTCGCTGAGGTATGCGACAGGTTTGAACACATGACCTGCGCGACCACAGCCGGTGCAATGTTGGCAGGGATGATCAGGAAAGTGATGGTATTGGCAACGATTGCATTTTGGTAATGGGCCAGAGTATGGCCTTTTATATGGTGCAGGTGAGGGGGCAACTTGGGTAATGGGTGCCAGCAGGGATAGGGAAATTGGTTTGTGTGACAGCGAAGTTTCTGGTGTTACGTTTCCTCTTGTTAGCAAACTTAGAGGAGTAGGTGAAATGGTTTGAAGTTTGGCCCTCAACGGGGGCTTTCTTTTTCTCCTCTTTAAATTTACCGTTGCGAATTCGATTACCGGTCAGTTCAGTAGCTAGTTCCATAGCAGCTTCAAGTGTTGCTGGCGAAGTGCTGAGAACTGAATCTTGAATTTTCGAGGGAAGACCTCGAATATAATGCTCGACTAAACGGTAAACTGGGGTGAACAAGTTAGGGACCATCAGGTTCAACTCTAAAAACCTCTTGTTGTAGGAAGTAAGATCTCCCTCCTTTTGCTTCAATGAATGAAATTCGTCCTCTAACTTTTTAATCTCACTTCTAGGACAGAATCGTCTCGTCATGATTTCCCTTAACTCCTCCCACGTTAAGGCCATTGCATCTTCGATTCCCCTCTTACCCTTTTCAGTATTCCACCAGGTAAGAGCTACCCCAAATAGTCTCCCGGTTGCGTATCGTACCTTGCGATCCTCGGGACAATCGCAGTTGAGGAAGGTGTTTTCTATTTCCTCAAACCAGTGGAGGAGAGCAGTGACACCTTCGGTCCCTTCAAATTTCGGAGGATCGCAAGACTTGAAATGTTTATATGAGCACTTTTGGTAGGAGGGTTGCCGATGTTCTGGTCATCTTGCTGGGGAGGATTGGTGGGATTTGTGGCGAGAGCTTGTTGTACTTGGACCACAATGTCAGGAAGTACCGCGGCCATTTGTTTTGCGATTTGAGTGGCCAAGCGTTCGTGTGACCTTCCTGATTTTCTACCCCCTCGTTGTTGTTAGCCGACATCTACAGGAACATACATAAGAAGATTGTGAGTTTATGGAGTCTTTTTAGGTGTCATGTGTCTTAAAGAAAATGAAAATAACATAAATATCAATAATGCAACTACATCCATAGGATGTCTTGGGTTTGCTCATGTTGGGCCTCAAATGTCCCCCATACCTTCACCTGTATAGTCATGTGGGCCCCATGACTATTGGCTTGGTAGGATTCACATTAGTATTGGCGGTTTAACACTCGCATCACCCGAATGAAAACCATGAAATATTTTTACGAGATGTATGGTCGGAATGTGTCCAGGTGTAGACACAATGACAACTCAAAGTGGGGTTAGCTCACACGACGTTTGGTATAACATGCTTTGGCCTAATAGGTACTTCGTACTCTCATCGTTAGTCCCCAGGTAGGCAAACTGGTCCTTTATTTTGGATTTATACGAATGCCAGCCTAGACAGGACGTTCCGACTACCGGTATTTGTACCCTTCCAGTTACTACATGCCCGTCATGAGAACTCACTTTGATGGGATTTGAAAATACAAAAATCATTGCAAAAACAATCATGAAAATGATGTGGTGGGTGCTCGCATGGATATGATATGTTATGAGAATATGATTCATGATAGGCATTATATAATAATATGTACTTATGAACATGCTTGCATAACATTGAATGTAACATTAAACATAAAACATATAATCATCATGAAATTTGGCATGTAACACACAAAAATTTTAAAAATTCTAATCAACTATAGTATAGGCTCTAAGGGTATAATAACCTATCCTATATCCCTATAGTCATGGCTCTAATACCAATCTGTCACACCCCGACCCGCAGCGGAATAAGAGTCGGGGCATAATTGGGTTATCACCAAAGCTCATGATATTTACTAATATGTTTCATATTCATTTAAGTCAAAATTACATTCTCAATAATCCAAACATGTTCATACAAATACAAAGAAAAATAATCAACTAAACAATCCAAGCTCTAAACCAGTTTATTCTTCTAAGCCAATCCAATGTGTTTCTTGCTGCAGCTGGGTCACCTGTATCATGTGTAAAAATGGGGGTTTTTGGGTCAACATAAGTTAGCGAGTGAACCTTGTTAGATAAACATTTATTATTGATTTCTTGTTATCTTTATCAAGGAAAAATTGTGCAATAGTCATATATGAGCAAATGTAAATAATCATACAATAACAATAACAACCACAAACAATAACATACAATAACATATGAACTTGCATGAATATATAACATATGAATGAAACTGTATATGTTGGCAACGTCACGTTCACGCTCATAATGTAATGGGGAATTGACGGCCTATGATGAATGTCTGTGCGATCAAGGCTCAATCAAACGGAGCCGATCGTATGTTGGCAACGCCCGGTTCACGCTCATAATGTAATGTGGAACAGCTCAACGCTCATAATGTAATGGGGAGCGGCGGCCTATGATATTGCATGTACTGAAATAATAAATTAAATCTAAACAATAACCACACAAACAGTTGATACAAACTGAACACATTTGTTCATGGATATGATGTATGCACAATGATTTAAATATAATAAATGGTAAGACACATGATACACCCCAAAACGTGATTAAAACGGGGAATTTGTAGAGATTCACTCACCTTGGGTACGTTCGGTGAATGATGTTGATTGCGCACGAATTTAGAGGATTGATCGACGAGGAATAACTAACCTAGTTAATAACGAAGAAGTACGGTAAGTAAGTGGATTTTATTAACAATTTTTAATAGGATTTTTTTTTGGATATATTTTTGTGAGCTTAAGGCTATTTTCTAACTTTAAAAACGTTATTTTTAAGTATTTTTAATTGATTTTTAAATTAAATAAATAAATAAAAATAATAAAAAAAATGTTGACTTTTGACCGTTGACCATTGACCGTTGACCGTTGACGTCCGGTCGCTTATATATGTGCGCTGGGTGAGACTCGAACCCGTGACCTCCCGTACGCGTGCACGCAGCTCTACCATCTGAGCTACGTGTCTAACCCGAAATAATTCTGTTTTTAATTATACTTGTATACTATTTAGATTTATCCAGAAATTATTTATTTTATAAAGGATTTTAAATGTATCGAACCGGTGCTGTCAACAGGTCTCGAACCCGGGACCTGTGGGTTAATGTGCACACAGTCCACCGCTGGACTGTGTGTCTAACCTGGTTAATAATCCGGTTTTTATTATACTTAACATGATTCTGTGAGTTATCCCGGTTCGGTTAAAAAGGACATTTTTATTTCAAGAGAGTGAGGTTGGGACAAGGATCGAACTCGAGACGTGCGTGTATTGTTTGCACACAGTCCACCGCTGGACTGTGTGTCTAACCCGTTCAATATACTAATTTTAATTAATCTTATAATATAACTGAACTTCGTCTTCTTCACTCAAGATTACAGATAATGATAATTCGACTGATTCATGTCTAATTCGATTAACAAGCATTCAAATGACTAAAATGAAATGGCAGAGAAAATTTCGGAAGTAAACATACCGGAGAAACGATCTATCTCAGGATTCCGGCGAAGTCGTCAGCTCTGTTTTTACGGATTTTATCTGAGCGGACAGATTAACAATTTTGATTAGCTAGATGCGGAATTGAAGCACTAAACAAGAGTTATCAGAAGGTTTGAATGACTCTACCGTTTCACAACGGAAAATAGGAATTTTCAGAAGTTTTCGGTGAGAGTTGATTATCCGATAATGTCGCCTGGATTGATTCTGGGTGATGGATTGATGTTAGTAATGGTCTATCAATGGAATGGAACAGAAAGAGTCGAGTTATTTACCGTTTTGAGGTGAGTCTCGGTTTTCCGGCGACTTGCAGAGAATTCCGAAAGAAATTCCGACGACCAGAAAATAGAGTAAACGTGAAATTAGAATCTCTGGGAATGTAATTGAATCGCGAGATGAGGGTTTTGTTGAAGTAATTCCAGAAATGAATGTTTTCGGTTATAAAAACCAAACATCACCTGAATTCAAGTTCATTAACGACTGAATTGATTTAAGATGTCGGTTTATCGGTTATGATCAAGATTCCGCGAGCACTCAACCGTCTTGGACGGTTTGAAAGCCGATATCGGTTTCAGTTGGCGCAACAGGTTGATTCTCAGTTGAACATATGATTTAATTGCTTCCTAGAACTAACAGAAAAACATCAAGTGGCGGAGTGGTTATATGTGTGTGAGTTAAGTCTTGGAGGATTTTACCCGGCTGACCCGGGTTCGAAACCCGGCAGCTGGTTTCTTTTTTTATTTATTTTATTTTCACTTTTTATCAAATATAGTTTATAAATTCTAAATTGTTTATTAATTATGTATCGTTTAAAATTAAAATAAGCCATAAATACGCAACGAAATTTTTATATCTTGATATTCGATTACAAACGAAGCGCGTTTGGAAAACCCTTTTTGACAAATGTTACATTTCCGGTTATTAAACGTGGCACTCGAGGACAGATTGTAGACTCCAGCCTACGAATGTCACCTCTTTGGTCTTTGACTAAACAGATGCGGTTGACCATAAATATGAGAGCGTTGAAAGATCCATGGTTTTCTGAATTTCTTTTAAGAGGCGGTGATGGAACTGGAGAACCAACTGAAGGAAACTATATCCGCATACTCGATGACATGACAATTCAGTGCAACAATAGAGAAAACTCTATAAAAGAATTGATCAATGCCATCTTTCCATCAATTGAAGATAATGTATATTCTTCAGATTATATAATCTCTAGAGCAATATTGTCCACTAAAATGAGAGTGTTGACGAGATTAATAATCAAATGATTGACATTTTTCAAAGGAAGGAAAAAGTGTATTACAGTTTTGACAAAGCTGAAGACGATCAGCACAACTGCTATCCGATCGAGTTCTTAAACTCGTTAAATGTTAGTGGTTTGTCGCCTCATAAGCTTCGTTTAATAATTGGATGCTTAATAATATTGTTACGGAATATCGATCCATCACATGGCCTGTGTAATGGCACACGGTTGATATGTAAAAGCTTCATGCGAAATGTTATTGATGCAGAAATTGCAGTCGGTCAACATGTCGGTAAACGAGTATTTTTGCCAAGAATCCCTCTAACCCTTTCTGAAGATGACATGTTCTCATTCAAGCTAAAAAGAAAACAATTTTCAATTCGACTAAGCTTTTCCATGACGATTAATAAAGCTTAAGGTCAAACAATTCCGCACGTTGGTGTTTATTTACCAGATTCTGTATTTTCACATGGACAACTTTATGTGGCGTTATCAAGAGGGATTTCAAGACAAAATACGAGGGTGTTGGTACAACTCGCCAAAGATTTTAAACAACACGGAGTTTACGCATCAAATGTTTTCTGCTAGGAAGTGTTGCGTAATTAATGAACCGCATTCATATCAAAACGAAGGTAAGTTAGTAGATTTTGTGCCTTAATTGCTTCTAGAAATTACTTTTTTAAAACACCTGTAAGCATCTAACATTGTTTCTTTTATGTGTCGAAATTTGGTACAGTAGAGGAGAAGATACAAGAAATTCATGAACGAACGAATGTATTGGTAAAACAGGAAGAGATAAAGAGACTCCCTGTATTTTGTTTTTGGTTTTTGTCCAGCTACTTGTTTGTATTGTACTCTTCTTATTTTTAATTACATCTACTTCCTTGTTTTGTACTCTTCTTGTATATCGATCACGCCGAAGCTACAACTAAAAAAATAGGAAAAGTATATTACCAAAGAATGATAAACTAACAGAAATACAAGTGCTAACATCACGAATAAGAAAACTAACTTAAATACTATACAATATATCACAAGACGACTGATAAACTAACGGTAAACGAGTATCTTATTGTAAATCGTCACTCCCGCTGCATCGCGCGGGTAAGCCATAGTTCTATATTGATGTTGATAGGTACTTTAAGAGTTGTTACATAATTTTTGCAAAGATATTATGAATAAAAGTTTCTCGCATTTATTCTATATCGTTGTCCCAGTTTTCTAAGTTAGGTCAAAACTAAACTATTAGTAGTTATTGGCCAAATGGGGATCCTTGTTCAGCAGGTACTTAGACTATGTGTTATCTTAGCACGGTGGGGCGTTGTTCCAGGCCACGTCGGACCAACACCGCCTAACACACCATCACACACCAGCGTTATTGCGGGCGCGGGGCAGCAGTCAGAGGGCCAGCCACGGCGTGAGGGCGGGGGAGGGGACGTTGGAGTGCATAGGGTTTGGTGCAATTAGCATGAAAAAAATCAGAAAATTATATGAAAAACTTACCCGTTTTTTTTACAGGGGCGAACCCAAATTCTGATCTTTAAATCTTGATGAAGATGATGAAGCAATATAAATAATATTTAAACGGCTTTATGAAAGTGAGGGTAAAGGACCCTATACTACAACAAGCTGATTGACAGGTTTGCATATATAAAATATATTTTGTTTTGTATGTATTTCGTTATTTTCATATTTGTATCTTTTTATTGATCATATACTAATATATTTTGTTTTGTAAAGATATTATTATATTATTATTATTATTATTATTATTATTATTATTATTATATTATTATTATATTTATTATTATTATTATTATTATTATATATTATTATTATTATTATTATTATTATTAATTATTATTATATTATTATTTTAGTTTTGTATCCATTTATCTTTACAAAGAATAATTAATCATGTTATTTATAACTTGCTGTTTCAACTTAGTTTTATTTTTTCCAATTTATTTATAGTTTTAAATTAATTGTTTTTATATAATTAAAATATAAATACAAAACTATAAGAATAATAAAATAACTATTACATAATCATTAACCAAGCTCTTTCCATTACACACGTATTAGGTATATTTGGGTGAAAAAAGTTGCCTACATAACAGCTATGTGACATTACTTTTTTTCTTAACTAAGCCCACAACCATGTCTCATAACATATAGCCTTATCATCGGCAAGGAAGCGGGGCTTTGGTGAGTATGACCGTTAGAAACAGTTGGACTAATAAAAGCGGATTGGAAAAGGTGGTTAAAGTTGTTAGAATTGTTTACCTGTATTGCAATTGTAAACGAGTATAGATTCATTGCATTATGTAGGTTAAAATTTAGATTGTAATCTCAAATTTGCCGTATGTGTTTTTTGGGTTGTTGGTTTGGCCCTATTAGTTTATAGGAATACATGGGTCGAGGCTTAAGAGCACCTTGTAAGGCTCGGGAAAATCCAAAACCCAATTTTGTGTTCTTTGACTCAATTCTAATGCAATTTGTTGGGTCTCCTTCCCATTTAAAAAATATAT
The DNA here is from genome assembly GCA_947069175.1 of Scalesia atractyloides. Classification (NCBI taxonomy): domain Eukaryota; kingdom Viridiplantae; phylum Streptophyta; class Magnoliopsida; order Asterales; family Asteraceae; genus Scalesia; species Scalesia atractyloides. Next base: position 34,543,726 of record CAMTDV010000020.1, on the reverse strand, counting down.
ACATTATGGAACTACTTTATAATTCACCGATAGGTTTCATATCTTAATGCTTTCGATAAAGTTACATTCCACAAGCAAGTAACAGGTAAACCTAATCCACTCTCGTCTTGACAAAAAAATGGTGTTAGGCTTCTCTCACCGACAGATTCCACGACCAACATGAGTATACCGGGTGGTGCCTGGGTTTGAATCTAGACCTCCACAACATATTCTCACCTCCTTACCGGTGAGGCACTATTGTGGGGACCCATCCGTTCGTATCAGTTGCAACTGCAAGTGGTTTAACAATTTGAGGACAAACTAGGAATTTCAAAGAATTCTCGTTTCAATTTTCTACAAATTCATCAATCAAGGTTGATGTGGATGCTGTCATTAGCAATGATAGTTGTATCTGAAATGCTTTTGCGACATGAGGTAGTGATGGTTCGCGGGAGATGCAAGATGTGTTCAAGTCGTTGAAGTCGAGTAGGTTGATGAATTGGTGGTATTTGAGTTTTTTATGTTTTAACAACAACAACAACAACAAAACAACAACAACAACAATAGGTAATGGTATAAAAGTCCTTTGTTAAAACTCAACAACATTTTTAGCGTTAGTTAGTGAAATGACGAATAAGGTTTTTGCCAGTAAAAAGTAGAGACCTTACATATAATTTTTAAAAACTTACAAGAAAAACGTAATATAACACTACAAGGTTTAATTACTGAATCGCTTCCCAATGGCATGTTCCGGGTTCGTTCACCAGTTTCGAATCAAACAAGTATTAACAACTTTTGTTAGCCTTAACTGAAGGCGCATGGTTCATGTTGCGTAGTTTTCTTAGCACTCAACAACTGATGACCATGTTGGATCATGTCACCAGGATTTTGGTTGTCGAATCAAGATTTTTAAGCAAGCTTAACGGGTGATTCTTCTTTTTCATCGTTGTCTTGGTTTGGTAGGTTGTTTGGCAGTGAAGGAGAGGAAGTAAAGAAGAAGAACTGAAGGTGAAGGCTTAAGATTAAAATTTTGGAGAGTTTTGATTCGCCTATGCCAGCGACTTTTTAATTCAAGTAAATTTGATGAGTTAACATGATATTCTCCTACTATTTTGATCAATATTAGTTATTTCCACATTGATTGTATGGATTTGTTGTGTAGAAAAAAAAGAGAGAGAACGCCAGTAACTGTTAGCATCAAATCAAGCGTAGAGGAGATTTGGTGTCAAGGTTCAAATGTTTTAAAGAAAGAAAAACAGCTTTAATCTGTTTTTCTTTACTCCTGTATCTTTAGTTTGATCACATTTAGGGTCAGGCGTGTTGATAAGCACATTGAACCATCCATGTGGTTGAGAGCCTATGACAATATCATTCGAAGTTGACTATGTTAATAATAAATGTTAGGGGTTGGAAGTTCAAAATGTGGAGCTTTGTTCAATTTGGGTTATTTGATCTTAATGGTTATAACATTATTTGAAGTGTGTATCGTTTGTTATTTGATCTTGATGCTTATGTGGAGCTTTTTTGAGTCGGCACATTTAATTATAATGCTCGAGCTTAAACTCAGCTCATTTCAAGGTCTATTTTAAGTCTAGAGTTCAGATTGTCTAGGCTTGTTGATTATTAGTTAATTAAAATATTTATATATATATAATGTAATAGGGTAGAGTGAAAAACACCCTATTTGAGAAACTTGAGAAACATTTTGAATCATACATTTTCCTCAAGCCATTTTTTTTACTTCTAATTGCAGGTTTTTAAGAGTTTTTTTTTTTGCATATATACATATATGTACATTGTCAATTTTGAATTATACACATATGTATATAGTCATATTTTAAACTATACATGTGTGTATATTATGGAAAATATATACGCTTAACCTAAGAAATGTAGGAAACCGTGTCAAACGAACGCTGGTTGAGCTCATTCTAGCGGTATTGGGACCGGAACGTCGAACACTAACCAAAAAATATAAATTCTAAACCCAAAGGTAAACCCTAAACCCTAAACTTATGCTAAAGCTAAAAACTAAACCCTGATGCTAAACCCTAAAGCTAAACCCTAATGCAAACACTAAAGCTAAACCATAAACCCTAATGTTAAACCCTAATGCTAAACCCTAAAATACTAATGCTAAACCCAAAATATTAGTGCTAAACACTAAAACTAACCCGTAATGCAAAACCCTAAATACTAATGCTAAACCCAAAACCCTAAAGCTAAAACTAAATCATTACCCTCAATCATAGATGTACAATACTTATTTTTCAAATTTAAACATGTATATACACATATGTATAATTAAAATATTGACAATGTACACATGTGTATAAATCTCTAAAAAAAACCTTAACAGAAAAAGCTACGATTTTTCCAAAAAAAAAATGTTTGCATTTTTTTATCTTCTTTTTTCTTAGAGAAAGTGTGTGGTCCAGAATGTTTCTTAAGTTTCTTAATTAGTCTGGTGCTTCTCACATGATCCTAACCCTAATGTAATATATATAGTGTAGGATTTAGCTACAAATAGCCAAAACCTTACAAAACATAGGAAGAGATATAGTGTTGACATGCGGCAAGGGCGCTAACTCCAAGGAGGGGCACAATCGTCTTTTTTTCTTTGTTTGTTTTTTTGTGAATCATTCCTTATGTCAGTACCCTAAATTTTCGGTTTTATTTTCCGTATTAGCAGTTATATGTTCTGCAAGTTTCAACTTATCTATGGTGATTGTATTGGGAGATGATTTGGAAAGTAAAATTGTTTCTTATCTTATGAAGTTATTGTTGCCTAATTGGTTCTTCTCATCGTTTAAGTATGCTTCTCATTTGCCTTTTTTGTTTTTACAAGGGTTTTTGCTTTTTTAACCCATGTATATGTGTTTTCTCATGATATGGTCTACCCGACATCATAAGGATAACCTTGCGTGCAATGTGTCACGGTGCGTCATTCTTGAAACCAGCAGGTTGCCTAACAAACCTTGCGCGGTACTCCAACCTTGATATTAGCAGGTTGCACAACAAACCTTGCGCAAACTGTGCAACGACAAGTTAGACCTGGAAGCGCAGGACCCTGACCCTACACGGATCAAACAATCCTCTAGCCGCGAAGTCCTAAAACCTTGTACAGGGCCAAGACTTAAATGAGAGCAACTCATACTTAGTCTTGAGAACAAAAGGACTTAATCCCTACAACTCAGCACTGGCCAGGAAGCACTGATAAAGCCATACGGAAGGGAGAAGCGCAAAGAGGCACTAACCAAATACAAGGGTACAAAGTGGCAGAGCTATGACCTAATAACCGCTCGGCAGGTTGTGTCAGACTACGTCGCATGATGAACAGTCATGCAGAGGGAAAACTTCATGCAAGGACGTACACGTGGCACCAACCAAACTTACGCCAGCGACTGTCACACGATCTCCACTATCGGCTGATGACAGATCCGACACCAAGGACAACTGCCATGACATGTGGCTCCACTCACCATGCGCCAAGCGCACCTCTTGCCAAAGACCATTAAAGGTCGACGCAGAGGAGACAGAATGGATATTCCTAGTCGTCGGGCCCAGGCCCAAGGCCCATTAACCCATCTGCTACACACCTCTCTTCGGCTATAAAATAAGGATCACACCTCAAGGTAAAATCATCTAATTGACATCTACAATCACAATCACTACCACAATACAATTGCATACTGCTTTGATCTACTTGCTTATTACTTGCAATCCCAATACTTTTCTCAGGCTGGAGTGTGGTCACGGAGAAAACCTTCCCCCTTTCTCTCGTGACGAGGCTAACAACGTTTCTAGTTTTGCAGTGAGCTTGAAGTGAGATCACCCCGAAGAGCAAACGAGAGATAACCTTTTATGCAGAGACGTTGGGCTATAACTAAGATATCTCCGGATCCTCTCGGTTCAGCAAGTGTTTCTTCATTGGCACCATTCGATGAGGGTTTATGGTTTAGCTTTAGGGTTTAGCATTAGGGTTTAGCTTCAGGGTTTAGTTTTTAGCAAGTGTTTCTTCATCAGCAAGTGTCTCTCGTTGCTTTTTCTCAAATCTTAAATGGCTGACATCCCAAAAAGCGTTCCATGAGGTCCTTGAGATGAGGGCAAGAACCCAGTTGACGCCCCTCGACCCGATGGACAAGTGGAAGAAGGTACTTCTGGAAACGCCGGTGTTCACCACGACTCAGGTCGTGTGAACATCCTAGTAACTCCCAGAGTTCAAGTGGAAACTCCCTTTGTACCAGTCACATCTATTTCCGGGTGAAACTCTGATGTCTTGGTACATCAAAAACGGCCCTGAATGTCGTTTATGCGGAACTTTGTGCGCAGACTAATGCATCCGCTGCGCCGGCGCAGCTGCCCACTACTCACGTGCATGCCTCGCCGGCACCACGAGTACTAAGCTACGATTCGCCGACCGGAGCGAGTGTTCCCTCACACCTACATACCAGGGAAACAGAGTATTCCCAGTCGCTGCCAAAACATGAGTCAAACACTCATAGGCGAGCGTCCATTCACTCACGGCTGGGCCCACGTCCTCTAGAGGGGCGGGACACCCAGCGTGAAGAAGATAGAACATATGGCGAGGGTGACAACGCCAACATGTTTCACTGATTGCCTAAAGATCATACTACTTACAAGCCTACGCCACAGGCTGTGTACAACCCAGAAGCGGAATACAACTACATCCTGATCTACAGGCCGGCTAAAGCAGTCGAACACTCAAAGTTTGTGAAGGAGATCGCACTCGCTCCACTTGAACGTGCGAAGCTACCTTCCAATGTTGGTAAGTTTAATGGTTTGACAGACCCAGACGACCACATGCGCCTGTTCATGGGCGCAGGTCTAATCGGAGGCTGGGGGCTGCCCATGTGGTGTCACTTGTTTGTTCAAAATATTACAGGCGCTGCACATCTATGGTTGTTCAAAGTCTCGAAGATTTCATCACCCGCTATAATAAGGAGGTGTTGGAAATTAGAGATGTACACGAAGACTTGATTTGTGCACAATTCAAATTCGTTGTCCGCTGAGACGAGATGATAAAGGTCTTGTCGGGAACTTCTGGCCTCCGAAAAAGCTGGGAGAAACTAATGGCAGCAACAAAGGTCTATGCGCAGACTGAGCGCAACCTAAACTCCAACAGACTTCCTTACCTCAATACCATCCGCAAGACATGAGTAGGAGTTTTGCGAAGAAGAATAAGAAGAGTTGGAGGGAGTCCAACCAAAATCCTTCCTACTCACCGGTCGACGCACGCGCGACAATATATAAGATTGCTACTCAAAGAGCAATCAAGCAAGATAATCGCGGTGGTCAGTGGACACCACTGACGAAGACTCCGGCGGATGTGCTCAACAGAGAAGATCACCAGTTTAAACAACCACCGCCGATGCGAAACAAAAATGGTCAAGACCCTAACCTTTTTGTGATTATCACAAAGATACAGGGCACACCACCGATAACTGCATCAGCTTGCGCACGGAGATCGAAAAGACGCTAAAGAATGGGAAGCTCACCCACTTGCTTCAAAACGTGCGCAAGGAGGTGCGCCAGATTACTCGCGGCGAAGAGGGCCCGAGTAACAAGATGATGAAACAAGCATTTGTTCATATGATCCAGGGTGGCCCAGGGCGCGCAAGCGCAATCATCAGAAGAGTTGTACGCCAAACTGTCGCGAACAACAGGTCATCTTCCCCATAGTTCGAGGGGGCCCACAGAAGGAACGTCTGGTCGTGATAACTGGCTTCTTTGGCCATTATCGCACTGACTACATGTTCATAGACCCGGGAAGTTCTATGGACATTATCTATGAACAATGCTTTCAACACTTGGACCCAAAGGATAAGGCGCGCTTAGAGCCGGTCGACTTCCCTTTGATGGGTTTCTGCAACGAAGCCGTCTTTCCGCTGGGTCAGATCTCGTTCCCAGTAACTCTTTCCGATGGCCGACACTCGCGCATGGTCTCTGTCAACTTCATGGTAATGCCAGCAACATCGTGCCATGACGTGTTGCTAGGCCGTCGCGCCCTAAGAGAGTTCAGCATGATCACCTCCACTCCTCAAGCTGCCTGTAGGTTTTGAACTGAAACCGGGGTGGCCATCATGTATTCGAGGAAGGAAATCATGTCCATCGAAGAGGAACCACCGGTGAAGGTACCGAAGTCATCGTCCACTAGCGAGCCGGAGAAATGGTACTTAACAACAAGTACCCGGAACAAACGGTGTTGTTAGGACCTGCCATGACCCCCGCAGTCAAGGCGCGGCTAAAATAACTCTTGTTTCGTGATCTAGCCATCTTCACTTGGTCACCAGCGGATATGAAAGGGGCACTAAGAGAGATTGTAGAGCATGCGCTGCATACATTCCCTTCAGTTGAACCGGTCGTTCTAAAAAAGCGCAGTTTTGGTCCTGAAAAAACTCGCGCAATGAACGAGCAAGTTTCAGAGCTCCTCCAAGCCGGCATCCTCAGAGAAGTGCGCTACCAAACATGGGTAGCTAATCCAGTCATGGTCTTGAAGCACAACGGCAGTTGGCTCATGTGCGTCGATTTCAAAGATCTAAACAAAGCATGCCCAAAAGACTGCTATTGTTTGTTTGAAATCGACAAAAAGGTGGACTTCCTCGCTTTATTCAGGTGGAAATGCTTTCTTGATAGCTATAAAGGCTACCAATAGATTCAAATGAAGAAGGAAGACGAAGACAAAACCGTATTCCTCACTGACAAGGGAATCTTTAGCTACATAAAGATGCCTTTCGGATTGCGCAACGCGGGAGCCACCTACTAGCGTTTAATCGACCATGTCTTCGGAGATGACATTGGCGAAACTGTGGAAGTGTACATTGATGACCTAGTCATCATGAGCCCTGAGGAGGAGCGGATGCTGATAAACATTCATAAAACTTTCGCATCCTTACGCAAGGCCAACTTGAAGCTGAACCCCGGGAAGTGCTTGTTTGGAATGGAAGAAGGTAAATTCTTGGGATTCATCGTTACGCGCGATGGTTTCAAAGTCAATCCTGAGAAGGTTGAAGCGATTCAGCGCATGCCTTCCCCCTCGACATCATGGAAATGCAACGGTTGGCGGGGCGACTGGCTGTGTTGAACAGGTTCTTGGCCAACCACGCGATGAAATTCTTCCCATTCATCAGCACTCTGAGGAATTATGTAAAGCAGAACAAGTTTCAGTGGACTCTGGATGCGGAGAAAGCCTTCAAACAAATGAAGGTAGGCTTGATTCAGTTGCCTACGCTCACGGCACCACAAAAGAACGAGCCACTAATCCTTTATCTTTCCGCATCAGATATCGCTCTGGGCGCAGTCTTGTTAGTAGATCGCACAAGAGTCCAAACTCCAATCTACTATGTCAGCAAAATGTTTACTGGCCAAGAGACAAGATATCCAATGATGGAAAAGCTTGCTCTAGCTTTAGTCGACGCATCCTGAAGGCTGCATCGGTATTTTTCAGGCCATGTGATAACAGTTCTCACGAACTATCTCCTGGGCCAAGTTTTATCACAAACCGGACATATCTGGCCATCTGGAGAAGTGGACGATTGAGCTTGGTGGACACAATATTGTGTACAAATCACGCCCAGCTATTAAAGGCTAGATACTAGCCAATTTTGTTATAGAAATGCCAAGCAATAAAGTGCAAGAATGTGAAGCTGTACAGAATCCAGCGCCTGTCACAGACGACCACGCATGGATATTTCACACTGACGGCGCATCCAATGATGATGGCGCAGGGGTGGGTCTCCATCTAATAAGCCCTGATAACCAGGAGTTCACCTCGCCATCAGGTTGGACTTCAAAAGCACGAATAAAATGAAGCTGAGTATGAAGCGTTTCTGGCAGGCCTTCGGTTAGCCATCAAAATGGGGGCCAGGAATTTGGAAGCACACGTCGATTCCCTTTTGGTCGCAGGACAGATCAATGGTCTGTACGACGCAAAGGGTGAAACGATGGACCTGTATCTTGAACAGGCGCAATCCTTAATAATCAAATTCCAAAGTTTTAACTAAAGTGAGAATAAACATGCCGACGCACTCAGCAAACTGGCTGCTACAAGCTTCAAACACCTCGAGCGATAAGTGCGCATCGAGGTGCTCAAAAACCCTTTTGTTCCGTTGCGTCAAGTAAACGTCATAGAAATGGGAAATCCTTCCTTGATGTCTCCCATCATCATGTTCTTATAGTCTGGGATCCTCCTAGAAAACAAGGCGGAAGCAAGAAAGGTCCAGAATAAGGCACTGAACTATGAAATGGCAGACGATATCCTTACTGGAACTCATACCTTGGACCACTTCTCTACTGCGTTGACCCGCAAGACGCGCAATACTTGATTCGAGAAATACACGAAGGGTTATGCGGAATTCACACCGGTCCACGCATGGTCATCGCAAAAATCATGAACGCCGACTACTATTGGCCCGACATGCACTTAGATGCAATCAAAATGCTGCGGAAATGCGCATCATGCCAGCGACACGCGCCGAAGACTTTACGCCCCAAGAATCCTTTGATCCAAGTGACAACAGCATGGCCGTTCCAACAATGGGCAATCGATATGGTGGGACCTTTCCCTGATGCCAAGGCACTGTAAAGTTCATAATCGTAGCCGTCGATTACTTTACCAAGTGGGTAGAAGCAAAGCCCCTGGCATCCACCACAGCAACTGTAGTTCGCAAATTCATTTGGGAGCACATCATTTGCCACTTTGGGTTACCCCTGTGCATTGTCAGTGGTAACGGCCCCAATTTTGCTGTTGAAGAACTACAACGGTGGATGGAGGAAATGCATATCGAACATGTGTTCACTTCGGTTGCGCATCCCTAAGGGAATGGCCAAGTGGGAAAGCATAAACAAGAGTATCATCGAAGGGATCAAGACGAGACTGGGGACGGTGCAAAGAGGTTGGATAGATGAGTTGCCAAGTGTCCTTTGGGATCATCGAACCATGCCATAAACCAGCACTGGCGAGACACCATGCAGCCTGGTGTATGGGACGAAGGCTGTAATTCCCGCAGAAATAGGCCTCTCATCACCGCGCATGGTCGCCATGCAAAGACAGAATAATGAGGAAGAGCGCCGACTCGACTTGGACCTCTTGGAAGAAAGGCGTGAAAACGCCGCAATCAACGAAGTAAAGTATAAGCCCAAACTCGAGAAATACTATAATGCGTGAGTCCGCATGTGTACCTTCCTACCTAGTGATTTTGTTCTAAGAGACAACGAATTGTTCAACGCTGAAAGTCTAAGAAAACTCGCATATAAGTGGGAAGGTCCATACATAATCCATGAAGTTCTAGGAAAGGTTGCTTACATTCTCAAACGTTTGGACAACACAACATTCCTAGGATCTGGATGCGCAACAGCTAAGGCGATGCTATATGTAATCTCAAACGTTTGGAATGTGCAACATCTAAGACGGTGCTATATGTAATCTAAGCACGTTCAAATGCCAAGGCTTCATGACTCATCAGTATTCGCGCAGCAAACTAGAAAAACCTATGATCTTATTTTGTCTATTCTTTACATGGCTCTTATGCCTTATTGTTAATACAAGATAATCGATGCATGGTCTTCATTATCTTAATGTGTTGTTACAAATGCGCGAAACCACTTTGGGTATACGCAAAAACACCATTGTACAACATAACTGACGAACAAAATTCACTATCTACTGTATGCGCATGGGAGGTGACATTCATACACGAGTTCATTACCAGTTTTATTCGCTCTACCTACAAAAAGTTGTTATGTTCACGCAAATAGTAACTTCAAGAAAATATTCATTTCATGTAAAAGTTGAGTACAAGCAAGCGCAGCGTGCGATTACATTCAGATATAACATTCAAAATCCTACAAACAACATTCTACCCTATCCTTCAATCTCTTCAACTTCTGCCACATCTTGGAATATATCTTTCAAGCGATCCACGTAATCGTCATGCTGGAGCGCCTTGCTCACCAAATCCATAACCAGCAGTTGAAGACGATCGTACTCCCGCTTGGCCTGGGAGAAGGCAGCTTCAGTATCGACCCCACAAGTGGAAGCGCTGCTTGAATCCCACTGAACGTCCAATGTATGAGTCATATGGAGTGCACACTCGGCGTAGCCCTGCGCATATCCATCGTGGCGCGCCATGATCATCAGCTTGTCCACGACGCTGTCCAACTCTACCGAGTTCAGGAAAGAGTTTTCGATCTGCACAAGACAAGGAAAATAGGATGAGAATCAAAATAAAGTGATCAAAATAACAACGGAGTACTTACATTGACAACTCCATGTTGTTGCATCCACGACATGTTTATCAGTGACTCCAGCAGACTCCCGTGATGGCGCGGGCGACTTCAGAATATTCTAACTTTTCTTCTCCCATGCCCACCTTGGCCTCTGCCACGCGAAGCTTCTCCGGATCCTCCAAGTGCCTGCGCTGCAGCTCGGCTTTTTCGACCAAGGCGGCTTGGAGATATTTCTTCGTGCTCTCCAGCGATGCACAAGCCTCCACCTGATCACGAATAAAAAGGTTAGTCTGGCAACCTTTTGATCCTGTAAAATAAAGAAGAACAAGTTTTTTACCTCCTTCTGCTCGCTGCGCTCACGGTGCGCCCTGGCCTCCTCGGCCGCAGTAGAAGCCGCCTCCTTCTCTTTCTACAGGCGCTCTACTTCTGAGCTCATTTTTACCATCTCATCCCTTAATGATTTTTATCAGCATTATCCCTCTCACAGGCCTCCCTCCACAAATTACGCTCCTCCGCAAGTGTGGTAGCGGAGCCTTCTGCCTTCTTCCTCCACCTTAGCACGGACCGTTCTTTGGTCCGCTGAGCTTCGGCAATTTTGGCTTTTTCTGCCTCTAGCTCTGATTTTTGCGCAGCCATTTGGGCTTGCTTTTGGACCAACTCTTTCTTGGCATCTTCAAACTTCTCATGGTCCCTATGCATGCTGCGCCACTCCCTTATGATCTTATGTGTGTTGGAGGCGGAGCTAGCAGCTGACTGGAGGTACGCGCGATAGGTTTGCTCATAACTCTACTCCGAGCGCGCACGTATTTCAACTTGGGGGGAAGGCACCCTTGAACCACTCGTGGCAAGCCTGGCAGTGGGTGAACTTGTCTCCCTGCCTCAACTTCCACACTGGGGTGTGGACCTCAGCAGCGCGGCTAACAGAATATGACCTGTAATAATAATCACCCGGGGTTTCGTCCGGGAGAATTGGGGACCCTTCATCAGAAGGGCGCCCCTAGATCCCCCAGTTTCACCCCCGGGTGCCGGCTCTGCTGCATGAGCACCCTGAGGCACCTCCTCAACCGGTTCACCAGCAACCACCACCTCTTCCACACCAAACACCTCCTCCACCACTTTCGCAGGCGCAACGGCCTCCGCATCAATCTGCGTCTCCTCCACCCCGGCACTAGTCTCACCATCCTCACATGGCGCTTGCGCAGCCTCAACGACGGGTAGTGGCATGGGGATCTTGATCGGCGCAGCCGGAGTGGACGGAAAGTTTAGCGGCGAGCGCATCCAGATTGTCGCGCTTCCCTATGATCTTCCCCGTAGCCTTTTTGGGAGGTTGCCCAGCAATATTGCTCTTAGGAGCCTCTTCCTCTGAAGAGGCTCCGGGCTTGACTCCACGTCGATGGGTCATTCGGGTTAGCAACCGAAATCTCCGCCATTTCTTGTGGCTCAGGTTTTGGCTTCCTCAAACCTACAAGCACAAGACCTCCAAGGAATCAGAGACTACTACATAGTCATTCCAACTGTCTGGCAAAGAACACGTACCTTTGGGCGGGTTTGCCCTGGGTTGCGCCACCTTCTTTGGGGCCACCAACGCCCAAGTTCTTAAGCACGCCTGCATCATGGCACAACACAGTGAACAATCTGAAAAGATGTAAAAACATTCAAACTATGCAGACTTACCAGTCTCAGGCGCAGGGGCTGCCAGATCTGCGCTCCTTGGTAGCTCAAGGATCTGCGCATACCAGGTTGGCTCCACCGGGCTGAGGGAGATATTCTCCATCCGCCCCTTCTCGCGCTAGAAGGCCACCACATGCAGCACCACCCTTGCAAAAGCGCGCGTAACATTAGTCCGGGCACAAGGAGACACAAGGAAATAATGGAAGAATGAAATAAGGGACTTACTCTTATCCTCCTCCATGTAAACCGGCTTCTCCCGGCGGTTGGGCTTCCATACAAGGCTCATGCCCGTCGCCACCATCGCCCTCTCCACCAACTGCACCGCCGGGATCTCTTTCATGTCCTTATACCAGGACTCCTCCACTGGTATGGATATCGTCTCCATAGCGATGTCCTTCGCCCCCCGGAAGTGCATCTGGAGGGGAATCACGCCGGCCTTTATAAAGAAAAATTTTGCCTTCCTATCATGGTAAGACTTCGGCGGAGTGTGCAAATCTTCTTCGCCTAGATATTATGTTGGAAGGAGTAGAATCCCACGGAACAATGCAACTGGTAAAACACACTAAACCGGTTAACAGTTGGGTGAATACCCATAGACCTGCTCAAAAATTCAAAATATTTGATTCGCACCATCCCCAACGGATTGAGTTGGGAGATATGGAATCAGTAGTGGTCCAATATGTCAAGAAAAAATTTCGTCGCCAGCAACCAGAAGTTACCGTCCGCGAAAAATCAAAGAATAAGGTGATATAACCGGCCGAAGCATCGGCGGCGGTTACACCATCAGAAGGGTACCAGACATCCCACTCTTTGGTAAACTGGAACCCAGAGGCCAGCCTTTGGAAATTGGCAGGAGACCACTTAAGCATCGGCAACGACATAAACGCCTCCATCGTAGAAGCACTTTCCGGACCTCTTGTAGACACATTGCCGGAGGAAGAAGAAAGTAGAAAGAAGTTTTCAGAGAAGAAATATAGAGAGATTTAGAGAAAGCAAAGTAGAATTTTTGAAAGTGTGAGTTGAAACCCTAGAGGGATCGCCCATTTATACCCATCGCATTTAATGCGATAGGGAAACGTGACGCACCCGCAGGCCTAACAGCCAATCCGCGCATGACGCGTGGATAGCAAGTGGTAACTGATGGTGGCCACGCGGGTGTGGCTAGTACCTTCTCTGGCATTCATTAATGCAAAACAAGCTGCACACAGCATGCTACAGCTGTCAAAAGTCACTTCCACCTCACCTTTTTTCTCACCAACTCGCCTGCAACATCAGCACGACGAAGATTCAAATTTCAAAGACCTCATAATGACCAAAGGTTTTCCCCACATAAAGGTTTTCTTTATCCCTTGCAATTATTGAATTCTTGGCGTTAAAATAAGCGCGCATACATGAATTCTTATAGTACAACACTCCACCTACTTGCCAACATGCGCATAGGAGCAGCACTGGACTTGGGGTCTTGGAGGGGTATGGTCCCAAAACTCTGCGCCTGCGCAACAAACCATACCCTCATAATGATATCACAAGGATAACCTTGCGCGCAATGCGCACGGTGCGCCATTATTGAAACCGGCAGGTTGCCTAATAAACCTTGCGCGCAATGCGCAACGGTACTGCAACCTTGATACTAGCAGGTTACACAAAAAACCTAGCGCACACTGCAAAACAGCAAGTTAGACCTGGAGGCGCAGGACCCTGACCCTACGCGGATCAAACAATTCTCTAGCCGTGAAGTCCTAAAACCTTGGACAAGGCCAAGACATAAATGAGAGCAACTCATACTTAGTCTTGAGAATAAAAGGACTTAATCCCTACAACTCCGCGCTGGCCAGGACGCACTGATAAAGCCACGCGGAAGAGAGAAGCGCAAAGAGGCATTGACCAAATACAAGGGTACAAAGTGGCAAAGTTGTGACCCAATAACCGCTCGGCAGGTTGTGTCAGATTACGTCGCATGACGAACTGTCATGCAGAGGGCAGACTGCATGCAAGGACATACACGTGGCACCAACTAAACTTACGCCAGCGACTGTCACACGATCTCCACTATCGACTGATGACAGGTCTGACACCAAGGACAACAGTCATGACACGTGGCTTCACTCACCATGCGCCAAGCGCACCTCCTACCAAAGACCATTAATGGTCGACGCAGAGGAGATAGAATGGATATTTCTGGTCGTCGGGCCCAGGCCCAAGGCTCATCAACCTATCTCCTACACACCTCTCTTCGGCTATAAAATGATGATCACACCTCAAGGTAAAATCATCTAATCGACATCTACAATCACAATCACTACCACAATACAATTGCATACCGCTTTGAGCTTACTTGCTTATTACTTGCAATACCCGATACTTATTCTCACGCTGGAGTGTGGTCACGAGAAAACTCTCCCCCTTTCTCTTATGACGAGGCTAACGGCGTTTCTAATTTTGTAGTGAGCTTGAAGTGGGATCACCCCAAAGAGCAAACGGAGATAACCTTTTATGCAAAGACGTTGAGCTGTATCTAAGATATCTCAAGATAGCTTTCGGTTCAACCAGTGTTTCTTCACTACGCTATTGGCGTTTTTAGCTATCCGTTAGTGGTTTCACATAACAAACCTTAAACATCTACCATAATGTGTCGTTTTGTTAATAGTATATTTATTTTGTTAGGTATGACTGTGTTTTCATGGTTATGGCATTTAAGACGTATTAATTAACGTAATGAATTATTGTTTACGCTGTTTGTTTATAAGTTTTGTGTTATGTGTTTTGTATGTTTTCCTTTTAATTGGTTGGCGTCTTTTAATTGGTTGGAGTTTATATGGATACATAGACAAATGTGTTTGAATTTATTTGAATATAAAATCATGTATTGGGTTTTGCAAGAACGTAGGATTTAATGTGTGTAGTGTTTGGATGTGGTGATACTTTCACATATTAACTATTTATTATAATTTTTTTGTTAATTATTCTTAATTCTAGCTACATTACCTGAGTTTTAATTCATTATACCATGCTAAAGAATTTATGGAGTACATTTTTATATGTATTGCGTTTATATGGTTTGTATATGCTTTTTTGTGGCGTTTTGTATATATCCTAAAGAGATGGATGAATTAATAGTGAAACACAAATGAAATATATGAAATCATGAAAACTTATATTAAAATGATTAGTAAATCCTAAGAATATAAAAAATATCACTTAAATACAACTATCACTTAAATTCCCATCGCCAATCCGACTACACAAGTCGGTCTTCACATTCTTCATTGCTGAAAAATATCTTTCAATGGTTGCGGTTGCAATGAGCAATACAAGAAAAAGCTTCAATAAACGAAACACCAATGTATATGATAGGTGAATATTTTTTTGAAACCATTAACCTTAGACTTGACAAACCATCCAAGTTGGTGAATTGTTTATCTTTTTTCACAAAATCAATGTAGTTTCCGAGTTGAATTGGAAGCCTACGTATTTCGGCTTCATCGAAATCATATGGATACTTTTCGGCTAGTTTTAGTATATTGGAATGTCAAACGCACTAAAATTATCACACGGACTCAAACAACTCTACAAAGAAGTAGTTCCGATGTTACCTCGTTAAAACGGTTCCCGAATTCTTGAAATTGCAAATCTAGAACCGCTTTGAAGCAATCCTCTCATAATAATGCCATTTGTAATGTTCATCTTTCTTCTTGGCCACCTTGGGTTAATATATTTATCATTTAAATTTTTCACCTCAAGTTCATACACGTCACAAAAATAGTTAACCTTCTCCAAGAACTAAATAAAACCTTCCAACCTAAACTTTTCAAGTTGCTTTTTAGTGGAAGAAACCAATTTAACCACATTCATCAAATCTTGTTCTTTTCTTTGTAGACATTGGGACAATGTTCGTGTGATGTTTAGAATATGCTCCATCAAATGTATGTAAAATACAAAGTTGTATTTTTTTCATATCCTCTAGAATTCCGTCCACTTGTCTACTACAAGGAAGAGTTTGACCGTTTCTACTAGCCATCCAAAACTTCCATAATGTTTGGATATAAAGTAATCAAATGGGAAAGCGCTTTGAGTGGGAATTCCAATGTGTATCTCTGGCCTTGAAAGTGTCATTTTTTTTATTTAACGAACTTCTGATACAAAGCATGTCTTCCATTATTCCAATTGTCTTCTTTGGCTTTCACGAAACACATCTTGTCGTTTAGAAGATACACAAACGACATTTGTTAAACATGTTATCGTTTTAAATACTCTCCAAATAGGAGTGTGTTTGTGTGCAACCGCCACAACAACTAGTTGAAGTTGGTGTGCAAAACATTGATTATAGAAGCCGACACATTTTCCTTTAAAATAAAAGCTCTTAAGCCGTTAAACTCACCCAACATGTTACTTACCTCGTCATAATCTTGGCCTCTAATCCTTTTCAAACTCAACCCATAACGTACCAGCATATTATCAATAGCCGATTAAAGTGTTAATGCGCTTGTCTCTTTGACATGAACAAGCCCAATAAAATGCGCCGTAATAATCCCAATTTTATCAACATAACAAATACCAACCGCCATTTGTTCTTTTTTGATACGTGACATGATTCATCAACTAATAAAGAAAAAACATCATCACCAAGATCTTCAAAAATTTGTTTAAGTACCTCGTGTGACAGTCGCTGGCATGAGTTTGGTTGGTGCCACGTGTACGTCCTTGCATACAGTCTGTCCTCTGCATTATTGTTCATCATGCGATGCAGTCTAACACAACTTGCCGAGCGGCTATTGGGTCACAGCTCTGCCACTTTGTACCCTTGTATTTGGTCAACGCCTCTTTGTGCTTCTCCCTTCTGCGTGGCTTTATCAGTGCTTTCTGGCCAGCGCGGAGTTGCAGGGATTAAGTCCTTTCGTTCTCAAGACTATGAGTTACTCTCATGTTGGTTTTAGCCTTTTTTTAGGACTTCACGGCTAGAGGGTTGTTTGATCCGCGCAGGGTCAAGGCTCCTGCACTTCGAGGTCTAATTTTTCGTTGCGCAGCGTGCGCAAAGTTTGTTGTTTGACCTGCTCGTATCAAGGTTGCAGTACCGTTGCACATTGCACGCAAGGTTTGTTAGGAAACCTACTGGTTTCAAGAATGGTGCACCATTGCGTGTTGCGCGCAAGGTTATTCTTGTGTATGTTGTCCTTGAGGGAATGGTTCCTTGCGCAGGCGCAGAGTTTTTGGGACCAAACCCTTCATTGGCGCCATCCGATTTTTTACTCACTTTCGCATCCGTTTCTCGTTCGTTTTTTCTCAAACCTCACTTTCAAATGGCTGATTTTCCATTAAACACACCACGAGGTCCTCGGGCTGAGGGCAAGAACCAAGTTCATGCCCCTCGACCAGACGGACAAGTGGAAGAAGGTTCTTCCAGAAATGCTGGTGGTCACCACGACTCAGGTCTTGTGAACATCCCGGTAACTCCCGGAATTCAAATGGAAACTCTCTATGTACTAATCACATCTATTTTACCTCCGGGTGAAACTCCGATGTCTTGTTACATCAAATCTCAAACGGCACTGAATGCCGTCTATGCGCAACTCTGTGCGCAAACTAATGCATCTGCTACGCTAGCGCAGCCGCCCATTACTCACGTGCATGCTTCGCCTGCACCACGAGTACTCACTTACGACTCACCGGATGGAGCGAGTGTTCCTTCACACCTCTGTACCAGGGAAACGGAGTATTCTTAGTCGGTGCCTAAATATGACTCAAACACTCATAGGCGAGCGTCCATCCACTCACGGCTGGGCCCGCGTCCTCTAGAGGGGCGGGACACCCAGCGTTAAGATGACATAACATATGGCAACGGAGACAGCGCCAGTGTGTTTCACCGGCTACCCAAAGATCACGTTGTTTACAAGTTTGCGCCACAGGTTGTATACAATCCGAAAATAGAGTACAATTACAATCTGATCTACAGGCCGGCTGAAGCAGCCGAACACTCAAAGTTTATAAAGGAAATCGCACTCGAATCCCGCGCGAAACTACCTTCCAATGTTGGTAAGTTTAATGGGTTGACAGACCAAGAAGATCACATGCGCCTGTTCAAAGGCGCAGGTCTCATCGGAGGTTGGACGCTATCCATGTGGTGTCACTTTTTTGTACAAACTCTTACAGGCACCGCGTGCCTATGGTTTGATAACTTACCCACGAGTAAGCTTACGTCATAGAACGCTCTCAAACACAAGTTCCTGACGCATTTCAGCCAACAACGGCGGTACGTTAGAGATTCCTCTGACGTCATGAATATCTGGTGGCGGGATGATGAAAGTCTCGAAGATTTCATCACCCGCTACAATAAAGAGGTATTGGAGATGTGCACGAAGACTTGATTCGCGCACAATTCAAATACAATGTCCACTGCGATGAGATGATAAAAGTCTTGTCGGGAACTACTGGCCTCCCAAAAAGCTGGGAGAAACTAATTGCGGCAGCAAAGGTCTATGCGCAGACGAAGCGCAACCTAAACTCCAGCAGACCTCCCCTACCCCAATATCATCCGCAAGACATGAGTAGGAGTTTTGCGAAGAAGAATAAGAAGAGTTGGAGGGAATCCAACCAAAGCCCCTCCTACTCACCAGTCGACGCTCGTGCGACGATAAATAAGATTGCTACCCAAAGAGCAATCAAGCAAGATAATCGCGATCGTCAGTGGACGCCACTAACGAAGACTCTGATGGTGGTGCTCAGCACAGAATATCACCAATTCAAAAAACCACCACCGATGCGCAACAAAAAAGGTTAAGACCCTAACCTTTTTTGCGATTATCACAGAGATACATGGCATGCAACCGACAACTGCATATGCTTGCGTATCATGTAGTCGAGGAAGGGGATCATGTCCATCGACGAGGAGCCACCGGTGAAGGTACCGAAGTCATCATCCAATGGCGACCGGAGAAGTGGGTACTCAACAACAAGTACCCGGAACAAACGGTGTTTCTAGGACCCTCCATGACCCCCGCAGTCCAGGCGCAGCTAAAATAACTCCCGTTCTGCAATGTAGATATATTCGCTTGGTCGCCAGCGGATATGACAGGGGTACCAAGGGAATTTGTAGAGCAGGCGCTGGACACATTCTTTTCAGTTGAGCCTATCATTCAGAAAAAAGCATAGTTTTGGTCCTGAAAAAGCTCACGCAATGAAGGAGCAAGTTTCAGAGCTCCTCCAAGCCGGTATCATCAGAGAAGTACGCTATCAGACATGGGTAGCCAATCCAGTCATGGTCTAGAAGCACAACGGCGGTTGATGTATGTGTGTCGATTTCAAAGATCTGACAAAGCATGTCCCAAAGACTGCTACTATTTACCTGAAATCAACAAAAAGGTGGACTGCCTCGCTTCATTCAGGTGGAAATGCTTTCTTGACTGCTACAAAGGCTACCACCAGATACAAATGAAGAAGGAAGACGAAGATAAAACCGCATTCCGCACTTACAAGGAAATATTTTGCTACACAAAGATGCCCTTAGGATTGCGCAACGTAGGAGCCACCTACCAGCGTTTGATGGACCATGTCTTTGGAGACGACATTGGAGAAGATGGCCTAGTCATCATGAGCCCGGATGAGGAGAAGATACTGATAAACGTTCAGAAAACGTTTGCATCATTGCGCAAGGCTAATTTGAAGCTGAACCCCGGGAAGTGCTTGTTTGGAATTGAAGAAGGCAAATTTTTGGGATTCATCGTCACGTGTAACGATTTCAAAGTCAATCCTGAGAAAGTGGAAGCGATTCAGTGATGCCTTCCCCCTCGACCATCAAAGAAATGCAGCGGTTGGTGAGGCGATTGGCTGCACTGAACAGGTTCTTGGCCAACCACGCGATGAAGTCCTTCCCATTCATCAGCACTTTGAGGAATTGTGTAAAGCAGAACAAGTTTCAGTGGACCTCTGGATGTGGAGAAAGCCTTCACACAAATGAGGAGTGCTTGATTCAGCTGCCTACGCTCACGGCACCGCAAAAGAACGAGGCAGTGATACTTTACCTGTCTGCATCGGATATTGCTCTAGGCACAGTCTTGCTAGTAAAGCGCGCAGGAGTCTAGACGCCAATCTACTACGTTAGCAAAATGCTAACTGACCCAGAGACAAGATATCCAATGATGGAAAAGCTTGCTCTAGCTTTAGTCTACGCATCCCGAGGCTATGTCGGTATTTTTCAGGCAATGTGATAATAGTTCTCACGAACTATCACGTGGGCCAAATTTTGTCCAAACCGGACATATATGGCCGTCTGGCGAAGTGGGCGATTGAGCTTAGTGGACATAATATCATATACAAAGTGCAAGAGTGTGAAGTTGTATAGAACCCAGCGCTGATTTTGTTACAGAAGTACTAGGTAATAAAGCGCAAGAGTGTGAAGCTGTAAAGAACCCAGCGCCGGTCATAGACGACCCCGCATAGATACTTCACATAGACGACACATCCAATGATGATGGCGCAGGGGAAGGTCTCCGTTTAATAAGCCCCGATAATCAAGAGTTCACCTACGCCGTCAGGTTGGACTTCAAAAGCATGAATAATGAAACTGAGTATGAAGCGATCTGGTAAGCATTCGGTTAGCCATCAAAATGGGGCCCAAGAATTTAGAATCACACATCGATTCCTTTTTGGTCGTAGGACAGATCAATGGCCTGTACGACGCAAAGGGCGAAACGATGGTCTTGTATCTTGAACATGCGCAATCCTTAATAACCAAATTCCAAAGTTTAAAAATAACCCACATTAACCAAAGAGAGAATAAACATACCGACGTGCTCAACAAACTGGCTGCTACAAGTTTCAAGCACCTCGTGCGGGAAGTGCGCATTGAGGTGCTCAAGAACCCTTCCGTTCCGTTGCGTCAAGTAAATGTCATAGAAGTGGGAAATCCTTCCTGGATGTCTCCCATTATCATGTTCTTGCAGTCCGGGATCCTCCCCGAAAACAAGGCGGAAGCCAGAAAGGTCCAGAATAAGGCACTCAACTACGAAATGGAAGACGGTATCCTTTACCGGAAGTCGTACCTTGGACCAGCCCTCCACTGCGTTGACCCGCAAGACGCGCAATATTTGATTTGCGAAATACACGAAGGGTTATGCGGAATTCACGCCGGTTCGTGCATGGTCGTCACAAAGATCATGAACGTCGGCTACTATTGGCCTGGCATGCACTTAGATGCAGTCGAAACGCTGCGAAATGTGCATCCTGCCAGTGATACGTGCCAAAGACATTGCGCCCCAAGAATCCCTTGATCCATGACAACAACATCGCCCTTCCAACAATGGGCAATCGATATGGTGGGATCTTTCCTTGATGCCTAGGCGCTGTGAAGTTCATAATCGTAGCCGTCGATTACTTCACCAACTGGTAGAAGCAAAGCCCCTGGCATCCACCACAACAATTGTAGTGCGCAAATTCATTTGGGAGCATATCATTTGCTGTTCGGGTACCCCTGCGCATTGTTAGTGATAACGGCCCTAATTTTGCTGCTTAAGAACTGCAACGATGGATGGAGGAAATGCATATCGAACATGTGTTCACTTCGGTCGCGCATCCCTATGGGAACGACCAAGTGGAAAGCATGCAAGATATTGTAAATATTCATTATTCTGGTTTTGCACAGCTAGCATGTGCGGTGATGGGAGGCCTATTTCCGCGAGAATCACTGCCTCCGTTCCATACACCAGGCTTAATGGTGTTTTGTCGGTGCTGGTTTCTGGCATGGTTCGATGAGCCCAAAGGACACTTGGCAACTCATCTACCCAACCTCACGCAAATATTGTAACTTTAAACAACCATTCATTTCATATGAAGATAAAAGAGTACAAGCAAGCGAAGAGTGCAATTACATTCAGATATTACATTCAAGATCCTACAAAAAAACTCTCATCCCTCACTTTCTTCAACCTCAGTCACATCTTGGAATATATCTTTTAAGCGATCCACATAGTCATCATGCTGGAGCGCCTTGCTCACTAAATCCATCACCAGCAGTTGAAGACAGTCATACTCTCGCTTCGCATGGGAGAAGGCAGCTTTAATTTGACCCTACGAGTGAATGCGTGGCTAGTATCCCATTGAATGTCCAACGCATGAGTGACATGGTGTGCACACTCAGCGTAGCCTTGCGCACACCATTGTGGTGCGCAGTGACCATCAGCTTAGCTACTGCGCTGTCCAACTCTACCGAGTTCAGGAAGAGTTGGCGATCGGCACAATACAAGGACTACAGGATGAGAATCATGACAAAATGATCAAAATAACAATGGAGAACTTACATTGACAATTCCATGTAGTTGCATCCACAGCGTGTTGTTCGTCAACGACTCCACTAGACTCTCCGAGATGGCACGAGCGGCTTCAGAATCTTCTATTTTTTCTCGCCCGCGCCCACCTTAGCCTCCGCAAGGCGGAGCTTCTCCACATCCTTCAAGTGCCTGTGCTGCAGTTCGGCCTTACAACCAAGGCCACCTGGAGATCCTTCTTTGCGGCCTCAAGCGCCGCGCAAGCCTCCATCTGTGTCACACCCCGGATATCCAACCCAAATCCATACACCGGTGGGCCCGGGTGGGGAGTATTGTGACGTCAGTTGATAACATCATAGTCAATTAAACATGGCACAGCGGAAGTTTTGGAGTAAAATTGCTATTACAAACCAAATGTTCGAAAATACAAAATAATATACAGGCTCGTAATAGAAGATGCACAGGCGGATCATAAAATGTACAATGAAAGAATATAAACAGACATTAGGGCAGATCCAAAGATTTGCAAGATCCTCTTAATCACTACCGAGCAACTTCCGGCCTATTTCGTATTGTACCTGCAGTTTAGTCTTTGGACGATACGTGAGCTTTCGCTGGTAAATACACCCAACTGGCTCAATTTGAAAACATTTTAAAAAATGATTTTAAGTGCACAGGGCACAAAACCTTTTATAACTTGGGAAAGTTACTTTGTAACCTTGTTAACAGATTCACATGTTTGTCCATACATACAGGGCCCAGTACAGAGACCGAGACATGATTAAATACACACCACTTAGAACTCACAGAGGAGTTATCCCCAACGTCTTTGGTAATTTGCATTTGAGCATCTGTCAGGTCTATGCCTACACCCCACGCTAAGGTCGTGGCCATTAACTAATCTAATGAGCCGAGGATATCCAAGACACGATAATTTAACCCCCGATGTTTAACTTATCAAACAAAACTGATTAAAACAGAATATGCGGATTTACTAGCCACAATCCGGCATTTGATTGATCCCATTTCTGACCAAGCGGTAATAATTTACCGTATCCCAAGCCCGTATAGGGAAAATAAGTCGAGAGTATGTACCTGAGCTAGTCATCTTTTTAAATTTCAATACTCAACTGTATACAAAAGTACTAACGTGCAGATAGCATTTACCGGCAAGGCTCTATTTAGATTATGGCATAAGCTAACCAATTAATACTAATGGTCTTTAATTAAGTCATAGACTTAGAGCGATTAGTGTACATGATCAAAACGTATAACGCTTGATTAAACGATGATCGGATAGAATGTAGTTTAAACCGACAAGTACTTTGACTTGCATAATATGGGTAACTATAAACATTCTGGATTTTGAAACTTAAATGACAAGGTTAAACACGTTTCGGTTAAATTCTGTAAACTAGTTACGTATAATCAACCGTATGCTTATAAGCGATAATGGGTAAATGGATAAGTCATGGACAAGTTCTATATGCCATTATATTTTAATTAAGTTAAAACATCAGCAGGATATCAACTTATATGCCTGTTAAGGTTTTAAAACGAAATTATGCCTCATATGGGCATTTGGTAATTTCGTGCCGTATAAAAGGAACTTGAATATAATTTAAGTTTATAATCATGAGCCTTCTGGAAAAATAATTTATTTATGATATAATATCTGTAGGATACCAATTATATGTGTAATTTATCTTTTATGACCAAACTATGCACCGAATGGGATTTTGGTCATTTTACACATAGTTTATAAATTATTTGAGATTCTGAGTTTATAACATGTACCTACTATAAATATGTTTAAAATAAGTCTTAAAATCAGTAGGTATCAAGTCTTGGTCAATAATATGGTTTAAAACCATACTATGCGCCGAGACGGTGCTTATGTCGTAAAATGACGTCTTTAGGCGATGTTTTTGAAAATTGATCTTAAAGTCAGATTAAAAATTTTTAAATATGTTATTTAATATAACATATCAGTAGGTAAATAATTTACCTTGAAATATTTGATTAAAACTATTTTATGAGCCACAAGGGCTAAAATCGTCATTTATCGACATAGTTTAAGAACTTGCTTGAAAACTTAGTTTATAACTTGGTTTAACATCCCAAATAATCTTACTTATAATATTATATCAGTAGAAAACTTATTTTCAAGTTCATTATCATTAAAACCTTGATTTATGCAAAAAGGACATCTTGGTCAAAGATGGCATAATTATGGAACTTGCGCATCAACTTAGATTCTGATTATGATCATGTATTATAACCTCATAGGGTTATGCTACATTATATTACGATCATAATGCAACTTTAGATCAATAGGTAACTAATCTAAATTGGGTCAGAATCGAAAGTCAAAGCAGAAGTCAAACTTCGCGACTTTTGGTTGCGAACCGACCCTAGAATTGAAATTGACGAGCCGAACATGTTCTTACATGTTCTAATAATTATTACCAACTTGTTTAAGTGTCAAAACAGGTTTCATAACATATATAAGATCAATTATGATTTTTCCAATAATGGCTTGTTTGACTTTTTAATAACTTAACTTTGACCCGTCAATTGGTCAAGCAAATGTGATCTTCAGGAGGTGCCCTTTATAGGATTAACACCTACCTTGTTATGATCACTTAGCCATGTTCATTATGAACAATGGCTGGACCATAATGGTCTTAGCCGAAAGTCAAAGCGTTTTTCGTAAAATGCTTGACTTTTGGCTATAAAAGCCTATAAACGAAAATGCACAAGGAAGGAACACTTACCAGTGATTCCTAGGGTGCAAAAGAACTATGTTGGATGCTCCTTTCGGTTAGGAACTTCCAGAGGAGGGAAAAGAGTGAATGAATGAGAAAGGTGCAAGTTGGAATGGTGAACTTAAGCAGCTATTTATATTTGGAGAACTCAAAGGATGTGATGCCAGGTGTTTAAGGGTGTAAGAGGAAGCTTACAAGTGTCCCAAAACGTGGCATAGCAGTTTGGAAGACCATGGTTTCGAATTCATGGTTTCTGGAGTTTTGTTTGGAGGCCAAGAAAAATTTTCTGCAGCACAGGGCTTCTCGCGCCCTGCGACGCCCCTTGGCCAGTTTTAGGTTTTGACACTTTTAGCCCCTTAACTTTATAAAGCTTCTAGAAACCTTTTAAAACACCTTTTTGGCACTTTTAGCCCTCCGTAGCCAATACTTGGCATACCGGGAATAGCCCGGACATTGTCGAGCTCTCGGTTCGTTAAAAGGTCACTCAGAGGTACAAATTAACATGTTGACACTTTTAATCCCTCCATTATTCAACTTTCATATATTTACGAAATTGAACCCTCTTGTCCAACAATTGGCACGAATGAGAGTTAGGACTTCACTAAGAATCACTCAGAGGCTTATTATAAGCATGTTGACTTCGATGTCACCCAGAGGCTGGGCATATTGACGTATTAGTCACTCAAAGGCCGAATTTCAAGCATGTTGACAAATCAGTCACTCAGAGGCTAATGATTTAAGCATGTTGACATATCAGTCACTCAGAGGCTGTTATTTATGCATGTTGACATCGGACCGTCACTCAGAGGCTCAATTTGAGCATGTTGACGCCTTTAGTCCTTATTAGTCTTTAATAGACTATATTTAAAATACAACACGTGTCACTATACTATTGGACACGATTTTACAGGGTGTTCCATCCTCACCCCCTTAAAAGAAATCTCGACCTCGAGATTTTATTCAAAAGATGGGGGTACTTTTGTCGCATAGTGGACTCGACCTCCCATGTATACTCGGGACCTCTAAAAGCGTCCCAGTTAACCTTTACAATAGGTATCATTTTCCTTCGAAGCTTCTTAACCTGTCAATCCTCGATCGAAATCGGTTTCTCAACAAACCTCAGGTTTTCATCTATCTGCACATCTTTGTGCGACATTGCTAGCGACTCATCGGCTAGACATTTCTTAAGGTTAGATATGTGGAATACATCATGAATTCCACTAAGCTCCTCTCGCAACCTGAGCTTATAAGCTACCGTGCCGACGCATTCGATTATTTCGAATGGTCCTATATATCTTGGGCTTAACTTGCGCTTCTTTCCAAAGCGCATTACACCTTTCCAAGGTGATACTTTTAACATGACTTTGTCCCCTACTTGGAACTTAAAAGGTTTACGCCTCTTGTCAGCATAACTCTTCTGCCTATCCCTGGTAGCTTTGAGACGATCACGGATTTGCATAATTTTTTCCGTGGTCTCCAGGACAATCTCCAGTCCTGATAGTTGGGCTTCCCCAACTTCTACCCAGCACACGGGCGTTCTATATTTTCTGCCATACAAGGCCTCAAAAGGAGCAGCCTTGATGCTAGTATGATATCTATTATTGTAGGAGAATTCTATTAGGAGTAAGTGGTCATCCCAACTTCCACTTAAATCAATCACACATGCCCTAAGCATGTCTTCCAGTGTCTGGATAGTACGCTCACTTTGACCATCAGTCTGCGGATGGTAAGCCATACTAAAGTTCAATCTTGTGCCCAAAGATTGTTGGAAACTTTTTCCAAAAATGAGAGGTATATCTAGTATCTCTATCAGATACAATAGATACTGGCACACCGTGTAGGGACACAATCTTGTCCACGTACAACTTAGCCAATTTGTCTGAATTATATGTTTCTTTGATTGGCAAGAAATGTGCTGACTTAGTCAGCCTATCCACAATGACCCAAATAGTGTCGTTTCCACTTTTGGTCTTAGGTAACTTGGTAATCAAATCCGTAGTTACCATTTCCCATTTCCATGTAGGAATTTCCAATTGTTATAGAAGTCCTGACGGCTTCGCTTTAACATGCGAAGACGTCAGACACTTAGCTACATAAGTGGCTATGGATTTCTTCAAACCCATCCACCAATAATTCTTCTTCAGGCCTCCCGGTGAACTGAGTATCTCGAACTATGCGCTTCTTTGAGGATTAGATCTCTAAGTCCCCCAAAGATTGGAACCCAAATTCTATCATTGAATCTGAGGATTCCATCCTTCCCAGGCGCTAACTGATCCACAGTTCCGCCTAATCCCTCATTAGGAATATTAGCCTCTAATAGGGCTTGCTTTTGCGCATCTAATAGCTTTTCATTTAAGCTATTTCTGAGCTCAATGCTCTTGGCATTAATCCTTATAGGTTTAACCCATTCCTTGCAACTTAAGGCATCAACAACTACATTTGCCTTGCCTGCATGATAGCGAATCTCGCAATCATAGTCATTAAGTATTTCCATCCATCGGCGTTGTCGCATGTTCAATTCTTTCTGATTGAACAGATGCTGGAGACTTTTATGGTCTGTGTATATAATACACTTTGTTGCCATACAAGTAATGTCTGCACAGTTTTAGTGCAAACACAACAACACCCAATTCCAAATCGTGAGTGGTGTAATTCCTTTCGTGCACCTTTAACTGTCGTGATGCATAGGCAATCACTTTGCCTTTTTGCATTAGCACACAGCCCATGCCAGTGTGTGATGCATCACAGTAGACTACAAAATCTTCGACACCCTCTGGTAGGGATGACACAGGAGCATTTCTCAACTTGTGTTTAAGAACCTCAAAAGATTCTTGTTGCTTTGGACCCCAATTATACTTAACATTCTTACGGATCAAGTAGTTAAAGGAGTGGCTATTCTTGAAAAGTCTAAATGAACCTTCTGTAGTAACCGACCAATCCTAGAAAACTACGAATCTCCGATGGGGTTTTGGGTACTTCCCAATTCATGATGGCCTTGATTTTGGCGGGATCCACTTGGATACCATGCTCACTTACCATATGTCCAAGAAATTGAAGCTCTCTAAGCCAAAACTAAAACTTAGAGAATTTAGCGTAAAGCTTCTCTTGCCTTAGTAGTTCTAAGATTCACCTAAGACGTTTCTCGTGATCAGCTTGATTACGAGAGTAGATAAGTATGTCGTCTTAAAGACAATGACAAACTTATCCAAATAGGGTTTGCAGACTCTATTCATGAGATCCATGAATGCTGTAGGCGCATTTGTGAGCTAAAAGGCATCACTAAGAATTCAAAATGACCCTATCAGGTCCTGAAGGCAGTCTTAGGAACATCTTCACTTCTAACCTTCAGCTGATGATATCCAGATCTTAAATCGATATTAGAAAAGTAACTAGCCCCTTGAAGTTGGTCGAATAAATCGTCGATCCTGGGCAGAGGATATCTATTCTTGATTGTTAACTTGTTTAGCTCTCGGTAGTCGATGCACATTCGCATTGAACCGTCTTTCTTCTTTAGAAAGAGGATAGGAGCTCCCCAATGGGAGGAACTAGGCTGAATAAAGCCTTTCTTCAAGAGTTCGTCTAGCTGTCCTCAACTCCTTCATTTCTATTGGTGCTAGCCTATATGGAGCTCTAGCAACAGGTGTTGACCCTGACAGGATATCGATTCTAAACTCCACTTGTCTGTCTGGAGGTAGACCTGGTAATTCTTCTGGAAAGACATCTGAATATTCCGAGATAACTGGTAGGTCTTCAATGTTTGGCTTAGGCTCATTTATGGTGACTTGTGCTATGTAGATGACACAGCCTCTTCTCAAACACTTGGATGCCTTAAATAACGACACCTTGTCTGGCAATCCATAGTGTGAGTCTCCAGGGATGGTGATCATTTCACCAGGGGGTCTTAATCTCGATGAGCTTCTTATCGCAGGTAATGCGGGCTTGGTTATGAGATAACCAATCCATGCCTAAGACAACATCGGACCCCGCCAATTTCATTGGCAGAAGGGAGATAGGGATGGATTGATTTTTAATGGATATAGAGCATCCATCAAGAATGGAAGATGTGGATTCTATCGTTCCATCAGCAAGTTATATCTCATAAGTTTTATCTAGAGTTCTTATGGGCAGGTTTAATAGTTTAATAAACTTATGGTCAACAAAAGATCTATCTGCTCCAGAATCAAAAAGAACTCTAGCATAAATATTGTTAATGAGGAATGTACCTGTTATGACATTGTCGTCATTAACAGCCTCTCTTAGCAGTTATTTAAAAGGCTCTTGCATTCCCCTTCTTGGCCTCTCCAGGCTTTGCATTATTATTCTTAAGAATCTTAGGGCAGTTAGTCTTAATATGCCCCTTTTCATTGCAGACGTAGCAGACGACATCCTTAAGATCTTTACATTCTAGGGTCTTATGTCCCTTTCTCTTACAGATGCCATAGGGTTTAGCCTGTGAACCAAAATTACACTGTCCCCAGTGTCTTCGGTTGCATGTTTTGCATGTTGGCATCACAGCCGTTTTACCTTGGTTCCCTTTGAACCCAAATCTCCCTTTATTTTTCTTATTAAACTTATGGGAGTTGTCATCTTCCCTCTTTCTTTTCCCGTCAGTTTCAGACTTAACTGACTTTTGCCTCACCAAATCCAAGGTGAGGGAGAGAGATAGGTCAACAGCAAACCTATAGGTAGTAGGTTGAGCAGCCTTTACCATGCCTTTTATTTCGGGCGCTAAGCCATTATTAACACGCAATGCGTTTGGGCTCCGGGGTAACCAAGTAGGAAACTAACCTAGATACGGAATTGAAATCGGAAACATATTTTCGACAATCCAGGTTTTTCATTGAAAGAGACAAGAAGTTTGTCTCTAATTTCTCCACCTCATGAGGTGGGCAGTAAGTTTCCTTAACAAGGTCCACAAACTTGGACCACCCCAAGTTATACAGGTATACTTTACCTGTAGACTGTATCATGACCTTCCAACAGATTAGGGCATCGCCCTTAAAGGATTGTGATACATACTTGACCACATCCTTATAAGCACAGTTGCTAAATCTACAATTGTTTCCATCTCGTCTAGCCACTTTAGAGCTTCCACAGCTCCTTTTTCCCCATTAAAGTCTCGGGGCTTACATGAGACGAAAATACTTATAGGTACATCCGTCTTTAACAGAACGGGACCTTTCAGTAAAATCTTTTTTCTTTGGTTCACTCTTCGCATTTGAAGAGTGAACGGAGCTCTCCTTATGAGCTGAAGATGGTGGAATAGATAAGGGTCTAGAGCGAGTAGCACTTGACTCTCTAAACTTTTCTATGGCCCTTCCCATGGCCTTTTCAACTGCCGCGTCAATGCGAGCTTGGAAATTATCCTCATCATTATCTCTATTTTCGGCCTTGTTAGATTCCACATTCCGGTGGCTACTTTGTGCCTCATTCGAGTTAGCCATCTTTAAGCCTTGGGTTCTATACACCAATAAAGCTTCATTTAGCCATGGTATGTCAACCATATTGGCTTCAAACATTTGATATAACAATCCATTGCCTATACTAGTGTGAATAACATCACAACTCTTAGGCTTAAGATATTTATATTTTTGGCCTAGGTCTTAATAGGACCATCATAGGCAAATTACAATCTGGACGTAGTCCATATATTATTGAACAGTGGATCACATTGTCACAACTGTCATTGTCATAATTTGACAATTTTTATTTAGCTCATAGGCTTGTCTCGAAGGACATAAAATATGGCACATAGGCCTGTCACTAATGGACATAGAATATGACACATAGGCACTACATCACTAATGGATGTTTGCATCATAGCCCCTAGGGCAACACATCACTAATGGATGTCTAATCATAGCCCCAAGGGCAATACATCACTAGTGGATGTTTAATCATAGCCCCAAGGGCAATACATCACTAATAGATGTTTAATCATAGCCCCAAGGGCAACACATCACCAATGGATGTTTTAATTATAGCCTCAAGGGCAATACATCACTAATGGATGTTTAATCATAGCCCCAAGAGCAATACATCACTAATGGATGTTTTAATCATAGCCCCAAGGGCATACATCACTAATGGATGTTGTAATCATAGCCACAAGGGCATACATCACTAATGGATGTTTTATCATAGCCCCAAGGGCATACATCATGGATGTTTAATCATAGCCCAAAGCAATACTCACTAATGGATGTTTTAATCATAGCCCCGAGGGCATACATCACTAATGGATGTTTTAATCATAGCCCAAGGGCATACATCACTATGGATGTTTTATCATAGCCCCAAAGGACAATACATCACTAACGGATGTTTTATCATAGCCCAAGGGCAATACATCACTAATGGATATTTAATCATCGTACTGATGATATTAGCCAGGATCAGTTTTGATCACATAGGCTATATAAGGTCAGGACATATTCCTTTACCTAGAAGGCTAGTGTGATTCCTTAAGTCACACTACCAAGAGTATGAACATTCTTAAATGTTAACATAAGAGTACCTTAATGGTTGATTAATAGTCCAGGTCGCATTGACCTTAACGACTTGGAGGCTTGAACATAAGTCCACCACCTCTGGATAGAAGGATAACTCCCCTTAACTATCCAGATAGAAGACCCCTTCGTACTTAACTATCATTTATAAATTGGCCAAATATGTGGTCTGTGCCACTTGGCTAATCAAAACCATTAAGATCTTTTTGGAATTATATTGTAGAGCAAAAATTTTGAATAAAATCGAGATGCTGGTTTGAAGAGGATGAATACACTATATATATATAATTCCAAAATACTTCATTAAATTTCATATTAGAAATTACAATACTATAAAAATGAAATAAACTGTCCATGTAAGGACTTTAAAGAAATAAATATGTCCACGCAGGGACTAAAGAAATAACAATGTCCTCGCAGGGACTACATATTATTAGAAGAGACTTCACTCGTCCTTTTTTCGCTTGACCAACTTGGAGAGTTTCTTGAAGAATTTGTTTGTCTTCTTCTCCGTTTTCTCCGCTTGTTGCTGCATTTCATTCATCCTTTCCAAGGCCTCATTGATGTCCTCTAGTGGTGGCGGAGGTTGTGGTTTGGGTTGTGGCATAACCGGATACTGGTACCCATAAGTTGGATATCCAGTCGATGGATAAGTAGGTGGGAAAGGAGATGGGTAAAGTGCATTATGCATAACTGCTTGCATATAGGGGTCTTGCGACCATGCTTGATAGTCTACCGGTGTAGACGGGTTAAAAGGATCATGCCCAGACGTATCTGGATATGTAGGGATTGGGTTACTATACCCAATGGTGGTGATTGAACCATAGGTGTTGGTGTTGGTCTTGGTGTTGGTGTTGGTTTCACCACAGGTGAGGTGTTAGAGGGTCCACCCATTTGTGGGTCCCCTTGAATTGTGGCAGCGATCCCGACCTTTGTCCTGCACGTACCGACATACGTGCTCCATGCTTCCTCCTTGGTGGTTCAGGTGGTGGTTGAGGTTGGTCCACCGGTTCCATGTGGACATCTTCTTGTATTGGGGGTGGTTGAGAGTGATGAGAAGGAGTGTGGGCGAAGGTGAATTGGTTCCAATATTGGTCCCACCCATTAGGACCTTGGTAGGGCAATCCGGAATAAGAGTTCGAATCGCTAGAAATTTCTATGGGATGCGTATTCAATCCCGACGACGGCATCTCCGAGTCAGAGTCCTCGTTCATAGGATTTGGCTGGTCCAACTGATTTTGATCGGCTGGAGGTGTGTTAAAGTAATGGTTAGGGTTAAATTCTTCATGGTAAGAGTGTGAATGGGAATGATGAGATTGGTGAGAATGGTGTGAATGATAGGAGTGGTGAGAGTGGTAAGAATTTTGGGAATGTGGGGGCGAGTGTCTATGAGAGGCAGAGCGTCTCGCTGGTTGCCAAGGAGATGAATCTCCTGATTCTTGGTAAGCATCTGAGTTGTGAGGTTGAGGGGGAAAGCGCCCCGATGGTTCTCCCCTCATTGGACCTTTTCCTCTCCCACTTTGTCCTCATACACGTGGCAGCATTTTCCTGTTAAAAATCAATTCAAAAACAATACTAATAACTTAATAATGAAATGAGTAATCCTAGGACAATGCCTAGACTCGGAAGTCTAAGGAATGTGCTCGTCTAAGTTTGAGATTAAACACAAAAAGGATAGTTTTTAATTCTCTCAAACGTTAGCTCTGATACCAACCTGTTACACCCCGGATTTCCAACCCAAATCCATACACCGGTGGGCCCGGTGGGGAGTATTGTGACGTC
The DNA here is from genome assembly GCA_947069175.1 of Scalesia atractyloides. Classification (NCBI taxonomy): domain Eukaryota; kingdom Viridiplantae; phylum Streptophyta; class Magnoliopsida; order Asterales; family Asteraceae; genus Scalesia; species Scalesia atractyloides. Next base: position 34,510,513 of record CAMTDV010000020.1, on the reverse strand, counting down.
AGTTGATAACATCATAGTCAATTAAGCACGGCACAACGAAAGTCTTGGAGTAAATTTACTATTATAAACCAAATGTTCGAAATAAAAAATAATATACAGGCTCGTAATAGAAGATCCACATGCGGATCATAAAATGTACAATGAAAGAATACAAAACAAACTTTAGGGCAGATCTAAGGATTTGCAAGATCCTCTTAATCACTACCGAGCAGCTTCCGGCCTATTTCGTATTGTAACTGTAGTTTAGTCTTTGGACGATACGTCAGCTTTCGCTGGTAAATACACACAACTGACTCATTTTGAAAACATTTTAAAAATGATTTTTAAGTGCACAGGGCACAAAATCTTTTATAACTTGGGAAAGTTACTTTGTAACCTAGTTAACAGATTCACATGTTTGTCCATACATACAGGGCCCAGTACAGAGACCGAGACATGATTAAATACACACCACTTATGTCACACCCCGACCCGCAGCGGAATAAGAGTCGGGGCATAATTGGGTTATCACCAAAGCTCATGATATTTACTAATATGTTTCATATTTATTAAAGTCAAAATTACATTCCCAAATATCCAAACATGTCCATACAAACACAAAGAAAAATAAACGACTAAACAATTCCAAGCTCTAAATCATTTTAATCTTCTGGCCAATCCTATGTATTTCTTGCTGCAGCTGGTTCACCTGTATCATGTGTAAAAATGGGGGTTTTTGGGTCAACATAAGTTGGCGAGTGAACCTTGTTAGATAAACATTTATTATTGATTTACTTGTTAGTTTATCAATGAAAAATTGTGCATAATCATAAATGAGCAAATGTAAATAATCAAGCAGTAGCAATAGCAATCACAACTATAACATACAATAACATATGATAGCATACATTAACATACCAACATCATACGATAAATAACATGAATGAAACTGTGCGATCAAGGCTCAATCAAACGGAGCCGATCGTATTGCATGTACTGAAAATGATAAATGTCTGTGCGATCGAGGCTCAATCAAACGGAGCCGATCGTATGTTGGCACGCCAGGTTCACGCTCATAATGTAATGGGGAACTTGCTCAACGCTCATAATGTAATGGGGAGCGGCGGCCTATGAAATTGCATGTACTGAAAATAATAAATTGAATCTAACAATAACCACACAAACAGTTGAAACAAGCTGAATACACATTGTTCATGATATGATGTACGCACAATGATTTAAATATAATATATAGCAAGACACATGATACACCCCAAAACGTGATTTAGAACGGGGAATTTGTAAAGATTCACTCCCATTGGGTGCGTTTGATTGGAGATGGTGAGATGCGCACGAGTTGTAAGAGCGGAACAACGAGAATTTACTAACCTAAATAATAATGGAAAATATAGTAAATGAATGGATTTTATTAAGGATTTTAATAGAATTTTTAGATATATTTTTACGAGCTTAAGGCTATTTCCTATCTTTAAAAACATTATTTTTAAGTATTTTTAATTGATTTTTAAATTAAATTAAATAATTAAAAATATAAAAATATGTTGACTTTTTGGGTTGACCGTTGACTTTTTGACTTTGACTGTTTGACCGGTTTATTGTGTGACTGAAATGCGCTGGGTGAGGCTCGAACCCGAGACCTCCCGTACGCGTGCACGCAGCTCTACCAACTGAGCTACGTGTCTAACCCGAAATAATTCTGTTTTTAATTATACTTATATATTAATTCAATTTATCCAAAATTCTTTTAATTTCAAAAACATTTTAATTCATCGAACTGGTGCCACTAACAGGTCTCGAACCCGGGACCTGTGCTTTAACGTTACACACAGTCCACCGCTGGACTGTGTGTCTAACTTGGTTAATATATAAATTTTATTATACTTAACAACTAACGGAGTTAACCCGGTTCAGTTTTAAACAAAAAGGCATTTTATTACATAGAGGGTGCGTGTATCAGGGATCGAACTCGGGACGTATGAGTGTTTAAAATACCAATTTTAATTATTCTTATATTGTTAGCGCAGTTCATCTTCTTCGTTGGTTTTTACAGATCGCAGATTACACCATTATATCTTGTTAATTCGATTGTTAAACATTGCACAGACTAATATGAGATAGCAGGGATGATAATTAGAAGTAAACATACCGGTGAACGATTTATTACAGAATTCCGACAAGACGTCGGTCTCTGTTTTTATGAACTTCAACTTAGCAAATCAATTAATCGTTTTGATTAGCTAATCATGGAATTGAAGTGCTAAACAAACGTTAACAGTGTGTTTGAAGGTCCTTACCGTTTCACAGACAAAAATAAAGATTTCCAGAAATTTTCCGGCGAACTGGAATTATCCGATAACGGCGTCTGAATTCGATTTCAAGTGAAAGGTTTTAGTTAGAAATAGCTTAACAATTGTTAGACTACGACGGTATTGAAGGACTTACCGTTTTGATGCAGAATACGGTTTTCCGGCGAACTTGCAGAAATTTCCGGCGAATAAAATAAACTTCTCCGGTGGACTGTAAAGTGTGCGGAAATGTAATTGGAGGTTTGTGGAATGTTTCTGAGTCGTGAAGGAGTACAAAGATGGAAGTAAAACTGGAATTGAAGATTTTCGGTTATAAAAACCGATCCACTTCTAGAATTCAAGTTCATTCAAGGCAACTTGATTAAAAACGTCGATATATCGGTTATACTCATTGAACCGTGAGTATTCAGATCGCCTTTGCGCCTTTGATAACCGATTTCAGTTACAATTGGCGTAACCGATTGATTTACATTTGTCTATAAGATTTATTTGTTTCCTATAGATGACAGAAACAAACAAGTGGCGGAGTGGTTAAGCGTGTGAGTGTTAAGTCTTTGGAGTTACAACCTGGCTGACCCGGGTTCGAGTCCCGGCAGCCCCATTTTATTTTTAATCACTTTATTTAAGCTTTTTATCAATTATAACTTTTATGGTTTAGTTTGTTTATTAATTATATATCATTAAAAATTAAAATAAGCATAAATAGGCAACGACACATTTATAACTTGATATTCGATTACAACCGGAGCGGGTTTGGTAAAACCCGTTTTCGACAAATGTTACAACTTAGAACTCACAGAGGAGTTATCCCTAACGTCTTGGGTAATTTGCATTTGAGCGTCTGTCAGGTCTATGCCTACACCCCGCGCTAAGGTCGTGGCCATTAACTAATCTAATGAGCCGAGGATATCCAGGACACGGTAATTTAACCCCCAATGTTTAAGTTATCAAACAAAACTGATTAAAACAGAATATGCGGATTTACTAGCCACAATCCGGTGACCAAGCGGTAATAATTTACCGTATCCCAAGCCCGTATAGGGAAAATAAGTCGAGAGTATTTACCTGAGCTAGTCTTCCTTTTAAATTTCAATACTCAGCCGTATACAAAAGTACTAACGTGCAGATAGCATTTGCCGGCAAGGCTCTAGTCTAGATTATGGCATAAGCTAACCAATTAATACTAATGGTCTTTAATTAAGTCACAGACTTAGACCGATTAGTGTACATAATCAAAACGTATAACGCTTGATTAAACGATGATCGGATAGAATGTAGTTTAAACCCGACAAGTACTTTAACTTGCATAATATGGGTAACTATAAACATTCTGGATTTTGAAACTTAAATGACAAGGTTAAACCCGTTTCGGTTGAATTCCGTAAACTAGTTACGTATAATCAACCGTATGCTTATAAGAGATAATGGGTAACTGGATAAGTCATGGACAAGTTCTATATACCATTATATTTTAATTAAGTTAAAATATCAGTAGGATATAAATTTATATGCCCGTTAAGGTTCTAAAACGAAATTATGCCTCATAGGGGCATTTTGGTAATTTTGTGCCATATAAAAGCAACTTGAATATAATATAAGTTTATAATCATGAGTCTTCTGGGAAAATAATTTATTTATGATATAATATCAGTATAATACAAATTATATGTGTAATTTATCTTTTATGACAAACTATGCACCGAATGGGATTTTGGTCATTTTACACATAGTTTATAAATTATTTAGGATTCTGAGTTTATAACATGTACCTACTGTAAATTTGTTTAAAATAAGTTTTAAAATCAGTAGGTATCAAGTCTTGGTCAATAATATGGTTTAAAAACCATACTATGCGCCGAGACGGTGCTTATGTAGTAAAATGACGTTTTTAGGCGATGTTTCTGAAAACTGATATTAAAGTCAGATTAAAATGTCTTAAATATGTTATTTAATATAAGATATCAGTAGGTAAATAATTTACCTTTAAAAGATTTGATTAAAACTATTTTATGAGCCACAAGGGCTAAAATCGTCATTTATCGACATAGTTTAAGGACTTGCTTGAAAACTCAGTTTATAACTTTGTTTAACATCCCAAATAATCTACTTATAATATTATATCAGTAGGAAACTTATTTTCAAGTTCATTATCATTAAACCTTGATTTATCAAAAAGGACATTTTGGTCAAAGATGGCATAATTATGGAACTCGCGCATAAACTTAGATTCTGATTATGATCATTTATTATAACCTCATAGAGTTATGCTACATTATATTAGATCAAAATGCAACTTTAGATCAATAGGTAACTAATCTAAATCGGGTCAGAATTGGAAGTCAAACAGAAGTCAAACTTCGCGACTTTTGGTTGCGAACGACTCTAGAACTGAAATTGACGAGCCGAACATGTTCTTACATGTTCTAATAATTATTACCAACTTGTTTAAGTGTCAAAACATGTTTCATAACATATATAAGATTAATTTTATGATTTTTCTGAAAATAGCATGTTTGACTTTTTAATAACTTAACTTTGACCCGTCAATTGGTCTAGCAAATATGATCTTTAGGAGGTGCCCTTTGTATGGATTAACACCTACCTTATTACGATCACTTAGCATATTCATTATGAACAATGGCTGGACCATAATGGTATAATACGCAGACCTTTTGACTTTTCTTACCTACAGCGTACAGCCATTAAAAGAGTTTGAAGATGGTTTTTATACATAGTTTCATCGTGTACATAGTTTTCGAGTGTACTTACATTTATCAAAGACAAATTGAAATTAAAAAACTACAAATAGGTGATACTTTTTTACATGTGAACTTTATCTTTTCTTTTTTATCTTTGTATGCTAGATTTGATAGAAAAAAAATATGGTTGTTCATTTTGTAATTAACTATACTGTATTTTTGTACTTTTCTATTTTTTTTAATTTTAAATTATCTATATCGTTAAGAGATTTAAATATCAATAGTAAACACATACAATTAGTTACCTCTAGTCGAGATAACTATTTTTTTCAATAGCGTATAATTATTTGAGTCATAACAAATATACAAGCACCTGTAACATGGATATTAAAATAAATAGTTTCCAGTTCTAAAAGATATATTATTAGTAATTAATGATATTCTTAGAAGTTGCTTCAGTGCTTCTCACACAATGCATAGCTTATATTCTATTTTTCGTCAATTTTGTAGGTAACCTCCACTTAAATTCCTTCACTTTTCTACCCCTTGAGAATTTATTATGTGTATTTGTTATCTCTAAAGGTTGTATTTTCATTTCTATTCATTGCTAGCTTATATTCTGACAAAAAGAGAAAAAATAACAACAACAACAACAACAAAAAAATAATAATAATAATAATAATAATAATAATAATAATAATAATAATAATAAATATTATAATCTTCGAACCTTAATTTGCATTGGTAGGGTACTCAAACCCTCTATATATACACACAAAGGTTACAATAATAATAATAAATAATAATATAATAATAATAATAATAAATAATAATAATAATATAATGCCTACGACATTTGGTTGACCAAACTTTATGATATTTTTCTTGGAGTCTTCAAGTATTGTAAGGAATTGATAATGTTCAAAAGTGAAAATGTATACTCTGTTGAGATGACTTTTGATAGGTCAAATCGTTTCGATGTTAGGTAAAAGGAAGGTGGCTATCAAATCATGATATCTAGAAAATCTCTTAATGTGCATTATCTTTATCATATATGCTTGACTCTTGACTCTACTGTACTGGAATTCTTGGACATAGACCTGATTAGGGGTTAGTGCCTTGGTGGGGTGTATATGCACGATGTTGTGTCGTCTTTTAAATAACATGTAATTCCTTTTCTTCTTTGTGAACAAAGATATATAGGCGTCGAGTGTTAAAAGATCTTTTGGACATATTTAAGAGATTCGAAGATTTGAATGAATTTGAGATTTTCGGGACCTAGCCTTGTGTTACAGACACGATGGCTTTATAAGAGATACCAATGTCATTGCTTGTCTTCTTGTATATATAATATAATATATATATATATGTGATAGGTTCTAGAGTGAACACTAGGTTGAGAATGAACTGTGTGAAATAATCTGAGCCATTGGATTATATCATATAGAGATTTTTAAACAATGTCAAGATTGTAATTATAATGCTATAACTTCCCTTTAAATTAATTGACAGAAGGGTATTTGCGTCTTTTGTAAATTGCATTTATCATACAATATAATCAAAATTCCTAAAATCTTGCTAGTTTCAGTATATACAAGATACACAGTTGTTAGTGTATACACACGTGTACAATCTCGATAGTATTATTTTATACAAGATACACAGATTTAGTTTATACAGATGTTAGTTTATACACATGTGTATAGTCTCGCTAACTATCAATTTATACAAGATACACAGCTGTTAGTTTATAACATATGTACTTGAATAATACACATGTGTATAAATCTGGTTTATACCGACCTGTGGGAACAAGATTTAATTATGCACAAGTGTATAAGTCTTGTATATACTGACCTGTATACACATATGTAAAAACATAATTTAATTAGATTTAATATTTAATTTTAAAAAGAACATAAGAGTTTATTTAAAAATAAACATTAGCCCTTTAATCTCTTATAATTAAAATAATAGAGAAATAATTAAAAATGAGAGAGAGCGGAGAGAGAAAGAGAGAGTTAAGAGATGGGAAAATTAAGGGATTTTAATTAAAAGTACTTGACTAATATCAATCTTAACCTTTTAATCTAAAAAATGATCAAAGTCCAAGATTAGTTTATTCAGCTCACTCTTAAAAAGTTGTTCACAAATGATCCTAATCCTATTATATATATATATATATATATATAGGGTAGGTATCTAGAGTGAACACTAGGTTGAGAGTGAACTGTGTAAACTAATCTGAGCCATTGGATTATATCATCTAGAGATTTTTAAACAATGGCAAGATTGTAAGTATAATGTTGTAACTTCCCTTTAAATTAATTGACAGAAAGGTATTTGCGTCTTTTGTAAATTGAATTTATTAAACAATTTAATCAAAATTCCTAAAATCTTGCTAGTTTTCATATATATATACAAGATACAAAGTTGTTAGTGTATACACATGTGTACAGTCTCGGTAGTATCAGTTTATACAAAATACACAGATATTAGTTTATACACATGTGTATAGTCTCGCTAACTATTAATTTATACAAGATACACCGTTGTTAGTTTGTAAACATGCGTACAGTCTCACTAACTATCAGTTATACAAGATACACAGTGGTTAGTTTATACAAATTTGTACAAACTTTTGATATATCTGTGTATCTTTTAGTACACGACCTAGTTCCGTTAGGAGTTTCATATACGGTTTGAATCCGGGAGGGGCAGTTGGTGCCAGTACCTAGTTCCGTTAGGGGTTTCATATACGTTATTAGCAATTGGTTCTACACGAGTTTAAAATAATGGAGAAGTAATTAAAAATACGAGAGAGAGAAAAAAGAGAATTAATAAATGAGAAAATTAAGAGATTTTAATTAAAAGAGAGAGAGAGAGAGCTAATATCAGTTTTACCCTTTTAATTTAAAAAATAATCAATGATCAAGATTCGTTCACTCAGTTCATTTTCAAGAAGTTGTTCACAAATGATCTTAATCATATATATATATATATATATATATTATATATATATATATATATATATATAATATATATATATATATATAATATATATATTAGCTGTTGCATACGGACTTAAAGCTTAATTTACAACTAAATCTCATATCAACAAGTCTGGTTTATTTTTTTGGAAGTTAAAGTTTATTTTGCCTTTATTGGAACTATTACTAATACAACGTATTAATATGTACATAATTTTATACTTATAGTTTTTTTGTGATAAAATTACAAAATTCCATGTTCTTTTATACGTGTTTATTTAAAAAAAATAAAAATGAAATTACATTACGTCCCTAGTGCAAAACATGAACTTATACATATTGCTATATTATTTGATTCTACCCTTACAAAAGTTCTAATTTGTAGTAGATACAAAAACATTAACTAAACAACATCAAGTGTAGGTTGTATTCAAATTATATACATCTTACTATACTATATTAATAAGCATATTCGAAGGAAAGCTTAAGATAATTTGTCACTTCCCTTAAAACTCCTTTAATGCTTGAAGTACAACATCTTTAAGCATAGTATGTTTGAGCGGCCAAATTTTGCATTCAATTTTTCAATTCCCGCTCATCCCAGTTCCCCATACACCCCTGCCACGGATATATATATATATATATATATATATATATATATATATATATATATATATATAATATATATTAGGTGTTGCATACGGACTTAAAGCTTAATTTACAACTAAATCTCATATCAACAAGTCTGGTTTATTTTTTTGGAAGTTAACGTTTATTTTGCCTTTATTGGAACTATAATACAACTTATTAATATGTACATAATTTTATACTTATAGTTTTTTTGTGATAAAATTCCAAAATTCCATGTTCTTTTATAAGTGTTTATTTAAAAAAAATAAAAATGAAATTACATTACGTCCCTAGTGCAAAACATGAACGTATACATATTGCTATATTATTAGATTCTACCCTTACAAAAGTTCTAATTTGTAGTAGATACGAAAACATTAACTAAACTACATCAAGTGTAGGTTGTATTCAAATTATATACATATATACTATACTATATTAATAAGCATATTCGAAGGAAAACTTAAGATAATTTGTCACTTCCCTTAAAACTCCTTTAATCCATGAAGTACAACATCTTTAAGCATAGTATGTTTGAGCGGCCAAATTTTGCATTCAATTTTTAAATTCCCGCTCATCCCAGTTCCCCATACACCCCTGTCACGGATATATATATATATATATGTATATATATTATATATATATATTATATATGTATATATATATATATATTAGGTGTTGCATACGGACTTAAAGCTTAATTTACAACTAAATCTCATATCAACAAGTCTGGTTTATTTTTTTGGAAGTTAAAGTTTATTTTGCCTTTATTGGAACTATTACTTATACAACGTATTAATATGTACATAATTTTATACTTATAGTTTTTTTGTGATAAAATTACAAAATTCCATGTTCTTTTATACGTGTTTATTTAAAAAAAATAAAAATGAAATTACATTACGTCCCTAGTGCAAAACATGAACTTATACATATTGCTATATTATTAGATTCTACCCTTACAAAAGTTCTAATTTGTAGTAGATACGAAAACATTAACTAAACTACATCAAGTGTAGGTTATATTCAAATTATATACATCTATACTATCCTATACTATATTAATAAGCATATTCGAAGGAAAGCTTAAGATAATTTGTCACTTCCCTTAAAACTCCTTTAATGCATGAAGTACAACATCTTTAAACATAGTATGTTTGAGCGGCCAAATTTTGCATTCAATTTTTCAATTCCCGCTCATCCCAGTTTCCCATACACCCCTGCCACGGATATATATATATATATATTAGGTGTTGCATACGGACTTAAAGCTTAATTTACAACTAAATCTCATATCAACAAGTCTGGTTTATTTTTTTGGAAGTTAAAGTTTATTTTGCCTTTATTGGAACTATTACTAATACAACGTATTAATATGTACATAATTTTATACTTATAGTTTTTTTGTGATAAATTCCAAAATTTCATTTTCTTTTATTCGTGTTTATTTAAAAAAAATAAAAATGAAATTACATTACGTCCCTAGTGCAAAACATGAACTTATACATATTGCTATATTATTAGATTCTACCCTTACAAAAGTTCTAATTTGTAGTAGATAAGAAAACATTAACTAAACTACATCAAGTGTAGGTTGTATTCAAATTATATACATCTATACTATACTATATTAATAAGCATATTCGAAGGAAAACTTAAGATAATTTGTCACTTCCCTTAAAACTCCTTTAATGCATGAAGTACAACATCTTTAAGCATAGTATGTTTGAGCGGCCAAATTTTGCATTCAATTTTTAAATTCCCGCTTATCCCAGTTCCCCATACACCCTGCCACGGATATATATATATATATATATATATATATATATTAGGTGTTGCATACAGACTTAAAGCTTAATTTACAACTAAATCTCATATCAACAAGTCTGGTTTATTTTTTTGGAAGTTAAAGTTTAATTTGCCTTTATTGGAACTATTACTAATACAACGTATTTTTATGTACATAATTTTATGCTTATAGTTTTTTTGTGATAAAATTCCAAAATTCCATGTTCTTTTATATGTGTTTATTAAAAAAAAATAAAAATGAAATTACATTACGTCCCTAGTGCAAAGCATGAACTTATACATATTGCTATATTATTAGATTCTACCCTTACAAAAGTTCTAATTTGTAGTAGATACGAAAACATTAACTAAACTACATCAAGTGTAGGTTGTATTCAAATTATATACATCTATACTATACTATATTAATAAGCATATTCGAAGGAAAACTTAAGATAATTTGTCATTTCCCTTAAAACTCCTTTAATGCATGAAGTACAACATCTTTAAGCATAGTATGTTTGACCGGCCAAATTTTGCATTCAATTTTTCAATTCCCGCTCATCCGAGTTCCCCATACACCCCTGCCACGGATATATATCAAGGGTTTTTATATTCATTCTTCATTTTCAAAATCCTCTGGCCTCTTTCTCTCTCTGGCGATTTAAGAGATGGTGATTTCACAAGATGTTCAAGGTTTCACAACATCCAAACGATTTGAGATCTTCACTGATCCTCTCCCATTTTCATCTCATCTCAGGTTCAGAGCTATCATTTCCTCTCTCATACGGTAATTATATTGTTTATTTTTTAATTTGTAAATAGAATTTTAAATGTTCTTAATATAAAACTTTATAGATTATCTGAAGATCAGGTCACACACCTAGAAGTTGAATGGTGCAAATTAAGGTAAGCTAAATAAAACCATTTATTAATTCAAGTTAGAACTATGAACTTTATGGTAAAAGAAAACCTAAATCTTGACCCCTCTTTGTTTACAGGTAGAAGCAACGCTGCAGCCAGCGCAGTCGCAACAACTTTATACGGTAAGCGATTGGTGCATATCCACTAAAATGATTTCGTAAACTAAATCTCAGGAAATAACATTAATATTAATCGTTATTGTTTGTCAGATCAGATCAGCAACTGAGTGTAGCACGTCTGATTATGGTAAAGAGAAATTGAAAGAAGGCTTACATTGCGTGATATGTTTTCTTTGCTTTTTAGGGGGAAGATAGGTGGTTCTCTCATAGGGCTTACAAAACAGAGGTTATTGGCGCCAGCCCGCCTTATTTAACATATAAAAAAACTTTATATGTTAAATATGGCGGACTGCTGCACATAACCTGTGTTTTGTAAGCCTTGTGGAGGGAACCACCCATCTACCCCTTACAAGGCAAAGAAAATTTATATATGTAATCTGTCAAACTAAACTAAATTCAGTAAAAATATGTGTTGGATATAAAATATATGTTGGAATTGAACCCTACAATAATGTAACATCTGCCCAAGTCAAGGTCTGCTGAAGACTGAATCTCCAAGGTCTGCCATAGCTAAACTCTGTTAAAGACAAAGCTCTGTTGAGTCTAAATTGAAGGTCTGCCAAGGCAAAGCTCTGCTAAAGACTAAAGGTAAAAGGCCTGCCAAGACAAAGTTTTGCTGAAAATCAAAGCTAAAGGTCTGTCAAGGCAAAGCTCTGCTGAAGACCAATAGAGGATGTATCATCAGTTTTTTCTATCAGTCCTTGTAATGTTTAGTGTATAGCAGTGGTTAGCATAGCCGATGTTATTAGTTTGTTATTTTTGTTAAGTGTCACATTCATGCTGATAATGAAAACAATCTCTCAACTGTTATGAATTAAAGCAAACTTCACATAAAATGCCCACTGATGCAAACCACTGACTCACTAGCCACTGATGTTATGGTAACTAACCACTGATGCAAACTGGAGGGGTATGATCCCAAAAACTCTACGCCTGCGTAAGGAATCATACCCTCATATTGACATCACAAGACTAACCTTGCGCGTGATGCGCAACGTTGCGTCATTCTTGAAACAAACAGGTTGCACAACCTTGCACACGCTGCACAACGGCAAGTAAAACCTAGAAGCACAGGCCCCTTGACCCTGCGCTGATATAATAACCTTGCGCGCAACACGCAATGGTACATCATTCTTGATACTTGCAGGTCGCACAACAAACCTTGCACACACTTTCTTTACGTCAAGTTAGACCTGGAAGCGCAAGTCATTTGACCCTGCGCGCATAAAACAACCCTATAGCCGCAAAGTCCTAAAACCTTGCACAAGGCCAAGATCAATATGAGAGCATAAACTTTTCTTACCATTGTCAATATACTCAACTTTTCTTACACTTGTCTATCAACCTTCATTACTTAAGACAATATAGTATAAGTCCTTGTAATCCTATCCACTGACATAAATGCAAACTTGACGTAAATGCTCCCTGAACTTATACGAAAATAAGTATCATCCCTTGTAATCCTATCCACTAACATAAATGCAAACTTGACATACATGCCCCTTGAACTTATAAGAAAATAAGTATCAGTGTTTGTAATACTTTTCATTGATCAGAAACCACTGATGACAAACCACTGCTAACACACCAACAGTAGTTGTATAGAAAAACCACTGATCAACCATCATCAACCATTGATTCAATCACTGACTCACTAACCACTGATGTTATACTCAGTAGTGGTTGTCTAGTAGTGGTTGTCTACCACCAATAGTGTTTGCCTAACATCTGATCTTATTACTCCATGAAAATCTATCTGTTGCTGAAAGTGTATCCTCTGTTCCTACTTCCACTGTTGGTGAAACCACTGTTAGTGAAACCACTATTTCCCCAATCCATTGTTGGTGAAACCATTGTTTTCCCAATCCTCTGATCATTCCTCTGTTCAGAACCACTGCTGGTCTCCAGCAGAGGTTACCAAACAACTGTCACCCATTACTCAACAGAGTTTACACGTGCACAAATGATAGCCATCAGATGTTTTGGAAACCACTCACTTTTCCCTTTATAAACCCTGTTTCATCCAAACAGAGTTTCCCACTTGCCGTTATAATTTCAAAGACAAAAAACTCCCATAAAATTCTCCATTACTCTCTTCTTCTTTCATACCCTATATTCACCATGAATATTATCCTCAAAACTCCCCATAACTACTTTCCAATATTCGACAAAACAAACAATAATATTGCGTTTCAATCCATGATTGATGTTCTACAAACATCATCACACAAAGACGTGTTACTTGCAAAAGCCCCGATCTTCGTCGACACCCTCCACCAGTTTTGGGCAAACGTTAAACTGCAAATTCAGAAAAAAAGCCCGTTACCATCACATCAAAGATTGGACAGTCATGGTCCAAATCTCTCCTTCTACTATCTCCACCACTTTCGGCCTTAATGACCTTGATGACCCCACATCTTTCTCAAAGAAAGATTTACACGCAGAATTCATAGAGCGTGGATATGAAGGTCAACTTTCAGGTATTACGATTTTCAAACCGGAGTTTTCCGCTTACATAAAATTCTTTTTTCACACCCTTTACTGTGCCTGTCAGCAAAAACAACCGGTTTTAATGAAATTTCATTGAATATTCAATACAGTGGTTATGCTATTTTAACCAAATCAAAATTTAACTTTTCTCAGGTATTGTTTTATGATCTGGTTGCTAATTTTAACAATCTTACAAAGGGTAAAGTTTTTTTTTGATACACCCTAGGTTGTTGAGTTTCTATTTACAAAAACAAGTTTCCAGTCTGATTTTAAGCAAGGTGTCACCTGTGAAGTTGGCAGCCTCAAACATGAAACTTTTACTAGACTCTCAACTCAAAAATCTAAGGCGTTGAAAAGTAAAGCAACAGAGACTGAGCTGATTTTGACAACTTCTACAACCACTGCTCCTTCCTCTGTTGCTGAGCCCACTGCTCCTAGTGACCACAGCACTATAACCAGTGTTGTGCAACCCCCACCAGTTAAACCAAAAAGAGACCAACTAATCCACCAAGCCCACTAAACACCCCAAAAAGGTAGCTCTGGAAGATGAGATCCCAGATGTCTTACCTATGACATCACAAAAGTCACTTACAACCACTGCTGCTACTTCCTCACAGCAAATGGTTCAAAGATCTCCACCATCACAAGCTCCTTTGTTTCCTCACAAAAGGAACAAGTTGTAAGCACAGGGACACCACATTATGAGGCAGATGTTTCACTTGAGCATTTGTTCTCCAGCCCCTCTCCAAGGCTATGTCTCTTTCTACTCCCGTACCCACTACTCCAATTCCACCCACATTTATACCTTTGCTTGAGGCAGTAGAGAAAACTCAGTCACTCAACAGTCCCTCTCACTCACCCATTAAAGAGAGTCAACCTCCACATTTGACTGAGTCTGAGACAACTTTATCTGCTAGCCCACATGCAATTGAGGAGGTTACAATATGTAACTCTTGGTGGTAGGTCAAGTGAAGCAACTACTACAATTGCTGCTACAACAGTGGCTCAGTTGGACAGTGGTTACATAATTAAGACTTCCTTGACGGCAACAACTGCTGAGGCTACAGTTGTATTCTCTGAGCCAGTTGGAAGTCCCCAGAACCAAGAACAAGGGGCGTTTAGGTTTGATACTATGGAGTCTACTCCAGTAGAAGATCCAAATACAACTACCTCTGGTAGGAATTTAGATGATCCTATTAGATTGACCGAGAGGATACCTTCCATGGAATCATCTATAGATGACCTCAAAACCATGATGAAGCAGGTCCTCCAAAACTCCCAACCTCAACCATCTCCAGCACAAAATGCTGAAGAGTTATGGAAGGTTGTTCAACCAATCATCCTAGCTCAGAGAAACTTGGCAGATACTCAGCATAAAACTCATATGAAGCTGATCCGCAACATGGTCGAGGCTCGATATAAAGATACACAAGTTGATATTAAAGCCATCAAAGATCATCTGCTCAAAACTACTGGCTCTGCCCCGGTGATCATTCTTCAAGATGACAATGAAGATGATGCCAAAAAGGGGGAGAAAGATTCAATACGAAAGTTACAGCCTGACTCAAAAGTTAAACCTCAGGTGCAACAATAGCCAGCAACAACAAAAACACCTGCTGAAGCATCCGAAGCGACTTTGGGTAAAGAAATTGATGAATAATTAAACAAAGAAGCTGAAAGGATTGAAAATGACAAGCAAGAAAGACATGATACCCTAGAAGAAAAAGCTTTGAGACACGTAAAAGAAGTAAAGGCTAAGCAAATGGAAAAAGGAAGATGTTGGAATTTCAAGGCAAAGAAGGTCTACTAGAAGAGTAGGACGAGAAATTCCCATCTATCCGAAAACCACTGTTGCAGCTACTACGAATGTATCCTCTATCACTCTACCCACAACAGACGTTAGGGCTGATGTTGTCACAACAGATGCTTGAACAACAGCTGCTCCAATAGATGTTGTTCAAACCACTGCCTTGATCACCTTTCTAACCACAACTGAACCACTGCTCACACCATCCCGAATTCCCACACATCCACTTTCTCCCAAAATTAAATTCCTACGCAAAAGAAAAGCTTTTGTTGTTGATGATGACGAAGACAACCAATCACCACTTCGAACCTCATCACAATCCATATCATAACCATCCTCATCACCTCCACACTCTCAAACTCCATTTCCCCCACTTCCAACCATGCACCAACCCTCCTCGTTGGTCTAATTGGGTGCAATGTCACACCCCGACCCGCAGCGGAATTAAGAGTCGGGGCATAATTGGGTTATCACCAAAGCACATGACATTTACTATTATGTTTCATAATTAAATGAAGTCAAAGTTACATTTCTCAAACATCCAAACATGTTCATTCATTACAAAGGAAAATAACCAAACATGATAATCCAAATACTAAATCGTTTTATTTCTTCTAATCCAGGTCCTATGGGTTCCTAGCTGCTGCTGGTTCACCTGTATCATGTGTAAAAATGGGAGGTTTTTGGGTCAACATAAGTTGGCGAGTGAACCTTATAGATAAACATTTGATAATAATTTTCTGGTTAGTTTATCAATAAAATATTGTGCATAATCATAAAAGAGCACATGTATGAAATCAAACATTGGCAAACATCAGTACAATTATAACATACATTAACAATCGATAGCATATATGAACATACCAACATCACATAATAATTAACATAAATGAACTGTGCGATCAAGGCTCAATCAAACGGAGCCGATCGTATTGCATGAACTGGAATGCAAATTGAACTGTGCGCTCAAGGCTCAATCAAACGGAGCCGAACGTATTGCATGAACTGGAAATGTAAATTGAACTGTGCACTCAAGGCTCAATCAAACGGAGCCGAGCGTATTGCATGTATTGAAATGTAAAATAAAATGACCGATCAAGGCTCAATCAAACGGAGCCGATCGTGCGGGCACGCCCTGATCAACCGCATAATAAAATGGGGATCAAACTCAACCTCGATGGGTGGGGAGCTACGGCCACGGCAATTGCATGTACTGAAATAATAATTTGCAAACAATAATAACTACTTAACAGCAACAACTACACACATGTCATGATATGATATATGCCCAATAACTTAGTTATAATATGTAAATGAACAAGACACATGATACACCCCAAAAACGTGATTAAAACGGGGAATTTGAAGGGTTCACTCACATTGGGTGCGTTGGATTTGAGTTGGTGAGATGCGCACGATTTAGACGAAGCGAGTCAACGAGGAAATCACTAACCTAAATAATAATGGGAAAAATATATTAAATGGATGGATTTTATTAAAGATTTTAATGGGATTTTTAGATATATTTTTGTGAGTTTATGGCTATTTTCTATCCTTAAAAATGTTATTTTTAAGTATTTTTAATTGATTTTTAATTTAAATTAAACAAATAAATATTTAAAAAAACAATAATATTTTTTTACTGTTTGACCGTTGACCGTTGACCGTTGACCGGTTCGGTCAGCGGTAATACTTGCGCCAAGCGGGATTCGAACCGGTGACCTTCCGTTCACGCGCACGTAGCTCTACCAACTGAGCTACGTGACTAACCCGTTAGAAATCCAGTTTTAATTATATTTATACACTTATTCGAATTTACCGAAAATTCCTTTATTTTGCAAAACGTTTTAATCTCATTGAACCGGTGCTTGTGACGGGACTCGATTGCGCGACGTGTAGTTTATTTTGCACACAGTCCACCGCTGGACTGTGTGTCTAACCCGGTTATATTCTTGATTTATATTATACTTAACAACTACCCACTCTAACCCGGTTAGTTCATAAATAAAAAGGAATGTTATTATGCAGAGTGTGTGTGTAGTAAGGATCGAACTCGGGACGTGTATGTTAACTTTGCACACAGTCCACCGCTGGACTGTGTGTCTAACCCGTTAATTATCCGAATTTTATTTACTCTTATCCCGTTTTTAGATTCGTCTTCTTCACTACGATTACCGGTTTTTACTCAGACAACTGGTTCATGGTCTAACTACTTAAATAACATGACTACTAGTTTGAATGTACAAACCGAACAGTTTGGGGAAAGGGAATACCAGACAGGTCGTCTTCTTCAGGAAGTCCGGCGAGAACAGGCAACTCTGTTTTTGAACCTTCGGCTGAGAGGGTCTAACAACAGAATTAAAGAATTAGATTTGAAATTGAACCAGAGTACATGGATTATTAGCATGATTGAATGTGTTTACCGTTAACTAGCGAATTTCCGGCTGTCACACCCCGACCCGCAGCGGACAAGGTGATCGGGGCATGATTGGGTTATCATCAAAGCTCATGACATTTATTAAATGTTTCATATTCATTATTACAAATTAAATGAAAGTTTACAATGATTGCTACAACATGATCTAACTAACAATCTAACTCCTTTGTTCTCTTCTAAGGCATATCCTATGCTATCCTTGCTTCAACCTGTTCACCTGTATCATGTGTAAAAAGGTTTTTGGATCAACATAATGTTGGCGAGTGAATCCTATGGAAAAACATTTGAACAATTTATTTAAATTGATTATGAAAAATGTGCACAACCAAACATGAGTAACATTAGATGTAACTTGATCAATAATCATAAGATGTTAAATGAAAACACTCATGAACAATAATGGAACAATTAAAGGCACGCGATGCTCAACTCGTCTCTCACGAGGAACTGAGGGGCCTGATGAATGAATTGCATAAACATGATAATACGAATAACACAACTACAAACAATATAAACTCAATGAAAACACACATGAACAATAATGAATTTGGATTGAAGCACGCGATGTTCTACTCGTTTCCCACGAGGAACTGATGGGCTTAATGTATGAGTTTCATGTAATTTGACAAACGGAATATGAATAAATCACAACAATAAATCAATCTAAGATTAAGTCATGATGTGGTATGGCACAAGTTTAAATAAATAAATTAATTAATTCATAACACATGACACACCCCAAAACGTGTAATTTAAAAGGGGAATTGTAAGATTCACTCACAGTGGGTGCGTTCGGTTGATGATGATGAATGCACGCGAAGTGGTTTTAACCACGAGTGAGATTTAACCTAGATAAATCGCATTATGGTTTGGTGAGTAAACGGATTTTATTAAATTATTTTAGTAGGATTGTTGGGTGTATTTTTGTGAGTTTGAAACTATTTTCTAATCTTAAAAATGTTATTTTTAAGTATTTATAATTGATTTTTAATTTAAAATAATTAAATAAAAATAAATAAAAAAGATTATTTTTTTTCTGACCGTTGACCGGCCGGTTGACCGTTGACCTGACCGTTGACCGGTTCGTTGACAGTTTATTGTGCGCTGAGTGAGGCTCGAACCCGAGACCTCTCGTACGCGTGCACGCAGCTCTACCAACTGAGCTACGTGTCAAAACCCGTTATATATCCGATTTTAATTATATATATACACTAATTATTTTAAACAGAAATCCTTTTTATTTTAAAAACGGTTTAAACGAAACGATCATGCACACCACAGGTCTCGAACCCGGGACCTGTGGTTCAATCCAACACACAGTCCACCGCTGGACTGTGTGTTCAACATGTTATAGTATTCGGTTTTTATTATACTTAAATACAAAATAGATATTTCCTTTTCTGCCTTATTTAAAAGAAAAGATAATTGTCCGAGTCGGTGCTGAGGACCGGACTCGAACTCGTGACCTGTGATATAAACAAACACACAGTCCACCGCTGGACTGTGTGTCTAACTTGGTTATTGTTTCGGTTATTAATATACTTAACATATATCTTAGGCGATCCGGTTCAGTAAACAAAAAAATGGATTTTATTAAGGCAGCGTGTGTGAGACGGGATTCGAACTCGAGACGTTTTGCGTTTTATATGTGCACACAGTCCACCGCTGGACTGTGTGTCTAACCCGATTAATTTCTTGATTTATATTATACTTATATGATAACGAGAGAGCGTCGTCTTCTTCACTGAAAGAATAACCAGAATCGGTGTTCGACTAGATCAAGATTTTAAATCAGTTTCTTAGCGTTTTAGGTTAATTATTGGTAATATGGAAGTAAAAAGAAAGGAAAATAAGCGTGAGGTATACCGACTCGTTTCCTCTGTTTTCCGGCAGAACTCCGGCGACAGAAAAACAACTCCGGCGACGTGTTCCTTGTAGTAGCTAGTCTCCAGAAAACTTGCAAAAAGGTAAGGGTGACTTCGGTGAAGGTTTAGGGGATTCAATAAAGCTCAGGGATCAAAACACGGTTTTCCGGCGAAAAACAGGAAAGTTCCGGCGAGTGAAAATACGCCGTGAAAAGGTGTGATTTTTGTGCGAAAGTGTTTGTAGACGGTTGTGGTTGAATTTATAGGGAAAAATGAAATGTATTTGGTCTGATTTCGGACTGGGTTCGTCAATTCAAGTTTTCCGGCGGTTTTGAATTTGGTCGCGGACTTCAAACATCGGTTATAACCGATATGTGATTAAAGATTTACGTTATAACGTAAATTGGTGTTAAGACTTCGCGAATAATCCGGGATTCCGACGACTGAATCGTTGGGCGCCGGTTTTGAATTCGCAAAGACACTTTATGAATTAATTGATTCTATTATATCACAAACGGAACAAGTGGCGCAGTGGTTTGTGTGTGTGAAGATAAGTCACTGAGTGACTCGGTACAGACCCGGGTTCGAAACCCGGCAGATGTATTTAATTTTTATTTTGCGATTTTTGACAGTTTTTCAAAAACTAAATATATATTCGCGTATAATAATTGATTACGGATTGTTTAAAAATGTTTTGGACATTTAATTCGAAACGAAAATTTTGACTGACTGTTCGGTTGATAAACGGAGCGGGTTTGGTAAATCCGTTTTTTGACGGATGTTACAGTATCCCCTGCTTTTTAGAAATTTCGTCCCGAAATTTAAATAATGATATATTTTGACTATAAGAATGATGATGTTTTGTTTGACAGTTGTATGCTTAGCAAAAATGAGGGTTTTAGTTTTTGTTCAAGGCGGTAACGTTCCTTGTAAAGGTTAAGTACCCTATTCAGGAATCGCTTTTTGTTGCCTACTGTATGAATATTGATAAACAGGAATGATTCTCTAAAAAAGATATCATGCATAAGAGTTTAGATACGTTTGGGAAAAATATGGTTATATCCTAAGGCAAAACTTCTAACACTACAATCTACATGGAACATAAATAAAAACACAACAGCTGATATCCAAACATGAATGAACACATCAGCAAATATTTGAACGTGAATAAACATAACAGCAAATATTCGAACATGAATGAACACATCGGCAAATATTTGAACATGCATAAACACAACAGCAAGTATTTGAACATGAATAAACACAACAGCAAAAATTCGAACATGAATAGACACATCAGCGAATGAATAAACACAATAGCCAATATTCGAACATGAATAGACACATCAGCGAATATTTGAACATGAATAAACACAACAGCAAATATTTGAATCCACATTCTGATAACATATATGTTTGAATGATGAAAGTTCCTCTCTCGTTTGTTATGATGGAGAGGTTAATTTATGTAGAAATGGAACACAATCCAATCTCTTTAAATAACATGATGATATAAATGTATCACAAATTCCAACCAAGGCAATAATAAATCCTACATGGAACTTCTCATAACCGTCTGATAATGCCTCTGATCCTTTGGCAAGAATACTTATATATAGGAAGTACCAGCGGCGTATCCACCATATTCTTGCCAAATTTTCATTAGTTTTATCCACAAGTTATGATTGGTTACCAAGAAACTAATAAATCCTACATAGAACTTCTCATAACCATCCGTTAATGCCTCTGATCCTTTGACAAGAATACTTATATATAGGAAGTACCAGCGGCGTATCCACCATATTCTTGTCAAATTTTCATTGGTTTTAACAGTGAATTATGATTAGTCCTATAACTCTACAATCAATACAACAAACATAAATTACTGAAATGAAACATATCTGTGCGATCAAGGCTCAATCGAACGGAGCCGATCGTATTGCATGTACTGAAAATGAAATTGTGTGCTCAAGGCTCAATCAAACGGAGCCGAACATATTGAATGTACTGAAATTGAATTGTGTGCTCAAGGCTCAATCAAACGGAGCCGAACATATTGAATGTACTGAAATTGAAATTGTGTGCTCAAGGCTCAATCAAACGGAGCCGAACATATTGCATGTCCTGAATATGAATAACTTAACCACACAAACAGCCTATGCATGGAACCTCTCATAACCGCCTGATAATGCCTCCGATCATTTGACAAGAATACTTATATATAGGAAGTACCATCGGCGTATCCACCATATCCTTGTCAAATTTTCATTGACTTTATCCGCAAGTTATGGTTAGTTCGATGCGACTCTACTACAAACACCACAACCACAAGATACTGATAATGAAATTGTATGTGTGCTCAAGGCTCAATCAAACGGAGCCGAGCGTATTGCATGAACTTGAAATGTGAATAAATCTGTGTACTCAAGGCTCAATCCAACGGAGCCGAGCATATTGCATGAACTGGAAATGAGAATAAATCTGTGTACTCAAGGCTCAATCAAACGGAGCCGAGCATATTGCATGAACTGGAAATGAGAATAAATCTGTGTACTCAAGGCTCAATCAAACGGAGCCGAGCATATTGCATGTACTGAAATGAGAATAAATATTACGTAACCGATCAAGGCTCAACAAACGGAGCCGATCGTGCGGGCACACCCTGATCAACCCATAATAAAATGGGGATCAAACTCAACCTCGATGGATGGGGAGCTGCGGCCTCGGCAAAATCGTATACTGAAAACAATATATAATATATAATATCCAATGATTTCTCTAACAGTCTACACATGTGATAAAGAAAGACTAAACAATAGGAGTTGAATCTGGATCTTCGGCGAACAGGACTAGCTGAGTATCTTCGTTTGGGCCGTCATTATCTTCGACAGGGTTGGCGTTGATATTGAAGACTCTTCCTCTTGCTGGCGGCATAGTGGTTGGGTTTTCTTGGTTTACTTGGTTAACTGGGTTTGATTGGGCTTGAGTGTTGATAACGTTTACCAATTGAGGGCATGTGTTTCTAAAGTGGGTAGGGTCGCCACAATTGAAGCAAGCTCGAGCATATGGGAACATGGGGTGTTGGGGTTGGTGATAAGTTTGGGCCATGTTTTGTGTAGGGGAAAAGGTTTGGTCTTGAAAGGTGCGACAAACATTGCTCAAATGACCATAACGTCCACAAGTTGTACATAGCCGGCAAGGTAAAGTAAAGGGATGGTGATAAAAACAGTTGTTGCATCGAGGGTGAGGTCCAAGATATGGTTTCTTATTTGGGTAAACTGAGTTGGGTGCCTCTTGGGTGATTGGGACAGCTCGGATGGGTATAGCGTGAAAAACTGGTTGATTTCGTTGAGTAGCAGCGAAAAGTCGCCCAACTCTTCTTCTCTTAGGTTTGGGTTGAGAAGGGGATTCGGTTTGAGAAGGGGATTCGGAGGTTTCAGTTGATTCTTTATCCTTCTTCTTCTCTTCCTCGAAGTCTTTGTTTCGGATTCGGTTCTCGGTGAGCTCTATTGCTAGCTCCATGGCTGCTTCCAAAGTTGCAGGCTTGGTACTTATCACAGGGTCTTGAATCTTTGACGGAAGACCACGAATGTAGTGCTCGATCAAACGGTAGAGGGGAGTAAACATGTTGGGAACCATTTGATGTAATTCGAGGAACCTTTTGTTGTAGGTGGTGTGGTCTCCTTCCACTTGCTTCAATGAGTAGAATTCATCTTCTAGCTTCTTGATTTCACTCCTTGGGCAAAATCGTCTGGTCATGATTTCCTTCAATTCGATCCAAGTTAAAGACATAGCATCTTCCACACCTTGTTTTGCCTTCTCTGTGTTCCACCAAGTAAGTGCTATCCCATATAGTCGACCGGTAGCATAACGCACTTTGCGATCATCAGGGCAATCGCAATTTAGAAAAGTATTCTCCATTTCTTCAAACCAATGGAGGAGTGTGGTGACACCTTCAGTCCCTTTATATTTCGGAGGGTCGCATGATTTGAAATGCTTGTAGGTGCATTTAGTGGTGTTTGGGAAAGAGTTGAAAATGTTTTGGTTTGCTTGGTTGACAGGATTATTGGTAAGTGCTTGTTGAACTTGGATTACAATATTGGGTATTACAGCAGCCATTTGTTGAGCGATTAAGGTAGCCATGCGTTCGCGGGCTTTTCCTGCTCTCATCTTCCTACGGGCGAGGTTAGAAGACATCTACAATGAATACATGACAAGGGTATGAGTTGGATGCTTTTGAGATCATGGGTCACATTAGGGATGAACATTCATAAAATAATCATACAAAAATACCACATCCATAGGATGTCTTTGGCTTTGCTCGCTGTTAGGCCCGTCATGCCGCCATACTTTACCTTATGTAATCATGTGGGCCCCCATGAATTACCGGTTTTTCATATGGTTCGCACGGTTTCTGCCTGGTTGCGTACACAAAACCCGGTGAAAATCGAGAAATATGTATACAACGTGTGATGTTTGGAATGTGTCCAGGTGTAGACACGGTGACACCTCAAAGTAGGGTTAGTTCGAACGACGTTTGGTGTGGCATGCTTTGGCCTAATAGGTCCTTCGTACTCTCATCGTTGGTCCCCAGGTAGGCAAACTGGTCCGTTATATTGGATTTATACGAATGCCAGCCTAGACAGGACGTTCCGACTACCGGTACTTGTACCCTTCCAGTTACTACATGCCCGTCGCAGAACTTACTTTGATGAGAATTGAAAATTGCATAAAATCTTTGGATAACGAGAGTATGAAAATAAATTGAACACATGAACATCGATATATGTATAATGAATATGTATATATGTATAATGAACATGTATATGAGCATGTATGTTTGACTGAAATGTAAACAAATATGAAACAAATAAATATCACAAGTTTGTATGTAACCACTTAATCAATTTAATATTTTAGGCAGACTATAGTATAGGCTCTAAGGGTCTAATAACCTATCCTATATCCCTATAGTCATGGCTCTGATACCAATCTGTCACACCCCGACCCGCAGCGGACAAGGTGATCGGGGCATGATTGGGTTATCATCAAAGCTCATGACATTTATTAAATGTTTCATATTCATTATTACAAATTAAATGAAAGTTTACAATGATTGCTACAACATGATCTAACTAACAATCTAACTCCTTTGTTCTCTTCTAAGGCATATCCTATGCTATCCTTGCTTCAACCTGTTCACCTGTATCATGTGTAAAAAGGTTTTTGGATCAACATAATGTTGGCGAGTGAATCCTATGGAAAAACATTTGAACAATTTATTTAAATTGATTATGAAAAATGTGCACAACCAAACATGAGTAACATTAGATGTAACTTGATCAATAATCATAAGATGTTAAATGAAAACACTCATGAACAATAATGGAACAATTAAAGGCACGCGATGCTCAACTCGTCTCTCACGAGGAACTGAGGGGCCTGATGAATGAATTGCATAAACATGATAATACGAATAACACAACTACAAACAATATAAACTCAATGAAAACACACATGAACAATAATGAATTTGGATTGAAGCACGCGATGTTCTACTCGTTTCCCACGAGGAACTGATGGGCTTAATGTATGAGTTTCATGTAATTTGACAAACGGAATATGAATAAATCACAACAATAAATCAATCTAAGATTAAGTCATGATGTGGTATGGCACAAGTTTAAATAAATAAATTAATTAATTCATAACACATGACACACCCCAAAACGTGTAATTTAAAAGGGGAATTGTAAGATTCACTCACAGTGGGTGCGTTCGGTTGATGATGATGAATGCACGCGAAGTGGTTTTAACCACGAGTGAGATTTAACCTAGATAAATCGCATTATGGTTTGGTGAGTAAACGGATTTTATTAAATTATTTTAGTAGGATTGTTGGGTGTATTTTTGTGAGTTTGAAACTATTTTCTAATCTTAAAAATGTTATTTTTAAGTATTTATAATTGATTTTTAATTTAAAATAATTAAATAAAAATAAATAAAAAAGATTATTTTTTTTCTGACCGTTGACCGGCCGGTTGACCGTTGACCTGACCGTTGACCGGTTCGTTGACAGTTTATTGTGCGCTGAGTGAGGCTCGAACCCGAGACCTCTCGTATGCGTGCACGCAGCTCTACCAACTGAGCTACGTGTCTAACCCGTTATATATCCGATTTTAATTATATATATACACTAATTATTTTAAACAGAAATCCTTTTTATTTTAAAAACGGTTTAAACGAAACGATCATGCACACCACAGGTCTCGAACCCGGGACCTGTGGTTCAATCCAACACACAGTCCACCGCTGGACTGTGTGTTCAACATGTTATAGTATTCGGTTTTTATTATACTTAAATACAAAATAGATATTTCCTTTTCTGCCTTATTTAAAAGAAAAGATAATTGTCCGAGTCGGTGCTGAGGACCGGACTCGAACTCGTGACCTGTGATATAAACAAACACACAGTCCACCGCTGGACTGTGTGTCTAACTTGGTTATTGTTTCGGTTATTAATATACTTAACATATATCTTAGGCGATCCGGTTCAGTAAACAAAAAAATGGATTTTATTAAGGCAGCGTGTGTGAGACGGGATTCGAACTCGAGACGTTTTGCGTTTTATATGTGCACACAGTCCACCGCTGGACTGTGTGTCTAACCCGATTAATTTCTTGATTTATATTATACTTATATGATAACGAGAGAGCGTCGTCTTCTTCACTGAAAGAATAACCAGAATCGGTGTTCGACTAGATCAAGATTTTAAATCAGTTTCTTAGCGTTTTAGGTTAATTATTGGTAATATGGAAGTAAAAAGAAAGGAAAATAAGCGTGAGGTATACCGACTCGTTTCCTCTGTTTTCCGGCAGAACTCCGGCGACAGAAAAACAACTCCGGCGACGTGTTCCTTGTAGTAGCTAGTCTCCAGAAAACTTGCAAAAAGGTAAGGGTGACTTCGGTGAAGGTTTAGGGGATTCAATAAAGCTCAGGGATCAAAACACGGTTTTCCGGCGAAAAACAGGAAAGTTCCGGCGAGTGAAAATACGCCGTGAAAAGGTGTGATTTTTGTGCGAAAGTGTTTGTAGACGGTTGTGGTTGAATTTATAGGGAAAAATGAAATGTATTTGGTCTGATTTCGGACTGGGTTCGTCAATTCAAGTTTTCCGGCGGTTTTGAATTTGGTCGCGGACTTCAAACATCGGTTATAACCGATATGTGATTAAAGATTTACGTTATAACGTAAATTGGTGTTAAGACTTCGCGAATAATCCGGGATTCCGACGACTGAATCGTTGGGCGCCGGTTTTGAATTCGCAAAGACACTTTATGAATTAATTGATTCTATTATATCACAAACGGAACAAGTGGCGCAGTGGTTTGTGTGTGTGAAGATAAGTCACTGAGTGACTCGGTACAGACCCGGGTTCGAAACCCGGCAGATGTATTTAATTTTTATTTTGCGATTTTTGACAGTTTTTCAAAAACTAAATATATATTCGCGTATAATAATTGATTACGGATCGTTTAAAAATGTTTTGGACATTTAATTCGAAACGAAAATTTTGACTGACTGTTCGGTTGATAAACGGAGCGGGTTTGGTAAATCCGTTTTTTGACGGATGTTACACCGGCGAATTCCAGAATTTCTCCGGCGAACCCAGAAAATCCAGCAAAGTCTTCAGTGACTGATTTTGAGTGACGGGTTAATGTTAGTAGAGTCCTAACAACAGATTGAAACAGTAATAGAGGAAAATCTTACTGATTTATGTTGAACCCGGTTTTCCGGCGAGATTTGCAGAGAATTCCGGCGACAGTTTTTTTGTGCTCAAAAGACTTGAAAACGCGACGAAAAGGAATTGGAGTGTATTTGAGACGGTTCTGAATCGCATAAATGATTGGAACCTGAATTATTTGGAGTTTGAATGCCTTTCGGTTTCAAAACCCGAAACTTGAAGTTCATTCAATTTGAACTTAATTAGAAACCGATATTCATCGGTTATAAGACAGCTAAACGAACCAAAACTGATTTGGCGATTCGGTTTACCGATTTCCGTTATTCAGATATCATTAACCGTTAATTTGTGTTTGCGCATAAAACTCAATTGTTTTCCTAATGTTAACAGAAAACAATTGGTGGCGGAGTGGTTAACGGATCGGTGGATAAGTTATAGGAGGCAGTTGACCCGGGTTCGAGTCCGGTCAGCTACAAATATTTTTTATTTATTTTATTTTAACTTTTTATCAAATATAATTTTTATAGTTTAGTTTATATATTAATTATGTAACGTTTAAACTCAAAATACTCATAAATACTTAATGAAATTTCATAACTTGATATTTGATTACAAAACGGAGCGGGTTTTGGAGACCCGATTTATACAAATGTTACAGTATCCCCTACTTTTAGGAATTTCGTCCCGAAATTTAAACAGTTGAAGTAGTAGGGAAAAGATGAGGATATTTTTCCCGCATTGAGTCTTCACGTTCCCAAGTAAACTCAGGTCCCCGTTTCGACTCCCAGCGTACTCTAACAATAGGAATGCGACTTCGACGTAGACGCTTTTCTCCATAGTCCATAATCTCCACTGGTCTTTCAATAAAATGCATGGATTCATCGATCTGAATATCTTCTAGTGGAATATGAAGATTCTCATCAGCGAGGCACTTCTTCAAGTTCGACACGTGGAATGTGGGATGAATCCTATCGAGTTCTTCCGGTAGGTCAAGCTTGTATGCTACAGGACCTACTCTTTCGAGTATTTTGAAAGGTCCTACGTAACTTGGTGCTAGCTTTCCCTTTTGACCAAAACGAACTACTCCCTTCCACGGTGATACTTTTAAAAGCACATGATCACCAACGCTAAACTCCAAGGGCTTCCGTCGTTTATCTGCGTAACTCTTTTTGACGACTTTGAGCCGCTAGTAGATTGTTTCGGATTTGATGAATCTTATCTGTGGTTTCTTGGATCAATTCTGGACCAGTAATTTGTGCTTCCCCAATTTCGTGCCAACAAACAGGAGATCGACACTTTCGACCATATAAAGCTTCAAAAGGTGCCATGCCGATGCTAGAATGATAGCTGTTGTTGTACGAAAATTCGACTAACGGTAGGTGGGCGTCCCAATTTCCCTTGAAGTCTATGACACATGCCCTAAGCATGTCCTCAAGGGTTTGAATGGTGTGCTCAGACTGTCCATCAGTTTGAGGATGATAGGCGGTACTGAGATCTAGTCGAGTGCCCATAGCGGATTGCACTGCTTGCCATGTTCGTGAGGTGAAACGGCCATCACGATCAGAAATAATACTTAATGGAACTCCATGTCGGCTGACGATTTCGTTGATATAAATACGAGCAAGCTTTTCGTTCTTGAAATCTTCTCGAATAGGAATAAAGTGAGCTGATTTTGTAAGTCGGTCTATAATCACCCATATAGTGTCATACCCACTAGAAGTGCGAGGTAACTCGGTAATGAAATCCATGGTTATATTTTCCCACTTCCAAACAGGTATTTCGGGTTGGACTAGAAGTCCTGAGGGTCTTTGGTGTTCAGCCTTTACTTTAGAACAAGTGAGACACTTGGAAACAAAAACGGCAATATCTTTCTTCATTCCAGGCCACCAATAGGTGTACCGTAGGTCTTGATACATCTTATCGGCTCCTGGGTGTATAGAATATCGCGACTTATGGGCTTCATGCATGAGTGTTTCACGAAGATTGATGTGGTTAGGAATCCATATACGATCTAGGTAATACAAAATACCATCAGATTTAGTTTCAAGCTTTAGCTCGGCTCCACAGGACATCTCTTTTTGTACATCTTCCTCTGTTATTGAAATGTGTTGAGCTTCTCGAATTTGATCCTTAATATTGGTTATAATTTGCGAACATAGAAGATGAATGGAGTTCGCATAACCCTTTCGACTAAGTGCATCAGCCACCACATTTGCTTTACCAGTGTGGTATCTGATTTCACAGTCGTAATCATTTAGGAGTTCGACCCATCTTCGTTGCCTCATATTTAACTCTTTCTGATTGAAGATATGTTGAAGACTCTTGTGGTCAGTGTATATTTCACACTTCGTACCATAAAGATAATGTCTCCATATCTTAAGAGCGAATACAACGGCTCCAAGTTCAAGGTCATGAGTGGTGTAGTTCTTTTCGTGCGTCTTGAGTTGCCTTGAGGCATAAGCTATGACTTTTCCTCTTTGCATGAGAACGCAACCTAATCCTTGCCCTGACGCGTCGCAATAGACTACAAAATCATCACAACCTTCAGGAAGAGTGAGGATTGGTGCATCACAAAGTTTTTGCTTGAGAGTTTGAAAAGCTTCTTCTTGCTTGGGCCCCCATACAAATGGTTTCCCTTTATGGGTTAAAGCCGTGAGTGGCACCGCAATGCAAGAGAAGTTTGAAATGAACCGACGATAATAGCCAGCAAGTCCAAGGAAAGACCTTACTTCAGTTGGCGTACGTGGAGCTTGCCATTCTTGAACTGCTTTGATCTTTGATGGGTCCACATGTATTCCTTTGTCATTGACTACATGCCCGAGAAATTGCACCTCTTTTAACCAGAATTCACATTTAGAGAACTTGGCATAAAGCTTTTCCTTTTCTAGAAGTGCAAGAACAAGTCGCAGATGACGCTCATGATCAGCTTTAGATTTTGAATAGATAAGAATATCGTCGATGAAAACAATAACAAATCAATCAAGGTAAGGTTTGCAGACTCTATTCATTAGGTCCATGAAAACAGCTGGTGCGTTGGTTAATCCAAATGGCATAACCATGAATTCATAGTGACCATATCGAGTTCGAAAAGCAGTTTTAGGGACGTCTTCTTCATGCACTCTAAGCTGATGATAGCCGGATCGAAGGTCGATTTTCGAAAAACAACTGGCACCTTGTAGTTGGTCAAGAAGGTCATCTATACGAGGTAAAGGATATCGATTTTTGATAGTTAACTTGTTGAGCTCTCTGTAGTCGATGCACATGCGAAAAGATCCATCCTTCTTCTTTACAAAAAGTACAGGTGCACCCCAAGGCGATGAGCTGGGGCGTATAAATCCCTTGTCAGTCAACTCTTGCAATTGACTGGCTAGCTCTTGCATTTCAGAGGGGGCTAACCTATATGGAGATTTTGCCACTGGTGTAGCACCAGGTATAAGATCGATACGGAATTCGACATCTCTGATTGGAGGAAGTCCTGAAATGTCGTCAGGAAAAACTTGTGGGAAATCTTTTACGACAAGGATATCTTCAAGTTTCTTTTCTGAGGTCCCCTTCTTGATGATATGGGCTAAAAACGCGACATAGTTCTTGCGAAGGCATTTTTGAGCTTGAAGACAAGACATTAAGTTGAGCCCTTTCGCCGAGGTTTCTCCAATAATTCGAAGAGTCTGACCGTTTGAAAGAGGAATACGAATAAATTTCTCACGACATACAACTTCTGCATGATGCTGGCTGAGCCAATCCATTCCGATTATGATGTCGAAACTTCCCAGCTTCATAGGAATAAGATCGACTGAGAAATCATGGTCGTTTAGGGTGAGCGTACAGTTGCGTAGAATAGAGTCTAACGAAACTGGTTTTCCATCTGCAACTTCCACCGTTATGGATTCCACGAGCTTATCTCGATTTTTACTTAAGATAGGTTCAAACTCTAATGACACGAAACTTCTATCCGCACCAGTATCAAATAACATAGAGGCATATCTACCATTTATAAGAAACGTACCGTTGACCACATTGCCGTCAGCTCTGGCCTGGTTTGCGTTAATATTGAAAGCCCTTCCTCTAGCAGGTGGAGGAGCTTGGTTTGCTTGGTTCACAGGGTTGGCTTGGGCCTGAGCATGAATAATATTGACCAGCTTTGGACATGTGTTCCTGAAATGACTTGGATCACCGCAATTGAAACAAGCCCGCATAGGTTAGCCCATAGGGTAGTTGGGTTGATAGTATGTTTGGGCTAAATGTTGAGTGGGTGGAAATGGTTGTTGTTGTTGGGCTTGACCCATTAATTGTTGGTGGGTTTGTGTTATAGGTTGGTGGTGGTTTGTTCGTTGCAGCGTGCGGCAGTTTTGAACAGTGTGTCCAGCGCGACCGCAGCCGGTACAGTATTGGCAAGGATAGGCAGGGGAGTGGTGATACTGACAATGGTTACATTTTGGTAGTGGCCCTGTGTATGGTCTTTTGTATGGCGCGGGTGAAGGAGTGGCTTGAGTGATGGGTGCAGCAGGAACAAGGGTGTTGGTTTGGGTGACTGCAAAGTTCCTGGTGTTACGCTTCCTCTTGTTAGCAAATTTAGAGGAAGGAGTGTGGTGGTTTGAGGTTTGTCCCTCAGCAGGGGTTTTCTTCTTTTCCTCCTTGAACTTCCCATTGCGAATTCGGTTTTCGGTCAGTTCTGTCGCCAACTCCATGGCAGCTTCTAGTGTTACTGGTGAAACGCTGAGGACCGAATCTTGGATTTTCGAGGGAAGTCCTCGAATGTAATGTTCTATCAGACGGTAGATTGGAGTGAATAAGTTTGGAACCATTTGGTTCAACTCCAAAAACCTTTTGTTGTAAGTAGAGTGATCACCATCTTTTTGCTTCAAGGCATGAAATTCATCTTCCAATTTCTTAATTTCACTCCTAGGACAGAATCGCCTAGTCATGATTTCCCTTAACTCCACCCAAGTCAAGGCCATCGCATCTTCCGTTCCCCTCTTTCCTTTCTCGGTATTCCACCAAGTGAGAGCTACACCAAGTAGTCTCCCAGTGGCATAACGAACTTTGCGATCCTCAGGACAATCGCAGTTTAAGAAAACGTTTTCCATCTCCTCGAACCAATGTAGGAGAGCAGTGACTCCCTCAGTCCCTTCGAATTTTGGGGGATCGCAGGACTTAAAATGTTTGTAGGAGCATTTGATGGTAGGAGGGTTGTTGATGATCTGGTCCTGTTGTTGAGGAGGGTTAGTAGAATTTGCAGCAAGGGCTTGTTGTACTTGTACTACGATGTCAGGTAATATCGTGGCCATTTGATTGGCGATATGAGTGGCCAAACGTTCCTGAGACTTTTCCGATTTCCTACTCCTTCGATGCGGTCTAGACGACATCTACAGGATCATAAAATGAGAAGATTGTGAGTTTATGGTATCTTTTAAGGTGTCATGTGTCTTTAAGAAAATGAAAATAACATAAATATCAATAATGCAACTACATCCGAAGGATGTCTTGGGTTCGCTCATGTTGGGCCTCAAATGTCCCCCATACCTTCACCTATATAGTCATGTGGGCCCCCATGGCTATTGGCTTGGTAGGATTCACATTAGTATTGGCAATTTAACACTCGCATCCCCCGAATGCTAACCACAAAATATGTTCATGAGATGTTTTGGTCGGAACGTGTCCAGGTGTAGACACAATGACAACTCAAAGTGGGATTAGCTCTCACAACGTTTGGTATAGCATGCTTTGGCCTAATAAGTATTTCGTACTCTCATCGTTAGTCCCCAGGTAGGCAAACTGGTCCTTTATTTTGGATTTATACGAATGCCAGCCTAGACAGGACGTTCCGACTACCGGTACTAGTACCCTTCCAGTTACTACATGCCCGTCATGAGAACTCACTTTGATGAGATTTGAAAACACGAAAATCATTGTAAAATCAATCATGATGTGGTGTGTGCTTGCATGGATGTGATATGTTATGATCATACGATTTCATGATAGGCATTATTTGATAATACATACTTATGAACATGCTTGAACAATATCAAATGTAACATTTAACATAAACATATAAACATCATGAAATTTGGCATATAACACAAAAAAAATTCTTATAAGTTTCTAATCGACTATAGTATAGGCTCTAAGGGTCTAATAACCTATCCTATATCCCTATAGTCATGGCTCTGATACCAATCTGTCACACCCCGACCCGCAGCGGAATTAAGAGTCGGGGCATAATTGGGTTATCACCAAAGCACATGACATTTACTATTATGTTTCATAATTAAATGAAGTCAAAGTTACATTTCTCAAACATCCAAACATGTTCATTCATTACAAAGGAAAATAACCAAACATGATAATCCAAATACTAAATCGTTTTATTTCTTCTAATCCAGGTCCTATGGGTTCCTAGCTGCTGCTGGTTCACCTGTATCATGTGTAAAAATGGGAGGTTTTTGGGTCAACATAAGTTGGCGAGTGAACCTTATAGATAAACATTTGATAATAATTTTCTGGTTAGTTTATCAATAAAATATTGTGCATAATCATAAAAGAGCACATGTATGAAATCAAACATTGGCAAACATCAGTACAATTATAACATACATTAACAATCGATAGCATATATGAACATACCAACATCACATAATAATTAACATAAATGAACTGTGCGATCAAGGCTCAATCAAACGGAGCCGATCGTATTGCATGAACTGGAATGCAAATTGAACTGTGCGCTCAAGGCTCAATCAAACGGAGCCGAACGTATTGCATGAACTGGAAATGTAAATTGAACTGTGCACTCAAGGCTCAATCAAACGGAGCCGAGCGTATTGCATGTATTGAAATGTAAAATAAAATGACCGATCAAGGCTCAATCAAACGGAGCCGATCGTGCGGGCACGCCCTGATCAACCGCATAATAAAATGGGGATCAAACTCAACCTCGATGGGTGGGGAGCTACGGCCACGGCAATTGCATGTACTGAAATAATAATTTGCAAACAATAATAACTACTTAACAGCAACAACTATACACATGTCATGATATGATATATGCCCAATAACTTAGTTATAATATGTAAATGAACAAGACACATGATACACCCCAAAAACGTGATTAAAACGGGGAATTTGAAGGGTTCACTCACATTGGGTGCGTTGGATTTGAGTTGGTGAGATGCGCACGATTTAGACGAAGCGAGTCAACGAGGAAATCACTAACCTAAATAATAATGGGAAAAATATATTAAATGGATGGATTTTATTAAAGATTTTAATGGGATTTTTAGATATATTTTTGTGAGTTTATGGCTATTTTCTATCCTTAAAAATGTTATTTTTAAGTATTTTTAATTGATTTTTAATTTAAATTAAACAAATAAATATTTAAAAAAACAATAATATTTTTTTACTGTTTGACCGTTGACCGTTGACCGTTGACCGGTTCGGTCAGCGGTAATACTTGCGCCAAGCGGGATTCGAACCGGTGACCTTCCGTTCACGCGCACGTAGCTCTACCAACTGAGCTACGTGACTAACCCGTTAGAAATCCAGTTTTAATTATATTTATACACTTATTCGAATTTACCGAAAATTCCTTTATTTTGCAAAACGTTTTAATCTCATTGAACCGGTGCTTGTGACGGGACTCGATTGCGCGACGTGTAGTTTATTTTGCACACAGTCCACCGCTGGACTGTGTGTCTAACCCGGTTATATTCTTGATTTATATTATACTTAACAACTACCCACTCTAACCCGTTAGTTCATAAATAAAAAGGAATGTTATTATGCAGAGTGTGTGTGTAGTAAGGATCGAACTCGGGACGTGTATGTTAACTTTGCACACAGTCCACCGCTGGACTGTGTGTCTAACCCGTTAATTATCCGAATTTTATTTACTCTTATCCCGTTTTTAGATTCGTCTTCTTCACTACGATTACCGGTTTTTACTCAGACAACTGGTTCATGGTCTAACTACTTAAATAACATGACTACTAGTTTGAATGTACAAACCGAACAGTTTGGGGAAAGGGAATACCAGACAGGTCGTCTTCTTCAGGAAGTCCGGCGAGAACAGGCAACTCTGTTTTTGAACCTTCGGCTGAGAGGGTCTAACAACAGAATTAAAGAATTAGATTTGAAATTGAACCAGAGTACATGGATTATTAGCATGATTGAATGTGTTTACCGTTAACTAGCGAATTTCCGGCGAATTCCAGAATTTCTCCGGCGAACCCAGAAAATCCAGCAAAGTCTTCAGTGACTGATTTTGAGTGACGGGTTAATGTTAGTAGAGTCCTAACAACAGATTGAAACAGTAATAGAGGAAAATCTTACTGATTTATGTTGAACCCGGTTTTCCGGCGAGATTTGCAGAGAATTCCGGCGACAGTTTTTTTGTGCTCAAAAGACTTGAAAACGCGACGAAAAGGAATTGGAGTGTATTTGAGACGGTTCTGAATCGCATAAATGATTGGAACCTGAATTATTTGGAGTTTGAATGCCTTTCGGTTTCAAAACCCGAAACTTGAAGTTCATTCAATTTGAACTTAATTAGAAACCGATATTCATCGGTTATAAGACAGCTAAACGAACCAAAACTGATTTGGCGATTCGGTTTACCGATTTCCGTTATTCAGATATCATTAACCGTTAATTTGTGTTTGCGCATAAAACTCAATTGTTTTCCTAATGTTAACAGAAAACAATTGGTGGCGGAGTGGTTAACGGATCGGTGGATAAGTTATAGGAGGCAGTTGACCCGGGTTCGAGTCCGGTCAGCTACAAATATTTTTTATTTATTTTATTTTAACTTTTTATCAAATATAATTTTTATAGTTTAGTTTATATATTAATTATGTAACGTTTAAACTCAAAATACTCATAAATACTTAATGAAATTTCATAACTTGATATTTGATTACAAAATGGAGCGGGTTTTGGAGACCCGATTTATACAAATGTTACAGTATCCCCTACTTTTAGGAATTTCGTCCCGAAATTTAAACAGTTGAAGTAGTAGGGAAAAGATGAGGATATTTTTCACGCATTGAGTCTTCACGTTCCCAAGTAAACTCAGGTCCCCGTTTCGACTCCCAGCGTACTCTAACAATAGGAATGCGACTTCGACGTAGACGCTTTTCTCCATAGTCCATAATCTCCACTGGTCTTTCAATAAAATGCATGGATTCATCGATCTGAATATCTTCTAGTGGAATATGAAGATTCTCATCAGCGAGGCACTTCTTCAAGTTCGACACGTGGAATGTGGGATGAATCCTATCGAGTTCTTCCGGTAGGTCAAGCTTGTATGCTACAGGACCTACTCTTTCGAGTATTTTGAAAGGTCCTACGTAACTTGGTGCTAGCTTTCCCTTTTGACCAAAACGAACTACTCCCTTCCACGGTGATACTTTTAAAAGCACATGATCACCAACGCTAAACTCCAAGGGCTTCCGTCGTTTATCTGCGTAACTCTTTTGACGACTTTGAGCCGCTAGTAGATTGTTTCGGATTTGATGAATCTTATCTGTGGTTTCTTGGATCAATTCTGGACCAGTAATTTGTGCTTCCCCAATTTCGTGCCAACAAACAGGAGATCGACACTTTCGACCATATAAAGCTTCAAAAGGTGCCATGCCGATGCTAGAATGATAGCTGTTGTTGTACGAAAATTCGACTAACGGTAGGTGGGCGTCCCAATTTCCCTTGAAGTCTATGACACATGCCCTAAGCATGTCCTCAAGGGTTTGAATGGTGTGCTCAGACTGTCCATCAGTTTGAGGATGATAGGCGGTACTGAGATCTAGTCGAGTGCCCATAGCGGATTGCACTGCTTGCCATGTTCGTGAGGTGAAACGGCCATCACGATCAGAAATAATACTTAATGGAACTCCATGTCGGCTGACGATTTCGTTGATATAAATACGAGCAAGCTTTTCGTTCTTGAAATCTTCTCGAATAGGAATAAAGTGAGCTGATTTTGTAAGTCGGTCTATAATCACCCATATAGTGTCATACCCACTAGAAGTGCGAGGTAACTCGGTAATGAAATCCATGGTTATATTTTCCCACTTCCAAACAGGTATTTCGGGTTGGACTAGAAGTCCTGAGGGTCTTTGGTGTTCAGCCTTTACTTTAGAACAAGTGAGACACTTGGAAACAAAAACGGCAATATCTTTCTTCATTCCAGGCCACCAATAGGTGTACCGTAGGTCTTGATACATCTTATCGGCTCCTGGGTGTATAGAATATCGCGACTTATGGGCTTCATGCATGAGTGTTTCACGAAGATTGATGTGGTTAGGAATCCATATACGATCTAGGTAATACAAAATACCATCAGATTTAGTTTCAAGCTTTAGCTCGGCTCCACAGGACATCTCTTTTTGTACATCTTCCTCTGTTATTGAAATGTGTTGAGCTTCTCGAATTTGATCCTTAATATTGGTTATAATTTGCGAACATAGAAGATGAATGGAGTTCGCATAACCCTTTCGACTAAGTGCATCAGCCACCACATTTGCTTTACCAGTGTGGTATCTGATTTCACAGTCGTAATCATTTAGGAGTTCGACCCATCTTCGTTGCCTCATATTTAACTCTTTCTGATTGAAGATATGTTGAAGACTCTTGTGGTCAGTGTATATTTCACACTTCGTACCATAAAGATAATGTCTCCATATCTTAAGAGCGAATACAACGGCTCCAAGTTCAAGGTCATGAGTGGTGTAGTTCTTTTCGTGCGTCTTGAGTTGCCTTGAGGCATAAGCTATGACTTTTCCTCTTTGCATGAGAACGCAACCTAATCCTTGCCCTGACGCGTC
Source organism: Scalesia atractyloides (assembly GCA_947069175.1). NCBI lineage: Eukaryota > Viridiplantae > Streptophyta > Magnoliopsida > Asterales > Asteraceae > Scalesia > Scalesia atractyloides. The sequence continues at coordinate 34,471,896 of CAMTDV010000020.1, read as the reverse complement.
GCAATAGACTACAAAATCATCACAACCTTCAGGAAGAGTGAGGATTGGTGCATCACAAAGTTTTTGCTTGAGAGTTTGAAAAGCTTCTTCTTGCTTGGGCCCCCATACAAATGGTTTCCCTTTATGGGTTAAAGCGTGAGTGGCACCGCAATGCAAGAGAAGTTTGAAATGAACCGACGATAATAGCCAGCAAGTCCAAGGAAAGACCTTACTTCAGTTGGCGTACGTGGAGCTTGCCATTCTTGAACTGCTTTGATCTTTGATGGGTCCACATGTATTCCTTTGTCATTGACTACATGCCCGAGAAATTGCACCTCTTTTAACCAGAATTCACATTTAGAGAACTTGGCATAAAGCTTTTCCTTTTCTAGAAGTGCAAGAACAAGTCGCAGATGACGCTCATGATCAGCTTTAGATTTTGAATAGATAAGAATATCGTCGATGAAAACAATAACAAATCAATCAAGGTAAGGTTTGCAGACTCTATTCATTAGGTCCATGAAAACAGCTGGTGCGTTGGTTAATCCAAATGGCATAACCATGAATTCATAGTGACCATATCGAGTTCGAAAAGCAGTTTTAGGGACGTCTTCTTCATGCACTCTAAGCTGATGATAGCCGGATCGAAGGTCGATTTTCGAAAAACAACTGGCACCTTGTAGTTGGTCAAGAAGGTCATCTATACGAGGTAAAGGATATCGATTTTTGATAGTTAACTTGTTGAGCTCTCTGTAGTCGATGCACATGCGAAAAGATCCATCCTTCTTCTTTACAAAAAGTACAGGTGCACCCCAAGGCGATGAGCTGGGGCGTATAAATCCCTTGTCAGTCAACTCTTGCAATTGACTGGCTAGCTCTTGCATTTCAGAGGGGGCTAACCTATATGGAGATTTTGCCACTGGTGTAGCACCAGGTATAAGATCGATACGGAATTCGACATCTCTGATTGGAGGAAGTCCTGAAATGTCGTCAGGAAAAACTTGTGGGAAATCTTTTACGACAAGGATATCTTCAAGTTTCTTTTCTGAGGTCCCCTTCTTGATGATATGGGCTAAAAACGCGACATAGTTCTTGCGAAGGCATTTTTGAGCTTGAAGACAAGACATTAAGTTGAGCCCTTTCGCCGAGGTTTCTCCAATAATTCGAAGAGTCTGACCGTTTGAAAGAGGAATACGAATAAATTTCTCACGACATACAACTTCTGCATGATGCTGGCTGAGCCAATCCATTCCGATTATGATGTCGAAACTTCCCAGCTTCATAGGAATAAGATCGACTGAGAAATCATGGTCGTTTAGGGTGAGCGTACAGTTGCGTAGAATAGAGTCTAACGAAACTGGTTTTCCATCTGCAACTTCCACCGTTATGGATTCCACGAGCTTATCTCGATTTTTACTTAAGATAGGTTCAAACTCTAATGACACGAAACTTCTATCCGCACCAGTATCAAATAACATAGAGGCATATCTACCATTTATAAGAAACGTACCGTTGACCACATTGCCGTCAGCTCTGGCCTGGTTTGCGTTAATATTGAAAGCCCTTCCTCTAGCAGGTGGAGGAGCTTGGTTTGCTTGGTTCACAGGGTTGGCTTGGGCCTGAGCATGAATAATATTGACCAGCTTTGGACATGTGTTCCTGAAATGACTTGGATCACCGCAATTGAAACAAGCCCGCATAGGTTAGCCCATAGGGTAGTTGGGTTGATAGTATGTTTGGGCTAAATGTTGAGTGGGTGGAAATGGTTGTTGTTGTTGGGCTTGACCCATTAATTGTTGGTGGGTTTGTGTTATAGGTTGGTGGTGGTTTGTTCGTTGCAGCGTGCGGCAGTTTTGAACAGTGTGTCCAGCGCGACCGCAGCCGGTACAGTATTGGCAAGGATAGGCAGGGGAGTGGTGATACTGACAATGGTTACATTTTGGTAGTGGCCCTGTGTATGGTCTTTTGTATGGCGCGGGTGAAGGAGTGGCTTGAGTGATGGGTGCAGCAGGAACAAGGGTGTTGGTTTGGGTGACTGCAAAGTTCCTGGTGTTACGCTTCCTCTTGTTAGCAAATTTAGAGGAAGGAGTGTGGTGGTTTGAGGTTTGTCCCTCAGCAGGGGTTTTCTTCTTTTCCTCCTTGAACTTCCCATTGCGAATTCGGTTTTCGGTCAGTTCTGTCGCCAACTCCATGGCAGCTTCTAGTGTTACTGGTGAAACGCTGAGGACCGAATCTTGGATTTTCGAGGGAAGTCCTCGAATGTAATGTTCTATCAGACGGTAGATTGGAGTGAATAAGTTTGGAACCATTTGGTTCAACTCCAAAAACCTTTTGTTGTAAGTAGAGTGATCACCATCTTTTTGCTTCAAGGCATGAAATTCATCTTCCAATTTCTTAATTTCACTCCTAGGACAGAATCGCCTAGTCATGATTTCCCTTAACTCCACCCAAGTCAAGGCCATCGCATCTTCCGTTCCCCTCTTTCCTTTCTCGGTATTCCACCAAGTGAGAGCTACACCAAGTAGTCTCCCAGTGGCATAACGAACTTTGCGATCCTCAGGACAATCGCAGTTTAAGAAAACGTTTTCCATCTCCTCGAACCAATGTAGGAGAGCAGTGACTCCCTCAGTCCCTTCGAATTTTGGGGGATCGCAGGACTTAAAATGTTTGTAGGAGCATTTGATGGTAGGAGGGTTGTTGATGATCTGGTCCTGTTGTTGAGGAGGGTTAGTAGAATTTGCAGCAAGGGCTTGTTGTACTTGTACTACGATGTCAGGTAATATCGTGGCCATTTGATTGGCGATATGAGTGGCCAAACGTTCCTGAGACTTTTCCGATTTCCTACTCCTTCGATGCGGTCTAGACGACATCTACAGGATCATAAAATGAGAAGATTGTGAGTTTATGGTATCTTTTAAGGTGTCATGTGTCTTTAAGAAAATGAAAACGTTAGTCCCCAGGTAGGCAAACTGGTCCTTTATTTTGGATTTATACGAATGCCAGCCTAGACAGGACGTTCCGACTACCGGTACTAGTACCCTTCCAGTTACTACATGCCCGTCATGAGAACTCACTTTGATGAGATTTGAAAACACGAAAATCATTGTAAAATCAATCATGATGTGGTGTGTGCTTGCATGGATGTGATATGTTATGATCATACGATTTCATGATAGGCATTATTTGATAATACATACTTATGAACATGCTTGAACAATATCAAATGTAACATTTAACATAAACATATAAACATCATGAAATTTGGCATATAACACAAAAAAAATTCTTATAAGTTTCTAATCGACTATAGTATAGGCTCTAAGGGTCTAATAACCTATCCTATATCCCTATAGTCATGGCTCTGATACCAATCTGTCACACCCCGACCCGCAGCGGAATTAAGAGTCGGGGCATAATTGGGTTATCACCAAAGCACATGACATTTACTATTATGTTTCATAATTAAATGAAGTCAAAGTTACATTTCTCAAACATCCAAACATGTTCATTCATTACAAAGGAAAATAACCAAACATGATAATCCAAATACTAAATCGTTTTATTTCTTCTAATCCAGGTCCTATGGGTTCCTAGCTGCTGCTGGTTCACCTGTATCATGTGTAAAAATGGGAGGTTTTTGGGTCAACATAAGTTGGCGAGTGAACCTTATAGATAAACATTTGATAATAATTTTCTGGTTAGTTTATCAATAAAATATTGTGCATAATCATAAAAGAGCACATGTATGAAATCAAACATTGGCAAACATCAGTACAATTATAACATACATTAACAATCGATAGCATATATGAACATACCAACATCACATAATAATTAACATAAATGAACTGTGCGATCAAGGCTCAATCAAACGGAGCCGATCGTATTGCATGAACTGGAATGCAAATTGAACTGTGCGCTCAAGGCTCAATCAAACGGAGCCGAACGTATTGCATGAACTGGAAATGTAAATTGAACTGTGCACTCAAGGCTCAATCAAACGGAGCCGAGCGTATTGCATGTATTGAAATGTAAAATAAAATGACCGATCAAGGCTCAATCAAACGGAGCCGATCGTGCGGGCACGCCCTGATCAACCGCATAATAAAATGGGGATCAAACTCAACCTCGATGGGTGGGGAGCTACGGCCACGGCAATTGCATGTACTGAAATAATAATTTGCAAACAATAATAACTACTTAACAGCAACAACTACACACATGTCATGATATGATATATGCCCAATAACTTAGTTATAATATGTAAATGAACAAGACACATGATACACCTCAAAAACGTGATTAAAACGGGGAATTTGAAGGGTTCACTCACATTGGGTGCGTTGGATTTGAGTTGGTGAGATGCGCACGATTTAGACGAAGCGAGTCAACGAGGAAATCACTAACCTAAATAATAATGGGAAAAATATATTAAATGGATGGATTTTATTAAAGATTTTAATGGGATTTTTAGATATATTTTTTGTGAGTTTATGGCTATTTTCTATCCTTAAAAATGTTATTTTTAAGTATTTTTAATTGATTTTTAATTTAAATTAAACAAATAAATATTTAAAAAAAAAATAATATTTTTTTACTGTTTGACCGTTGACCGTTGACTGTTGACCGGTTCGGTCAGCGGTAATACTTGCGCCAAGCGGGATTCGAACCGGTGACCTTCCGTTCACGCGCACGTAGCTCTACCAACTGAGCTACGTGACTAACCCGTTAGAAATCCAGTTTTAATTATATTTATACACTTATTCGAATTTACCGAAAATTCCTTTATTTTGCAAAACGTTTTAATCTCATTGAACCTGTGCTTGTGACGGGACTCGATCGCGCGACGTGTAGTTTATTTTGCACACAGTCCACCGCTGGACTGTGTGTCTAACCCGGTTATATTCTTGATTTATATTATACTTAACAACTACCCACTCTAACCCGGTTAGTTCATAAATAAAAAGGAATGTTATTACGCAGAGTGTGTGTGTAGTAAGGATCGAACTCGGGACGTGTATGTTAACTTTGCACACAGTCCACCGCTGGACTGTGTGTCTAACCCGTTAATTATCCGAATTTTATTTACTCTTATCCCGTTTTTAGATTCGTCTTCTTCACTACGATTACCGGTTTTTACTCAGACAACTGGTTCATGGTCTAACTACTTAAATAACATGACTACTAGTTTGAATGTACAAACCGAACAGTTTGGGGAAAGGGAATACCGGACAGGTCGTCTTCTTCAGGAAGTCCGGCGAGAACAGGCAACTCTGTTTTTGAACCTTCGGCTGAGAGGGTCTAACAACAGAATTAAAGAATTAGATTTGAAATTGAACCAGAGTACATGGATTATTAGCACGATTGAATGTGTTTACCGTTAACTAGCGAATTTCCGGCGAATTCCAGAATTTCTCCGGCGAACCCAGAAAATCCAGCAAAGTCTTCAGTGACTGATTTTGAGTGACGGGTTAATGTTAGTAGAGTCCTAACAACAGATTGAAACAGCAATAGAGGAAAATCTTACTGATTTGTGTTGAACCCGGTTTTCCGGCGAGATTTGCAGAGAATTCCGGCGACAGTTTTTTTTGTGCTCAAAAGACTTGAAAACGCGACGAAAAGGAATTGGAGTGTATTTGAGACAGTTCTGAATCGCATAAATGGTTGGAACCTGAATTATTTGGAGTTTGAATGCCTTTCGGTTTCAAAACCCGAAACTTGAAGTTCATTCAATTTGAACTTAATTAGAAACCGATATTCATCGGTTATAAGACAGCTAAACGAACCAAAACTGATTTGGCGATTCGGTTTACCGATTTCCGTTATTCAGATATCATTAACCGTTAATTTGTGTTTGCGCATAAAACTCAATTGTTTTCCTAATGTTAACAGAAAACAATTGGTGGCGGAGTGGTTAACGGATCAGTGGATAAGTTATAGGAGGCAGTTGACCCGGGTTCGAGTCCGGTCAGCTACAAATATTTTTTATTTATTTTATTTTAACTTTTTATCAAATATAATTTTTATAGTTTAGTTTATATATTAATTATGTAACGTTTAAACTCAAAATACTCATAAATACTTAATGAAATTTCATAACTTGATATTTGATTACAAAACGGAGCGGGTTTTGGAGACCCGATTTATACAAATGTTACATGCAATATACCCATTGGATATTTTATCAGTTAAATGTGAGATTGAAGCTTTCTACAAAATAGAAGATCTAAAAAAAGAGAATTTCCTTCCTTGTTGGGGTTTAGAAAGCCTACGAACTTAGATGAGTATCTTAAGCTGAAGGCTAAACATGCTGAATACATTGCAAAAGAAAATTCATAAGATAAAGATGACAGGGCTTTACAACTCTCCTTGCAATACCAACTGAGCAAAGTTAGAAGCATTAAAGAATTTGCTATGGAGCTGAGTAAGTCTATGTCTGAACAGCCAACCACTAATGATCCAGAACTAATAGAAGATTATCTTGATCACGTCATGAAGCATAAGCCTTACAAAGAAACAAGAGCACAATTTAAAGGCTGGTAGGCTAATGAGCTTAAAGAAGAAATTGAAAGAATTCATTCTATGCTCAAGGACTCTTCAAAGAAGCCTACTCCTCCAAAACTGGAAGCGAAGACCATGCTCTGAAGATTAAGAGAATGAAAGCCGAGCTTATTGAAGCTTCATATGGAACAACAAGGCAGATTACTAGATGGTCAGAATCTACAGTGGTAGATACCTATAGAAGGTTGGAAGAATTAAGAAAAAAGGATCCTTATATTCCAAGAAAGCCAATCTATGAGCAAACGACCTCTGCTCTTCAACCGACCCTTGGTCCTGAAAGATTAACTTCAACCACCAGCTTATCCACCATTGCCTTGAATCAGGCAAAGAGGCAAAAGCGAGTAGAAGAAGAAGATCAAAGGATGCATGAGGCATTGAGAAAAGAGGGAATAAAGAACTAACTTTTGTTTGGCTTAGATGCTACAAGTAAGAAGCTTAGAGCCTCAATATCCACACTTATACACAGACCAACCTCACATAACTCATCGAAAATAACACTACTCCCAAGAAAACCATCTGACTCCCTAGACTTTGAACTTCAGTTCAAAGGCCAAATAAGGGAATCATTGATGAAAAATAAGGATCAGTAATAAAGTTTAGTTTTGTCATCATCTGTTCTTGTAATGTTTAGCGTACAACAAGTAATTATAATAAAGTGCTTTTAATGTTTAGTTTTGGCATCATCTGTGCCTGTACTGTTATATTTGATCACTTTCATCGATTATCAATCTAAGCTATCTTCCTTACATTATGTACGAACACATCAGTGATCTTAGGCTGAGGGGGAGATTGTGAGTCATATGCAAGTAATCATAATTACGAAGGCATGACAATGAAAACAATCTCTCAACTGTTATGAAAACCACTGACTCACTAACCACTGATGTTATACTTTTTACGGTTTTGATTTCAGAGGTAAAGATTGAATCATCTGGTGTGTTGATTAAGTTACAACGGGGAAACAGAAAGAGACTGGGGTTCGTTTTGATTTAGGTCTCGGAGATACGATTGTCGCTTGTAAGTCCGATTTCATAAATTTTCGCTTCAAAACTGTTCGCACGTAGTGTTTGAAGTTTCAGCCTTTCAGGTTGTGATTTTGTTTCATACCTTTTGTATAATTTGTGTTCAAAGGTTTTATTTTTTATTTTTTTGTTTTCTAGGGTTTTAAGTGAGAGATGGTGTCGAAAAATGAAGCAACTTAAGAACCCTTAGCAGATTCTCCGACGTTGGTGCTTGAAGACGAGGTGTGTCATCGTTTATATACTCTTTTTGTATTTTTGTTGATTTTGTGTACCGTACTTTGCTATGTATATGCTTAAAATAAACTTTCTAGGTGTGTATGTGCGCTTATTGTTTTTTTTTTACTTTCTGATTTACATAACTAACTTAGTTATGATAGTGGATAGATGGTTGAGATTTGCATTAGTCGATGGTTGATGTTGATTTTCAGGCAAAGTGTTGGGTTCTGGTGGCCGATGAGTTGAACGACAGATCTGGAGGATGCAGAAAAGAAAAGTTGGAAATTTTCATGGAATGGACAAACCCTAACAACGTTGACAAAGCTGAACGGAAAAACCCTTATAATGTTTTGACTTTGGTGAAAAAGGTACATCAAAATTTCATAGATTTCCAATGTTTTTTTTTAATAACATTTGATCGATGTATGAACTAGGTTTTTTGTAGATTGATGTATGAACTTCGTCAAAATCTACACTAAACGAAGGAGATTCAACAGGTTTCTGTTGTTTATGGCTGATAGTAATGAACATAAGGCGAATGAAGCGAATTTATTTTATTTTCTAACGTCACTTAGATCCAAAGGCTTGAAGCAAGCAGATCTGAAAGGGAAGAAATGTTCGTCGTTAAGGCTAAAAAATTATTAGTTTGCAACTCAAATTCATTATTATATACGCATGAGTATTGCTATTTCATTTTCTCTTATATTTGAAAGTTTGCTTGATTGTAGTCGACGTGAGGTGTCTTCATGATTCTAACTTCCAGATCAACTTAAAGATAAAACGAGATTGGTAAGACTTGGTTATTGTTACTCATGATATTTATCAAATTGCACTGGGGCTGATGCATAGTTCGGTTTGGAATTTTGTCTAAACCATACCACGACTAGAATTTAATTCAATTTCACTTTTATTGATTTGCAGAGATCAAAAATGGGAGGAATACAAAGAAGGAAAAAGTCTACTAGAAAGATGTGACAAATTACTAGTAGAAATGAACAGCATCACCGATTTACATACGAGTTCCTCAACTCAGTATTACCGAGTCCAGTTTCTGTTCTAGCTCGGCATTTAACAAGGACGAATCATTGTCTCCTTCGTATGTCATGAAACGCACCATTGATTTCAAAGGTAGTTCCAACTTGTCACGTAGTGACTTATCATAACACACAAAACCCTGTTATTCTTTTTATTTACTTTTGTGACATTAATATCACCAAATCATTTAAGCATGCTAACACCTACAAAATTTAGCATGTGCCGATGGTTGTGGTCACTTGACCAGAGCACCCTCACTGGTGGTCGCCCTTGTAAAGTCAAAATTTCATTGAATAAACAGTTTTATGGCTATAAACAAACCAGCCGAGCCATGCCCTAAACCTAAGCTCAAACATAAACGAGGTAGTTTGGCTTGACTTAGCATTTATCAAGCCATAAAGTCAAGCTTGAGTCGGGTTGTTAGTTTATTTGACATATATTGATATATAAAGATGATAAAAACAAAAATCTAAAATGTATTATTTTTGTTTGTTCAATAGTTTTAAAGATTGAAAGAAAGATACAAATATTATAAGTATTTTTTTCTATGCAGGTAACGGAGGCTCTTGCATGTGTAGGTCTCGAGTCGTCTAACCTCATTCTCGGTATTGACTTCATCAAGAGCAATGCGTGGACAGGTAAAATTATAATCCTCAGTATTTATAATTACTTTACGAAAGTGGTTATGCTAACCATATGTTTGGTAAATAGATTCAAGATCCTTCCAATGAAAAAGTTTACATCATATTGGAGATGGTTATCCCTATGAAATGGCGATATCCTTCAACTTAAATGGTCGGCTACCAAACTTTTGAGGCAAGAGATGAGGTTCGCAGGATTTGAGCGAGGTAAATATGCGACATAATTAGTACATAAATCTAGGTGTGAGCATAAATAGGGCCGACCAGAAAAAACCGATACCTGAACCGTAAATTACCCAAACCGAACCTTTACTATGAATATAGGTATTAATTCGGTTCTTTTTTATTAATTTCGGGTTTCGGGTCGGGTCGGTTCTTGAACACAAGTAAACCCGACCAAACCTGGTGGACCGACTTTACCAGCCAAATATAATGGGCCTAGCAGCAACGTAATGTTTTAACCTAAAGTCTTAATAGCCGCATCTTGTTCATTGAGAAACAACAAATGTGTAATTGATTTCACCTAAAATCTGCAATCCATACTAATTTCTTCAAGTAATCTTTCTTCTACAATCCAAATTAGCTGCTTCTTTCAGTCATCTACAAACCAACTTGGTTACTTCTTTCAGTCATCTTCAATCCAACTTGATTGAAATGGAGTGAATCTGATGTAATTTGGTTTCTAGAACTGAAATAAAGGTCTAAAACGATATGGAACAAGTGTAATTTGGTACCTGGAACTGAAATGGAGTGAAGCACTACTGCTCTGAAACTTCTCTGCAGATAACAAATCGGGTCTCGGGTTTTTTCGGGAAATCGATATACCCGATACATATATGAACGATACCCGATTCTCATATGAGATCCAGGTTTCGGTTTTATGTTTTCTGTACATTCGGGTTTCAGGTCGGGTTAGGTAATTGATAGGTCGGGTTGGTTCTTGTCTTTGATCACCCCTACATAAATCAACGTTGTATAAATTTGTGTTTATTATTCTTTTGATAAATATTCTACACTTTGTTTTTAAATTAAATTTGAGTCTGTTGTTTTTGGCTAACAACCGCTTTTTTTGCCGTTCAGTAATTAACGGTGATTTTTGGTTACTAACCGGTTACTATACTAAATATTTATAACCGTTCCTAACTTATGGTTAAAAATAACCACTAACTGGTTATTCCTGAGCGGTTATTACCGGTTACAGTTTCGGTTAGTAACCGATTACGGTTAATTAACTAGTTACTTTGTGCTCCTCTACTTTGAATACCAACTGTTTACTGATGTCCTTTTCCATTTACATTTGTCCTTTTGTAGTTACTGTTTACTGATATCCTTTGAAATACTAACTGTTTACTGATGTCCTTTTAGATTTTAAAGTCAAACAATCTACTAACTTTTCATAACTTGCACTTGTTTTTTTATAGGCTGTAAGCATACATGCTGAAAAGTGGATGTAAAGCATCTTTTGAAACGCTATAAAGTTATGTCTATTGATATTGGAAATTTACAATATTCAACTTCAAGTCTGACCATATATCCTTCAACACTCTTTATATACGTTTGAAGCTTCATCAATTAAAGCAAAAGTTCTCTTACACTCTACAAACACTCAACATCATAGATCAGAATGCAGCTTTAAGGTGTGAACTACTAAAGAAAAAGTTCTTAATTAAACCTTCAAATTGGTAAGTTAATCTAATATGACCTAAATCATACTTTTTTACTTCTAAAACCCTAACAAGTTCTATTTTACTTCGATTTTAGAACATCAGATACTCTTCAGAATTGGGTCTTGCATTGTTTTTTGGATATAATCATTTTGCACCTTTTAAACATTACATCTCACATAGTTGTAACAATGATGCATCTAAAAATTGTTTATTTTTTTAATAATATTTCATTTACCAAAAGAAATTTATGTAAGTTAGAAATTGTATGTATGTCAAAAATTATACTTTTGAGTGACAAAGGTGTGACCTATTGTTTTTTCATAGACCAAAGGATGTATCAAACATATTATTTGCATAAGATCCTTACAAATGAAGACAACTTTTGACTTCCTAATAGTAAATTTAAATCTTTTTAATCTTCAACTAGATCTTGAACAACACCCTTTGACCATATTAAAAGTCAATAAATCTAACTCTTCCAAAATAATTGGTTTCTCTCATATAACACTTCAAATAGTTGACAGGCAACACAAAATGTCAAACAACGATTCCTTGTTATCTTTGTTCACTCTCATGTGATCCAAACTGAAGTTATTTGTTATTATGTGATTGATGGTTACTTTCTCTTGTATAAAACTTACTTATTGTGTTCAAATAAAGTAAAACAAGATGCAGAAAGTGACACGTCCACATTCAAGATAATGGTCATACTTAGATCCTTCTTAAAAGCTTCTTACGTTCAAGATAATGGTCAAATCCTTTTTAAAAGTTTCTCGACTAGATCCAGGAAATTTTGTTATAGTTTTGTTTCTTAAATAAAATTGTTTTACGACTGTATCGTCTTCATCACAAAAATAGAAAAATGCGTCATATAACTTTTACACTAGAAGTTCTTTGATTTGAACAAACCCTAAATTCTCTTCCATAATTATCCAATAGAATATCCAACCAATCAATTTTATTTCTTCATAAATTTTTAATATCTAATCTAATTGTTGTTTTGTACTTTTCAAGGCAATGTAAGTACGTGTTAAAGCAACTTAACTTATTCTAATGTTTAGTCTTAACTCGACTATATAGAAGTCTTACAACTTTTACAAGGTACCTTCTCATTTTCAAACTAAAAAGTTGATAACTTTATTAAGCATAATTAGTGTTTAACACGATCATTAATTAAGGAATTATACACAAATATGCTAAATTTATGTCACAAAGCCATCACAATAAATGAAAAATGATTGATGGTACACGTGATGTTGTATAAAACTTTTTCTCTAGCTATGATTAGATTTTCCTTTTCGATTACTTTATCAAAATCCGTTCTAACAAAAAAAATAGCCACAAGAACAGCTTAGCATCCCTTTAAAAACATCAGACTGCTAAACACGACAAATGCCTGATACACGCTTTGATATATGATAATATGGACCTGTAATATGCACCACAAATTGCTTAGTCAATTTAACAAAATAAAAATACTACGTTGTTCTATCTTCGTCCAGATCCAAGCATACTCACCATCAATATAGAAGAACATAAGATTAGCGTGAAGAACCAACTACATACAAATACATTCTACTTCAGCTAGATTAATAAACAAATCAAGGGACCACATATTCAGAAAAAACGCAAGATATATATATTCCACTTTAGCTAATTTAGGGTTCATATACCGCTAAATATGTCAACACAAACATATAAATAAGAGGTAGATAACATAACCAGTGCCAACATATCACGAATAAAAAAACTAACTTAAGTACTACACAATATATCACAAGACGACTAATAAACTAACGGTAAACGAGTATCCTATCGTAAATCGCCACTCCCGCCGCATTGCGCAGGTATGTGTGTGTGTGTGTGTGTATATATATAGGATTAGGATCATGTGAGAAGTAGTAGGCTAATTGTGAAACTTTAAAAGCATTCTCGACCACACATTTTTCCAAAGTAAAAAATGAAAAAAACACAATTTTTGTTGGAAAATTGGAGCTTTTTAATTATTTTCTATTATTTGTTTTTGGGGATTTATACACATGTGTATATTGTTAATCTGTTAACTATACATATGTGTATATTATCAATGTTATAATTATACATATGTGTATATTGTCAATTTTTTAACTATACATATATGTATATACATGTTTAAAATTGAAAAATAAGTGTGGTAAATCAATGATTAAGGTGAATGATATAGTATATATATTAGGATTTAGCATTAGTATTTAGGGTTTAGAATTAGGGTTTAGTTATTTATATGTATTTAGGGTATAGTTTTAGGGTTTAGCGTTAGTATTTAGTTTTAGCTTTAGGGCTTAGCATTATGGTTTAGCTTTATGGTTTAGCGTTAGGGTTTAGCGGGGTTTAGGGTTTAGCTTTAGCTTTAGGGTTTAGCATTAGGGTTTATCATTAGGATTTAGTTTTAGTGTTTACTATTAGTATTTAGGGTTTAGCTTTAGGGTTTAGTGTTACTTTAGGGTTTAGCATTGTTTGATTTTTGCTTTAGGTTTAGCTTTAGCTATAGGGTTTAGCATTATGGTTTAAGGTTTAGCTTTTAGGTTTTAACATAGGGTTTAGCCTTAGGGTTTATGGTTTAGGTTTAGTGTTTAGAGAATTTCGGTTATTGTTCAATGAGTCGGTTCAATGCACAGTAATGAGCTCAATCAACATTCGTTTGACCCAGTTTCCTACAGTTCTTAGGTTAAGGATGTATAGTTATAAGATTGACAATATACACATATGTATAGTTAAAAGATTAATAATATACACATGTGTATAAATCCAAAAAAAAACCTTGTAGAAAAGCTCTAATTTTTCCCTCTTTTGTGTTTTTTTTACTTTTTTTTTGCATTTTTTGCTTCGAGAAAATGTGTGGTCTAAATACTTCTCAAGTTTCTCAAATATGGTGGTCTTCTCTTAGGATCCCTACCCTATAAATATATATAGGGATTGGTTAACTACGATGTGTACGAGATGAAATTACCACGTTATAAAACTCAAAAAACGGTTAATCATTGCATAATCACGCATGTTAAAAACCATAATCACGCATGTACAAAATCAGAATTCACGCATGGAATAAAAAACCTAATCACGCAAGTTATAAAACTAATAAGGCATATTATATTTTCGTAGCGTACGTTAAGCAAAATTGTACAATACACTTTCACTATATATATACACACACTTTGATTAGAAATTAGTACTTAATACGAGATTTTCATACATAAAAAGAAAGATGTCCAGTTATTATTACATCTAATAACACATATAACTTTTAGATATGGGAAATTTCCAATTTGATGTTCTCTAAATTTTTCTTTCTTCTTGTTCAGTTTTCTACCTCTGAGTGCAAATTTATCATTTGTTACTTGTTCCGTAAATGTCTTCATCTTCCATGTTAAACTAATCAAAAACCATATGAATGTACCAAGAAATAAGTAAACAAACATTATATACACATGTACAAAAACAAATAACTAATTTTTGTATAAAATTTACATACCTTTATATTTCAAAATATTATTATCATTTATATTCGAGTAAACTATCAAAATGGTCTTTGATGTTTGGTCACTTTTGCCACTTTAGTTCAAAACTCAAACCTTCTGAATCTAGGTCCATGTGGTTTCAATTTTGTTGTCATTTTTATCCAAAAACAAAATCTAGTTAGACTTTTTCAGTTAACATCCAGTTTTTTTTTTTTTTTTTTTTTGTCTTTTCCTCCCTTTTAATGAAAGGCAAAATTGTCAGATTTCTTTAATTTGTTATAATAAAATGTTAAAAAACCATTTTGTCATTCATTAAAAGGGAGGAAAAAGACAAAAAACTGGATGTTAATTGAAAATTTTGAGCAGATTTTGATTTTGAATGAAAATGACAATAAAATTGAAACCAAGAGACCAATTCAAATTTTTTGAGTTTTAGACTAAAGTGGCAAAAGTGAATAAACCTTAGTGACCATTTTAGCAGTTTACTCTTTATATTCTATACATGTGCATATTCCATAAATATAAAAGTTAATCAAGAAAACTTGTTACTTTCAAATCTTGAACTGAAAAATGATAACATCACAGAGACCTCATGAAGAAGTTGCTTAAGTTCAAATTTATTTCGTATAAAAAACATAACATCAGTTTGAAGAGAACATTAAGGTTTACATAATCAATCCCAATGAATAAGCCCTTGTATAGATTTATTAACTAGTATAAGAGTGTGTATGCATGTAGCAATTTATTTAGTTATGACAGTTGTGTCACCTCGTGTCAGCTGTCAGTAGTTGTTATTTCAATTGGTTGTATATATAGATGTGTGTGATGTATAATTCAGTTAACACGAATTATAGAAATCAATGAATACCTATTAGCCTGATTACTTTCATGGTATAGATTTGTCTACTATTTGTGATACGGTAGACTGTTGGATATCGGATTTTAGAGCGACTACCCACATGACAGCCGATTCCTCTCTTGTTTTTTAAGCCGTTTCTTATACTTGCCTGAACGTGTTGTTGTAGCAACGGTATGTCACTAATTATTTACTCATGTTGGTTATGGCTCCCTTAATTTATCTAGTCGTACTTTTTTGCTTAAACACGTTCTAGTGGTTCCCTACATTGTCAAGAACTTACTTTTTATTACACGGCTTGTTACTGATCAACCTATTGCTGCCAAATTCTCACATTTTGGGTTGTCTATTCAGACGCTCGATGGACAACTCCTCCACCACATGCATGGTAGTCCACATTAGTTGTACTCTTTGATCACTATGCTTCAATTCCTCGAAAGACATGGCACTATCGACTTGTAGATTTCCATTTTAACATTTCGCAAATAAATCCATATGTTCACATTGTACTACTTGTAGTATCTCGAAATCAAAATTTTTACGATTTGAGACTATTGTTACACATTTTATTGTACCTTTACATGTGATTCATGTGATATTTGAGGTCCATCCCCTGCTTGCAGTATCTCGAAATCAAAACGTTTACTATTTGAGACTATGGTTAAACCCACTATTCTCTTTGTTCTTTCAGTTGCTTGCTCGTGAAGATGGTCTATTCATCACGGTGATGTCAACAATGCCTTTTTACATAGGAATCTTTCTGAGACTATGTATATGTCACAACCTCCAGGCTTTGTTGACTCATCTAGACCACACTATGTCAATCGTATGCTGAAGGCTCTCTATGGCCTGAAGCAAGCTCCCAGAGCTTGGTTTTCCAAGTTATCCACGGCTTTACTTGTTGGTAGTTCTCCCAGTGTCTATCAAATGTATCTCTCTTTGTTTATAGTTAGGAGTCGGTAATCTGTTATGTCTTGATTTATGTTTATGACATCATTATTACTGGGAGCTTTTCTGATTTTGTTACTGGATTGATTGGGCGTTAACATTCTCAGTTTATGCTCAACGATTTGGGATAGTTGTCATATTTTTTGGGCATCCAGGCTACATATTTGAGGATGTCTTACACTTATCTCAACAGCTCTACTTACTTGATTTGTTACAGCATACTAGTCTTGCCGATTGTTGTCTGTTATCTACTCATGTCTCTTCAGTAAACAGCTTTCTCGGCATACTAATGATCATTTATCTGATCCTACCATGAATAGGAGCACGGTTGATGTTTTACAGTATCTTGTGTTGACACGACCAAAGATTGCTTATGCGATCAGTAAGGTGTCGTAGTTTCTTCAGACACCTGCTGAGAGACACTGGGTCGTTGTCATAAAGATTTTGTGATACCTTAAAGGTACCATTTCTCATGGGTTATATATACCTCATTCTATTTGTGTTGATTTATATGCTTATAGTGATGTTGACTGGGTTGGGTGTCTCGATGATCGATGTTCCACCACAGATTATTGTGTTTTTTTCTAGAACCCAACTTCATTAGTTGGGTTCCATGAAACAACATATTGTTGCTAGGTCGAGTATCGTGCTCTTGCTAATGCAGCTGTTGAGTTACGATGGATCACATCTATATTACATGAGTTACATACGGTGATTTGTCCACCATCTCTTTGGTGTGACAATATTGGAGCTACATATCTTGCAGTTAACCCAGTGTTTCATCAGTGGATCAAACGCTTGGAGATTGACTTGCACTTTATCCATGACATGGTTTTGACGGGTATATTACATGTTCGGTATGTTTCCACTACTTTTCAGATTGCGGATATTTTGATCAAAGGATTTTTGGTGTTCGTTTCGACAGTCTGATGTCAAGGCTCCACATGGATGCTCCTCGTTTAGATTGAGGGGGCATATTTAGAGTGTGTGTATATGTATATAGCAGTTTAATTAGTTATGACAGCTCATATCAGCTATCAATGGTTAGTTAATTATTCTTGTTTGTATATATAAACATGTGTAATGTATATTTCCGTTAGCACAAATTATAGAAATCAATGAATACCTATTATGAGATTACTTTCCACCATAATGGAAAACGAGAAATGTATAATTTATAAAAACCAACACATGTGCATGTATATGTGTTGCACTATTATGTCTGCACATATTGGTTTCATACATTAACTCACGAACATGTGTATATGAAGATTTCATGTAGAAACTAGGTTCATTTAAAATATAATTATAAAATATATAATAATAAGATTTACATTATTCGTAGGAAATATCAGTACAATATCAGTTGCAATAACTAAATAAAAAAATAAAATATAATTATATATACCAATCTTGATTCAAGCTGCATCTCTCGTGGAGTTCTTCACGCGCACTTCATAGCGTCCTAGACTCAAGTATTCATCATCTTGAGTCTTGAAAATAATCCTTGACTGCAACAAAGAGCACACTAAAACGTTGACAATTTTGGTTGAGGCACGTGTTAACACGCTTCCTTTAAAACAGATTTTGCGTCTCTACTAAAGACGACGCGACTGTTTCCCAGGGTACAACAGCTGAAGCAGCATGTACTACTGAAGATGGCTCACGAACCCGAGGCTACACTGGGTAATTGTAGTGTTTGAACTTATGGAACAAATAAGGATGTGATGGTGGTGGAAAACTAGAGAGTACTCCTCTCTCTAATTGGTCTTCAAGTTTTCATCCTTCTTCTAGTATATTTATGTACCAAACAATACAATATTCTTATAGTCACAAAAATAAGCACATAGCCTACTAATTGTACAAGAATTAAGGATTAGTGAAAGGTTCCACTTAATTAGAGACTTAAAAACTCTAATAAAACTAATTAAATGTCATCAAGAAGCTCTACTAAAGAATTTCTCTTTTATTCACCACATAAAGATTCTAATTAATATTTATAGTTTCATTAAATTTTTAATATATTAAATATCCATTCATTAAATTTTCAAACATTTTGTACTTTTATCTATAAAGAGCACCTGTGCACATTGCGAGATAAAAAGCACATGTGCACATTGCACATTTCAGATCAGAATTTCGAATGTGATAGCTATCTGTATACCATAACTTGTCGAATTAAAATGCCACAATTTCTATAAAGGAATCTTTAATGTTGACTCATGAATACATGCATATAGTAAAAACAATTAGAAAAAATAACACTATAGTTTAGGGAGTTTTTTTCTTAAATAGATGTAGATAGAAAACTTACTTATTAAAATTGGTAGTTTGAAAATTATTTTTATAAAGTTACTTTTTCACTCCTAATTCTATTGAATAAAATTACAAGTTCAACTATAAATATGACATCTTTGTCAAATTACAAGTTTAACCGCAAAAGACAAGAAACAAAAACTAACCTATGGTGGAGGATTGCTAGGATTACCAAGTTGTTTCATAAACTCGGCTATTTGTCGTTGCATATATTCTCTCATTTGTTGTTGCATCTCTTCGACTCGGTTTTGTAACATTTCAACGTGGGATTGTTACACGTCTTCGAATAGTTTTTTTAACCTTTCCATTGGGTTTGCAAGTTCCGCACCTATATAATTGTTAACAACAAACATAATATTAGAAATATATATATATATATATATATATATATATATATATATATGTGAGTCCTTAATTAGTGAACAACAATTTAACACATACAAGCAAGTATATGGGAATTCTTCATGTTTATATTCCTTATTTCCCTATCAGCAAGTGTTGTGCTTCTCCGGTACATAGTTGTCGATAGCGAATAGGGGCCGATACTGTCAAGCTACCTATATGCTATATAGCGTTAGCGATGAAATAGCGGGCGCTTTGGCGATACACTATAGAAAGTTTTAAAAATATTTTATATGTATATTTTACCAAAAAAAATTGCAGAAATCTCGCTATTTGTCGCTACGGGCTGTGTAGCGACACATGAGCGCTAACTACGCTATTCGCTATAGCGGATGCTATGCTCGCTATTAACAACTATGCTCCAATCCCTTTATTCTGCAGATTGCCCCTTCACTGAACAACCTCTTTTCTTTTTTTATACCGACCCAACCTGACCCGGAACCTGTTCTGACCCGGAACCTGTTCTGACCCGGAACGGTTTCGACCCGAACCTATATTGACCCCAACCAAAATAACCCTTTTTTTAATTGACTCGTTTTGACCTAACCTGTTCTGACCCACCACCCAACCTAACCCAACCCGCACGTTTTGCCTGAAGTATGCTAGATACAAATCAATGCACTTAGCGGCATCAACACATAGATTGTTCGATTACACAGATAGCAAAAGTTCTGCAGGGAATCTGTTCATAAAATAAACTAAAATAACAATTTTATTAATCAAATTCGAATTACATTACATGACCAAAAACTAAAATGGACAAATGAAACTACACAACAATACTGAACTGAAAAACACATTACAAAGAAAATAAAAAAAAGGTGACTGAGGCACGTGAAGGTCACGCTTCCCTTAAAACAGATTTCGGGCCACCCATGTGAACCCGTCTGTTTCCCAGGGCACAATAGTCAGAGCAGATTGTATTGCCGGGGATAGCCAAACACCTGAAAGAATACATGAAACAAGAGTTCTCATGGATGCAAAGTTATGAAACTCTGTGTAAGTAAAGTGTGTGCTATGAACCATACAAAATTTCTATGTATCTCCTGAACCAAGCACCAGGCTTTGTATATAATCTGTTTGGAATTCCACAAGTTAGAATTCAATACAGAATTCAATAAAAAATTAAGTCTCAATTGAATTCTGAGAACTTAATTCACTTGACCAGTAGGAATGTAAACAGTCACCAGACCTCTGGCTCATCAAAGTGCAAAGTGCGCCATCAAAGCGCCACATTGCGCCCATCGCCCTCGTCCCAGTCCCAGTCCCGTGCCCGGGCGCGGGCGCGTGTCGGGTGCTTCGCACCCTCCTAGCTGCCACTGGGTGTGACTTGTCACATAGGAATACATTCGTGTAGAGAATTATAGATATAAATCAACAAAAGATTTATCTCTCCATCAATGTGGGACAAACACAACGTCAGTTTGTTTTGTTATAGATATAAATCAACAAAAGATTTATCTCTCCACCAAGTTCCAACACACAATTAAAGCTTATGATCTCTCATTCATTTTGTTATAATCACTAAATTATTTATCATAATTTCCAACAATCACCCATATTAATGGAGATCGTCCCACACACTAAAGTGTCACTATGAAATTTCAACGGTTAAGTAATGCAGGATAGGTAAGTTTCCTTTTGAACCCTCCTTTGTGACATATACTTAGTCTCCTAGGAGTTAGTAGACGCGATGTCCTTGAACCAACTCCTTTTTACATAGACGTTATTACACATTACTCTTCCTGGTCTGGCTAACCCATCATACTTGTGTCCGTTATGGTCATGGAACACTATCCTAGTTCTGCGAGAGCTCTAAGAATTGTGCCCCCAATTCCATTTGAAGCGACCCCACTTCTCTCTAACATAGGTGATTGACAAATCCTTAAAATCCATATGCTTAACCTCTCTTGATATCACTGATTTAAGTAGGATCGGACTAGGAAGTTTGTAACTCCCTTTGTATGTTGAGGTACTCCCCCACAATGACCTCATTTTGTACATTTAGGTGGTCCTACTGAGCCTAGATCATGGGATCTCCAATCTTCTAGGATAGGTTTTCCGTTGTACAAACTTACTCCAAGTGCTTTAGTCCCATTCCCATTGATGACTTATGTACTACCTCTCTGCTTAAGCCTTTTATAAGCGGATCCGCAATGTTATCCTTTGACTTCACATAGTCAACCGTGATCACTCCAGTTGAGAGTACTTGTCGTATCGTGTTATGCTGACGTCGTATGTGCCTTGATATGCTGTTATACATTGCATTCTGAGCTCTACCAATAGCTGATTGGCAATCACAATATATACAAATAGCCATCACAGGCTTAGGACATCTTGGAACATATTCCAAGAATTGACGTAACTAGTCTGCCTCTTCTCCAGCTTTATCTAACGCGATAAACTCAAATTCCATCGTGGATCTAGCTATAAGTGTTTGTTTGGACGACTTCCAAGATATAGCTGTTCCTCCAAGGGTAAACACATAACCACTTGTAGCTCTGGAATCTTTCATATCGGATATCCAGTTGGCATCACTGAATCCTTCCACAACAGCTGGATTTGGCCATAATACAATCCATAGTTTCTTGTTTATCTCAAATACCTTAATAATCTTATCATACCTTTCCAGTGCTCTGAACTAGGATTACTAGTATATCTACTTAGCCTCCTCACGGCATATGCTAAGTCTGAACGAGTACATGACATGAGATACATAAGACAGCCAATGATCCTTGAGTATTCCAATTCAGCAACACTCTCGCCTCTATTTTTTGACAAATGTTGAGAGGTATCAATTGGAGTTTGAGCTACACTTGTGTCCTCTGGATTGAACTTCTGAAGGATCTTATCAACATAATGAGATTGACTTAACACCAAACCAGTTTGAGTTCTAATGATCTTTACTCCACGAATCACATCAGCTAGACCCATATCTTTCATGTCAAATATGGCTTTCAACATGTCTTTAGTAGATCTGATCATCTTATCATCACTCCCAATGATAAGCATATCATCTACATAAAGGCATAAGATCACATAACCTTTAGAAGTGTCTTTCACATAGACACATTTATCGCATTCATTTATTTTGAAACCATTGTTAAGCATAACTTAGTCAAACTTTTGATGCCATTGTTTTGGAGCTTGCTTCAAACCATATAATGACTTGACGAGTCTACACACTTTGCCCTCTTGGCCAGGAGCAGAGAAACCCTCTGGTTGCTCCATGTAAATCTCTTCCTCTAATTCCCCATTGAGAAATGCGGTTTTTACATCCATTTGATGTATTTCCAAATTTCTCAAAGTTGCAACTGCAAGCACCAATCTAATAGAGGTTATTCTAGTTACATGCGAGAATGTGTCAAAATAGTCAAGACCTTCCTTTTGTCTAAACCCTTTGATCACAAGCCTTGCCTTATACTTGTCAACAGAGCCATCACTTTCATCTTTTTCTTAGATATCCATCGATATCCAAGTGGCTTGCACCCTGGTGGAAGATCTACTAGCTCCCAAGTATGATGCTGCAAGATAGAATCAATTTCACTCTTGATGGCTTCTTTCCATTGAGGTCCATCTGAAGAGGTGACTGCTTCTAGATATGTTTGAGGCATTACTCTCAACCATGTATGTAAGAAAGTCAGGCCCAAAAGATTTCTCAATCCTTTTCCCTTTACTTCTTCTTGGCTCACCTTC
This sequence comes from Scalesia atractyloides, assembly GCA_947069175.1. Lineage (NCBI taxonomy): Eukaryota > Viridiplantae > Streptophyta > Magnoliopsida > Asterales > Asteraceae > Scalesia > Scalesia atractyloides. The sequence goes on along the minus strand of CAMTDV010000020.1, from coordinate 34,449,060 downwards.
TTCAGCCTCTGATTGTTCTTGAGTTCCCTCTCAAACAATCTCATCAACCATTGTTGATGAACTTGCATGATTTGAAGAACTTACGAGAGTTTGTTCTAACATTGGAAACTCTTCTTAAAAGTAAGTCACATTTCCTGGCCTTTTCTTATGATAGAGTCCTTGTGCACAACAAGATTCTTGGATTCATATACAACAAAACGATGTGAACTACCGTTTTTGGCATATCCAATGAAAATGCAATCAACAGTTTTGGGCCATATTCTAAAAGCCTTAGGGGGTGTAACTATCACCTTGGCCAGGCACCCCACCACTTTCAAGTATTGTAGGATGGTTTATGTCCCCAGCACAACTCATGAGGTGTTACATCCTTATTTTTTAAAGGTATTTTGTTTAACAAAAAATTGGCTGACAAAATGGCCTCCACCCACATGTCTTGGCTCATCCCAGAACTTATCAACATGGCATGCATCATTTCTTTAGTGTACGATTTTTTCGCTCCGCAATGCCATTTGATTGGGTGTATAAGGTGGGGTACACTCGTGTATTATGCCACTTTTTGCACACATACTTCCCCAAATGGTGAAACATATTCACCTCCTCTATCACTTCTAACATGTTTTATTTTCTTGTTTAGTTGATTCTCAACTTCAACTTTATACAAGATAAAATTGTCAATTGCTTCATCCTTACTCTTAAGTAAGTATACATAACAATACCTTGTATTGTCATCGATAAAGGTAATAAAATATTTATTACCACCTCTGGTTGGAATTGATTTTAAATCACACAAAGCAGTGTGTATCAGATCAAGGGGTTCAATTATTCTTTCAACTGATTTGAAGGATGATCTTGTTTGTTTGGCTTCAACACATGTTTTACATTTTGTTTTAGAGTCAATGGCAAAAGTTGGTATGTAATCTAATTTAATTAAACGACGCATCCAATTAAAATTTACATGACCAAGACATTCATGCCAAACATTAGGAGACTCAACCAAGTAAGCAGAAGTACTAGCATTTTTATACATGTTTTTCTTAATAGACATTACATTGAGTTTGAACATGCCATTTTGGGCATAACCCTTTCCAACAAGCATACCACGCTTACGTAAAACAAATGTATCACTTTCAAAAACCAACCAAAAGCCAAACTTGTTAAGCATCCAACACGACACAAGACACTTGCGCAAATCAAGAACATAAAGCACATTCTTCAAAGTGAGCTATTTCCAGAAGTCCACTTTAAGATCACATCACCTTCTCCCTTGATATCTGTTGTAGCAGCATTTACCATGTACAGCTTCTCTTCTCCCACCACCTCTTTAAACATATTAAAGAGGGTCTTGTCTGGGCATACATGGCGGGTTGCCCCAGTGTAACCACCACCCTTTTGGCTCGTTAGCCACCAAATTTACCTCCTCCATCATAGCAGTGAGGTCTGAAATCATGGCCACTAAAAGCATACCATCATCATCAACCATAAGAGGCTGTCACGTTTAGGCTCTTTGCATTGGTAGACATGACCAGTTTGTCTGCACTTGTAACATTTCCTTTAAAGGGACCAACCTTCTTCTTCACACCACCTTTCTTTGGTCCAAGGTCAGCACCTTTGTTTTTCCCCTTGCCATTAAACTTGTGGCCTTTGTTACTCTTGTGACCTCTTGAGGATTGACCGTGTTCCACAATGTTTGCTTTTGCAGAAGCTTCAACTTGACTTCATTTGTGTGACAGTCTGTTGTCTTCTTCAATATGAAGACAAACCACAAGATCTTCAATGGTCATTTACTTTCGCTTATGCTTAAGGTAATTCTTGAAGTCCACCCAACTAGGAGGCAACTTTTCAACAATTGCTGCCACTTGGAATGTTTCACTAAGATTCATTTCTGCAGACAAAATGTCACTAAGAATAATCTGCAATTCTTGAACTTGACTCATAACAGTCTTTGAATCAATCATTGTATAGTCCAAAAATCTAGCCACAACATATTTTGTAGTACCCGCATCCTCGGTTTGTATTTGCGTTCCAACGACTCCTATAATTCTTTGGCAGTTAGAACCTTGAGATACACGTTATACAATGCATCTGACAAGCTGTTCAACACATAGTTGCGACATAGGTACTCAGAATGTTTCCATGCATCAAAAGCACTCACAGATTGAACATCAGATGTCCCTTCTGCGAGAACAAGAAGGACTCAGTCAGAAACCTCACAAGGTTTAGAGTCTTTAGATAGAACAATATCTTTTGTTGCCGTCTCTTAAAGTTGAAACCAGTAAATTTCTCTGGTTTTTCAGCATGGTTAGCAACCCTTGAGCCGCTTGGGTACCAACTAATGGTCCCATGGTAGTGGATGTGGGTCCAACAGTTGTTGATTGGTTTGCTTGAACAGTAGCCATTTCTGAAACAGCCCATCGCCCTCGTCCCGTGCCCGGGCGAAGGTGCATGGGTGTGACTTGTCACATAGGAATACATTCGTGTAGAGAATTATAGATATAAATCAACAAAAGATTTATCTCTCCACCAATGTGGGATAAACACAACTTTTCACACATTAAAATTCCAGCATACAATCAAAGCTTATGATCTCTCATTCATTTTGCTTTAATCACTAAATTATTTATCATAATTTCCAATAAGTTCAATTAAATTGAGAAACCCACCCCGATGCATACACACTAATAATAATAATAATAACAACCAATATTGATAAAAAAATAAAAAAATATTAATAATACCTTTCTTGCAAGCGCTGGTAGTCATGGGAGGCAGACTCGGATGACGAAGACGTCGTGCCGGTAACACCAAACTAAGACCGAAGACCCGATCCTGAATCGGCTCCCTCCCTGCGCACGCTCCCACAAGTCAGCATCACCCACCGGATGCTGAGTGACGTCTTCCCATTACTTTTCGATCATGTATCTCGCATAAGCCTCCTACCATTTATAAAAACAACACGACTGTTATTATACTAAAAGGCTGATGCAATAAATATATTAAAAATGATGCAAAAACTTACGTATGCTTTTTCCGATCGCACAGTACAAAACTTTGCACCGTCCAAGCTTTCATCATACATCCCTACCCAAAAATTTTTCTTGGATTCTTTGATGTTGTGGGTTGCAAGGAAGAGCTCTTTAAAAGTGGGCGGCAGACCCAATGTCGGTTCCTAAAAAAACATATGCATGATTAAGCCTATATATAAAATAAAATATTTAAAAAAACTAAGGATATAGTACGTCTTGTTGTCTGGTCCGGTTTGATGTAAACCGTAATCCAAACCATTCACAACCATGTAACCAAACCGATGAATAATTTAAACGGTTTACAGTTTTAAACGGAACCATAAACACTCCTACTTTTAACAATACAATATGAAATGATATTATTTAGTATTGTGACTTAGAATTCGAATATGATGATTAGTTAGTTTTGCTATAGTTATCACTTTTCAGCAAATACATACAGTTTCACAAACTTTTAAACCTAGTTCATGTCTTCATGACATCACATTGTAAATAATTTATTTTCTTTAACAAAAACAAAAAGTATGAATTTAATAAAATAAACAATTCGATCACCCAATAAACCATATAATGAGAAAGAATAAGTTTTAGTTCCGACTACTTTCCGACAAAGTGTTGTGTTTCGTCGGTAAGTGGTCCGAAATTTCCGATCAATATCCGACACCCATCTTCATTTTTTCGGTTTTTCAACCATACTCTTACTTTACCGATTTATACGTCTTATTATACACATTCATACGTGCTTCTACATTATCAAGACCCATTACTTCAACTTGGCTTTTACTGTAGTGCGTGTGTGTTTGTGTGTATATGGGGAGACAACTACATACTCATATACACATACATATAGACACAAGAAATACATTGACATATAGATATACACCTCCCATTTAATAAAATGAGAAAAGAATAAATGTTTTTATCGGAAATTTCCGACCATTTTCCGACAGTTTCTAACATGGTTTTTTCCATTCCATATTTTGTACACCTTAGTTAACATGAAATACCCTTACTTTACCAACTTATACATCGTATTATACACATTCATACGTCCTTCTACGTTATCGAAGACCCATTACTTCAACCCGGCTTTTACTATTGTATAAGTGTGTATGTGTGTATACGCCGACACAACTACATACTCATATACACAGACATATAGACACAAGAAATACATTGACATATAGATATACACCTCCGCATAATAAAATGAGAAAAGAATAAATGTTTTAGTCGGAAATAGGTCGGAGATTTCCGAGCACTTTCCGACGAAGCGTTTTGTTTTGGCAAGTGGTCGGAAATTTCCGACCATTTTCCGACACCCATCTTTATTTTGCGGTTTTTCAAACTTCAAACATGGTTTTTCTCCATTCTATATTTTGTACACCTTAGTTATACATGAAATACTTTTACTTTACCAATTTATACGTCATATTATACACATTCATACGTGCTTCTACGTTATCGAGACCCATTACTTCAATCTAGCTTTTACTATTGTATAAGTGTGTTTGTGTGTGTGTATATATATATCCGTACGTGTGTATTCGCTGAGACAACTACATACTCAAATACACACGCATATAGACACAAGAAATACATTGACATAGATATACACCTCTGCATAATACAATGAGAAGAATAAATCTTTTTGTCGGAAACCGGTCGGAAATTTCTGACCACTTTCAAAACCAATTTTTAATCTTTTTTTTCTAGCTTTGTTGTCGGAATTTAGTCGGAACTTTCCTTTAATTTCTGACGACCTTTTCCTTGTTTGTAAACGGTCGGAAAACGGTTGCTAATATTTGACTTTTATTATAGTCGGAAGTTTGTCAGTAGGGTCGGAATTTCCAACTAAATTTTTTTGTCGGAAATTTATTTGGAAAACCCCAATTTTCTAGTAGTAACCATCTAAATATAATTTCTTAAATAACACGTGTAAGATAATTGAAGAAATTGTGTACTCTATTTATATATAATCTTAGAAGCAAGTTATGTGGAAACCATAGATTGATTCATCATCTCAATCTCTTGACCAGCAATCATCAAAGCAAATTGAATCTTATCTATACACGTGCATGTGATTTATATATGTAATAAGATAATACTGTATTTAAATGAAACTTATGACATGATTTTTAATGCATATTAAATGATCAACTAAATATTTTTAAGATTAAAAAAAAATCCTTTAGATGCCCTTGACACTATTCACAAAGCTTGTCTATTAAATAGAGTAAAGGAATTACATGCCAATCATCATGACATTAGGGGCTACTGTTAACCTTGACTACTTGACCGCTGTTAGCTATTGGCTCTTGAGATGCGTGGAAACCCGACCTCCACCCGTCCGAAAGCACAACGGTGGAATAATCGGTAAAATCTCGCCTCCCATCCAAAACAAACCGGTGCAACCCGTCTTCGCCCTTCACCTGGAAGCAACAGAAAATAATAGAGAGATTGAGAATCGAACCTAGGTCACAAGGAACACCAAGTATTTCCAAACCACTCTACCACTACCTCTTGACATTCATTTTATTGACATTCAAAATATTAAATTATCATATATTTGTACGTAAAACCATATACATAAATAAAATGAAACTTCTTACACTCATTTTATTAACTATTTAAAATATATAACATTTTTGTTCGTAAAACCACTGAGTAAGACACATACAAACTCAAATGAGCAGGAAAATTAATAAAAAAATATATATTCATCTAAAAATAAAACATGTATGACCATAATATTGCATTTGAACCATATTCAAGCATTGAGAACAATGAGCTATGGAACAGAATTTTCCAAAAAAAGAGCACAAGATTTCTATAAACATTATATAATATATAATCTATATAATTGACAAACTCCTCAGCGACAATAAAAACTAAATTGGATTGTAAAAGACTCAAAATGCAATCAAATCATGTCAAATAGCATGTTTACAAGTAAACTGTCATGGTTTGGGCAGTTTTACCACTTTAGTCCAAATCTCAAACTTTTTGCATCTGGGTCCCTGTTGTTTCAGTTTTATTGCCATTTTGATCCATAAGTGATTTTTGTCTTCTAAAATCCTACTATTTTGTCCTTTTCCTCAGGGCAAAATGGTCATTTTAAACAAGTTTGATGTTTTATTATATAATTACATTAATGCTTAAAATGACCATTTTGCCCCTGATGAAAATGACAAATAGTAGGATTTTAGAAGACAAGTATTACTTTTGGATCAAAATAGCAATAAAACTGAAACCTCAGGGACCTAGATGCAAAAAGTTTGAGATTTGAACTAAAGTGACAAAACTGCCTAAACCTCAGGGACCAAAATGGCAGTTTACTCTTACTTTTATATTATGTACCATATGTACATTTAAATTTTTTATATTATATATTAAAATGATCAACTACATCTATTTAAAAATATAAACTTTTGTTATAAATCCTTAAAATCTTCAGTGATTACAACATCAGTGCTATGACAATTTTGTCCGAATAATATCGGTATCGAGATTTGTGATTTCGGAACTATTGTAGATTTCGTTTTTCTAACTGTAGATCGATGTATAACACGTGTCAACATCCTTTTAATTATATAACGACCTTTTTTTGCATTTTCTCTTTCAGTTTCCGAGCTCTGCTACTGTAGCAATATCACAACAAAATAAATTAATACAGGTCGAATTCTCGTCGCTTAGCGTGATGGAAATTTACTAATTTGGAATAAAAAGGAATTGTGGTCCTCAAAAGAAGAATCTTGAAACTGGTAGCAAGCTGTAATCAACAGAACTAAACTGCGGTACAAAGCCACATGCATTACAAGACCATAATAACAAATAAACAGCAGCATACGAACAACACAACAAAAAAACTCATGTTAATTTTATAGTTTATCACTCATGCCAATATATAATTTATCATGGTATTTATTTTCACGTTGGAAAGTAATCATAATGAGACATCCATTCCTGTGGTGAGGGAGACATTATATTTTGAAAAATCATCGGGTTACTTTGAAGGTTAACTTGTGGAATTGATCTTGTTTAAATAATGGTTAATCTTCTTTCTTTATTGCCTGATGATTGCTTGATTCTGCAAAACAACATCGGGGGGGGGGGGGGGAGATTTCTCCTTGTAACCATCTTCCGGCATGAGGATAAGAACTTGTTTTGAGGATAATAAGTGTGTGTATTAAGTGAGAGTGCAAGAGAGCGATCCTTAAACCTAGAGGTGAAGTCCTCATTTATAGCCGAAGAGAGTAACGAAGGAGGTGGGCTGATGGGTCTTGGGCTTGCCGTCGACATCAAGGAATATCCCATGTGTCCCCTTGGACACAACCGTTAATGTCTGCAGGCAAAAGGGAAGATGGCGCACGCTAATTGGATCCACGTAGCTTGGTAGTTGTCCTTGTTGTCGGCTATGTTATCAACGATTAATGAAGATCATGGAGCAGTGGTTGCCGCATAGTGATTGGTGACACGCCACTGTCCTTTTGTACTTCTTGTCTTCTACATGATTGTTCATCCTGAGGCTTTACTGGACACAGCCTGGCGTGTGCTTATTGGACCGCATGCTCTGGTTGTTTTCTGCCTTATTGTCATGCATAGGCTTGCGCCGTAGAATCTTGCATGGGTGTTCTTGCAGGTGAAAATATGAAGTTCAAATATTAAGTTCACTTGCTTTGGGTATTATAGCCTTCTGCATGCGACACAGGCTTATTGATGTGCATGTCAGCGCTTGGTTTGGGACAATACCACTTCATATTTTTACCGTTTTGCGACAATATTAATATTGATACACCCTCACTCTTTATCTCTCCTTATATGTACAGAGAGAGTTTCTCTCTATGTATATATAGAGAGAGAAAGTGTACAAGGATTTGTAAATAACATGTTAAAGCATCTACAATAGAGGTATTTTTGGGTGTTTTTAAGGAGAGAGAGTGGAGGAGAGAGTGTGGTGATATATGTAAGGAAAATGAGAAAAAATGGATGGAAGGAAGTAATGTGAGTGTGATGTAGGAGAGAAGAGAGAGAAGTATAAGTTTGGTAGATGTTTTGTTTATGAGAGGGAGAGCGTCCTGAAAACTCTTGATAAAATTTAGATCTTGGGTAGTAAAGAAGAATTGGACCCAAAATTGTGGTTAATGGGAACTGAATTAATAAAAAAAAACTTTAGTGGTGGAGCCAAAACTTAAACTTGAAACCTTTACATCATCTTGAGATGGTTTTTTCCACTACGTCATCAACACTTTTTACATAACAAATGGATGAATATACTAAATAATATAATTTAATAAATATATAAAAGCTTATAAAGGCTTTTCAGGTCCTTTGAAAATTTGGGTCTTCGGGCGTCAGCATGGGTTGGCCGGCCCAAGAGCCGGCCCTGTGAGAGGAGCAACAGAGAAAATTTTGGGCAAGTGCCATTAACACCCCAAAAACACCCACTAAATATGTTTTATTGTGGGTTACAGATGAGCATGGACCTATTTGATACCGAAAGTACCGGTACCAAAAAACGGAAAAGTGGTACCGGGTACAAATACACCAGCTCGGTAGCAGTACCGGTACGGTGTTTTACCCGTAAATACCGGTACCGTACCGATACCGGTACCAAAAAAACGAAAAATTAGAAACCGATACCGAATATATCCAATACCGTTCGGTGCCGATACCAGATACCAAATACTCATCCTATTGTGAGTGCTCTTATTGTGTACTTGAGTGTTAGAATAAGATAAGCCTTTTGCAAATATTGTTTGTAGGAGTAAATTGCATAAAGCGTCCTTTAAGTTTCACCAATCTTGCTGGTTTCAGCCTTAATCTTTAAAAGTTGCAAAACCAACCTTTAAGATTAATTTTGTTGCAGGTTTCATCCTTTATCACTAACCTAGTTATAATCCATGTTAAATGTCCTCACATGCATAGCATGTGAGGGTAAAACCGTCTTTTCATCTCTCTCTCTCTCTCTCTCTCCATTTGCTTTATCTTCAACCTCCAAAATCACCATAGCTTCATCCCTCCATTGTTGACATCTTGAACGAAGTGAGAGAGATAGAGTTTACTGTGATTAGGGAAATTCCCAGTGAAATTCCTTTCTTGTAAAATACGGGGTTTGTCCCGATATTATTAATAAAATAATCTGGTGTTTTCCATTTTAAACGGTCCTGTTAAGATTTCCGCTGCCAAATAAATACCAATACCAGGGTTTCTGTCCCGCGGCTTCCGAACCGGCAAAACGGGTCGAGGGTCGTGACAGTTTCTTCGGTAAAATACCCCCAATCGCAGGGTTTGTTGATGAGAGTATGGATTTGGAAGGAAATAACAGGGAGTTGGATACCACCCCTGCTGACTTGGAGGGTTCTGAGCAAGCGATGGATGTGGTGGGTGTTCAGCAGTCAGCCGCCTCTGCTGCCAGTTGTTGGTGAACAGATAGGTGTTGTTACAGGGGTCTCGTTTGACTCAGAGATAGAGGATGGTTTGGCGGGTAAATCAGGAGGTCTCATGGGGTTAGGCTCAGATGAACACGTTGCTGTTAATGCAGCTGAAGAGGCTGTGCAGAGTCAAAACCCAAAAATTGGAAGGAACACATAGCTGTCAACAATGGAGGGTTGAAGCTATGATGGTTTTGGAGGTCGAAGATAAAGAAAGTGGAGAGAGAGAGAGAGAGAGAGATGAAAAGATGGTTTTACCCTCACATGCTATACATGTGAGGCCATTTAACATAGATTAGTAACTGGGTTAGTGATAAAGGATGAAACCTGCAACAAAATTAATCTTAAAGGCTGGTTTTGGCAACTTTTAAAGATTAAGACTGAAACCAGCAAGATTGGTGAAACTTAAAGGACGTTTTGTGCAATTTACTCTTGTTTGTAGCATGTTTAGTTCAATACACATTTGTGGGTTACAAAAATATAAATGTATAATATTGTTGATATTCTTTTTTTCTTTTTTCTAAACGGTAAATTTGGATCACTAACAGACTATTGGAGTACAATCGTGCTATTAGCGGAACGATTATATCCATCTCTATTAGGCATAATGCATATATACTAATTTAGGAGGAAACTCAATAAATATAAAGAAAACCCTCATACAGAAATTGAATCAAGGACCTAATCGTTCCAAAACCTTATCCTATCCATAATATCAGTTACACAATCAGTTTCCACTTGTATATTTTAATTTTTCTACCCCTTTAGGATGTATTATATATACGTATCAACCCAAAGTTTGTTTAATATTACATATTTAAACCTGCTATACACATAAAATCACAATGATGGGAGTAATAATAGTGAATCGTCACAAAATTAGTGCGCAATAATAGTGAATAATCATTATATTAGACCATAATAGTGAATAATCATAAAATTAGACCACTACACGTTTTGTTGGTAAAAATCTTCAACATTTATCTCATAGTCTTCAAGTCATGCAAGTAAGTGTGATTCGAAGAAAATGGATATCAGATAGGATTTTAGTCGTCTAGATGGTAGGATATGACTCCTAATAGGTCGTCGTTGTGACGTTAGGTAAATGGAAGGTGGGTATTATATTATTAAATCCATGATTACACTTCATTCAAAGGTGTAATTTCAGACTTACTAAAGTCATGCCAAGATATATCTGATTGGGTAAGCATCTTTTCAAAGCAATTCATTGGATCTCGTAATATCTATGTAAACGACGGTTTTCCACTACTAGAAGCGTTTTACAAAATTTGATGCCTCCAAAACGTATTCCAACTAATCATCATCGTGAACAAAATTGGTTTTTATTTATTTAATTTAGAGCTTATACTTGGCTAAAAATTGTTAAACATTTGTTTATATTTACATTATTTTATAATTTTTTTGAATAATATAAGAAAAACTTCAAATTCAAATAACATTGCGGACCATTGTGCAAAACGTGACCCAAGGACAGACGTGCTTAATGCTGGAAATTAATGTTACAAGGGGTTGGCCCCCTTGCTTACTTTAAATTTAGACTTTTTGAAAATTCAAAAAAACCGAAGCAAAGAGTCAATGGACCCTACACAGTCCACATATTGCTATATTTTTTATATTCTATTCTCCATCTATCAGTTCTAACCACTCTATTAGGGGTGGGTGGTGGACGCGATGAGGAGAATGGTATGGCGTCGGGGGTGGTCGGGAGCAGCAAACCACACCCTACAACTTTAGTTGTTAAATTTTATTGTAATTGGCATAAAGTTTTAACCAGCATCCATGTTCAGGTCTATTTGTTTTACCTCAAAAAGTAGAGATCAAATACGTAATGACTTGAACTTAAGCATCAAAACTGAAATAAAACCTTAACATAACATGTATCCGAGCAATTATAATAATATATATATATATATATATATATATATATAAATAGACAAACTTCTTAGCTACTGTAACCGTTTTTTGATAAATTTCACTTATCAACTTTAATTTGATTTTTTTTATCTTTTTGTGAATTTCACCCCTTAAGTTTTAATATTGACATATAAACGCTCTAAATTTTCTAAAAACTTTATAACATGTGATTTTGACACCCCCTCGAGTTTTATATGCTTATTTTTATGTACACGTTGGGTATAAATTGACGTTTTACGTTTCATTGTGATTTTTATCGAAAATAAGTCACTTTAAATATAATACATTTTGTGATTATTTTTTTGGCGTTTTCAGTTGGCCTACATTTTGACGTAAATTTTGTTCGGAAATGAATCGGATCAGTTAGAGTTACTTTACGTCTTTAGTTGGCCTACATTTTGACGTACGTTTTCTTTAGACTTTATAAATTAGAGTTGCTTTACATTTTATGAGTCTTGTCAAATAGAATACATTTTCGTGCTTATTTTTATTGACTTTTCTCGTTAGTCTACCTTTTAATCGTTAAGAAAAAAAATCAATACGCTTAATTCATGTTAAGGAAAACCGACCCCATATCGAAGAGAATCAATTCTAGTTCTTTCAAACAATTATTTGGATATTTTATAGATTCTACTAATTAATAGTGAAAACCAATCATTAACCGGAGAATTTTTGGGCAATTCGTTTAGTCTGCAATATCCCAACCTAGTGTACTTTTAGCATCATGGATTTAGCAATTATTAAAATTGTTGAATATCAACCTAAAGCATCATGGATTTAGCAATTATTAAAATTGTTGAATATCAACCCAAATATAGAAGTCTAAAAGAAGCAATAAATAAAAAATAATAGAGTAACCTTCTCTTTTACTCCGTCAGATTTGTTCAAAATAAATTCAACTCCATTAGTTTCAATTTCAGTTTTTTGTTTCTTGTAATAACCCAATAATCGCAATCAAGTGAAACTAATGTCGTCCAAAAAGCTTAACAGGAGCATTTGTGTCATTTTGCCTAGGGGCATTTGTGTTATTTTGCCAAACAAACCGCATATTTCACTAGGTATTAAACTTATATCATTTCAATCCATGTTCAACCTTCACACAATCACTCAACATAGAATCAACCCCATGGCAGACAACATATTGATGTGTTCATGTGGATCTCCAACCTCGTTTCGTACTTCTTGGACACGCTCAAATCCACAACATAGGTTCTATTGTGGTGCATAACATGGCATCTTGTTCCCCGTATTCTTCTCTCCTTTTCTTTGTTTGAACCTAATTTCAAGGTTTAATGTTTATTTTGTACCTAACTACAAGGTGCAAGGTGTGGACTTGTAGCTTGGCCAGATCCCCCTATGTGTTAGAGGTAAAACCTAGATTGTTGGAGAGGTGTAACAGGTTCGAAGCAAATTCTGGGGAAGTTGTTAATTAAAATAGGAAATTGAAATGTCTGTGAGGGTTTTCATCGTTGTTCTTTATATTTGTTATAAAAATGACCTAAAAATGTTGAGAAGGTCATTAGGGTTAGTTGTAATATGGTTATGGTTATGTTTATTAGGGAATGATGTAATATGGTTATGTTAGAGTAATTATCACTAAACAAACATTGCCCGAAGAATAATCTTGAGATATGTAGTAAGTAAACCATCAAGAGAACTAAAATTAATGAAGTAAATGTCGCATCCATTAGAGCATCCACAATGGTTTGACTTTGGATGTTATTTAGAAGATAGGGTGAGGTGGGTGAGAGATGGTATGAAAGCTCGAACGACGATTACTGTGAGTGCGGATGAGAAAGATTGAGAACATTTGAGCTTGTTTTTTAGAAGAGAGAAATAGTTTAGAAATGGGTAAAAAATGAGAGAAAAGTTTTGTCATGTTGGCTTCTGTTTTCTTTACTCCCTACCTTGGTTTTAAGATGCATGCATTAAGAGAGGGTATCACATGATGTAGTGATGAGATCGCATCATGTGATACGAAATGTGTCCCGGATAGAAGGTTCATTAATAAACCTATGGAAAAGTAATTTGACACATTCACATCCAGATCATGAATGTTTGGAACCATATCATGTAAGGAGACATTGTTTTGCTAATTCGGATTGAAGGGTGATATACAGCCGGTCTTCATCTTCAGACATCATATTCATAGTTAGCGCATTCATGCTAGTTAGCAGTTCCAACTTCATATCAAGAATGTCGTCACTAGCATCAATATCGTCACTAGCATCAAGATCGTTAATATCGATGTCATCAAAACCTTGAGACTTTTTATCAAGGAACTTGTCCAGAAATAATGTAATGAAAGGAAGATAAGAGTTTTTCGTTAGTTATTTGACCAAATAAGATCGTCCAGTTCCTATAGAAACTATCACTAAAATACTCCTAGAGAAAAAGAGACAAGGCCAAGCAGAGCGAAAAGGGTTTCCATGAGAGGGGAAATGAAAACTATTAGCCCCATAAATCCAGTGTTTCACTTATTTCAAATATTGGTCCCGAATTCAAGTTGATTCTATGATGGGAACTTCCCCCTATTGTTATCAATGTCTTCATGTCGCACGACCTCTTAACATTACATCACTGAATCCCCAATCCTTTGCTTGTTGTGCAATGACAGTACCAATATCTACTAATCGTTGTTTCTAGATATAGTTACCGGTTGACATCTCTTCTAATTCGTCATGATGTGCGGCCCCTTGTATGGATGACCAATATTTAAACAAATTAGATCATTGATTAAACAAATTTGAGTATTGTTGATGAGAATATTTTATATTTTTAATATATAAAGGTTTACGAGTTAAAAATGGTTATAAATAGTTTTTGATTGTCACACGTTTTTTTGAAACCAAACTCCCTTATTCATGATGACATCACAAAAACATAACCACCAAAAAAATAACACAAAATAAACACTCATGGCAATATATATATAAGCATACCTTATATGAATATGACATCACATCAAGATGCTTAGCATCACAAAACATAGAAGCCATAAAAATTAAAACGCATTGATTGAGTAAGTAGGTTAAAAAGCCGTGTAACACATGTTGAACGATGTAATATTAAATTAAATAGTAAATATTAAATATTTTAGTAATATTAAATATTATTGAATTAAATTAAATATTAAATATTTATTTAATTTAAATATTTAAATAATATTATAAATGTTGAATAGTGAAATATTAAATAATTAGTGTTGATTATTTACGAATTATAAAAGAATAATACTAATAGTTGTGTCAAAGGAAACATAATAAAAAACCATTTTGGGTTTTAAAAAAGATTTAAGTTAAGTTATTTAATAATTTTAATTTTCAAACCACGAAATTGATTAAACATGGAAGAAAAAGAGAAGCTATAAAAAAGGTTTTTGGGAATTATGACACGTGACTTGACGATTTACTTATGTATTAGATATAGAATGAGTGAATTTTTTTAATGTTATCAATATTTGAGAAACATGCAACGTATATTTCTATTTTGAACGACAAATTTCTTTAACTCTGTTATCTATAAGACTTAATTTGAGACCTCTCATTTGTGCAACTATATTCGGTACTATGATTAGCATATAACAATTATAAAAAAACAAAAATAGAGCACGCGACCTTGAAAAACTGATTCGCTTTTTGCCTTCTTGCAAGTATTATTCGTTACGTTTGTAGTCAAATAAATACTTTCCGGTTCTTGAAGATATTAATAAATAATTATGCTAATATTCTTTGAAGTTGCTTCTCAGAAAGCTCATAGTTTGTATATTCGACTTGTCATCAATTATGCAAGTAGTTTCCACTTAATTTTTTATTTTACTTTTCCACCCATCTTTTATGTGCATGTATTACCCCCCAAATTTTGTGGTTACAATTCTTATACCCTACATTTATAAAGAGGGTGTATAGTAGAATACAATATATTAAAGCTATAGTACAACATGAAGCATTGCTTGCTTCTTCACATGTCAATTTATATTGTATTAATATCCTTTCTAGGTGTGGTATTTTTACTTTTCTTTAATCTTTTCTACAATACTTTCATATCATTATTATTTTTAGATATACTGTGTTTGCGTTTATAATTATTAAGATACGTTGTTTAATAAAATTCTATGTATTTCAATGTGGTATGTTTATTTTTATATATGTATAGATAAACTTTACTCAAAACGAGTTGTAAATAGTACAAGTGATCAAAGCACAAGTGGGCATGCCATCAAAGTTATGTTGTGGTTTTGTTTTTTTAAGTGACGTGTTTATTCTTTTCGTTCTATAGTAATAGAATATAATTTTTTTAAAATTTTGAATATACGTTACGATGTGCTTACATTATAATACACTATCTTTTGTTCTTTGCCATGAAAACTAAAATGATAGCATCCGAATAACGTCTTTTTCGGTATCATATTGGTTTTAGTTCATTTCTCAACGTGACAGACAGCAATGGTACCGGTATCGTAACGAACTAAACCGATACCGATTAAAAGCCCGCAGCGAAGCGCGAAAAAATCCCACTAGTTCTATACATTGCTAGCTTTTTTTCCCTCCACCTTAACCGAGATAACTCATGCTAAATAAACAATAAGATTTAATCTTCAAACTTTTGTTTGCAGTGGTAGGATACTCAAACCTCTATATACACAACATCACAATAATAGAAGTAATAATAATGTAGGTTACTCAAACCCTCTCTATACACAAAATCAAATTTAATAGAAGTAATAATGAACCATCATAAAGTTAGTGCACCATTATGTAAATCTTCAAAAGTTGGACTGGTGCACGTTTGGTTGAACAAACTTTTTGATTTTCTGCAGGAGTTTTCAAGTCTTGTGAGGCTGTGAGCAATTGTTATGATCTCAGGAAGTGGATATCAAAGGGGATTATAGTCATCTAGATGGTAGAGATGACTTTCGATAAGTCATAGTTGTAATGTTAGGTAAATGGAAGATAGTTGTCATATAAGGGCATGATCACTCACGATTCAACCATAATCTTTCATGTTACATACTATTATAATATTATAATCATGATTATACTATACTTCATTTAAAGACGTAACTCTTGATATACCAATGTCATGCCTGAAGATAAATTTGATGTGTTTACTCAGACAAACATCTTTTCAAAGGCATTTGTATCTCGTAATATCTATTACAAATAGGTTGTGTGTAGTGAGTGGTGTAGCCCCATGGCCACATCAGCCTATAGGGGTGCCAATCACCGCCCTGAAGGGGGCATAAGGGCGTCAAGGGCTCGGGCGGCGTGAATGTGGTAGTGGACGTATATCTAGATTGTTTGGATATATGTGACCCAATTCAACAATCAATGAAATTGTTTGGATATATGTGTGAACCCAATTCAACAATTAACGAAACTACCCCGTGTGGAATGGGATGAGATTTCACTAGTCTTATAAATTTCCACAACTATATTTCACAAGATTTGATGTCTCTACAATCTATTCCAACTAATCCTCATCATGAACAAAATGGTTTTACTTATCCAATTTAAAGGTTATCAAGCTAAATAATGGAACCAAATGTTCATATTTACATAAACTATAATTATCACTTACTTTAACATCAAGAAAACCTTGAAATTAAAAACAAACAAACAAACCATTACGGCCGTTTTGCATAACGTGATGATACGACCTTTTTGATGATGACGCAAGCTGTCTGCCTCCTTGCTTTACATTTAAAATTTTACTTTTGACTTCCAACACGAGTGATTGGACCATACAGTCATACACAAGTTGCTATATTTTAGATTCTACCCCTTCGGAATTTATAGTTTGCATATTTCACCTGAAAAGTTGTGTAAATCACCAGCTCCTATTTCGTTAAAACAACTAATTGTTTGCATATTTCACCTGAAAAGTTGTGTAAATCACTAGCTCCTGTGTCTTTAAAACAACTCATAATCCTCATCTACTTATATTAACTACCTATACTTGTAAAAGTAAGAGACACTACTCTCGGGTACCCCTTGCAAGGAACACTGTAACACGGGTATTGCGGGTACACCGCCACATGCATCTCGAGTGGGGGGAGTAGGTAAGGGTTGAGGGTGGAGGTTAGCGATACCGGTTCGTTTTTGGTGGATTCAACCGTTGATATTTGTGAGAAGAGGCTAGTGTAGTTTGGAACACCACCCCTAGTAATTTGGGTAAAAGATAATGTGGCTTATTAAGATTAGTTGTTTTGATTAAGATAATTTTGGGTCGTGTGCCCTCCATCCAATTTTGTTAAAATTTTACCCTTTCACCTCTTGGATTGAGAGAAGATGCCTTACTATGACAATGTCCTTTAGACCATACGGAGTAAGTGTGGAAAAATGGCGTGGTAGCCCCTGCATGCCGGGACCACTTAAAAAAGATCAAAACAACTAAAAAAAACTAAAAATACTTTTGACTAGTAGAAAGAGCAGAAGATATAAAAGAAGAAAAAGGTTCAAGGTCCTTATCAATAAAACAAACAGGTTCGTGGAACATTCATGCATCTAGCTCTTATTATATAAGACTAAAACCCGCCAAATTTGAACAAGTCAAAACCTATCTTTTCCTTCCATACTTGAGCAAATTTTGAATTCACATTATCCTACATGCCACCCCCATAATCAACCACCTTTCACCGGACCCCCGTGTACCATAAAACCAATATGTCAATACTACCCCTACCCTCTCTTCTCCTCCTCCTCCTCTTCCTCCTACCCTTTCATGTAATTTCACAACCCACCACCACCCAAAATGACCAAACCACCCTTCTCAACCTTAAACACTTCTGGTCCAATCCACCCTCCCTCAGCCACTGGAACCAGTCCTCTGACCCCTGCGGCTGGCCAGAGATCAAATGTACCACCGCCACCATCACCAGAATCAACTTAGCAGATAAAAACATCCACGGAACCGTTCCTCCGTTCATCTGTGACATCAAAAACTTAACATATCTTGATCTGAATTACAACTATTTCACCGGAGAATTTCCGACGGCTCTCTACAACTGCAAGAATCTGCAGTACCTTAATCTCTCACAAAACTTCTTTGTGGGACGGATCCCGGATGACATATCGCGGTTATCCACAGAGCTCCGCTACCTCGACCTGTATAACAATAACTTCACTGGTGATATTCCGATCAGCATTTCAAGATTATCAAAGCTTTCGTCACTTCTACTACACATGAATCTGTTCAACGGTAGTTTTCCAGAAGAAATCGGTTATTTAAACGATCTTGAAGAATTACACTTGGCTTATAATGATTTTAAGCCGTCAAGACTCCCCCCGGTTTTCACTCGGTTGAAAAAGCTTCGAAAGTTTCACATGGCGGAAGCGAACTTGATCGGTGAATTACCCGCAAATTTATCCAGCATGATCGCGCTCGAGCTGCTGGATTTGTCGATCAATCAGATCAATGGAACAATACCAAGTGATCTGTTCACGTTAAAGAATTTAACAGAAGTTTATCTTTATAAGACCCATCTAACAGGGGAGATTCCAGATTCAATCGAAGCAGTGAACATGACGATGATTGATCTCTCACAAAATAAGTTGACTGGTAAAATCCCCGATGGGTTTGGGAAGCTGATGAGTTTAACGAACATGAGCCTCATGATGAATCAGCTATCCGGTGAAATTCCAGTGGGTATCGGACGCTTGCGTAGCTTGCGAAATATTAGAATTTATGACAATAAGTTATCCGGTCCATTGCCACCGGATTTTGGAAGGTACTCTAACCTTGATATATTCGAGGTTTGCCAAAACCAGTTGACCGGAAACCTACCGGAAAATTTGTGTTACAATGGAAACTTATAGGCTTGAGTGTTTTCGATAACAGTCTTTCAGGTGAGATACCAAAATCCCTTGAAAACTGTAACACCTTGAAGAACTTTCAGGTTTACGGGAACAATTTTTCAGGAGCAATCCCAGATGGGTTGTGGAAGGTTTCGATGTTAGAAACGGTGATGATGAGCAATAATTCATTTTCCGGTGAGCTGCCACAAGAATTGGCGCCGAATGTATCAACACTCGAAATCAGTAATAACAGATTTTCCGGTCAAATTCCTACCGGAATATCTTCTTGGACAAGTCTGAGGGTTTTCGAAGCAAGTAATAATCTACTCGATGGTGCGTTATCGCAAGATTTAACAGTGCTTCCAAATTTAGAACGTTTGTTGCTGGATGGGAACCGGTTCACCGGAGAAATACCGGCAACTATAGTCTCCTGGAGGTCACTCAACACTTTAAACCTCAGTAGGAACCAACTCACCGGTCAGATTCCGGTGGGTCTCGGGTCCTTAACAACTCTCACTGTAATGGATTTGTCCAGAAACAAACTTTCCGGTCAAATACCAAGTCAACTTGGCAGACAGCTCGTTTCTCTTGATCTTTCAGACAATAATCTGAACGGCAACATTCCAAGTCTGCTCAATAATGGCGCTTTTGATAAAAGTTTCTTGAACAACCCTGGTCTTTGTTCAGATAACCCATCATTAGGGCTTAAATCTTGCAGCTCCCGAACGAGAACCGGATCTGGCAAGAATTCAGTTAAGTTTGTGGCGATGATTGCAAGTATAGCGCTGATATTGTTGATCCTGTCAGTGCTAATGACCAGATATGTCGTTGTTTATTACCGGAGAAAAAAGTACGGTTTGGATACAAAATGGAACTTCACTGCTTTCCAGAAATTAAACTTCACGGAATCCACAATCTTGCCTCGTTTGACACAAAGCAACGTGATCGGGCACGGTGGTTCCGGGATGGTGTACCGGGTTCCCGTAAACAGATCAGGAGACTTTGTGGCGGTAAAGAAGATTTCAAGCAAAAAAGATTTAGATCAAAGGCTTGAAAAAGAGTTCTTGGCAGAAGTCGAGATTCTAAGCATGATACGCCACTCAAACATAGTTAAACTGATGGGTTGCATTTCATGTGACAACTCGAAGCTCCTTGTGTATGAGTACTTGGAAAACCGAAGTTTGGACCGTTGGTTGCACCAAAAGCGGGCTCCATCGAGCCGTGGGCTCAATGGTTCTGTGCGTCATGTGGTGCTTGATTGGCCTACAAGGTTGCAGATAGCATTGGGGGCGGCTCGAGGTTTGTGTTATATGCACCACGATTGTGTGCCCCCGGTAGTTCACAGGGATGTGAAATCAAGCAATGTGCTCTTAGATAACGAATTCAATGCCAAGATAGCTGATTTCGGGTTAGCCAGGATCTTAGCCAAGGAAAGTGAACTCAACACGATGTCAACCGTAGCCGGTTCATTCGGATACATGGCTCCGGGTATGTTTCACAATTTCAGAGAAACATAGTATACTATTTTTTTGTTTATGTTACTTAACTTACTTCCGGTAATATATAAATTATTTTTACAGAATATGCTCACACGACCAAAGTAAATGAGAAGATCGACGTTTACAGCTTTGGAGTGATCTTGTTAGAATTGACAACGGGGAAAGAGGCCAGCAATGGCAGTGAGCATTCGTCACTAGCCGAATGGGCTTGGAAACATGCTTTAGGCGGTGCACCGATAGTAGATGTTTTAGACAACGAATTTAAGAATCCCGTGTACTTTAATGAGATGACTAGTGTGTTTAAACTCGGGCTATGGTGTACGAGTCAACTGCCAACCAATAGACCCTCCATGAAAGAAGTATGCCAGATGCTGCTACGTTGCAGCATGGCAGCCGGGACGGGGAAGAATATAAGTGATGTGGCTGATCATATTCCCCTTCTCAAGCGCGAAAATGTCTAATAGTATTTGTACTTTATTATTGTCTACAGCAACAAGTGCGATTATACGTTGCAGAGTTGCAGCTGAGAGGTCTACACGAGCTGTCTGCTATGCACCCCTCATGAGCTAAACTTTTTTTTGTAGTCTTATATACTTATATAGAAGATACATAAATAAAATTCGATGTTCTAGTGTATTATCATAGATCAACCACTGATACAGTAATAAAATGTTGTCCAACCTCCTATGCTTTATTCTCTCTGAATTGTATTAAAATATGTTGCACAAAAACTAAGAAACCTCTATGAGGGGTAACGAAAGAATAAATTTTAAGAAGTTAAGAAAAATGGGATTACCTATTAGGAGTCCCCGAAAATTAGCTATACCGGGGTTTATACAATGGGTCAGAACAGTTGCAGCCTATCATCAGCAGGTCAGGCGATCAGCTGGTCAATCTTACTAGTACACTAAGATCAAATCAGTAGCAGAAGCAGTTCAATCAGATCATTAGCAGCAGCAGTTTCGATCAAGAACGGTAAAGCAGTTCAGCAGCCAATTAATATCAGCAGAACCGTAGCGATCTCAGCTACTGTGAGTTTGTTCGGGTCTTGTGAGCAGGTAGTTATTGATCTAATCAGCCGTGATACTACTAACACATACCGCATACAGCATGTTGATGTTCTTACCAAGGGTCTTTGTGTTTCTCCCTTTGGCTTTTCGTTCCAAGCTTTGTGTGGCTATATCACTTTGCTCGACGAGGATGTTAAAGTATATTTTTAGATTATTAAGGTTAGATTGTTATGGTTCAGGTCGTATGTCATCAGGACCACCAATGATCATCATCAAGCTCACGATGTTGATTATTACTTCATGCCAATTTTATATGTATGATGATCAAACTATCAAAGTAGAGCGTTATGTTTAAATAAAGCGATCTAAGACACAAAAAAGTAAGTTACAACTTACATAAAATATTAAAATGCTAACTTGATTGAGTATTTCCTGCTAAAAACCTCACTTCGATGCTCTCATTATATCCAGCGAAAAACGATGACGAGTCGAAAGGGCTACATAAGGGATTCGTGCATGGCAGGTTAAACGTTAGAACCTACAGATATTTGGTATCATCATTAATCTATGCATCAATGTTGACGTTGTTTGTCCTAAAGAATAGAGTTCCCAAATTGATTACACTATAATTTCATTATAACATGACATGTTTCGTACATATAGAATTAACTGATAACTGTGTTAATATACCAAACATGAAATGTCAATATATTCCAAGAACCTTAAACTGAATACAAGGTGACCACACAGTATGATCTTCTAAACCTCATAGATACTCTTAAATCATATGCCATAAAAGGTAGTTGACTCAAATCTCAAAACGACTTAGTATTTTAAGCTACTAACTTGAATTAGTATAACATGCCTGAGTGATCATCCACCAAGTTCTGCACGGGTTGGAACAACAGGCACCAGAAAGTTCCCAAATGGTGAATCGACTATTCTAAAATTCGCTTTGGACCCATCCTGTTGAGCCTGTGCAATTGCATGATTCTTTGCCTGTTGAATCCTCATATCAACCACTACTCCAGTTTGAGCCACATTAACCTACAATTAAGTATTCAGTACTCATACAACCACTTACAACATTCCGCAATAGTGCAAAAAACAACAACCCCAAAGAAAACACATACCACTGACTTAACTGGTGCTGTTGAAACTGCAGGATCTTTCTTTTCGGTTGGGGAAGGAGCTGCACTAGAACTAAACCAATGTCAAACTCACTACCAAAGAATATAATATTTATATGCTACAATGTATGCTTCGGATTTTCATTTGAATATCGTCAGCCGGAAGATAAAGATGAACAACAGGAGACACCTTATCCAGCTTTGTAAAAATCGGGATTAATCGGTAGTTTAATGATTAAATTTCACCTAGTCGGACCTGAAATCGGTAATCGGTCAAATGCAGTGAAAAGCGGTCAAACTTCGGTCTAAATTTGTGAAGTATTTGAAAAAACTATACTTATTAATCCAATCTGATTAACAAGTTTCAAATTATGTATATATTTGAAAAATTACATATAAAATTCCAATCGATTAATCCCGATTAATCGCTAGTCGGTGCTGCTTTTTATACAACAAGTACACACAACAAATTCCAGTAAAATGATACAACTGCTATAAACGTTCTATATTCAACATCAACATAATACAACTCGTTGCAGGAACGGTGAATGGGATGCATTTTGACCTAATATTTAGGGGAATCAAATCGACAATATTAAACTAATGCCAATCACGTAATTATGTATTAGAACTCAAAGTTAATAGTCAGGTATTGATGCATTTGAACTTCGTAATAATTTATGGATCAAATTTCATCATTTTGCAGACGAAAATAAAGAGTTATTTGTTTTAACGAAGAGCAAACAATGACAGAAAAATTTGAGGAGATTGCTAACCGGCGAGGAGGTGGACGGAAGATTTTCCTCTTCTTCGTTTCAGGTTCCATATTTTTCACGACAACATTTTCTGTTCGTAAACCCTAGAATCTTGAGGTAGAAGACGATGGTAAATTACGATCAACTTTTAATATCAACTTTTAAATCCAAAGATCGCGGCCCAAATCTTATAGATAAGTGATTATGAGAAGCCCAATTTCTACAATGACTAATCATAGACCATCACACTACACTAGACTACGATTTTTTTTATTTTTTATTTTTATTTTTTAGCAAGAATAGGTGGTTGAGTGGTTCCGACATGATTAAGCGATTGGTGGGAATGTTTTTTTAAGAGAACTAGTTTCGTAAAAATACAGGTATAAGTTTTTTAATCGAAATATTTTCAGTATTGACTTTTGTTATTTTCAGTACTGGTTTTTATCTTCAAATACAAGTATTGTATTGAACGTATCATAGCGTGTATTTTCGGTACCGATACTCATTTTTAAAGATGTTTGGTATCGGTATTTTCGGTACTGGTTTGTAACAAGCTTATCCCTACTTCTGTATGGATTTGCGGACTTAAGGATGGACCTAGAGCTGCCAAAATGAAGGCTGCAAACTCATGCCATGGCTGCCCAAGTCCACTACACGTGTTTGTGGACTTCTGAAATCCGCTTATCACAACCATGGACTTCCCATAAGCCCAATGAATGAAACCATGGGAGTAGTCAAGGCTGGACCTATAGTATAAGTAACTCAGACTTAGGTTTAGGGCCTCCTAAAAATAAGGCCTCCAATTTAAAGAAAATTAATATGCTAATTATTAATATAGAAGAAACACTGGACTGAACCAAGAGGTATCCGAAGATATCTTAGTTACAGACTAGTTTTTCTGCATAAAAGGTTTCCTCTCGTTCGCTCTTCTGGGTGATCTCACTTTAAGCTAATCAGCAAAACTAGCAACGTCTTTAGCCTCGTCATGAGAGAAAGAGGAGGGTTTTCTCCGTGACCACACTCCAGCGTGAGAATAAGTACTTGGTATTGCAAGGTAATAGCAAGTAAGTAGTAAGTAAGCTCGTACGTTTGTGAATGTGATTGTAGATGAAGATGATTTACCTTGCGGTCCGATACTCATTTTATAGCCGAAGATAAGTGTGTTTAGAAGATGGGCTGATGGGCCTTAGGCCTGGCCTAGACTACCAGGGATATCCGTTCTGTCCCTCTGCATCGATCATTAAATGATCTCTGCCAGAAGGTGTGCTTTGTCGGATCGTGAATGGTGCCACGTGTTATGGCAGTTGTCCCTGGTGTCAGACCTGTCATCAGCTGAAGGTGGAGAATGCGTGACAGGCACTAGCGTGAGTGTGGTTGGTGCACAGTCTTGCCTCTGCATTACTGTTCATGCGACGCAGTCTGACACAACATGCCGAGCTTCACAGCTCTGCCACTTTGTACCCTTGTATGTAGTCAACGCCTCTTTACGCTATTCCCTTCAGCCTGGCTTCAGTGGTTTCTGGCCAGCGCAGAGTTGTAGGGATTAAGTCTTTTTGTTCCCAAGACTATGAGTTGCTCTCATGTTTGTCTTGTCCTTGTGCAAGGTTTTGGGACTTCGCGGCTAGAGGGTTGTTTGATCCGCGCAGGGTCAAGTGACCTGCGCGTCTAAGTCTAACTTGATGCGCGCCGAGTACGCAAGGTTCATTGTGCGACTTGTATTTCCAGGTATAACCTACCGTTGCGCAGAGTACGCAAGGCTCGTTGTGTGACCTGCATATGTTGGTCTAACTTGCAGTTGCGCTGAGTGCGCAAGGTTCGTTGTGTGACCTTCATGGGTTGGTCTAACTTGCCGTTGCGCTGAGTGTGCAAGGTTCGTTGTGTGACTTTCATGGGTTGGTCTAACTTATCGTTGCGCTGAGTGCGCAAGGTTCGTTGTGTTCCCTGCATGTATCAAGGATGCAATACCATTGCATATTGCGCGCAAGATTGTTAGGCAACCTGTTATGTTGTTGTTGAGGGTATGCTCCCTTGCACAGGCGCAGAGTTTTTGGGACCATACACCTCCAAGTCCCCCAGTCCAGTGCTTCTCCTATGCGCATGTGGGCAAGTAGGTGGAGTACTGGACTATAAGAATTCTTGTATGCATGCTTATTTCAATAGCAAAAAATCAATAAGGATTGGAGAAAACCTTTGTGTGAGGGAAACCTTTGCTCATGATGAGTTTTTCAAAATCTGAATCTTCGTCATGCTGATGTTGCAGGCGAGTTGGTGAGAAAAAGGGTGCCATGGAGGTGACTTTGACAATTGTGAAATGCTGTCAACAGTGCAGCCTCTCTTTCATTAATGAATTGGCAGAGAAAGTGTCGGCCACGCACGCGTGACAACTGTCAGTTGCCACTTGCCTGCCACGCGTCTTGCGCAGATTGGTTCTTAATTCTCCACATGCGTCACAGTTCCCCATCGCATTAAGTGCGATGAGTATATATAGGGGTGAACCGTCTAGGGTTTCATTCACGCCATCAAACTTTTTCTTGCAAATTCTCTGAAATCTTCTCTTGAGTTCTTGTTTCCTTGTTTTCAAATCTTCTTCTCTTTTTTGATCTTCATGGCGACCATGGGTCCCGAAACTGTTTCTTCAGCGGAGGTTTCGACCTCCTTACCGGCGACTAAGTGGAGTCAGGTCAGTTTCCAACGCCTGGTCTCCGGCCTCCGGTTCCTTAGGAACTGGGATGCCCGGTTTCCAGCGGAGGATGAGACTGCTGCCGACGCTCTGGCCGGTTATATCACACTATTTTTTTATTTATTCGCTGATGGTAACTTCCGGTTACCGGCAACCAAATTTTTTATTGAGATTTTGAACTTCTACCGATTCCACATCTCCCAACTAAATCCGATGGGGATGTTGAGGATCAAGCATTTTGAGTTTTTATGCTGGTCTATGGGTGTTACCCCAACCGTCGACCGGTTTAGGATTTTTATCAACTCCATTGCTCCATGGGGTTTTATTCTTTCCAGCATCGCATTTAGGCGAAAAAGATTTTGCTTTCTCCCCCCAAGTCTTCCATGATTGGAAGACAAATTTTTTTTATGTGAAGGCTGGTGTTATTCCTCTCCGGATGCACTTCCAGAGGGTGGAGGATATCGCTTGAGACGGTTACTATACCAGTGGCTGAGTCCTGGTACAAGGACTTGAAGGAGATCCCAGCGGTCCAACTGCCGGAGAGGGCGTTGGTGGCGGCGGGTATGAGTCTAGTTTTGAAACCCAACCGTCGGGAGAGACACGTGTATATGGAAGGAGAGAAAAGTAAGTACCTTTGTCTTCTTTTGTTATTTCTTGGTTCCTCCTTGTGCACAGGCTAACTGTATGTGTTTTATTTGCATGGGTGGCGTTATATGTTGTGGCGTTCCAAAGGGAATAGGGGCACATTGAAAACATTGCCCTTGGCCCGGAGGAGCCCACATGGTACGCACAGATCTTGGGGAACTTTGAGCTCCCCAAGAATGAAGATTTGTTGGCCCCCGCGCCTAAGACTGGTAAGACTTCATAGTGTTAAGTGTTTACATCTTTGCATACCACTTATTGTCTTTGACTCTTTGGAGTGTCTTGCGCCTATAGGTGTGAGGAAACCCGAGCTAGAGCCGGTGGTGATTCCGGCTGCCAACCCGGACTACCCGGTGGAGGTCGAGTCCAGCTTGGAATCCCTCCAGCGGAAGAGGGCTTCGAAGAGCGATATCTCCGCCCAGCCCTCCAAAAAGGTTGCGCGGAGGGTTATAGGGAAGCGGGGGAGTCTGGACGCGCTCGCCGCCAAAATCTCCCTAGGTAAACAACTTTTGACTTGTGTTTTACACCACTCTTTTCTGTTGTATTTGTCTAACTGTTTGTCATCTCGCATGGGGAGGTGAACCAGTTTTTGTTGCTCCCACCACTCCGGCCGCGCCCATTGATACTCCAATGCCCCCACCTGTGGGTGAAACCGCGCAGGCGTCAAGTGCACAGGGTAGGGAGTCAACTGCCGGGGCTGCGGAGGTAGAGGTGAAGGTTGAGGCCGCAGAGCCTGAGGTAGTGGTGGAGGAAGTTGGGGTTGGTTTTCAGGAGACAGAACCTCCGGTTGTGGTTTCCGTGGTTGAGGAGGTTCATGCAGCCGAGCCGGCACCCGGGGATGATGTCACACCCCGACCCGCAGCGGAAATAAGAGTCGGGGCATAATTGGGTTATCACCAAAGCACATGACATTTACTATTATGTTTCATAATTAAATGAAGTCAAAGTTACATTTCTCAAACCTTCAAACATGTTCATTCATTACAAAAGAAAATAACCGAACATAATAATCCAAACACTAAATCATTTTATTTCTTCTAATCCAGGTCCTACGTGTTCCTAGCTGCTGCTGGTTCACCTGTATCATGTGTAAAATGGGAGGTTTTTGGGTCAACAAAAGTTGGCGAGTGAACCTTATAGATAAACATTTAATAATGATTTTCTGGTTAGTTTATCAATAAAATATTGTGCATAATCATAAAAGAGCATATGCATGAAATCAAGCAATGGCAACATCGGTTACAATTATAACATACATTAACAATCGATTACATACATGAACATACCAACATCATATGATAATTAACATAAATGAACTGTGAGATCAAGGCTCAATCAAACGGAGCCGATCGTATTGCATGAACTGAAAATGTAAATTGAACTGTGTGCTCAAGGCTCAATCAAACGGAGCCGAGCGTATTGCATGAACTTGAAATGTAAATTGAACTGTGCACTCAAGGCTCAATCAAACGGAGCCGAGCGTATTGCATGTATTGAAATGAAAATAAATGACCGATCAAGGCTCAATCAAACGGAGCCGATCGTGCGGGCACGCCCTGATCAACCGCATAATAAAATGGGGATCAAACTCAACCTCGAGGGATGGGGAGCTACGGCCTCAGCAATTGCATGTACTGAAATAATAACTTGCAAACAATCCTAACTACTGAACAGCAACAACTAACACACATGTCATGATATGATATATATGCACAATAACTTAGTTATAATAAGAAAATGAATAAGACACATGATACACCCCAAAAATGTGATTAAAACGGGGAATTTGAAGGGTTCACTCACATTGGGTGCGTTGGATTTGAATTGGTGAGATGCGCACGATTTAGACGAAACGAGTTAACGAGGAATCACTGACCTAAATAATAATAGGAAAAATATATTAAATGGATGGATTTTATTAAAGATTTTTAATGGGATTTTTAGATATATTTTTGTGAGTTTATGGCTATTTTCTATCCTTAAAAATGTTATTTTTAAGTATTTTTAATTGATTTTTAATTAAAACAAATAATTATTTAAAAAAATAATATTTTTTTTACTGTTTGACCGTTGACCGTTGACCGTTGACCGGTTCGGTCAGCGGTAATTCTTGCGCCGAGCGGGATTCGAACCTGTGACCTTCCGTTCACGCGCACGTAGCTCTACCAACTGAGCTACGTGACTAACCCGTTAGAAATCTAGTTTTAATTATATTAATACACTTATTCGAATTTACCGAAAATTCCTTTATTTTACAAAACGTTTTATTCTCATTGAACCGGTGTTTGTGTCGAGACTCGATCGCGTGACGTGCAGTTTGTGTTGCACACAGTCCACCGCTGGACTGTGTGTCTAACCCGGTTATATTCTTGAATTATATTATACTTAACAACTACTCAATCTAACCCGGTTAGTTTTATGAATAAAAAGGAATGTTATTACGCAGCGTGTGTGTAGCAAGGATCGAACTCGGGACTCGTATATAAACTTTGCACACAGTCCACCGCTGGACTGTGTGTCTAACCCGTTAACTATCCGAATTTTATTTATTCTTAACCCGTTGTTATGTTCGTCTTCTTCACTATAATTACCGGTTTTACACAGATCACTGGTTCAGGGTTCTACTACTTAAATAACATGATTACTAGTTTGAATGAACAAACCGAACAGTTTGGGTAAAAGAAATACCGGACAGGTCGTCTTCTTCAGGAAGTCCGGCGAGAACAGGCAACTCTGTTATTGAAACTTCGGCTGAGAGGGGCTAATCAACAGAATTAAAGAATTAGATTTGAAATTGAACCAGAGTACATGGATTATTTACACGATTGAATGTGTTTACCGTCAACTAGCGTGGTTCCGGCAAATTCCAGAATTTCTCCGGCGAAACCAGAAATCCAGCAAAGTCTTCTGTGACTGACTTTGAGTGACGGAATAATGTTAGTAGTGTCCTAACAATAGATTGAAACGGCAAGAGAGTAGAATCTTACTGGTTTGAGTTGGACACGGTTTTCCGGCGAGAGTTGCAGAGAATTCCGGCGACAATTTTCTTGAGCTCAAAAGACTTGAAAACGCGACGAAAAGGGTTTGGAGTGTATTTGAGACAGTTCTGAATCGTATAAATGATTGGAATCAGAATTATTTGAAGCTTGAATGTTTTTCGGTTTCAAAACCCAAAACTTGAAGTTCATTCAATCTGAACTTTAATTAGAAACCGATATGCGTCGGTTATAAGTTAATTAAACGAACGAAAACTGATTTGGCGATTTGGCTCACCGATTTTCGTTATACAGATATCAGTAACCGTTAATCCGAGTTTGCGTATAAAATTTAATTGTTTCATAATACTAACAGAAAACAATTTGTGGCGGAGTGGTTTGGAGACGGAAAGATAAGTCATTGGAGGCAGTTGACCCGGGTTCGAGTCCGGTCAGCTCCAACTATTTTTTATTTATTTTATTTTAACTTTTTATCAAATATAATTTTTATAGTTTAGTTTATATATTAATTATGTAACGTTTAAACTCAAAATACTCATAAATACTTAATGAAATTTCGTAACTTGATATTTGATTACAAAACGAAGCGGGTTTTGGAGACCCGATTTATACAAATGTTACAGTATCCCCTACTTTTAGGAATTTCGTCCCGAAATTCAAACAGTTGATGTAGTAGGGAAAAGACGAGGGTATTTTTCACGCATTGAGTCTTCACGTTCCCAAGTAAACTCAGGTCCCCGTTTCGACTCCCAGCGTACCCTAACAATAGGAATGCGACTTCGACGTAGACGCTTTTCTCCATAGTCCATAATCTCTACTGGCCTTTCGATAAAATGCATGGATTCATCAATCTGAATATCCTCCAATGGAATATGAAGATTCTCATCAGCGAGGCACTTCTTCAAGTTCGACACGTGGAATGTGGGATGAATTCTGTCGAGTTCTTCCGGTAGGTCAAGCTTGTAAGCTACAGGACCTACTCTTTCGAGTATTTTGAAAGGTCCTACGTAACGTGGTGCTAGCTTTCCCTTTTGACCAAAACGAACTACTCCCTTCCACGGTGACACTTTTAAAAGCACATGATCACCAACGCTAAACTCCAAGGGCTTCCGTCGTTTATCTGCGTAACTCTTTTGACGACTTTGAGCCGCTAGAAGATTGTTTCTGATTTGATGAATCTTATCTGTTGTTTCTTGGATCAATTCCGGACCAGTAATTTGAGCTTCCCCAATTTCGTGCCAACAAACAGGAGATCGACACTTTCGACCATATAAAGCTTCAAAAGGTGCCATGCCGATACTAGAATGATAACTGTTGTTGTACGAAAATTCGACTAACGGTAGGTGGGCGTCCCAATTTCCCTTGAAGTCTATGACACATGCTCTAAGCATATCCTCAAGGATTTGAATGGTGCGCTCAGACTGTCCATCAGTTTGGGGATGATAGGCGGTACTGAGATCTAGTCGAGTGCCCATTGCGGATTGTACTGCCTGCCATGTCCGTGAGGTGAAACGACCATCACGATCAGAAATAATACTTAATGGAACTCCATGACGGCTAACGATTTCGCTGATATAAATACGAGTAAGCTTTTCGTTCTTAAAATCTTCTCGAATAGGAATAAAGTGAGCTGATTTTGTGAGTCAGTCTATAATCACCCATATAGTGTCATACCCACTAGAAGTGCGAGGTAACCCGGTAATGAAATCCATGGTTATATTTTCCCACTTCCAGACAGGTATTTCTGGTTGGACCAGAAGTCCTGAGGGTCTTTGGTGTTCAGCCTTTACTTTAGAACAAGTGAGACACTTGGAAACAAAAACGGCAATATCTTTCTTCATTCCAGGCCACCAATAGGTGTACCGTAGGTCTTGATACATCTTATCGGCTCCTGGGTGTATAGAATATCGCGACTTATGGGCTTCATGCATGAGCGTTTCACGAAGATTGATATGGTTAGGAATCCATATACGATCTAGGTAATACAAAATACCATCAGATTTAGTTTCCAGCTTTAGCTCGGCTCCACAGGACATCTCCTTTTGTACATCTTCCTCTGTTATTGAAACGTGTTGAGCTTCTCGAATTTGATCCTTAATATTGGTTATAATTTGCGAACATAGAAGATGAATAGAGTTCGCATAGCCCTTTCGACTAAGTGCATCAGCCACCACATTTGCTTTACCAGGGTGGTATTTGATTTCACAGTCGTAATCATTTAGAAGTTCGACCCATCTCCGTTGCCTCATATTTAACTCTTTCTGATTGAAGATGTGTTGAAGACTCTTATGGTCAGTGTATATTTCACACTTCGTGCCATAAAGATAATGTCTCCATATCTTAAGAGCGAATACAACGGCTCCAAGTTCAAGGTCATGAGTGGTGTAGTTCTTTTCGTGAGTCTTGAGTTGCCTTGAGGCATAAGCTATGACTTTTCCTCTTTGCATGAGAACGCATCCCAATCCTTGCCCTGACGCGTCGCAATAGACTACAAAATCATCACAACCTTCAGGAAGAGTGAGGATTGGTGCATCACAAAGTCTTTGCTTGAGGGTTTGAAAAGCTTCTTCTTGCTTGGGCCCCCATACAAATGGTTTCCCTTTATGGGTTAAAGCCGTGAGTGGCATCGCAATGCGAGAGAAGTTTGAAATGAATCGACGATAGTAACCAGCAAGTCCAAGAAAAGACCTTACTTCAGTTGGCGTACGTGGAGCTTGCCATTCTTGAACTGCTTTGATCTTTGATGGGTCCACATGTATTCCTTTGTCATTGACTACATGCCCAAGAAATTGCACCTCTTTTAACCAGAATTCACATTTAGAGAACTTGGCATAAAGCTTTTCCTTTTCTAGAAGTGCAAGAACAAGTCGCAGATGACGCTCATGCTCAGCTTTAGATTTTGAATAGATAAGAATATCGTCGATGAACACAATAACAAATCGATCAAGGTAAGGTTTGCAGACTCTATTCATTAGGTCCATGAAAACAGCTGGTGCGTTGGTTAATCCAAACGGCATAACCATGAATTCATAGTGACCATAACGAGTTCGAAAAGCAGTTTTAGGGACGTCTTCTTCATGCACCCTAAGCTGATGATAGCCCGATCGAAGGTCGATTTTCGAAAAGAAACTGGCACCTTGAAGCTGGTCAAGAAGATCATCTATACGAGGTAAAGGATATCGATTTTTGATAGTTAACTTGTTGAGCTCTCTGTAATCGATGCACATGCGAAAAGATCCATCCTTCTTCTTTACGAAAAGTACAGGTGCACCCCAAGGCGATGAGCTGGGGCGTATAAATCCCTTGTCAGTCAACTCTTGCAATTGACTGGCTAGCTCTTGCATTTCAGAGGGGGCTAACCTATATGGAGATTTTGCCACTGGTGTAGCACCAGGTATAAGATCGATACGAAACTCGACATCTCTGATTGGAGGAAGTCCTGAAATGTCGTCAGGAAAAACTTGTGGAAAATCTTTTACAACAGGAATATCTTCAAGTTTCTTTTCTGCGGTCCCCTTCTTGATGATATGGGCTAAAAACGCGACATAATTCTTGCGAAGGTATTTCTGAGCTTGAAGGCAAGACATTAAGTTGAGTCCTTTCGCCGAGGTTTCTCCAATAATTCGAAGAGTCTGACCGTTTGAAAGAGGAATACGAATAAATTTCTCACGACATACAACTTCCGCATTATGCTGACTAAGCCAATCCATTCCGACTATGATGTCGAAACTTCCCAGCTTCATAGGAATAAGATCGACTGAGAAATCGTGATCGTTTAGGGTGAGCGTACAGTTGCGTAAAATAGAATCTAACGAAACTGGTTTTCCATCTGCAACTTCCACTGTTATGGATTCCGCGAGCTTATCTCGATTTTTACTTAAGATAGGTTCAAACTCTAATGACACGAAACTTCTATCCGCACCAGTATCAAATAACATAGAGGCATATCTACCATTTATAAGAAACGTACCGTTGACCACATTGCCGTCAGCTCTGGCCTGGTTTGCGTTAATATTGAAAGCCCTTCCTCTAGCAGGTGGAGGAGCTTGGTTTGCTTGGTTCACAGGGTTGGCTTGGGCCTGAGCATGAATAATATTGACCAGCCTTGGACATGAGTTCCTGAAATGACTTGGATCTCCACAATTGAAACATGCCCGCATAGGTTGGCCCATAGGGTAGTTGGGTTGATAGTATGTTTGGGCTAAATGTTGAGTGGGTGGAAATGGTTGTTGTTGTTGGGCTTGACCCATAAATTGTTGGTGGGTTTGGGTTATAGGTTGGTGGCGATTTGTTCGTTGAGGTGCGCGACATTGTTGTACAAGGTGTCCAGCGCGACCGCAGCTGGTACAGTACTGGCAAGGATAGTCAGGGGAGTGGTGATACTGACAACGGTTACATTTTGGTAGTGGTCCTGTGTATGGTCTTTTGTATGGCGCGGGTGGAGGAGTGGCTTGAGTGATGGGTGCAGCAGGAACAGGGGTGTTGGTGTGGGTGACTGCAAAGTTCCTGTTGTTACGCTTCCTCTTGTTAGCAAATTTGGAGGAAGGAGTGTGGTGGTTTGAGGTTTGTCCCTCAGCAGGGGTTTTCTTCTTTTCCTCCTTGAACTTCCCATTACGAATTCGGTTTTCGGTCAGTTCTGTCGCCAATTCCATGGCAGCTTCTAGTGTTACCGGTGAAACGCTGAGGACCGAATCCTAGATTTTCGAGGGAAGTCCTCGAATGTAATGTTCGATCAGACGGTAGGTTGGAGTGAATAAGTTTGGTACCATCTGGTTCAACTCCAAGAACCGTTTGTTGTAAGTAGAGTGATCACCATCTTTTTGTTTCAGGGCATGAAATTCATCTTCCAATTTCTTAATCTCACTCCTAGGACAGAATCGCCTAGTCATGATTTCCCTTAACTCCTCCCAAGTTAAGGACATCGCATCTTCCGTTCCCCTCTTTCCCTTCTCGGTATTCCACCAAGTGAGAGCTACCCCAAGTAGTCTCCCGGTGGCATAACGAACTTTGCGATCCTCAGGACAATCGCAGTTTAAGAAAACGTTTTCCATCTCCTCGAACCAACGCTGGAGAGCAGTGACTCCCTCAGTCCCTTCGAATTTTGGGGGATCGCAAGACTTAAAATGTTTGTAGGTGCATTTGCTGGTAGGAGGGTCGTTGATGATCTGGTCCTGTTGTTGAGGAGGGTTAGTAGGATTTGCAGCAAGAGCTTGTTGTACTTGTACTACAATGTCAGGTAATATCGTGGCCATTTGGTTGGCGATATGGGTGGCCAATCGTTCCTGAGACTTTTCCGATTTCCTACTCCTTCGATGCGATCTATACGACATCTACAGGATCATAAAATGAGAAGATTGTGAGTTTATGGTATCTTTTAGGTGTCATGTGTCTTAAAAAAAATGAAAATAACATAAATATCAATAATGCAACTACATCCGAAGGATGTCTTGGGTTCGCTCATGTTGGGCCTCAAATGTCCCCCATACCTTCACCTATATAGTCATGTGGGCCCCCATGGCTATTGGTTTGGTAGGATTCACATTAGTATTGGCAATTTAACACTCGCATCCCCGAATGCTAACCACAAAATATGTTCATGAGATGTTTGGTCGGAACGTGTCCAGGTGTAGACACAATGACAACTCAAAGTGGGATTAGCTCTCACGACGTTTGGTATAGCATGCTTTGGCCTAATAGGTATTTCGTACTCTCATCGTTGGTCCCCAGGTAGGCAAACTGGTCCTTTATTTTGGATTTATACGAATGCCAGCCTAGACAGGACGTTCCGACTACCGGTACTAGTACCCTTCCAGTTACTACATGCCCGTCATGAGAACTCACTTTGATGAGATTTGAAAACACGAAAATCGTTGTAAAATCAATCATGATGTGGTGTGTGCTTGCATGGATGTGATATGTTATGATCATACGATTTCATGATAAGCATTATTTGATAATACATACTTATGAACATGCTTGAACAATATCAAATGTAACATTTTAACATAAACATATAAACATCATGAAATTTGGCATATAACACACAAAATTCTTATAAGTTTCTAATCGACTATAGTATAGGCTCTAAGGGTCTAATAACCTATCCTATATCCCTATAGTCATGGCTCTGATACCAATCTGTCACACCCCGACCCGCAGCGGAAATAAGAGTCGGGGCATAATTGGGTTATCACCAAAGCACATGACATTTACTATTATGTTTCATAATTAAATGAAGTCAAAGTTACATTTCTCAAACCTTCAAACATGTTCATTCATTACAAAAGAAAATAACCGAACATAATAATCCAAACACTAAATCATTTTATTTCTTCTAATCCAGGTCCTACGTGTTCCTAGCTGCTGCGGGTTCACCTGTATTGTGTAAAATGGGAGGTTTTTGGGTCAACATAAGTTGGCGAGTGAACCTTATAGATAAACATTTAATAATGATTTTCTGGTTAGTTTATCAATAAAATATTGTGCATAATCATAAAAGAGCATATGCATGAAATCAAGCAATGGCAACATCGGTTACAATTATAACATACATTAACAATCGATTACATACATGAACATACCAACATCATATGATAATTAACATAAATGAACTGTGAGATCAAGGCTCAATCAAACGGAGCCGATCGTATTGCATGAACTGAAAATGTAAATTGAACTGTGTGCTCAAGGCTCAATCAAACGGAGCCGAGCGTATTGCATGAACTTGAAATGTAAATTGAACTGTGCACTCAAGGCTCAATCAAACGGAGCCGAGCGTATTGCATGTATTGAAATGAAAATAAATGACCGATCAAGGCTCAATCAAACGGAGCCGATCGTGCGGGCACGCCCTGATCAACCGCATAATAAAATGGGGATCAAACTCAACCTCGAGGGATGGGGAGCTACGGCCTCAGCAATTGCATGTACTGAAATAATAACTTGCAAACAATCCTAACTACTGAACAGCAACAACTAACACACATGTCATGATATGATATATATGCACAATAACTTAGTTATAATAAGAAAATGAATAAGACACATGATACACCCCAAAAATGTGATTAAAACGGGGAATTTGAAGGGTTCACTCACATTGGGTGCGTTGGATTTGAATTGGTGAGATGCGCACGATTTAGACGAAACGAGTTAACGAGGAATCACTGACCTAAATAATAATAGGAAAAATATATTAAATGGATGGATTTTATTAAAGATTTTTAATGGGATTTTTAGATATATTTTTGTGAGTTTATGGCTATTTTCTATCCTTAAAAATGTTATTTTTAAGTATTTTTAATTGATTTTTAATTAAAACAAATAATTATTTAAAAAAATAATATTTTTTTTTACTGTTTGACCGTTGACCGTTGACCGTTGACCGGTTCGGTCAGCGGTAATTCTTGCGCCGAGCGGGATTCGAACCTGTGACCTTCCGTTCACGCGCACGTAGCTCTACCAACTGAGCTACGTGACTAACCCGTTAGAAATCTAGTTTTAATTATATTAATACACTTATTCGAATTTACCGAAAATTCCTTTATTTTACAAAACGTTTTATTCTCATTGAACCGGTGTTTGTGTCGAGACTCGATCGCGTGACGTGCAGTTTGTGTTGCACACAGTCCACCGCTGGACTGTGTGTCTAACCCGGTTATATTCTTGAATTATATTATACTTAACAACTACTCAATCTAACCCGGTTAGTTTTATGAATAAAAAGGAATGTTATTACGCAGCGTGTGTGTAGCAAGGATCGAACTCGGGACTCGTATATAAACTTTGCACACAGTCCACCGCTGGACTGTGTGTCTAACCCGTTAACTATCCGAATTTTATTTATTCTTAACCCGTTGTTATGTTCGTCTTCTTCACTATAATTACCGGTTTTACACAGATCACTGGTTCAGGGTTCTACTACTTAAATAACATGATTACTAGTTTGAATGAACAAACCGAACAGTTTGGGTAAAAGAAATACCGGACAGGTCGTCTTCTTCAGGAAGTCCGGCGAGAACAGGCAACTCTGTTATTGAAACTTCGGCTGAGAGGGGCTAATCAACAGAATTAAAGAATTAGATTTGAAATTGAACCAGAGTACATGGATTATTTACACGATTGAATGTGTTTACCGTCAACTAGCGTGGTTCCGGCAAATTCCAGAATTTCTCCGGCGAAACCAGAAATCCAGCAAAGTCTTCCGTGACTGACTTTGAGTGACGGAATAATGTTAGTAGTGTCCTAACAATAGATTGAAACAGCAAGAGAGTAGAATCTTACTGGTTTGAGTTGGACACGGTTTTCCGGCGAGAGTTGCAGAGAATTCCGGCGACAATTTTCTTGAGCTCAAAAGACTTGAAAACGCGACGAAAAGGGTTTGGAGTGTATTTGAGACAGTTCTGAATCGTATAAATGATTGGAATCAGAATTATTTGAAGCTTGAATGTTTTTCGGTTTCAAAACCCAAAACTTGAAGTTCATTCAATCTGAACTTTAATTAGAAACCGATATGCGTCGGTTATAAGTTAATTAAACGAACGAAAACTGATTTGGCGATTTGGCTCACCGATTTCCGTTATACAGATATCAGTAACCGTTAATCCGAGTTTGCGTATAAAATTTAATTGTTTCATAATACTAACAGAAAACAATTTGTGGCGGAGTGGTTTGGAGACGGAAAGATAAGTCATTGGAGGCAGTTGACCCGGGTTCGAGTCCGGTCAGCTCCAACTATTTTTTATTTATTTTATTTTAACTTTTTATCAAATATAATTTTTATAGTTTAGTTTATATATTAATTATGTAACGTTTAAACTCAAAATACTCATAAATACTTAATGAAATTTCGTAACTTGATATTTGATTACAAAACGAAGCGGGTTTTGGAGACCCGATTTATACAAATGTTACAGATGAGGCCGGGGGATCTGGTAGAAGCCCTTCCATAGAAGGATCTCCAATCCGCCAGGATGAAACCCCAGGTGATTTCTATTACCGGTCATATCTTGAAGGTCGCGCTAAAGAGATCCACACCTCTGTGTGGAAGCTGAAGAAGGGAGATGACTTCTCTCACTGGCCAGCGTGCCATGAGTGGTTTAAGGTTGCATTCCCCCCATAGAGGTGTGCGCGCGCATAGCTGACACATGAGCAAACTTACCGCGCGTACCTCCAGGCAGCCGCTAGCTCCGCCTCTTAACACTCACAAGATTATCAGGGAGTGGCGGAGCATGCACAAAGAACAAGTTAAATTTGAGGATGCCCAAGCGAATCTGGTCCAAGAGCGGGCCCAGGTGGCGGCTCAAAAATCTGAGCTGGAGGCTGAAAGGGCAAAGTTTGCCGAAGCCCGGCGGACCGAGGAGTGGTCCGTGTTGGGGTGGAAGAAGAGGGCCGAAAGCTCCGCTGCCACGCTTGCGGAGGAGCGCAAGTTGTGGAGGGAGGCTTGTGACAGAGATAACAACTAGAAAAAAATCATTAAGGGATGAAGTGGCCTGGATGCGTGGAGAGGTAGAGCGCATGAACAAGGAGAGGGAGGTAGCTTCTGTTGCGGCCGCGGAGGCCAGGGTGCACCGAGAGCGCAGTGAGCAGAGGAGGTAAATATTTGCCCCTCTTTATTTATGTTGTATTATCAATAAATTGTCATGCTAACCTTGTTATGAATACTCAGGTTGAAGCTTGCACCGCTCTGGAGGGCGCAAAGAAGGATCTCAAGGTGGCCTTGGTGGAAAAGGCTGGATTGCAACGTAGTCAC
This sequence comes from Scalesia atractyloides, assembly GCA_947069175.1. Classification (NCBI taxonomy): domain Eukaryota; kingdom Viridiplantae; phylum Streptophyta; class Magnoliopsida; order Asterales; family Asteraceae; genus Scalesia; species Scalesia atractyloides. Next base: position 34,409,409 of record CAMTDV010000020.1, on the reverse strand, counting down.
CTGGAAGATAAGGAGCGGCTGCGAGTGGCGGAGGCCAAGGTGGGCTGCGAGCGAGAAAAAGCTTGAAGATTCTAAGGCCGCCCGCGCCATCTCTGAGTCGCTGGTGGAGTCGCTGGCCAACAACATGCTGTGGATGCAACAACATGGAGTTGTCAATGTAAGTACTCTGTTTGTGTTTTGATCATTTTGCCTTGATGCTAATCATATTTTCCTTGTACTGCAGATCGCAAAACCCATCCTTAATTCCCCGGAGTTGGACGACACAGTGACCAACTGATGGTCAATGCGCGCCATGACGGGTATGCACAGGGCTATACTGAGAGTGCACATCATGTCACTCATGCACTGGACGTACAATGGGACAATAGCCACGCTTCCACTAGTGGAGTCGATACCGAAGCTGCCTTCTCCCAGGCTAAGCGGGAGTATGGCCATCTTCAACTCCCGGTTATGGATTTGGTGAGCGAGGCGCTCCAACACGATGACTACGTTGATCACTTAAAAGATATATTTCCAGATGAAGCCGAGGCCGCAGGGAGTGATGAGTAGGGTAGGATGCTTATTGTAATATCTTTGATGTATCTTGAATGTAACGGCGCGTTGCGCATGTTTGTACATATTTCTTTCTTTCCAATGAAATGTTTTTTCAGTTATAATATTTGCGTGAAGAGAACTGACTTTGTTTAGGTATAGCGAATGAAACTGGTAATGAACTCGTGTATGAACATCCCCTCCCATGCGCATGCAGTAGGTAGTGAATTTTTGTTCGTTAGTCATTGTGTACCAAGGTGTTTTCGCATAGACCCAAAGTGGTTTTGCACATTTGTAACAAAACATCTAGATAAAGAATTTCATGTATCCATTGTCGTTGTTAATCAATAAGGCATAAGAGCCATGTACAAAGTAGACAATAAGATAATAGGTCTGCTGATGTGTTGCACATATATTTAGTGAAGCCTAGACATGTGAACATGTTGGATCACACGTAGTGTCGCCTTAGTGTGGAGTGCAGCTCTTCTGATGGCTGCGCTTGCGCACTGGGCCACCTTGGATCATGTTAACAAATCTTTTTCATCTTCTTATTACTCGGGTCTTCTCCGCCGCAAGTAATTTGGCGCACCACATGGGCAGCGTCCAGCCTTCGATTAGTCCTGCGCCGGTGAACAGGTGCAGGTGATCATCTAGGTTTGTCAACCCATTGTACTTTCCCACGTTGGAGGGAAGTTTTGCATGCTCTAATGGTGCAAGCGCGATCTCCTTGATGAACTTTAGTGTTCGGCTGCTTCAGCCGGCCTGTAGTTCACGTTGTAGTTGTACTCCGCCTCTGGGTTGTAAACAACCCGTGGCGCAGACTTGTAAGCAACATGATTTTTGGTACCCGGTGAAACAAATTGGCGCTATCACCCTCGCCATATGTTCGATACTCCTCACGCTGGGTGTCCCGCCCCTCTAGAGGACGCGGGCCCAGCCGTGAGTGGATGGACGCTCGCCTATGAGTATGAGACTTATGTTTAGGCAGCAATTGAGAATACTCTGTGTCTCGTGTACGGAGTTGTGATGGAACACTGGCTCCAGCCGGCGAGTCATAGTTGAGTACTTGTGGTGCAGGCGACGCATGCACGTGAGTAATTGGTGGCTGCACCGGCGCAGCAGGTGTGTTGGTTTGCGCACAGAGTTGCGCGCAGACGACATTAAGAGCCGTTTGAGACTTGATGTACCAAGAAATCGGAGTTTCACCCAGAGGCAAAACCGAAGTGATTGATACGTAGGGAGTCTCCATTTGAACTCCAGGGGTTACCAGGATATTCACACGACTAGAGTCGTGGTGAGCACCGACATTCCGGAAGAAACTTCTTCCACTTGTCCGTCGAGTCAGGAGGCATGAACTGGGTTCTTGCCTTCAGCTTGAGGACCTCGTGGTGTGTTTTGATGGAAAATCAGCCATTTGTAAGTGAGGGTTGAGAAAAAACAAAACGAAAAACAGATGTGAAAGTGAGTAAACCACGGATGGCACCAATGAAGATACACTGGAATGAACCGAGAGGTATCCGAAGATATCTTAGTTACAACCTAGTTTTTTGCATAAAAGGTTGTCTCTCGTTCGCTCTTCTGGTGATCTCACTTTAAGCTAATCTGCAAAACTAGCAACGCTTTAGGCTCGTCACGAGAGAAAGGGGGAGGGTTTTCTCCGTGACCACACTCCAACATGAGAATAAGTATTTGGTATTGCAAGGTAATAGCAAGTAAGTAGTAAGTAAGCTCGTATGTTTGTGAATGTGATTGTAGATGAAGATGATTTACCTTGTGGTCCGATACTCATTTTATAGCCGAAGATAAGTGTGTTTAGGAGATGGGCTGATGGGCCTTGTGTCACACCCCAAATTTCCAACCAAACCTCGGTGGGCCCGAGTGGGGAATATCGTGACGTAATTGATATCATCATAGTCAATTAACACAGCACATCGGAAGTCTTGGAGTTTAAATTACTATTACAAACCAAATGTTCAAAGTACGAAAATAATATACAGATGGCTTGTAATGAAAGATCCACAGGCGGATCGTAAAATATACAAAAAAATGTGTAACAAACTTTAGGGCAGATCTAAGGATTTGCAAGATCCTCTTATATCACTACTAAGCAGCTTCCAACCTATTTCGTATTGTACCTGCAACTTAGTCTTTTGAAAATAGTCAGATTTCGCTGGTAAATACAATTAACTGACTCGTTTTGAAAACATTCCAAAAATTGATTTAAGTGCATAGGGCACGAAAAATCTTTTATAACTTGGGAAAGTTATGTTTATAACCTTGTTAACAGATTCACATGTTTGTCAATACATTTGGGGCCCAGTACAGGGACCGAGACATGATTAACTGACACACCACTTATGAACCCACGAAGGAGTTATCCCCAACTTGTGGGTAAAAATATTTTAGCATTCGCATCTATCAGGTGTATGCTACACCCCGTGTTTTGGTCGTGGCCATTAGTAACTTAAATGAGCCGAGGATATCCAGGACAGGTCGTTAACCCTAATGTTTAAGTTATCATACAAACCTAATCAATACGGAATATGCGGATTTACATGCCACAATCTGGCATTCGATTGATCCCATTTCCGACCAAGCGGTAATAATTTACCATAACCCAAGCCCGTATAGGGAAAATAAGTCAAGAGTATTTACATGAGCAAGTACTTGATTTAAATGCAAGTTTATATTAACTCAGCTTTTAATCAATTAGATAAGTGCAGATAACATTTACTGGAAGGCTTTAGTCTGGAATAATGGCATAAGCTAACCAATTAGAATGCTAACGGTCCTATTTAAGTCATAGACTTAGACCGAATAGCCTAAAGGATCAAAACGATACAATACGCTAGATTAAGTGATGACTGGATATAATGTAGTTTAAAGCCCAACAAATACTTAAGACTTGTATAAAATGGGTAAACAATAAACATTCTGGAATTTAAGATTAAAATGATAAGGTTAAACCCGTTTCGGTTAATTTTCGTAAACTAGTTACATATACTCCACCGTACGCATATAAGCGATATCGGGTAATCGGATGAGTTATGAACAAGTTCTATATGTCATTATACTTTAAATAAGTTGTAATATAGTAGGATATCAACTTATATGCCGTTGAGGTTTTAAAATGAAACTACGCCTTATAAGGCGTTTTGACCATTATGTGTCATATAAAAGGAACTTGCATGTATTATGATGTTATGATCATAAACATTCTGGAAAAATATTAATTTGTGATATATTATCAGTAAGAAGTCACACATAAGTGTGGTTTATGGTTTAAGACCAAACTATGCACCGAAAGGGCATTTTGGTCTTTTAAAGCATAGTTTATGATATTATACTAAACTTAGTTTATGATCAGAATATTAACATCTTAATATGTTAATTACATTAACATATCAGTAGATAATTCATTTGCAAGTTCATTGTTGATTAAAACCTTGTTTTACGTAAAAAGGCATTTTAGTCAAAATTGACATTTTAGCGGAACTTGTGCATAAACTCATATTATGATTATGATTAAGTAATATAACCTTAGAGGGTTATGCTACATTGTATTACAATCATAATGCAACCGTAAGTCAGAAGTTAACTAATCTAAGTCGGGTCAGATCGAAAGTCAAAGAAGAAGCCAAACTTCACGACCTTCGGTTGCGAACCGACCCTGGGACTGAAATTGACGGATCAAACATGTTCTCACATGTTCTAATATCTATTACCAACTTGTTTAAGTGTCAAAAGCATGTTTATAACATATATAAACTCAGATTATAATATTTATAAAATCTGATGCGTTTGACTTTTTAAAACATAAACTTTGACCCGTCAATTGACCTAGTAAACGTGATCCTTAGGAGGTGCCCTTTTAAGGGATTAATACCTTCTTAATTTCGATCACTTAGCGATGTTCATTTCGAACAATGGCTGGACCATAATGGTCTTAACCGAAAGTCAAGGCATTTGTAAAAAATGCTTGACTTTTGGCTACTAAAAGCCTATAAAATTAAAAGAGCAGAGATGGAATACTTACAAATGATCCAAGGGAAACTTAGAACTTAAAGGGAAGCTCCTAAATGGTCAAGAACATCCAAGAGTGTAATAGAGAGAGAAAGAGTAAATGAGCAAAGAATGAGTGAACTAGTGGGCTATTTATCATCCAAGAAGGTGTGTGAAGATGAAGCCAGGTGTTAGAGGTGTTGTAGGATCTTCACAAGTATCTAGCAAGGTGTCAAGAACTGTAAGAGTGTGGCATTTTGCAGGAGAGGTGGCATCTTGACAGAATTTTAGTGTTTTGACACTTTTAGTCCCTCAAAAATAGTTTTGTGGATTATCCTGAATTTCCCTTGACTTATATTCAATGACATAATGACACAACTAGTTCTTTTCGTTCAACACGAGATATATTGAAGAAGAGTACGAATAACCAAACGTTAACGGGTGTCATACTAGTTGTTTTTACGACTTATAAGTGTTTACTAGCTTAAACGTGAAGGATATGAATACTTATTTTTCATGGGTTAAATTACCCAAACTAGTAAGGTTAAAGGTTTGGTGAAGAAGTGGAATGCTCAAGAATGGTGAATCAAAAGATATCACCTTAACCGGGATTTGTTAGGGTCGAAAAATGACTTAGTTATGCAAGGAAAATGAAATAATAAAGTCTAGGGGCCTTTGGGTTGTTAGTTGATAGTTAAAATGATGAAAAAGTGAAGTTCTAGAGCCCACCATAGGCTATGGTCATCACACCGTAGCTTACGGTTAGTTTTAATTTCAAACCAGTAAGCCTGGGCCGTAGCTTATGGTCCTAGATCGTAAGCTACGGTCAGGTTTAATTTTTTTTTAGATTTTTGGACACGTTTGAGGAGTTGAGTGGCTAACTCATTTGAGGTATTATCCGAGGGCATGTACACGTGTCGGTATATTACCGAACACAAATTTTACGAGGTGTTACATCCTCACCCCCTTAAAAGAAATCTCGACCTCGATATTTTTATTCAAAAAGATGGGGGTATTTTTGTCGCATACTGGACTCAACCTCCCATGTATATTCGGGGCCACGATTGGTATCCCATTTAACCTTTACAATAGGTATAAACTTCCTTCGGAGCTTTTTAACTTGTTGATCCTCGATCGAAATTGGTTTCTCAATGAACCTAAGGCTTTTATCAATTTGCACATCTTCATGTGACATTGCTAGCGACTCATCGGCTTGACATTTCTTTAGATTAGATATGTGGAACACATCATGGATTCCACTGAGCTCCTCAGGCAGCTTAAGCTTATAAGCTACAGAACCGACACATTCAATTACCTCGAATGGTCCAATATATCTCGGGCTCTACTTGCCCTTCTTTCCGAAGCGCATCACACATTTCCATGGTGATACCTTCAATATTACTTTGTCATATATTTGGAACTTAAGAGGTTTCCCCCTTTTGTCTGCATAACTTTTCTGCCCATCACGGGCAGCTTTGAGATGATCACGGAATTTGTATTATCTTATCCATGGTCTCTAGGACAATCTCAGGTCCAGACATTGAGCTTCCCCAACTTCAGCCCAACAGACAGGCGTTCTACATTTTCTCCCTACAAGGATTCAAAAGGAGCAGCCTTGATGCTTGTATGATAACTATTATTATAGGAGAATTCTATTAGGGGTAAGTGGTCATCCCAACTTCCACCTAAATCAATCACACATGCTCTAAGCATGTCTTCCAAAGTCTAGATAGTACATTCACTTTGTCTATCAGTATGTGGATGGTAAGCCTACTAAAGTGTAATCTTGTGCCTAATGATTGTTGGAAACTTTTCCAAAAGTGAGATGTATATCTAGTATCTCTATTAGATACAATAGATACAGGCAAACCATGTAGGGACACAATCTTGTCCACATATAGCTTTGTCAACTTGTCAGAATTATAAGTTTCCTTATCTGGAAAGAAATGTGCTGACTTAGTCAGCCTATCCACAAATACCCAAATCGTGTCATTTCCACTTTGGGTCTTAGGTAACTTGGTAATCAGGTCCATAGTTACCATTTCCCATTTCCAAGTGGGAATTTCAAGCTGTTGTATGATAGCAAATTTCAAATCATAATAGGGCTTGCTTTTGTGTATCTAATAATTTCTCATTCAAGCTACTTCTGAGCTCTTGGCGTTAATCCTAATAGGTTTAATTCTTTCTTTGCACTTAAGGTATCAGCAACGACATTTACTTTGCCGGTATGATAGCGAATTTCGCAATCATAATCATTAAGTGTTTCCATCCAGCGGCGTTGTCGCATGTTCAAATCCTTTTGATTGAACAGATGTTGGAGACTCTTATGGTCAGTGTATATAATACACTTCATGCCATATAAGTAATGTCTCCTCAACTTAAGTGCAAATACAACAGCACCCAATTCCAAGTCATGGGTGGTGTAATTCCTTTCGTGCACCTTTAATTGTCGTAATGCATAAGCAATCACTTCGCCTTTTTTGCATTAGCACACAACCCATTCTAGTGTGCGAGGCGTCACAATAAATGACAAAATCCTTGATACCCTCAGGTAGAGATAACACAGGAGCATTGCTCAACTTATGTTTTAGAATTTTAAAAGATTCTTGTTGTTTTGGACCCCAGTCAAACTTGACATTCTTACTGGTTAAGGTAGTTAAAGAAGTGGCTATACTCGAAAAGTTCTCAATGAACCTGCTATAATAACTGGCCAATCCTAAGAAACTACGAATCTCCAATGGAGTTTTGGGTACTTCCCATTTTATAATGGCTTCAATCTTAGCGGGATCCACTTGGATACCACGCTCACTTACAACATGTCCAAGAAACTGGACTTCTCTAAGCTAAAACTCGCACTTAGAGAACTTAGCATAAACCAAAGATGTTTCTCATGATCAACTTGATTACAAGAGTAGATAAGTATGTCGTCTATGAAGACAATGACAAACTTATCTAGATACGGCTTGTAGACTCTATTCATGAGATCCATGAATGCTGCAGGTGCATTTGTGAGCCCAAAAGGCATCACCAAAAATTCAAATGGCCATAACGAGTTCTGAAGGCAGTCTTGGGAACATCCTCACTTCTAACCTTTAGTTGATGATATCTGGATCTTAATTCGATCTTAGAGAAGTAACTAGCCCCTTGGAGTTGATCGAACAAGTCATCGATCCTGGGCAGAGGATAACGATTCTTGATTGTTATCTTGTTTAGTTCGCGGTAATCAATGCACATCCGCATTGAACCGTCATTTTTCTTAACAAAAAGAATAGGAGCTCCCCAAGGTGAGGAACTAGGCTGATGAAGCCTTTCTCTAAAAGTTCATCTAATTGTATTCTCAATTGCTTCAATTCTGTCGGTGCTAACTGATACGGAGCTCTTGCAACAGGTACTGCTCCTGGTAGGATGTCAATCCTAAACTCCACTTGTCTATCTGGAGGTAGACCTGGTAATTCTTAAGGGAAAACATCGGGATATTCTGAGATAACTGAAAGGTCTTCAATCTTTGGCTCGTTAATAGTTACTTGTGCCATGTAAATGACACAACTTTTCCCCAGACACTTGGATAGCTTAAATAATGACACTTTGTCTAGCAATCCATAGTGTGAATCTCCAAGAATGGTGAGCATTTCACCAAATGGGGTTTTTAACTTCGATGAGTTCCTTATCAAAGGCATGCGCGCTTGGTTATGAGATAACAAATCCATGCCTAAGACTACATCGAACACCGCCAATTTCATTGGCAGAAGAGAAATAGGAATTAAATGATTCTTAATTGATATAAAATATCCATCAAGAATAAAAGACGCTGTTTCTAAGAATCCGTCATCAAGTTCTACTTCATAAGTTATGTCTAGGGTTCTTATGGGTAAGTTTAATAGTTTGCTAAAATTATAGTCCACAAATGACTTATCCGCACCCGAATAAAAAAGAACTCTAGCATATATGTCATTAATGAGGAATGTACCTGTTATGACATTGTTGTCATTAACACCTCTCTAGCATTCATCTGAAAGGCACGAGCATTTCCTTTCTTAGCCTCTCCAGGCTTCGCATTGTTACTCTTGAGATTCTTAGGGCAGTCAGTCTTAATATGCCCTTTTTCATTAAAGCCGTAGCAGCGCCATCCTTAAGATCCTTGCATTCTAGGGTCTTATTCCCCCTTTTCTTATAAATATCATAGGGTTTAGTCTGTGGATCCAAATTACACTGTCCCTAGTGCCTGTGGTTGCAACTTTTACATGTTGGCGTTACGCCCAACCTATCTTGGTTCCTTCTGAACCCAAATATCCTCTTATCCATCTTGTTAAATCTTTGGGAGTTATCATCCTCTCTCTTCCTTTTCCCGCCAGTCTCAGTCTTGACTGAGTTTTGTCTCACTAGATCTAAAGTGAGAGCGAGAGATAGGTCAACAGCAGACCTATAAGTAGTAGGCTGAGCAGCCTTCACCATGCCTTTAATCTCAGGTGCTAACCCATTTATAAAACGCGCGATGCGTTTGGATTTAGGTGAAATCTGATACGATACTAATCTGGATAAGGAATTAAAGTCGGTAACATACTTCCGACATTCCAGATTTTTCATTGTAAGAGTCAGAAAATATGACTCTATCTTCTCTACCTCATGAGGTGGGCAATATGTTTCCTTAACAAGGTCCGCAAACTTGGTCCATCCCAAGTTATACAAGTGTACTTTTCCTGTTGACTAGACCATGGCCTTCCACCATATTAGGGCATCGCCCTTGAAGGATTGGGATACAAACTTCACATATCCTTATCAGCACAACCTCAGATATCTACAATAGTTTCCATCTCATCGAGCCATTTCAAGGCTTCTATAGCCCCTTTTTCTCCATTAAAATCTCAGGGCTTACAGGAGACAAAGTATCTATAGGTACATCCGTCTTTGAAAGGACGGGACCTATCATTAAATAGTAGCTTCTTTGGTTCACTCTTCGCATTCGATGAATGAACAGAGCTCTCCTTTCGAGCTAATGATGGTGGAATATGTTACACCTCAACCGATGGCGGAAACATCAGAGTGAGACGAAATAGATTGCTCAAGGCATCATAACACTATTGGCGACAATATTTAAAATCAAACTTCATTTCGTTTCATAAAGCAAATTGTCAAGTACAACACGAAATTCCAAATACAACAATAACAACATAAAACCTAATATTCTAGGTGTGTATCTATGACATCCGTACTAAGTTTCGTATGATCAACATCTTTAACCTGCAACATGTTAAAAGTATAGTTCAATACAACAAGTATTGGCGAGTATACAAGTTTAAGTACATAGCATAAGTATAAAAGAGTTTACTTAAATACACATGGCAATTGTATACAAGGTAAGCTAGCATGCAATACTAATTGTCAAACCCAAGTATCCACAATAATGAATGTGTCCCTCGTCACACGAAGTAACGAGACCAAAGTATGAATTAAGAATGAATCAGCTTAAAGCTTAACATTACCCCGACGGGCGGTGTGCTACTCCTATAGCGCTATATATGTTAAGTTGGGGCTAGCCAAGTTAATGACAAGAAGCATGTATGAATTTAGCATGAACCTAAGCATAACAATAAGCATGTATGACGGATCGAGTATATAAAGCATGTAGTGTGTGTATTTGTGTATTTTGTAAGTTAACATTTTACAAACCAAATTGTGTAAAAAGGGAAATGGGTCAAGTGTACTCACGGTTTTGCAAGCTTCCACTTGTTACTTCCGCGAAGGGTTTGGAGGGTTGGAGGAGCACCGAGTTACCCTATAAGAGGAAAACATAGGCTTATAAGTATTCGAAATTTTGCAGAGGATTTAGGAATTTAAATACACTAAGTATGTATACGAGAAAATAATCATCTAGACTTAATACTGTTTTTGACACTATAAGACCCATTCGGGTTGTGTGTTTTCATGGGTTAGGATACCCATTAGAACCGTAACGAGAGATTAAGTACCTATGTGGTGTAACCTAGTACCATGACAGAGAATCATTCGATTACCATCAAGAATTCGGTGTTATATTATATATATATATATTATGTATGTATTATATAGTATACACAATAAGTAAATCATAAACATCATGGAAGTTCATAGAAGTCATGCATGGAGGTAGGAGGATAACCTTCCTTTTAACCTCTTTCGTATAGTTCACCTATACACAAGTCGTCACAAGGACGGCAAGAATGGTCATGAATAAGTTAAACATTAAAGTAAAAGACATAAAAGTAATCAAAATCATCAAGTGAGGTGGTGGCTTGAAGGTAGGATAGCCAAGGCTTCCAAGTAATCACACACTACCAACTCAAGTCTTGTTTCAAGAACAAGCTTGGAAGGATACAACACTTGTGGGTTGAAACCCTATGAAAACAAAAGGTTCTTACACTTGAGACCTTCAACATGGTTATGTTCCAAGTTGGTTTTCCATGGAAAACCTATGGAAACATTCCAAAAGGTGATTCAAGTGTTAAGAAGGAAAAGATCGAAGTAGAGAGGTAAGGGTGAGTTAGAACTCACTTTTGAAAGCCTTGAACCATTAGATGGAGAGAGCTTTAGAGAGAAGAGAAGAAGGATTGAGGTGTGAAATGAGAGTGGGAGGAGGTGGGTATTTATAGATGGGGTTAGGGGGTTCTTGGTTAAGTGCATTTAATGCACAAACACAAACTTGGCCAATCCATGAGCTTGAAACCAACATCTCCGGATTATACCCCTCTCGCTGGCCGCGAGAAGGTGAAGAAGGCTCGGTCGCGGGCCGCTAGAGGTCTGGCGAGCCGCGAGAGGAAACCAAGAGATGGGTGGGGGGTCGCAGATGGGTTATTCCAGAAGCTTCTTTGATTTTTGTCACTTTTAGTCCTTAAACTTAGTTTATCTTGACATTTTTGCATGTTTTAAGCATATAACGTGTATAAGTGTCGAGTGTGAATGTATGATCTTTGCACACATAATAAGTATTAGTTTGTATGAATTTAACGATCGAATGCATGTAAGACAAGTATGTATCAAGTATGAATTTATTATGATTCAAGTCTAGGATTACAAAATTGGGAAAAGAAATACGAATACAAGTTTCCAAATATAGAAATACGACTATACTTTCTAATTAAGGAAAGTATGAAAAAGCGAGGTGTTACAGAATAGATAAAGGTTTAGAGCGAGTAGCACTCGTTTTTAATTTTTCAATAACCCTTTACATGGCCTTTCCAACAGCTGCATCAATGCGAGCTTGGAAATCATCATTATTGATGGCTATATTTTCAGCTTTATCAGTACTATTATCACGGCGACTACTTTGCGCCTCATCTGAGTTAGCAATCTCTGATGTTTGGGTACCAAATACCAAATTAAATTTACATTAGCCATGGTATTAATAACCATATAGGCTATAAAGTTTGGATATCCATTGCCTATTTGAACCAGTGTGCATAGAATCACATCTGTCAGGCTTAACATTTTAAATGAATGTTCTTTAAGATATTTAGTTATATTTGGCCTCGGTCTCAAAGGGACCATAAAAGGCTTTCTAAATTTGGACTTAGTCCATATACTATTAGACAGTGGATCATAAAGTCACAACTGTCATGGTCATATTTGACAATATAATATGGCCCGTAGGCAAAATAATATAATAGATCAATTAACATTTCTTAAGATGTTAAGTGATGTATTGAATAATACATCCATTTATCATGTAGAGTTTGTATAATTTTAGCGCGTTTTCGTTTCGGTTTGTCAAGAATTTATCTACTTTTAATCCAAATGCATTTTGCAGGTCTTGGTTCATGAAAATGGTTGGAAGGATGAGAAAAACGAGCGAAAATGGTGCAAAGAACCGAGCCGGGACGTGATTGGATCGAAGAAGAGGAAACGGAACGTAAAATAGGGACTTATAACCCGGTCACAGGGCGCGACCGGTACACCTCATCTCTCTCGTGGCCCGCCAGAGAGTCATAGTTATCCCTGGATTCCAACTCGGTCGCGGGGCGCGACCGGAGACCTCTAGCCCTCTCGCGGCCGGCGAGAGGGCGTTTTATCCAGAAAGTTTCAAAATCAGTTTGGTTTGGCCTTGTTTGTTATTAAAATCAATCATAATTGAAGTCAAACTCATCTTGGAACAAACTTGGACGAACTAGAGGCTTTGGGAGCACTTTTCTGGAGATTTGGAGCTAGGAGAAGTAGATCTAGGCTGCAAGAGGTATACGGGTGATCAAGGAAGTTCAAGGCAGGTGCTTTTCATGATTTTATCATACCAATCTTGACCTTTGCATCCTTGTTTTGCTTGATTATGCTTCCTTGTTATAAACCTTGTTTAATTTGCTTTTCAAACATGTTATTAGGCTAGATTTAATTCAGTTGCCTAGGTTTTGGATGATGGATTTTATGAAACTTTGATTTGTTTTAATTTAATTTGGGTTTGAATGTTTAATTGGTAAAGTTCACAACTTTAATTATCTAGTTTAAAGTATTTGCATGATTTTGCTTGTTTTGTGATTGTTTGATTGTTTTGCATGAACGTATGTGGATGTCTTCCATAGAATAGGTTTATGTTACTTTTCATGTCTTCAGGGATTCGGAAAGTTGTCGGTAAAATTGGCCAATAAAACCGGGGAAACAATTGAATAAATTATAAAATCAATCTTGTCATTATACCTAAATTGCTTTTTGTATAATAACAATTAGGTGGCTGAATTAATTAGATAAATTGTTAGGTTTAGGTTTTGAGAAATTCCCGAATCTAATTTCTTGTCATAATTGAGTCAGTTAATCTAAGCTAGAAATTGTAGTTGGTCTAGGTTAATTATTGAGAGGGAATTAATAATTAGACACTTTGCTAATTTATATATATATATATATATATATATATATATATATATATATATATATATATATATATATATATATTTTAATTGTTTTTGCTAACTTCTCGTGTTTTCGGTTTAGTGGATGCACCACACGCGTTCACAAGGACCTCCACCTAAGCCGCCGACGGATACGCCATTCTCTCCCACACCAAAGGTAAGTGCTTCTTCCTCAACCTTTTCAAGTTCATCCCGTTCCTTTGTACCGCCCGACTTTGATTTCACACCTAAACCTTCACCACCCGGTTCCCCATCACCCCGTGTAGTCCATAGAAACGTAAGCCCACCACCGCCACCACTAACTTTCACATGGCTAATAATAATAACAATCAGACCGTTTACAATAGGCCACCACCGGCTTCACCGGTGCAAACTCACCCATCACCTTACCCCCTATGAACAATGATCGAGCCTGGAAAATCCCTTCCTACATCATGACCGCCATCACTAACTCTTGCCAGTTCCATGGTCGTGATGATGAGGATCCGCACATATCAACCGCCTTACCCGTCTATGTCACACGTTCAATATGGAGGCTGCGGGCAATGATGCCCGTTTTCTCCAAGTCTTTCCGTTCTCTCTGGGGGTCGAGCCGCCATCTGGCTTGACTTTCAACCACCCGGTACTTTTTCTACTTGGGCTTCTCTACGGGATGCATTCCTTAAGAAATACTTTCACCCGCCAAAGCATCCCGCCTTCGTGATCAGTTTTCCGAATGGAACCTGACGAGCCCTACCATCTAGCTTGGGAGCGTTTCCAAACTCTAGTATCCCGCTGCTCCCAACACGGTCTATCAGACTAGGCGCTTGTAGAGAAATTCTACGACGGTCTCACCCCTGAGACCGCGCTCGATTCGACACCTCTGCTGGTGGACACTTGATGGGGAAGAAAACAGTAGCCGAGTGTAATGACCTTTTTGAGAGCTTTGCCCATTCCGATGTCGATTACAACACTGCCGGCAGGAATTCAATTCCTGTTTCTCGTACACCTCCGATTAACCGGGGTTACACCAAGTTAGCTTGGAAACTATGATAGCTACTTCTTTAGATAGCTTTAAGAGGAGGTTACGAAGGAGATACAAGAACTGAAGAAGAAGGTTGACAGTGTGAGGTGTGTAGAGGGGGTCATGACACGTCACGCTCACTGTCGAGCAGGTAAAGTTTATCACCGGTCAGAGCCGAGGTCCTACGAATCCCTTTAATAATAATACTTCCAATTATAATCCAAACTGGCGAAATAATAATAATAACAATTATCGATCTTCCGGTAACCCCTGGTTATAAATCAAGCTCTTATCAGAACAGGGGGCAGGGTCACTACAATAGTGGAGGGTCAGGTCATACTAGTCAGTTTAGTGGAGGGGGTTTGAATCAGGAGGATCAGACTAGGAGTGGAGGGTCAGGAGGTAGTCTAGATAGGATCGAAGAGTTGTTATCTCAATTAGTTGTTAAAGATCAGGCTACTCAGAAAACTCTCACGGAACATGATCTTCTCTTGAAAAATCAACACCGCACTCTTATATCTACAGAGGTCGGTCGGTAGTATCGCTAAGCAGCTGCAAGAGCAGCCACACGGCCAGTTCACGGGTAATACCCAACCCAATCCCGCGAACCAACACGCGAAAGCGATTACTACGCGCAGTGGTAGGACTCTAAAAGAAGTGGGTAGAGAGGGGTAGAGGTAGAGGTAGAGGTACAGGACGTGATGATGAGGTAGATGAGGAAATAGAGATGGAGGCTCCACCTAGGGTGCACACTAGGCTAGACCCAGCAATTACCGCACTAGCAGTGGACCTTCAGTTGAGAGTAGGGGAGAGAGAAAACCGGTAGAGGTTAGGCCATCACCAGTCGTAGATACTTCACGCCTACCCTACCCAGCACGTCTGAAACATCAAAAATATGCCAAGGAATACGGGAATTTCCTTGACATGTTTACTCAGTTAAAAATCAATCTCCCGTTTATCGAGGCCCTCCAACCTATGCCTAAATATGCTAAGCTTTTGAAGGATCTTCTAAAACATGAAGATAGGATGGGGGAGCTTTCGAATGTCCCGTTAACTGGAGGATATTCGCCGTGGTTTTAAACAAGTTGCCCGAGAAACTACTGATCCAGGTAGCTTTACGATTCCATGCCTATTCGGCGGCTCCATTGCTCCAGCTCATGCTCTAGCCGATCTCGGGGCGAGCATAAATTTGATGCCATTCTCACTATACGAGCGATTGGGTTTAGGGGAGCTCACCCCTACTCGTATGTCTCTGTCGCTAGCCGATAGGTCAGTTAAGTACCCGAGGGGAATCGTAGAGATGTTATTAGTTAAAGTTGATAGATTTGTCTTTCCTGTAGATTTTGTCATCCTTGATATGGAGGCCGACGAGAAGATACCCATCATCTTAGGTCCCTATTTTTGTGCACCGTGAAAGCGCTCATTGATGTTCATGATGGGAAAATCACCCTTCGAGTCGGGGACGAAGAAGGTCATGTTCGAAATCGCAAGGTCGATGCAACACCCGAGCGGTGGCGACAGCGATAGTGGCCCTTGTCACTCCGTATACTTTCTGAATTCATTGATGTCGTGCTTGATCACTGTTTAGACTATATTAGCGGAGCTGACTTAGTGAACGAGAGTTTAGCAGCTGAGGAGAGTGATAGCGAGGATTTAGGGGACGATTTCTTAGAGATTCCTGAGACCCTAGACTTCTGTGAGGTGAGTGCAACTACCGAGAGTACAACATTATTGACACCAGCAGCCGTAGAGCTTAAAGTCCTCCCGTCTCATTTAGAATACGCGTTCCTAGGTGACAATTCGAGCTTACCCGTGATCATTTCTTTGAAATTTTCAACAGAGGAGAAGGAGCGTTTAATCGAGGTCCTAAAGTCAAATAAGGAGGCCATTGCATGGAAACTGTCTGATATCAAGGGGATTAGCCCTACTTTCTGTACACATAGGATCCTCATGGAGGACGTCTTTAAGCCAGTAGTGCAGCCACAGCGCCGTCTGAACCCGAATATGCAAGAAGTTGTAAAGCAAGAGGTGCTTAAGCTGATGGAAGCTGGTCTCATCTATCCGATCTCCGATTCGCATGGGTAAGCCCCACTCAGGTCGTTCCCAAGAAGGGGGGAATGACAGTGGTCATGAACGAAAAGAAGGGCTTATCCCATCGCGAACAGTCACGGGCTGGCGGATGTGCATAGATTATCGTAAATTAAACGACGCCACCCGCAAGGACCACTTCCCGCTCCCGTTTATGGACCAGATGTTGGAGCGACTCGTAGGACAACAATTTTATTGCTTTCTTGACGGATTCTCAGGTTACTTTCAGATCCCGATTGCTCCTGAGGATCAAGAAAAGACAACCTTCACATGCTCGTATGGTACTTATGCATATCGCCGCATGCCATTTGGGTTACGTAACGCTCCGGCTACTTTCCAGCGATGCATGGTCGCTATCTTTCGGGACATGATCGAGACCTTCATGGAGGTTTTAATGGACGACTTCTCTGTCTATGGAAACACCTTCGATCAATGTCTTACTCACTTAGATGCGATGATGAAACGGTTTGTCGAGACGAGACTGATGCTCAACTGGGAGAAATCTCACTTTATGGTGACAGAGGGCATAGTGCTAGGGCACAAGATCTCGCGAGCAGGTATAGAGGTCGATCGGGCAAAAATAGATACTATCATCAGACTCCCTCCACCGACTAGTGTCAAGTATATCCGTAGCTTTCTCGGTCATGCGGGCTTCTACAGACGGTTTATTAGAGATTTTTGAAGATTACCTGCCCCATGACTCGACTTCTCGAGAAAGATGTACCTTTCGTCTTCGATAACGACTGCTTGAAAGCTTTTACGATCCTTAAGGAGAAACTGGTGAGTGCTCCTATCCTCGTCTCACCCGACTGGGGCTTGCCCTTCGAGCTCATGTGTGATGCGAGCGATTATGCTGTAGGCGCCGTTTTGGGTCAGCGACGTGACAAACATTTTCACCCTATGTACTATGCTAGTAAAACCCTTAATGACGCACAGGAGAACTACACCACTACAGCGAAGGAGCTTTTAGCAGTGGTATTCACGTTTGATAAATTCCGCTCCTACCTTGCTCGTCCAAAACCATCGTCTTTACGGACCATGCGGCTCTGCGCTTCCTTTTCAAAAAGAAAGACTCAAAGCCTCGTCTCATTCGGTGGATTCTATTGCTTTCCGAGTTCGACATAGAGATTAGAGATAAGAAGGGAGCAGAGAATGTGGCCGCTGACCATCTATCTCGATTAGAGGATCCCAGTAGAGAAGAAATTAGGGAAGAAGATATTGGTGATAGATTTCCCCAGGAGTCAGTAGAGTTGTGATAGCGGAGAAGGAGAGAATGTCGTTGTTTTCCGACTCACGAATTATCTAGCGAATGGAGTGGTACTGAAGGGGATGACCACGCAGCAGAAGAAGAAATTTTTCTGCGATGTCAGGCGTTACATCTGGGATTACCCATTTCTATTTCGGGTAGGGGGACACAGAATTCTGAGGCGTTGCGTTAGTAGAGAAGAGGGGCGGAGATTTTGAGGCACGTGCTCGAGGGACTGACCGACGGTTATCATGGTCCGCACGCCACCGCACAGAAGGTTTTCAATTGCGGTTTTTATTGGCCATCAGTAGTTAAAGATGCTCTAGAGTTTGTGAAGACGTGTGATCATTGCCAGCGCACCAGCAACATCTCATCCAAGGACGAGATGCCCCAACATCCGATCCAAATTATTGAAGTTTTTGATGTTTGGGGGATTGACTTCATGGGAGCGTTTCCCGTCTCTAGCAGGAACCGGTACATCCTTGTGGCTATTGACTATGTTTCCAAGTGGGTTGAAGCTCAAGCTTTACCCACAAATGATGCCCGAGTGGTGGTGAGATTCTTGAAGAAGTTGTTCACCCGTTTTGGTACCCCACGAGCCATTATTAGTGACCTGGCACACTCTGCAATGCCGTCATGGAAAAGGCATTGACGCGCTACGGTGTCACTCACCGCCTCTCCGCCGCTTATCATCCTCAGACGAGCGGCCAAGTGGATAACGCGAACAGGGGGTAAAACGGATCCTTGAGAAGACGGTAGGCAAAACTCGGAAGGACTGGTCCGACAAGTTGGATGATGCTTTATGGGCGTTTCGCACCGCCTATAAGACACCGCTAGGCACCACACCCTTCATGATCGTTTACGGTAAAGCCTGCCATCTCCTGGTCGAACTTGAGCATAGGGCACTGTGGGCATTGAAGACCGTGAATTTGGACCTCACCGAAGTAGCCAGGCGATGAATTTTTCAAATTCACGAGTTGGAGGCACTTTGGGACGCGGCGTATGAGTGTTCATGGAGCATTAAGGAGAAAACCAAGGCGCTGCACGACAGGAGATTGAAGAGTGTGAAGGAGTTTCAAATCGGCGACAGAGTGCTCTTATATAACTCACGATTGAAACTGTTTGCGGGCAAACTGAAGTCAAAATGGTCCCACCCATATGTGGTCAATGAGGTATTCCCGTATGGAACTATCAAGCTGAAAGATGAAGCTGACGGAGGGACGTGGAAGGTCAACGGGCATCGCTTGAAACACTACTTAGGAGGACCGCTAGATCCCACCGAGAGGAGGAAACTCCTCTCGAAGTTCCACCTCATACCGCGTAGGTTCTTGGGTTTCGGCTCAAGTGTACAGTATGTACATTTTGATAGTTAATTGCATTTTTTGTTTTTATTTAATTCATGGTTCGTATTTTGTGTGTTTGTGTGTGGGTCAGTTTAGTTGGTTTTTGCAGGTCATATCACGCATCATTGATGGAGAGTGGAAAATTGCAGGTACATTTGGTTAAATTCGGTCAAGCGAGGGTGGTTCATTAGGCTATAATAGACAACATAAGGTTTCAAAAATTTTCTAAGGCATGAAACTTGAAAACATTTAGAAACTTTCTGTGAAAACAAGCCTCTTGTGGGGCGCGAGAGGCATATGCCTCCTCGGTCGTGGCCCACGAGAGGCCAACATTCTCCAGAACCACCACTCCCTCGCGGGGTGCGAGAGACTTAAAGGTCTCTCTCACGGCCCACGAGAGACCCTAACTG
Source organism: Scalesia atractyloides (assembly GCA_947069175.1). NCBI lineage: Eukaryota > Viridiplantae > Streptophyta > Magnoliopsida > Asterales > Asteraceae > Scalesia > Scalesia atractyloides. The sequence goes on along the minus strand of CAMTDV010000020.1, from coordinate 34,389,919 downwards.
CAAGTTAAAAAGCCTAGCCTCCATCTTATTCCCCATTTCAACCATTTCTTTCACTTGTAACTACAGCTTCTTCCCCATTTGTCACCAAAAATCGCCATTTTCCCCTACATTCACTAAAATCTTCCATCTTTTCTTTACCACATCAACCTTCACCCATTTTTAAGTGATTATCTCCATTTTTCCCCTTTCAACCGTGCTTTTTACCGGTGTTTCAACTTTTCATTTTTGTGCACTAGTTCCGATAGATCTGCACCACGGTATGGCTTTTTCGCAACTTTTATGCTTACATTTTCATCATATATCTAGTTGTTGAGTTTATTTTGGTGTTTGGTACTATGACAGTTGCATGTTCGGTTAATGGCGGGTTGGGGTAAACTTGGTTTGACTTGAATTTTGTTGGTGATAGTGGTTACATTCTGTGGGTAGATTAAGTATATGTAGGGTCTTTCTTGGCGGATTTGGTGAGGTCCAACATTGAGTCTAGGGATGGGGGTTGGTTAACATTGATAATAAAAATCAGATTTTTAAGATCCTTGACCCGTGTTTCTGCTATGTTCAAACTGTTTTATCTTTAGATTTACACTCAATGTTGGCTCATGGTTCGGCACCTCGGTTTAATTGAGGACAACAAAGTGCCGAGAGGGGGGTAATTGTATGGTTTTGATATGTTTTCGGGGGGTTAGTAACATTTGGAATGTCATGCATATAGGATTTGGTCTCGCCCGTACTCAATTTTCATTCGGGCGAGATTCAGTTTTATTAAATTAATAATATTACACTCTGTGCAAATGTATCTTAAATTATGTGGTAAATTGTTTATCTTTTGCAGACCATGACCGCGAATGAAATGCTATACGGTCATTCATTTTATGTGGTTTCCTTTTTCTAATGTCGTGCTTGTCTTACTTGTGCTTTATGCAGATGTCAGAGAGGGTAGTTCGAGCAGGGCCGGACGAACGAGGAGGGGACCAACACCTCGTCAGAGAGGTGACCCCGCTGATGCGCCACAAAAACCTTCATACTTTGGCCGACGCAGAATCAGATACCGGGGGGACAGTGTTCCACATGGGCAGAGTACGAGAATAGTGGACAGTCCTTTTCTGCAGTTTGATCTAGACTCCCACGAGTGGGAACAACTTTCTAACCTGGTCACTTGTGAGCTGCTACCCTACAGGAGGATCGATTGGGATTTGATTGATAATTTGGGTCAAGGGGTCAGATTGAACAGTTGTTAGGGGACAAGTTCCGAAGGGTGTTGGACTGCGGAGCTAGACAATACAAGGAGATCACCTACGTGTTTCACTCTACGTTCGAATATCAGCAGGGTAAATTCAACGAGAGTGATGCTGTCTCGTTTTCCTTATGGAGGTAAGTTTTTGAGATGACAATTACACAGTTTGCGGTGGCCTCGCAAATATACTTGGAAGAGGAGGTTTAGGCATCGGACTTCGCCACTAGCCTTCAGGGGGTCTTCAAAAGGAGGCACCCCATAGTGTTCAGACGGACGAGCTCGCCATATTTTGGGGTACCATCTCTTCTGCTCCATATTCAAACAACATGGTGGCGAGTGAATTACTGATCCAATTCACCGATTTCTCCATAAGATTCTTGCCACTACGGTGGTTGGAAGAGGGCAGGGGGACAACAAGGTCAACTAGGTGAGTTTGTTTTGTCTGATGTGTATGGTGGAGGGACGACCGACAAACCTGGCCACAATATTTGCATGGTCGATGAAGCGACTGTGGTGGGGGGCCCCGGGGCAAGGGTTTATTGCGGGCCCTTGATCACGTGCTTAGCCGAGAGTTTAGGGGTGTTCGACAGATACCCCAAGACAGATTGAGAGAAGGCCCCACTCCCTGTGTCATGAGCATTAGAGACCTCCAGGCTGCCGGAATTCCGACGACCCAAGAGCCTGTTAGCTGGCTACCAGTCCGCCAGAGACCTCAGGAGCAACCGCCTCTCGGATCCGAAGCTGCATCATCTATGCAGGCTGGCACCCCACTCGATATCAGCGGCTGGTTACGCGCCAGGAACTGCTAGGACGAGGGTATCCTCTTCGTGAGCCTCGCCCGGACCCATTGACTTTAGATTCTCTTTATGACAGGATGGAGACGAGATTCGGTAACTTTCGAGGCTATGTTGACCAGCAGTTTAGTGGAGTTCGCCAGACCATGTTAGAGAGTAGGCGCATGCATGAGGCTAGCCAGAGGAGGCTAGAAGATGGGATGAGGTATATGATGCAGAATCTGAACATGGAAATCCCATGCTACTTTCAACATCCAGGTGGTTAGGCAGGGTCAAGTCAGTTTGCGGGGATGGAGGACGTTCAACCGTATCAGGTATTTGAGGCGTTAGAAGAGTCGGAAGAGGACGATTGAAGCAGCTGAGGAGCTTTATCTTTATTTTTTTTTCTTTTCTACTGTTTTAATTTGTTGATGGTTTGTAATTCTAAACAATTTACTTTGTGGGTGGTGATGGCTGGTTTGGGTATTCTGATGAACAATCTTGCAAAACAATTTATTTATCTTGCTTTATCATTATTATGTTTTTAAGTGCGTGGTGATAGGTCGATGTTGTATGTTGTTCCGTTCGCATGAGAGCTTTGAGAGTGGTACATTGAGCGCACTCGGTTTAGAGAGCATGAGTGGTTTGACTGGCACATCGACAGTCTTGCACTACCAGCTAAGTCGCTTCCCTTTTCTATTGTGTTTTTCTTTCTTTATTAGTTTTTTTATTTAAGTAGTAGGTTGTCTCATCCTTGCATTGGGGACAATGCAAAATTTTAAGTGTGGGGATGAGATAGTAGGTATGTGAGTAGTGTAGTAGTTTGATTGGTTTAAAAAAATAAATTCCGAAAATGTCTTTTGAAAAAGAAGTTTGCATGAAATCAAACGAAAAATGATAGAAAAATTGAATTTTTATTCGGTTTCAAATAATAATAATATGAGAAATAAAAGGGTGAGTTTGTGTCTAACTTGGGATATGTGAGTAGGCTCGATTTAGTTCTTATTTTCTTTGAGCTTAATATACCTTAATTGTCGGTCTACTAGTGGGTACTCATCTAGGAAAAATGGAAAACTGAAACCGCCAAAAATACTATAAGGAATGCCGTTATAAGCTAAAATATTTAGAATTTTTAATCATGTAAAAAAAGAAAAAAAATAGAAAAAAATGAGCTTGATTGAAAAGTAGACGAGGCCTATGGAATCTCCTTTCGGGATGGTGACTCTGATCGAGAATCCCTCTAGGATTAGTTGAAATTTTAAGTATCGAAACCCACGTTGTCGCTCTCGGGGATGGTGACTTGGTTGAGACAACGTCTAGGTTAGATATGCAAAAAGAAATCAAATGCTCAAATGAAAAAAAAAGAGAGAAAAAGAAATTTGCTTGGTTTTAAATTCTTTATGTTTTGGTATAAAACGGTTAGGAAAGGGTTTAAATAATTCGTTCCTTTTGTTTCATAAGCTTGAGGTGGGATTAGTGATACTGTGGACTCTAGTGTGAGACCCTGGTGGATTGACCGCACTTAAACTAAATTCACATGATAAGAGGTTTGAACCGAATTTTGAGTTTAAGTGGATCCAATACTTGCAATCGCGGTTAACATAAATCTTGTTCCCTAATGAAAATAACCGTAATTTTTGAAATCGAGTAATTGTTTGGTTATGATTCCGTTTATGCACAATTCTTTTTCGAGGGCAAAAAAAAGAGCAAGTGTAGGGATATTTGATGTATTGAATAATACATTCATTTATCATGTAGAGTTGTATAATTTTAGCGCGTTTTCGTTTCGGTTTGTCAAGAATTTATCTACTTTAATCCAAATGCGTTTTGCAGGTCTTGGTTCGTGAAAACGGTTGGAAGGATGGAAAAAATGAGAGAAAATGGTGCAAAGAACCGAGCCGGGACGTGATCGGATCGAAGAAGAGGAAACGAAACGTAAAATAGGGATTTATAACCTGGTCGCGGGGCGCGATCGTACACCTCATCTCTCTCGCGGCCCGCGAGAGAGTCATAGTTATCCCCGAATTCCTACTCTGTCGCGGGGCGCGACCGGAGACCTCTAGCCCTCTCGCGGCCGGCGAGAGGGGTTTTATCAAGAAAGTTTCGAAATCAGTTTGGTTTGGCCTTGTTTTAATTAAAAGCAATCATAATTGAAGTCAAGCTCATCTTGGAACAAATTGGACGAACTAGAGGCTTTTGGAGCACTTTTCTGGAGATTTGGAGCTAGGAGAAGTAGGTCTAGGCTGCAAGAGGTATACGGGTGATCAAAGAAGTTCAAGGCAGGAGCTTTTCATGGTTTTATCATACCAATCTTGACCTTTGCATCCTTGTTTTGCTTGATTATGCTTCCTTGTTATAAACCTTGTTTAATTTGCTTTTCAAACATGTTATTAGGCTAGATTTAATTCAGTTGCCTAGGTTTTGGATGATGGATTTTATGAAACTTTGTTTTGTTTTAATTTAATTTGGGTTTGAATGTTTAATTGGTAAAGTTCACAACTTTAATTATCTAGTTTAGAGTATTTGCATGATTTTGCTTGTTTTGTGATTGTTTGATTGTTTTGCATGAACGTATGTGGATGTCTTCATAAATATGTTTATGTTACTTTTCATGTCTTTAGGGATTCAGGAAGTTGTCGGTAAAATTGGCCAATAAAACCGGGAAAACAATTGAATAAATTATAAAATCAATCTTGTCATTATACCTAAATTGCTTATTGAGAAATAACAATTGGTTGGCTGAATTAATTAGATAAATTGTTAGGTTTAGGTTTTGAGAAATTCCCGAATCTAATTTCTTTGTCATAATTGAGTCAGTTAATCTAAGCTAGAAATTATAGTTGGTCTAGGTTAATTATTGAGAGGTAATTAATAATTAGACACTTTGCTAAATTAAAAGATAACTGAAAAGAAATCTTTAGGACCGGTAAACAGATAAAACTGTAGGTTATCATAGGTGTCTTCCTGAGAGGGTCGGGGGTCCTGTTTGGTAAACCTAGGATTTGATATTTTAAGATCCCGGTAAAATATTCAACCTAAAAAATTATTATTAAATTAAAGGAGTAGTAGTCTAAAAATTCAACCTAGGTGACTAGTTCATTATTTCTTGATTTAATCCCAAATTTCCTAAAAGTTCATAGCTTGGTTATTCTAATTTAGTAATTTAGTTTAATTGATAATTTAGATTTATTAGCAAAAACCCCCCCTTAAAATATACAAAGTGTGTAATTGAGTCTAAGTTAGTAGGCATAGTAATTAGAGAGTCCTGTGGGTTCGATAATCCGGACTTGCTAATGCTATTCTACAATTTATCGGTCCACTTGACGGTTAGTAGTTTAGTATAGTTTAGGAGTCTAGAGTGTAATTTGAGTCTAGAATTAGGGTAATTTGAGTTGTTTTTAATTAACTACTTTCAGAACTTCATTAAGATAGGTAATCATCGTATTGATGATATTAGTCTTGATCTCATTGATCATATAGACTATGAGGCTTGAGCATAGCTCATCACCTTGGACAGGGAACCATAAAGGTTACAATTGTCACTGTCTTAATTGACAAAATAGTATTGCTCGTAGGCAAATCATCACTAATGGATGTTAAATTATAGGCCGTAGGCATTTCATCACTAATGGATGTTTAATAATAGCCCGTAAGCACTTCATCACTAATGGATGTTTAATTATGGCCCGTAGGCAATACATCCTAATGGATGTTTAATCATGGTCCGTAGGCACTATATCACTAATGGATGTTGAATTATAGCCTGTAAGCACTACATCACTAATGGATGTTTAATTATGGCTCGTAGGCACTAAATCACTAATGGATGTTTAATTATTATCATCGCATTGATGATATTAGCTGGGATCAAATTTGATCACATAGGCTATAAGGTTAGGACGTGTCCATTACCTAGACGACTAGTGTGGTTCCTCAAGTCACACTACCAGGAGTATTAACATTACTTGAATGTTAACACAGAAGCATCTTGATGGTCGATTAATAATAGTCATGGTCGCATTGACCTTAACGACTTGGAGGCTTGAACATAGTTCACCAACCTCTGGATAAAAGGATTAATCTTCCTTAACTATCATGATAGAAGGCTATTCATCCTTAACCATCTTTATAAATTGGCAAATTAATATGGACTTTGCCATTTGGCTAATCAAAACCATTAAGAAGATCTTTTGGAATTATATAGCGGATCATAAATTTCGAGTTAAAATCGAGACGATCGTTTGAAAAGGATGTAACGAGTACATATATATAATTCCAAATATTTCATGTAAATAACAATAGAAACTACAATACTTGAATAAATTGAACTGTTTGTCCTTGTAAGTACTAAAAGAAACAACATGTCCACGAAGGGACTAAAAAATAACAATGTCCACATAAGGACTAAAGAAATAACAATGTCCACGCAGGGACTTAAATAAATAACATAGAAGAGACTTCACTCATCTTTCTTTCCCTTAACTAACTTAGAAAGCTTCTTGAAGAACTTATTTGTCTTCTTTTCCGTCTTCTCAGCCTATTGTTGCATTTCTTTCATCCTCTCCAAGGCCTCATTAATTGCTTCAAAAGTGGCGGAGGTTGTGGTTGAGGTACAACAGGATACTGGTACCCATAACTTGGGTATCCAGTAGGTGGATAAGCAGGTGGGAAAGGAGACGGGCAAAGTGCATTATGCATGACCGCTTGCATATAAGGGTTATGTGATAGTGCCTGGTAATCTAAGTTTACCGGCGTAGTTGGGTTAAATGGATTATACTCAGACGTATCTGGGTTTGTAGGAATAGGATTATTAAAACCCAATGGTGATGGTGTCGGTTCCACTATAGGTGAAGTATTGGAGGGTCCAACCATTTGTGGGTTCTCATGAATGGTAGGGTAGTTTTTGGGGAATGGTGGTAGCGAACCCGACCTTTGTCCCGCATGACATACGTGCTCCACGTTTCCTCCTCGGTGGCTCAGGTGGAGGCTGAGGTTGTTCCACCGGTTCCATTTGAACGTCTTCCTGTGTAGGAGGCGGTGTTGGAGAGTGGTACGAAGGAGTGTTAACAAAAGTGAATTGACTCCAATATTGGTCCCATTCATTAGGACTTTGATAAGGTGATCCCGCATAAGAGTTCAAACCGCTAGAGATTTCAATGGGGTGTCCAAGCGATCCTGACGGTGGCATCTCCAGGTCGGAGTTCTCATCCATAGGATTTGGTTGATCCAACTAAATTTGATCAGCTGGAGGTGGTTGGAATATAAATCTGCGTTAAATTCTTCATGGTAAGAGTTGAATGGAATGATGAGAATGGTGAGAGTGGTGTGAATGATAGGAGTGGTTAGAGTGGTAAGAATTTTGGGAATGTGGGGGCGAGTATCTATGAGAGACAGAGTGTTTCGCTGGTTGCCAAGGAGACGAATCACCTGAATCTTGGTGGGAATCTGAGTTGTGAGGTTGTGTAGGGATGCGCTCGATGGTACTCCCCTAATTGGACCTTTTCCTCTTCCGCTTTGTCCTATAAATCTTGGCGGCATTTTCCTGTTAAATTCAATTCAAAACAATAATAATAACCTAATAATGAAATGAGTAATTCTATGTCAATGCCTAGACTCGGAAGTCTAAGGAATGTGCTTATTGTGTAAGTTTGAGATTAAACACAAAAGGCTAGTGTTTAATTCTCTCAAACTTTGACTCTGATATCAACCTGCCACACCCCAAATTACCAACCAAACCTCGGTGGCCCGAGTGCGGAATATTGTGACGTAAGTTGATATCATCATAGTCAATTAACACAGCACAGCGGAAGTCTTGGAGTTTAAATTACTATTACAAACCAAATGTTCAAAGTACGAAAATAATATACAGACGGCTTGTAATGAAAGATCCACAGGCGGTTCGTAAAATATACAAAAAAATGTGTAACAACTTTAGGGAAATCTAAGGATTTGCAAGATCCTCTTATATCACTACAAGCAGCTTCCAACCTATTTCGTATTGTACCTGCAACTTAGTCTTTTGAAAATAGGTCAGCTTTCTTGGTAAATACAATTAACTGACTCATTTTGAGAACATTCCAAAAATTGATTTAAGTGCACAGGACACGAAAAATCTTTTATATCTTGGGAAAGTTATGTTTATAACCTTGTTAACAGATTCACATGTTTGTCAATACATATGGGGCCCAGCACAGAGACCGAGACATGATTAACTAACACACCACTTATGAACCCACGAAGGAGTTATCCCCAACTCGTGGGTAAAAATATTTTAGCATTCACATCTGTAGGGTGTATGCCTACACCCCGTATTTTGGTCGTGGCCATTAGTAACTTAAATGAGCCGAGGATATCCAGGACACGGTCGTTAACCCCCAATGTTTAAGTTATCAAACAAACCTGATCAAAATGGAATATGCGGATTTACTACCACAATCCGACATTCGATTGATCCCATTTCCAATCAAGCGGTAATAATTTACCGTAACCCAAGCCGTATAGGGAAAATAAGTCAAGAGTATTTACCTGAGCAAGTACTTGATTTAAATGCAAGTTTATATTAACTCAGCCTTTAATCAATTAGATAAGTGCATCTAGCATTACCGGAAGGCTTTAGTCTGGAATAATGGCATAAACTAACCATTAGAATGCTAACGGTCCTATTTAACTCATAGACTTGGACTGTCACACCCCGGATTTCCAACCCAAATCCATACACCGGTGGGCTCGGGTGAGGAGTATTGTGACGTCAGTTGATAACATCATAGTCAATTAAACACAGCACAGCGGAAGTCTTGGAGTAAAATTACTATTACAAACCAAATGTTCAGAAATACAAAATAATATACAAGGCTCGTAATAGAAGATCCACAGGTGGATAATAAAAGGTACAAAGAAAGAATATAAAACAGACTTTAGGGCAGATCTAAGGATTTGCAAGATCCTCTTAATCACTACCGAACAGCTTCCGGCCTATTTCGTATTGTACCTGCAATTTAGCCTTTGGACGATACATCAGCTTTCGCTGGAAATACACCAAACTGACTCATTTTGAAAACATTTTAAAATGTTTTAAGTGCACAGGGCACAAAATCTTTTATAACTTGGGAAATTTACTTTGTAACCTTGTTAACAGATTCACATGTTTGTCCATACATACAGGCCCCAGTACAGAGACCGAGACATGATTAAATACACACCACTTAGAACTCACAGAGGAGTTATCCCCAACTGTTGGCTAATGTAATGAGCCTAGGATATCCAGGACACGGAAATTTAACCCCCGCTATTTAAGTTATCAAACAAAGCTGATTTAAACAGAATATGCGGATTTACTAGCCACAATCTGGCATTCGATTGATCCTGTTTCCGACCAAGCGGTAATAATTTACTGTATCCCAAGCCCGTATAGGAAAATAAGTCAAAAGTATTTACCTGAGTTAGCCTTGTTTAAAATGCAAGAGTATATCTCAGCCGAATTCAAAATGATCTAAGTGAAGATAGCATTTACCGGAAGGCTCTAGTATGGATTATGGCATAAGCTAACCAATTAAATACTAACGGTCTTATCTAAGTCATAGACTTAGACCGAGTAGTGTACATGATCAAAACGTATAATGCTTGATTAAACGATGATCGGATAGAATTTAATTTAAACCGACGAGTACTTTGACTCGTATAAAATGGGTAAACACTTAACATTCTGGATTTTGAGTTTAAAATGATAAGGTTAAACCCGTTTTGGTTAATTTTCGTAAACTAGTTACAAATACTTAACCGTACGCATAATAGCGATATCGGTAATCGGATAAGTCATGGACAAGTTCTATATGCCATTATACTTTAATTAAGTTGTAATATCAGTATGATATCAACTTATATGCCCGTTAAGGTTTTAAAATGAAACTATGCCTCATTAGGGCATTTTGGTAATTTCATACCGTATAAAAGGAACTTGAAAATAATTAAATGTTATAATTATAAGTGTTCTAGAAAAATAATTTATTTATGATTAAAATTAGTAGGATATCAATTCTATGTTAATTTAACTTTTATGACCAAACTATGCTCCGAAGGGGCATTTTGGTCATTTTACACATAGTTTATAAATTATTTGGGATCTGAGTCCATAACATGTACCTACTGTAAACATGTTTAACTTTAGTTTTAAAAATCAGTAGGTAACAAGTCTTGGTTGATAGTTATGGTTTTAAAACCATACTATGCGCCGAAACGACGCTTATGTCGTAAAATGACGATTTATGTGATGTTTAAAGAAAACTGATGTTAAGGTTAGATCAAAATGTCTTAGATATGTTATTTAATATCACGTATCAGTATGTAAAAGATTTTCTTGAAAACATTTGATTGAAACCAATTTATGAGCCACAATGGCTAAAACGTCATTTATCGACATAATTCAAGGACCTGCTTGCAAACTCAGTTTATAATCTGGTTTAACATCCCAAATAATCCTACTTATACTATTACATCAGTAGGAAACTAATTTTCAAGTTCATTATCATTTAAACCTTGTTTTATGCAAAAAAGACATTTTAGTAAAAAATGGCAAACGAACTTGCCCATAAACTTAGATTATGATTATGATCATGTAATATAACCTCAGAGGGTCATGCTACATTATATTAAGATCATAATGCAACTTTAGATCAGTATCTAACTAATCTAAATCGGGTCAGAATCGAAATTATAAGCAGAAGTCAAACTTTGTGACTTTCGGTTGCGAACCGACCCTAGAACTAAAATTGACGAGCCGAACATGTTCTTACATGTTCTAATAATTATTACCAACTTGTTTAAGTGTCAAAATAGGTTTCATAACATATATAAGATTAAATTATAATATTTCCGAAAAATGGCAAGTTTGACTTTTTAATATCATAACTTTGACCTGTCAATTGGTCTAGTAAACATGATCTTCAGGAGGTGCCCTTTATAGAGATTAACACATACCTTATTACGATCACTTAGCCATGTTTATTACGAACAATGGCTGGACCATAATGGTCTTAACCGAAAGTCAAGGCATTTTCCGAAAACGCTTGACTTTTGGCTATAAAAGCCTATAAACGAAAATGCAAGAGTAAGCAACACTTACAAGAGGTTCCTAAAATGCAAGAGAACTAAGTTGGATGCTCCTTTCAGTTAGGAACTTCCAGAGGAGGGAGAAGAGTTGAAAATAAGAAAGGTGCAAGTTCAAAGGTTGAACCTTTGCACCTATTTATAGTTGGAGAGCTTGAAGGAGGTGATGCCAGGTGTTAAGGGGTGTAAGAGGGAGCTTACAAGAGTCCTAAAACGTGGCATAGCAGTTCGAAGACCGTGGTTCCGATTTAATGGTTTTTGGCACCTTTGTGTGGTGGCCAGGGAAATTTTCTACAGACACAGGCCTTTCGCGCCCCGCGAGAGGCCAGGCCTTAACCTCTCGCGCCTCACGAACGCCCCTTGCCAGGTTTCAAAATTTGCCACATTTAGCCCCTCAACTTATTAAACCCCCTTTTAACCCTTCTAAAACACCTTTTAGCACTTTTAGCCCTCCGTAGCCAATACTTGGCATACCCGGGATTATGCCCGGGCATTGTCGAGCTCTCGGTTTGTTAAAAGGTCACCCAGAGGTATAAATGAACCGTTGACATTTTAACCCCTACAATGTCCAACTTTTATATAATTACGGATTTAATCCCTATCATCCAACAAATGGAACGTATAAGAGTTAGGACTTCGTAAAGGATCACTCAGAGGCTGGGTATGTTGACATAACGGTTACTTAGGGGCCAATTTTTACGCATGTTGACAATAATGGTCACTCAGAGGCTTGGTTTATGCATGTTGACATCAGAAGATCACTCAGAGGCTTAGTTTGAGCATGTTGACGCTTTTAGTCCCTATTAGTCTTTAGTAGACTAAATTAAAATACAACACGTGTCACTATACTATTGGACACGATTTTAGAGGGTGTTACATCCTCCCCCCTTATAAGAAATCTCAGCCTCGAGATTTTATTCAAAAAGACGGGGAAACTTTTGTCGCATAGTGGACTCAACCTCCCATGTATACTCGAGACCTCTAAAGGCGTCCCACTTAACCTTTACTATAGGTATTAATTTCCATCGAGCTTCTTAACCTGCCGATCCAGTCGATCGAATTGGTTTCTCAACGAACCTCAGGTTTTCATCTATTTGCACATCTTTATGCACATTGCTACGACTCATCGGCTACAGTGCTGATACATTCGACTATCTCGAATGGTCCGATATATTTTGGGCTTAACTTCCTTCTTTCTAAAACGCATCAAACCTTTCCAAGGTGATACTTTCAGCATAACTTTGTCCCCTACTTGGAACTTAAGAAGTTTACGCCTCTTGTCAGCATAGCTCTTCTGCCTATCTCGGAAAGCTTTAAGATGATCACAGATCTACAAATCTTTTCGTGGTCTCCAGGACAATTTCCGATCCTGATAGTTGGGCTTCCCCAACTTCTGCCCAACACACGGGCGGTCGGCACTTTCTCCCATACAAGGCCTCAAAAGGAGCAGCCTTGATGCTCGTATGATAGCTATTATTGTAGGAGAATTCTATTAGGTGTAAGTGGTCATCCCAACTTCCACCTAAATCAATCACACATGCCCTAATCATATCTTCCAATGTCTGGATAGTACGCTCACTTTGACCATCGGTCTGCGTATGGTAAGCTGTACTAAAGTTCAACCTTGTGCCTAACGATTGTTGGAAGCTCTTCCAAAATGAGATGTGTATCTAGTATCTCTATCAGATACAATAGATACCGGCACACCGTGTAGGGACACAATCTTGTCCACATACAACTTAGCCAATTTGTCAGAATTATATGTTTCTTTAATTGGCAAGAAATGTGCTGACTTAGTCATCCTATCTACTATGACCCAAATCATGTCATTACCATGTTTGGTGTTAACAACCTCTCTTGCATAAATATCGTTAATGACGAATGTACCTGTTAAGCTCTTCCAAAATGAGATGTGTATCTAGTATCTCTATCAGATACAATAGATACCGGCACACCGTGTAGGGACACAATCTTGTCCACATACAACTTAGCCAATTTGTCAGAATTATATGTTTCTTTAATTGGCAAGAAATGTGCTGACTTAGTCATCCTATCTGCTATGACCCAAATCATGTCATTACCATGTTTGGTGTTAACAAAGTCTCTTGCATAAATATCGTTAATGACGAATGTACCTGTTATGAAATTGTTGTCATTAACAGCCTCTCTTGAGTTATCTGAAAGGCACAAGCATTCCCTTTCTTGGCTACCCAGGCTTCGCATTATTACTCTTAAGATTCTTAGGGCAGTTAGTCTTGATATGCCCTCTTTCATTGCAGACGTAGAAGACGACATCCTTAAGATCTTTGCACTCTAAGGTCTTATGCCCCTTTCTCTTACAGATACCACAGGGTTTGGCTTATGGACCATAATTACACTGTCCCTAGTGCCTGCGGTTGCAAGTCTTGCATGTTGGCGTCACAGCCAACTTCTCGTGGTTCTTTTTGAACCCAAATCTCCCTTTATTTTTCTTATTAAACCTTTGGGAGTTGTCCTCTTCTCTTTTCTATTCCCATCAGTTTCAGACTTAGCTGACTTTTGCCTCACTAGATCAAGGGTGAGGGATACGGATAGGTCAACAGCGGACCTATAGGTACTAGGCTGAGCAGCCTTTACCATACCCTTAATTTCAGGAGCTAACCCATTGATAAAACGTGCAATGCGTTTGGTTTCAGGGGTGATTAGAGAGGAAACTAACCTAGATAGGGAGTTAAAGTCAGAAACGTACTTCCGACGATCTAGGTTCTTCATTGAAAGAGACAAAAAGTATGTCTCTAATTTCTCCACCTCATTAGGTGGGCAGTAAGTTTCCTTGACTAATTTGACAAACTTAGGCCATCCTAAGTTTTACAGGTGGACTTACCCAAAGATTGGATCATAGCTTTCCACCAGATTAGGGCATCGCCCTTAAAGGAATGTGATACATACTTGACCACATCCTTATCAGCACAGCTGCTGATATCTACTACTTTCACCATATATCCAGCCACTTTAGGGCTTCCACAGCTCCTTTCTCCCCGTTAAAATCTCGGGCTTGCAGGAGACGAAATATTTATAGGTACATCGTCTTTAACAGAACGAGACCTATCAGCGAAATCTATTTTCTATGGTTCACTCTTTGCATTCGAAGAGTGAACGGAGCTCTACTTATGAGCTAAGGATGGGGTAATCGATAATGGTCTAGAGCGAGTAGCACTCGACTCTTTAAGCTTTTCTATGGCCTTCCCCATTGGCCTTTTGAATGGCCACATCAATGCAAGCTTGGAAGTTGTCATTATTAATGGCTATATTCTCTATGTTATTAGAGTTAACATCTCGGTGGTTACTTTGTGCCTCATACGAGTTAGCCATTTCTTCAAAGCTTTGGTTCTAAATACCAAATAAAATTCTTTCTTAGCCATCGTATTAAAACCTATGTTGGCTGAAAACCATTGAATATGACAATTCCATTGCCTAATCAAGCTAGTGTGAATAACATCACAACTCTTACGCTTATTATATCTATTTTTGGCCTAGGTCTCAAAAGGACCATCAAAGGCATTTGGACATAGTCCATATGTTATTGGACTGTGGATCGTATTGTCATAACTGTCATTTTCATAATTGACAATTATATTTTAGCTCATAATCTTGTCACGAAGGACATAAAATTTATGAAACCCATTGCTTGTCACTAATGGACATAAAATATGGCACATAGGCTGTCATTAATGGACATCTAATCATAGTCCCCAAGGCAATACATACAATCACATAATGGATGTTAAATCATAGCCCAAGGCAATACATCACTAATGGATGTTTAATCATAGCCCCAAGGGCAATACATCACTAATGGATGTTTAATCATAGCTCCAAGGGCAATACATCACTAATGGATGTTTAATCACAGCCCCAAGGGCAATACATCACTAATGGATGTTTAATCATAGCCCCAAGGGCAATTCATCACTAATGGATGTTTAATCGTAGCCCCAAGGGCAATACATCACTAATGGATGTTTAATCATCATACTGATGATATTAGCCGGGATCAAATTTGATTACATATGCTATATAAGGTTTGGACATAGTCCATTACCTTGATGGCTAGTGTGGTTCCTCAAGTCACACTACCAGGAGTATGAACATTCCTGAATATTAACATAAGAGTACCTTATGGTTGATTAATAGTCCCAGTCGCATTGACCTTAATGACTTGGAGACTTGAACTTAGTCCACCACCTCTTAATAGAAGGATAACTTCCCTTTACTATCATGATAGAAGGCCCTTTTGTCCTTAACTATCTTTTCTAAACTGGCCAAATATGTGGTCTGTGCACTTGGCTAATCAAAACCATTAAGATCCTTTTTGGAATTTTATAGAGTACAAACTTCGAGTAAAATCGAGACACTCGTTTGAAGAGGATGCATACATATATATAATTCCAAAAATACTTCATTAAATTTCAATAGAAGTTACAATACTAGAAAGAAATAAATTGTCCATGCAAGGACTACAGAAAACAAAATGTCCATGCAGGGACTAAAGAAATAACAATGTCCTCGCAGGGACTAATATATATTAGAAGAGACTTGTTCGTCTTCTTCTCTGTTTTCTCCGCTTGTTGTTGCATTTCTTTCATTCTTTCTAAGGCTTCGTTAAGGCCTCAAGTGGTGGCAGAGGTTGTGGTTGTTGTATAACCGGATACTGGTACCCATAAGTTAGATATCCACTCAGTGGATAAGCAGGTGGGAAAGGAGACGGATAAAGTGCGTTATGCATGACCGCTTGCATGTAAGGGTCATGCGACCATGCTTGAAGTCTAATGGTGTAGACGGGTTAAAAGGATCATATCCAAACATGTTTGGATATGTGGGGATTGGGTTACTATAACCCAATGGTGGTGGTTGAACTGTAGGTGTTGGGGTTGGTTCCACCACAGTGAGGTATTAGAGGGTCCACCCATTTGTGGGTCCTCATGAATAGTTGGGTAAGGTTTAGGCAATGGTGGTAGCGAACCCGACCGTTGGCCCGCACATACCGACATACGTGCTCCTCTTTTCCTCCTTGGCGGTCTGGTGGTGATTGGGGTTGTTCCACCGGTTCCATGTGCACATCTTCTTGCACAGGAGGTGGTTGGGAGTTATGGGAAGGAGTATTGGCGAAGGTAAATTGGTCCAATATTGGTCCCACTCATTAGGACCTTGGTAAGGCGATCCGGCATAGGAGTTCGAATCGCTTGAAATTTCAATGGGACGCGTATGCGATCCCGTCGGCGACATCTCCGGGTCGGAGTCCTCATCCATGGGGATTGGTGGGTCCAGTTGATTTTGATTGGCTGGAGGTGTATTTAGATATTGGTTTGGATTAAACTCATCATGGTAAGATGATGAGAGTGATGGGAGTGGTGAGAGTGGTGCGAATGGTATGAGTGGTAAGAACTTTGAGTGTGGGTAGGCGAATGTTGGGCAAATGGCCATGAACCTCTCGAGTCCTCATAAGGGTTCGGTGATGGGGATATAGAGGGATGTGTCCTGATGGTCCTCCCCTCATGGGTCCTATTCATCGTCTTGTCACTCTTGGCGTCATTTTCATGTTTAAAAATCAATTCAAAAACAATACTAATAACTTAATAATGAGATAAGTAATCCTAGGTCAATGCCTAGACTCGGATGTCGGGAATGTGCTCGTATAAGTTTGAGATTAAACATAAGAAGGATAGTGTTTAATTCTCTCAAACGTTGGCTATGATACCAACCTGTCACACCCCGGATTTCCAACCCAAATCCATACACCAATGGGCCTGGGTGGGGAGTATCGTGACATCAGTTGATAACATCATTGTCAATTAAACACGGCATAACAGAAGTCTTGGAGTAAAATTACTATTACAAACCAAATGTTTGAAATACAAAATAATATACAGGCTCGTAATAGAGGATCCACAGGCGGATCCTAAAATGTACAAAGAAAGAATATAAAACAGACTTTAGGGCGGATGTAAGGATTTGCAAGATCCTCTTATTTCATTACCGAGCAGCTTCCAGCCTATTTCGTATTGTACATGCAGCTTAGTTTTTTGAAAATACGTCAGCTTTCGCTGGTAAATACACCCGACTGACTCATATTGAAAACATTTTAGAAATTAGATTTAAGTGCACAGGGCACAAATCTTTTATAACTTGGGAAAGTTACTTTGTAACCTTGTTAACAGATTCACATGTTTATCCATACATATAAGGCCCAGTACAGAGACCGAGACATGATTAAATACACACCACTTAGAACTCACGAGGAGTTATCCCCAACGTCTTGGGTAATTTGCATTTGAGCGTCTGCAGGTGCATGCCTAGACCCCGCGCTAAGGTCGTGGCCATTATCAAATGTAATGAGCCGAGGATATCCAGGACACGGTAATTTAACCCCCGATGTTTAAGTTATCAAACAAAACCGATTAAAACGGAATATACGGATTTATTAGCCATAATCCGGCATTCGATTGATCCCATTTCCGACCAAGGGTAATA
This sequence comes from Scalesia atractyloides, assembly GCA_947069175.1. Taxonomy (NCBI): domain Eukaryota; kingdom Viridiplantae; phylum Streptophyta; class Magnoliopsida; order Asterales; family Asteraceae; genus Scalesia; species Scalesia atractyloides. The sequence goes on along the minus strand of CAMTDV010000020.1, from coordinate 34,372,303 downwards.
ATTTACCGTATCCCAAGCCCGTATAGGGAAAATAAGTCAAGAGTATTTACCTGAGTTAGCCTTGTTTAAAATGCAAGAGTATATCTCCGACGAATTCAAAATGATCTAAGTGAAGATAGCATTTACCAGAAGGCTCTAGTCTGGATTATGCCATAAGCTAACCAATTAAATACTAACGGTCTTATCTAAGTCAAAGACTTAGACCGAGTAGTGTACAGTATCAAAACGTATAATGCTTGATTAAACGATGATCGGATAGAATGTAGTTTAAACCTGACTAGTACTTTGACTCCTATAAAATGGGTAAACAATTAACATTCTGGATTTTGAGTTTAAAATTATAAGGTTAAACCCGTTTTGGTTAATTTTCATAAACTAGTTACATATACTTAACCGTATGCATAATAGCGATATCGGGTAACTGGATAAGTCATGGACAAGTTCTATATGCCATTATACTTTAATTAAGTTGTAATATCAGAAGGATATCAACTTATATGCCCGTTAAGGTTTTAAAATGAAACTATCCCTCATTAGGGCATTTTGGTAATTTCATACCGTACAAAAGAAACTTGAATATAATTAAATGTTATAATTATAAGTATTCTATAAAAATAATTATTTATGATATAATATCAGTAGGATATCAATTCTATGTGTAATTTATCTTTTACGACCAAACTATGCACCGAATGGGCATTTTGGTCATTTTACACATAGTTTATAAAGTATTTGGGATTCTGAGTCCATAACATGTAGCTACTGTAAATATGTTTGAATTTAGTTTTAAAAATCAGTAGGTAACAAGTCTTGGTTGATAGTTATGGTTTAAAACCATACTATGCGCCGAAACGACGCTTATGTCGGAAAATGACGATTTATGGGATGTTTAACGAAACCTGATGTTAAGGTTAGATCAAAATGTCTTAGATATGTATTTAATATCACATATCAGTATGTAAAAGATTTACCTTGAAAACATTTGATTAAAACCAATTTATGAGCCACAATGGCTAAATCGTCAATGATCGACATAATTCAAGGACCTGCTTGCAAACTCAGTATATAATCTGGTTTAACATACCAAATAATCCTACTTATACTATTACATCAGTAGGAAACTTATTTTCAAGTTTATTATCATTTAAACGTTGTTTTATGCAAAAAGGGCATTTTAGTCAAAAATGGTATAATTACGAAACTTGCGCATAAACTAAGATTCTGATTAAGATCATGTAATATAACCTCAGAGGGTCATGCTACATTATATTATGATCATAATGCAACTTAGATCAGTATCTAACTAATCTAAATCAGGTCAGAATCGAAAGTCAAAGCAGAAGTCAAACTTCACGACTTTCGGTTGCGAACCGACCCTAGAACTAAAACTGACGAGCCGAACATGTTCTTACATGTTCTAATAAATATTACCAACTTGTTTAAGTGTCAAGACAGGTTTCATAACATATATAAGATCAAATTATAATATTTCCGAAAAATGTCATGTTTGACTTTTTAATATCATAACTTTGACCCGTCAATTGGTCTAGCAAACATGATCTTCAGGAGGTGCCCTTTATAGAGATTAACACCTACCTTATTATGATCACTTAGCCATGTTCATTACGAACAATGGCTGGACCATAGTGGTCTTAACGAAAGTCAAGGCGTTTTCCGAAAAAATGCTTGACTTTTGGCTATAAAAGCCTATAAACAAAAATGCAAGAGCAAGGAACACTTACAAGAGGTTCCTAGAATGCAAGAGAACTAAGTTGGATGCTCCTTTCAGTTAGGAACTTCCAGAGGAGGGAGAAGAGTTGAAAATGAGAAAGGTGCAAGTTCAAAGATTGAACCTTTGCACCTATTTATAGTTGGAGAGCTTGAAGGAGGTGATGCTAGGTGTTAAGGGGTGTAAGAAGGAGCTTACAAGTGTCCTAAAAAGTGGCATAGTAGTTTGGAAGAACGTGGTTTTGATTTAATGGTTTTTGGCACCTTTGTGTGGTGGCCAAGGAAATTTTCTGCAGACACAGGCCTCTCACGCCCCACGAGCGCCCCTTGTCAGGTTTCAAAATTTGCCACATTTAGCCCCTCAACTTATAAAACCCCTTTTAACCTTCTAAAACACCTTTTAGCACTTTTAGCCCTCCGTAGCCAATACTTGGCGTACCCGGGATTATGCCCGGACATTGTCGAGCTCTTGCTTTGTTAAAAGGTCACCCAGAGGTATAAATTAACATGTTGACACTTTTAACCCCTCCAATGTCCAACTTTTATATAATTACGTGTTTAATCCCTTTGTCCAACAAATGGAACGTATGAGAGTTAGGACTTCGTAAAGGATCACTCAGAGGCTCGTTATAAGCATGTTTGACTCGATCTCACTCAGAGGCTGGGCATGTTGACACAATGGTCACTCAGGGCCAAGTTTTACGCATGTTGACACTAATGGTCACTTAGAGGCTTGGTTTATGCATGTTGACATCAGAAGATCACTCAGAGGCTTAGTTTGAGCTGTTGACGCTTTTAGTCCCTGTTAGTCTTTAATATACTAAATTAAAATACAACACATGTCACTATACTATTCGACACGATTTTACAGGGTTGTTACATAGACTAACTAGCTTAAAGTATCAAAACGGTACAATACGTTAGATTATGGATGACTGGATAGAATGTAGTTTAAACCCAACAAGTAATTAAGACTTGTATAATATGGGTAAACAATTAACATTCTGGAATTTGAGATTAAAATGATAAGGTTAAACCCGTTTCGGTTAATTTTCGTAAACTAGTTACATACACTCAACCGTACGCATATAAGGATATCGGGTAAACAGATGAGTTATGAACAAGTTCTATATGTCATTATACTTTAAATAAGTTTTAGTATCAGTAGGATATCAACTTATATGCCCGTTGAGGTTTTAAAATGAAACTACGCCTTATAAGGCGTTTTGACCATTATGTGTCATATAAAAGGAACTTGCATGTATTCTGATGTTATGATCATAAACATTCTAGAAAAATACTTAATTTGTGATATATTATCAGTAAGAAGTCACACATAAGTGTGGTTTATGGTTTAAGACCAAACTATGCACCGAAAGGGAATTTTGGTCTTTTAAAAGCATAGTTTACGATATTATACTAAAATTAGTTTATGATCAAAATATTAACATATTAATATGTAAATTACATTAACATATCAGTAGATAATTCGTTTGCAAGTTATTGTTGATTAAAACCTCGTTTTATGTAAAAAAGACATTTTAGTCAAAATTGACATTTTACCGGAACTTGTGCATAAACTTAGATTATGATTATGATGAAGTAATATAACCTCAGAGGTTTATGCTACATTGTATTACGATCATAATGCGACCATAAGTCAAAAGTTAACTAATCTAAGTCGAGTCAGAATCGAAAGTCAAAGTAGAAGTCAAACTTCGCGACATTCGGTTGCGAACCGACCCTAGGACTGAAATTGACGGATCGAACGTGTTCCCACATGTTCTAATAATTATTACCAACTTGTTTAAGTATCAAAAACATGTTTATAACATATATAAACTCAGATTATAATATTTATAAATTCTGACCATTTGACTTTTTAAAACATAAACTTTTACCCGTCAATTGAACTAGTAAACGTGATCCTTAGGAGGTGCCTTTTTAAGGGATTAATACCTTCCTAATTACGATCACTTAGCCATGTTCATTTCGAACAATAGCTGGACCATAATGGTCTTAAACGAAAGTCAAGGCATTCGTCGAAAATGCTTTACTTTTGGCTACTAAAGCCTATAAAAAGAAAAGAGTAGAGATGGGACACTTTACAAATGATCCAAGGGTAACTTAGAACTCAAGGGAAGCTCCTAAATGGTCAGGAACTTCCAAGAGTGTAATAGAGAGGAGAAAGAGTAAATGAGCAAATAATGAGGTGAACTAGTGGGCTATTTATCATGCAAGAAGGTGTGTGAAGAAGGTTTGTGGATTGTCCTGAATTGTCCCTTGACTTATATTCAATGACATAATGACACAACTAGTTCTTTTTGTTCAACACGAGATGTATTGAAGAAGAGTACGAATAACCGAACGTTAACGGGTGTCACACTAGGTGTTTTCACGACTTATAAGTTTTTACTAGCTTAAACTGAAGGATACGAATACTTATGGTTTCATAGGTTAAATTACCCAAACTAGTAAGGTTAAAGGTTCGGTGAAGAAGCAGAATGATCAATAATGGTGAATCAAAAGATATCACCTTAACCGGGAGTTGTTCGGGTCAAAAAATGACTTAGTTATACAAGGAAAATGCAAAAGACCATAGCTTACTATTAGTTTTAATTTCAAACCAGTAAGCCTGGGCCGTAGCTTATGGTCCCGCACCGTAAGCTACGCCGTAAGCTACGGCCAAGTTTAATTTTTTTTTTAGATTTTTGGACACGTTTGAGGAGTTGAGTGGCTAACTCATTTGAGGTATTATCCGAGGGCATGTACACGTGTCGGTATATTTAACACGGATTTTACGAGGTGTTACACCTTGGGCCCGACCCAGACTACCAGGGATATCCGTTCTGTCCCTCTGCATCGATCATTAAATGATCTCTGCTAGGAGGTGTGCTTTGTTAGATGGTGAATGGTGCCACGTGTTATGGCAGCTGCCCTTGGTGTCAGACCTATCATTAGCTAAAAGTGGAGAATGTGTGACAGTCACTAGCGTGAGTGTGGTTGGTGCATAGTCTGGCCTCTGCATTATTGTTAATGCGACGCAATCTGACACAACCTGCCGAGTGACCATTGGGTCACAGCTCTGCCACTTTGTACCGTTGTATGTAGTCAATGCCTCTTTGTGCTTTTCCCTTCCGCGTGACTTTCAATACTTTCTGGCAGCGCAGAGTTGTACTAATTAAGTTCTTTTGTTCCCAAGACTATAAGTTGCTCTCATGTTTGTCTTGTCCTTGTGCAAGGTTTTGGGACTTCGCGATCCGCGCAGGGTCAAGTGACCTGCGCGTCTAAGTCTAACTTGCCGTTGCGCCAAGTACACAAGGTTTGTTGTGCGACTTGTATTTCCAGGTCTAACTTGTCGTTGCACTGAGTGCGCAAGGCTCGTAGTGTGACCTGCATGTGTTGGTCTAACTTGCCGTTGCGCTGAGTGCGCAAGGTTCGTTGTGTGACCTTCATGGGTTGGTCTAACTTGCCGTTGCGCTGAGTGCGCAGGGTTCGTTGTGTGACCTGCATGTGTCAAGGATGCAATACCATTGCGTATTCTGCTCAAGGTTGTTAGGCAACATGTTGGTTTCAAGAATGCCGCACCATTGCACATTGCGCGCAAGGTTATTCTTGTAGTATGTTGTTGTTGAGGGTATGGTCCCTTGCGCAGGCGCTGAGTTTATGAGACCATACCCTTCCAAATATTAATGCAAATTTATTGTTTTAGATTTGTTTGATTTCCTATACAAGCAAACCACTGTGTTATATAGTTATGTTACATTTTTGCTTGGTTCCAAACACAAATTGTTCATAATAATCAAAAAAGAAAAAACGATCCCAAAATTTCATTTTTCCTTGGCCTTTTAAAAAGGTTGGAACGGCCCAGGGAATAGTAGTCTGGTGTACTGTCTTTGTAAAATATTGATCACCTACACTCTCACGTTGGTCTTGTAACTCACATGGGTTGGTTATTGTCTTTTTTTTCTTGAACAACCATTTTTTTAAACAACCATCCAGATCTTTAAAAAAACAAACGTATGAGCCATGTTCATTCTTAATATTAGATAAAAATGAGAAAAGGGGTGGGGGTCGAAACTCACTATAGAAACCACGTTGACCGTTTTCCCAAAATTTAAGTTTTCAAGAGATGGATCGAGATATAAGTTTCAAAACCGGATGTAACAAAAATTTTAATCAAACAACCAACAAAAGCTTCAAGAGCTGAATATTTTTAAGAGAAAATGATTTCAAGTTAAACCACATGTGTCAAAAATAAATTTTTATGTTCAAGTTAAACCACCTAAATATTCATTCGTGACTAGGGGCATCCTTTGAAAAAAATTAATGTATATGTTAGGCAAAAAACCCGACCGCACCCCTTAAAAATATAGTTGAACACCTCATACGCACCCTTTAAAAATATTGTTGAACGTCTTATCCGCACCCCTAGCAAATAATTTATGGGTCCGCATTATACGTTGCTGAAGTGCTGAACATCGCACGCAAAGCCTGCACACTTTCTTAGTCTGTAAATATTCTTTGAAATATATAGACAACACTATGCATCCTGCAATCACTATACAGGATTCGAAAATCACAAACATAAATCATGTGCATTGTTCATGATTCTGCAAGAAAAATGCAAGTCCATGGGTCAATTCTGTGAGCTTTACAAAGTTCATTGTTCATTTAAGTGGACTTTACCATGTCCATGCAACACACCAGCTGACTTATAAGTCCTCAAACCTTTACAGTAGACTTCAATGAAGTTTTGATCTTGGTTAACATTTTTGAAACCATGACATGAAGATTCTGGCACACCAAAACATGTAGGATATAGGTCATAATTTTAATATAAAATTATAAAAATAAAAGTAGTAAAGATACTCTCTTTACATATTTGGGAGATTATAGTACATGTACCATGAACAAATCCAAACGAAATAATATATATAATACAACATATGTAACTAAATTGATTCAAGCCATAGTCTTCAACAAGAGCCTTAACCGCGCTTCTTGTATGGTCCGTTGTGTCAACGAACTCTTGAATCGTGTATCCTTGTATGATCCTTTGTGTGGTCTTCAATGAGGTCTTGAACCAGATCTTCTTATATAATAATTTCCTACAAAATGAACAAACAAGTGTTGACGGTTGTGGCTGAGGTACGCGTTCAACACGCTTCCCTTAAAACAGATTTCGCGCCTCTACTAAAGATGTGTCTGTCTCCCAAGGTACAACAGCTGAAGCAGTCTGTATTGCTGGAGATAGCTCACGAGCCCGAGGTTACACCGAGTAAAATTCTAGTATTTAAACTTGTGGAACGGATAAGCAGGCGATGGTGGTGGAAACGAGTAGAGAGTACTTCTCTCTATATTAGTCTTCAAGCATCCCTCTTTTTCAAGTATTCTTCATGTATAGATTATGTGTATTTATTCTAGTAACAAATAAGGCACATAGCCAACTATTTTTTCAAGACTTGAGGGAGAGTTAAGAGTCTCAATTAATTAGAAATTTAACACTCTAATAAAAATTAATCAAATGTTATCAATAAGACTTTACTTAAGAGTTTTACCATTTGAATAGTTGAATATTATTAATTTCAATAAACTAATTTCCATTCATCACATTCTAATTTTCCAACAATCCCCCACATGAATGGAAATTTATCAAAATACACAAAATTTCCAATGCAACCTCGACAGTTGAGTATTGCCGGATAAGTAGGTATTCCCTTTGAACTTTCCGTTGTGAAGCATACTTAGCCTTCTAGCGATTTGTAGATGCGAGGTCCTTGAACAAATCCCCATTTGTGTAGACGACAATACACTTCACACAATACTCTCCTTAGCCGGGTCATCCCCTCATAGTCGTGTCGAATAATGGTCGTGGAAAACTTTCTTGGTTCTACGAGAGCTCTAGGAATTGTGCCCTAATTCCATTCGAAGCGAACCCACTTCTCTCTGACATAGGTGATTCTCCTTAAATCATTAAAGCATCGTGGTTACCATGATTACAAAAAATCATTTACCACATAATATGCTTAGCCTCTAATTTGTCACTGAATTTCATAGGAATGAACTAGGATGTATTTAAACACCCTTTTTATCGTTTAGGGGGTGTATATAACCATATAAACTAGCTTATGCATATCAGCTATGCCCCCACAGTGACCACCCTTAGGCATATGAATTAGTTGTCCTATTGAACTTAGATCTTGGGATCTCCAGTCAACTATGTTAAGTTTCCTTCACACACCATTTTCCATGTGCTTTAATCTCATTCCACAACTTGATCTCTAATAAGCCCTTAAAATATTGAATCCATAACATTATCTTTGACTTTGTCTAGTCATTTCAAATAACTTTGCGTATTTGAGATTAGTTGTCATGATGTGTTCTTAACTCGTAAGTTAATGTTGCCCATAGTCAATTTCTAAGACTATAACCTCAGTGGCCATCCGAATCTAGTTATAATATATGTCTTTGTAAGATAAGCGTATCATTTAAGGCAAACACATCTTCATTATGCACTACGACCTTTGTGTCCTCCACTTAGTCATTTGTTTGCAATGTTAGATTTGATTACAAAATCCTTATTGCCAAAATTTTATGGTACAAATGCAAGACACCCCCACATTTAAGTGTTATTGGATAACATCCAGATGGGGGGTAATGAAAACCATTTCTACATACCCTTACATGGTTGTTTTTCTTAATGGATCCTCCCTCACATTTCTTGCCATTTGATCAACATTTCCGTAACTTCACTTATGACGACGTTTATACACATATGATTGAACAATATCAACCTCATTGTATCAGTGAATTCAACTCATATTGCATTAGCTTACATAAGCTTCCGAACTGACCAAAGCAACACATGCCATTGTCATAAGTTTGTCACTAACTTAGAATAGTTCTAATTTAACATCTAGAATAAGCCTAGACAATGAGTTCTCCTCATTAGCTTTTCGAACAAACTCTTCAAAAGTTACATGTCTTTTCCTTATAATGAATGAAAATTCTCTCTCAACTTTGTCTATACACAATTTTTTTTTGTTCATACACATTTGAATGTTTAGAGTTAATTAGTGTCCGTTAAGACCCATAATTAACCAAGTACTAGTCTAGCATGCTTTAGACTACAATACTTTATCATGTGAACAGAAGATGCATCATTCTGATTCTTCACAACCCCAAGGATATCATAATATAACTTTGCAACATCCATCCCTTGTTAAGCCAAAATAACGAGACTTATTCATAATCCTAAAACATCAATATTTAGGAAGGTCTCACAAATTATTGTATATAGCACATAGCTAAATTTTATCATTCAATTAAGGAACATAACTTATTTACCTTTGATCTCCAACGCTTTACCATTGACTCATAAGTACTTAAACATAAGTCATAATCCAAGTCACTTAGTGAACACACTCATCGCCAACAAGTTGAATGTTCCTCATTTACAATCACTATTATGTGAAAGATAGAGTCAACTAGATCCACACTCAACAACATGACATTCATAATTTTGCCATAAGTGATTTGCACACATCTATTGTTATTCATTAGGAGATATGTAAATTTAGGGTGTTCTCCCAAAACGAAGGTAAATTTTCCATATTCAAGTGTAGATGCATCTACGTATAAATCTCGCAAGATTTATTAAAGGTATACAATAACATATAGTACTTTTACTTTCATTTGTTAGAATTCAAACTTGTGAATTTTCCAATGACTTCTAACGAAGTATTTCGACATGAATCTCATTTGTGTATTTCATCTCAATACACTCACTACTCACTCGTGATGTGGTTACACATTTGATGTCACGTCTTTAACTTTTAGTCAATGCAACAACTCTTAAGCTATTTATGTCCAAGTATTTTCATGTACTATCCATTTAAAACCATATTCTTTTAAATAATGTATAATTAATGTTATAATTATTTTTCACAAAAATAATTTATATGTCACAAACATTAGTGATTTATTTCTTTGTGAAAATTGCATGTGTTATCCGAAGATATTGAATACAAAACAATAAAAAGCATTCGAAATTAAATCATAAGTGTCGAACACTTTTGAAATTCGGTAGCATAAACGATCTGTAGACATCAAATATCAAAGTGCTTTTATCTTCAACACTTAATAATCTGACCAAAATCTTTGCAAAGATATCGTCCCATAGCATTTCTTAAGGTACTCCCTTAATAAAACTCCATGCACTCGTAAGTACAAGTTTCTCATTTCATCTTGAAACTTAAACTTGGACAACCATACTTAAAACAACACCAAGTTGTTACAAAGACTACATTTAAGTAGTATACTTAAACAATTAAATTTGTTCACAATAACACCAAGTTGTTTTCCACCAAATAAATCACGAGATTATTACTTTGTTCACCATATGCTACTTCTATCAAGAGTAGCAAACTATTTGAACTATTAATGTTATGCAAACATTTGTTTCTAAAATTATTCTAAAACATTTCCTTAGTTTTGAATACTATATTAAAATAATATTAATTAGGGTTTATGAAAACATAAATCAAAATCCAAAATATCTAATGGTTTTATAATGTTTAGTCTTACAAAGCATGAACTAAATGTTTTCTAACATGCAATGTTTGTATCAGATACATTGTAGAATAAAACGTTTATATAAAACGTTTTCCAAGGATAAAGTTTATACAATAAACCATTTTTCATCATTTTTAATGCACACATAGGCAATTAAATGTTTACATAAAACATTTCCATGCATTATGGCTTATACAATGTACAATCTCTAACTTGTATTTGTGATACACTTTTTCTAGCAATCATGTTAGAAAATTCAAGTCATTTTATATATATAAACATGACCATTTGGATTTAGAAATCACAAATTAAAGTTGGTGATAAATCTCACATAACTACACCATCACCTTATGGTGATTTAATTCTTGTATTCTTACTCTTGTAGTTTCAATCTCATCAAGTTAGGCACATAGCCCATTTTTAATACAAGAGACATGGGGTGGAGAAGAGTCTCACTTAATGTCACACCTTGGCTTTCCACAACCAATCCAAACACCGATGGGCCCGAGTGGGGAATATCGTGACGTAAGTTGATAACATCATAGACAATTAAACCCAACACAACGGAAGTCTTGGAGTAAAATTACTATTACAAACCAAATGTTCCAGAATACAAAATAATATACATACAGCTCGTAATAGAAGATCGATAGGCGGATCGCAAATTGTACAAAAAGAATGTAATACAAACTTTGGGCAGATCTAGGATTTGCAAGATCCTCTTATCACTACCGAGCACTTCCAGCCTATTTTCGTATTGTACCTGCAAGTTCAGTCTTTTGAAAATATGTCAGCTTTTGCTGGTAAATACACCCAACTGACTCATTTTGAAAACATTTGAAAACGTTTTAAGTGCATGTTGGCACAAAATCTTTTATAACTTGGGAAAGTTGGCCTTGCAACCTTGTTAACAGATTCATATGTTTGTCCACGCATACAGGGCCTAGTACGGAGACGGAGACATGATTAACATACTCACCACTTTGAACCCACGAAGCAGTTATTCCCCCAACCTTGTGGGTAATGCATTTTGAGCGTCTATCGGGTGTATGCCTACACCGCGCTAAGGTCGTGGCCATTATCTAATGTAATGAGCCGAGGATATCCAAGACACGGTAGTTAACCCCAGATGTTTAAATTATCAAATAAAACTGATTAAAATGGAATATGCAGATTTGCAAGCCACAATCCGGCATTCGATTGATCCCATTTCAGACCAAGCGGTAATAGATTACCGTAACCCAAGCCCGTATAGGGGAAATAAGTCGAAAGTATTTACCTGAGCTAGTCTTCGTTTAAACGCAAAATTTAATAACTCAACCGTACACAAAAGTACTAAGTGCAGATAGCATTTACCGACAAGTTTCTAGTCTGGATTATGGCATAAGCTAACCAATTAAATACTAACGGTCTTATTTAAGTCATAGACTTAGACCGAGTGGCGTACAGGATCAAAACGTATAATGCTTGATTAAACGATTGTCGGATAGAATGTAGTTTAATCCCAACAAGTACTTTGACTTGTGTAATATGGACAAACTATAAACATTCTGGATTTTGAGACTTAAATGACAAGGTTAGACCCGTTTTGGTTAATTTCCATAAACTAGTTACATATACTTAATCGTACGCATCAGCGATATCGGGTAACCGGATAAGTCATGGACAAGTTATATATGCCATTATTCTTTAAATAAGTCGTAATATCAGTAAGTATCAACTTATACGCCCGTTAAGGTTTCAAAATGAAACTATGCCTCATAAGGGCATTTCGGTAATTATATACCGTATAAAAGGAACTTGAATATATTTTAATGGTATGATTATAAGTGTTCTGGAAAAATAATTAGTTTGTGATATAATATCAGTAGGATATTAACTATATGTGTAATTTTTCTTTTATGACCAAACTATGCACCGAAAGGGCATTTTGGTCATTTTACACATAGTTTTATAAATTACTTGGGATTCTGAGTTCATATCATATACCTACTGTAAAAATATTAAAAGTAAGTTTTAAAATCATTAGGTAACAAGTCTTGGTTGATAAATATGGTTTAAGACCATACTATGCGCCGAAACGACGCTTATGTCGTAAAATGACGATTTGTGCGATATTTAATGAAACTAATGTTAAGGTCAGGTTAATATGTCTTAGATATGTTATTTAATATAACATATCAGTATGTAAAAGATTTACTTTGAAAGAATGTGATTAAAACCGTTTTATAAGCCACAAGGGCTTTATTGTCATTTATCGATATAATACAAGGACTTGTTCATAAACTCAGTTTATAATCTAGTTTAACATCCCAAATAATCCTACTTATAATATTACATTAGTAGGAAACTCATTTTCAAGTTCATTATCATTTAAACCTCTTTTTATGCAAAAAGGGCATTTTTGTCAAAATGGTATAATTGCAGAACTTGTGCATAAACTCAGATTCTGATTATGATCATGTAATATAACCTTAGAGGGTTATGCTACATTATATTACGATCATAATGCAACTTAGATCAGTATCTAACTAATCTAAATCAGGTCAGAATCGAAAGTCAAAGTAGAAGATAAACTTCACGACTTTCCGTTGCGAACCGACCCTAGAACTCATATTGACTAGCCGAACATGTTTTTACATGTTCTAATAATTATAACCAACTTGTTTAAGTGTCAAAACAGGTTTCATAATATATATAAGATCAAATTATAAAATTTCCAAAAAGTGGCCTGTTTGACTTTTTAATATTAAAACTTTGACCCGTCAATTGGTCTAGCAAACGTGATCTTCCGGAGGTGCCCTTAATAGGGATTAACACCTAACTTATTACAAAAACTTAGCCATGTTCGTTACGAACAATGACTGGACCATAATTGTCTTAACCGAAAGTCAAGGCGTTTTCCGTAAAACGCTTGACTTTTGGCTATAACCTATAAATGAAAATGCAAGAGAAAGGAACACTTACAAGTGATCCCTAGGATGCAATAGAACTAAGTTGGATACTCCTTTCAGTTAGGAACTTCCAGAGGAGGGAGATAGAGTTGTGAATGAGAAAGATACAAGTTCAAATGGTGAACCTTTGCACCTATTTATAGTTGGAGAGCTTGAAGGAGGTAATGCAAGGTGTTAAGGGGTGTTAGAGGGAGCTTACAAGTGTCCTAAAATGTGGCATAACTGTTTGAAAGTCCCTTGTTTCGAATCAAATGGTTTTTGGCAATTTTGTGGAGGCCAAGCAAATTTTCTGCAGACACAGGCCTCTCGCGCCCTGCGAGCGCCCCGTTGTCAGTTTCAAAGTTTTACACTTTTAGCCCCTCAACTTATTAAACCTTCTAAAACACCTTTTTAGCATATTTAGCCCCTGTAACCAATATTTGGCGTACCCGGGAGTATGCCCGGACATTGTCGAGCTCTCGTTCGTTAAAAGGTCACTCAGAGGTATAAATTAACATGTTGACACTTTTGACCTCTCTATTATCCAACTTCCATATAATTACGGATTTAATCCCTCTCGTCCAACAAATGGGACATATGAAGTTAGGACTTCATAAAGGATCACTTAGAGGCCCACTATAAGCATGTTGACTCTGATGTCACTCAAAGGTTGGGTATTCTGACATATCAGTCACTCAGAGGCCAAGTTTAAGCATGTTGACATATCAGTCACTAGAGAGGCTAAGTTTAAGCATGTTGACATATTAGTCACTCAGAGGCTAATTTAAGCATGATGACATCAGAAAGTCACTCAGAGGCTAAGTTTAAACATGTTGTGTAGGTCCCCTAATCCGTATGGATTGTCACAGAATCGTCTATCCAATCTAGAGTGCGGAATCCCCTAGATCAGATTTCATAGAAAACCGAACAAGAACACGAACACAATTACTTTCAAATTGTCCTCTATTGATTATCTAACACAATGTGTTTACAATCAATTCAAGACTCTCTCTCAGCTCTCTGATCAACTGAATAAGCAACTAAACCAGCAACCTAAACCCTAATGCAAACCTCCCTTTATATAGATATAGGTTATGCAACTGGGCTAGGGTTTCAACCTATGAACTGCTAATGGGTCTAGGCCCAAATCGCCTTCCATAAGCTATACGGTGTCTAATTCAGCCCAATTACTTCTAATTAAACTATTACAAAACTAAACCCGCTAACCGTTTATCATTGTACTAATTACAAGATATCCAAAGACCAAATCTAAGCTGTGGTCACAAATATACACCAACAAACTCCCCCTTGACAATAGCTTCATAAAATAAATTAGTCTTCAGTCTTCTTGCAATCTTTAATATTTTTGAAAAACGTTGGTCTTTGGATATCTTCAGCTTTAATAGCTTCTGTCAGCAACAGACTCCCCCTAAGTTGATGTATACAATCACCAAAATCTTCTAAATCGTTAGCATTTGAGTAAACTCTAGTTTAGTACTTGCATAATATTCTTCAAAACTCTTCAACTTTGTCTGCAATGTAGAAAGGAGGTTCTACCATGCATCCAATCAAACTCCTCTTCACCAAACTTCTCAGCAACACACTGCTACAATTGTATACTATAAAACAAACATCTCGAGAAACCATAAGAATTTTTCAACACAAGTTAAACAAATTATTATTATTCAAGAGATAGTAAAACTGTATCACTGATTAAGCACTTCTCAACTCAAATCACATACTTAAAATGTTAAACACCATGAACCTGCAAGATCTAAAAATGTTGAACTCATCTTCTAACACAGTCTCCCTCTATCGGTAACAACTCCTCCATGAACAACCATATTCCGTACAATAAGAATATACAAGAAAATGAATTATTTTTGGATTTTTATATTTTCTGAAAGCAAATAAATAACGAAATAATAAACACTCTGTTTTTGGGAGTATCACCATTAAGAAGATCATATCAGCAACATCAAACTGTTTTCACTCTATTTTATAATTCTATATGCAACAATCATGAAAAGCAGTTCAAGACGATTACCAGTATTGTTTATCTACTTAAACAAAATACATGTACATTTCAAGTACCATTACCTAGTGATATGTTTAGATAATTGATACTGATATACTAGTGTGTCCCACTTCAGTACATACCCCTACGATCAAGGTATGCACAAAAATTCCTCGTAGTAGGTGAGTATACCGAAATTCATCCTTTTGAATTACAACGCTAGATAATTGGTGATCAGGTCAGTACTTCCGTACAACAAAGAGACCAATATCCAACGAGGGTTAGGGCAAGTACCAAATTTTGGTACAAATAATGCAATTTGCACATTTGAATGACTCTCTAGGAGAGCTTCTTCAATTTTTGGGATTTTGGCATTTTAGCTCTTTTAAGATATCCTGGTTGTGCCTAGGTCAGCATATATCTGGATGCAGCAGAAAGACAACCTTGATACCCCGGATGACATAACAATATAAAGACCTAAAACCTCGATTTTGGCAACCTATCAACGTAAGATTTAAGGTTATAAAACCATACGCCACTGATATGTTACCCACTTATACACACTTCGTTATTTTTATATCACCAAGGTAAGTTGATTATTTCATACCTTTTGCCTACTGATACATCATATGATAAAGCTGCTATCACACTTAAGCAATTTAGTTTTAAATATTAGTGTGACAGTCTAACTTACGGATGTACTATCATTTCTTCTTTTCCACAAAGTGAAAACTCATTTTTGATTTTCTATTTTTTTATGTTTTGATTTTTGAAAAGTAGTAAATTATATACAAAATATTTTTATGGAAAAATGGTTATTCAGGATTCCTCATCCCGTTGAGTTCGACTAAATGTTCAAAACGAGCCCTGTCAAATGCTTTTGTGTAAAGATCTGCCAGGTTATCTAGTGTGTCAAACTCGATGCAGTTCAATTAATTTATTTTCAGTAGAATCCCGTATAAAATGATGACGAATGTCAATTGTTTTGTGCGACTGTGTTTTACGGTGTTGTTGGTGATTGAAATAGTAGCATTATTGTCTATCATAATTGGAGTACGAGTGAAATTCAAACCATAATCGCGCAACTGCTGTTGGATCCAGAGAACCTGAGAGCAACAGCTACGCGCAACAATATATTTAGCTCCACACGTAGAGGTAGACACGCAAGACTGCTTCTTGCATTGCCATGACACGAGCCTCCCTCCTAAGAACTGACAACCACCTGTGGTAGACTTCCTTGTTGATTTGCATCCTCCAAAGCCGAATCAGTGAAAGCAACACACTTCAAATCACTAGCAGTTGATACCATAACCCAAGTTTAGGTTTCCCTTTCAAGTAACGAAGAATCCGCTTCACCGCTTTCAAGTGTGACTCTTTTGGATTTGCTTGATACCTAGCACAAAGACATACTGCAAACATGATGTCGGGTCTTGAAGCAGTCAAGTACATCAGAGAACCAATCATTGTCCTGTATTGAGTTGGATCAACATCCTCCACACTCTCATGATCTGGACCAAATTGTGATTCTCACAGATAGGTGTATTGAAAGTAGCGTAATCCTCCATTTTGAAACGAGACAAAATATCATACACATACTTCGTCTGATGTATAAACATCCCATCCTTCTTCTGCTCAACTTGTAAACCCAAAAAGTAGGATAGCTCACCCATCGCACTCATCTCAAACTTGCTCTTCATTACCTCCTCGAAATCATGACACATGTTTTCATCAGATGGCCCAAAAATGATGTCATCTACGTATACCTGTACCAACATAAAGTCTTCCTTCTTCCTTTTAATGAAAAATGTACTGTCAATCTGACCTCTTTCAATACCATTCTTTAACAAATGTGCTGACAGTGTCTCATACCACGCCCTAGGTGCCTGATGTAGTCCATACAATGCCTTATCAAGTCGATAGATAGATCTGGATAATCTGGATCAGTAAACCCGTCTGGTTGTGAGACATACACCACTTCTTGGACTTCCCCGTAAAGAAACGCACTCTTCACGTCAAGTTGAAAAACTTTGAAGCCCTTGAATGAAGCAAAAGCTAGGAATAAACGAATTGCTTCCAATCTTGCTACTGGTGCAAACATTCATTGTAGTCAATCCCCTCTTGCTGATTAAACCCTTTTACACCAACCGAGCCTTATTCCTTATTACGATCCCTCGGTCATCTTTCTTGCACTTGAACACCCACTTAGTGCCTATTTCCTTCTCTCCTTCAGGCAAGTCAACTAGCTCCCAAACTTTCAACTTCTTAAACTTAGCTAGTTCCTCTTGCATAGCTTCAACCTAACAATTTTCTTTTAGAGCCATGTGAACATTCTTCGGCTCCTCTTAGGCAATAAAGCAGCTATATAAACACTCATGAATCAACCAGTCTTCTGAATCGAAGTAAACAAACAGGAACCTTAAGCACACCTCTTCTTGTCTGAACACCTGCCGCAACATCACCTATGATGTTTTCAATTGGATGATCTCAGTTTACACGTGTGGTAGCAATGGTGTAAACAACTAGATTATCTCCCATATTAGATCCAACCTCCCCTTGAATGTTAGTATTAGCAAACGGATTAGTGAAGTCCTCCCCGTGAATAGGTTCAGACTCACTATCATTGAGTCCTGTGGAGCTGCACTGAAGAAGTTTCTTGAGCATATGTCATCGATATACTTGATCTAGGCATGAAGTCACACTCTCCATCTTCACTGATCACAGATTGGATCACTTGAGACTCATCTGCATTGGCAAAATCAGGAATATTAAATGATTTAAAAACACTGTCATAATCATATAATATAGGAGGACCACTCGTTGATTGTTGAGGTGAACAACTAGTGATTTCCATGTTAAACACCACCTCAATTTTACCAATTTTTAGATTAAAAAACCCTTTTATTCGGTGTTCCCGGCATATAGCCTAGAAAGTAACCCTCACCAGCTACCTCATCGAATTTTTGCTTATCTTTGTTTCGCACAATGGTGCAGGGTAATCCAAATGGTTCAAAGCCTTTTAAGTTTAGTTGTCGGTTAAACAATAGTTCGTGACATGTTTTGTTAAACCGTTTAACCGTCAAAACTTTGTTCATGACGTAGCAAGCTGTGTTCACAACTTCTCCCTAGAAAAGAACTGGAAGCTTTGAATCAGAAATCATAGTCCTTGCAGCTTTAATCAACGTCCTGATTTTCCTCTCAGCAACTCCATTCTGTTGAGGTGTATAAGGAGCAGAATATTGATGTTTAATTCCCTTGCGAAGACAATATCCAGAATCTGATTCTTGAACTCCGTGCCATTATCACTCCTTATTCTCTTGATCTGCATCATGTACATTTTCCAATTTTGTAAAAAGATCTATCAGCATCTCCGCTATCTCATCTTTTGTACCTAAAAAAGAAAACCCATGAATATCGTGAGTAATCATCTGCGACAACTAAACAATAGTACTTTCCACCTATGCTCCTTACACCGGACCAAAATGTAACACCCCGGATTTCCAACCCAAATCCATACACCGGTGGGCCCGGGTGGGGAGTATCGTGACATCAGTTGATAACATCATAGTCAATTAAACACGGCACAATGGAAGTCTTGGAGTAAAATTACTATTACAAACCGAATGTTTGAAATACAAAATAATATACAGGCTCATAATAGAAATCCACAGGGGATCATAAAATGTACAAAGAAAGAATATAAAACAGCCTTTAGGGCAGATCTAAGGATTTGCAAGATCCTCTTATTTCACTACCGAGCAGCTTCCGGCCTATTTGTATTGTACCTGCAAGCTTAGTCTTTTGAAAATATGTCAGCTTTCGCTGGTAAATACACCCGACTGACTCATTTTGAAAACATTTTAGACATTAGATTTAAGTACATAGGGCACAAATCTTTTATAACTTGGGAAAGTTACTTTGTAACCTTGTTAACAGATTCACATGTTTGTCCATACATACAGGGCCCAGTACGGAGACTGAGACATGATTAAATACACACCACTTAGAACTCACAGAGGAGTTATCCCCAACGTCTTGGGTAATTTGCATTTGAGCGTCTGTCAGGTGTATGCCTACACCCCGCGCTAAGGTCGTGGCCATTATCTAATGTAATGAGCCGAGGATATCCAGGACACGGTAATTTAACCCCTGATGTTTAAATTATCAAACAAAACTGATTAAAACGGAATATGCGGATTTACTTCCATAATCCGGCATTCGATTGATCCCATTTCTGACCAAGCGGTAATAATTTACCGTATCCCAAGCCCGTATAAGGAAAATAAGTCAAGAGTATTATCTGAGTTAGCCTTGTTTAAAATGCAAGATTATATCTCAGTCGTATTCAAAATGAGCTAAGTGCAGATAGCATTTACCGGAAGGCTCTAGTCTGGATTATGGCATAAGCTAACCAATTAAAATGCTAACGGTCTTATGTAAGTCATAGACTTAGACCGACTAGCGTAATGGATCAAAAATGGTACGCTAGATTAAGCGATGACCAGATAGAATGTAGTTTAAACCCAACAAGTACCTTGACTTGTATAAAATGGGTAAACAATTAACATTCTAAATTCTGAGTGTAAAATGACAAGATTAAACACGTTTTGGTTAAATTCCGTAAACTAGTTACGAATAATTAACTGTACACTTATAAGCGATAATGGGTAACCGGATAAGTCATGGACAAGTTCTATATACTATTATACTTCAATTAAGTTGTAATATCAGTAAGATATCAACTTATATGCCCTTTAAGGCTCTCTAAACGAAACTATGCCTCATAAGTGCATTTTAGTAATTTTATACTTAATAAAAGAACTTGAATAAAATTTCAAGTTATAACTGTATATATTTTGGAAAAATAATTTATTTACGATATAATATCAGTAGGATATTAATTCTATGCGTAATTTATCTTTTATGACCAAACTATGCACCGAAGGGGCATTTTGGTCATTTATAAATTATTTGGGATTCTGAGTTCATATCAAATACCTACTGTATAAATATTTAAAATAAGTTTAAAATCAGTAGCTAACAAGTCTTGGTTGATAGTTATGGTTTAAAATCATACTATGCGCCGAAATGACGCTTATGTCGTAGAATGACGATTTATGTGATGTTTAACGAAAACTGGTTTTAAGGTCAGATTAAAATGTCTTAGATATGCTATTTAATACATATCAGTAGGTAAAAGATTTACCTTGAAAAGATATGATTAAAATCATTTTATAAGCCATAAGGGCTTTATGTCATTTACCGACATATACAAGGACTTGTTCATAAACTCACTTTATTATTGATTTAACATCCCAAATAATCCTACTTATCATATTACATCAGTATGAAACTTATTTTCAAGTTCATTATCTTTTAAACCTTATTTTATGCAAAAAGGGCATTTTAGTCAAAATGGCATAATTACGGAACTTGTGCATAAACTTAGATTCCGATTATGATCTTGTAATATAACCTCAAAGGGTTATGCTACATTATATTATGATCATAATTCAACTTTAGATTAGTAGGTAACTAATCTAAATCGGGTCAGAATCGAAAGTCAAAGCAGAAGTCAAACTATGCGACTTTCGGTTGCGAACCGACCCTAGAACTGAAATTGACGAGCCGAACATGTTCTAATAACTATTACCAACTTGTTTAAGTGTCAAAAAAGGTTTCATGACATATATAAGATCAATTTATGAGTTTTCCGAAAAATTGCCTGTTTGACTTTTTAATATCATAACTTTGACCCGTCAATTGGTCTAGTAAACGTGATCTTCAGGAGGTGCCCTTTATAGGGACTAACAATGCCTTATTACGATCACTTAGCCATGTTCATTTCTAACAATGGATCGACCATAATGGTCTTGACCGAAAGTCAAGGCGTTTTCCGTAAAACGCTTGACTTTTGGCTCTAAAAGCCTATAAACGAAAATGCAAGAGCAAGGAACACTTACAGAGGTTCTTAAAATGCAAGAGAACTAAGTTGGATGCTCCTTTCAGTCAGGAACTTCCAAGGAGGGAGAAGAGTTGGAAATGAGCTAGGGGCAAGTTCAAAGGTTGAACGTTTGCACCTACTTATAGTTGGAGAGCTTGAAGGAGGTGATGCCAGGTGCTAAGGGGTGTAAGAGGAGCTTACAAGTGTCCCAAAACGTGGCATAGCTGTTTGGGAAGCCATGGTTTTAAGAAAATGGTTTTTGCCACTTTGTGTGGTGGCCAGGGCAAATTTTCTGCAGATACATATCTCTGGCGGGCCGCGAGAGGCACAGGCCCTGCCTCTCACGCCCCGCGAGCGCCCCTAAGCCAGTTTTAAAGTTTCACACTTTTAACCCTTAAACTTATAAAACCTCTTAAACTCTTAAACACCGTTTTAGCACTTTTCGCCCTCCGTAGCCAATATTTGGCGTACCCGGGATTATCCCGAACATTGTCGAGTTCTCGGTTCGTTAAAAGGTCACTCAGAGG
This sequence comes from Scalesia atractyloides, assembly GCA_947069175.1. Classification (NCBI taxonomy): domain Eukaryota; kingdom Viridiplantae; phylum Streptophyta; class Magnoliopsida; order Asterales; family Asteraceae; genus Scalesia; species Scalesia atractyloides. Next base: position 34,350,580 of record CAMTDV010000020.1, on the reverse strand, counting down.
TATAAATTAACATGTTAACACTTTTAACCACTCCAATGTCCAACTTTCATATAATCACGGATTTAATCCTTCTCGTCCAACAAATGGAACATACGAGAGTTAGGACTTCGTAAAAGATCACTCCGAGGCTCGTTATAAGCATGTTGACTCCGATGTCACTCAGGCTGGGCATGTTGACATAACGGTCACTCAGAGGCCTAGTTTTTAAGCATGTTGACACTAACGTGCACTCAGAGGCTATGTTTTAAGCATGTTGCCACTAATGGTCACTCAGAGGCTATGTTTTATGCTTGCTGACATCAGAAGATCACTCAGAGACTTAGTTTGAGCATGTTGACGCTTTTAGTCCTTGTTAGTCTTTAATAGACTAAAAATAAAATACAACACGTGTCACTATACTATTGGACACGATTTTACAGGGTGTTACATCATCACCCCCTTAAAAGAAATATCGACCTCGAGATTTTAGTTAAAAAGATGGGGGTACTTTTGTTGCATGGTGAACTCAACCTCCCATGTATATTCGGGACCTCTAAAGGCGTCCCATTTAACCTTTAGTATAGGTATCAATTCCTTCGGAGCTTCTTAACCTGTCGATTTTCGATCGAAATTTGTTTTTCAACGAACCTCAGGTTTTCATCTATTTGCACATCTTTATGTGACATTGCTAGCGATTCATCAGCTAGACATTTATTAAGATTACTGATGTGGAACACATCATGAATTCCAATAAGCTCCTCTGGCAATCTAAGCTTATAAGCTACAGAGCCCACACATTCGATATCTCAAATGGTTCGATATATATTGGGCTTAACTTGCCCTTCTTTCCAAAGCGCATCACACCGTTCCAGGGTGACACTTTTAACATGACTTTGTCCCATACTTGGAACTTAAGAGGTTTACGTCTCTTGTCATCATAGCTTTTCTGCCTGTCTCTGGCAGCTTTGAGACGATCACGGATTTGCACAATCTTTTCCGTGGTCTCCAGGACAATCTCTGGTCCTGATAGTTGGGCTTCCCCAACTTCTGCCCAACACACGGGCATTCGGCACTTTCTCCCATACAAGGCCTCGTAAGGAGCAGCCTTGATACTTGTATGATAACTATTATTATAGGAGAATTCTATCAAGGGTAAGTGGTCTATCCCAACTTCCACCTAAATCAATCACACATGCCTAATCATGTCTTCCAATGTTTGAATAGTACGCTCACTTTGACCATTAGTCTGCGGATGGTAAGCCGTACTAAAGTTTAATCTTGTGCCTAAGGATTATTGGAAACTTTTCCAAAATGTGAGGTATATCTATTATCTCTATCAGATACAATAGATATTGGCACACCATGTAGGGACACAATCTTGTCCACACATAACTTAGCCAATTTGTCTGAATTATACATTTCCTTAATTGGCAAGAAATGTGTTGACTTAGTCAGCCTATCCATAATGACCCAAATAGTGTCATTTCCACTTTTGGTCTTTGGTAACTTGGTAATCAAGTCCATAGTTACCATTTCCCATTTCCATGTGGGAATTTCTAATTGCTGTAGAAGTCCTGATGGCTTCTGATGTTCGGCCTTAACTTGAGAACACGTCAGACACTTATCTACATAAGTGGCTATGGATTTCTTCAAACCCATCCACCAATAATTCCTTTTTAGATCCTGATACATTTTGTCACCTCCAGGGTGAACTGAGTATCTCGTATTCTGTGCTTCATGGAGGATTTGATCTCTAAGTCCTCCAAAAATTGGAACCCAGATTCTATCATTGAACCAAAGGATTCCATCCTTTCCAGGCGCTAACTGCTCAACAGTTCCGCCCAATCCTTCATTAGGAGCATTAGCCTCTAATAGAGCTTGTCTTTGCGCATCTAATAGTTTCTCATTTAAGCTATTTCTGAGCTCAATGCTCTTGGCGTTAATCCTTATAGGATTAACCCGTTCCTTGCGACTTAAGGCATCAGCAACTACACTTGCTTTGCCCGGATGGTAGCGAATTTTGCAATCATAATCATTGAGTGTTTCCATCCAACGACACTGTCGCATGTTCAATTCTTTCTGATTGAACAGATGTTGGAGGCTCTATGGTCAGTGTATATAATACACTTTGTGCCATATAAGTAATGTCTCCATAGCTTTAGTACAAATACAACGACACCGAATTCCAAATCATGGGTAGTGTAATTTCTTTCGTGCACCTTTAATTGTCATGAGGCATAGGCAATCACTTTGCCTTTTTGCATTAGCACACAGCCCATGCCAGTGTGGGAAGCATCACAATAAACAACAAAGTCTTCAACACCCTCAGGTAGGGATAACACAAGAGCATTGCTCAACTTGTGTTTCAGAATCTCAAAAGATTTTTTTGTTTTGAACCCCAATTATATTTAACATTTTTACGGGTTAGGGTAGTTAAAAGAGTGGCTATCCTTGAAAAGTTCTCAATGAACCTCCTGTAGTATCCAGCCAACCCTAAGAAACTACGAATTCTAATAGGGTCTTGGGCACTTCCCAATTTATTATGGCCTCAATTTTGGCGGGATCCACTTGGATACCACGCTCACTTACAATGTGTCCAAGGAATTGGACTTCTCTAATCCAAAACTCACACTTAGAGAACTTTGCATAAAGCTTCTCTTGCCTTAGTAGTTCTAGAATGCACCGAAGGTGTTTCTCGTGATCATCTTGATTACGAGAATAGATAAGTATGTCTTCTATAAAGACAATGACAAACTTATCCAAATATGGTTTGTAGACTCTATTCATGAGATCCATGAATGTTGCAGGTGCATTTGTGAGCCCAAAAGGCATCACTAGAAATTCAAAATGACCATATCGGGTCCCGAAGGCAGTCTTAGGAACATCCTCACTCCTAACCTTGAGCTCATGATATCCAGATCTTAGATCAATCTTGGAGAAGTAGTCAGCCCCTTGAAGTTGGTCAAAAAAATCATCGATCCTTGGCAAAGGATAACGATTCTTGATCGTTATCTTGTTTAGCTCTCGGTAGTCAATGCACATCCGCATTGAACTGTCCTTTTTCTTAACGAACATAATTGGAGCTCAAAAGGGCGGGGAACTTGGCTGAATAAAGCCTTTCTCTAAGAGTTCATCTAACTGAGTCCTCAACTCCTTCATTTCCATTGGTGCTAATCGGCATGGAGCTCTAGCTATGGCTGCTGATCCAGGTAGGATATCAATCCTAAATTCTACTTGCCTGTCTGGAGGTAGGCCTGGTAATTCCTCGGGGAAAACATCGGAATACTCCGAGATAACTGGTAGGTCTTCCATGTTTGGCTTTGATTCGTTGATAGTGACTTGTGCCATGTAAATGACACAACCTTTCCTAAACACTTGGATGCCTTACATAACGACACCTTATGTGGCAATCCGTAGTGTGAGCTCCAAGGATGGTGATCATTTCACCAGATGGGGTTTTAATATCGATGAGTTTCTTATCGCAGGTAATGCGGGTCTTGGTTACGAGATAACGAATCCATGCCTAAAACTACATCGAACCATGCCAATTTCATTGGAAAAAGAGAGATAGGAATGGAATGATTCTTAATGGATATGAAACCTCCATCAAGAGTGGAAGATGCTGTTTCTAAACTTCCATCAGCAAGTTCTATATCATAAGTTTTATCTAGAGTTCTTATGGGTAAGTTTAATAGTTTACTAAACTTATGACCAACAAAACATTTATCTTCACCTAAAAAAGGTTTCATAACATATATAAGATCAATTTATGATTTTTCCGAAAAATGGCCTGTTTGACTTTTTAATATCATAACCTTGACCCGTCAATTGGTCTAGCAAACGTGATCTTCAGAACGTGCCCTCTATAGGGACTAACGCCTGCCTTATTACGATCACTTAGCCATGGTTATTTCGAACAATGGCTCGACCATAATGGTCTTAGCCGAAAGTCAAGGTGTTTTCCGTAAAACGCTTGACTTTTGGCTATAAAAGCCGTTAAACGAAAATGCAAGAGCAAGGAACACTTACAAGAGGTTCTTAAAATGCAAGAGAACTAAGTTGGATGCTCATTTTCAGTTAGGAACTTCCAGAGGAGGGAGAAGAGTTGGAAATGAGAAAGGTGCAAGTTCAAAGGTTGAACATTTGCACCTATTTATAGTTGGAGAGCTTGAAGGAGGTGATGCCAGGTGCTAAGGGGTGTAAGAGGGAGCTTACAAGTGTCCCAAAACGTGGCATAGCTGTTTGGGAAGCCATGGTTTCAAGAAAATGGTTTTTGGCACTTTGTGTGGTGGCCAGGGCAAATTTTCTGGGTTACAGGTCTTTGGCGGGCCGCGAGAGGCACAGGCCCTGCCTCTCAGCCCCGCGAGGGCCCCTAAGCTAGTTTCAAAGTTTCACACTTTTAGCCCTTAAACTTATAAAACCTCTTTAAACCTCTTAAAACACCTTTTTAGCACTTTTAGCCCTCCATAGCCAATATTTGGCGTATCCAGGATTATGCCCGAACATTGTCGAGCTCCCGGTTCGTTAAAAGGTCACTCAGAGATATAAATTAATCATGTTGACACTTTTAACCCCTCCAATGTCCAACTTTCATATAATCACGGATCTAATCCTCTTGTCCAACAAATGGAACATACGAGAGTTAGGACTTCGTAAAATATCACTCAGAGGCTCGTTATAAGCATGTTGACTCCAATGTCACTCAAGGCTAGGCAGTTGACACAACGTTCACTCAGAGGCCAAGTTTTAAGCATGTTAACACTAACGGTCACTCAGAGGCTATGTTTTAAGCATGTTGACACTAATGGTCACTTAGAGGCTATGTTTTATCTTGTTGACATCAGAAGATCACTCAGAGACTTAGTTTGAGCATGTTGACGCTTTTAGTCCTTGTTAGTCTTTAATTGACTAAAAATAAAATACAACACGTGTCATTATACTATTGGACACGATTTTACAGGGTGTTTCACGAAAAGATCCATATGAAGTAATTCATAAGGGGCATCTATGGAATTTACTATTTTAGACTTGTGAGGATTTCTTATGTTGTTTTATCTTTTGACATGGAAGACATTTATCTTCCACGTGAAACCTCTGCACTGGCACCCCTTCGACTAAGCCGTTTTTAATAATATAATTCATTTTTCGGTAGTGGGTGTGGGCCATGCTCTGTGCCACAGCAATAACTCAGCCTCAGATGCTTTTGATAGTAAACACGCCACCACAGTGGAAGAATCCTTAGCACCCATGTCCATGACATAAGTGTCGTTTCTCCTTAGTGCTCTCATCACTATCCAATCATCCGGTATCACCAAACCAGGTTTCAACACCAAAGTTTCAGACTTTGTAGAGTGGACCGAGTGGCCCTTGTCGCAGACTTGAGACACGCTCATCAGATTGTGCTTCACTGCTCAACATAGTTCACTTTGTCCAGTGTGATCTTCTTAGTCACTTTTGACACTTAGAGGCTTAGACCTAGTATGTTGTTATTATTACTTGATTGTTGTCTCTTAGCCCCTGACGAAGCCTCCTGAAGCAGCAACAAAACATACTTCACCCTCAACATTTGTCACAATCTACTCATTTTCACATGAAAGAAACGCAGTTCAGTATCACTTGAAGCATTGTTGGAGGATGAAGGTGTAAGCCCTTTATAAATCCCTGGATCTTGAACCTGATCATATCCAGTCTCCTTCTTTTCATATTGAGCTCATAAGCTCTTAATTTCCCAACAACCTCTTCCAAGTCTTTCGTTTCATAATCAGCTTCACCCTTTATCGCCCAAAGTATAAATATCCCACTTTGCAGGTAAAACATCCAGCAACTTATCGTTTATCTCCACATTCGTGTATCCCTCTATGTCATAGTTGTCCAATTCTGACATCAGTATGATAATATCGCGTGATAATATCTTCAAGGGACCCACCTCATGCCTTTAAACACAACAAATTTTTTCTTCAGCAGATCAACCTTGTTCTTCTTCACATCAGTATTGCCCTCATACCTCTTCTCTAGGGCATCCAACATCTCCTTCGACGTAGTATAACGCTTGAATGTATGTTTGATGCCATCAGGTAATGAAATCTTTATCGCAGCTAAGGATTTCTTCTCAGACTCATACATCCTTTTTTCAGCTTCTGACATGTTCACATAAGCAGTAACACATTGTCTTCTCTCAAAGTCATGCGTTGGGTTAGCGTATCCATCTTGAATATAGATCCACATCCGTGTGTCCTGGTATTCAATGAACGACTGAAACCTATCCTTCCAAGTAAGATAATTTTCTACTTTCAGCATTTTTGGAGGTTTGTTAGTCGTGCCAGCCTCGTGCTCCATTCTTAACAGCTCATTTAGGTTAGACATATTAGACATTTTTACCAAACCGGCTCGTTAAAAACGTTAAAACTTGTCCGAAATGAGTGGTCACCAAATTATAATGTTAGACTCGTCTCATAAATACGAGTTAATAATGTATATTGTCCAATTATGCTTTTTTGTCCTAAAAATCACACGAGTCTAACTGTGGAACCGGTTTGTCAGGATTGTCTATGGATCAAATTCTATGTTCGAAAACATTTAACTCTGGTTACGTCAGCTGATTAACTTTCCACCTTTTTGTATAGAACTCGAAACAGTACCGAATCCGGAACAGTAACTCGGATAGTCAATCCGGATGGAAACCTAGAACAGTAATCTGAATTGCTAATCCGAGATGGTGATTCGGAATAGTGATCTGAGATGGAATCCAGAATGTACTGTTCTAATCCGAAATGGAATCCGGAATAAACTATTCTGATGCGAGATGGAATCCGGAATACACTGCTGAATCCGAAAATTGATTCCGAGATGGAATCCGAGATACGCTTTTCTAATCCGAGATGCAACTCTGATGATCCGAATTGCACTTTTCTGATCCGAAATTCAAGTTTGATGATCCGAATTGCAAGTCTGATGATCCGGTATGCAAGTTTCTGATCCGAAATTCAAGTCTTCAATCCGAAATGCAAGACTTCTATCCGAAATCCCTTGCTGTTAGTCCGAAATCGCTGCAAAAACCCTAGAACAACAGCAGAAACCCTAATTCAACCGTCACAAACTTCAAAACGGCCTCCAAAACGTCCAAAAAACCCAACTTTTTCTGCTGTTACGATTCTGAACCGAGCAAAATCAAGAGCCGAATGCTCTGATACCAATTGTAGGTCCCCTAATCCGCATGGATCATCACAGAATCGTTTATCCAATCTAGAGTGCGGAATCCCCTAGATCAAATTTCAAAGAAAACTGAACAAGAACACAAACACAAATACTTTTAAACTGTCTTCTATTGATTATCTAACACAATGTGTTTACAATCAATTCAAGACTCTCTCTCAACTCTCTGATCAACTGAATAAGCAACTAAACCAGCAACCTAAACCCTAATGCAAACCTCCCTTTATATAGAGATAGGTTATGCAACTGGGCTAGGGTTTCAACCTATGGCCTGCTATGGGTCTTGGCCCAAATCGCCTTCCATAAGCTATACGGTGTCTAATTCAGCCCAATTACTTCTAATTAACTATTACAAAACTAAACCCGCTAACTGTTTATCATTGTACTAATTACAAGATATCCAAAGACCAAATCTAAGCTATTGTCACAAATACACACCAACATGTTGACATATTAGTCACTCAGAGGCTAAGTTTAAGCATGATGACATCAGAAAGTCACTCAGAGGCTCAGTTTGAGCATGTTGACACCTTTAGTCCTTATTAGTCTTTAATAGACCAAAATAAATATACAACAGGTGTCACCATACTATTGGACACGATTTTACAAGGTGTTACATCCTCACCCCCTTAAAAGAAATCTCGTCCTCGAGATTTTATTCAAAATGATGGGGGTACTTTTGTCGCATATTGGACTCAACCTCCCATGTATATTCGGGACCTCTAAGGGCATCCCACTTAACCTTCACTATAGGTATCAATTTCCTTCGGAGCTTCTTAACCTGTCGATCCTCGATCGAAATTGGTTTCTCAATGAACCTTAGGTTTTCATCTATTTGCATATCTTGATGTGACATTGCTAGCGACTCATCGGCTAGACATTTCTTAAGGTTAGATATGTGGAATACATCAAGAATTCACTAAGCTCCTCTGGCAGCTTAAGCTTATAAGCTACAGCGCCGACACATTCGACTATCTCGAGTGGTCCTATATATCTTGGGCTTAGCTTGCCTTTCTTTCCAAATCTCATTACACCTTTCCAAGGTGATACTTTCAGCATAACTTTGTCCCCTACTTGGAAGTTAAGAGGTTTACGCCTCTTGTCAGCATAGCTCTTCTGCCTATCACGGGCAGCTTTGAGACGATCACGGATTTGCACAATCTTATACGTGGTCTCCAGGACAATCTCAGGCCTTGATAGTTGGGCTTCCCCAACTTCTGCCCAACACACTGGCGTTCTACATTTTCTCCCATACAAGGCCTCATAAGGAGCAGCCTTGATGCTCGTATGATAACTAATATTGTAGGAGAATTCTATTAGTGTTAAGTGGTCATCCTAACTTCCACCTAGATCAATCACACATGCTCTAAGCATGTCTTCCAATGTCAAGATAGTACGCTCACTTTGACCATCTGTCTGCCGGTGGTAAGCCGTTCTAAAGTTTAATCTTGTGCCTAAGGATTGTTGAAAACTTTTCCAAAAATGACAGGTATATCTAGTATCTCTATCAGATAAAATAGATACCGGTACACCATGTAGGGACACAATCTTGTCCACATACAACTTAGCCAATTTGTCAGAGTTATATGTTTCTTTATTGGCAAGAATGCGTTGACTTAGTCAGCCTATCCACGATGACCCAAATCGTATCATTACCACATTTGGTCTTAGGTAACTTGGTAATCATGTCCATAGTTACCATTTCCCATTTCTAAGTGGGAATCTCAAGTTGTTGTAAAAGTCTTGACGGTTTCTGATGTTCAGCTTTAACTTGCGAACACGTCAGACACTTAGCTACATTAGTGGCTATGGATTTCTTCAAACCCATCCACCAATAATTCTTTTTCAAATCCTGATACATCTTGTCAGGACCCGGTGAACTAAGTATCTTGAATTATACGCTTCTTGGAGGATTAGATCTCTAAGTCCCCCAAATATTGAAATCTAAATTCTTTCCTTAAATCTAAGGATTCCATCCTTTCCAGGCGTTAATTAATTAACAGTTCCGCCTAATCCTTCATTAAGAACATTAGACTCTAACAAGGCTTGCTTTTGTGCATCTAATAGTCTCTCATTCAAGCTATTTCTAAGCTCTATGCTCTTGGAATTAATCCTAATGGGTTTAACCCTTTCTTTGCGACTTAAGGCGTCAGCTACTACATTTGCCTTGTCGGGATGATAGCGAATTTCGTAATCATAATCATTAAGCGTTTCCATCCAACGGCGTCGTCGCATGTTCAATTCCTTTTGATTGAACAGATGTTGGAGACTCTTATGGTCAGTGTATATAATACATTTTGTGTTGTATAAGTAATGTCTCCACAATTTAAGTACAAATACAACGGCACCCAATTCTAAATCATGAGTGGTGTAATTCTTTTCATGCACCTTTAATTCTTGTGATGCATAAGCAATTACTTTGCCTTTTTGCATAAGCACACAACCCATGCCGGTGTGCGAGGCATCACAGTAAACCACAAAATCCTCAATACCCTCAGGTAGAGATAACACAGGAGCATTGCTCAACTTGTCTTTTAGAATCTCAAAAGATTCTTGTTGTTTTGGACCCCAGTTAAACTTGACATTCTTACAGGTCAGTGTAGTGAAAGGAGTGACTATCCTCAAAAAGTTTCAATGAACCTCCTATAATAACCAGCCAATCCTAAGAAGCTATGAATCTCCGATGGAGTTTTGGGTACTTCCAATTCATTATGGCTTCTATCTTGGCGGGATCCACTGGATACCATCTCACTTACAATTTGTCCAAGAAAATTGGACTTCTCTAAGCCAAAACTCACACTTAGAGAATTTAGCATATAGTTTCTCTTGTCTTAGCAATTCTAGAATGCACCGTAGATGTTTCTCGTGATCAACTTGATTACGAGAATAGATAAGTATGTCGTCTATGAAGACAATGACAAACTTATCTAAATACGGTTTGAAGACTCTATTCATGAGAACCATGAATGCTGCATGTGCATTTGTGAGCCAAAAGGCATCACCAAAAATTCATAATGACCATATCAGGTTCTGAAAGCAGTCTTAGGAACATCCTCATTCCTAACTTTCAGCTGATGATATGTGATCTCAAATCAATCTTAGAGAAATAGCTAGCACCTTGAAGTTGATCGAATAAGTCGTCGATCCTGGGCAGAGGATAACGATTCTTGATCGTTAACTTATTCAATTCACGGTAATCAATGCACATCCGCATTGAGCTGTCCTTTTTCTTAATGAAAAGAATTGGAGCTCCCCAAGGTGAGGAACTAGGTTGTATGAAACCTTTCTCTAAAAGTTCATCTAATTGAATTCTTAACTCTTTCATTTCTGTTGGTGCTAATCGATACAGAGTTCTGGCAACAGGTGCTGATCCTGGCATGATATCAATTCTAAACTCTACTTGCCTATCTGGAGGCAGGCCTGGTAATTCTCCAGGGAAAACATCGGAATACTCCGAGATAATTGGAAGGTCTTCTATATTTGGCTTAGGCTCGTTTATAGTTACTTGTGCCATGTAAATGACAACCTCTCCCCCAAACACTTGGATGCCTTAAATAACGACACCTTGTCTGGCAATCCATAGTGTGAATCTCCAGGGATGGTGATTGTTTCACCAGATGGGGTTTTAATCTCGATGAGCTTCTTATCGTAGGCAATGCGGCCTTGGTTATGGGATAACCAGTCCATGCCTAAGACTACATCGAATCCTGCCAATTTCATTGGCAACAGGGAGATACGGATAGAATGATTCTTAATGGATATAAAACATCCATCAAGAATGGAAAATGCTGATACGAATGTTCCATCAGCAAGTTCTACCTCATAAGTTATATCTATAGTTCTTATGGGTAAGTTTAATAGCTTACTAAACTTATGGTCAACAAAAGATTTATCTGCACCCGAATCGAAAAGAACTCTAGCATATATGTCGTTAATGAGGAATGTACCTGTTATGACGTTATTGTCATTAACGGCCTCCTTGGCATTCATCTGGAAGGCTCGAGCATTTTCTTTCTTAGCCTCTCCTGGCTTTGCATCATTATTTCTAGGGTTCTTAGGGAAATTAAACTTAATATGGCCCTTTTCATTACAGCCGTAGCAGGCAGCATTCTTAAGCTCCTTGCACTCTAGGTCTTATGCCCCCTTTTCTTACAAATACCATAGGGTTTAGTTTGTGGAATAACACTACGTAGTCCCCAATGTCTGTAGTTACAGTTCTTGCACAGAGGTTTGTCATTAGACGTGTGCTGGTTCTTCTTGAACCCGAAGTTTCCTTTCTTTTTGAACCTTTGGTAGTTATCATCCTCTCGTTTCCTTTTTCCGTCAGTTTCAGACTTGACTGACTTTTGCCTCACCAAATCTAAGGTCGGGGAGAGGGATAGGTCAACATCGGACCTATAAGTACTAGGCTGAGAAGCCTTTACCATGCCCTTAATCTCGGGCGCTAACCTATGAATAAAACGCGCAATGCGTTTGGGTTCTGGGGTAATTAAATAGGAAACTAACCTAGAAAGGGAATTGAAGTCAAAACATACTTTTGACGGTCTAGGTTTTTCATTGTGAGAGTCAGAAAATCTGACTCTATCTTCTCCACCTCATGAGGTGGGCAGTAAGTCTCCTTGACTAGTCAACAAACTTAGACCATCCTAAGTTGTATAGGCTTACGTGCAGATTGGATCAGATCTTTCCACCAAATCAGGGCATCGCCCTTAAAGGACTGTGATACATACTTAACCACATCCTTATCAGCACATCTGCTGATATCCACTATCGTTTCCATTTCATCTAGCCATTTCAAAGCTTCTACAGCTCCTTTTTCTCCATTAAAATACCGGGGTTTATAGGAAACAAAATATTTGTAGGTACATTCGTCTTTAGAAGAACGAGACCTATCAGCAAATTCTAATTTCTTTGGTTTACTCCTTGCATTTGAAGAGTGAACTAAGCTCTCCTTATGAGCTAAGGATGGTGGGATCGATAATGGTCTGGAGCGAGTAGCACTCGACTCCCTAAGTTTTTCTATGGCCTTTTCCATGGCCTTTCCCACAGCTGCATCTAGGCGAGCTTGGAAATCATCATTGTTAATGGCTATATTTTCAGCGTTGTTAGAGTTAGCATCTCGGTGACTAGTTTGAGCCTCATCCGAGTAAGCCATTCTTGAAGCTTTGGTTCTAAATACCAAATAAAACTTTTCTTAGCCATGGTATAACAACCATACTGGCTTTAAACATTGGATATAACAATCCATCGCCTATCTAAGCTAGTGTGAATAACATCACAACTCTTAGGATTATCATATCTATATTTGGCCTAGGTCTTAATAGGACCATCAAAGGCAAATTACAATCTGGACATAGTCCATATATTATTGGGCAGTGGATCGCAATGTCACAACTGTCATTGTCATAATTGACAATTATATTTAGCTCATAGGCTTGTCACGAAAGACATTTAAAACATGGCACATTGGCCTGTCACAATTTGGACATAAAAATACGACACGTTGGCCTGTCACTTAGGACATATCATATGGCACGTTGGCCTGTCACTTTGTACATAAAATATGGCGCTTTGGCCTGTCACTTTGGACATAACATATGGCACTTTGGCCTGTCACTTTGGACAAAACGTATAGCATTTTGGCCTGTCACTTTGGACATAACATATGGCACGTTTGGCCTGTCACCTTGGACATAAAATTGGGCCATTGGCCTGTCACCTTGGACATAAATTTGAGCACATTGGCCTGTCACCTTGGACATAAAATTTGGGCACATTGGCCTATCACCTTGGACACACAAGAGACATGGGGTAGAGAAGAGTCTCACTTAATGTCACACCCCGGCATTCCATAGCCAATCCAAACACCGGTGGGCCCGAGTGTGGAATATCGTGACGTAAGTTGATAACATCATAGAGAATTAAACACAGCACAACGGAAGTCTTGGAGTAAAATTACTATTACAAACCAAATGTTCAAAATACAAAATAATATACAGAGGGCTCATAATAGAAGATCCAGAGGCGGATCGCAAATTGTACAAAAAGAATGTAAAACAGACTTTGGGCATATCTAGGATTTGCAAGATCCTCTTATCACTACCGAGCACTTCCAGCCTATTTTCGTATTGTACCTGCAAGCTCAGTCTTTTGAAATACGTCAGTTTTCGCTGGTAAATACACCCAACTAACTCATTTTGAAAACATTTGAAAACGTTTTAAGTGCATGTTGGCACAAAATCTTTTCTAACTTGGGAAAGTTGGCCTTGCAACCTTGTTAACAGATTCATATGTTTTCCATACATACAGGGCCCGGTACGGAGACCGAGACATGATTAACGTACTCACCACTTTGAACTCATGAAGGAGTTATTCCCCCAATCTTATGGGTAATGCATTTTGAGCGTCTATCGGGTGTATGCCTACACCCCCTAAGGTCGTGGCCATTATCTAAAGTAATGAGCCGAGGATATCCAGGACACGGTAATTAACCCCCGATGTTTAAGTTATCAAACAAAACTGATTAAAACGGAATATGCGGATTTACTAGCCACAGTCCGGCGTTCGATTGATCCCATTTCCGACCAAGCGGTAATAGTTTACCATAACCCAAACCCGTATAGGGGAAATAAGTCGAGAGTATTTACCTGAGCTAGTCTTGTTTAAACGCAAGACTTAATAACTCAGCCGTACAAAAAGTACTAACTGCAGATAGCATTTACCGACAAGTCTCTAGTCTGGATTATGGCATAAGCTAACCAATTAAATACTAACGGTCTTATTTAAGTCATGACTTAGACCGAGTGACGTACAGGATCAAAACGTATAACGCTTGATTAAACAATTGTCGGATAGAATGTAGTTTAATCCCAACAAGTACTTTGACTTGTGTAATATGGACAAACTATAAACATTCTGGATTTTGAGACTTAAATGACAAGGTTAGACCCGTTTCGGTTAATTTCCGTAAACCAGTTACATATACTTAACCGTATACATATCAGCAATATCGGGTAACCGGATAAGTCATGGACAAGTTCTATATGCCATTATTCTTTAAATAAGTCGTAATATCAATAAGATGTCAACTTATACGCCCGTTAAGGTTTCAAAATGAAACTATGCCTCATAAGGGCATTTCGGTAATTATATACCGTATAAAAGGAACTTGAATATATTTTAATGTTATAATTATAAGTGTTCTGGAAAAATAATTAATTTATGATAAATATCAGTAGGATATTAATTATAGTGTAATTTATCTTTTATGACCAAACTATGCACCAGAAGGGCGTACCCGGGAGTATGCCCGGACATTGTCGAGCTCTCGGTTCGTTAAAAGGTCACTCAGAGGTATAAATTAACATGTTGACACTTTTAACCCCTCCATTATCCAACTTTCATATAATTACAGGATTTAATCCCTCTCGTCCAACAAATGGGACATATGAGAGTTAGGACTTCGTAAAGGATCACTTAGTGGCCCACTATAAGCATGTTGACTCCGATGTCACTCAGAGGCTAGGCCTGTTGAGATATCAGTTACTCAGAGGCCAAATTTAAGCATGTTGACATATACGTCACTCAGAGGCTAAGTTTAAGCATGATGACATCAGAAAGTCACTCAGAGGCTAAGTTTAAGCATGTTGACATATCAGTCACTCAGAGGCTAAGTTTAAGCATGATGACATCAGAAAGTCACTCAGAGACTCAGTTTGAGCATGTTGACACCTTTAGTCCTTATGAGTTTTTAATAGACTAAAATAAAAAAATACAACGTATCACTATATCATTGGACACGATTTTACGAGGTGTTACACTTAATTAGAGATTTTGTTAGAGACATAACTCTAATAAAAACTAATAAATTGACATAAAACTCTATTTAAAAGTTTATCTTCCATATGAATAGTCTAATAAAATAATGATAATTTCATTAAATTCACATAAATAATTTCTAGCATACTTGTTAGAAATAAATTATTACAAAAATCATTATCATACTTATCAATAAATAGCTTCTAACAAGCTCGTTAGTAATTAACGATTATCGAAATCGTTATAACACATATTAGTTTATATTTAAAACATGATTCTAATACGCTCGTATAGAAATAAGTGATTACAAAAATCATTATAAGGCTTGTTAGTTTATACAAAACAAACTATTTCTAACACTAATTCGGTCTAACAAGCAAGTTAGAGAATTTTAAAGTTTACAAAAAACGTATGGTTTACACTAATAAACCCGATCTAACACAAAGGTTAGAAAAATTAAAGATTACAAATCGTTTCAAAAACCAAACAATTGAACGAAAATTATTCGTTTTGCATCACGGTTTAGGATTTAAGATTGTATCTCAATCTCAAAAAATCCAAATACCACAAGTTGTACTATATATATATTTCCCAAAACAATATTTATAAGATCATAATCTCTAAAAATATTTTTTTATTATAAATCCTTTCGTGAACCCAAAATCCTTATAAATAAGGTTTTAGGATTGTAGCAACAATCTCACCAAATCTGTTTTAAGTTTGTAGAATATGGGTCACAATTTTAATAAAAAATTATATAAATAAAAGTAGTAAAGATACCTCTTTACATATTTGGGAGATTATAGTACATGTACCATGAACAAATCTAAACGAAATAATATACATAATACGACATATGTAAATAAATTGATTCAAGCCATAGTCTTCAACAAGAGCCTTAACCGCGTCTTCTTGTATGGTCCGTTGTGTAGTCTTCAACGAACTCTTGAATCGCGTGTCCTTGTATATCCTTTGTGTGGGCTTCAATGAGGTCTTGAACCAGATCTTCTTATACCATAATTTCCTACAAAATGAACAAACAAGTGTTGACAGTTGTGGCTGAGGCACGTGTTCAACATGCTTCCCTTAAAACAGATTTGCATGCCTCTACTAAAGATGTGTCTGTCTCCCAGGGTACAACAGCCGAAGCAGTCTGTATTGCTGAAGATAGCTCACGCGCCCGAGGTTACACCAAGTAAAATTGTAGTATTTAAACTTGTGGAACGGATAAGCAAGCGATGGTGGTGGAAACGAGTAGAGAGTACTTCTCTCTATATTAGTCTTCAAGTATCCCTCTTTTTCAAGTATTCTTCATGTATACATTATGTATATTTATTCTAATAACAAATAAGGCACATAGCCAACTAATTTTTCAAGACTTGAGGGAGGGTTAAGAGTCTCAATTAATTAGAAATTTAACATTCTAATAAAAATTAATCAAATGTTATCAATAAAACTTTACTCAAGAGTTTTACCATATGAATAATTGAATATTATTAATTTCAATAAACTAATTTCCATTCATCATATTCTAATTTTCCAACAAAACATTCCCTCAAGTTCGCTAAATAAAAGAGTGAATTACTTACTTTCACTTTGATTTTTCATGCCCACCCACTTTCACTTCTTTGAGCTCAAACCACCTATTATTACATAAAATTTGCATCGTATAGAATTTTTTGCAAGAATAGGTGGTTTAGACATGGATTAAATGAAACTAGATGGCAATGTTTTATTTGAAGGTGAAACTAGGTAGTTCACTAATGGGTTAGAGGACTTGAGGATGGATCTAGGTGTGTCAGAATGGAGGCTGCAAGCTCCGGCCATGACTGGCCAAGTTTGCTGCAGGTGTTTATGGACTTCTGAAGCCTCTCATCACCACCATGGACTTCCCTGTAGTTCGCTGAATGGAACCATGGCTTCCTGAAGTCCGCTGATCACCACCTTGGACTTCCAAAGTGATTAATGGACTTTGTCCTTCTATTTCTACAAGTATGCACACACGCAATGGGGTATATTCTAGTTTCAGGTTACTGGAGACAACACTTTGGTACTTTTTGACCATTTCGTACCATGAAATGATTGCTTGTAACAATTTCCAGTTGTGAGGAAACATCAGGCACCTTTTAAGGATATTGTCAAAACATTGATGGTAACCAGGTCACCCATCCGGTCCTGCTACCGCATAGTGAATATTTATATGTGATAACTATTGATTGTTTACAGCACAGTTAAACAGAATCACGAGGCTAACAAGATATCAAAAAAGAAACCAGATGCTCTGTAAAAACAACCATATTGAATGGGGGGCGCAACTATGATTGCTAATGTTGAAGCAGCAGACACTAGGCAGCATGCACACTAGTTTTGAACTTCACCATTCAGTTAGCTTTTTAACTACAATACAAACAAAAGGCAGTATGAATCTAATTTGATATATTAAAAAAATTTGAAAAGATAATGAAGAAACTTGAATCAAGATGAAAGTATCTTGTGTTTCTTAGTTGGTGGTTGTGATGATGGCAAGCTTGATGTTTCTTCTTAACAAAACTGCTGCACTGATGCCAAGTCTGTACACAAAATGGACGAAATACGTATTATATTACTAAATGCTTGGAAAAATGACAAAATGGAAGAAAGACGTATTAGATTACTATGGTCGAGCCGGGGGTCCCATTGGAAGCAACCTCTCTATTCCTAACGGGTAGAGGTAAGGCTATCTATATCTAACCCTTCTCAAACCCTACCTTAGCTTTGCTATTGGTGGGATTTACCGAGTATGATTATGATGTTTGGAAAAATGAAAGCATAATGTATCTTTTATATGGAGATTTGAATCATTCCATTTATATGGAACAACCCATTGGTTTCGCAATTAATGCTCATCTCGGTTATGTGTGTAAGCTCAAGAAAGCGTTATATGGGTTGAAACAATATCCAAGAGCGTGGTACGAGAAGGTTGGTGAGTTCCTCGAACACAACTGGTTTACAAGTAGAAATTCAGATGCGAGCTTGTTTGTTAAAGTTCGATATAGTAAGGTGGCAATCGTGTTAGTATATGTATGCTAACCAGTGATCTTGATGAATAAATAGCTTTGTTAAAGGAAAGCCTTAACACTCGGTTCAAGATAAAGGATGTAGGCAAATTGAACTGGTCCTTGGGTCTTGAAGTGGAGTATGGAAGTGAGGGGTTAGTTCTACACTAAGGCTATTGCAAAGAATTACTTCGAAGATTTAACATGTTGGAGTCAAAGGTGGCAATAACTCCTATTCACACTAATACAAAACTATACTCAGACGAAGGATGTATATTTGAAGACCCAACTATATATCGACAGTTAAATGTGTTAGAAAGGAAAGTCAAACCTCGGAGCTAATCCCAGCGAATCAACAGCCGGACATCCCAGCTAATCAACAGCCGGACATCCCAGCTAATCAACAGCCTAATCAGCCGGACCTTATGCAATTTTTTCCTTTTTTGTGTTTCTCTTGTAAACCATTTAAGGTGCCCTGCATTTGTATCTAAAAACAGATACACAATTATGAAAGAATATTTTTTCGGTAATCCACTCTGAAACTCTGATTTTAACATGGTATCAGAGCGGGTTATTTAGTCTGCTCATCATCTACCCAAAACACAACCGAGCCACAACCGAGTCACCATGTCCGGAGACGGTAACTCGAGTAGTGATCTCACCTTACAACTAGCCAACCTTCTCAAAAATTCCCAGTCAAAAAGCCCCAAAATGTCCGATAGTTTACAGATAAATCTGAAACTAAACGGCCAGAATTATCCCCTATGGACCCGAATGATTCGAGTCGCCATAGGCGGAAAATCAAAAACCTTGCTGCAACATTTAACCACAAATCCCCCAGACCAAAATCATGAAACCTACGAACAGTGGGAGCAAGATGACCTAATCGTTTTTTCCTGGTTAATTCAGAATATCGAACCTGTTCTTGCGGGTAACCTCACCGAGTTTCTCACAGCGAAATCGTTGTGGGATGCCTTGGTAGTCACATATAGCAGTGGACGGGACAAGCTCCAAACCTTTAATCTCCATGTCAAAGCGAATGATATCAAACAGAACAATACTTCTCTCGAAGAATTGTGGATCACCCTCCAAGGCGTATGGGGAGAAATCGACCGAATTGATCCGAATCCGATGACTTGTTCAACGGATATTCAAACATACTCCAAAATCCGAACTGAGCAAAAACTCTTCCAGTTCTTAAATGCCCTTGACCGGAAGTATGACCCTATAAAGAGGGAAATACTCCGGTCGGAACCACTTCCGACTGCAGAAGCCGCATATGCCACTGTTCGCAAGGAGGCCGCTCACCAAAACATTCTCGGAACACCTCTCAATGACGCACAGGGCATCGCAGCAGGTCTAATAGCCACAGAAATAGAAGGGGCAGGACTTGCATCGAAAGGGCTCCGACGGTTTGACGGAAGAAGAACTGGATCTGTAAGCAGAGATGACAAAACTCATCTCAAATGTGACCATTGTGGCATGACTAAGCATACCAAGGAACAATGTTTCAGACTCGTCGGATATCCCGATTGGTGGTCTGACAGTCATAAGAAGGGCACAAAGGCTATTGCTCACGAGAAAGGGAAATCACCCAGCACCGGCAACCGAGAGGTTCCAGGAGATGGAAGCCGGAGTAGGGTTGGTTTCGGCGGAATGGCCGACGCAACAGGCGAAGAAGATGAAGGGACAGGTAATGGCGGAGAAGATGAAGAAGCGGGTAATGGGTTTGGGGCGAATCCGTGGGTTTATAACCCTAATTTGAATATGTCACATTTGGTCCCTGGAAATAGTGGGAATGCCAATATGGCCCAAGAACATCATATAAAACAAAAACGATGGATCTTCGATTGTGGCGCAACCGACACAATGACTTATGAGTCATCGGATATTATTTCAACAACTAAACCAGAAAAAACACATATTCAAACGGCGAATGGAGGGATAATGGATGTAAAATCGGGAGGGACTATTGAGATTTCACCCACAATAAAAATCTCTAATTGTCTTTATGTTCCCTCGTTGTCACATAAACTGCTTTCCATTAGCCACGTCACTAAAGAACTCAACTGTATTGTCCTAATGTACCCTACGTTTTGTATTTTACAGGATATCAGGACGGGAGCGATCATTGGGCGTGGCACTGAAAGTCAAGGGTTATATTATGTGGACGAAGTAACTCAAAGTGGTGCTATGATGTTGACTCATGGTACATCGGAACGAGAAGCATGGCTATGGCACCGAAGATTAGGTCATCCCTCTACAAGTTATTTACATATTTTATTTCCAAAACTATTTCCAGTTAATTCTATGTCACATTGTGAAACATGCATTTTAGCAAAGAGCCACAGGAAAACTTTTAAACCCAATAATACTAAGGTTGCTTTGCCATTTTCATTAATCCATTCTGATGTATGGGGTCCTGCCCCCGTTCTTGGGGGGCAAAACCTTCGCTACTTTGTGATGTTCGTTGATGATTGTACCCGAATGACCTGGGTTTATTTTTTGAAAAACAAATCCGAAGTCTTTGAAAAATTCACTATGTTTTACTCCATGATCCAAACCCAATTCCAAACAAACATCCAAATTTTCCGATCCGATAATGGAGGTGAATTTGTTAATACCTCCTTTAAATTGTTTTTTCAAAACAAGGGAATAATCCACCAAACTACATGTCCAAACACCCCAGAACAAAACGGTGTCGCCGAAAGGAAAAATCGCATTTTGCTGGAAATGACACGAGCCCTCCTAATTGAATCCCAGGTCCCGAAACATTTTTGGCCTGAAGCCCTTGCTACCGCTACCTATCTTCTCAACCGACTCCCAACAAATATCCTCAAACTTAACACTCCATTACACACCCTTTCAAAATTCTTCAAACTACCCTCAGTCCTTACTCTTCAACCACGAATCTTTGGATGTACCGCCTTTGTTCACATACCTAAATCAGATCGAACCAAACTTGACCCTTGTGCTGAAAAATGTGTCTTTGTTGGGTATGGAATCAATCAAAAAGGATACAGATGTTATAACCCAAAGACACGTCATATGTTCACCACAATAAACTGTGACTTTCTTGAAACCGAGTATTACTATTCCCAACTCAGTGGTCAGGGGGAGAAGGAATGTTTAGACACACTAAGTTGGTTGAAATATGTTCCCTATGTACCAACTACAGAGTCACCAGAGTTCAATTTCAGTGCCACTGAAGGCCCTAATGTTCCTCCTAACATGGTATCCGAGGTAAGTAATACTCACCCTATTCAGTCTGGTGATATTTTTGGAGTTTCTAATGACTCCGAAGATACCAATACTTCTAACCATGCAACTGCCACAGAACAAGCTGAAACTTTACAGGCAGATGAATCCATACAAGAAGAATCACCATCAAGATATGTGTTACCCCCCAGAACAAACAGAGGGGTTCCTCCGAAATGGTATTCTCCTGGAAAAGAGCCAAGAAGGTCTAGTTATCCTATAGCTAATGTAGCTAATGGAAATCTCACTAAGGAAGCCAAAGCATTTATCTCATCTGTTTATTCTGAAGAAACCCCTACAAACGTGGATCAAGCTTTAAAGTCTAAACATTGGAAGGAAGCAATGAAAACAGAAATGGAAGCCTTAATCAAGAACAATACTTGGGAAAAGTGTACTCTCCCGTTGCGAAAGAAATCCGTGGGGTGTCGTTGGGTCTATACGGTTAAGTATAAACCAGACGGTACAATTGAGAGATATAAAGCCCAACTGGTAGCAAAAGGGTATACCCAGACACATGGATTGATTACGCTGAAACGTTCTCCCCAGTTGCAAAAATGAACACAATTAGGGTTCTTTTTTCAATAGCTGCAAATGAAGGGTGGCCACTTCAACAGTTTGATGTAAAAAATGCTTTTCTACACGGGGATCTAAATGAAGAGGTATTTATGGATGCTCCTCCAGGATTCACAAAAGATTTCAAATCCGGAGAAGTTTGCCGTCTGAAGAAATCTCTTTATGGTTTGAAGCAATCTCCCCGGGCTTGGTTTGGCAGATTTACCGTAGCTATGAAAAAGTTTGGATATAAACAAAGTAATGCCGATCATACTTTGTTTCTCAAAAAAAGAGGAAAATTCGTAACCTGCCTAATTATCTATGTAGATGATATGATCATTACAGGGAACGATAAAGAAGAAATGGGAAAACTAAAAGAAAACTTGTTTGCCGAATTTGAAATGAAAGATTTGGGCAGGCTGAAGTATTTCCTCGGAATTGAAGTACTGAGGTCACAACAAGGAATTTTCATTAGTCAGAAGAAGTATATCTTAGACTTGTTGGCAGAGATTGGAATGATAGATTGCAAACCAGCAGACACTCCTATGAGTGTAAACCAAAAGCTCTATATGGAGGAAGGAGCAAAGTTAGCAAATAAAGAAAGATATCAACGGCTGGTGGGAAAACTAATATATCTCTCACATACTAGCCCAGACACTGCATATGCTGTAGGGGTGGTAAGTCAGTTCATGCACCAACCTCAAGAATCCCATATGGAAGCAGTTTGGAGAATTATTAGATATCTCAAAGGAACAGTGGGTCATGGAGTCCTGTTTCAATCACATGGACACCTAAATGTTCAAATCTATACTGATGCAGACTGGGCAGGAGATAAGGGAAGTCGGAGATCAACAGCAGGCTACTTCGCTCTAGTTGGTGGGAATCTTGTCACTTGGAGAAGTAAAAAACAAAAGGTGGTTGCTCTCTCAAGTGCAGAGGCTGAATTTAGAGGTATAGCTCGAGGTCTAACAGAAGCCATGTGGATGCGAAGACTCTTAGCTGAGATTGGCTTTCCTTCAAGAGAACCTAGTAAGATTATGTGTGATAATAAAGCTACAATTCAGATTTCAGAAAATCCAGTACAACATGATCGAACTAAACACGTAGAAGTTGATAGAAACTTCATCAAAGAAAAATTGGAAGATGGTACAATTGAACTACCGTTTGTTCGATCAAAAGATCAATTAGCAGACATACTAACAAAGGCTGTCAGTGGGAGAGTCTTAGGCGAATGCTTAGACAAGTTGTGTATTGGAAACCCCACTACTCAACTTGAAGGGGAGTGTTAGAAAGGAAAGTCAAACCTCGGAGCTAATCCCAGCGAATCAACAGCCGGACATCCCAGCTAATCAACAGCCGGACATCCCAGCTAATCAACAGCCTAATCAGCCGGACCTTATGCAATTTTTTCCTTTTTTGTGTTTCTCTTGTAAACCATTTAAGGTGCCCTGCATTTGTATCTAAAAACGCAATACACAATTATGAAAGAATAGTTTTTCGGTAATCCACTCTGAAACTCTGATTTTAACAAAATGCGAGCCTGATATACTTAACGCTAACCGATATAACTTTCACTGACGGGTTACTTAGGCAATTTATGTATGCAGCCAAACGGGTTTTGAGGTATGTGGAAAACAAAATTCAACTTGGTGTAAAATTTAAGAGGGAGTCTAAGCTTGAACTTAGAGGATTTTGTGATGCTGACTACGCCGGCGATCAGAATGGTAGACGATCCACCACCGGATATGTTATCTTTATTGGTAATAGTCCAATGCAGTAAACGGCAACCCACGATGTCGCTTTTGACAACCGAGGCAGAGTATAGTTCGATGGCAGTAGCGACACAAAAACTTGTTTGGTTAGTTCTTTTAGTGCAGGAGCTAAATCAACAAGTTACTTATGGTGTTAAGTTGTTTTGTGATAACAAATCAGCTATTCAGTTACCCAAGAACCCAACGTTCCATGCGTGTACTAAACATGTTGAGGTACACTATCACTTAGTAGGTACGCCCCTGGTGATGGACCATTAAAATTGACAAGAAAGAGTTCAAGGTCCTTATCAACAACACAAACAAGTGTATGAACCATTCTTATGTTATTCTTCATCGGACTTATTTGAATCAATCTGAATTCGAACTGAATCCAAATCTGCTTTTAGTGTTTGAAATTTTGAATTCTTATTCAGTTTTAAAAAATTTTCAATATAACAATCCGAAAACCAAACCGATTGCTGTTTTATCATATTTAGCCAAAAACAAAATGCAACAGTATTTAACTTTTGTGAGAAAACTCACGATAATCAAGACTAAATAAAAAATGCCTTGAAGTAAGTCGAAAGGGCAGAACTTATAAACGAAAAAAGGATTAATCTCCTTATTAATAAAACAAAAAAAGTATAGGGACCATTCTTAAGTGTCACATAAAAGTAAAGTTATAAACGTGAATTTTATAGTATTACACTTATACACGTTTAATATTTTTTTATGGTTCTCAATTAAAATTAGTTTGATATTTCTTTTATGGTTTTCAGTTATAAGAAATTGTGATGGTTGGAGAGCAAAAGGGATATAGAAACCATGTTCTCTAGTTGGAGAGATGAGTATTGATAGCGGATGATGTTTATTTCTTACGACCATCATCCAAACTTTATTCGATCAATCCTCATCATCATCGAATATGATTTTGTTTATAGTATGTAAAGTTTATTGCAACTAATTTTAATGAAACATGTCGATTTTATATAATGATGCTATTTTATTTGACCCCAAACATCTTTAGAGGCAAACCTTTTCACGAGTGTGACTCTTTTTTTTTCTAAAACTCTAAAGGATTAATCTTGATATAGAAGAACTAATTAAATAGTTATAGATAATTATTAGTTTAAAGTATTATGTTTATCTAGTATTTTATTAATTGGTTAATGAGGATTAGAGTTGGTATTGGTTTAGGATAGTTTGTTTAGCAAGTTATTAGTTTAGTATAAATAGATGGGTTAGGCTATGTAATTACTTGGATGTTTTGCTTTGTTCTTTCTAATATATAAAAGAGTCGTGAGAAGTTCTCACAAAATCGTTGTGTTGCTGCGTTTTTGATCCAATTATTTCCAACAATTGGTATCAGGGCGTGTAACGGTCCAGGGAAGAGAGGAAGAAGAATCGAAGCAATTCAACCCGGTGAAGTTGAAAACCTTCGTGGATCGACAGAGAGAAGAAGACTCGAAACCTAAGTGGATCGAGCAGGAAAGTCGAAACCTAAGTGGATCGACAAGGAGAGGAACGAAGACTCGAAATCCTAGTGAATTGAGCAGAGACGAAGACTCGAAATCTTAGTGAATCGAGCAGAGCAGTCGAAATCTAAGTGAATCAACGAAGAGCTTTAAAGATGGCAGGAGAATAACCAGTTAATACAGGAACTGTTCAGTGACAGATGATGTTGTGGACGAGAAGAAAAACAAAGTTGCTAGAGCGGTTCTCCTTCAAGCACTACGGGAGGATATACTTCTTCAAGTTGCTAAAAACCAAAGTGCAAAAGATATTTGGGAGGCTTTACGGGTAAGATTTCTTAGTGCTGACAGGGTTTAAAAAGTTCGACTAGCTACTTTAAGGAGAGAACTCCAACAACTTCGCATGAAGGAGACAGACACGATTGAAGAATTGGCTGGTAAATTAAGCGGGTTCATCTCAAAGTTTAGCAATCTTGGATCAAGTCTTGAAGATGTTGTGGACGAGGATGGTCTAGCCAAAGTGATCGTGGAAGAGGTCGTGGTCGTGGTCGAGGAGGACGACATCAAAGGGATAAAAAGTTCATTGTGTGTTATAATTGTGAAGAAAAAGGTCATTATGCAAGTGAATGTCCTAAAAAGGAGTCAAAGGAAGAAGTAGCAACCTTGGCCAAAGAACATGATCCGTCACTATTTTGAAGAAGAAAGTGTCCATAACAAGACTAAGGGGATGAATGAAGGATTAATCTTGATATAGAAGAGGCAATTAAATAGTTAGAGATAATTATTAGTTTAAAGTATTATATTTATCTAGTTATTTTATTAATTGGTTAATAAGTATTAGAGTTGGTATTGGTTTAGGATAGCTTGTTTAGCAAGTTATTAGTTTAGTATAAATAGATGGGTTAGGCTATACAATTACTTGGTGTTTTGCTTTGTTCTTTCTAATATATAAAGAGTCGTGAGAATTTCTCACAAAATCGTTGTGTTACTGCGTTTTTGGTCTAATTATTTCCAACAATCTCGAATGACTATTGACTTGATGTAAACATTTTCACGTCAAGTTGGTCACATTAAGCATATTCATTTATTATTATTAATTAATACATCGTTATTATTAATGTTAAATTATCCTTCTATTAATTACAACGACCAAAGGACGTTTTCGGTTTTGTAGTGGTCAGCAGCGGCGGTTGATACTTTTAGGCTAGAGCAACCAGCGGAATGCAGTGGTTGCTATATTACAGCCTTTACAACCAACAGTCATGAGTTCTTTGAACGAATCGCCGGCTGCATGTAATGATCTTGGGTGAATATTTGTCAACGAACTTAGGTAATCTAGATGGTTTCCGCTCTCGACGAGGAGATTGACGATGGTGGTGGTCAGGGGCGTACCCACCCCTTGAAAAAAAGTTTTTTGTGTTAAATTCCGTGGAAAATCTCGACCGCATTCTTTGAAAATTTTCAACCGCATCCCTTGGAATTTTCAACCGCCCCCCTTAAAAAACTTATAAATTTATAAAAAAAATTTGTAAACACTGATTGTTATTAAACTATAACCTAATTTATATAATTATTCTTTCACCACTTTCACTTAATAATTTAACCCAATCACTTTTACCTAACAATTTAACCCAATAAAGAATCCATTGTTAACCCAAGGCCATACTGACCCAGTCAAATTCGAAGTAATTAAAATTGAAAATTATGAAGTTTGGTTGATTGGTTAAGACATTAAGTGTTTAGTGTTTGTTTAATGGTTTTGTTGTCTTATATTGGATAGGAAGTTAGGAGTCATGAGTAGAGAAGTTATGGCGCGATTTCTTAAGAGTAAAGAGGTTGAATCATCTTCCGACCTGACTCGATGAACCAATTTTTTCCATATAGATAGGGGCAAATAGTCTTTAAAAATATTTTGCACCCCATGAAAAAAATCCTGGGTACACAACTCGTAGTGGTTAGGACGTGGCGGTGCCAACTACGGATATGGAGTTCGATGCAGAGATGCTGGTGGGTACATAATGGGAAGGAGTTGTTGAAGAAATTGGGGTTAAATATAAGAAGCAAATGAATAAAACACCTTTTTAACAAAATTGTATTCACAAAATTGGGGTTACATTTATTTAATATTAAATTAATATTAATTACTAAACTAATTTTGAAAACCATGATGATTAAGATCGTGAAGATTAAGATGATGTTTGTTATTTAACACAAGAAACTGAGGTAAAAGAAAATTGTGTTGTAAAACAACGGTCTATTAACCACTAATATATATGTATATAAACATGAGAGCTAACTATGAAATCATGTAGAGAATAGAACATGAAGAATTCTTATTCATTCATCTAACATCATATACAAATGCCATTATATATAGGCACTCACATTAGTACAATAGTAAATAAGAGAAAGGGATTACACATGTGGAAGGTCACTACATAATGGATGCATTCATAGATAGGGGTTATACATGTGGAAAGTCACTACATAATAGATACATTCATAACACTCCCCCTTGACTATCCACATGATGGAATACTATTCTTTAATACGCTTAATGATGTTGCCTCATTAAAAACCTTGCTAGGAAAACCCAATGGGACAAAACCTCAGCTAAGAGAAAAAGAGTGCAACGCGTATTGTCTCCCCCTCAATATAATATGTATCATTTCAAGTAATAAGTGCCAATCTTCTACGAAAGTTGTTGAAAAACTTTTGTAGTGAGTGATTTGCCACTTGATGTGCAATCTATTAATGAACTTGATGTATGATCTTCATGTAAAACTTTAATTACCTCCTCTTGTAAGTAGATACCATAAGATCCATGAATGTGTTTTGTTATAATCCCTGCATTTACAAAACTAACCAAACTTGTTAAATGGGTTAGTAAAATATGAACCCATACCTTTCGTACCTTAAGGGTATAGAAAATAAATGTTTTACTCATTACACTATCTCCTCGTTGTACATGAGTTAAATCTTGCCAATGAATTTAATGGTATATGTTCGTATATAGCTAGCAAGATATATTAATACAATTTGTATTGAATTATGGTACTTCATGACCAATGATCTTTGCTTCTTTGATAGAAGATGATAAAAGTCATTTTATCTATATCAGATATTTGAACATCATTAAATGTACTTACACCAAAAGTTTTGTCCATATGAAAAATGTCCAACATTTTCTAGATGTATTATGATTGATGGATTATAATATAAACGTATGTCCTACGCATCGAGCCATAAATTTGCAATATTGTATTTCATTTGCAAATTCTTGCTTAAATATTTGAGCTTTTTTTTCTCTTCGGGAGAATCAATGACATCATCAACATATATTGCAATACTTGTAAACCCCATATCGTTCTTTTAGTGAAGACAAATAGACCAACTTCACCATATGTATTTCTCGTTTTCGAGCGCACTGGTGAGTCAATTATATCATATTTGACTTGACTATTTTAGTCCACACATATTTTGTCAACTTCATATAGTATGTTCTTGAGGTTTTGACATCAATGCTTCTAGCATTATAATCCGAGGGAATTCGTTCCATCTTATCCATCTATGCATGTGCTTTCACTCTTCAGGAGTTTTGCTATATAAAATTGTCCGTTTAACACATAGATATCTATATCATGTAAAAGTGTCATGAATACTTACTTTTATCTCCAAAATCCATATTGTACCATGCGTGTACACTATTTATTAAGATATCACAATCACTGGGTACAAGTTTTCAATGTATGTTTATTGGTGCCACAACAATTACATCGTTAAGATGTTTTGATTCACCTTCAAAGAACTCAACTGCTTTAAGAAACTCATCAGGAGTTCAATCGTATTCAAAAATGAATCTGTGTACAACGATTATATTGTTCTCGAGAACTTACTTTATATGAATTGGAGCATATCAATTCTCTCTTTATATTACCAGACTAATTAAATACTGGAAAGCTATTGCATCCACCACTGGAGAATACGTCCCCTTATAATTAATCATAGGTCTTTGCGAAATCCTTGTGCCATCAATTGTTGATCCACATAAAAGACCTAATTATATTAATATATTTTACAACTTTTTTTATGGACTACTGGCCCGTAAGCTTTCCATTTCAATAGAGAATTCAACTTTGCCTCATTTGCGTCGTTCCATTTTGGTCAATCATTTCTTTGTATGTATTGATGGGCAGATTTTAAATCTTGATCCTCATCATTTCATCTTTTCAAGCGCTATATATACAAAAGTATAACGACGTCGATTTTGTTTCGATTCCATACACTTCTAGATATGATATAATTTACTAAGAGCTCTTTATTTTCAGGTACCTGAGATTCTTCCAGAACCATCATGTCTAATGTCTCTTCAAGAAACCTTTTTTTACTATAACCTTGACTTGACCTCTTCTTCATTACTTGCTCCAATTTTTCGAGGAATTTTTATTTTCTTGAAAACGACTAGTCTACCACGCTTCAGGCGTGCAATAGACTCATTAATATATGGTTTGCCCTACTAGGACAATTAACTTAATTGGAGCATTAGCAGTTGACTACGTGACTTACTTAGTCACTGTATTTAGGTCAGTTAACACGTCTGGTGATTGATTCTTTAATCTAGGTAACGAATTATCTTTTGAACTTCTTGTACACACAATTTCGTTTGAGGATCAATGATAATTCATGCATACCCATTCCTATTTCAACTGCCATTAATCTCCCCCTAATGTTGAAAATATTAATTTACTTAAAGTAAGATTTAACGAGCCATAAATAAATCTCTCGTTAATTGCTCGAAGCATGTAATCATAAATAGTATTTTCATCCAACATATATTCCCAACATTATTTGAGTTTCAATCTTTATGCGTTGTGGTGGATCAATTCCAATATATACCGCACAATAAAAAGTTTGATGGGAAATATTTGGTTCCTGACCAAAACCAACTATAATGGGGAGAAACTATTACAACATGTGCTTATGTGAAATAATAGTACCGCATGTAAAATCACATGTGCTCAAATATGAACTTTTGCTCTCTTGATTATTGGCTTTGCAATCAATTTGTAGACGTTTGATCATCGTCTTCAACAATAGCAATTTGTGTCTTAAGCTTTTAGAAAGTTCAATACTTATTCCAATAATCATTAGTAACATGGATACTAAATTCAATGTTATAACCACCATAAATATGATAATATGGAATAATATGCTTGCTATCTCATTAGCTAAGCTACACACAACTTCAAGTTGTAAATTTGATGACCATTTAGACGATGTATCGATTTAAAAAGACTAAATGGTATCATGTTTGGATATATACATCCTTCATTCATTCAATCATATTTTAGGGATTTATACCATTAATTGGCAAATAAATAATTTCCCTTAAGAGAAAACATAATATGCTATCAACTAGAAGAATCTTCAAGTTCTTCACTATATTTCACATCATCATTGACTCGGTGTGGTCTAACAGGTCATACCAATAAAGTAAAAAATCATGATCCATAAACTTATGGTTTATGATATTGTATATGTATTACTTGCACGTATGTAATAAAAAGATAAGATATGAAATAATGTATTATAACTTCAAAGTTCAAACCATCGTGTTATGTAATCACTAGTTTAACACTTTTGGTGGTTGATCTCATCATGACTATCATTATAATACTGATATTCGATCTCATTATTAGCTTCACTATCTTATAATTTCTGATAGTTTGATCTCTTATTAACATGATGATTGTTGTACTTCTGATGGTCAATATCATTATTAATACGATAATGATTACAACTTTCTCAATGATGCCAATGACCAATATATATTCACTTCATGCATCAGAGTAAAACCACACAATTTTTATGGTTTTCCATTATTTTCTCGAACATATAGATATAAAGTCGTTTCAAACCATTTATACCCTTTAAATGATATTTCTACTTCAGGAGTATATTTGAGGTTTGACAAACAAAATTTGTTTTATATCGATTTCCCTTATAAATAAACTTCTCTTCGTATAACGTCAATTGAGAAGTAATTATATGTCCGAGTCATATAATATTTCTTTTATACTTGATAATGAGATATAAAGGAGTATGACACTTTGGGTGTCAAAACGAAGCATATTTCTACTTTTTCATGAGAATGACAATAAACCACAACTTTGGTTTAGTCGTTCTACTCGGTATTATCAATGCAAAGAAGTGATAGCATATAGAATACAAGGTATAGATAGCAACAAATCATACAATACATGACCTTATAGCATGTCATCATATAAAAACAACTTATGATGGGCCTTTATAAAATAAGAAACTTTTTTATCACTAATAAGAAAACGCATATAATTTATGTAATAAGTTATTATGGTATAAGCAAACATAATATATTATATATTTTGAACACTTACTTTAAAACTTAGACATATATCTCTTTCAAATTCTCAGATCATTTATTACTTGCATTTGAAAATTTTATTTGGAAATTGTAATACTGATGAATTACATAACATACTCATTTTTTTCTTCTCAAATATTGATATTTAAACAACTGATGACATAATATAAGCGATCTATACATTGTACATATGAAACAATAGCAATAGTCACTATTTTATACTAGCAATAGTAATAGTTAATATGCAAATATATTGTTAAACATTATGACATGGCATAAGAATGCATGAGAGGTACCGACATCGCTAGAAAATGTTTCTCTAAAAACAACTAATGATATCTAGCAATATTAATCTATTATATGAATTTCTTATATGCAAAATTTGTTATAGCATTAACCTTATTATAAATACCAATGATATTTGTATAATCATGTTATAACAATAATAATAATAATAATAATAATAATAATAATAATAATAATAAATAATAATAATAATAATATAATACATAATATAATATTAAAATATATTGCATTATAAGTTGTATAGTTTATTTAAAACTAAATCAATTGATGTTTATAAACATAACTCATTTATATCTAATTATGTAAAAGTCCTTTGACTTGCTATGTATTAACAATGACTAATGAAAACAATTAATTACAAAATTCATATCCATTTAAATTATAAACTATACAAAATGAAAATCTAGTACATACATCATGTATATATTACCATCAATACAAGCATATATACCTTAATACAATTGCATTGTTTAGTCCATAAATATTGAGTTCCATACTTTTTAATATTGAATATTGAATTTTATTGTTTTTCATGGATTCTAAAAGCACATATAATATTCTCTAGATTGCAAATTAACTTCCTCAAATCAAAATAATTCAACAATTTTATTTACAACTTAACAAGGTTAATAATGAAGCATAAATATATGATTATGGTGGCTCAAAGAATATGTAGATAAGCATCACTAGATTGTAAGAGTCCTAAACAACATATATTAAATTAACTAATTAAATGATAATCCAGCCAATTTAGAATAATAGAAGGGATCATTTGTAAAAGAGAAAAATAAAATAAATATTCATAATATCGTCGTCGTCAACGAAAACTAAAATTATTTAATTAATAATGAGTATTTGAAAAAGATGAATTAGTAATTGTAACGTCATAAATTTATGATGTAAATCTAAATCCTGATGAATACCAACATGTAATATATATATAATAGCTTCTAAAAGCAAGTGAAATATATATATATATATATATATATATATATATATATAAGAGTTCAATCACGAGACTACATTCTAGAATTTATAGTAATGATCAGTTTAAGTTTATATATGTATATTAATAAGTGTCACCAGTAAGATTAATGTATCATCATCAAATATATGAATAATCATACGAAGAATCATACCTTTATTAGTAGATATAGTTGCATAATTATTGGGTTGCTTTCTCCACATGCGAGATTGAGTTAAGTTGCAAAATAATGCACATCAAAGACAAGAAAAAAGGGATACCAATGGTGGCAAAATACATGGAGCACGTTCGTGCTGATAACGTGTTGTGAAACAACGGTCTATTAGGCACTGATATATATGTATATAAACATGAGAGCTAGACTATGAAATCATGTAGAGAATAGAACATGGAGAATTCTTATTCATTCATCTAACATCATATACAAATGCATTATATATAGGCACTCACATTAGTACAATAGTAAATAAGAGAAAGAAGTTATACATGTGGAAAGGTCACTACATAATGGATACATTCATAGATAGGGTTATACATGTGAAAGTCACTAATAATGAATACATTCATAACAAATTGTCAATTGTCTAACAAAAACCTTTGTATTACAAGTGATATTAATTGTAAAACGCACTATTTTCAACTTAATCATTATTTTTTAATTGTAAAACACACTATTCAAGTAGTTACGTTTTATAATTCCAATTTAATTTTTTATGATAATCTTTTACGTTTCGGTTTGAATTTAGCGAGTTAATACCTTCTAACACGCGTATGTGGTTCAGTGTTTTGGCATCTACTTTTTTGTCGTTTAACAATCCGTCGCAACATGCGAATTCTAAAAGCTCGTTATTTCTAAATGTCATGATTTAATTTATTTATTTTATTATAATGTTATTAGTATGATTAAAAACTTAATTATATCACATGTATTTGGGTTGCTTCGAACTAACTAAATCATAGTTAGTAAAAATATAGGAAATATCCATCAACTATATTAACTAAATCTAGTGAGAAAAAATTCAAAATATTATGGCAAATTTACTAACGATCAAAACTATATAAAGGTAACAAAAAAAACCCTTTAAAGAGATGGATAATAGAAAGTGCATAAATTAATTAATCTAATTTATAACTATTTTTTAACAGCGAACTTGATTATTGACGGACTACTGGAGTATCATCGTGTCACTAGCGAAACCACTCGATCGATCATATCCGGCGAAAACCCAATAAATCTGGGAAAAACCCTCTTGTGAGAATCAAACTTAAGACCTAGTGATTCTTAAGTATTATCTCTGTTGATCAGTTCTATTTAAACATAATGGAAAACATAAAAGAAATACCTGTAACAGTTGACATGCCAGCAGAGAATCCAGTCAGAGATGCAGCCATTGAATTCGACATACCTGTAAGTGATGATGGTAGTACCGAATTCTAGCGCAAAATTGTATAGAGAGAGAGGGGTGATTTTAGTGATGTTATGAATAAAAGTTATGTACTTTATCTCTCTAGTTATCTCCTTATATATACACCTTAAAAGGAAACCCTAATTAGTTAATAAGGGTAATATGGTTAATCAACAATTACTAACCAATTACATAATAGGAATAATATATTTTGATCTTATATAATATAAATGATTATAATGGCTACAAGATTAAATATTACAATAATAATATTTTTGATCTTACAATTTATCCTAAAAAAGCCACTAGGCTAATTAATTCTCCCAGCAAGCATGAAGAGTAACCTTACCTCGGTAAAGCCATCTAAAAACTATACGACTCATGAGAAGTTACTTATACGGTTAATTTGAGATCATTTGATCTTTGGTTGTGAGGACTTGGTTCCTGACTTTTTTTGTTGAACATTCAAATTTAGATCATTTACGGACCACTGGAATATCATCGTGTTACCACACGAAACCACCCGATTATATCCATCTCCACTAAATTAGTAAATTTTAATGCATTGAAAAGATTCTATTTCCAGTTTTACATATTTGGCTTGGTTACGATTAAAAGTCGAATAAAAATATATTCGACCTAATAACATTTTTCATAATACCTTTTGTTCATGTTTGTAACTAGTAAATTTCTCGCGCGTTGTCGCGGTGTCGAAACGTAAAGTAACTCGAATTTATATTATCTAATCAAAATGTAATGTATTTGACTCGACTGGTCTCCGAGCGAAATTTATGTCAAAACTTAGAACAACTGAAAACGTACACAATAATAAGCACAAAAACGTTTGACCCAACTTGTTTGCGAAATAATTTTACATCGAAACGTTAACCAACTTCAAAATATGCGTGTTGTGGCGGCGAGGAAAAGTAAAGTAACTCGAATTTATACCGTCTAATGAAAACGTACAAATTAAACACGCACATAAAAGTAAGTACAAAAACATATAATATCTGAGCATACTCATTTATAAAAAAATTAAGAAGAAATGTAAATCAATTTGAATTTATACCGACACTTACATAAATAAGCACGTAAAACTCAATTACAAAGTTTTTGAAAAGTTGAGGGGTTGTAAATGTATTCTAAAAGTAGAAATGTAAAAGAAAAAGAAAAAAAGACATGAAAGACAAATAAAAGTTTTTAAAAATAAACACGTCAAAGCGTAAATCAACTTGAATTTATACCAACACTTACATGAAAAAGTAACAACTTATATTTATACCAACACTTACATAAAAATTAACACGTAAAATTTGATTATAAAGTTCTTAAAAAAATTGAGGGTTATAAATAACAATCTTCAAAGTTGAACGAAAAGAAAAAAAATCAATGAATTGATGCCACCTATATGCTTACTGTAATGTATATCCATATTGTATTTATAAATAACAATCTTCAAAGTTGAACGGTAAAAATAAAAAGAAAAAAAAAGACAATAAAAGAAAAAAAAATCAATGAATGGATGCCACCTATATAGTACTGTATATTGTATTTGTAAAGTATATACAACTATACAATTTAAAAAGCAAATATTTAAAAAATAAATGTTAATTTTTCAAAAGAAAAGTTGCCGAAATAGACTAGTCATTCAATTAGGTAACAAATTAGCGTTGAATTCCTCGTCTCTTAGATAATTGCTCACCTTCTTTCCTTTCCTTCCTTGACCCTTCATTTATTTATTCCTTCATTCCTTTCACAATTTAGTCCTGCAAAGACCCATCCTCCAAATTGTTTTGTTTTCTTTTCTTTCCCTTCACAATTTAGTCTTTCGTTTTTTTGTTACGATTAATGGTTTGATTTATGGTTTTTTCACACCCCTAAAACCCAATAGTTTTATGCCCTAAAAACCAATATAGAAATTGTCACTTTGTCAGTACTACCCTTACTCTCTTATGATATGTTGGATTTAAAAGTGTGTTTTTTTCTGATAAAATTGTTAATTAAATTGAAAATTCAATCAAACAGTAATAAATAAACACATCAATTTAACATTACCGGATTTGGGAATAATTGCAAAATGATTTCATTGAATTCATATGATGTAATACGATCACAAAGGTACAACATGCACTCCCTTCACAGGTGAACACTTTTTTACTTAGTTCTTATGCGTTCAGGCTCTAAGTCTTAACTATTACAATTACAATGAAGAACTATATATAGGAGGAATGAGCTGCTGGTGATGTCACCATGAAATCTACCTTACAAGAAATTAAATGATGTAACTGCCATCAGTTATGTAAACTGCTGGATAGTCACACTATTGTATTGAACTGCTGCTTCTGATGTGAGTTAATGTAAAGTGCTTGGATCTCGCAGAACCGCTGGTTTAGAACAACATTTCTAGAAATCCAGAACTTCTGTCTTTGACTTGTTGACTTGGTCTTCTAATCTTCAGTCTTTGATTTTGGTTGACTTGACTGTTGACCAACATTTTGATAGTCCAGCACTTGTTCTTCTAAACTCTAATCTTTGAAGGCAGAAGTTTGACGCAACAGTAGTTGGGGCAGCTATTTTGAGAAGCTTTTAAGGGAGGAGAAACTGCTCAAGTGGTGATTGTATTTTAACTTACTTCTTCAGATAGGGATGATGGTTCCCTTGGGTTTTGACTTTCATCATCAATAGATCTTACCTAACCCAACAATCTCCCCGAGATTTGCTGATGCCTAAATCACACTTATTTTTAAGCCTGTTTTTATTCTCTTATTTGTTGATGAAGAGTGTTTTGAAAATTTTTGTTGAACATGAATCCTAGACAATTTCTTTATCTTCTTTAGAATCAACCATCTTTGACTTACAGGGAAAGCTTCTCTATCTTCACATCTTTTAATCTGTAAGTAGCTTGTTGTCTCGAATCTCAAGGTTAGAGAAGATTAGAGGCTACCCTTTAGACATCTGAATAAAGAAGAATACTCCTTTCTTCTGGGAGATGTGGAAAATTTGATAGATCACCCTTTGGAGGATCTTCTAATGTTACTTTATAAGTGCTAGCTCTTTGATCTTCAGCAATTATGAATACATGTGTAGTGTCTGGCATGCAACTTACAAGTAGTATTTTCTCCTCTTCGTCTAAGTCCATAATCCAATTTGCATAACCATGCTTTTCTTTCAAGTTGTTCATAGTAGTTCTCTATGTTCACTGGATTGTAAGAGAATACTTCATGGGGTTTAAATGGAACAACAACAGACTCATTCTTCTTTTTAACAAGGTAGATCTTTGTGTTCTCCTAGTTTGGCCTTGGTGGAATTTTTCAGGATTTCTTCTTCTTGCATCAAGATAACCTATGAATTCCTTTGAACAGTTGTGTCTTTCCACCTTATAATTGAACTCTTTGTAGCCCAATCAACCTGTATCAATTCTTGCCTCATCTTAAAGATCTTTGTTGCCTCTTCTGGTGTTGGCTTTCTTTTATTGCCAAGCTTCTAATTCGGAGGAATGATCTTCTGGTTGGGTTTGCCAACATCTTCTTTACCCTGGCCACCTCTCCTAGTTAATTCTAGGCATCCTAGTTTTGAAACACACAAAAGTTTTTGATAGGATAAGGGGCTTTTTTCTTACACCACTCAAAACTATCTTATTTTAAGGCATTGGTTACTGACCGTTGTTTGAATGGTGGAATCCTGGAGTGCTTCTGTGGTTCTTAAAGCATGTGATGTTCATAGTTTCTGACCTCACTCATCCCCTATCCATAATGTATTGAGCTTTCCTATAGGTTATCTTCCCTTGATTCGCTGTGAACTCTTGACAACTTCCACTTCCATCTTTTCACATCCTCTTCATAGTTTAGTTTTTCATCAATTACTTATAATGGCAGCTTTTGAAGTGAATTGATGAATCTTGGAGAAGGAGAGTCTCTTCAGCAAAAGGTTTTGTGAAAACATCTATAGTTACAGGTTCTGTTTTTGTAGTTGCTGGTTCATCTTCAGGATCATCTTGCAAGACCATTTTCCTTTTCTTTATGGGTTGAGTAGTTGTTTCTTTAGGAACTTCTAGTTTACTAGCAACTATTGGTTTTGGTGAAACTATTGGCTTTTTACCGGATGGTTTACCAGTAGTTTTGACAACGGTTGGTTTAGCACCAGATTGTGTCTTTGATGATGATTTAGTTGATGGTGGAGTAGATGTTGATCGAGAACCAATAGTTTTGCCTAGTCCAACTATTTGAGTCTGCACTACAACACTTTGACTCGGACCCGTTGTTTGTTATTTGGCAACTTCTTGTTGAGCTTGAGGAGCTTGTCTTCTTTTGGCTTCTAACTTTTCAATTGCTTTAGCTTTTTAGATCACAGTTGGTAGCCTCATGTGAATTTTAAGCGTTTTAGTGATACTCGGATCTTGCCTTGTAACTCTTTCTTCTATTCTTTATCTTTATATTTGGCTTTTTATGAAGGCATCACTTAAGCCTTTTTGATCTTGTTTAAATTTTGCTACCTATGCAGCATGATCAACATCTTTAGTGAATATGCTATTTTGCTTTTCAATCATGGCTCCTACTTTAGCTTCATCAGTTCTTTTCTTGGCCCTTATTGCACCTGACTTAATCATGTCAAGCTCTCTATCCTTTGTCTTCTCCCCTTTTTAGGCATTAGAAGTTTCTTGCCTTTGCATGAAGTGGTGTAACCAGAGTTTAGGGATCAGAAGATCAAAAACTTTGGCATCAAAGGTGTTTAAATAATCCT
This sequence comes from Scalesia atractyloides, assembly GCA_947069175.1. Classification (NCBI taxonomy): domain Eukaryota; kingdom Viridiplantae; phylum Streptophyta; class Magnoliopsida; order Asterales; family Asteraceae; genus Scalesia; species Scalesia atractyloides. The sequence continues at coordinate 34,311,663 of CAMTDV010000020.1, read as the reverse complement.
TGAACATAGGTTCAAGGATGTCTTTAAAGGAATTTTTGCGCTTCCCCGCTGGCAAGGATGAGGTGGCTAAAACCTCACTAACAATTTAGCTTTGTGTGGCTGGTGGCTGTTGAGTGAGAGAGCTAAGTATTTGGGTGAGCTTCTTTTGTGAGGAGGCCAGCTTTTGGGTGTATTCTTGTTTAAGCTGGACTTTAGCTTAAGGTATTATACTGACCAACTCTTTGAGTTTGGAGACTGCAGCACCCAATTTTCCGTCAATTCATGAAACTGTTGGTTTTGAGTATCATCCTAATCAATGGACTCATCTACTCCCCCACCAGAGGTGGTTGTATCAGTAGGTATTTGTGGCTTCTCAGTCACAAGAATATTTCCTGATGCCCCTTGTTCTTGGTACTAGGGACTTCTAGCAGTTTGCCCATCCAATACTTTAGCAGCATGGAGGAACTTTGTTGTTGTTGTCTGCAAAGTGGTCTTAGCTATATTTCCACTGTATTCTTGAAAACCAGTGGATTTATCAAAAATAGTGGAAGCTAACTCTGCAATCTCCTCATTAGGATATACCTAAGAGGGATGAGTCTCTTCCTCATGTGGATAAGGATCAGATTCCATATGTAGTAGGGCTTCATTATGTGGCTCCATCTCTGTGATTTATGATTGAGATGTGCCCTTTTCTTGGTACATAACATGAGCCTTTTTTCAAAAGTGCTGGTTGGGCTGTTTGAGGCATTAGAGATCGTAGTGAAGAAGTGTAAGTTCAAAATCCCAGAATTATCGATACTAGTGATGTTTCTTAACAATAATCAGATATGAAACATCAATTAGTTTGACAGTTTGACCCAAAAATGATAGAATTCTCAAAAATAGTTTAAGAATAATGTGGAGAAAGAGCATTTGTGTAGTTTAAAACATCCCCCATCAAGTGCATATAAAAAACAAACTCGAGTTTTTTTAAAATTCGATAGAATACCTTATGCATTTGTCCATTGTTGACTACAACTCCATCTTCTTTAACTTATTGAAGTATGGTAACAATTTGCGGAAACAATCTAAGCAAACTGACGGTCGTTCTATGATGTGAACCCATTGTGTACCACCGGCTGGTGCAAAGGAAACCTCTTAGTTTAATCCTTTTCCCATTTTAATTTCACCTTCAAGTATTTCTTTTTCCACTCTCGCCTTTTTTTTGTCTCGCTTAGCGTATCTTTTCGTTTACAATAAGCTGCAACCGTAGTGACAACCATGGAAAGGAATTCATAGAAAGTTTTGACACCAGTATGTTTTTTGCAATGACCATAATCACCAACTGACGTTGATGAGCAAAGCAATGGATGTAATGTGCTGACGAGTTATCTTTCAAAATCAAAGTTTTTAATCCATTAAATTCTACCCGCATGTTGCTTGCACCATAATAAACTTGCCCCCTTACCTAAAACAAAAGTAAACTATAGCATAAAAAATAATGACCATTAAAGTGTATGTAAAGAATCTATGAGTTTTGTTACTTACTTGCTTCATGCTCAACTCGTTATTTGCTAATATTTCATCAATGGCTTGTTAAGAGTTGAAGAAGCCCTGTCTCTCACATGAACAATTCCAATAAAACTCTCTCTAAAAAACCCAAGTTTATCAACAAATCTAACAACTACAGCCATTTGTTCCTTCAAAGATACGTCACTAGATTCATCTACCAACAACCAAACACATCATCTTCAAATTCTGCACAAATGTTTTTGGTTACTTTCTTTGAAAAGCATTCAATAATCTCCTTTTGTATCTTTGGCGATGTTAACTTGTTGTTCTTTTTTTCATTCCATAATGTGTACTTACCAATTCCGGGTGGGTAGTACTAATCAAGTTTAAAACCAAAATAAAAATACCTTGAGAATTAGATTCTTCGATTCATCATGGCCACGAAATGGTAAAGAGTTTTCTAAATAGAATCTAGCACTCATAACAGAACCAAGTAATCGATGATGATTAGCAATCTTTTCTTCTTTAGTCAACTTGTTTACATTCTCCTCCATGGATTGCTTTTGATTCATGAGATTGTGACATTTTTGTGTCGCCTTTAAATGATGACTATAAACATTCCCAACATGTTCCTTTAAGGAACCCTTTTTACTCCAATCACAAAAGCCTTTAAACTAGAGACCATGTATCTCTTCTACCTTGATTACCAACATCTTCTTTAAACAAGTAACAATATAAACAATATGCTTTGTTTGCTTTGGTGCTATACTCTAACCAAGTACGATCATTAAACCAACTAACAACAAACGCCTTTTTCATAAGAGTCTCTGAAAGGAAATTTATGACTACGCGGTTGAAAAGCCCCTTTAATAAGATATGCCCTTCTTATGTCATCTATTTGATTTGGGTGATAACTAGCAATAGGTGGCCTATCATAGGGATCCAAGGAAAGATCATTCAAATCAATAATACCTCGTGTTTTGGAATTGAGGTTGTAGGATTACTTGGACCAATATCAACAAATTGTTGCACATTATCATTTGTATTATTCGGATTTGCATCAATTTCATCATTTGCTAGTATATTATCATTCGTATCATTCCGACTTGCATCAATATTATCATTATCAACATTCGGAGTTGTTTCATTTAGAATTGTATCATCAAACCAACCCGATTTTCATTAGTTTTTTCGTATTTCTTTTGAAAAAGTTCTCAATTAAAGATTTTTTTAGATTGTGGTTTCATCTTCACTAGTTCACTTCAAATATTCAAGTATTCAACAATCAACAATCCCTAGTTTAACAACAGAAAACAAAAAACTATAAATTAAACTAGCGAACAAAAATCAAACGATCGAACTATCAATTATCAAAGCACAAGAAGAAAAAGAATGCTCACAAACAATCTAACTATCAATTATCAAAGCACAAGAAGAAAAGAATACTCACAAACAATCTGTGTGTTTTGATTTGTTGATGTTGGATTGCTTATTCAAATTTTGATTAGTTCTGCGAATCTGCCATTGCACTTTTGCTTCTGCCTGTTCGAAATCGAAATTGTGATCAGTCACTACTTGTTAGATTTTTTATCAGTTGATTCAGTTCTGCGATTGCACTTCTGATTCGAAATCGAAATTCTGCGGTCTGCACTTTGTCGTTGCTGATGTTGTTAAGGAGATCAGAATTTAGATGCTTATGCTCCCTTGTACGACGTTTGGTTTCCACACATGTTATTGCCACGCCCCTGCCCCATATTCAAAGGGTTATTTTGTTTTGGCTATAATACTAGTTGGGTTGAGACTTGGGCTTACATAACAATTGGGTTCGTTTATATAACAATCGGGCTTACGTTCAAAGGTTTATTATTTCTTTTGGGCTAAAGCAAATAAGTAATAAAGTATCCTTATTTTTGTCAGGGGTATCCTCGTAGTTGTTTAGGGGTATCCTTTGTATAAAACCGACAAAAAAAATTACACTACCGATAAGAAGTTGAGCCGTAGCCCGTGCTACGGCTGGTTGAATGCTAGTTCCGTCCCTGGGTGATGTTATATGGTTGATTGGGGGATTGAGCGAGAAAAAAGTATAGTCACGTAGGCTACACGTATGCGCATTTTTTTTCTCACTCAAAAATGCCCAAAAGGGGTGAAACCATTAGGTAAATTGTATTTTATCACTATTTAGTTATTATTATTATTGTTGTTAAATGTAATTAAATATTATCATTTACACTTAAAAAAAGATAAAGTTTCAATAAGTTTACATAAAAAATACAATTAAGAGTAAAGTAAAGTTTCAGTCCCTTGGGTTTACACCCAATCTTAGGTTAGCCCTCATTTGAAAAAAATCAACAGTCTAGTCTCTGACATATTTAGTTGCACACAATCAAGACCCTGGCACTAACAGACCGTTTGTATTTCAGTGAAAAGACTAAAATATTCTTAAAGTTTACTTACAATTTTAGTCCCTGAATAATTCATATTTTGTCTCTATATTCAAACACCCTTTCCTAATCTAATAACTAACAACAAATTATCCTTAGTTACTCAGTAATAGGATGCTATTAACATCAGCAACAATCTGTATTAAGACTTGTAAACAAAATTGAACTTTCTTTGAAATGGGTTTGACCGTTAGAACTTCAAATGGGTTTGAATTTTAGACGTGAATTGGGATTGACTGTTAGAACTTCAATTGGGATTGAACTTTGCAATTGCAAGTGAGTTTTAGTAGCAGAAAATGAACTGCCTTCATTATCACAGGTTTGACCAATAACTCTGGTTAAGGAGGTCAAGCAAGGGCAGATTTATAGTCAACTCGGGGGTTCCTAGGAACCTGTTCTATTCGTATTTTATAGAGTTAATTTATATAAAGACTTATGAAGGAAACCTTTAAAGTTTTATGAGGGAACCTTATGAAGAAATCCGAAGATAGTCCACTGGTAAGTATTCGCGCATATTAAACATCAGATCCTATGTTCAAGTCTTGTAAAGGCCCGTTTTTTGCGTTTTTTTGTAAATGACTTCAACTTAAACTGTAAACACTTGAATATGAACATTCACTATGCACTGCAAATGCTGATCATAACATATCAATATTCTCACTGGAAATTGGATTTTGATTAATCACCCACTTTGGACTTTTTTGTTTGTAGTTGAAAATATTTCAACTTTCATATTTTGGCAAAAAGTAATATAACAACAGAAACCACTACATAAACATCCAAAATAAACTTTTTTTTTCAAATATGAGGTGTATATATTTAACTTCTAGAATTTAGATACATATATTATCCAAAAATTAAAAAAACTAATGAAGGTACCAAATCTTGATGATATATGATATATCTGAAAACCCAAGACTTACATAAACCTTAGATTTATATATCAAATCTCAAACTCTAATAAGATAAATACTTAGTTCTGATCCTCCATTGCTATCGGATTCATCATGTAAAATTCTTTCAGAATCTTTTGACCCCACAATCCTCTCAAACTTTGCTCTCATATACATTCGTAATGTGAAAAAAGATAGTCGGTTTAACAACTTAAACTGGATAAGTGATCTTGCCAAAAAGATGGGGGAAACAAGAAAACACATTGATTATCAATTGGTTTATCGATTAATGAAGTTGTCACTAGTTTACCGGTTGCAACGGCAAGCGTTGAAAGAAGTTTTTTTCAATGAAGCATGTAAAGACGGAATTACGTAATAGGATGGGTGATGGATACATGAACTATTTTTTCATTTGCTACATTGAAAGAGAGTTCTTACAACAAGTTTCTATCGAGAATGTAATGCAACGTTTTCAAAAGATAAAACCTCTAGGGAACAACTTTAGATATGCTTTTTATTTTATTCGTAAAGACTATCTTATTTATGTTTCATGTTTTTAAATTTATCATGACGATATTTTTCATTATTTTATCGTATTTTTATTATGTTATGAACTTTATTCGGCCCGAATCGTCGAACCGTTCGTATTTCTTATGTTCGGACGTATGATATTGGAATACTTAAAAAAGTGAACTCATTGGAAAAAATTTCTGGATCCGCCACTAAGGTCAAGCAATGCATGGCAAAGTGTAAGATCCTTATTCAAATAATATGGTTTAGAACTTGAAATGGGTTTGACTTTTAGAACTAGAATGGTGATCAAACCTTCACAACTTCAAGTGACTTTTACTTTTAGAAGTTGAACTACCTTCAGTTACACATGTTTGACCATTTATTCTAGTCAAACAGATAAAGCAATGCCTATCAAAATTACAATGTTTGAACTTTGGTCTAATTCCTATCGTGTAAAGCAAACTGTCTGTAACATCCATGTTCTATTAAGAACTAAGTAACATTATGCAATTGAACTTTAGCCTAAATCCTATTAATCAAGTTGTGTAAATGCTACAATTGATCCTAAACACACTCAAGTGGAGAATCCTTGTTCAAATGCTACATTTGATCCTAAAAAAACTCAAGTACTAGTCAAAGTCATTTGATCATAAACACACTTCAAATCAAAGACTTATGTTCAGCAAACAAACAATACCATCTACTTAAATTATCCTATAAACCAGCAAAAGGCTTATGTGCAGCAAACTTCCATCATGTCATCCGATCCTAAGAACATTAAACATACATCCCAACAAACTTCAATTGATGTCATTTAATCCTAAGCACATTAAACATACATCTGCAACAAACTTCCACTGATGTCATTTGATCCTAAGCACATCAAACATACATCTCAAACAAATATCCACTGATGTCTTTTGATACTACTCATATCAACTTAAATTATCCTCAGTGTCATTTGACCCTAACACAATCAAGTAGTTAGATCCCAAAACACATTTAATAACTCTAAATCAAAGATAGTTTAATAAGCATCATTTCGGCTTATGTATCACCATTAAATCAATAACAGTTGATTAAGCATCATTAAGACTTATATATCAGCATTAAATAAAAGAGAGTTTAATTAGCATCATAACAGTTAGATAACAAAACAAAGGGTAATCCTGATCATTAACTTTAGAGACCCAAAAATGATCATTTTTCCAAAATAACCCTTTTAAACTGTTATACATAAGTACTAGTTAGGTGATCATCAACTAATCTTACATACCCAAAATTTGATCAACCTAAGTCATCCACAACAGTTATAGTTAATATATTATATATGCATCATATATTTACAGCAGAGGTATAGGAAATCATGGCGACGTTGGAAACAGAGTTCCATCCGGAACCCTCTACCGGTCCTCATCGGGACCCGATACTGGATTCTGACGTAGTTTCTGGTGACATGCACCCTGAAACCGAGTGGAATCAAACATTAATAACCCAAAATTTAGTTCCATACAAGGAACGACTAAAATCAAACATAACCAGAGTTGAAAAATGCAAATTTAAGACAATGTCGTACCAACTAAATGCAATGTGAATAATATGAATTGTATTGCCTCATTTTGAAGATGATCCGAGGAGTGTCACTGGAGGGTTTAGGGGAGGGGGAGGAGTGGATTGTGGCTTATGAATGAAGATTGAGGATTAAAAAGGTAGAATAAGTTATAAAGTTTTGCGAAATTACCTTTTTGCCCTCCCTGTCATTAAAATACTTGACAGTCAACTAACGGTCGTTTGGTCTAAGGTTTGATTGTGAGCAATTGAATACGTCAGGGACTAGACTGTTGAATTTTTTCAAATAAGAACTGAACCTAAGATTAGGTGTAAACTCCAGGGATTGAAACTTTACTTTACTCTACAATAAAATAAAAAAAAAAAACATACTTTGAAAAAACTAAATAAACTAGACCAGGTATCTTTTCTCCAACTATGGTTTTATTTTTTTTTCTTTTATCTTTTTGTTTTTCAATATTTCTTTTTATCTTTAGTTTTTCAATATAACTTCTCTTTTCCTACGAGCCTTTAGGTAAAAATAAGCCGTTTTGTCAAAATTAGCTCTATGTCTCTTCTCCAACATCAGTCTCACCTTCAGTCATTCAATATGTCCTGTCAAAATTGGCTCTATGTCTCTACTCCAACATCTATCTTCTCTTCTCTAACGTCGTAAAGCACCCTCCAGTCAACCCTCTGCGCCCTCAACTACACCAACGTATGGCGGTGAACCATAGTCGCGCCCTCCGATGTAGCCATCTCCTGCGCCAAACGCTGCGACGGTAACACATAGACTAATAGGTGTCAGTGAAAGAAAGCAAGAATGCGGAGTGGTGATATGTCAGTAGGGTAATTGTTACTTTGTGATGTGACACTAACGTTAAAGTAAAAGGACATGAAACGATAGTAGTTGTCTTAATTGAAACCAAACCTAATTCAATACATTTGAGATTTATTTATGACATAGATGATAAGTTAGAGGAGGGAGAAGGTAGAGAGTAGATAGAGGATATATATGTTTGCTAAATGTATGTATTTTTAGAGAGAGAATTACAAGAGAGAATAAAGTTTATGAGTGATGAGGTGTTAAAACGAAAATAAAAAAGATCGAAGACAGATGAGGTGATAAAATATTTTACAAAATTTTAATCTTAGTTTGAATAATATGATAACAAAAGAATTGGCGTCCTTTAAATATTTGACTTTGAAACTTCAACGAAGTTGCAAGTCTTGAAGCTTTTAAATATATATATAATATATCAGTTTTGTGGAACATTCTTGTAACTCGTTTTGTACAAGTCATAACCCACTTTCTGCCACTCTAAAATTCACGTTACGCTACGTGCCACCATTATAACCGGACCACCGTGTGGCATAAAACCAATATGCCAACACTACCCCTACCCCCTCTTCTCCTCCTCTTCCTCCTCCTACCCTTACATGTAATTTCACAACCCACAACCACCCAAAATGACCAAACCACCCTTCTCAACCTTAAACACTTCTGGTCCAATCCACCCTCCTCACCCATTGGAACCAATCCTCTGACCCCTGCAGCTGGCCAGAGATCATATGTACCGCCACCACTGTCACCGGAATCAACATAACATATACAGACATCGACGGAACGGTTCCTGGGATCATTTGTGACCTCAAAAGTTTAACACATCTTGATCTCAATTACAACTACCTCACGGGAGCTTTTCAAACCTCTGTACAACTGCACCAATCTGCAATACCTTGATCTCTCACAAAACTTCTTTGTGGGGCGAATACCGGATGACATATCGCAGTTATCTCCAGAGCTCCGGGTTCTCAGACTGTTTGGCAATAACTTCACAGGTGACATTCCGGTCAGCATTTTAAGATTATCAAAGCTTTCATCACTTCTGTTACACCAGAATCTTTTCAACGGTAGTTTTCCAGAGGAAATCGCTTATTTAAACGATCTTGAAGAATTAAACTTGGCCTTTAATGGCTTTAAGCCATCAAGACTCCCCCTGGCTTTTACTCGGTTGAAAAAGCTTAGAAAGTTTTATATGACGGAAGCGAACTTGATCGGTGAATTACCCGCAAATTTATCCAGCATGATCGCGCTCGAGCTGCTGGATTTGTCTGACAATCAGATGAATGGGTCAATACCAAGTAATCTGTTCTCGTTAAAAAAGTTGACACAAGTTTATCTTTATGCGAATAAACTAACTGGGGGAATGCCAGATCCAACTGAAGCATTGAATATGGAGATAGTTGATCTCTCAGCCAATACTTTGACTGGTAAAATACCCGATGGGTTTGGTAGTCTGATGAGTTTAACGAGCTTAACACTCATGTTAAATCAGTTATCCGGTGAAATACCGGTGAGTATTGGCCGCTTGCCTAACTTGCAAGATTTTAAAATTTTTCGGAATAATTTATCCGGTCCATTGCCACTGGATTTTGGGACGTACTCTGACCTGAAGATATTCGAGGTTAGCGAAAACCAGTTCACTGGAACCCTACCGGAAATTTGTGTCCAGCGGAAAGCTTATAGGCTTGGTTGTCTCCGACAACAATCTTTCAGGTGAGATACCAAAATTATTTGAAAAATGTAGCACCTTGGAGCATATTCAGGTTGACGGGAACACATTTTCAGGCGCAATCCCTGATGGGTTGTGGAAGGTTTCGACGTTAGCAATTATGAGTATGAGCGGTAATTCATTTTCTGGTGAGCTACCACACGAGATGGGGCCAAACCTATGGATGCTTGATATCAGTAACAACAATTTTTCCGGTGAGTTACCGCACAAGTTGGGCCAAAACTATCAATGCTTGATATCAGTAACAACAAATTTTCGGGTGAGTTACCACACGAGATGGGGCCAAAACTATGGATGCTTGATATCAGTAACAACAATTTTTCCGATGAGTTACCACACGAGTTGGGGCCAAAACTATGGATGCTTGATATCAGTAACAACAAATTTTCCGGTTGAATTCCGACCGCCGTATCATCTTGGACAACTCTGACGGTTTTCATAGCAAGTTATAATCTCCTCGATGGTACAATTCCGGAAGATTTAACAGCACTTGAAAATTTACAAACGTTGTTGCTAGATGGGAACCAATTCACTGGCAGATTACCGGAAACTATAATTTCATGGAGGTCACTCCATACATTAAATCTCAGTAGGAACCAACTCACTGGTAGAATTCCGGTTGGTCTAGGGTTCTTAATGCTCTCGAGGTATTGGACTTGTCAAGAAACAAACTTTCCGGTAAAATACCAAGTCAACTTGGCGAACAGTTCGCGTTTCTTGATCTTTCAGCCAACCCTGGTCTTTGTTCAGATAAACCATCACTAGGGTTAAATTCTTGCAGATCTAGCAATAATTTAGCTAAGTGTGTGCCGTTGATTGCAAGTATAGCAGTGATATTGTTGATCCTGTTGGTACTAGTGACTAGATATCTCATTGTTTATTACCGGAGAAAAAAGTATGGTTTAGATAAAAAATGGAACTTCACTGCTTTCCAGAATTTGAACTTCACAGAATCCACAGTCTTGCCTCATTTGACAGAAAACAACGTGATTGGGCATGGTGGTTCCGGGATGGTGTACCGGGTTCCTGTAAATAGATTAGGGGACTTCGTGGCGGTAAAGAAAATTTCAAGCAAAAAGGACTTAGATCAAAGGCTTGAGAAAGAGTTCTTAGCAGAAGTCGAGATACTAAGCATGATTCGCCACTCAAACATAGTTAAATTGATGGGTTGCATTATAGACAACTTGAAGCTCCTTGTGTATGAGTACATGGAAAAACGAAGTTTGGACCGTTGGCTGCACCGCAAGCAGGATCCATCGAGTCATGGGCTCAATGGTTCCGTGCGCCATGTGGTGCTTGATTGGCCTACAAGGTTGTGGATATCATTGGGAGCGGCTAGAGGTTTGTGTTACATGCACCACGATTGTGTACCGGGAATAGTTCACAGGGATGTGAAATCCAGCAATGTGCTCTTAGATAGTGAATTCAATGCCAAGATAGCCGATTTTGGGTTGGCCAGGATCTTGTCCAAGGAAAATGAGCTCAACTCAATGTCAACGGTAGCTGGTTCATTCGGATATATGGCTCCTGGTAAATGAGAAGATAGATGTTTATACTTTATACATGTTACTTTATGTTATTATAATACATATATTTATTTTACAGAATATGCACACACGACCAGAGTGAATGAGAAGGTAGATATTTACAGCTTTGGAGTATCTTGTTAGAATTAGCAACAGGGAGAGAGCCCACCAATGGGGATGAGCATTCACCACTAGCCCAATGGGCTTGGCAACAAACTGTAGGTGGTGCACCGATAGAAGATGCGTTAGACAATGAGGTTAAGGAGCCCATGTACTTGAATGAGATGACTAGTGTGTTCGAACTCGGGCTCTGGTGTACAGTCAACTGCCAACCAATAGACCCTCCATAAAGGAGGTATGCCGAATGCTGCTAGTTGTAGCACAGCCTCAGGCACGATGGTGATGTAGTAGACCATTTTCTCCTTCTTAAGCTTGAAATGTCTAAAAATAAGATTTATATCGCTACAAATGTGATTCTATGTAATAGTATGGCATGTGATATCCCCACACCTTGTGCTTTCTAATCTAGCAATGTGTGCAAACAGTCATATAAAGGGTAGTAACTCGGTGTAATATTAGGAAATCTATAATGATAACATATTGAATGTAATTATTTTTTTAAACTAGATTATTTAATCCTGTACACTATAAATGGATTTTTTTAATCATGGGGTGTATGTATGTGTAGCTCATTTGACCATCTCGTTTTATAAAAATAACTAGTATTAGGACCCACGCATTCCGGCGAGACACGTTAAACTAAATCAAAAGTAAACGTAAAAACATTAAAACGGATCACGGTGGCCTTCTGGGGAGTGAAACTGATTTTGAATAAAGACGTTATCATTCTGGCTTTTCATATGCTCCAAATTACGGTCCAAAACACAGTGTAAATAGCCTTCTTCCTTTTCTCTGACCACCGTGCAGAGTGGTGATAGTCGATCACGTCTCCAACGTCAAAGAAAAACACCATCAAGCAACCTCCTCCCACACCCTTTGTGTAACCCAACAATAGATAAATAGATGTCCAGTTGACTCCTCTACTTCACCAAGACATCTAAGTTCGTCGGATGTTACCTAAAATTTTAAAGCTAAGAAAAAGATCTACCAAACACCGAAACATGTCGAAACATGTTTGCCAAAACTTAGTTTCCATCAACTTTCTCATTTCCATCTTTGTCAAGGCTGGACATATGCTCGGGATAGAAGAGTGTTTCTTGCTTACTCTAAGACATCTAACTTCGTCGATGTTGCCTGGAATTTTAAAGCTAAGAAAAACGTCGTATGAAACAAAGCTCGAATCAAATATATAATATTTCAAGAAAAAAATAAGGAAAGTAGGATAGCTTAGTTTTTCATCTTGGTTATAATGTGGTCTGCATTAAGAATAGTCAAGCCGACGAAACAATGGATATATAGTAAACATAAAAAAAAAAAATAAACACATGCGTGATGCGTCTATGATTAAACAAAAAATATAGCGCCTCTACAGCTTGAGACAAAAAAGTGTCTAAGTCACATGAGCCGACTGAAGCAGCTAGGTTCAAACGCAACATGGGTAATTGCGGTGCCAATGCGTCTCCTAGCTGCCAGGTATATACAAATCCATGCATCTTCTTAGTATTCGCTTGGACTGATGCATCTCTACTAGACATTTTAACACTCTCGTTTTCAGGGACGCGTCTACCATGTGTCTGATTTTTTTCTTGCAAAAGACCTTGGTCAATGTTTAGTTTCGTGATTTTCCGAAAGAATCTGCCTTCATCAGGTTAAAGGGTGTAGGGGCATGGGTTGGGTCATCAATCGCCACGTAGGACCATTAATCGATTGCTACACCACCCCTTGCCTCATCCACCATGGTTGGCATGTATTAAACCATGGTAACCATGGACCTTTTTTCCTTTTTCAATATTTCATTTTCCTTTTCACAAATATAAATTAAAATAAGAGAATAGTGGATTAGGTAATGACCACACCCTTAGGGTAGTGGTTTTGAATGATGAATTAGAAGTGGATGACATGACGCTAATGTGGAGGATCATGGTAACTGTTAGGGTCGTGACCAGCCTCACGTATTTTGTGTTCAATAACAACAAAATTTCTGGTCAAATTCCAACAGCCATATCATCTTGGACAAATCTGAGGGTTTTCAAAGCAAGTTATAATATACTCCATGGTGCAATTCCGCAAGATTTAACAGCACTTCAAAATTTACAAACGTCGTTGCTAGATGGGAACCAATTCACCGGCGGATTACAGGAAACTATAATTTCATGGAGGTCACTCCAAACTTTAACTCTCAGTAGGAACCGACCCACTGGAAGGATTTTGGCTGGTCTAGGGTTCTTATATGATCTCGTGGTATTGGACTTGTCAAGAAACAAACTTTCCGGTAAAATACCAAGTCAACTTGGAGAACAATTCATTTTTTTGGATTTTTCAGCCAACCCGGGTCTTTGTTTAGATAAACCATCATTAGAGTTTAATTCTTGCAAATCTCGCAAGAATTTAGCTAAGTATGTAGCAATAATTGCAATGTCGGTACTAATGACCAGATATGTCATTGCTTATTACCGGAGAAAAAGTATGGTTTAGATATAAAATGGAACTCACTCCTTTCCAGAACTTAAACTTCACGGAATCCACGGTCTTGCCTCGTTTGATAGAAAACAACGTGATTGGGCACGGTGGTTCTGAGATGGTGTACCAGGTTCTTGTAAATAGATCAGGGGACTTTGTGGTGGTAAAGAAGATTTCAACCAAAAAGGACTTAGATCAAAGGCTTGAAAAAGAGTTCTTAGCAGAAGTCGAGATACTAAGCATGATTCGCCAGTCAAACATAGTTAAATTGATGGGTTGTCCTTTCATGTGACAACTGGAAGCTCCTTGTGTATGAGTATATGGAAAATCGAAGTTTGGACCGTTGGCTTCACCGAGCCGTGGGCTCAATGGTTTCGTGCGCCAAGTGGTGCTTGATTGGCCTACAATGTTGCGGATATCATTGGGGGCGGCTAGAGGTTTGTGTTATATGCACCACAATTGTGTACCGGGGGTAGTTCACAGGGATGTGAAATCTAGCGATGTGCTCTTAGATAGTGAATTCAATGCCTAGATAGCCGATTTTGGGTTGGCCAGGATCTTAGCCAAGGAAAATGAGCTCAACTCAATGTCAACCGTAGCTGGTTCATTTGGATACATGGCTCTTGGTAAATGAGAAGATAGATGTTTATACTTTATACATGTTACTTTATGTTAATATAATACATATATTTTTTTATAGAATATGCTCACACGACCAGAGTGAATGAAAAGCTAGATGTTTCCAGCTTTGGAGTGATCTTGTTAAAATTAGCAACGGGGAAAGAGGCCACCAATGGGGATGGGCATTCATCACTTGCCCAATGAGCTTGTCAAGAGACTGTAGGTGGCGCACCGATAACAAATGCATTAGACAATGAGGTTAAGGAGCCCATGTACTTGAATGAGATGACTAGTGTATTTGAACTCGGGCTATGGTGTACGAGTCAACTGCCAGCCAATAGACCCTCCATGAGGAGGTATGCTGGATGCTGCTTGTTGTAGCACAGCCTCAGGCAGGCACCATGGTGATGTATTTGACCATTTTCCCCTTCTTAAGCATGTGATATACCCACACCTTGTGCTTTCTAATCCAACAATCTGTGCAAACAGTCATATAAAGGGAAGTAACTCAGTGTAATATTCGGAAATCTATAATGATAACAAATTAAATTGTAATTGAAATATTTGTTGAAACTAGATTATTTAATACTACATACCATAAATGATTTTTTTAATTATAGGGTGTATGTATGTGTAGCTCATTTGACCATCTTGTTTTATAAGCACTAGTATTTAGGAACCATGCGTTGCGACGAGACCATTAAACTAAATCAAAAGTAGACGTGAAAACATTAAACCGGATGACAATGGCCTTCTGGTGAGTGAAACTGATTTTGATTAAACACCTTATCATTCCGGCTTTTTCATATGCTCCCAATCACGGTCAAAACACAGTGTAAGTAGCCTTCTTACTTTTCTTTGACGTTCGTGCAGAGTGGTAATAGTCGATCACATATCCAATGTCAAAGAAAAACACCATCGAGCAACCTTCTCCAACACCTTTGTGCAAACCAACAAGAGATAAATAGCTGCCCAGTGGCGAAGGTGGTGTCAAGAAGGAGATAATCAGGTTTATCTCTCCTTCTACGAAACTTTGATGGTTTGCGGGCTGCGACCCATTTTGAACAATTTACTTTCCGAACAATTTACTTTCTGATTTTAGTTTTTTGTTATTTTGTGGTTGTATAGATGATGAAACAAACAGACAGTGGTAACATAGTATTTCCATTTCTTGTATATGTTGTTGTGGTTGTGGTGTGGATAAGCTTACAGGTACCTTGGCATGCTTGGAATAACCAAGCATACGACTCCCCCAACCCGGCTCCCTACCAACTTTTTCTGAATTTTAATAGTAGGTTTACACGGGGTCGTGTCTACTTGACACGCCCCCCGTCTATCTTGTCGTTGTAACAATTTTTTTCTCTAGAAATGCCACACGGGGTCGTGTCTACTTAACACACCCCCGTGCCCACCTTCTCTAATTTTTTTAATATTCTGATACTGGCAGTTTCACCACGGGGCCGTGCCTATCAAGCACGCCCCTGTGCCCGGTGTCTGTTTTTCAGAAAAGTTTGTTGTTTTAACCCACATTCACACATTTAATCAGTTTTAACCAATTTTGGCCACATTTAGGACAATGTGTAATTTAAGTGTGGGGGTAAGCTAAACTTGAAATTGTTTGTCCTAAAAACGAGCCTTACACGAAACTCTACTTGGAAACGCTAAAACACCACAAATCTTTTTCAAAAACATTTTTTTAGTTTGTTTTGTCCTGTTTATAGTTTAAGTTAAAAACTAAGATCTAAAAATTTTTAAGTTTTATAAAGTTTACAACCGATAGCGTCGTGATAAAAAGAACCATACAAGGAAAATATGTAAAAATGGCATGACAAATTCTTGTAAAATTTGATTGTATATACATTATCACACTTATACCCTTTTTTCTACAAAAAACGTGAGATTTGAGCCCTTATCGAGCATCCAAATATATATCTTTACTAAATGCTTATTTTCATTTCTTGTGTAAATAACTGTATGATTCTTACGAATCCAGAACTTGACAAGACAATACATTCTAGGTCCTTACTCACAGATCCAAGTAAGTAAATGATGAAGGCATTAGGATTTTAAACCCTCTTTTTTTATCTTCAACTTTATTTCCTCTTTATCTCCCTACCATAAACGAAAACAACAAAAATATATCCCCCTAGTTAAACCCCTTTGAGCCTAACTTTCCGTTTCAAAGCCTGCAAAATACAATTTGCATAAACCACCCATCACCCAAACATTTTTATACCAATTTATTTTAGTAAAATTCGGTTATTTTGAAATACACACAAATCAGTGACTTAGTTATCTTGTGAATATTTATTCTATAAAAAAAATCTCTAGTTTCTTGAAATAAAATAAGCAATTATAAGGCTTTAGTTCATACCTAAGTCACAAATAAATAATTTTTTCAAAAGAAAACCAACATTTTATGCCTTTTAGCCACTTTTCAATAAAACCACCCTACCCCTAACAAAAAACCTACCCTTATAAAGTAATCTTGATAGTTGCAAAGATTTTTGTTAAAAAGGAGGAGGATTGATTACTTGTCAATCACATGGTAGGAGTAAGTTCCATACCGGTTTTGAGCGTTTCACTTATACATTTACGGCCGAGTGTTTAGTGAACACTTGTTAGGTATGTGAACTTGATATAGTTAAATAGAATTGTATAAAAGCATGTTATGCCCAAAAATATTTATTTTTATTAAAAATGTTCTAAATAATATAAAAACAAGATAAAAAAGAACTTGGATTCCCGACACCCTGCAAACAAGACCCGAAAACTTCTTCTCTATCAATTCCATTTGGGTGTGTAAGCAAAAAAAATTAATTAAAGAGTTTTGCTTGAGGACAAACAAATATTCAAGTGTGGGGTATTTGATATGCGTTAAATGTAATATATAAATTATATCAACTACGATATAAAATCAACCCTATTTAATACTAATGTTGGAAAAAGTGTGTTTCTTTGTATATTTTTGATTTTTAGGATTAAAAGAGCTTAAAATGCAAAAGGAACAAAATAACGATAAAATCCAGCATAAGTGTGAAAGATAGGAAGAAAACATACTACACCAACCCACCAAGCTTCAACCCAAAGACAAAAACAACAAGTCAGAAGATTTCGTGCCTTGCCGACATGGGGCCGTGCCCCTTCATGATTCTAGAATAGAAGAAGGTAAACAAAAGCATACAAGAGACACGAGGCCCTGTCCCCTTAGGCACGGTCGTGGTCAACTTCTAAATTTGTGTATCTAGGATAGTAAAACAATTACAATGGCCATGGGGCATGCCGTTGACGCACGGGGCCGTGTAGCAGCCTGATCTAACAACAGAATTAAATGAAGACAGAGAAGAAGGGAGGCACGGGGCCATGTGAGATCATTGTTTCCAGCTATAAATAAGGGTGCTTGTTTTCATTCCAACTCATCCCTTCGCAAACCATTTCTCTCATACCAGCCACCACTCCACCATCATTTTCCGCCCAATCAAAAAGAATTTAAAGTGTGTAGTAGTCTCGGTATCCAAGATCGATCGTAAGAGCATTTGTCACACTATGACCATGCTTGGCTAAAACTCTTACATCACTTGGTGACAACGAAATCTTTTATGTATTACTTTGATTTCCAATCTTTGGTTAACTTTTTATTTGGGTTTGTTATTAATGACTTTAATAACTAGTTTCTTTATTTAAAAGTGAAATTTATCCTATGATTCCTTCATGTTTTGTTGATTCACTCATTCGTGTCTTTACGGTCTATATAAAGCAGGTTAACTGCCTGGAAGGGGGTTAGAAGGTTGGTTTAGGTAAAACTCTTGCCTCGCTCAGTGTATAGATCATGCGAGGACTTGAGTTAAACTTATTAGGACTTCTCTTGAGTCAGATAACATCAAATCAAAGAAGTAAGAACGGTTTGACTCCCTTATAAACAAACTACTATTAATATTTTAAACCGGCCTTGCGGGACTGTATCCCTATTGACTCAGACCAATATGGCTGATGCGCGCAAAATGCACCATATAAGTCACGTCAAACAAGGCATAAATCACCCCCTTTTCGGTACTAATGTTGGAAAAAGCATGAATCTTTGTTTACTTTTAAATTAAAGGATCAAAAGAGCTTAAACGAATAAAAATAACAAATTAACAATAGAAACCAACAAAAATACAAAGAAAAAGGATTGACACGACCTGCTAAACCCCCATCCACATCCAAAACAACAAATAATAAAGATAAGCTTAGGCATGGGCCATACCCAGTCAAGATTCTTTGTAGAAAAGGACATACATCAAAAGACAAGCAACACAGGGTCATGCCAGCTCAACACAGACCGTGGTCAACTCTAAGATTCGAAGAACCTGAGATAGTAAATCAAGTACACTGACAATGGGACTGTGCTCTGTCACCACGGGGCGTGTTAGTACAAAACCTGACATCTGTAGTTAATGAAGGAAGAGAAAATGAAGCCCACTGGGCCGTGGTCGCCTTCTGTTTTTAGTTATAAATAGAGGTGCTTGGTTCATGAGAAAGGCATCCATTGGCAAACCACTTCTCTCACACCTACCATCAGTCCACCACCACTACAACACTAACACCCACCACTATCATCCATCTATCATCCTTTAGAGTGTGGAGTAGTCTTGGGATCCAAGATTGATCGTAAAAGTTCTTGTCAAACAAAGGCCATACTTGGCTAAATCTCTTACATTACTTGGTGAAGATAAATCTTTTATGTATTACTTTTGATTTCTAATCTTTGGCAATATTTGGGTATGTATTAATGACTTTAATAACTATTTTTTTATATTAAAAGTGAACTTTATTAAAACTTTTCATTCGTTGATTCACTCATTCGTGTCTTTACGGTCTATATAAAGTGCCTTAACTACCTTGAAGGGTGTTAGAGCATCCTATAACTCCTTTGCACTGTTGCAATGCAACAGGCCAACGTAGATATAATTAGGCAAAGAAGTTGCCATGATGCGGAATGCCTTTGCATCTAGCTCAATTTTCTGAAAATCTTACTCGGAGTAATGTTTAGGACTTTTTGGAACTTGAACTTTTGGGTCTTCGGCACTCGGTACCATTGAAACATGTGGTCCAAAGATAACCGATTTCCAGCAACCCGTGTTCTATTGTGCAAGTATGTGACCCATCTGAGGTTGCCAGATGTTATACTCTGATCTGACAAGCATCAGAGGTTTGTACATGGTGCAAGTGTTGTGTGGATTTTGAGACATTCTGATTGTTTACAAACAGGTTTCATTTAAAACTATGAACGTAAATAAACTTTTACTCTGTTTTCAATACAAACGAACAAACGAATTAGCAGTGAGAGCTGACCAGTTTATATTAAATTGGTTGTTAAATCAAACTTGAATGACCAAACTCTGATACCAATTGCTAGGATCTGAGTTTGATATTGATGTGATTGTTTAGATGAAAATGTAAGATGATAGATAACAATGAAGCAGTGCAGCAAAATTAAGTAAACTTTGAAATCACAACAGTAGAAAGATTATTTTCAAGAACATGCTTTTGTAATTATAATTACATATGCATGTAATTCACAAACTTCCCCTCAGCCTAAGATCACCGTCTTTGTTCGTACAGAATGTTTAGAAGAAAAGTGATAGATAGAATAGTACAAGCACTGTTCTATTTATAGTACATTTCAAACCACTGAGCATCTTAGGCTGATGTCACTATGAAAGTGACATTTAACAAACTAACAAACTCTAACCTCAGCTAGACCTAAACACTGTGTAGGTCCCCTAGTCCTTATGGATCTTGACAGAATCGTCTATCTAATCTAGAGTGCGGAATCCCCTAGATTAGATTTCACAGAAAACAATAAGAACACGAACACGAAATCCTTTAAACAGTCTTCTATTGATTATCCAACACAAAGTGTTTACAACCAATTCAAGACTCTCTAGAAATCTCTCAGCCACTCTATGTAGATTTCTCACACTCCTCTCTGATCAACTTGTCTCACTCTATGTCTAACCTAAAACCCTAATGCATAACATGTATTTATACTACATGTCTACATACTAGGCTTTCTACTGGGCTAGGCCATTCTCCAAGACCATTACAACACTAAACAAGCTAAACACACATGCTAAGCCCAATACAAAATATCCAAAGACTAAACTATTAAATTATTAAGCTGTTGTCACCAATATGCACCAACAGACTCCCCCTTGACAATAGCTTCATAGTGTAATTTTGTCTTCAAACATCTTGTGGTCTTTTGGTCTTTGGATAACTTCAGCTACATGTAGATTCTGACAACAACAGACTCCCCCTTTGCTGATGCATCCAATCACCAAAAGTTTCATTCATTGTAGATTAGCAAGCTAGCATTCTCTTGTTAAGCTCATATCTCCAAATTCATCTATATCTCCCTTTGCAATGTAGTAGAAGGATCCTACCATGCATCTTCACACATTCTGCACTCCATTCTTAAAATGTACTTTACTTGAATTCTGCACTTCATTTTGATAACTGCATCAATCTGTTTAGAAACACAAGCAAGTAACTCGAAAAACCATTAGTCCTTTTCTACATTAAAGATAAGCCAATCTTTTATCTTATCATGCAAAAACAAACAACTTATCAGTTCAAACTGGGAGACTTTAAAAAAACAAATCTTTTTGTATTTTTGTATTTTCTGAAAACAAATAACCAACAAGAAAATAAATACTCTATTTTTGTGAGAATCACCGTTAAGAAGATCATATAAGCAACATCAAACTGTTTTCACACTATCTGTTTATTCTATATGCAATATTCATGGAAAACAGTTCAAGACGATTACCAGTATTGTTTATCCACATAAACAAAATACATGAACATTTCTAGTACCATTACCTCGTGATAAGTTTAGATAGTTTATACTGATATACTAGTGTGTCCCACTTCAGGACATACCCCCGCGATCAAGGTATGCACAAAAATTCATCGTAGTAGATGAGTATACCGAAATTCATCCTTTTTTATTTAAAACGTTAGATAATTGGTGATCAGGTCAGCACTTCCATACAGCAAAGAGACCAAAATATCCAACGAGGGTTAGGACAAATACCAAATCTTGGTACGAATAATGCATTTTGCACATTAGAATGACTCTCTAGGAGAGCTTCTTCAATTTTTGGGATTTGGCATTTTTGCTCATTTAAGATATCCCGGTTGTGCCTAGGTCAGCATATATCCGGATGCAGCAGAAGGACAACCTTGATACCCCAGATGAAATAACGATATAAAAACCTAAAACATCAGATTTTGGCAATCTATCAACGCAAGATTTAAGGTTATAAAACCATAGGCCACTGATATGTTACCACTCATACACAGTTTATTTTATGTTTGTATCACAAAGGTAAGTTGATTATTTCATGCCTTTTGCCTACTGGTACATCATATGATGAAGCTGCCATCACACTTAAGCAATTTTCTTTTAAATTTCAGTGTGACAGACTAACTTGCTGATGTACTATCATTTCGTCTTTTTCACACAGTGAAAACTCATTTTTGATTTTCTCTTTTTTGTATGTTTTTTATTTTTGATTTTCAACTTACTCCCCCTAAACTCACGCACTAACTAAAACTCTTTTTGGCTTAGGGAAATTTCTCCCCCTAAATTTTTGTTTTTATAGAGTAAAGTTTTAAAAAACAGAAATTTAAACACAAACAGACTCCCACTTTAACATGACAAAAAGTTTTTCATTGTTAATAAACATATTCTACCAAACACGTAAATAATTTGTTACCATGTGTAACTACTATTCACCTCAGATGATTGACAGGAATAACCACTGTTGAACACATCAACAGTCCTTCTTGGTCATCCTGCACACACTTAACAACTTAGTTTGACTGGGGGACCCAAGCCTTAAAGGTCTTGGGTCGTCCAGGTTCATCAACCACTGGAACATCAATCCAATATCCATCACACCCTACTGGTGTCTTGGATGTCTTCCAAGTTGTTGGACACGATTTATAATTTTCACTAGATCTTAGATCACGAGAATTCCAATAAACTCTCGGATTTTCCGACCTTTGAAAATTATTATCTCGAAACCTTCTTCTCCCATTATCATAATCTGATATTTGAAAAATCTTTGGATTGTTTTGAACATTTGAGTTACTAAAACCCCTATATTCGTTTCTTCTTTGAAAGTTTCGATTACCGGAAGTTTGGTATCGATTTCGATATCCAAAATTTTTACTTTGAAAAGAATTTGTTTGACCCTTATGGTGACATGATTTAGGAGAAGAGTTTCTTGAACCAACAAATCTTCTTGATGTTGAAGGTTTAGGTTGAAATCTTGGTTGATTTGTCTGAAAACTTGATTTAACATTTTTACTTGAACCAACCTGATTTCCATCCTTAACCTCAACTTCAGCCTCTGCTTTCTTACCCTTTTAAATGGACAACAACTAGCCACATGCCCTTTGTTGTGACATTTAAAACAGGCTCTCTTCTTAAAAATTTTCTTTTTGTTAGAGCCCTTTTTAAATGTTTTGACCGTTTCGTCTTCAGTATCCTCATCCACTTTATGAGGTGTACTGTTGGACCTAACGGATTCTTTCAAAGAACCTGGACTATCAGGTATGTCAACAGTTATCGGATCCACTACAGCTGGTGTAGTAGGCACAAAATCTGTTAGCTCTTCTTCATTTGGTAAAAATGAGTAATCCTTATCCTCAGAAGATGGAGCTTTACTAAACCACACTCCTGTTTTATCACTACTCCTTTTCAAACTTTTCTGAATTTGAGTCCTGACTAACGAGGATTCTCCAAATTTATCTAACTTTCTATGAAGTTCAATAATTTTGGCATCTGCACCAGCCAATTCTGTGCACTTTTCCAGAAAGCTTGTTAGTCTTATCCTTCACAGTTTCACGAGCTAAATCAATGATCTGTAATATTTCATTGACTTTGCTGGTTAAACTGATGATTTCTTCTTCATTTGAATTGAGTGTATTTAAAAAATTTGACTCCCTTTTACTCAAAAGAACATTAGACACTTTCAGTTTTTCTAATTTAACTAACATAATTTTGTTTTGCTCCGATAATTTGTCAACTTTACCCTGTAGTTAAGTGCAATTATGACAAGTATGACTTACAGATTGAAATTGTACCTGTACCTCTGCTGTAAGCTCACCTGAATCATCCATGCACACTATAGCTTTTGCATCCTTGACTTCCACTCTCTCCTTCTAGCTTCCTTCTTCTCTTCTATCTTAGCAGCTTCTTCACCAATCTTCACATCTGCAGTCTCAGCCACACGTGTACTTTGTCTTGAAGTACTCTGATAACGTTTTTCTAAAGCTTCCCACACTCTCTAGACGATCCATACCTACTACAGATGTTTTTCATATCAAATGGCAAGGACATCTTTATCGCTGCTAAAGCCTTCTTCTTAGCATCATATATACGTTTATCAGAATCTTCCATTTTCTCATACGAGAGAACCATAATTCTTCCATTAACTCGACGTGTGGGAGCAGTGTACCCATCGATCATACAATTCCACATCGTAGTATCTTCACCTTGAACAAATGCCTCAAACTTCTCTTTCAAGTATACAAATTGTTCAGCATTTCATCAACTTCAGGCAGTTATTAAGACACTCACTGATGTTCTTCATTCTGACCATCTTTACCATGCAGAGTATCAGTTTAAATGGATTTTGGTATACCTGTATCAAAACCCGAATCTGACCTCTCTTCTGGTCCTTCTTCGTGTTTTACCGTAACCGTACCGTTAAAAACGTTCAAAATTTTGTCTGAAAAGTGTGGTTACCAAATTGTACCGTTAACCTCGTCTCGACGATACGAATCCAATGATATATATTGCCCGATAGTGATTTTAGGATTTTCCGTGCCTTTTTTTGCCCTAAAAATCAACGATTCTAACCGTGCAGTCGGTTTGTTAAGATAGTTTACGGATCAACTTCTATGTTCGAATACGTTTAACTTTGGTTATGTCAGCTGGTTAACTTTCACCTTTTTGTGTATAACTCGAAACAGTACCAAATCCGGAACAGTAGCTCGGATTTACAATCCGAAATGACAATCCGGAACAATAATCAGAATTGCTAATCCGAAATGGTGATCCGGAATAGTGATCTGAGATGAAATCCCGAAAGCACTGTTCTGATCCGAAGTGAAAATCCGGAATGCACTGATCTGATCCGAAATGGAAATACGGAATAGACTACTCTGATCCAAGATGGAATCCGGAATAATTCTAATCCGAAATGGAATCCGGAATAGCTACTGATCTGAAATTCAATCCGAAATCCAATCCAAAATGGCTTTTGATCCGAAATAGAATCCGAAATGGCTTTTCTGATCCGAATTGCACTGCTTTCCAGATCCGAAATGCAGATTCTGGTCCGAAATTCAAGTCTTCAATCCGAATTACTATGCTTTTTAATCCGGAATGCAAGTATTCAATCTGAATTGCTTGCTGTTAATCCAAGCAAAAAATCCGAAATACCTGCAAAAACCCTAAATCAGCCGTCAAAACCCTAATTCAGCCGTCACAAACTTCAAGAAAAGCCTCCAAAACGCCCAATAATCCAATTTTTCTGCTGTCACAATTCTGAACCGAGCAATAATCAAGAGCCAAATGCTCTGATACCAATTATAGGTCCCTTAATCCTTATGGATCTTGACAGAATCGTCTATCTAATCTAGAGTGCGGAATCCCCTATATCAGATTTCACAAAAAAACAATAAGAACACGAACACGAAATCCTTTAAACAGTCTTCTATTGATTATCCAACACAAAGTGTTTACAACCAATTCAAGACTCTCTAGAAATCTCTCAGCCACTCTCTGTAGATTTCTCACACTCCTCTGTGATCAACTTGTCTCACTCTGTCTAACCTAAAACCCTAATGCATACATGTATTTATACTACATGTCTACATACTAGGCTTTCTACTGGGCTAGGCCATTCTCCAAGCCCATTACAACACTAAACAAGCTAAACACACATGATAAGCCCAATACAAAATATCAAAAGACTAAACTATTAAACTATTAAGCTGTTGTCACCAATATGCACCAACAAACTGTTACATTAATTACATAGTAGACTCTGTTGAACAACAACTACTGAGGTATTCTCTGTTGGTCTTCAACAGACCTTTGCTTAAACAGCCTTTATACTTCCTCAGAGTTTCTATCTAGCAGACCTTTTGTCACACCCTCAATTTCCACTTGCGGAGTTTTACCGCGAGGCGTGTGAACAAACAAGAATCTGAAACACTAGTACGTCGAACGACTCTATATGATTTGATAATACGTTTTCCAAAAATCATTTGATTAACCAATTATCGTAGATTTTAGATTGTCTTAGTTAGTTACTAAAGTTTAGCGGAAGCATTAGTTTAAGTGGTTGAGCGGGCGCCAACACAAACGCCAAAACAAATGAAAAACCCAAAACAATATTTGTAATTGAGACTCGATAAAAGATGTCTTGTTCAATGCATGTGAGTGCACCTAGAGCTCCTAGCTCCTGAGAAACATGTAAAGAAACAAGTGTCAACATTAAAGATGAGTGAGTTCACAGGTTTTCATAAATTCGTTTGTTCGGTTATGAGTTTGTTTCCCCCGTTATCCCTAACCCGGGATAACGATTTAGTTCCATTATTCCAAACCCGGAATAATAATGATGTTGATTCCATTATTCCAAACCCGGAATAATAAGTTGTTGTTCCATTATTCCAAACCCGGAATAATAAGTTGTTGTTTCCATTATCCCCAACCCGGGATAATATAGTTGTTGTTTCCATTATCCTCAACCCGGGATAATATAGTTGATTCGTAATTAAGTTCAATGTTAACATATTAGGTAGCTAGCCTAAAGTTATGTCACGTAAGTGTTCGCGATCGAAGCTGACTGTTGTGCCTCCGTGTTGCCAGGCCTATCACTGACCATGGCGAAGTTAGGCCGAATTATTCACCCGTTGACCATACCCGGTCGGCTAGCGCGACTAGCTCGGATGGGGCTTGTCGGGCCCAGTAGTACTATTATAACTCCCCCGCTATTAAACCCAATACTAACGATCCGAGAGATTGACGAGGACTTAAGTGATATAGCTGCTTAGTGACCATAACATTACATTAACATAACTTAGTTACCGAATAGTTATGTGACGTTAAATTCGTATAACGTAAAGAGATTGAGTTTGAAGAGTGTATACATTCTCTCCCCCTGTTGTTTAAAAACCGATAAAGTTAGGGGCCGTGAACTCACCTTTTGTTGCTCGGTTAGTGTAGCAAAGAAGTCGTAAAGGATGGGACCGCTAATTGCGTCCTAACAAACCAATTGATTTCACGTCAGTGTGTGAACACACCAATACAAATTCTACACTTAATTTACGCACAAAGTGATACACACAAACAACATATCTAACACTCAAAAATGCATGCAAGTATCCTCATGTGAACCTAGTGATCAAAACAACTTATCATGAACATAATCCAATCCATGCAACAATTTGGTGCACACAATCACAAGTTATCAAATTTCAGCTTAACACTCATAATTCAGCTGTTTTCTAGGATTTTTATAAAATAGTTCCAACGTTCCAAAAATTCCAATATTTTTGCAGCAGGTGCCATTTATACTGTAGAAATTTATATAAATTTTCCAAGTCCTAAATCTTTACCATTTAACCATAAATATTAATATAATAGTCTGCAGTCAGATTTGTCGCTTTCTGACTGCAGTCCACGGAAGAATTTATTTAAAAATCACTGATCGTCCAATTAACAAAATTCCAGTTGGTGTTGCCCGGAAATTTCCATACCTAGTTGCTGTACAAAATTCATGACTCGACTCCCTACTGATTATAAAATCCAACTCGATAAACAACTAACAAAATTTCAGGATTTTCACAGCTTTAGTTACTGAACTTATTTGGCCCTTTAAAAATATCAAACGACTTCATAAAAATATGAATCCAGCGCCATTAGATTCGTTATTCAAATCCCTACGTTCTAGACATCAGAAAATCCGTTTTTCGACAACAAACGACCGAGTTACAGCCAGATGAAATCGGCTGTAACTATTACTCAGCAACCTGTATCAGCATATTGTTACCATAAACTCGCATAAAACCGTTCATATGATTAACCTAGGCGATCAAGAACCGGTTTCCTAATCATAGATCAATACCAATATCATATCCATGCAAACCCTAATCAACATCTCTAGTTTTTACAAACAAACACAGCCTATACTTTTCAGATTTCGAACAAACATCCAACCTTTAATCTAGCATTAACAATCCGAAACAACACAATCACTTCATTCAATCATACAAATCCGAAAACAACAAAATCAAAACACATGTATCCGAATATGATCTTGTAACATATGATAAATTCTAATCTTTTAATGACAAGGTAAACGAACCGTGAGTAAGATAAGGAACCGATGATCAAGGATGCTTGCGACCGAGAGATGATGATGAAGTAGGCTGTTGTGATCGAGGAAGTGAACAATAGGCTGATCTCGCGACCGAATGGGATGTAACAAGGCTGATCACGATTGATATGATGAAGGGACGAGGTTGTTTGCGATCGAAAAGGTGATCAAGTGGAAGGGATGGACTGTTTTGCGATCGGAGAGATGACCGATTGGGTACTGACGGCTGTTTTGCTTTTAGGGTTTTGGAGTTGTGAAAGAGCATGCATGAGTGTGTGTATATATAGCGCAAGGAGACAACAAGGTTACGGTTTGGTGTCTTGCGGCCGAGGGCTTGGGTGGGTCGGTTTGGGTTTGATCTTTGTTCTCACAATTGATCTCGCAATGGGTTTGCGGTTTGGGCTTGTTCTCGTGGCCGAGGACTTAGGTTGGTTCACGGATATGGTCTTGGGTTTTGGATAGAAAGCATGGCCGAAGAGACTTGGGTTTAAAGTTTAAAACTTGGTTAACTCCTAGAGTCACAAGGAGTTTGAGGTTGGTTCGTGTCGCGGTTCGGTTCATGTACATATTTGCCATGATTATTTTATAACTAACACAATCACATAATCGCACATCACGTATTCACTAACTCGTACACGTTTAATACATAGCATATAATTCACTCGACAAGTATTAGGTTTAAGTTGTCCGAAAAACCCGGGATGTCACATTATCCCCATGTTGAAAGAATTTTCGTCCCGAAAATTGAGTAAACGCGGTTTAGAATGTAGCATACATGTTTAGAGTGCCACGCACAAAAGAGTTAGTTCGTTTATGATAGTACGCGAAGTTATAAGAAGTTCCCAAGTGCCATGCACAAAGATTCCCAAGTGCCATGCACAAGGACTTAGTTAACAATAGTACGCAAAAGTATGAGAAATTTCCAGGTTGTCACATCATCCCCATGTTGAAAGAATTTTCGTCCTGAAAATTTAGTTACTGGTATCGTTAGTTTGCTGCTCAGTTGCGAAGAGGTGTGGGTATTTGCTTTTCATTTGGTCCTCTCTTTCCCACGTGAACTCCGGTCCACGTTTAGAGTCCCAACGAACCTTAACGATCGGAATCTTGCTGTGCCTTCGAGTCTTGATCTCACGATCCATGATCTCGATAGGCTGTTCCACGAAGTGTAGTTGTTCATCCACTTGGATCTCATCCAATGGAATGACTAGAGTTTCATCTGATCGACACTTCTTCAGATTTGACACGTGAAAAACGTTGTGAACTCCACTGAGTTCGGCAGGAAGGTCTAATTGATAAGCTACGGGTCCGATACGTTTCAAGATTACAAATGGGCCTACGTACCGTGGGTTTAGTTTGCCCCGTTTTCCAAAGCGGATTACACCCTTCCAGGGTGACACCTTTAGTAGGACGCGGTCGCCTACTTGAAATTCGAGCGGTTTGCATCGTTGATCAGCGTAGCTTTTCTGTCGATCTCGTGCCGCCGCCATGCGGTTTCTGATTTGTACAATCTTTTCAGTAGCCTCAAGTATTAACTCAGGGCCTGTGAGTTGACGGTCACCGACTTCTGCCCAACAGACCGGTGATCTACATTTACGACCGTATAGTGCCTCAAACGGTGCTGCCGAAATACTCGTATGATAACTGTTGTTATATGAGAATTCCACTAAAGGCAGGTGAATTTCCCAACTATTTCCGAAGTCTACTACGCATGCTCTAAGCATGTCTTCCAAGGTCTATATGGTCCTTTCGCTTTGACCATCAGTCTGAGGGTGATAGGCTGTGCTCATATCCAAGCGTGTTCCCAACGCTTTCTGGAGTGACTGCCAGAAGTTGGACGTGAAGCGAGCATCTCTGTCTGAGATGATGGATGTTGGCATTCCGTGCCGAGAAACTACTTCCTTAATGTAGATGCGAGTCAACTTCTCCATCTTATCTGTTTCTTTAATAGCTAGGAAGTGTGCGGACTTAGTTAAACGATCCACAATTACCCAGATGGTATCACAACCACCTAAAGTTCGCGGGAGTTTAGTGATGAAATCCATCGAGATCTGATCCCATTTCCACACTGGGATCTCAGGTTGTTGGAGTAGCCCCGATGGCTTTTGATACTCTACCTTGACTTTTGCACAAGTCAAACACTTGCTCACGTAGGTGGCTATATTGGCTTTCATGTTGGGCCACCAATACGCAGCTTTAAGGTCTTGATACATCTTATCCGAACCAGGATGGACAGAGTATCGGGATTTGTGATCTTCGTCCATGACTAGCTCTCTGAGGTTTCCATAGAGAGGTACCCATATGCGATTCATGAAATACCGGGCTCCATTGGGTTTTACTTCCCAATCGCGCTCCATTTTTTTTCCCACCGATTCGGCTTTGATGTTTTCCTCCTTAACTGCTTCTAACTGGGCGTCGCGTATTTGTTTGGGTAGCCCCGAATGAATAGTGAGTTGTAATGCTCGTACACGGCGAGGTTTCAAGTGTTCCTTCCTACTGAGGGCATCAGCTACCACGTTAGCTTTACCCAGGTGATACCGAATGGCACACTCATAATCGTTCAAGAGTTCGACCCAGCGATGCTGTCGCATGTTCAACTGCTTCTGATCGAAGATGTGTTGGAGGCTCTTGTGGTCCGTAAAGATTGTGCACTTCGTTCCATAGAGGTAGTGTCTCCAAATCTTAAGTGCAAACACTACTGCTCCCAATTCCAGGTCATGCGTCGTGTAGTTTTTCTCGTGAACCTTCAGTTGTCGCGACGCATACGCGATGACCTTATCGCGTTGCATGAGTACGCATCCTAATCTCTGAATGGAAGCATCACAATATACTACAAAGTCATCTGTCCCTTCCGGCAAGGACAGAATGGGTGCACTGCAAAGTTTCTGTTTCAGCCATTGAAATGCTGCCTCCTGCTTGTCACCCCAAGCATACTTGATGCCTTTCTGGGTGAGGGTAGTAAGCGGTTGTGCGATTTTTGAAAATCCCTCGATGAAACGTCTGTAGTAACCAGCCAAACCCAAAAATTGGCGGATATCCGTCGGTGTCCTGGGTGCTTCCCAGTTTTTGATGGCTTCAATCTTGGCAGGGTCTACGTGGATACCCTTTTCATTCACGATATGCCCGAGAAACTGAACTTCCCGAATCCAGAAATCACACTTCGAAAGCTTGGCATATAGCTTTTCCTGTTGAAGTAATCCTAGCAGTAATCGTAGATGTTCAGCATGTTCTTCTTCACTTTTGGAGTAGATGAGTATGTCATCGATGAACACAATGACAAATTTGTCGAGGTATGGTTTACACACGCGGTTCATGAGGTCCATGAATACCGCAGGTGCGTTGGTGAGACCGAAGGGCATGACCAAGAACTCATAATGGCCATACCGAGTACGAAATGCCGTCTTAGCGATATCCTCCTCCCTGACGCGTAGCTGATGGTAACTAGACCGTAAATCAATCTTAGAGTAGTAACTTGACCCTTGAAGTTGGTCGAAGAGATCGTCGATGCGAGGTAACGGGTATCGGTTCTTGACAGTAACCTTGTTGAGTTCCCTGTAGTCGATGCACATGCGGAAAGTCCCGTCCTTCTTCTTGATAAATAGGACTGGAGCTCCCCATGGCGAAACGCTTGGTCAGATAAATCCTTTTTCTAATAGCTCCTGAAGTTGGGTAGACAGCTCCTGCAGCTCAGCTGGAGCTAGGCGGTACGGAGCCTTGGCGATAGGAGTTGCATTGTTCGCCAATTCAATTTCAAACTCCAATTGTCGATGGGGTGGAAGACCAGGTAGTTCTTCTGGGAATACATCAGAAAAATCACGGACGACAGGGATGTCTTCTATGCATTTCTCGTCCTTAGGTTGTTCGGTAATCAGTGCGAGTAAAGCGAAGGAGTTCTTCCTTCGAAGATACTTCTGCGCTTGCATGTAAGAGATGATGTTGGTGACGGCACTTGCCTTATCGCCTTGTACCGTCAGGATTTCGTCGTTAGAGAGCGGAATACGGATAGATTTTTCAAAGCAGAGAACTTCAGCCCGGACGTCGGATAGCCAGTCCATTCCGACTACCACGTCAAAACTACCCGGGTAGTTGTCATCAGATCAATGGTAAAGGTGTGGCCCGCGAGTTTGAGTTGACAGCCGGATACTATATGGGTCACATCTACAGAATTACCATTGGCTAATTCTATAACATAAGGGGTATCTAATGGTTTAGGCGTGAGATTTAGGTTCCTCCTAAAAGACTCAGATATAAAGCTCCTATCCGCACCCGTATCAAAAAGCACAGTAGCAAAATGTTCATTAAGGGGAAACTTACCGGTGACCACGTTCGAGTCGTTTCTGGCCTCTCCGCGGCCCAATGTAAATGCGTGACCTTTGGCACCTCCTGTGCCGCCATTTCCATTGTTGTTGTTGTTATTGTTGTTGTTGTGGTTATTGTGGTTGTGGTTGTTCCCACCATTGTTGTTGTTGTTGTTACGGAGCTGTGGGCAGTCTCTTTTGAAGTGGGCAGTGCTACCACACTGATAGCATCCCCGGTTAACACCCTGTTGTGGGCCTTGGGGTTGATTTTGGTTATGTCGGGACATGATTTCCCCACGACAATCCTTTGCCGCATGTCCCACCTTGCCACATCGTTGGCAGCGATTCCCGGCACAAGGGCCGTGATGATGAAGATTACAGCGAGTGCACTGCGGCTTTCGACCTACATAGCCGCTTGCATTCTGGTTGTTGTTGTTGTTGTTGTTGGCGGGATGATTTTTGGTGACCCCGGTGGCTGTTGTAATGATTGAACCGTTTCTGGTTCCCCTGTTGTGGCTGGGATGACGAAGACTGTCGAACAGACGAGTCTTCAAACTTTCTTTTATTATCAGGGGCAACTTCAGTTGTACCCCGAGCTGGCAACTTCTTTTGTTCCACCGCCTTATCGGTGAGTTTGTGCGCCAACCTGATTGCTTGATGTTAAGTTGCAGGGTTGCTAGCCATTACCATACCCTGAATCTCCGGAACTAGACCCCCAAGATAGAACTCGAGTCTTTTCTCCACAGTGTTGGCCAAATCGGGACATAGAAATACCAAGTCATGATGTTTTGCGGTGTAAGCTTCGATTTCAGATCCCACCATCTTGTGGTTCCATAAGGCTTGCTCTAACTGTTGCACTCTGTCTCGTGGGCAGTACTCCTCTTTGATTAGGGCCTTGAACTCGGCCCAGGCCATTGCATTTGCAGCAATAAGTCCACGCGTTTGGACTTGTGCATTCCACCATGTCAGTGCCCCATCTTCCAGTGTTGAGGCTGCATATTTGACCTTGTTGGCCTCTAGACAGTTGCACATTTCAAATACGGATTCAGATTTTTCGATCCAGGGACCAGTCCAATGGGTCCTTCTGCCCCCGAGAATTTGCTTGGTTTCGCGTCGAGGAACATCTTGTAGGGGTTAAGACCCCTCCTGCTGCTGGTGGGTTTTGAACACCTGCTAGAGCAGCATTCACGTGTTCTTGGATCATTGCGGCTAATTCTTAAGGCGTCATGTTGAGATTTCCGCGACGTCCAGTTGCCATTTTAGATCTAAGTAGAAAATAAATAGACTGAAGGAAAGTAAAATAAATAAGCGAGACGTGTCAGTCTTCTACGTCTCCATCCCCCAAATCGCTATCGTTGCCGTCATCCTCCGTGGCGTTTCCAGCTTCTACAGCTGGGTCTTCCTCCTCTGGATCCTCCTCTGGATCCTCTACCGGCATTGGAGGGGCCGGTGCTGGGGCAGGCACTGGTGCAGGTGCCTGATTTTGTTCCAGTTCTTGAATTCTCCAGCTAGACTCAAGAACTCTGTCCTCTAGCCAGTCAGCCCTTAGCTACTCAGTACGAAGATCTCTGGCTAAGGTGTTACGAGCTATCTTACTCGTATGCTGCTCTTCCTCAAGCGACTCAGTTTTACCTGTCAGTTGTCGTATCATCCATCCCTGCGCTAGGATGGTTTCATGCATTCTTTCTAGTTGTTCTTGTTGCGTTCTTATCATATCTCTAAGTAGGTCATTCCCTACTTCTAACGAGTTAACCGGTTCGACCGTCACAGCGATGGTCGGGCGTGAGGACGACTCCTCCCCTAGAGCGAGTCTTTTCCTAGCAGCTGAGCGTGTCTCCATGCCATAAGATGGTAAGGGTTCCACCATAGGTGCCTTTCCTGGCGCCCTTGGTTGCGTAAGTTTGTCGAATGATGATGAGGATGATGATGACAGTGCCTTTAGGTTGTGTAGTTAGTTACGAGTTGCATTCATTTCAATTATGCATTCATATTTCACATAACATAGTTGTGGTACATCACATAACAAGATATAACAGTTCGGTGCCAAACTAAGTCTAGTGTCGTGAAATCAGCTATAGTTTAGGTCTACTTCTAATGTAAACCTGGTTCTCTATAGCTAGTGGCTCTGATACCAATCTGTCACACCCTCAATTTCCACTTGCGGAGTTTTACCGCGAGGCGTGTGAACAAACCAGAATCTGAAACACTAGTACGTCGAACGACTCTATATGATTTGATAATACATTTTCCAAAAATCATTTGATAACCAATTATCGTAGATTTTAGATTGTCTTAGTTAGTTACTAAAGTTTAGCGGAAGCATTAGTTTAAGTGGTTGAGCGGGCGCCAACACAAACGCCAAAACAAATGAAAAACCCAAAACAATATTTGTAATTGAGACTCGATAAAAGATGTCTTGTTCAATGCATGTGAGTGCACCTAGAGCTCCTAGCGTCCTGAGAAACATGTAAAGAAACAAGTGTCAACATTAAAGATGAGTGAGTTCACAGGTTTTCATAAATTCGTTTGTTCGGTTATGAGTTTGTTTCCCCCGTTATCCCTAACCCGGGATAACGATTTAGTTCCATTATTCCAAACCCGGAATAATAATGATGTTGATTCCATTATTCCAAACCCGGATTAATAAGTTGTTGTTCCATTATCCCAAACCCGGAATAATAAGTTGTTGTTTCCATTATCCCCAACCCGGGATAATATAGTTGTTGTTTCCATTATCCTCAACCCGGGATAATATAGTTGATTCGTAATTAAGTTCAATGTTAACATATATAGGTAGCTAGCCTAAAGTTATGTCACGTAAGTGTTCGCGATCGAAGCTGACTGTTGTGCCTCCGTGTTGCCAGGCCTATCACTGACCATGGCGAAGTTAGGCCGAATTATTCACCCGTTGACCATACCCGGTCGGCTAGCGCGACTAGCTCGGATGGGGCTTGTCGGGCCCAGTAGTACTACTTATAACTCCCCCGCTATTAAACCCAATACTAACGATCCGAGAGATTGACGAGGACTTAAGTGATATAGCTGCTTAGTGACCATAACATTACATTAACACTAACTTAGTTACCGAATAGTTATGTGACGTTAAATTCGTATAACGTAAAGAGATTGAGTTTGAAGAGTGTATACATGTTTCTCCCCCTGTTGTTTAAAAACCGGATAAAGTTAGGGGCCGTGAACTCACCTTTTGTTGCTCGGTTAGTGTAGCAAAGAAGTCGTAAAGGATGGGACCGCTAATTGCGTCCTAACAAACCAATTGATTTCACGTCAGTGTGTGAACACACCAATACAAATTCTACACTTAATTTACGCACAAAGTGATACACACAAACAACATATCTAACACTCAAACATGCATGCAAGTATCCTCATGTGAACCTAGTGATCAAAACAACTTATCATGAACATAATCCAATCCATGCAACAATTTGGTGCACACAATCACAAGTTATCAAATTTCAGCTTAACACTCATAATTCAGCTGTTTTCTAGGATTTTTATAAAATAGTTCCAACGTTCCAAAAATTTCAATATTTTTACAGCAGGTGCCATTTATACTGTAGAAATTTATATAAATTTTCCAAGTCCTAAATCTTTACCATTTAACCATAAATATTAATATACTAGGCTGCAGTCAGATTTGTCGCTTTCTGACTGCAGTCCACGGAAGAATTTATTTAAAAATCACTGATCGTCCAATTAACAAAATTCCAGTTGGTGTTGCCCGGAAATTTCCATACCTAGTTGCTGTACAAAATTCATGACTCGACTCCCTACTGATTATAAAATCCAACTCGATAAACAACTAACAAAATTTCAGGATTTTCACAGCTTTAGTTACTGAACTTATTTGGCCCTTTAAAAATATCAAACGACTTCAGAAAAATATGAATCCAGCGCCATTAGATTCGTTATTCAAATCCCTACGTTCTAGACATCAGAAAATCCGTTTTTCGACAACAAACGACCGAGTTACAGCCAGATGAAATCGGCTGTAACTATTACTCAGCAACCTGTTTCAGCATATTGCTACCATAAACTCGCATAAACCGTTCATATGATTAACCTAGGCGATCAAGAACCGGGTTTCCTAATCATAGATCAATACCAATATCATATCCATGCAAACCCTAATCAACATCTCTAGTTTTTACAAACAAACACAGCCTATACTTTTCAGATTTCGAACAAACATCCAACCTTTAATCTAGCATTAACAATCCGAAACAACACAATCACTTCATTCAATCATACAAATCCGAAAACAACAAAATCAAAACACATGTATCCGAATATGATCTTGTAACATATGATAAATTCTAATCTTTTAATGACAAGGTAAACGAACCGTGAGTAAGATAAGGAACCGGTGATCAAGGATGCTTGCGACCGAGAGATGATGATGAAGTAGGCTGTTGTGATCGAGGAAGTGAACAATAGGCTGATCTCGCGACCGAATGGGATGTAACAAGGCTGATCACGATTGATATGATGAAGGGACGAGGTTGTTTGCGATCGAAAAGGTGATCAAGTGGAAGGGATGGACTGTTTTGCGATCGGAGAGATGACCGATTGGGTACTGACGGCTGTTTTGCTTTTAGGGTTTTGGAGTTGTGAAAGAGCATGCATGAGTGTGTGTATATATAGCGCAAGGAGACAACAAGGTTACGGTTTGGTGTCTTGCGGCCGAGGGCTTGGGTGGGTCGGTTTGGGTTTGATCTTTGTTCTCACAATTGATCTCGCAATGGGTTTGCGGTTTGGGCTTGTTCTCGTGGCCGAGGACTTGGGTTGGTTCGCGATATGGTATTGGGTTTTGGATAGAAAGCATGGCCGAAGAGACTTGGGTTTAAAGTTTAAAACTTGGTTAACTCCTAGAGTCACAAGGAGTTTGAGGTTGGTTCGTGTCGCGGTTCGGTTCGTGTACATATTTGCCATGATTATTTTATAACTAACACAATCACATAATCGCACATCACGTATTCACTAACTCGTACACGTTTAATGCATAGCATATAATTCACTCGACAAGTATTACGTTTAAGTTGTCCGAAAAACCCGGGATGTCACACCTTTGCCTTCAACAGATCTTGTGAACAGTCCTTAAGTATGAGCAGAGTTAAGAGCAACAGATCTTCTAGGTATTATTATTAATGATTAGATGTGATAGATTGTTTTGCCTTTTCAATCATTTATTCTTTTATAGGGTTCAAAGATCCAACAATCTCCCCTTAAAATAGATGATGCCAAAACCCTTTTTATTGCTGATCTTTATTTCTCAACATCAATTCCCTAATTTGCCCTTTGAACTATAGTTAAAAGTTCATAGAGAACATGTCTTCAAAATCCCTTTGTAATTCAAAGTTAAATAAGTCTTGGAGGTTATCTGCATCTAGACCATATGCATCCTCCATTTTTAGCTTTTCAATCTTACCATTTGATCTTAGCAAATTCAAATCATGGGTGCTTGAGGATGACTTCCATTTTAGAATTTTTGAATCATTTGGCTTTCCTGGGGGAAGACTTATTATTGGGCTTGGTGGAAGTGATTTGCTTACAAGGTTAGAGATTGTTTCTTTTAGTTTTTCACTTGCAGCATCAGTGTGATAGAGTAGTTGATTCTTGATCCCTTTTTATCTGTGTTTTTCAAACGATTGCTCATCATCTTCAGCCATCTTCTTTTGCCTTTTTGCTTGGTTTAAGGCAAGTATGGACCAGCTAACGGTTGAAGAATGCTTTTTGAGTTTTTGGGTCTGTTGAGGGATAACCATTATTGTTGGATAATCTGGCTTCATGGGAACTGAAAGATCTTTCTTTCTAAGATCTTCCAGCTTTTTGTATGTATCTATAACTCTAGAGTCAGACCATCTAGCAACTGACCTTGCACAACAATAGTTTGCAGCAACCAGTTCTTGTTTCATTATTATAAGCTTTAAAGCTTTGTTCTGATCCATCTGCCTGTATTTCTTCCATTCAGGTGGTGTTGGCTTGTATAAAGGATCTTTGAGCATTGCTTGTATTCTGTCAATTTCTTCTTTGAGATTATTTGTTGACCAATCTTTGAAGTGTGCTCTAGTAGCTTTGTAAGGTTTGTGTTGCATTATGTGGTCAAGGTAAACCTGTTTCAGTTCTTCATCAAGCTCAACATTTACAGGCCTTTCTGACATAGACTTACTCATATTTTTGGCAAAGTCTTCAATATTTCTCACTTTGCTTAGTTCATAAGACAAAATACCTTGAGTAGTCCTGCCATCTGTCCCCTTGCTCTTCTCTTTGGCTATGTTCTCAGCCCGTTTGGCTTTCAATTTTAGACATTCATCTAAATTTCTTGGTTTTCTGTATCTAAAGAGAGTTGGGAAGTCTAGCTTTGAAGTATTCTCTGCTGTGGAGAATGATTCAATTTCTTTTTGAACAACCATAAGTTCTAGAGGATATTTGGTAGCAAAAGGTATGATAGATGTTTGGTTGATAAGTGGGTGGAAGTAAAGTTGTTTTAGATGGAAATGATAAGGATGGTGATGAAGTGGTAGGTTTTGATGACAAAGGGATTGGTGATCGAATATCTTCATCATCATCTTTAACAACAGAAGTTTTTCTTTTCCGTTGGAACTTGATTTAAGGTGAAGGTGGCCGTGTTGGAATTCTTGGTGGTGTGGATAATGGCTGGGTTAAAGTAGGAAATGTGATCATGGTAGAGGTTGAGGTAGCATCCGTTGATACATTTACGTAACAACATCTGTTGGTTAGTTTAATGGTGGTGATGTAACATCTGTTGGTACATTTGTTGTACCAACATCTGTTGATAGTGGAGATGATTTCTTAGGTGAAGGTTTTTGTTTCTTTTGAGGTGGTGGTGTTGGTTTAGTTATAATTGAGCAGATGATACACTTGTTGTAGGCATAGCAGTGGTTTTAGGAGAGGTGGTTATTGGCTGTATGACATTTCTTGTTGACTTTCTTCTTTTTGAAGTGCCAATGTCTTCTTTTTCCATCTACTTTGCCTGTTCATATTCAATGAGTTGGGAAGCCCTGCTTTCCAGTGTATCTTACCTTTCTTCTTTTCTACAGCAATCTCTTCTGCTTGTTAGTTCAAGGTCTCATCAATCCCTTTTTGAACTCCAACATCTGATGCTTTAGTAGAAGTTTGGTTTGCAACAGTGGTTGTAGCAGACCCTGCTGTTTGTTGTTGCACCTTTGGTTTAGCTTGTGATAAAGGCTGAAACTTTCTAAGCTTATCATTCTCCCCCTTTTTGGCATCGTCCTCTACTTCTTCTTGTAAAACTGTTGCAGGGCAAAGCTAGTGGTTTCTATCAAATGCTCTTTAATGGCCTTAATGTAAGCTTGAGCGTATTTGTATTTGGCCTCAAACATATTTCGGATTAGCTTCATGTGAGTTTCATGGTGGATGTCAGCCAAATTCCTCTGAACAAGAATAATTTGTTGCATAGATTTCCATAGCTCATTGGTAATTTGCTATGGGGATAGTTGGCTTTGAGAATTTTGTAACATCTGCTTCATCATGGTTTTTATTTCATCAATTGATTACTCCATGGATGTCATTCTCTCCATCAATTCTTTGTATCTCAATTCATCACCTAATTTAATAGGATCATCTGAATCCCTACCAGAGGTAGTTTTATTTGGATTATCAACAGGAGAAGTCTCCATGTTATCAGAACCAAATGCCCCTTTTTTGGTACCGGGGACTTCCAACTAGAGTAGAGGTTACAGTGGTAGCCTCAACAGTTGTTTCCTTTAAGGAAGTCTTATTGATGTAACCACCATCAAACTGAAACACTGTTGTGTCATCAGTTGTAGTAGCTGCTTCACTTAAATTACCACCAAGATTTGCTTGTAAATCATGGGGTGTAGCCTCCTCAACGGTTTCTAGGTTAGCAATGAGATTTGTCTTAGACTCAGTCACATGTGGGGGTGTACTCTCATGAACAGGTGATTGAGAAGAACTGATTTATGTCTGAATTATCTCAATTGCACGAAACAGAGGTATAATAGTAGGTGGAATTGAGGGAGATGGTTGTTGGGTAGAAAGAGGTCTGCCCTGGGAGAGGGGCTGTGACACAAAGATTCAAGTGAATCATCTGCTTCATAATGAGGGATCCCTATGCTTACAACCTGTTACTTTTGTGAGGAAGCAGGAGGAGTTTGGCTTTTTGGTGGAGATCTTTCCAACTGTTGTGAGGAAGTAACAACAGTTGTTTCAAGTGGCTTTTGTGATACCACAAGGTTATCCTCTAGGATCTCATCTTCCAGAGGTGCCTTTTTATGAATATTGGATTTGGTGGGCTTTTTGGATTTGGGGAGTTTTGTTTTGGATTTTTCTGGTGTTGGTTTCACAACACTGGTTGTAGTGTCATGATCACCAGAGAGTGGGGTCAGTAACAAAGGTTTGAGCTTATGATCTGGACTCATTTAAAATTTTCCCATCCCCTTTGCTTTTGTTTTAGAAACTTTTGACTCCATATTTTTTATTCTTGTAAAAGTTTCAGTGGTAAGACTCTTCATCTAAAAAAAAACTCCTTGTTTAAAATCTTTTTTTGGAAGTTGTTTCTGTAGATAATAACTCAAAAGTCTATGATACAATAGAAAAGCTTTACTTTTTGATATTTTATTATAATTTGCCACCAAATCCATAAGCAAAACCTGGGATAGTTGAAATCAAATTTTGTCAAAATAGCATAACAGAAATTGAATATTTTGTGGAATCTCACTAAATGAGGTGGTCTTTGCAGAAAGACAAGTGAGTAAAGTATGAAAAAAGTATTTCATTTCAGCACGAGAGTTTGGTTGGTAGATATTAACACCAGTTAACTGACCCTCATACCCACGTTCTATAAACTTAGCATGTAGTTGTTGCTTGCCAAAAGAGATTTGACCTTCTAGGTTATTCAAACCTGTAGGTCCCTGACGTGATGTGGTAGTCTCACGTAAATTTAATCCAAATACTACTAATAGCTAGCGGTAAGTGGGTATCGAACACAAGGAGTTGTGGAAATTGTGCTATCTAAGGCTTGCAATAACTTGACTAATTTACCTAAAGTGCAGAAAAATTAAATTTAGGATTTTTGGTATTGTGGTTTTAGATTTTAACTAATAGCAATTCAAAGATTGGTTGTTTAATAGATTAGAAGCAAGTGATCACCTTAAGTTTCTGGTTTCAACTAACACATGTGTTTCAAATTCAACTAGAAAGAGTCACATAGACATGACTCATGTTTGATTAATTGTTCATGATAAAAGGGAACTAAGTACTCGGATTATTACAATGCGAGGTTGTTACCTGATGACCAATTAACTAATATCCAACCGTTGAACCTCCCCGTGATATCTCGATTGTCAATAATACCAAGAACGTACGATTAAAGCAAGGATTAAAACATCAATCAACAATTTACCAACAAATATCCAAACACCATAACAACTACAAATATTGCAAGTTATTATACTAGAAATTCGAAATCAAAACACATGTTCAAACAAACCTTCCACTCAAGATGATCACAAGGAGTTTTAGCCACTCATGGTTTTGCAATTCATCATACCTTCAATTGTTTTGTTTATAGGAATCGACAACAAAAAAGTAATGTTTAGAAATTGTTCGGAACCCACAAGATCACCAAAAATCGCCTCTAAGCTCTGCCAAAAATGTTCCAATGATTGAGATATGAAAAGAACCTTAAAAAACGAGTGTAAATGGACAGTTACACAATTCTCGCAGCTCACCACTGTAAGCTATTGTGCCCACCGTATTTTACGATGGACATAAATTCCTTTACGGTGCTAAAGGTCTGTCTTACGGTGAGTTTGAAGGTTGGACTGCACCGTAAGCTATGGTTCCCATCATAGCTTATGGTGGACATCAAAATTTACAATTTTGCCCTTCATTGATCCCTTGAGTCCTCATCTTCAACTAGCCACTTACAAGCTCTAACAAAGCACGTTAAACTCACTTGTTTATGCTCTTCGGTACCTGCAAAACCATATACACCGTAGATATCAAATCATAATAATTAACTCATTTAAATGTGAAATATTAATAGTTTTAACACACTTATGGGTTGTCCAATAGACCGCCCGTCACATCCCCACACTTAAACGTTGCGTGTCCCACGTCACAACCGTTTTTAAGCTTAAAAGTGATCACAATATAAACCAAACACAAAAATGTCATCCAATTGTCAACTTACCGTCATACTACATAACACACCCCTCACAATAACTCTCCTCTCGGTGACAAAAATGGTACTAGCAAGATTGTGCTAGATCACTCAATACGAGTACATGAATGTGCGACAATAAGCTTGGATAATAATCAAGTCTTCACCTACAAACTGCCTAACATGCTTATGAATCAAAAGGACTTTCGGGTTGTAACAAGGCTATGTGTAAGGATGGAAATTGGTGAGATATATGCGTGCAGCTCATTGAATCGACCTGGTTTATTATTACAACAAACAAAAGAAATAACCAACACTATTTGTACAACTAACTTCTCCTTCTATTTTTTTTCTTTTCTTTTCTCTTTTTTATTAAAACATCAAATATTAACAGAAAGAACACATACATAACAATATCAAACTAAACTAAACTCTTAAACCGGGTCAATTCAATAGGTAGAATTTTGGGTAACAATTGAATGGTTAAAAGCTCAAATTTTGGCTACTAATGTCCAAACCCCCGTCCCTCTCACTACCAATCTCATATATTTAACTTATGAGGTCCAAACGCCAAAACCCACACTCAACACACATCCAGACGAGGCTACCTAAATGCCTTTATCATATTCACAAGCATATTACACTTAGGTTTTGACAAGCATCTATTATCCAAGTTCTATTAACACAAAGCACATACCGCCACTCAACCAAAAAGAATTACTCTCTAAAAAGCATCCATGTGCCTCAACCATTCACCAAGAAAAGGGATAAAAATGGATACTGATGTGTTATGTAGATTAAGGCAAAGCATTCAAATTTGACATTGTTTGGTTTGGTTCAAAAATTTTCAACATTGTTCAAAAATTTCCCCCATCCCCACACTTGGGATACATTGACCATAATGTATGGTTTTAAGGGAAGCAGTCACTCAAGTTACTTCAATTTCACCTTCAGCTCAAATTCTTAAATCCGAACTTTCTTTTTTTATTTTTAAAACACATAGAACACCACCAAAACCACCAACACCCAACCCATAACATAAATATCAAACACAATACGCCCCCTTCTCTCCCAACCATAAACAAAACAACACAATAATGTCTACAAACTCTACAAAGAAAGAACACCACCTAATTAATAATAACGCAGCTGAGGAGGTCCAAAGATGGAAGTCATCATATCCGAAAACCCACCGAATGCAAACGCGCCACTTCCAGTACCACTTCCTCCTTTTCCTCCTTCTTGCTGCTCGGTGCCCTGCTGCTGACCATAACGAGGATCCACCCACTGCGAATGATGCATCGTTGGCGTTGGATAAGAAACACTACCATCATAGGGTGGCAGTGTTGAGTAGTTCACTGGCGATGGGTCCATAACCACCGGTCGCCCCGCATGCCAATCAGCATGCATACGCCGGTTTTGATCATCAATGTACCAATTATTTATTTCTTGCTCAAAAGCATAAGCATGAGTGTGGTTCCACGATTCTTGGTGATTGAAATTATGCCTTAACGCACGCTCCATACTTGCACCCATAAACGTCTGATGATCAAAAAATGTTCTTTCAGCCCCACTCCACCTATCAAACACCGAAGGCCGTTGACTCTCAATCACCTCTTGCATCGTTCCTTTATGAGTCCAGTTTGGCTCATAAGGATATCTCGAAAAGTCAAAGAAACCCCTAGCTTGACCACTACTTGAGCCCCCTGATCCACATTCATAGGAGCAACATACGGATCATCCATATAGTCTTCATCACCACTAGGGCCCTCTTCTTCACTTTCGGGTTCATCCTCCTTCCCCCGGTCTTAACGACCGCGCATCGGCCTTCAGCACTCTCCATCTCTGACCCTCACTCTTCAGCTT
Organism: Scalesia atractyloides; assembly: GCA_947069175.1. Classification (NCBI taxonomy): domain Eukaryota; kingdom Viridiplantae; phylum Streptophyta; class Magnoliopsida; order Asterales; family Asteraceae; genus Scalesia; species Scalesia atractyloides. Next base: position 34,267,697 of record CAMTDV010000020.1, on the reverse strand, counting down.
GTGGTATCTCTCAGATTTAGTGTATTACCAACCAGCCCCCAACTGCCTGATATCAAACGGCTTGAACTTCTTATACGACCCCTTGTCATCCGCACCAATTACCCATACATTTTCAAAAGCGTTGTGATTAGTCGACAACGCGGAATAATCTTCCACTGATCACTGTTTCTACTAACCCACACATTATTAAGCACCAAATATCGAAATGGAATCAATGGGGTCCCGTTCAACAAAGCATAAAGCACCGGCACTTCGGGGCGCCGAACCTCAGTTTTATCACCCCGCCTTGGGATAACATTCTGCAAACAAATCGCTAGCATCAACTTCCCTTCAATTTTTAAATTTTTGAAGTAACGCTTCCCATGAGTGGTACCCGGCAAAAATAGATAATTCAACATCGTGTTCCACCGAGGATGCTTTTCGGACTCATAGTATAAATCCTCTAACCTTGGAAGCATATACTGATTTACTGCTGTCAAACTTTGCCACCCTCCGTAATGTATCGAATGACATCTCCACGTCAATACCGTTCACAGTTCCGATCAACCTTATCTTCGACGCACCCTTAAATGAAGGACACCTTAGAGTGGCCATCCACTCTTGAATTTCAGTGCCATACAGATTCGTCCCTTCATAGTCATAACATTTCAACGCCGCTTCCCAACCTAATGCGCGAAACTTTTCAGTGACCCCAAACGGTCCAAAATCTACTCCTCGAACCTCTTTCTCACCAATAAAAGCTTCCTTCCATTGTGCTAGTTATTCATTTGATCATTGAACAGTTCAGCTTGCCATTCCTTCGGCTGATCGTGTAAAGGACATGGTGTCCACCTTGGTTTAGGACCCCGATCCGGCACTTCTTCCTCTTGCTCTTCCTCTATGTCCCCTTGCAACACTAACCGTCTCTTTTTTTGCTCTGAATTACTCGAAGACTCCACCTTTTCCTTTCCTTTACGCCCCATATTAGTTCTGCAAAGCATATAAATAAAGAACATAAATTATTCTTCCTCTCAATATCCCACATCATCCCCACACTTGCTTATCACTATGATCACGGAAACTAGCTAAATCATAAGTTTACCCTTTGCAAAAATATGAACAACAATTCCCTAAGTTAAAAATTTTTTTGCCGAAATATCATATCTTTGTCACATAACTAGCTTCCATAACCATAATCATTCAAAAACTCATCAAATTAATCTCAATATAATCAACTATAAGCAAGCATGGGGTCATGGTGACATAGTACTTACAATTCTACAATGCGATCACAATAGTGTAAGAAAATGCATACCTTAGCCTTGTAGAAGAGAAGATTACTAGAAACTTTAGGATTAACCAAAACCCAACAAAAACCCTAAAATTTCCGGACCAAAATGTTCCAAATTGATCACCCAAACGTCGTCGGATTCTTCCAAATGTAAGCACAAATTAGGAATCCTTGTGAAATATTAGTCAAGATTGACAAAAAAATCTCTTCATTTGGTGAAAAATTGAAGGATTGCTGTAGTTTAAAGTGGGTGTTCTTGAGAGTAAATAGGGAAGAAGAAGAAAGAGAGTTGTGGCTAAAGATTGTGGAGAAAATGGATGGATGTAGTTAAATCCCGTGTTAACCTACCCACACCCTGGACGCACCGTAAGCTATGGTGCCCACTGTAGCTTACGGTGGTCCCTAAAATTTCTGAACACCGTAAGATAGTGGCTAACCACCGTAAGGAGTCTTGATGGCCATTGTAAGCTACGGCATGGCCGTAAGCTACGGTGGCATCTGGGCATTTTTTGATTTAATTTTTTTATTTTATTATATTTTTATTGCAATCATAACATTATACTTACTTTTATACTACTATCCCCTTGAAAACCCGTGTTGTCCTCAACACTGTTTATGAGAAATTCTTAAAAACTTCCCCACACTTGTTTCAAACACAAATCAAATAAGTTCGGATAATTACTTGAAACAAACTAACTAAAAAATTAAATTATATAATTACACTACCGAACCTGGGCCTCTAATGTTTAATCCGTGTTCAACGGGCGTAGAATGTAGCCCACTTTGTCAAGCTCAAGATGTTTTATGTCGTTCCCTACCAAATACAGTTTGAGCCGATGGCCATTCACCGTTTGCTTTGTGTTAGTATGAACATCTAAAATATCAACATCACCAAACCTGCCCACTCGTGTAATAACATAAGGGCCCATCCATTTGCTTTTCAGCTTACCAGCAAACATCTTTAACCTCGAGTTGTACAACCACACCTTTTGACCCGTTTCGAAAGTTCATTTCTGGACCTTTGCATCGTGAACCTTCTTGAGCTTATCTTTATATGCTGACGCACACTCATATGCTTCATCCCAAATTTCTTCGATCTCACTCAATTGTAGCTTCCGGATATTTCCCGCCTCGTCATAATTCGCATTACCGTTTTGATTGCCCAATGCGCCCTATGCGCTAATTCCATTGTTAAATGACATCCTTTCCCGTACACCAACCGGTAAGGAGTTGAACCAATAGGGGTTTTGTAGGCCGTTCGGTATGCCCACAATGCGTCATCCAACTTGCTCGACCAGTCTTTCCTATTCGTTCGCACCGTCTTCATTAAAATTCCTTGATTTGACGGTTGGACACTTCAACTTGTCCGCTAGTTTGTGGATGATACGGCGTGGCAATTCGGTGATTCACATTATACCTCTTCAATAATTTTCCAAAATTAAAATTCTTGAAATTTGAACCACCATTGCTGAGTATAACACGTGGAATCCCAAAACGAGCAAAGATGTTTGATTGTACAAACTTGCAAACAACCGAATGATCATTAGTTCTTGTTGGTATGGCTTAATCCATTTTGAAACATAATCCACAGCCACCAAGATGTACAAAAACCCTATTCGAACTTGGGAAAGGCCCCATAAAATCTATCTCCCATGCGTAAAAAATCTCTACCACCAAAATAGGTTGCATCGACATCTCATCCCTTTTTGAAATACTCCCCATCTTTTGGCAATCTAGAAAATTTCGGGCAAATTCACATGCATCCTTGAAAATTTTTGGCCAATAAAACCCGCATGTGAGCACCTGATATCCCGTCCTGTGACCACTAAAGTGCCCCCCAAAAGCGGATGAGTGAGCATGGGTTAAAATTTAGGCCACTTCCGTTTCCGGTACACATCTCCTAATCACTTGATCGGGCCCAATTTTAAATAGATTCGGTTCATCCCATATGTATTGCTTGACTTGGACCATAAACTGTTGTCTTCTTCTCTTCGTCCAATGACTAGGAATAACACCCGTGGCCAAATAGTTTACATAATGAGCATACCACGGTGCTACAGAAGTGGAAACAGCTAACAGTTGTTCATCGGGAAACCGTTCATTTATCTCACTAGCATCATCGACCCCTTCCATTGGAATTCGAGATAAATGGTCCGCCACCACATTTTCACTTCCCTTCTTATCTCGAATTTCCAAATCAAATTCTTGCAATAAGAGCACCCATCGAATCAACTGGGGCTTCGCATCCTTTTTCTCCGTCAAATACCAAACCGCACTATGGTCCAAGTACACCACCACCTTGCTTCCCCATATATATGACCGAAACTTGTCCAAGGCATACACCGCTGCTAATAAAGCTTTTTCATTTGTGGTGTAAGCCTTGGACAATGTTTTGCTCGCATAATAGACTGCCACTGGCTTCTTATCGACTCTTGGACCCAAAACCACTCCAATAGTTGTATCACTAGCATCACACATGATCTCGAACGGCTTTGACCAATCCGGCGGTTGCAAAATCGGGGCTTTCACCAGTTATTCCTTCAAAACAGTAAAAGCCTGCAAATATTCGTTAGTAAAGTCAAAGGGCACATCTTTCAATAACAAATTACATAAAGGTTTAATAATTACACTAAAACCCTTAATAAATCTCCGATAAGACCCAGCATGCCCCAAAAACGACCTTACCCCTTTTACATTTTTAGGTGGAGGCAACGATGATATTACCTGAATTTTCGCCTTATCCACTACCATCCCTTTTTCAGAAACAACATGGCCTAACACAATACCTCTTGAACCATGAAATGACTTTTCTCCCAACTAAGCACTAAGTTTTTCTCGACACATCTTTTTAAAACTTTTTCCAACTCGTGAGACAAGACTCAAAACTTGTGCCAAAAATCAAAAAGTCATCCATGAACAGCTCAAGTGACTCCCCAACCATGTCCGAGTAAATACTTATCATACATCGTTGGAAAGTCACCATGGCATTGCACAAGCCAAATTGCATTCTCCTAAAAGCAAAAGTGTCATATGGACAATTGAAAGTGGTCTTATGTTGGTTATCAGGTTGAATAGCAATCAGATTATAACCCGAGTACTCATCCAAAAAATAGTAGTATTTTTGTCCCGATAGTTTTTCAATAATTTGGTCAATGAAGGGTATTGGGAAATGGTCTTTAGAGGTTGCGGCATTCACTTTTCGATAATCAATACAAACACGCCACCCGGTGACCGGTCGGGTGGCGATTTGTTCACCATTTTCATCTTTTATCACTTGAATACCGGCCTTTTTAGGCACCACTTGGGTAGGACTTACACAAGCACTATCAGAAATAGGATAGATAATACTTGCATCTAGCCATTTAATTACCTCCTTCTTTACTACTTCTCGCAAGTTCGGGTTTAACCTTCTTTGAGCTTCCATAGTCGGCTTTGCATCATCTGTTGTAATAATTTTGTGCATGACAATGGATGGACTAATTCCCTTCAAATCAGCTACTGTCCACCCAATAGCCACCCTATTCGCTTTAAGCACCTTCAGTAATTCATGCTCTTGAGCCACCTCCAAGTTAGAGGCAATAATGACTGGTAAAGTGTCATTATCCCCTAACAATGCATATTTTAGATGGCTTGTGCAAGTCTTTCAGCTCTAACTTTGGTGGCTCCTCCAATGACGGCTTCGTGCCCGAACTAATTTCCGTCGGCAAGCTCTCAAACTGATGAGTCCATGGCGGTCGACCTTCTTTCACAGCCATTTCATCTTGCTTTTCTTCTTCCGCCCTCAATGCACAAACATGTACCTGTTTAGAAACATCACAAACACAATCATCTACACACTCTTTCCTCATATTCATGCGGGTCACATCCATCGATCATATCTGCCATAAAACACTCATTAACACCAACAGAGTTAGAAGTGTTAGTAAAAACATTTAATCTCATTTTTCTATTACCAAATTTCATGTCAATCATACCAAGTTTACAATCAATCACGGCATGAGTGGTGCTTAGAAATGGTTAACCCAAAATAACGTTTTGTTGTTGTTTTGGGTCCGCAGATGAGTAGTCTAGGACCAAAAAGTCAACTGGGTAATAAAACTCATCAACCTTCACTATAACATCTTGAACCATTCCTCAGGTAATTTGTGGGACAAATCGGCTAGGACCACCATTGTCTCAACCTGAGCCAATGGACCAAAGTCATATTGATCATATAAACCCCCCGGTAATATACTTACTTTAGCTCCAAGATCTAATAACGCCATTGACGTTGGATAAATTTCTAACTTTAATATTTATGAGTGGCGTTCCCGGATCTTGGAGCTTGGGAGGAAGAACCCCTTTTAGTACCTCACTTACTTGTCTGCTCAAATTTACCCGCTTTGGCAACTTTGTCTTTTGTTCTCTCTTCTGTGTGCATAATTCTTTTAGAAATTTTGCATAAGCAGGTACTTGCTTAATTGCATCGAGTAACGGAAGATTTACCTTAACTTGTTTAAAAACGTCCAACAATTCCTCTTTTTGAGGTCCCCTTGTTGATATGAAGTTTTTCTTACCCGGGTCAACTAAAGCGAATGGAAACGGGACTTGACTTGGTACCCCTTCCTCATTTGTATCATTCAAAACTTCACCCAACCCTGATTTTTTGACTTACTTTTTCAACAATGGGGCCCTTAGACACAATTGGTGGTGAGACTTCCTCCTCATCACTTTCATTTCCTGTAATATCTTCAACCAACCCATCAACCGATCCCGGTGACAAATTTGCCTTAAATTCTTTAGCGCTTCTTAATACACTTACATGTTTAATAGGAATATTACGTGAAGAACTATGAGAAGGAATTACCTTAGTGTCACTTGGAAGTTGGCCTTTACCTTTCTTCAATTCCGCTACCTCGGTTGCAAGTTTCCCATTTGAATAGTTAGCTTTTGAATGCTTTTAACACGAACTTCATCCTTTTGCATTCGAACTTCATCGAGTTGATTTCTCCTTTGCATGTCTTTTTGCATCATTTGGAGCATATCCATAACCTCATTGCCACTTGATGAAGTTTGACCTGTATTACCACTTTGGTTACCTGTTTATTGAAATTGACCTTGATAACTTTGACCATTTACCCCTAAAATTCCCTTGATTATATTGTTGGCGAGGAACAAAATTCCGTTGAGCTCCTTGGAAATTAGGGTTTGCTTGATTCGCCGGGTTCCCATAGCGGAAATTTGGATGATTTCGTAACCCGGGGTGGTATGTGTTGGAGTTCATATTGAAATTTCGACCACCCCCCGCAATAGCATTTACCTCTTCAATTTGATTTTCACCCACTCCCGCCAAACATACCTCCGCTGCATGACCCAATTCATTACAGTTAGTACAACATCATATACCTGATTCGTCGCTTGCACCCCTCCATCATCTACCGCATACACTTAGGGTCTTGTGATAACATGTCTCACCCTCCTTGAAGATTGTGCTTTCCGTTTAGATGTGACCACCATTTTCTCCAAGAATTCCCAATCATCTTGCTCAAAGTTTGTACAAAAGTACCATTAGTGATGGACATCAAATCACCAGCATCTTCCGAACTCAACCGCTCGTGAAAAGCATTAAATAATTCCCAAAGCGCAATGCCATGGTGAGGACAATTCTTTAGCATCATATTTAAACCTTTCAAACGCTTCATGGAACATCTCACCCAGCTATTGTTGAAAACTTCTTAAGCTCCGTCTATCTTCATTGGTCTTTTGGGCCGTGAAAATTCCTCTAAAAAACCGTTGTTGCATATCGGCCCATGTATAGCTCGATGCAGAAGGTAGAGTATAAAACCACCTCTTTGCCTTATCTTCCAATAAAATTGAAAAGTACCAATTTAACATCATCTGACGAAAAACCTTGCCCTCCAATAGTGTTGCAAATGGAATCATATGTTTCCAAATGGAAGTACGGTTCCTCCGTTGCTAGACCCTTGTACTTCGGCAAAATTTGTAATGCAATCGTTCTAACCTCTAATGTCCTTCCATCCGGGTGATGAGGTATCACCATCGGAGAAGAGTTATTCGTAATGACCGGCCTGAAATGTGCTTCAATCCCCCTTACTACATCTCGATGATGTCTTCGCGGAGCACCCAATGGTACTCTTGGTCGACCCGCTTGACCTTGTCTTAGCCTTGAGGTGCATACTATTGTTGGTATTGAGGTTGTTGCATCGGTCTTGGATATTGAGGTTCTTGATGTTGAACCTGAACTTGTTGTAAAAGCATTGGTCTTTGAAATGGTGGCCCTTGAGGATGAATCGGTTGTAACCCCGTGGATTGCCTTTGTTGATAACCTATTCCCCCTTGAGGTCCCAAATTACCTCCATCTCCCCCATAATAATAAACTGCTTCTTCATAACCTCCAAATTCTTCTTCATACCCATCATCAAATCCATCTCCTCCTACACCCGAAGATTGTACAAACTGAGAGGAAGGATAATGGAACCTGGTTGGGTTGGTGGTTGGAATGCAGGGGAGGCATGAACAATGGTTGAACTTGGTGGAAAGTGACTTGGCAATGGTTGTTGAGTGGAGGATGATTGACCGGAAGTTGGGAAAAAGGATGAGAATGGTGGAACCATTGATCTGGTATTAGTGGGGTTGACTTCATATGTTGAAGTAGGTTGGGTGGTAAGAATTGGTGAAGGTATGGATGGTGATGTTTGGCTTGTAATGGAAGATAATTGATCCATGGTGTTAAGTGGTGAAATTGGTCTGTATTTGTTGTGAACCAATTATTTTGTTTTCGCATAGCAATACCCTGTTTCGTCGCAAAGTTCGTTCGATCTCCGGATCAAATGCCAATGGTGATAGCTTGTGAGAGCCCCTAGTATGCATGCACCTGTAAATACCTGCACACTAACACAACCAGCGTAAACCCGAAAAAATAACAAACTGAACTCAATCAAAGATAGCACACGTTGCGCACTACACCCCGGCAACGGCGCCAAAATTTGACGTGATGTCGTAGTCTCACGTAAATTTAACCCAAATACTGCTAATAGCTAATGGTAAGTGGGTATCGAACACAGGGAGTTGTGGAAATTGTGCTATCTAAGGCTTGCAATAACTTGACTAATTTACCTAAGGTGCAGAAAAATTAAATTCAGGATTTTTGGTATTGTGGTTTTAGATTTTAACTAATAGCAATATAAAGATTGGTTGTTTGAATAGATTAGAAGCAAGTGATCACCTTAAGTTTCCGGTTTCAACTAACACATGTGTTTCAAATTCAACTAGAAAGAGTCACATAGACATGACTCGTGTTTGATTAATTGTTCGTGATAAAAGGGAACTAAGTACTCGGATTATTACAATGCGAGGTTCTTACCCAATGACCAATTAACTAATATCCAACCCTTGAACCTCCCCGTGATATCTCGATTGTCAATAACACCAAGAACGTACGATTAAAGCAAGGATTAAAATGTCAACAACAATTTACCAACAAATATCCAAACACCATGACAACTACAAATATTGCAAGTTATTATTCTCGAAATTCGAAATCAAAACACAATTGTTCAAACAAACCTTCCACTCAAGATGATCACAAGGAGTTTTAGCCACTCATGGTTTTGCAATTCATCATACCTTCAATTGTTTTGCTCACAGGAATCAACAACACAAAAGTAATGTTTAGAAATTGTTCAGAACCCACAAGATCACCCAAAATCGCCTCTAAGCTCTGCCAAAAACATTCCAATGATTGAGATATGAAAAGAGCCTTAAAAAACGAGTGTAAATGGGCAGTTACACAATTCTCGCAGCTCACCACCGTAAGCTACGGTGCCCACCGTAGCTTACGATGGACATAAATTCCTTTACGGTGCTAAAGGTCTGTCTTACGGTGAGTTTGAAGGTTGGACTGCACCGTAAGCTACGGTGCCCATCGTAGCTTACGGTGGACATCAAAATTTACAGTTTTACCCTTCATTGATCCCTTGAGTCCTCATCTTCAACTAGACACTTACAAGCTCTAACAAAGCACGTTAAACTCACTAGTTTATGCTCTTCGGTACCTACAAAACCATATACACCGTAGATATCAAATCATAATAATTAACTCATTTAAATGTGAAATATTAATCGTTTTAACGCACTTACAGGTTGTCCAATAGACCACCCGTCATATCCCCACACTTAAACGTTGCGTGTCCCATGTCACAACCGTTTTTTAAGCTTAAAAGTGATCACAATATAAACCAAACACAAAAATGTCATCCAATTGTCAACTCACCATCATACCACATAACACACCCCTCACAATAACTCTCATCTCGGTGACAAAAATGGTACTAGCAAGGTTGTACTAGATCACTCAATACGAGTATATGAATGTGCGACAATAAGCTTGGATAATAATCAAGTCTCCACCTACAAACTGCCTAACATGCTTAAGAATCAAAAGGACTTTCGGGTTGTAACAAGGTTATGTGTAAGGGTGAAAATTGGTGAGATATATGCGTGCAGCTCATTGAATCGACCCGGTTTATTATTACAATAAACAAAAGAAATAACCAACACTATTTGTACAACTAACTTCTCCTTCTAATTTTTTCTTTTCTTTTCCCTTTTTTTTGATTAAAGCATCAAATATTAACGGAAAGAACACATACGTAACAATATCAAACTAAACTAAACTCCTATACCGGGTCAATTCAATAGGTTAAATTTTTGTAGGACATAGGCTTGGGTAACAATTGAATGGTTAAAGCTTAAATTTTGGCTACTAATGTCCAAACCCCCGTCCCTCAAACTACCAATCTCATATATTTAACTTAGGTCCAAACCCCCAAAACCCACACTCCACACACATCCAGACGAGGCTACCTAAATGCCTTTATCATATTCACAAGCATATTAAACTTATGTTTTGACAAGCATCTATTATCCAAGTTCTATTAACACAAAGCACATACCACCACTCAACCAAAAAGAATTACTCTCTAAAAAGCATCCATGTGGCTCAACCATTCACCAAGAAAAGGGATAAAAATGGATACTGATGTGTCATGTAGATTTAGGCAAAGCATTCAAATTTGACATTGTTTGGTTTGGTATTTCAAATTTTTCAAAAATTCCCCCATCCCCACACTTGGAACATTAACCATAATGTATGGTTTTAAGGGAAGCAGTCACTCAAGTTACTTCAATTTCACCTTCAGCTCAAATTCTCAAATCCCAACTTTCTTTTTTTATTTTTAAAACACATAGAACACCACCAAAATACCACCAACCCATAACATAAATATCAAACACAATACGCCCCCTTTTCTCCCAACCATATACAAAACAACACAATAATGTCTACAAAACTGTACAAAGAAAGAACACCACCTGATTAATAATAACGCGGTTGAGGAGGTCCGAAGATGGAAGTCATCATCTCCAAAAACTCACCGAATGCAAACACGCCACTTCCAGTACCACTTCCTCCTTTTCCTCCTTCTTGCTGCCCGGTGCCCTGCTGCTGACCATAACGAGGATCCACCCACTGCGAATGATGCATCGTTGGCGTCGGATAAGAAACACTACCATTATAGGGTGGCAATGTTGAGTAGTTCACTGGCGGTGGGTCCACAACCACCGGTCCTGGCATGCGAATCAGCATCCATACGCCGGTTTTGTTCATCGATATACCAATTATTTAGTTCTTGCTCAAAAGCATAAGCGTGAGCGGGGCTTCCACAGTTCTTGGTGATCGAAATTATGCCTTAGAAACTATCAAAAACCGAAGTCAATCACCTCTTGCATCGTTCCTTTATGAGCCCAGTTTGGCTCATAAGGATATTTCGAAACCCCCAGCTAGACCACTACTTGAGCCCCCTGATCCACATTCATAGGACCAACATACAGATCATCCATATAGTCTTCATCACCACTAGGGCCCTCTTCTTCACTTTTGGGTTCATCCTCCTGCCCCGGTCTAACGGTCGCGCATCAGCCTTCAGCACTCTCCATCTCTGGCCCTCACTCTTCAGCTTGTGGTATCTCTCAGATTCTGTGTATTTCCACCCAGCCCCCAACTGCCTGATATCAAACGGCTTGAACTTCTTATACGACCCCTTGTCATCCGCACCAATTACCCCATACATTTTCAAAAGCGCTGTGACTAGTCGACAATGCCGAATAATCTTCTGCTGATCACTATTTCTACTAATCCACACATTATTAAGCACCAAATATCGAAATGGAATCAATGGGGCCCGGTCAACAAATCATAAAGCACCGGCACTTCGGGGCGCCCAACATAAGTTTTATCACCCCGCCTTGGGATAACATTCTGCAAACAAATCGCTAGCATCAACTTCCCTTCAATTTTTAAATTTTTGCGCTAAAGCTTCCCGTGAGTGGTACCCGGAAAAAATAGATAATTCAACATTGTGTTCCACCGAGGATGCTTTTCGGGCTCATAGTATAAATCCTCCAACCTTGGAAGCATATACTGATTTACTGGTTTGCTGTCAAACTTTGCCACCCTCCGCAATGTATCGAATGACATCTCCACGTCAATACCATTCACAGTTCCAATCAACCTTATCTTCGATGCACCCTTAAATGAAGGACACCTTAGAGTGGCCATCCACTCTTGAATTTCAATGTCATACAGATTCGTCCCTTCATAGTCATAACATTTCAACGCCACTTCCCAACCTAACACCGAAACTTTTCAGTGACCCCAAATGGTCCAAAATTTGCTTCTCGAACCTCTTTCTCACAAATAAAAGCTTCCTTCCGTTGTGCTAGTTTATTCATTTGATCGTTGAACAGTTCAGCTTGCCATTCCTTCGGCTGATCGTGTAAAGGACCAGATGTCCACCTTGGTTTAGGACCCCGATCCGGCACTTCTTCCTCTTGCTCTTACTCTATGTCCCCTTGCAACACTAACCGTCTCTTTCTTTGCACTGAATTACTCGAAGACTCCACCTTTTTTTTCCTTTACGCCCCATATTAGTTCTGCAAAGCATATAAATAAAAAACACAAATTATTCTTCCTCTCAATATCCCACATCATCCCTACACTTGCTTATCACTATGATCACGGAAACTAGCTAAATCACAAGTTTACCCTTTTGCAAAAATATGAACAACAATTCCCTAAGTTAATAAATTTTTTGCCCAAATATCATATCTTTATCACATAACTAGCTTCCACAACCATAATCATTCAAAAACTCATCAAATTAATCTCAATATAATCAACTATAAGCAAGCATGGGGTCATGGTGACATAGTACTTACAATTCTACAATGCGATAACAATAGTGTAAGAAAATGCATACCTTAGCCTTGTAGAAGAGAAGATTACTAGAAACTTTAGGATTAACCAAAACCCAACAAAAACCCTAAAATTTTCGGACTAAAATGTTCCAAATTGATCACACAAACGTTGGATTCTTCCGAATGTAAGCACAAATTAGGAATCCTTGCGAAATTTTAGTCAAGATTGACCAAAAAATCTCTTGATTTGGTGAAAAATTGAAGGATTGGTGTAGGTTTAAAGTGGGTGTTCTTGAGAGTAAATATGGAAGAAGAAGAAAGAGAGTTGTGGCTAAAGATTGTGTAGAAAATGGTTGGATGTAGTTAAATCTCGTGTTAACCTACTTGTTTACGACAGACCCACACCCTGGATGCACCGTAAGCTATGGTGCCCACTGTAGCTTACGGTGGTCCCTAAAATTTCTGAACACCGTAAGATAGTCGCTAACCACCGTAAGGAGTCTTGATGGCCATTGTAAGCTACGGCATGGCCGTAAGCTACGGTGGCATCTGGGCATTTTTTGATTTAATTTTTTTTATTTTATTATATTTTTTATTGCAATCATAACATTATACTTACTTTTATACTACTATCCCCTTGAAAACCCGTGTTTCCTCAACACTGTTTATGAGAAATTCTTAAAAACTTCCCCACACTTGTTTCAAACACAAGTAAAATAAGTTCGGATAATTACTTGAAACAAACTAACTAAACAATTAAATTATATAATTACACTACCGAACCTGGGCCTCTAATGTTTAATCCGCGTTCAATGGGCGTAGAATGTAGCCCACTTTGTCAAGCTCAACATGTTTTATGTCGTTCCCTTCCAAATACAGTTTGAGCCGATGGCCATTCACCGTTTGCTTTGTGTTAGTATGAACATCTAAAATATCAACATCACCAAACCTGCCCACTCGCATAATAACATAAGGGCCCCATTTGCTTTTCAGCTTACCAGCAAACAACTTTAACCTACCACACCTTTTGACCCGTTTTGAAGTTCGTTTCCGAATCTTTGCATCGTGAACCTTCTTGAGCTTATCTTTATATACAGCCGCACACTCATATGCTTCATCCCGAATTTCTTCGATCTCACTCAATTGTAGCTTTCGGATATTTCCCGCCTCGTCATAATCCGCATTTACCGTTTTGATTGCCCAATGCGCTAATTCCATTGGTAAATGACATCCCTTCCCGTACACCAACCGGTAAGGAGTTGTACCAATAGGGGTTTTGTAGGTCGTTCGGTATGCCCACAATGCGTCATCCAACTTGCTCGACCAATCTTTCCTATTCGTTCGCACCGTCTTCATTAAAATTTCCTTGATTTGACGGTTAGACACTTCAACTTGCCCGCTAGTTTGTGTATGATACGGCGTGGCAATTCGGTGATTCACATTATACCTAATCAATAATTTTCCAAAATTAAAATTCTTGAAATTTGAACCACCATTGTGATTATAACACGTGGAATCCCAAAACGAGCAAAGATGTTTGATTGTACAAACTTGCAAACAACCGAATGATCATTAGTTCTTGTTGGTATGGCTTCAATCCATTTTGAAACATAATCCACAACCACCAAGATGTACAAAAACCTATTCGAACTTGGGAAAGGCCCCATAAAATCTATCTCCCATGCGTCAAAAATCTCTACCACGAAAATAGGTTGCATCGGCATCTCATCCCTTTTGAAATACTCCCCATCTTTTGGCAATTAGAAAATTTCGGGCAAATTCACATGCATCCTTGAAAATTTTTGGCCAATAAAACCCGCATGTGAGCCCCGATATCCCGTCCTGTGACCACTAAAGTGCCCCCCAAAAGCGGATGAGTGAGCATGGGTTAAAATTTAGGCCACTTACGTTTCCGGTACACATCTCCTAATCACTTGATCGGGCCCAATTTTAAATATATTCGGTTCATCCCATATGTATTGCTTGACTTGGACCATAAACTGTTGTCTTCTTCTCTTCGTCCAATGACTAGGAATAACACCCGTGGCCAAATAGTTTACATAATGAGCATACCACGGTGCTACAGAAGTGGAAACAGCTAACAGTTGTTCATCAGGAAACCGTTCGTTATCTCACTAGCATCATCGACCCCTTCCATTGGAATTCGAGATAAAGGTCCGCCACCACATTTTCACTTCCCTTCTTATCTCGAATTTCCAAATCAAATTCTTGCAATAAGAGCACCCATCGAATCAACCGGGGCTTCGCATCCTTTTTCTCCGTCAAATACCGAACCGCACTATGGTCCGAGTACACCACCACCTTGCTTCCCCATATATATGACCGAAACTTGTCCAAGGCATACACCGCTGCTAATAAAGCTTTTTCAGTTGTGGTGTAATTCAGTTGCGCCTCAGACAATGTTTTGCTCGCATAATAGACTGCCACTAGCTTCTTATCGACTCTTTGACCCAAAACCACTCCAATAGTTGTATCACTAGCATCACACATAATCTCGAACGGCTTTGACCAATCCGGCGGTTGCAAAATAGGGGCTTTCACCAGTTATTCCTTCAAAACAGTAAAAGCTTGCAAACATTCGTTAGTAAAGTTAAAGGGCACATCTTTCAATAACAAATTACATAAAGGTTTAGTAATAACACTAAAACCCTTAATAAATCTCCGATAAAACCCAGCATGCCCCAAAAACGACCTTACCCTTTTACATTTTTAGGTGGAGGCAACGATGATATTACCCGAATTTTCGCCTTATCCACTACCATCCCTTTTTCAGAAACAACATGGCCCAACACAATACCCTCTTGAACCATGAAATGACTTTTCTCCCAACTAAGCACTAAGTTTTTCTCGACACATCTTTTTAAAACTTTTTCCAACTCGTCGAGACAAGCTCAAAACTTGTGCCAAAAATCGAAAAGTCATCCATGAACAGCTCAAGTGACTCCCCAACCATGTCCGAGAAAATACTTATCGTACATCGTTGGAAAGTCTCCATGGCATTGCACAAGCCAAATGGCATTCTCCTAAAAGCAAAAGTGTCATATGGACATGTGAAAGTGGTCTTATGTTGGTCATCAGGGTGAATAGCAATCAGATTATAACCCGAGTACTCATCCAAAAAATAGTAGTATTTTTGTCCGGATAGTTTTTCAATAATTTGGTCAATGAAGGGTATTGGGAAATAGTCTTTAGAGGTTGCGGCATTCACTTTTCGATAATCAATACAAACACGCCACCCGGTGACAGGTCGGGTGGCGATTTGTTCACTATTTTCATCTTTTATCACTTGAATACCGGCCTTTTTAGGCACCACTTAGGTAGGACTTACCTAAGCACTATCAGAAATAGGATAGACAATACTTGCATCTAGCCTTTTAATTACCTCCTTCTTTACTACTTCTCGCAAGTTCGGGTTTAACCTTCTTTGTGCTTCCCTAGTCGGCTTTGCATCATCTGTTGTAATAATTTTGTGCATGACAATGGATGGACTAATTCCCTTCAAATCAGCTATTGTCCATCCAATAGCCACCCTATTCGCTTTAAGCACCTTCAGTAATTCATGATCTTGAGCCACCTCCAAGTTAGAGGCAATAATGACCGCTAAAGTGTCATTATCCCCTAAGAATGCATATTTTAGATGTCTTGGCAAGTCTTTCAGCTCCAACTTTTGTGGCTCCTCCAATGACGGCTTCGTGCCCGAACTAATTTCCGCCGGCAAGCTCTAAAACTGATGAGTCCATGGCGGTCGACCTTCTTTCATAGCCATTTCATCTTGCTTTTCTTCTTCCGACCTCAATGCACAAGCATGTACCTGTTCAGAAACATCACAAACACAATCATCTACACACTCTTCCTCATATTCATGCGGGTCACATCCATCGATCAGATCTGCCATAAAACGCTCATCAACACCAACAGAGTTAGAAGTGTTAGTAAAAACATTTAATCTCATTTTTCTATTACCAAATGTCATGTCAACCGTACCAAGTTTACAATCAATCACGGCATGAGCAGTGCTTAGAAATGGTCAACCCAAAATAACTTTTTTGTTGTTTTGGGTCCGCAGATGAGTAGTCTAGGACCAAAAAGTCTACCGGGTAATAAAACTCATCAACCTTCACTATAACATCTTGAACCATTCCTCGAGGTAATTTCTGGGACAAATCGGCTAGGACCACCATTGTCTCAACCCGAGCCAATGGACCAAAGTCAAATTGATCATATAAACCCCCCCGTAATATATTTACTTCAGCTCCAAGATCTAATAACGCCATTGACATTGGAAAATTTCTAACTTGAATATTTATGAGTGGTGTTCCCAGATCTTGGAGCTTGGGAGGAAGAACCCCTTTTAGTACCTCACTTACTTGTCCGCTCAAATTTACCCGCGTTGGCAACTTTGTCTTTTGTAGTCTCTTCTGTGTGCATAATTCTTTTATAAATTTTGCATAAGTGGGTACTGTGACATCCCGGGTTTTTCGGATAACTTAAACGTAATACTTGTTGAGTGAATTATATGCTATGTATTAAACGTGTACGAGTTAGTGAATACGTGATGTGCGATTATGTGATTGTGTTATGTGATTGTGTTAGTTATAAAATAATCATGGCAATGTGTACACGAACAACGCGACACGAACCAACCTAAACCCCTTGTGACTCTAGGAGTGAACCGAGTTCTAACCCAAACCTTAAACTCTAACTACTCGGCCGCAAGATCAAACCCAAAACCAACCCAAGTCCTTGGCCGCGAGAACAAGCCCAAACCGCAAACCCATTGCGAGATCAATTGCGAGAACAAAGATCAAACCCAAACCGACCCACCCAAGCCCTCGGCCGCAAGACACCAAACCGTAACCTTGTTGTCTCCTTGCGCCTATATATAAAAACCCACATGCATGCTTTGCTTCACAAAACACACAAAACCCTAATAGCAAACAGCCGACGGCAGCTTTTCTTCATCATCTCGATCTGATCAGCCTTGTTCACCTTCTCGGTCGCGCAACAGCCTTCGCTTTTCTTTCCTCTCGGTCGCGCAGCAGCAGCCCTCGCCATCTTCATCTCTCGGCCGCGAGCAGCTTGTTCTTTTCATCCTCTCGGTCGCAACTATCCTTGATCATCGGTTCCTCGTCTACTCACGGTTCATTAAGCTTGAGAGTAAAGGTTAGAAGTTATCATATGTTACAAGATCATATTCGGATACATGTGTTTTGATTTCGTTGTTTTCGGATTGTATGTTTGAATGAAAGGTTATGCTAGCCGAATTGTTAATAATGTTTGCAAGTGATGATTTTTCGAAACCTGAGAATAATAGGCTGTGTTTATTAGTAAAAACTAGAGATGTTTATTAGGGTTTGCATGGATATGTTATATGTATTGATCTATGATTAGGAAACAGGTTCTTGATCGCCTAGGTTAATGATATGGACAGTTTATGCGAATCTATGATAACAATATGCTGAAACAGGTTGCTGAGTAATAGTTACAGCCGACTTCATCTGGCTGTAACTCGGTCATTAGTTGTCGAAAAAACGGATTTTCTGATGTCTAGAACGTAGAGATTTGAATAACGAATCTAATGGCGCTGGATTCATAATTTTCTGAAGTCGTTTGATATTTTTAAATGGCCAAATAAGTTCAGTAACTAAAGCTGTGAAAATCCTGAAATTTTGTTAGTTGTTTTTCGAGTTGGATTTTATAATCAGTAGGGAGTCGAGTCATGAATTTTGTACAGCAACTAGGTATGGAAATTTCCGGGCAACACCAACTGGAATTTTGTTAATTGGACGATCAGTGATTTTTAAATAAATTCTTCCGTGGACTGCAGTCAGAAAGCGACAAATCTGACTGCAGCCTAGTATATTAATATTTATGGTTAAATGGTAAAGATTTAGGATTTGGAAAATTTATATAAATTTCTACAGTATAAATGGCACCTGCTGTAAAAATATTGGAATTTTTGGAACGTTGGAACTATTTTATAAAAATCCTAGAAAACAGCTGAATTATGAGTGTTAAGCTGAAATTTGATAACTTGTGATTGTGTGCACCAAATTGTTGCATGGATTGGATTATGTTCATGATAAGTTGTTTTGATCACTAGGTTCACATGAGGATACTTGCATGCATGTTTGAGTGTTAGATATGTTGTTTGTGTGTATCACTTTGTGTGTAAATTAAGTGTAGAATTTGTATTGGTGTGTTCACACACTGACGTGAAATCAATTGGTTTGTTAGGACGCAATTAGCGGTCCCGTCCTTTACGACTTCTTTGCTACACTAACCGAGCAACAAAAGGTGAGTTCACGGCCCCTAACTTTATCCGGTTTTTAAACAACAGGGGGAAACATGTATACACTCTTCAAACACAATCTCTTTACGTTATACGAATTTAACGTCACATAACTATTCGGTAACTAAGTTAATGTTAATGTAATGTTATGGTCACTAAGCAGCTATATCACTTAAGTCCTCGTCAATCTCTCGGATCGTTAGTATTGGGTTTAATAGCGGGGGAGTTATAAGTAGTACTACTGGGCCCGACGAGCCCCATCCGAGCTAGTCGCGCTAGCCGACCGGGTATGGTCAACGGGTGAATAATTCGGCCTAACTTCGCCATGGTCAGTGATAGGCCTGGCAACACGGAGGCACAACAGTCAGCTTCGATCGCGAACTCTTACGTGACATAACTTTAGGCTAGCTACCTATATATGTTAACATTGAACTTAATTACGAAACAACTATATTATCCTGGGTTGGGGATAATGGAAACAACAACTTATTATTCCGGGTTTGGAATAATGGAAACAACATCATTATTATTCCAGGATGGGAATAATGGAACCAAATCGTTATCCCGGGTTAGGGATGACAGGGGAAAACAAACTCATAACCGAACAAACGAATTTATGAAAACCTGTGAACTCACTCATCTTTAATGTTGACACTTGTTTCTTTACATGTTTCTCAGGACGCTAGGAGCTCTAGGTGCACTCACATGCATTGAACAAGACATCTTTTATCGAGTCTTATTTACAAATATTGTTTTGGGTTTTTCATTTGTTTTGGCGTTTGTGTTGGCGCCCGCTTCACTACTTATTTATGCTTCCGCTAACTTTAAAAACTAATGCTTCCGCTAAATATTGGTAACTAATCAAGACAATATAAAATCTACGACAAATGATTTTTGAAAACGTATTATCAAATCATATAGAGTCGTTCGACGTACTAGTGTTTCAGATTCTGGTTTGTTCACACGCCTCGCGGTAAAACTCCGCAAGTGGAAATTGAGGGTGTGACAGATTGGTATCAGAGCCACTAGCTATAGAGAACCAGGTTTGCATTAGAAGTAGACCTAAACTATAGCTGATTTCACGACACTAGACTTAGTTTGGCACCGAACTATTATATGTTATGCGATGTACCACAACTGTGTTATGTGGATAAGAAATGAAAACAACTCGTAACTAACTACACGACCTAACAGGCAATGTCATCATCATCATCGTCATCATCATCCGACAAACTTACGCCACCAAGAGCGCCAGGAAAGGCACCTATGGTGGAACCCTTACCATCTTATGGCGTGGAGACACGCTCAGCTGCGAGGAAAAGGCTCGCTCTGGGGGAGGAGTCGTCATCACGCCCAACCATTGCTGTGCCGGTTGAACCGGTTAACCCTGTAGAAGTAGGAATTGACCTACTTAGAATCATGATACATAAACAAAAGCACAGTTAGAAAGAATGTAGGAAACCATCCTAGCACAAGGATGGGTGATCCGACAACTGACAGGCAAAACCGACTCGCTCGAGGAAGAGCATCATACGAGTAAGATAGCTCGTAACACCTTAGCCAGAGATCTGCGTGCTGAGCAGATAAGAGCCGACTGGCTCGAGGACAGAGTCCTGGAAAATAGTTGGAACATTCAGGAGCTACAGCAAAATCAAGCACCTGCACCAGCACCGGCCCCTCCAGTGCCGGTGGAGGAGGATCCAGAAGAGGATCCAGAGGAGGACCCTGAGGAGGATCCAGAGGAGGATCCGGAGGAGGACCCAGCTGTAGAAGCTGGAAATGCCGCACAGGATGACGGCAACGACAGTGACTTGGGGGATGGAGACGTAGACGACTGACACGTCTCGCTTACTTTATTTACTTTCCTCCAGTCTATTTATTTTCCCACTTGTGTTTAAATTTGAGACTTTATAGTGAATTCATATGTTTGGTTGGCACTTTGTAAGACGTTGAAAATTTCATTTAATCAAGTATTTCTTTTGACTATTTAATATATTAAGTTGACATAACTTGATAATTATTAAAGTACGAAGTAGGATAACTATATTGGATATATAGACTTATCGGGGTGTGTTTGTGTTGTGTTTCGAAGATCTAAATGGCAACTGGACGACGTGGAAACCTTAACTTGACGCCCGAAGAGCTAGCTGCCATGATTCAAGAGCACGTGAACGCAGCTTTAGCGGGTGTTCAGAACCAACCAGCAGGAGGGGGCTTTAACCCCTACAAGATGTTCCTCGACGCGAAACCAAGCAAATTTCGGGGGCGGAAGGACCCATTGGACTGGTCCGCTGGATCGAAAAATCTGAATCCGTATTTGAAATGTGCAACTGTCTAGAGGCCAACAAGGTCAAATACGCAACCTCAACACTGGAAGATGGGGCACTGACATGGTGGAATGCACAAGTCCAAACACGTGGACTTATAGCTGCGAATGCAATGGCCTGGGCCGAGTTCAAGGCCCTAATCAAAGAGGAGTACTGTCCACGAGACAGAGTGCAACAGTTGGAGCAAGCCTTATGGAACCACAAGATGGTGGGATCTGAAATCGAAGCTTACACCGCAAAACATCATGACTTGGTAATTCTGTGTCCCGATTTGGCCAACACTGTGGAGAAAAGACTCGAGTTCTATCTTGGGGGTCTGGTTCCGGAGATTCAGGGTATAGTAATGGCTAGTAACCCTGTAACTGAACATCAAGCAATCCGATTGGCGCATAAACTGACCGATAAAGCGGCGGAACAAAAGAAGTTGCCAGCAAGGGGTAAACTGAAGTTGCCCCTGATAACAAAAGAAAGTTTGAAGACTCAACTGTTCGACAGTCTTCGTCATCTCATCCGCAACAGGGGAACCAGAAACGGTTCAATCATTACAATAGCCACCGGGGTCACCAAAATCAGCCCGCCAACAACAACAACAACAACCAGAACGCAAGCGGCTATGCAGGTCGAAAGCCGCAGTGCAACCGCTGTAATCTCCATCATAACGGCCCTTGTGCCGGAAATCGCTGCCAACGATGTGGCAAGATGGGACATGCAGCAAAGGATTGTCATGGGGAAATCATGTCCCGACAGAATCAAAATCAACCCCAGGGTCAGCAGCAGGGTATTAACCGGGGATGCTATCAGTGTGGTAGCACTGCTCACTTCAAAAGAGACTGCCCACAGCTGCGTAACAACAACAACAATGGTGGGAACAACCACAACCACAATAACCACAACAACAATAATAATAACAACAATAATGGAAACAGTGGCACAGGAGGTGCCAAAGGTCGCGCCTTCACATTGGGCCGCGGAGAGGCCAGAAACGGCTCGAACGTGGTCACCGGTAAGTTTCCCCTTAATGAACATTTTGCTACTGTGCTTTTTGATACGGGTGCAGATAGGAGCTTTATATCTGAGTCTTTTAGGAGGAACCTAAATCTCACGCCTAAACCATTAGAGACCCCTTATGTTATAGAATTAGCCGATGGTAATTCTGTAGATGTGACCCATATAGTATCCGGCTGTCAACTCAAACTCGCGGGTCACACTTTTACCATTGATCTGATGACAACTACCCTGGGTAGTTTTGACGTGGTAGTCGGAATGGACTGGCTATCCGACGTCCTGGCTGAAGTTCTCTGCTTCGAAAAATCTATCCGTATTCCGCTCTCTAACGATGAAATCCTGACGGTACAAGGCGATAAGGCAAGCGCCGTCACCAACATCATCTCTTACATGCAAGCGCAGAAGTATCTTCGGAGGAAGAACTCCTTCGCTTTACTCGCACTGATTACCGAACAGCCTAAGGACGAGAAACGCATAGAAGACATCCCTGTCGTCCGTGATTTTTCCGATGTATTCCCAGAAGAACTACCTGGTCTTCCACCCCATCGACAATTGGAGTTTGAAATTGAATTGGCGAACAATGCAACTCCTATCGCCAAGGCTCCATACCGCCTAGCTCCAGCCGAGCTGCAGGAGCTGTCTACCCAACTTCAGGAGCTATTAGAAAAAGGATTTATTCGACCAAGCGTTTCGCCATGGGGAGCTCCAGTCCTTTTTGTCAAGAAGAAGGACGGGACTTTCCGCATGTGCATCGACTACAGGGAACTCAACAAGGTTACTGTCAAGAACCGATACCCGTTACCTCGCATCGACGATCTCTTCGACCAACTTCAAGGGTCAAGTTACTACTCCAAGATTGACCTTCGGTCCGGTTACCACCAGCTACGCGTCAGGGAGGAAGATATCGCCAGGACGGCATTTCGTACTCGGTATGGCCATTATGAGTTTTTGGTCATGCCCTTCGGTCTCACCAACGCACCTGCGGTGTTCATGGACCTCATGAACCGCGTGTGTAAACCATACCTCGACAAATTTGTCATTGTGTTCATCGATGACATACTCATCTACTCCAAAAGTGAAGAAGAACATGCTGAACACCTACGATTACTGCTAGGATTACTCCAACAGGAAAAGCTATATGCCAAGCTTTCGAAGTGTGATTTCTGGATTCGGGAAGTTCAGTTTCTCGGGCATATCGTGAATGAAAGGGGTATCCACGTAGACCCTTCCAAGATTGAAGCCATCAAAAACTGGGAAGCACCCAAGACACCGACGGAGATCCGCCAATTTTTAGGATTGGCTGGTTACTACAGACGTTTCATCGAGGGATTTCCAAAGATCGCAGAACCGCTTACTACCCTCACCCAGAAAGGTATCAAGTATGCTTGGGGTGACAAGCAAGAAGCAGCATTTCAATTGCTGAAACAGAAACTTTGCAGTGCACCCATTCTGTCCTTGCCGGAAGGGACAGATGACTTTGTGGTATATTGTGATGCTTCCATTCAGGGATTGGGATGCGTACTCATGCAACGCGATAAGGTCATCGCGTATGCGTCGCGACAACTTAAGGTTCACGAGAAAAACTACACGACGCATGACCTGGAATTGGGAGCAGTAGTGTTTGCACTTAAGATTTGGAGACACTACCTCTATGGAACGAAGTGCACAATCTTTACAGACCACAAGAGCCTCCAACACATCTTCGATCAGAAGGAGTTGAACATGCGACAGCGTCGCTGGGTCGAACTCTTGAACGATTATGAGTGTGCCATTCGGTATCACCCGGGTAAAGCTAACGTGGTAGCTGATGCCCTCAGTAGGAAGGAACACTTGAAACCTCGTCGTGTACGAGCATTACACCTCACTATCCATTCAGGGCTACCCGAACAAATACGCGACGCCCAGTTAGAAGCAGTTAAGGAGGAAAACATCAAGGCCGAATCGGTGGGAAAAATGGAACGCGATTGGGAACTAAAACCCAATGGAGCCCGGTATTTCATGAATCGCATATGGGTACCTCTCTACGGAAACCTCAGAGAGCTAGTCATGGACGAAGCTCACAAATCCCGATACTCTGTCCATCCGGATTCGGATAAGATGTATCAAGACCTTAAAGCTGCGTATTGGTGGCCCAACATGAAAGCCGATATAGCCACCTATGTGAGCAAGTGTTTGACTTGTGCAAAAGTCAAGGTAGAGTATCAAAAGCCATCGGGGCTACTCCAACAACCTGAGATCCCAGTGTGGAAATGGGATCAGATCTCGATGGATTTCATCACTAAACTCCCGCGAACTTTAGGTGGTTGCGATACCATCTGGGTAATTGTGGATCGTTTAACTAAGTCTGCACACTTCCTAGCTATTAAAGAAACAGATAAGATGGAGAAGTTGACTCGCATCTACATTAAGGAAGTAGTTTCTCGGCACGGAGTGCCAACATCCATCATCTCAGACAGAGATGCTCGCTTCACGTCCAACTTCTGGCAGTCTACTCCAGAAAGCGTTGGGAACACGCTTGGATATGAGCATAGCCTATCACCCTCAGACTGATGGTCAAAGCGAAAGGACCATACAGACCTTGGAAGACATGCTTAGAGCATGCGTAGTAGACTTCGGAAATAGTTGGGAAATTCACCTGCCTTTAGTGGAATTCTCATATAACAACAGTTATCATACGAGTATTTCGGCAGCACCGTTTGAGGCACTATACAGTCGTAAATGTAGATCACCGATCTGTTGGGCAGAAGTCGGTGACAGTCAACTCACAGGCCCTGAGTTAATACTTGAGGCTACTGAAAAGATTGTACAACTCAGAAACCGCATGGCGGCGGCACGAGATCGACAGAAAAGCTACGCTGATCAATGACGCAAACCGCTCGAATTTCAAGTAGGCGATCGCGTCCTACTAAAGGTGTCACCCTGGAAGGGTGTAATCCGCTTTGGAAAACGGGGCAAACTTAACCCACGGTACGTAGGCCCGTTTGTAATCTTGAAACGTATTGGACCCGTAGCTTATCAATTAGACCTTCATGCCGAACTCAGTGGAGTTCACAACGTATTTCAGGTGTCAAATCTGAAGAAGTGTCTATCAGATGAAACTCTAGTCATTCCATTGGATGAGATCCAAGTGGATGAACAACTACACTTTGTGGAACAGCCTATCGAGATCATGGATCGTGAGATCAAGACTCGAAGGCACAGCAAGATTCCGATCGTTAAGGTTCGTTGGGACTCTTAGCGTGGACCGGAGTTCACGTGGGAAAGAGAGGACCAAATGAAAAGCAAATACCCACACCTCTTCGCAACTGAGCAGCAAACTAACGATACCAGTAACTAAATTTTCGGGACGAAAATTCTTTCAACATGGGGATGATGTGACAACCCGGAAATTTCTCATACTTTCGCGTACCATTGTTAACTAAATCCTTGTGCATGGCACTTGGGGATCTTTGTGCATGGCACTTGGGAACTTCTTGTAACTTCGCGTACCATCATTAACGAACTAACCCTTTGTGCGTGGCACTCTAAACATGTACGCTACATTCTAAACCGCGTTTACTCAATTTTCGGGACGAAAATTCTTTCAACATGGGGATAATGTGACATCCCGGGTTTTTCGGATAACTTAAACGTAATACTTGTCGAGTGAATTATATGCTATGTATTAAACGTGTACGAGTTAGTGAATACGTGATGTGCGATTATGTGATTGTGTTATGTGATTGTGTTAGTTATAAAATAATCATGGCAATGTGTACACGAACCAAACCGCGACACGAACCAACCCTAAACCCCTTGTGACTCTAGGAGTGAACCGAGTTCTAACCCAAACCTTAAACTCTAACTACTCGGCCGCAAGATCAAACCCAAACCAAACCAACCCAAGTCCTTGGCCGCGAGAACAAGCCCAAACCGCAAACCCATTGCGAGATCAATTGCGAGAACAAAGATCAAGCCCAAACCGACCCACCCAAGCCCTCTGCCGCAAGACACCAAACCGTAACCTTGTTGTCTCCTTGCACCTATATATACAAACCCACATGCATGCTTTGCTTCACAAAACACACAAAACCCTAATAGCAAACAGCCGACGGCAGCTTTTCTTCATCATCTCGATCTGATCAGCCTTGTTCACCTTCTCGGTCGCGCAACAGCCTTCCCTTTTCTTTCCTCTCGGTCGCAGCAGCAGCAGCCCTCGCCATCTTCATCTCTCGGCCGCGAGCAGCTTGTTCTTTTCATCCTCTCGGTCGCAACTATCCTTGATCATCGGTTCCTCGTCTACTCACGGTTCATTAAGCTTGATAGTAAAGGTTAGAAGTTATCATATGTTACAAGATCATATTCGGATACATGTGTTTTGATTTCGTTGTTTTCGGATTGTATGTTTGAATGAAAGGTTATGCTAGCCGAATTGTTAATAATGTTTGCAAGTGATGATTTTTCGAAACCTGATAATAATAGGCTGTGTTTATTAGTAAAAACTAGAGATGTTGATTAGGGTTTGCATGGATATGTTATATGTATTGATCTATGATTAGGAAACATGTTCTTGATCGCCTAGGTTAATGATATGGACAGTTTATGCGAATCTATGATAACAATATGCTGAATCAGGTTGCTGAGTAATAGTTACAGCCGACTTCATCTGGCTGTAACTCGGTCATTAGTTGTCGAAAAACGGATTTTCTGATGTCTAGAACGTAGAGATTTGAATAACGAATCTAATGGCGCTGGATTCATAATTTTCTGAAGTCGTTTGATATTTTTAAATGGCCAAATAAGTTAAGTAACTAAAGCTGTGAAAATCCTGAAATTTTGTTAGTTGTTTTTCGAGTTGGATTTATAATAAGTAGGGAGTCGAGTCATGAATTTTGTACAGCAACTAGGTATGGAAATTTCCGGCCAACACCAACTGGAATTTTGTTAATTGGACGATCAGTGATTTTTAAATAAATTCTTCCGTGGACTGCAGTCAGAAAGCGACAAATCTGACTGCAGCCTAGTATATTAATATTTATGGTTAAATGGTAAAGATTTAGGATTTGGAAAATTTATATAAATTTCTAAGTATAAATGGCACCTGCTGTAAAAATATTGGAATTTTTGGAACGTTGGAACTATTTTATAAAAATCCTAGAAAACAGCTGAATTATGAGTGTTAAGCTGAAATTTGATAACTTGTGATTGTGTGCACCAAATTGTTGCATGGATTGGATTATGTTCATGATAAGTTGTTTTGATCACTAGGTTCACATGAGGATACTTGCATGCATGTTTGAGTGTTAGATATGTTGTTTGTGTGTATCACTTTGTGCGTAAATTAAGTGTAGAATTTGTTTGGTGTGTTCACACACTGACGTGAAATCAATTGGTTTGTTAGGACGCAATTAGCGGTCCCGTCCTTTACGACTTCTTTGCTACACTAACCGAGCAACAAAAGGTGAGTTCACGGCCCCTAACTTTATCGGTTTTTAAACAACAGGGGGAGAAACATGTATACACTCTTCAAACTCAATCTCTTTACGTTATACGAATTTAACGTCACATAACTATTCGGTAACTAAGTTAATGTTAATGTAATGTTATGGTCACTAAGCAGCTATATCACTTAAGTCCTCGTCAATCTCTCGGATCGTTAGTATTGGGTTTAATAGCGGGGAGTTATAAGTAGTACTACTGGGCCCGACGAGCCCCATCCGAGCTAGTGGCGCTAGCGACCGGGTATGGTCAACGGGTGAATAATTCGGCCTAACTTCGCCATGGTCAGTGATAGGCCTGGCAACACGGAGGCACAACAGTCAGCTTCGATCGCGAACTCTTACGTGACATAACTTTAGGCTAGCTACCTATATATGTTAACATTGAACTTAATTACGAAACAACTATATTATCCCGGGTTGGGATATGGAAAAAAAATTATTACGGTTGGAATATGAAACAACAACTTATTATTCCGGGTTTGGAATAATGGAACAACATCATTATTATTCCAGGATGGGAATAATGGAACCAAATCGTTATCCCGGGTTAGGGATAACGGGGAAAACAAACTCATAACCGAACAAACGAATTTATGAAAACCTGTGAACTCACTCATCCTTAATGTTGACACTTGTTTCTTTACATGTTTCTCAGGACGCTAGGAGCTCTAGGTGCACTCACATGCATTGAACAAGACATCTTTTATCGAGTCTTATTTACAAATATTGTTTTGGGTTTTTCATTTGTTTTGGCGTTTGTGTTGGCGCCCGCTTCACTACTTATTTATGCTTCCGCTCAACTTTAAAAACTAATGCTTCCGCTAAATATTGGTAACTAATCAAGACAATATAAAATCTACGACAAATGATTTTTGAAAACGTATTATCAAATCATATAGAGTCGTTCGACGTACTAGTGTTTCAGATTCTGGTTTGTTCACACGCCTCGCGGTAAAACTCCGCAAGTGGAAATTGAGGGTGTGACAGGTACTTTCTTAATTGCATCGAGTAACGGAAGATTTACCATAACTTGTTTAAAAACGTCCAACAATTCCTCTTTTTGAGGTCCCCTTATTGAAATGAAGTTTTTCTTACCCGGGTCAACTAAAGCGGATGGAAACGGGACTTGACTTGGTACGCCTTCCTCATTTGTATCATTCAAAACTTCACCAACCACGGGTACTGACTTACTTTTTCAACAATGGGGTCCTTAGACACAATTGGTGGTGAGACTTCCTCCTCATCACTTTCATTTCCCGTAATATCTTCAACCAACCCATCAACCAATCCCGGTGACAAATTTGCCTTAAATTCTTTACTGCTTCTTAATACACTTACATGGTTAATAGGAATATTACGTGAAGAACTATGAGAAGGAATTACCTTAGTGTCACTTGGAAGTTGGCCTTTACCTTTCTTCAATTCCGCTACCTCGGTTGCAAGTTTCCCCATTTGAGTAGTTAGCTTTTGAATGCTTTTATCACGAACTTCATCCTTTTACATTCGAACTTCATCGAGTTGATTTCTCCTTTGCATGTCTTTTTTCATCATTTGGAGCATATCAATAACCTCATTGCCACTTGATGAAGTTTGACCCGTATTACCACTTTGGTTACCCGTTTGTTGAAATTGACCTTGATAGCTTTGACCATTTACCCCTAAAATTCCGTTGATTATATTGTTGGCGAGGAACAAAATTTTGTTGAGCTCCTTGGAAATTAGGGTTGGCTTGTTTCGCCGGGTTCCCATAGCGGAAATTTGGATGATTTCGTAACCCGGTGTGGTATGTGTTGGAGTTCATATTGAAATTTCGACCACCCCCCGCAATAGCATTTACCTCTTCAACTTGATTTTCACCCACTCCCGCCAAACATACCTCCGCTGCATTGACCCAATTCATTACAGTTAGTACAAACATCATATACCTGATTCGTCGCTTGCACCCCTCCATCATCTACCGCATACACTTAGGGTCTTGTGGTAACATGTCTCACCCTCCTTGAAGATTGTGCTTTCCGTTTAGATGTGACCGCCATTTGCTCCAAGAATTCCCAATCATCTTGCTCAAAGTTTGTACCAAAAGTACCATTAGTGTTGGACATCAAATCACCAGCGTCTTCGGAACTCAACCGCTAGTGAAAAGCATTAAATAATTCCCAAAGCGCAATGCCATGGTGAGACAATTCTTTAGCATCATATTTAAACCTTTCAAACGCTTCGTGGAACATCTCACCCAGCTGTTGTTGAAAACTTCTTAAGCTCCGTCTATCTTCATTGGTCTTTTGGGCCGTGAAAATTCCTCTAAAAACCGTTGTTGCATATCGGCCCATGTATAGCTCGATGCAGAAGGTGGAGTATAAAACCACCTCTTTGCCTTATCTTCCAATAAAATTGAAAAAGTACCAATTTAACATCATCTGACGAAAAACCTTGCCCTCCAATAGTGTTGCAAATGGAATCATATGTTTCCAAATGGAAGTACGGTTCCTCCGTTGCTAGACCCTTGTACTTCGGCAAAATTTGTAATGCAATCGTTCTAACCTCTAATGTCCTTCCATCCGGGTGATGAGGTATCACCATCGGAGAAGAGTTATTCGTAATGACCGCCTGAAATGTGCTTCAATCCCCCTTACTACATCTCGATGATGTCTTCGCGGAGCACCCAATGGTACTCTTGGTCG
The DNA here is from genome assembly GCA_947069175.1 of Scalesia atractyloides. Taxonomy (NCBI): domain Eukaryota; kingdom Viridiplantae; phylum Streptophyta; class Magnoliopsida; order Asterales; family Asteraceae; genus Scalesia; species Scalesia atractyloides. Next base: position 34,237,365 of record CAMTDV010000020.1, on the reverse strand, counting down.
ACCCGCTTGACCTTGTCTTAGCCTTGAGGTGCATACTATTGTTGGTATTGAGGTTGTTGCATCGGTCTTGGATATTGAGGTTCTTGATGTTGAACCTGAACTTGTTGTAAAAGCATTGGTCTTTGAAATGGTGGCCCTTGAGGATGAATCGGTTGTAACCCCGTGGATTGCCTTTGTTGATAACCTATTCCCCCTTGAGGTCCCAAATTACCTCCATCTCCCCCATAATAATAAACTGCTTCTTCATAACCTCCAAATTCTTCTTCATACCCATCATCAAATCCATCTCCTCCTACACCCGAAGATTGTACAAACTGAGAGGAAGGATAATGGAACCTGGTTGGGTTGGTGGTTGGAATGCAGGGGAGGCATGAACAATGGTTGAACTTGGTGGAAAGTGACTTGGCAATGGTTGTTGAGTGGAGGATGATTGACCGGAAGTTGGGAAAAAGGATGAGAATGGTGGAACCATTGATCTGGTATTAATGGGGTTGACTTCATATGTTGAAGTAGGTTGGGTGGTAAGAATTGGTGAAGGTGTGGATGGTGATGTTTGGCTTGTAATGGAAGATAATTGATCCATGGTGTTAAGTGGTGAAATTGGTGTTGTAGGTGTTGGTGTTGTTGGTGAACCACAGATTTTGTTTTCGCGTAGCAATACCCTGTTTCGTCACAAAGTTCATTCGATCTCTGGATCAAATGCCAATGGTGATAGCTTGTGAGAGCCCTAGTATGCATGCACCTGTAAATACCTGCACACTAACACAACCAGCGTAAACCCGAAAAAATAACAAACTAAACTCAATCAAAGATAGCACACATTGCGCACTACACCCCGGCAACGGCGCCCAAATTTTACGTGATGTCGTAGTCTCACGTAAATTTAATCCAAATATTGCTAATAGCTAATGGTAAGTGGGTATCGAACACAGGGAGTTGTGGAAATTGTCCTATCTAAGGCTTGAAATAACTTGACTAATTTACCTAAGGTGCAGAAAAATTAAATTAAGGATTTTTGGCATTATGGTTTTAGATTTTAACTAATAGCAATATAAAGATTGGTTTTTTAATAGATTAGAAGCATGTGATCATCTTAAGTTTTCGGTTTCAACTAACACATGTGTTTCAAATTCAATTAGAAAGAGTCACATAGACATGACTCCTGTTTGATTAATTGTTCGTGATAAAAGGGAACTAAGTACTCGGATTATTAAAATGCGAGGTTGTTACCCAATGACCAATTAACTAATATCCAACCCTTGAACCTTCCCGTGATATCTCGATTGTCAATAACACCAAGAACGTACGATTAAAGCAAGGATTAAAATGTCAATCAACAATTTACCAACAAATATCCAAACACCATAACAACTACAAATATTGCAAGTTATTATTCTAGAAATTCGAAATCAAAACACAATTGTTCAAACAAACCTTCCACTCAAGATGATCACAAGGAGTTTTAGCCATTCATGGTTTTGCAATTCATCATACATTCAATTGTTTTGTTCATAGGAATCAACAACACAAAAGTAATGTTTGAAATTGTTCGGAACCCACAAGATCACCAAAATCACCTCTAAACTCTGCCAAAAACGTTCCAATGATTGAGATATGAAAAGATCCTTCAAAAACGAGTGTAAATGGGCAGTTACACAATTCTTGAGCTCACTACCGGTAAGCTACGGTGCCCACCGTAGCTTACGATGGACATAAATTCCTTTACGGTGCAAAGGTGTGTCTTACAGTGAGTTTGAAGGTTGGACTGCACCGTAAGCTACGGTGCCCATCGTAGCTTACGTGGACATCAAAATTTACAGTTTTACCCTTCATTGATCCCTTGAGTCCTCATCTTCAACTAGACACTTACAAGCTCTAACAAAGCACGTTAAACTCACTACTTTATGCTCTTCGGTACCTACAAAACCATATACACCGTAGATATCAAATCATAATAATTAACTCATTTAAATGTGAAATATTAATCGTTTTAACGCACTTACAGGTTGTCCAATAGACCACCCGTCATATCCCCACACTTAAACGTTGCGTGTCCCATGTCACAACCGTTTTTAAGCTTAAAAGTGATCACAATATAAACCAAACACAAAAATGTCATCCAATTGTCAACTCACCATCATACCACATAACACACCCCTCACAATAACTCTCCTCTCGGTGACAAAATGGTACTAGCAAGGTTGTACTAGATCACTCAATACGAGTATATGAATGTGCGACAATAAGCTTGGATAATAATCAAGTCTCCACCTACAAACTGCCTAACATACTAAATTCTTTACCGCTTCTTAATACACTTACATGGTTAATAGGAATATTACGTGAAGAACTATGAGAAGGAATTACCTTAGTGTCACTTGGAAGTTGGCCTTTACCTTTCTTCAATTCCGCTTGTTAGGTCCTAGAAGTGTGAGACTGAAGCATCAAATATATGCAACAGTCTATGGTAGCTAACTGGGCTTAACTGGGTTAGTTTGTGTTAGGTTTGGACCTTTATAGGTCATTTGGGCATGCCATAGGCCATGTGGGCCAGGCAAGCCCATAGGCAAGCCCATTAGGGTTATGCCTTACCCTAGGTTAAATAGGATGTTATGTCATTACTAGGGTTAAGATTTGGGGAGACTACTAGGTTTTCTGTAGAGAACCTTCATCTTGTACCAGACGGTTTTGCTTGTTCAAGTAATAGAATCGTGTGCAAGGTGTTAAAGTGATTCGTATTGTTCTTCATCATTTCTGTTTTTCTTGAAGATCATCAAGTTTGGATTCCGCCCATCCTTGGTGATTGTGTGATATCAGTGTTAGATCCGGATTATCGGGACTTACAAGTAGTATCAGAGCCTGTTTGAACCTGTTTTCCAGGCCCAGATCTGATATTACAAGATTCTGTTCAGTTTTCTGCTGAAGAACACGAAGAAGATTCAAGCATTTCGGATCAACATTCAAGGATTTCAGATTTTCTGGGTGCATTTCGGATTAATTTGCTGCATTTCGGATAGATTTTGGATAAATCTTCAAGGATTTCGGATTTTCTTCAAGGATTTCGGATAAATCTTCAAGGATTTCGGATAATCTTCAAGGATTTCGAATAATCTTCAAAGATTCCGGATTCGTAACTGTTCCGAATTCGGATAGACTTTCATTCCGGATTACTGTTTTGGATTCTCACTGTCGCTGTGTAGCTGATAGCATTCCGGATTACTGTTCCGGATTACTATTCCAGATTGTCAATGTTGTTGTGTGTTAGATAGCATTTCGGATTACTGTTCCGGATTTGCATTCTGGACTGAAACAGTGCATCTCGGATTCCATCTTGGATACTATTCCGAATCACCATCTCGGATTAGTATCTCGGATCACTGATTTCGGATTCCATCTCAAATTGTTAATCGGAATTGTATCATCGAGACGAGTCTAACGGTCATTTTGGTAAAAATAGTTTTCGGACACTTTTTATCGTCTTTACCGGTCCGGTTTCGATTATCCGAAGATGTTTGCAGCCCAACTCAGCATTCGAGCATGCGGATGAAGTGAAGGAAAAGCTGAATGAGCTTATAGGAGATTACAATGTTGATCCGGTTGCTGACTATGTGATGCGTTTGCTTAACCGTGGAATGCATAAAGAGGATGTAAGGAATGATTTGAATAGCTTTTTGGGTGATGGCAAAGTCTCTTTTGTATCTTGGTTATGGGATAGGTTACAATCAAACCAAGATCTCCAAGATCGATATGCAAAATCAACTGAGTCTAATCCTGAAGAAGTGTCTGAGCAGAAACCTCAACGACAGCAAGCAAGCATCAGTAGTCCAGCACCCCAAACTCGACCTCAAGCCCAAACTAACGCTGAAAAATCTTGCTCGTCCATTGACACAGTCAACTATCTTTTGTGCACTGAACCTTGCAGGAATAGGGTTTCTCAACTCCGGGCTCTTAATTCCAACATAACCGATGAATACAACAATATGGCTAAGTGCATCAGCCTTTGAGAAAGCAACAAGTTACTCAAAGAAAAGGTTGAAGCACAAAAGAAAGATATTGCTCAGCTCCACCTAGACGTAAATCAAAAGAAATGTTGGGTCCATGATTACAAAACTAGATTAGAATAAAAAACCATGGAATGCGACTTGGTAAGAGTTGAGCTGGGACCTCTTTCTGGAAAATATCAACAAAATGAAGTTAATATAAAGAAGTTTGATACATCTAGCAAGCTTGTTCAAGACGTGTGCAATGTACAGCTGGCATATAAAGGGAACAAAGGGAAGGGTTTGGGATTCAATCAGGTTGCCCCGCCGTATAATCACAACTACACAACAATGCCTGAAACCGACGAAGATATTGAGAAAGCACAGCATATGGTGTATGGCAAACCCAGTGATTATATGCCAGACGCATGGGAACCATCTGGTGCGGTTGACTCGTCAAATGATTCAGCAGATGAAGAGAGAGCTGACGTGAACAAGGCTCCGAGTGCGCAAACTGAACAATCTGAACCTTATGCTACTGATGAAAAGGTTCAGAGCAAGCTAAAAGAGCAGAAAAGAGCAAACCGGAGACGAAGAAAGCAGAAGTCCAAACGTCAAGGACAGTCACGTTCTCCACAATCATCAGTGGCCAGCAATAGCCCTCAAAAGGCTAATGTTGTGAAAAATGCTTTTGTTAAGCCGATCAATAATGGCAAATGTGAAAAATATGCCTTTGACCGTGCTAGCAAAGCTTTAGAAAAATTGGTGAGATTTCTAAAGAAGACTTGCAGTCTAAACAAAACAAGAAAAATCAAAAGAAATCTCCACAACAGAAGAAGGCCCTTGCAAACGACAAGTACAAACATCCAAATCAATCTTCGTCTGCAAGACACGTACAAGGATATAAAGCACAGAAGGGATTAGTTCATCCTTCAAGGCCTGCACGAGCAAATCACACTGATCAGAGTGCTTTACATGTGAAGAGACAAACGTGCTTCAATTGCGGCATTCCTGGTCACATTGTTTGAAACTATACACGTGGTCGCCATGTTCCGTGTCATGCTAAAACTCATAAGGTTACACCAAAGAATAACAATCATTCCAAGCCGATGAAGGTATCATCACCTAAGGCAATGAAGAATTTGAATTCCAGGGTTAAACCATCTGATGGGGATTGGAATGTTGCCAAAAACAGACGCAAAATGACTAAACCTGAAACGGCCAAAGTAGCTCAATCAAAGGCAACTACTGCGTTTGTTAAAATGAAACAGATTTGGAAACCTAAACCCAAATCCAAATCAGCAGTAATATCACCAATCCTCGAAACAAAGGGGGACTTGTGTCTTAAAGAAGTGTCTTATTTTGATGCTTCAGGGAAACCCATGACCACGATGGCATGGGTCCCACTGTCTTACTAATCTCTTTATTATCTCAGGAACAGCCAAGGAGGAGTTGTTGACAATCTCTGGAGTGTTGATAACGGTTGTCTAGGGACATCAAGGATAACATCTCACTGTTGCAAAAAGGTTCAAATTTTTACGATTGTGATGTTTCCTTTGGAGGATATGAGGTAAGAAAAGATCAGTAATAAGGTACAAATTTAAATTTCGCTTTTTAATTTTGAAATTGATTAGTTTTTAATCTAATGACGGAATGGTTAAGCAAAAACAACAAAAATATTTTCCTTTTCCTTTCGTTTAAAACTTTGTGCATATACTTTCTTTATTAGGTAATTTGTGCATAAAGTATGATGCACAAATTTAGGGGGGAAGAGGGCGATATATGTATATATGTATCGTTTGAGAGGGAGAAAATAGAAAATACAAAAACATTATTTGAAAAACAGAAATACAAAAATAAAAAGTCATGGGAAATAAAATGAATAATCTTGATAAAGGGCGTGACTGACACATGTAAAGTGTCATAGCTGAAAAGACTAGGATCTAATGTGATATGTCGATAGGCTTAACGCTCAAAGTGATTAAAAGATACTAAGTTATATAAACATAATGAACTATGTATCTTGTGGGTAACACACCATCGGCGTATGATTTTATGGTCTTAAATCTTGCGTTGATAGATATCTAACATCTGAGGTTTCGGGTCTGTATGCTGTAGAGTCATCCGGGGAGATCTTGACTGCCCTTCTGTTGCATCCAAATTATATGCGGACCTAGGCACGGTCAGGATATTCTTAAAAGAGCCAAAATAAAAAGGCCAAAACCTTAAAAGAAAGGAAATCTCATCTGAGAAAATTCCATGAATTCAAACATACCAAATAAGGTATTTGTCTAACCCTCGTCAAAAACTATTGGTCACTCTGCTGTACGGAAGTACTGACCGGTTCACCAATAGCCTGACGTTGTAAAATAGAAGGATGATCTCAGTATACTCACCTGCTATATATGTATATATGTATAGTTTGAGGGGGAGAAAATTAGAAAAATACAAAAATATTATTTGAAAAATAAAAATACAAAAATAAAAAGTAATGGGAAATGAATTGAATATTCGTGATAAAGGGCGTGACTGACACATGTAAGGTGCCATAGCTGAAAAGACTAGGATCTAATGTGATATGTCGATAGGCTTAACGCTCAAAGTGATTAAAAGATACTAACTGATATAAACATAACGAACTATGGATCTTGTGGGTAACATACCATCGGCGTATGATTTTATGGTCTTAAATGTTGCGTTGATAGATAGCCAACATCTGAGGTTTCGGGTCTTTATGCTGTTGAGTAATCCAGGGATATCTTGACTGCCCTTATGTTGCATCCAGATTATATGCAGACCTAGGCACGGTCAGGATATTCTTAAAAGAGCCAAAATAAAAAGGCCAAAACCTTAAAAGAAAGGAAATCTCATCATGAGAAAATTCCATGAATTCAAACATACCAAATAAGGTATTTGTCTAACCCTCATCATAAACTATTGGTCAGTCTGGTGTACGGAAGTACTGACCTGTTCACCAATAGCCTGACGTTGTAAAATAGAAGGATGATCTTAGTATACTCACCTGCTACGATGAACCATTGTGCTTACCTCGATCGCGGGGTATGTCATGCTATGGGTCACACGAGTATCTTAGTATAATACTATCTTAAGCATATCATGAAGTTGAAAAATGAAAGTTGAGCGTTAAAGTTTAAGTGGACAAACATATTGGCAATCGCATAGACCATTCTGAATAAGTTCGCACCGAAAAGTGTTCCTTGGTCCGCCTGAGAACGATTTTGATCCCATTGCAATTGTATAGTTGTAACTATTGAGTTAGTTTCTTCGTTTATTTGTGTTCTTTTTATATTCTTATATTAAAAATATAATAATAAAAAAATAGAAAATTTAAAAATCCAAAAATAGAGTGCTTTATTTGTTTTATTAAAAATTATTAACCGTTCTTGAAGATTGGACTAATCATCAAAGGATGAAAGAAATTTGAATTTCGATCCGAGAACAAATACTTGGATGTACCAGGTGTTCATGTGGTACTCTCCCTGTTGCATAAGAATATTTGCTAATAAATTTCTGAGAATTGTGCAGATCTTGTTTAGATCAAGAAACATGGATTGCTGAAAATTGAGATGCTGTTAGTTGCCGACAAAGCATGAAGTATCACAAGCAGCAAAGTCTACCTGAGTCAAAAGAACCAGATGCCTGTCATCGTCTGCCAATGATAGTGCATTTGAAGAAGTACTCGTGAACCTGCATGCTTGAAAAAGAAGAATTGAAGAAGAAAAGAGCTGCTGAGATTCCTCCTCTCGCATTCTTTGACAAAGATGTTTCAAGTGAAGCTGATCAAGATCCTGATATGAAGCTAAACACAAGATCTGAAGAAAGATACCCAGTGCTGAAAGTACGTTGAAGTATGAGGTCCAAGAAGTATGAGACTGACTTCTACAACACTTACAGCATACCGACAACCACAGATTCTGTTGAAGACGTTTATGAATTTGCACTATGATGACAATTTGATGCATCAGTATAGGGGGAGAAAATTAGAAAAATACAAAAACATTATTTGAAAAACAAAAATACAAAAATAAAAAGTCATGGGAAATGAAATGAATATTCGTGATAAAGGGCGTGGGACACACATAGGTGTCATAGCTGAAAAGACTAGGATCTAATGTGATATGTCGATAGGCTTAACGCTCAAAGTGATTAAAAGATACTAAGTGATATAAACATAACGAACTATGTATCTTGCGGGTAACATACCGTCGGCGTATGATATTATGGTCTTAAATCTTGCGTTGATAGATAGCCAACATCTGAGGTTTCGGGTCTTTATGCTGTTGAGTCATCCGGGATATCTTGACTGCCTTTCTGTTGCATCCTGATTATATGCAGACCTAGGCACGGTCAGGATATTCTTAAAAGAGCCAAAATAAAAAGGCCAAAACCTTAAAAGAAAGGAAATCTCGTCATGAGAAAATTCCATGAATTCAAACATACCAAATAAGGTATTTGTCTAACCCTCGTCAGAAACTATTGGTCACTCCGGTATACGGAAGTACTGACCTGTTCACCAATAGCCTGACGTTGTAAAATTGAAGGATGATCTCAGTATACTCACCTGCTACGACGAACCGTTGTGCTTACCTCGATCGCGGGGGTATGTCATGGTATGGGACACACGAGGATCTTAGTATAAAATTACCTTTAGCATATCATAAAGTCTAAACTTCAAGGGTTGAGTTTTGGATTTAAGTGGACAAGTATACTGACAATCGCTTAGACCAACCTAACCTGCTCACATCGAAAAATGTTCTTTGGTCAGCGTTTGAAACGATTTATCCCTTAGCAATGCTGTGTTAATTATTTATGTCTGTTTTAATAAGTTCTCCTTGTGATGGTTGGATGCTTGGTTAGTTTACTTGATGAATTTTGGTGGGATGTTTTTCTGTCAAGAGATATTGGACTGGCCCAGTGTTCTTTGGAATTTGAGCCAGCCTGATGAAATTGGTTTTTATGTCTAAAAATTAAAATTAAGGTTACTGTTCCGAATTGGGCTCAATTGAGCCAAGGATTACTGTTATGGATTGGACCTGTCCGGAATGGCCCACTTGAGTCATTTTGAACAAGCCCAATGTGTTATTGTTTCAGATTGGGCCTGTCACAAGCCCATTTCGGATTCAAGTATCAGGCCCAAGCCCATTTCAGAAAAACTATATTGTCATCTATGTTCTCATTTCGGATTATTCAAAATCCGAGTTACTATTTGTTTGTTCTCTCTGATTCTCTCTCAAACTGAATATTTCAGAATGCCCATTCCGAATCAGGTACATGTGCATTCCGGATTGATCTTCAAAGATTTAGCATTTCGGATTGATAATAGTGCTCATTCTGGATGGATATTCATCCGAAATGATGAACTCGGATCTCATTTCGGCTTAATCTTCATCCAGGATGCATGTTTCCGAGATACATAATCTGGATTGATAAGAATGTTCCCGATTCATTCTAAGTTTAGACCTTTTAGATGGTTGAAACCCCTTAACTAAGTTTGGACCTTTTTGAGTTGTTGAACCCCTTAACTAATTTGAACTGGCTTTATTTTGAACCTTGACCTCTGTTGACCTGTCCAGTTAGTGTTAACTCTGTTAATTCAGTTAACTAAGTTAACTTGGTTAACTCAGTTAAATCGTTTACCCAGTTTGCTTCTGTTAGTTGATTTTTAACTTGGTTAATTTTTGACAGACATGGTGGAAGAAGCTTTTGATGCCGTGATGTTGGTTGAAGAACAATTTCACAATCAGGCTGGATATCTTTCAGATCCACGGCTGAGTATTTTCATGAGTTTCAGGCAATGATTGTGGGGCTTAACAGTTGTCGGATTGCCTACGCTCTTCGTGCAAATCTCGTGATATACAGAGATTTGGTTCACTCGTTTTGGAAGAGAGCGCGGATACAGCCAAGAGGTGAAGATGGTAGACCTTTCATACGATCACAGATTCAGGGGAAGGAGATTGTAGTTAATGAGGCTTGTGTGAGGGAAGTGCTGCAGCTAACAGATACTTACGGTGATCCAACCACATATGTCAAAGAAAAGGTGTTGCCGGTACTGATGGAGATGGGCTACGAAGGTTCTTATCCGCCATTGCTAAAGAAGTTTTTTCCGGCATACTGGAGACTACTTATACACATGTTTATGCAATGTGTGTCGGAGAACAAAGGTGGACTGAATCAGCCTAATCAGGCACAGACTTCTGTCGATCGTTTCTTTGGTTATGGACTGGAAGTATAACTACTCTGGTTATATCTTTGAAAATATGAGGAAAATATTAGAGCAATCCAAGAAACGGATGTTTCTGTTATATCCACGGTTTATCCAATGATTCTCGATGCTCATTACCCTGATTTAGCTAAGGATGCTACAGACGCGAATTTACTGAATATGAAGCCAATGGGGCCTACCATTTTTGCAACTATGAAGAAGAACCGTTCTACTTCGAAGACGATATTTGTAGGTCAGTTCCCTCTGAAGAAGTTTGGCAAGTTTTCTGAAGTTATAGGTCTGCATGCTCCACCACCTCCTCCTGTAAATGCGATTGTAGCCGAGGAACATGATATACCGGTAAAGGAAAAAAGAGATAGAAGTCGAGGATTTGGTTACAAATGATGAGGATGATGTTGGACAAGCTTTTCTGGATGATCTGGATGCATTCAATGCTACATTAACTCCTGTTCTACCAGAGTTATCATCTGAGAATCTAGCTCCTCTAATTGCTCAACTGAAGGACATTCAAGAGAAACAAGGTGATCCCCCGCTTGACATTCCGTCTGTTGTTGCTACTACTGTTCAGCCTGATGAAGATGACGGAGACGAAGAAGATGAAGTCCCGTTGATCAAGAGACGCAAAACTGAGCCAAGCATTTCAGCGAGTACATCTGAGGCTCCAGTTGCTATTATAGTTGCTGCTTCTGAGTTGATTACATCTACTGCTGTCGAGAGCGTTGCTGCTAAGGTTTTTGTTACAGAATTTGTTGCTTGTACTTCGACGGTTTACACGTCTATTGTTTCTACACGGCCCACAGTTCCTATCATTACACAGTCTAAAGTTGTTTTCATTCCTGCTGCCACAACATTACAAATGATGGAATTTGGAGGTAGTTCATCGGGCGCAGGAGGTTCAGAAGCGGGTGGTAGTGGTGCTGGTCATTCTGATGATATTGATGACGATTATACACGCAGATCTGAGAAGCAGGAATTTGAGTTTGGGGGTTTAGACAGTGATGATGATGGTACAGAGGTGGATGTTGTTGAGTTAAAGAAACGGGTTGTTGTACTGGAACAGGAGGCTGTGTTAAAGGATGTGCAGATTGCCTCCCTGCAGAATCGTTTGGATGCTTGAGATCAAACTATCAAACAGCTGCAGGGGGATGTGACTATGCTGATAACTATTGTTTTTAATTTGAGGGGCAAGTTGGAGAACAAGTTTGGCAGAGAGTTTAGCGATCCGACCGATGATCCTATGAATGTTGAAACTCGTCATCGTGCGGCACAACAACGTATGGCGGAAGAAAACGAAGAGCAGAGGTTGGCGGCCGAGCAATTAGCAGCCGAACGTCAAGCTGGTATCGATGATTACTTGAAGGATCGCGGAAGAAGTTCACTGCTAGTCAGAAACGCGCTACAGATCCAAGGAAGAAGAAGCAGATGGTATTGATGAAGAATGTGAACGTGAATCCTCTGGATGAAAACTTTCAGCTGAAAGATCCTGCAAATCAATCAGATAGATACGTAATGGAGTTGGGGTCGAGCTATTACAGTAAGGTGGGTAACAAGTCTAAAGTGTTGAGTTGGATGTATGACCATATCAAGAACATGTGGATCATTGTACGCCAAGATGGAACAAGAGAATATTATTCGAAAGAGTCACAGTTTGAGACTTGGACGAAGGTCGCACTGACAGATCTGTTAAGAGCTACGTACACTGACGACGATACGACAGAGCGTGGACCAGGTTGGAGGTTCTTTAAGAAACTTGAACGGGAGGTTAGGACTGGTTTTAAGAGTATGAAGATTGCTGAGCCGTATCTGAGAGCAGCCAAAGGAGTTCGTGATGCACACACAGGTAAACGGTTCAAATCTGTGATGTGGCCTCCTACGGATAAAGAGTTGGTGATTCCAGTTGCTTCCTACCTTTCCAAGAGGAATTCTGAAGAACTTTAACTTCTGGTTATATGATCCAAAGGTCGGAAATGTTGCGATAGTGACAAAAGAGAAGGCTTTCAAGGTGAATGATGTTGTGGATTTGGTCAGCTTCCATGATGAAGATTTACAAGTTTTAGCTTCTCATCAAATACGCACTGCTGAGCTATATTAGTGTGTGCCAAAGATTGGACAGCTGCAGTTGCTGGAATTATTGCTGGACATTTGGGAGTGGATGCGGTGCCGAAGGATAAATGAAGAAACCTAGGGGAGATTGTTGGGCTTGGAGCTTAAAGGTTTATTCATTTAAATTGTATTTTGGGCTTTTGGGTTAGTTTGGGCTTCCTAGTGCCAAGTGGGCCTAGGGTTGTATATTTGGGCTTTGTCATGTCTATAAATAGAGGGGTTAGAGAGTTGATCACAAAATTTCTGACATCCTCTGGTGTATGCAAGTTATTATATTCAAGTTATTCAAGTTGTTCTTCAAAATAAATTATTAACCGTTCTTGAAGATTGGACTAATCATCAAAGGATGAAAGAAATTTGAATTTCGATCCAAGAACAAATACTTGGATGTACCCGGTGTTCATGTGGTACTCTCCCTCTTGCATAAGAATGTTTTCTTATAACTTTATGAGAATTGTGTAGATCTTGATTTTGATCAAGAAACAGGGATTGCTGAAAAATGAGATGCTGTTAGTTGCCAACAAAGCATGAAGTATCACAACAGCAAAGTGTACCTGAGTCAGAAGAACCAGATGCCTGTCATCGTTTGCCAATGATGGTGCATTTGAAGAAGTACCCGTGAACCTGCATGCTTGAAAGAGAAGAATTGAAGAAGAAAAGAGCTGCTGAGATTCCTCCTCTCGCATTCTTTTGACAAAGATGTTTCAAGTAAAGCTGATCAAGATCCTGATATGAAGCTAACCACAAGATCTGAAGAAAGATACCCAGTGCTAAAAGTACGTTGATGTATGACGTCCAAGACGTATGAGAGTGACTTCTAGAACACTTACAGCATACCGACAACCACAGATTCTGTTGAAGACATTGCTGAATTTGCACTATGAAGACAATTTGATGCATCAGTCTAGGGGGGATTGTTAGGTCCTAGAAGTGTGAGACTGAAGCATCAAATATATGCAACAGTCTATGGTAGTTAACTGGGTTAGTTTGTGTTAGGTTTGGACCTTTATAGGTCATTTGGGCATGCCATAGGCCATGTGGGCCAGGCAAGCCCATAGGCAACCCATTAGGGTTATCCCTTACCCTAGGCATAAATAGAATGTTATGTAATTCCTAGGGTTAAGATTTGGGGAGACTACTAGGTTTTCTCTAGAGAACCTTCATCTTGTACCAGACGGTTTTGCTTGTTCAAGTAATAGAATCGTGTGTAAGGTGTTAAAGTGAATTCGTATTGTTCTTGATCGTTTCTGTTTTTCTTGAAGATCATCAAGTTTGGATTCCGCCCATCCTTGGTATTTGTGTGATATCAGTGTTAGATCCGGATTATCGGGACTTACACCGCTACCTCGGTTGCAAGTTTCCCCATTTGAGTAGTTAGCTTTTGAATGCTTTTATCACGAACTTCATCGAGTTGATTTCTCCCATGCATGTCTTTTTGCATCATTTGGAGCATATCCATAACCTCATTGCCACTTGATGAAGTTTGACTCGTATTACCACTTTGGTTACCCATTTGTTGAAATTGACCTTGATAGCTTTGACCATTTACCCTAAAATTCCCTTGATTATATTGTTGGCGAGGAACATAATTCCGTTGAGCTCCTTGGAAATTAGGGTTGGCTTGATTCACCGTGTTCCCATAGCGGAAATTTGGATGATTTCATAACCCGGGGTGGTATGTGTTGGAGTTCATATTGAAATTTCGACCACCCCCCACAATAGCATTTACCTCTTCAACTTGATTTTCACCCACTCCCGCCAAACATACCTCCGCTACATGACCCAATTCATTACAGTTAGTACAAACATCATATACCTGATTTGTCGCTTGCACCCCTCCATCATATATCCATACACTTAGGGTCTTGTGATAACATGTCTCGCCCTCCTTGAAGATTGTGCTTTCCGTTTAGATGTGACCATCATTTACTCCGAGAATGCCCAATCTTCTTGCTCAAAGTTTGTACCAAAAGTACCATTAGTGATGGGCATCATATCACGAGCATCTTCCGAACTCAACCACTCGTGAAAAGCATTCAATAATTCCCAAAGTGCAATGCCATGATGAGGACAATTCTTTAGCATCATATTAAACCTTTCAAATGCTTCATGGAACATCTCACCCGGCTGTTGTTGAAAACTTCTTAAGCTCCGCCTAGCTTCATTGGTCTTTTGGGCCGTGAAAATTCCTCTAAAAACCATTGTTGCATATCAGCCCATGTATAGATCATGCAGAAGGTAGAGTATAAAACCACCTCTTTGCCTTATCTTCCAATGAAAATTGAAAAAGTACCAATTTAACATCATCTGACGAAAAACCTTGCCCTCCAATAGTGTTGCAAATGGAATCATATGTTTCCAAATGGAAGTACGGTTCCTTCGTTGCTAGACCCTTGTATTTCGGCAAAATTTGTAATGCAATCATTCGAACCTCAAATGTCCTTCCATCCAGGTGATGAGGTATCACCACCGGAGAAGGGTTATTCGTAATGACCGGCCTGAAATGTGCTTCAATCCCCTTACTACCTCTCGATGATGTCTTTGCGGAGCACCAATGGTACTCTTGGTCGACCCGCTTGACCTTGTCTTAGCCCTTGAGGTGCATACTGGTGTTGGTATTGAGGTTGTTGCATCAGTCTTGGATATTGAGGTTGTTGATGTTGAACCTGAACTTGTTGTAAAGGCATTGGTCTTTGAAACGGTGGCCCTTGAGGATGAATCGATTGTACCTCTGTGGATTGCCTTTGTTGATAACCTATTCCCCCTTGAGGTCCCAAATTACCTCCATCTCCCCCATAATAATAACCTTCTTCTTCATAACCTCCAAATTCTTCTTCATACCCATCATCAAATCTATCTCCTCCTACACCCGAAGATTGTACAAACTGAGAGGAAGGATAATGAAACCTGGTTGGGTTGGTGGTTGGAATGCAGGGGAGGTATGAACAATGCTTGAACTTGGTGGAAAGTGACTTGGCAATGGTTGTTGAGTGGAGGATGATTGACCGAAAGTTGGGAAAAAGGATGAGAATAGTGGAACCATTGATCTGGTATTAGTGGGGTTGACTTCATATGTTAAAGTAGGTTGGGTGGTAAGAATTGGTGAAGGTGTGGATGGTGATGTTTAGCTTGTAATGGAAGATAATTAATCCATGGTGTTAAGTGGTGAAATTGGTGTTGTAGGTGTTGTTGGTCAACCACTGATTTTGTTTTAGCGTAGCAATACCCTGTTTCGTCGCAAAGTTCGTTCGATCTCCGGATCAAATGCCAATGGTGATAGCTTGTGAGAGCCCCTAGTATGCATGCACCTGTAAATACCTGCACACTAACACAACCAGCGTATACCCAAAAAATAACAAACTAAACTCAATCAAACATAGCACAGGTTGCGCACTACACCCCCGCAACGGCGCCAAAATTTGACGTGATGTCGTAGTCTCACGTAAATTTAATCCACATACTGCTAATAGCTAGCGGTAAGTGGGTATCGAACACAGGGAGTTGTGGAAATTGTGCTATCTAAGGCTTGCAATAACTTGACTAATTTACCTAAGGTGCAGAAAAATTAAATTCAGGATTTTTGGTATTGTGGTTTTAGATTTTAACTAATAGCAATTCATAGATTGGTTGTTTAATAGATTAGAAGCAAGTGATCACCTAAGTTTCCGGTTTCAACTAACACATGTGTTTCAAATTCAACTAGAAAGAGTCACGTAGACATGACTCGTGTTTGATTAATTGTTCGTGATAAAAGGGAACTAAGTACTCGGATTATTACAATGCGAGGTTGTTACCAATGACCAATTAACTAATATCCAACCCTTGAACCTCCCCGTGATATCTCGATTGTCAATAACACCAAGAACGTACGATTAAAGCAAGCATTAAAACGTCAATCAACAATTTACCAACAAATATCCAAACACCATAACAACTACAAATATTGCAAGTTATTATCCTAGAAATTCGAAATCAAAACACAATTGTTCAAACAAACCTTCCACTCAAGATGATCACAAGGAGTTTTAGCCACTCATGGTTTTGCAATTCATCATACCTTCAATTGTTTTGTTCATAGGAATCAACAACACAAAAGTAATGTTTAGAAATTGTTCGGAACCCACGATCACCCAAAATCGCCTCTAAGCTCTGCCAAAACGTTCCAATGATTGAGATATGAAAAGACCCTTCAAAAACGAGTGTAAATGGGCAGTTACACAATTCTCGCAGCTCACCACCGTAAGCTTCCGTGCCCACCATAGCTTACGATGGACATAAATTCCTTTATGGTGCTAAAGGTTTGTCTTACGGTGAGTTTGAAGGTTGGACTGCACCATAAGCTACGGTGCCCATTGTAGCATACGGTGGACATCAGAATTTCCAGTTTTGCCCTTCATTGAAGCCTTGAGTCCTCATCTTCAACTAGCCACTTACAAGCTCCGACAAAGCACATTAAATTCACTTGTTTATGTTCTTTGGTACCTACAAACCATATACACCATAGATATCAAATCATAAAAATTAACTCATTTAAATGTGAAAATATTAATCGTTTTAACGCACTTAGGGGTTGTCCAAAAGACCACCCGTCAGTCCCCTAATCCGTATGGATCTTCACATAATCGTCTATCCAATCTAGAGTGCGGAATCCTCTAGATCAGATTATCACAGAAAAACGAGTACGAACAACAATCACTATAAACTGATCTTTATTGATTATCTATCAACAATGATTACAATCAATCTAGATCACAAGAACTCTCTCTTAACTCTCTCTGTAGTGATTAACTGAGCAACCTCAACCCTAATGCAAAACTCTCTTTATATTGAGACAAGTTTGCAACTGGGCTAGTTTCACCACATGGGCTGCAAATTGGTCTAGGCCCAATTCGCCTACCACTCCTCATAATGTGGGTCTGGTTTAGCCCAATAACTTCTAATCAACTACTAATATACTAAACCCGCTAACCGTTAATCGTTTACTAATTACAAGATATCCAAAGACCAGATCTGAGCTGTTGTCACAAATATGCACCAACAAACTCCCCGTTGACAATAGCTGCATAAAAACAATTTTGTCTTCAGTCATTTTGCAATCTTCAACGTCTTTGGTCTTTGGATAGCTTCAGCTTTAATAGCTTTTGTCAGCAATAGACTCCCCCTAAGCTGATGCATCCAATCACCAAATCTTCTAAATCATTAGCGTTTGAGCAAACTCCAGTTTAGCACTTGCATAGCAATCTTCAAAACTCTTCAACTTTGTCTGGACTGTAGAAAGGAGGTTCTACCATGCATCCAAGCAAACTCCTCTTGCACTAAACTTCACAACAACACATTGCTACAATCTGTACACTATAAAACAAACATCTTGAGAAACCATAAGAATTTTTCAACATAAGTTAACAAATTATTATTATTCAAGAGATGGTAAAACTGTATCATAGATTAAGCAATTTCAACTCAAACCAAATACTCAAAATTTTAAGCACACTGAACCTGTAGGATTTTAAATTTTGAAGTCATCTTCTAACATCGTCTCCCCCTATCGGTAACAACTCCTCCATGAACAACCATATTCCGTATGATAATAATTTACAAGAAAAAAATCTTTTTTGATTTTTATATTTTCTGAAAGCAAATAAATAACAAAATAACAAACACTCTGGTTTTGTGAGAATCACTAGGAAGAAGATCATATCAGTAATATCAAACTGTTGTCATACTATAGGTAATTCCATATGTAATTTTCATGAAAAACAGTTCAAGATGATTACCAGTCTGTTTATCCAGTTAAACAAAATACATGAAATTTCAAGCACCATCACCTAGTGATATGTTAAGGTAATTTTATACTGATATACTAGGTGTCCCACTTCAGAACATACCCCCACGATCAAGGTATGCACAAAAATTCCTCGTAGTAGGTGAGTATACCCAAATTCATCCTTACAAAGTTAGATGATTGGTGATCAGGTCAGTACTTCCGTACAGCAAAGAAACCAATATCCAACGAGGGTTAGGGCAAATACCAAATGTTGGTACGATTTATGCATTATGCATATTTGAATGACTCTTTAGGAAAGCTTCTTCAATTTCTGGGATTTGGCATTTTAGCTCTTTTAAGATATCCTGTTGTGCCTAGGTCAGCATATATCTGGATGCAGCAGAAGGACAACCATGATACCCCAGATGAAATAACGATATAAAGACCTAAAACTTCTGATTTTGGCAATCTATCAACGCACGATTTAAGGTTATAAAACCATATGCCACTGATGTGTTACCCACTCATACACAGTTCGTTATGTTTATATAACCAAGGTAAGTTGATTATCTCATGCTTTTTGCCTACTAGTACATCATATGATGAAGCTGCTATCACACTTAAGCACTTTAATTTTAATTTCAGTGTGACAAGCTAACTTGCTGATGTATTATCATTTCTTCTTTTCCACACAGTGAAAACTCATTTTTTATTTTCTATTTTTTTATGTTTTGATTTTTGAAAAACAATAAATTATTCACAAATTTTTTTATGGAAAACGGGTTATTCATGACTCCTCATCCCGTTGAGTTCGGCTAAATGTTCAAAACCAGATCTGTCAAATGCTTTTTCGTAAAGATCTGCCTGGTTATCTAGTGTGTCGACTCGATGCAGTTGAATCAATTTCTTTTTAGCACAATCTCGTATAAAATGATGACGAATGTCAATATGTTTTGTGCGACTGTGTTTTACGGGATTGTTGGTGATTGAAATAGTGACATTATTGTCTATCATAATAGGAGTACGAGTGAAATTCAAACAATAATCGCGCATCTACTGTTGGATCCAGAGAACCTGAGAGCAACAGCTACCTGCAACAATATTTTCAGCTTCACACGTAGAGGTAGACACGCAAGACTGCTTCTTGCATTGCCATGACACGATCCTCCCTCCTAAGAACTGACATCTACCTGTGGTAGACTTTCTAGTTGATTTGCATCCTCCAAAGTCTGAATCAATGAAAGCAACAAACTTTAAATCACTGGCAGCTGGATACCATAACCCAAGTTTAGGTTTCCCCTTCAAGTAACGAAGATTCCGCTTCACCGCTTTCATATGTGACTCTTTTGGATTCGCTTGATTTGCACAAAGACACACTGCGAACGTGATGTCTGGTCTTGACACAGTCAAGTACATTAGAGAACCAATCATTACCCTGTATTGAGTTGGATCAACATCCTCCACACTCTCATGATCTGGACCAAGATTGTGATTCTCACAGATAGGTGTGTGGAAAGTAGCGCAATCCTCCATTTTGAAACGAGACACAATGTCATACACATACTTCGTCTGTTGTATAAACATCCCATCCTTCTTCTATTCAACTTGTAAACCCAGAAAGGAAGACAATTCACCCATCGCACTCATTTCAAACTTGCTCTTGATTACCTCCTCGAATTCATGACACATGTTCTCATCTGATGACCCAAAAATGATGTCATCTACGTATACTTGTACTAGCAGAAAGTCTTCCTTCTTTCTTTTAATGAAAAGTGTACTGTCAATCTGACCTCTTTCAAAACCATTCTTTAACAAATGTGCTAACAGTGTCTCATACCACGCTCTAGGTGCCTGATGCAATTCATACAATGCCTTATCTAGTCGATAGACTCGATCTGCAAACCCATCTGGTTGTGAGACACACACCACTTCTTGGACTTTCCCATAAAGAAACACACTCTTCACGTCATGTTGCCCTTGAATGAAGCAAAAGCTAGAAACAAATAAATTGCTTCCAACCTTGCTACTGGTGCAAACACTTCATTGTAATCAATCCCCTCTTGTGATTGAACCCTTTCACCACTAACCGAGCCTTATTCCTTATCACGATCCCTCGATCGTCTTTCTTGCACTTAAACACCCACTTGGTGTCTATTTCCTTCTCTCCTTCAGGCAAGTCAACTAGCTCCCAAACCATTAACTTTTTAAACTGAGCTATTTCCTCTTGCATAGCTTCAACCCAACAATTATCTTTTAGAGCCATGTGAACATTCTTCGGCTCCTCTTGGCCAATAAAGCAGCTATACAAACACTCATATATCATCCCAGTCTTCTAAATTGAAGTAAATAATCAGGAACCTTCAATCACACCTCTTCTTGTCTAAACACATGCAGCAGCATCACCTATGATGTTCTCAATTGGATGATCTCTATTTGTGCGTGTAGTAGCAATGGTGTCAATAAATAAATTATCTCCCAGATTAGATCCAATCTTCCCCTGAATGTTCTGATTAGCAAACGAATCAGTAAAATCCTCTCCCTGAATAGGTTCAGACTCACTATCACTTGAATCCTGTTGAACTGCATTGGAAGAAGTTTCGGGAGTATCTGTCATTGATATACTCGATCTAGGCATAAAGTCACTCTCTTCATCCTTGCTGATCACAGTTTGAATCACTTAAGGCTCATCTGCAATGGAAAAGTCAGGAATATTAAATGATTTAAAAACACTATTAAAATCATATAATATAGCAGGACCACTCATTGATTGTTGAGGTGAATAACTAGTGATTTCCATGTTAAACACAACCTCAATTTTACCAGTTTTTAGATTAAAAACATTTTTATTTGGTGTTCCAGGTATATAACCTAGAAAGTAATCCTCATCAGCTGCCTCACCGAAGTTTTGCTTATCTTTATTTCGCACAATGGTGCAGGGTAATCCAAAAGGTTCAAAACCTTTTAAGTTTGGTTTCCGATTAAACAATAGATCATGCATGTTTTGTAAAAACGTTTCAGCATTAAAACTTTGTTTAGGGCATAACAAGCTGTGTTCACAGCTTCTCCCTAGAAAAGAACTGGAAGTTTTGAATCAGAAAGCATAGTCCTAGCGGCTTCATTCAACGTCCAGTTTTTCCTCTCAGCCACTCCATTCTGTTGAGGTGTATAAGGAGCAGAATATTGATGTTCAATTCCCTTGCAAAGACAATAGAGATCCAGAATCTGATTCTAGAACTCTGTCACACGCCGACCCGCAGCGGAATAAGAGTCGGGGCATAATTAGGTTATCACCAAAGCTCATGACATTTACTAATATGTTTCATATTTAATAAAGTCAAAGTTACATTTCCAAATATCCAAACATGTTCATACAATACAAAGAAAATAAACCAAACATAACAATCCAACTCTAAATCATTTTATTCTTCTAGTCCAATCCTACGTGTTCCTAGCTGCTGCTGGTTCACCTGTATCATGTGTAAAAATGGGGGTTTTTGGGTCAAAATAAGTTGGCGAGTGAACCTTATTAGATAAACATTTATTAATGAATTACTTGTTAGTTTATCAATGAAAATTGTGCATAATCATAAATGGGCAAATGTAAATAATCAAGCAGTGGCAAATAGCAGTCACAACTATAACATACATAATATATGACAACATACATGAACATACCAACATCATACGATAAATAACATAAATGAAACTGTGCGATCAAGGCTCAATCAAACGGAGCCGATCGTATTGCATGTACTGAAAATGAAAAATGTATGTGGATCAAGGCTCAATCAAACGGAGCCGATCGTGTGTGGGCACGCCAGGTTCAACCTAATAATAAAATGGGGAACATGCTCAACGATCATAATGTAATAGGGAGCGGCGGCCTATGAAATTGCATGTACTGAAAATAATAAATTGCATCCAACAATAACTACACAACAGTTGAAACAAACTGAATACACATGTTCATGATATGATGTATGCACAATGGTTTAATTATAATATATATAACAAGACACATGATACACCCCAAAACGTGATTAAAACGGGGAATTTGTAAAGATTCACTCACATTGGGTGCGTTGGATTGGAGATGGTGAGATGCGCACGAATTAGATGAGCGGAACAACGAGGAATACTAACCTAAATAATAACGGAAAAATATATTAAATGAGTGGATTTTATTAAGGATTTTAAAGAAATTTTTAGATATATTTTTGTGGGTTTAAGGCTATTTTCTATCTTTAAAAATGCTATTTTTAAGTATTTTAATTGATTTTTAAATTAAATTAAATAAATAAAAATATAAAAAAAATTGTTTATTTTGCGTTGACCGTTGACCGTTGACTTGTTGACTTGTCGACCGGTTCGGTCAGTGGAATTGTTTGCGCCGGGTGAGGCTCGAACCCGAGACCTCCCGTACGCGTGCACGCAGCTCTACCAACTGAGCTACGTGTCTAACCCGAAATAATCTTGTTTTTAATTATATCTATATCTAATTCGGTTTAACCAAAATCCTTTTAATTTCAAAAACATTTTAATTCAACGAACCGGTGCCAGTGACGGGTTTCAAACTCGCGACGTGTGACTTAGTGTTGCACACAGTCCACCGCTGGACTGTGTGTCTAACCTGGTTATTATCTCGGTTTTTATTATACTTTATAACTAACTGAGTTAACCCGGTTTAGTTTTTAAACAAAAAGGCAGTTTATTACATAAGGAGTGCGTGTATCAGGGATCGAACTCGGGACATGCGTATATGTTTTGCACACAGTCCACCGCTGGACTGTGTGTCTAACCCGTTCATTTTACTGGTTTTAAATAAACTTATAACTTAATTAACTTCGTCTTCTTCATTCAAATTTCCGTCGACTGAATCACTGATCCGTTTCTTGTTTTTACGATTATCAAACATTCTTAAGGTTAAAATGAAATGGCAGAAACGGTGTTGGAAGTAACATACCGTAGGAATGATATATCACAGAATTTACGGCAAATGCGTCGGCTCTGTTTTTGTGCACCTCAACTGAACCAAAACAATTAACCATTTTGATTAGTCAATCGTGGAATTGAAGTGATAAACAAACGTTAACAGCGGGATTGAAGGTCCTTACCGTTTCACAGACGGAAATAAAGACTTTCAGGAAATTTCCGGCGAACTGGAATTAGCTGAATACAGCGCCTGAATTCGATTTCAATTGAGAGGTTTAAGTTAGAAATAGCCTAACAATTGTTGAACTACAATGATATTGAAGATTTACCGTTTGAGGATGAATACGGTTTTCCGGCGAAATTTGCAGAAAATTCCGGCGAGCTGATTTAAGCGTTCTGATGGTCTGAAAATGTGACGAAAGTGAAATGGAATGTTGGTATGATGTTTCTGAGTCGCGAGAGGGGTCTGGAGTTGAAGTAATTGGGACTTTGATACTTTTCGGTTATAAAAACGATAATGATGAGGATTGATTTTCAATCAATTCCGACTTGATTAAAAATCGTCGGTGCATCGGTTATAAACTGAATGTGCAAGTAATCAAGCGATTTGACGATTGATTTGCCGATTTCCGTTTCTCAGTTGGCGCAACCGGTTTAACCGAGTTTGTGTATAAATGTTATTTGTTTCCTAGAGATAACAGAAAACAACAAGTGGCGGAGTGGTGATGTGAGTGTGTGTTAAGTCGTTGGAGTTGTAAACCGGCTGACCCGGGTTCGAGTCCCGGCAGCAACATATTTTTTTATTTATTTTGTTTTAACTTTTTATCAAATATAATTTTTATAGTTTAGTTTATTTATTAATTATGTATCATTTTAAATCAAAATAATCATAAATATTCAACGTGACTTTTATAACTTGATATTCGATTACAAAACGGAGCGGGTTTTGAAAACCCGTTTTTGACAAATGTTACAGTATCCCCTACTTTTAGGAATTTCGTCCCGAAATTTAAGTAGTTGACGTAGTAGGAAAAAGATGCGGGTATTTTTCACGCATTGAGTCTTCACGTTCCCAAATAAACTCAGGTCCCCGTTTCGACTCCCAGCGTACCCTAACAATTGGAATGCGACTTCGTCGCAGACGTTTTTTCCCCGAAGTCCATGATCTCTACAGGTCTTTCAATAAAATGCATAGATTCATCAATTTGAATATCTTCCAGAGGAATGTGGAGGTTTTCATCAGCGAGGCACTTCTTCAAGTTCGACACGTGGAATGTGGGATGAATCCTGTTGAGTTCTTCTGGTAGATCAAGCTTGTATGCTACAGGACCTACTCTTTCGAGTATCTTGAAAGGTCCTACGTAACGTGGTACTAGCTTGCCCTTTTGACCAAAACGAACTACTCCCTTCCACGGTGATACTTTTAAAAGTACATGATCACCAATGTTAAACTAAAGGGCTTCCGTCGTTTATCTGCATAGCTCTTTTGACGACTTTGAGCCGCTAGAAGATTGTTTCGAATTTGATGGATCTTGTCTGTGCTTTCTTGGATCAATTCTGGACCAGTAATTTGAGCTTCCCCAATTTCGTGCCAACATACAGGAGATCGGCACTTACGACCATATAAGGCTTCAAAAGGTGCCATGCCGATGCTTGAATGATAGCTGTTGTTGTACGAAAATTCAACTAATGGTAGGTGGGCATCCCAATTTCCCTTGAAGTCTATGACACATGCTCGAAGCATATCTTCAAGAGTTTGAATGGTGCGCTCAGACTGTCCATCAGTTTGAGGATGATAGGCGGTACTGAGATCTAATCGCGTGCCCATAGCGGATTGTACTGCTTGCCATGTTTGTGAAGTGAAACGACCATCACGATCAGAAATAATGCTTAACGGTACCCCATGTCGGCTTACGATTTCGTTGATATAAATACGGGCAAGCTTTTCGTTCTTGAAATCTTCACGGATAGGAATAAAGTGAGCTGATTTTGTAAGTCGGTCTATAATCACCCATATAGTGTCATACCCACCAGAAGTGCGAGGTAACCCTGTAATGAAATCCATGGTTATGTTTTCCCACTTCCATACAGGTAGTTCCGGTTGGACCAGAAGTCCTGAGGGTCTTTGGTGTTCAGCCTTCACCTTGGAACATGTAAGGCACTTGGAAACAAAAACGGCAATATCCTTCTTCATTCCAGGCCACCAATAGGTGTATCGTAGGTCTTGATACATCTTATCGGCTCCTGGGTGTATAGAATATCGCGTTTTGTGAGCTTCATTCATAAGAATTTCACGAAGATTGTTGTGGTTAGGAATCCAGATACGATCTAGGTAGTACAGAATACCGTCAGATTTAGTTTCAATTTTTAGCTCAGCTCCACAGGACATCTCCTTTCGTACATCTTCTTCCGTTATTGAAACGTGTTGGGCTTCTCGAATTTGATCTTTAATGTCGGTTATAATTTGCGAACATAGAAGACGAATGGAGTTCGCATAACCATTTCGACTAAGTGCATCCGCCACCATATTTGCTTTACCAGGGTGGTATCTAATTTCACAGACGTAGTCATTTAGAAGTTCGACCCATCTTCGTTGCCTCATGTTTAACTCCTTTTGATTGAAGATATGTTGAAGACTCTTGTGGTCAGTGTAGATTTCACACTTAGTACCATAGAGATAATGTCTCCATATCTTAAGAGCGAACACAACGGCTCCAAGTTCTAGGTCATGAGTGGTGTAGTTCTTCTCATGCGTCTTGAGTTGTCTCGAAGCATAAGCTATAACTTTTCCTCTTTGCATTAGAACGCAGCCCAATCCTTGCCCTGACGCGTCACAATAGACAACAAAATCATCACAACCTTCAGGAAGAGTGAGGATTGGTGCATCATAAAGTTTTTGTTTAAGGGTTTGGAAGGCTTCTTCTTGCTTGGGTCCCCATATGAAAGGTTTTCCCTTATGAGTTAAGGCCGTGAGTGGTACAGCAATGCGAGAGAAGTTTGAAATGAACCGATGATAATAGCCAGCTAGACCAAGGAAATATCTTACTTCAGTTGGTGTACGTGGAGCTTGCCATTCTTGTACTGCTTTGATCTTTGAGGGGTCGACATGTATTCCCTTATCATTGACTACATGTCCGAGGAATTGCACCTCTTTTAACCAGAATTCACATTTGGAGAATTTGGCGTAAAGCTTTTCCTTCTCTAGAAGTGCAAGGATGAGTCGAAGATGACGCTCATGATCAGATTTAGATTTTGAATAAATAAGAATATCGTCGATGAAGACTATAACAAATCGATCAAGATAAGGTTTGTAGACTCTGTTCATTAGGTCCATGAAGACAGCTGGTGTGTTGGTTAAACCAAATGGCATAACCATGAATTCATAGTGGCCATAACGAGTTCGAAAAGCAGTCTTAGGGACGTCTTCTTCATGCACTCTAAGTTGATGATAGCCAGATCGAAGGTCGATTTTTGAAAAGCAGCTGGCACCTTGTAGTTGGTCAAGAAGATCATCAATGCGAGGTAAAGGATAGCGATTCTTGATTGTTAACTTGTTGAGCTCTCTGTAGTCGATGCACATACGAAACGATCCATCTTTCTTCTTTACAAAAAGGACAGGTGCACCCCAAGGCGACGAGCTAGGACGTATGAATCCCTTGTCAGTCAACTCTTGTAACTGACAGGCTAGCTCTTGCATTTCAGAGGGGGCTAACCTATAAGGAGACTTTGCAACTGGTGTAGCACCAGGTATAAGATCAATACGGAATTCGGCGTCTCTAACTGAGGAAGTCCTGAAATGTCGTCAGGAAAAACTTGCGGGAAGTCTTTTACTACAGGAATGTCTTCAAGTTTCTTCTCCATGGTTCCCTTTTTGATGATATGAGCTAAAAACGCGACATAATTCTTGCGAAGATATTTTTGAGCTTGAAGACAAGATATTAAGCTGAGCCCTTTCGACGAGGTTTCTCCAATGATTCGAAGAGTCTGACCGTTTGAAAGAGGAATACGAATAAATTTTTCACGACATACAACTTCTGCCTGATGTTGACTGAGCCAATCCATACCGATTATGATATCAAAACTTCCCAGCTTCATAGGAATAAGGTCGACTGAGAAATCGTGGTCGTTTAAGGTGAGTGTACAGTTGCGTATAATAGAGTTTAATGAAACTGGTTTCCCGTCCGCAACTTCTACCGTTATGGATTCCGTGAGCTTATCCCGATTTTTGCTTAAGATAGGTTCAAATTCTAAAGACACAAAACTTCTATCCGCACCAGTATCAAATAACATAGATGCATATCTACCATTTATAAGGAACGTACCGTTAACCACATTGCCGTCAGCTCTAGCCTGATTCGCGTTAATATTGAAAGCTCTTCCTCTTGCAGGTGGAGGAGCTTGGTTCACTTGATTCACCGGGTTGGCTTGGGCCTAAGCATGAATAATATTCACCAACCTTGGACAAGTGTTTCTGAAATGGCTTGGGTCTCCGCAATTGTAGCAAGCCCGCATAGGTTGGCCCATAGGATAATTGGGTTGGTAGTATGTTTGGGCTAAATGTTGGGTGGGTGGTAATGGTAGGGGTTGTTGGGCTTGGCCCATTATTTGTTGGTGGGTTTGGGTTAAAAGTTGGTGGCGGTTCGTTCGTTGAGGCATGCGGCAGGTTTGAACAGTATGACCTGCGCGACCGCAGCCGGTGCAATATTGGCAGGGATGATCAGGGGAATGGTGATATTGGCAACGGTTGCATTTTGGTAGCGGGCCAATGTAAGGTCTTCTGTATGGTGCGGGTGAAGGAGTGACTTGAGTAACGGGTGCAGCAGGAATAGGGGAGTTGGTTTGAGTAACTGCAAAATTTCTGGTGTTGCGCTTCCTCTTGTTAGCAAACTTAGAGGAAGAGATGGGATGGTTTGAAGTTTGACCCTCAACAGGGGCTTTCTTTTTCTCTTCCTTGAACTTCCCGTTGCGAATTCGGTTCTCGGTCAGTTCAGTTACTAGCTCCATAGCAGCTTCAAGTGTTACCGGTGACGTGCTGAGGACTGAATCTTAAATTTTCGAGGGAAGTCCTCGAATATAATGCTCAATCAGACGATAAGCTGGGGTGAATAAATTTGGAACCATTTGGTTCAACTCCAAGAACCTCTTGTTATAAGTGGTATGGTCTCCCTCCTTCTGCTTTAGAGCACGAAATTCATCCTCCAACTTTTTAATTTCACTCCTAGGACAGAAACGCCTAGTCATGATTTCCCTTAACTCCTCCCAAGTTAAGGCCATTGCATCTTCAGTTCCCCTCTTCCCTTTCTCAGTATTCCACCAAGTGAGAGCTACCCCAAATAGTCTCCCGGTGGCGCATCGAACCTTGTGATCCTCAGGACAATCGCAGTTGAGAAAGGTGTTTTCCATCTCCTCGAACCAATGTAGGAGAGCAGTGACACCTTCGGTCCCCTCAAATTTAGAAGGATCACAAGATTTGAAATGTTTGTAAGAGCACTTGCTGGTAGGAGGGTTGTCGATGTTCTGGTCATGTGTTGGGGAGGGTTAGTAGGATTTTTTATCGAGGGCTTGTTGTACTTGGACCACAATGTCAGGCAGTATTGTGGCCATTTGTTTCGCGATTTGTGTGGCCAAGCGTTCCTGAGACCTTCCTGATCTTTTACCCCTTCGTTGCTGTCTAGACGACATCTACAGGATCATACAATGAGAAGATTGTGAGTTTATGGTGTCTTTTTAGGTGTCATGTGTCTTTAAAAAAATGAAAATAACATAAATATCAATAATGCAACTACATCCATAGGATGTCTTGGGTTTGCTCATGTTGGGCCTTAAATGTCTCCCATACCTTCACCTATATAGTCATGTGGGCCCCCATGGCTATTGGCTTGGTAGGATTCACATTAGTATTGGCAATTTAACACTCGCATCACCCGAATGCAAACCACAAAATATGTTCATGAGATGTTTGGTCGGAACGTGTCCAGGTGTAGACACAATGACAACTCAAAGTGGGGTTAGCTCACACGACGTTTGGTATAGCATGCTTTGGCCTAATAGGTACTTCGTACTCTCATCGTTAGTCCCCAGGTAGGCAAACTGGTCCTTTATTTTGGATTTATACGAATGCCAGCCTAGACAGGACATTCCGAGTACCGGTACTGGTACCCTTCCAGTTACTACATGTCCGTCATGAGAACTCACTTTGATGAGATTTGAAAACACGAAAATCATTGTAAAAGCAATCATGATGTGGTGTGTGCTTTCATGGATGTGATATGTTGTGAGTATATGATTCATGATAAGCATTATATGATAATACATACTTATGAACATGCTTGCATAATATTGAATGTAACATTTAACATAAAACATATAAACATCATGAAATTTGGCATGTAACACACAAAAATCTTATAAGTTTCTAATCAACTATAGTATAGGCTCTAAGGGTCTAATAACCTATCCTATATCCCTATAGTCATGGCTCTGATACCAATCTGTCACACCCCGACCCGCAGCGGAATAAGAGTCGGAGCATAATTGGGTTATCACCAAAGCTCATGACATTTACTAATATGTTTCATATTTAATAAAGTCAAAGTTACATTTCCAAATATCCAAACATGTTCATACAATACAAAGAAAATAAACCAAACATAACAATCCCAACTCTAAATCATTTTATTCTTCTAGTCCAATTCTACGTGTTCCTAGCTGCTGCTGGTTCACCTGTATCATGTGTAAAAATGGGGGTTTTGGGGTCAACATAAGTTGGCGAGTGAACCTTATTAGATAAACATTTATTAATGAATTACTTGTTAGTTTATCAATGAAAAATTGTGCATAATCATAAATGAGCAAATGTAAATAATCAAGCAGTGGCAAATAGCAGTCACAACTATAACATACAATAACATATGACAGCATACATGAACATACCAACATCATACGATAAATAACATAAATGAAACTGTGCGATCAAGGCTCAATCAAACGTAGCCGATCGTATTGCATGTACTGAAAATGAAAAATGTCTGTGCGATCAAGGCTCAATCAAACGGAGCCGATCGTGTGTGGGCACGCCAGGTTCAACCTCAGAATAAAATGGGGAACATGCTCAACACTCATAATGTAATGGGGAGCGGCGGCCTATGAAATTGCATGTACTGAAAATAATAAATTGCATCCAACAATAACTACACAACAGTTGAAACAAACTGAATACACATGTTCATGATATGATGTATGCACAATGGTTTAATTATAATATATATAACAAGATACATGATACACCCCAAAACGTGATTAAAACGGGGAATTTGTAAAGATTCACTCACATTGGGTGCGTTGGATTGCAGATGGTGAGATGCGCACGAATTAGATGAGCGGAACAACGAGGAATACTAACCTAAATAATAACGGAAAAATATATTAAATGAGTGGATTTTATTAAGGATTTTAAT
Organism: Scalesia atractyloides; assembly: GCA_947069175.1. Lineage (NCBI taxonomy): Eukaryota > Viridiplantae > Streptophyta > Magnoliopsida > Asterales > Asteraceae > Scalesia > Scalesia atractyloides. The sequence goes on along the minus strand of CAMTDV010000020.1, from coordinate 34,206,885 downwards.
GAAATTTTTAGATATATTTTTGTGGCTTAAGGCTATTTTCTATCTTTAAAAATGTTATTTTTAAGTATTTTTTAATTGATTTTTAAATTAAATTAAATAAATAAAAATATAAAAAAAATTGTTTATTTTGCGTTGACCGTTGACCGTTGACTTGTGACTTGTTGACCGGTTCGGTCAGTGGAATTGTTTGCGCCGGGTGAGGCTCGAACCCGAGACCTCCCGTACGCGTGCACGCAGCTCTACCAACTGAGCTACGTGTCTAACCCGAAATAATCTTGTTTTTAATTATATTTATATACTAATTCGGTTTAACAAAAATTCTTTTAATTTCAAAAACATTTTAACTCGCGACGTGTGACTTAGTGTTGCACACAGTCCACCGCTGGACTGTGTGTCTAACCTGGTTATTATCTCGGTTTTTATTATACTTAATAACTAACTGAGTTAACCCGGTTTAGTTTTTAAACAAAAAGGCATTTTATTACATAAGGAGTGCGTGTATCAGGGATCGAACTCGGGACATGCGTATATGTTTTGCACACAGTCCACCGCTGGACTGTGTGTTTAACCCGTTCATTTTACTGGTTTTAAATAAACTTATAACTTAATTAACTTCGTCTTCTTCATTCAAATTTCCGTCAACTGAATCACTGATCCGTTTCTTGTTTTTACGATTATCAAACATTCTTAAGGTTAAAATGAAATGGCAGAAACGGTGTTGGAAGTAACATACCGTAGGAATGATATATCACAGAATTTCCGGCAAATGCGTCGGCTCTGTTTTTGTGCACCTCAACTGAACCAAAACAATTAACCATTTTGATTAGTCAATCGTGGAATTGAAGTGATAAACAAACGTTAACAGCGGGATTGAAGGTCCTTACCGTTTCACAGACGGAAATAAAGACTTTCAGGAAATTTCCGGCGAACTGGAATTAGCTGAATACAGCGCCTGAATTCGATTTCAATTGAGAGGTTTAAGTTAGAAATAGCCTAACAATTGTTGAACTACAATGATATTGAAAGATTTACCGTTTGAGGATGAATACGGTTTTCCGGCGAAATTTGCAGAAAATTCCGGCGAGCTGATTTAAGCGTTCTGATGGTCTGAAAATGTGACGAAAGTGAAATGGAATGTTGGTATGATGTTTCTGAGTCGCGAGAGGGGTCTGGAGTTGAAGTAATTGGGACTTTGATACTTTTCGGTTATAAAAACCGATAATGATGAGGATTGATGTTCAATCAATTCCGACTTGATTAAAAATCGTCGGTGCATCGGTAATAAACTGAATGTGCGAGTAATCAAGCGATTTGACGATTGATTTGCCGATTTCCGTTTCCCAGTTGGCGCAACCGGTTTAACCGAGTTTGTGTATAAATGTTATTTGTTTCCTAAGATAACAGAAAACAACAAGTGGCGGAGTGGTGATGTGAGTGTGTGTTAAGTCGTTGGAGTTGTAAACCGGCTGACCCGGGTTCGAGTCCCGGCAGCAACATATTTCTTTTATTTATTTTGTTTTAACTTTTTATCAAATATAATTTTTATAGTTTAGTTTATTTATTAATTATGTATCATTTTAAATCAAAATAATCATAAATATTCAACGTGACTTTTATAACTTGATATTCGATTACAAAACGGAGCGGGTTTTGAAAACCCGTTTTTGACAAATGTTACAAACTCCGTGCCAATATCACTCCTTATCCTCTTGATCCGTGCATCATGAACATTTTCCAATTTTGTAAAAAGATTTATCAGCATCTCCGCTGTCTCATGTTTTGTACCTAAAAAAACCCATGAATATCGTGAGTAATCATCTGTGACAACTAAACAATAGTATAATCCACCTATGCTCCTTACGTTCACTGGATCGAATAGATCCATATGAAGTAATTCATAAGGGGCATCTATGGAATTTACTGTTTTGGACTTGTGAGGTTTCTTATGTTGTTTTCCCTTTTGACATGGAAGACATTTATCTTCCACTTGAAACCTCTGCACTGGCACCCCTTCCACTAAACTGTTTTTAATAAAATTATTTATTTTTCGGTAGTGGATGTGGGCCATGCGCCTGTGCCACAGCATTGACTCAGCCTCATATGCTTTTGACAATAAACACACCACCACAGTAGAAGAGTCCTTAGCACCCATGTCCATGACATAAGTGTCATTTCTCCTTGGTGCTCTCATCACTATCCAATCATCTGGTATCATAAAACCAGGTTTCAACACCAAAGCTTCAGACTTAGTAAAGTGGACCGAGTGACCCTTGTCGCAGACTTGAGACACGCTCATCAGATTGTGCTTCAGCTGCTCGACATATTTCACTTTGTCCAATGTGATCTTCCCGTTGGTTACTTTTCCTCGACCTGTAATGTGCCCTCCTTTAGCGCCTGTAAAATTCACACAACCTCCATCTATATTCTCAAACTCAGTCAACAACCTCGCATCCCTGTCATGTGCCTGGAGCAGCCATTATCAACATACCACAAGTTGGTAATCCTCCTTAGCAGCTCCTGCACAACCCAACAAAAATTAGTTAGATTGGAGGACCCAAGCCTTAATGGTCTTCGGTCTTCTAGATTCATCAACCACCGGAACATTCATCCAATATCCATCACTCCTAACAGGAGTCTTGGATCTCAGACCTGTTGATGGAAATGGTTTTTGATCTCCATTCGGTCTTTGGTCTTGAGGTTTCCTAAACATGTTTGGACTCTGTGACCTTTGGAAATTTTGGTTATGATGCGATTTTGATGGTAATCATTTCTAAGCCATTGTAAAAAATTTCGACTGCCAACGTTTTGATATCGAGTTTGATATTGACCTTGACTTCTGAAATTACTAGATTGACCATTAAAGTTATTCATTCTTGGTGGACTACTTCTAGGTCTTTCCTATCTACCTGATGTAGATTGAGGCTAAAATCTTTGTTGACATCTTTAAAAACGAGGAACTTGGTGAGTTACTTTTTCAGCCTTATCTACACCAACAACAACACTTTGTCGCTATGTAGCAGATATCTTTGGTGAGTTAGAAATCTTCTGCTCACCATCACCAATTTTCTCTGGTGATTTTTCTCTCTTTCTCTCAGTCACTTGTGCTTCATTCTTTTTTTAGGACAACAACTAGCTACATCTCCCTTGTTGTGACATTTGAAGCACGATCTTCTAGTAGAAGACTTCATAATTGAAGTCTCTGGTTTAGACTCATCAGGCGACGATGATGATGATGATGCCTTTGAAGGATCTTGTTTAGTTTGCTCAAGTTCTAATTTTTCTCTGTTTTTTTTAGCAAACTGCACATTTGAGTCTCTTGTAATAACAGTGGTCTCTTCTTTCATATCACTCCCTTTAACAAAATCAATTTTTTTCATAAAAATTTGCTTTTTATTCTTAGGGTGTGTACTCTTTGCTTCAAAACCGCTTCTTTGTTATTATCCTTCTTGGCATTCTCAGACACATCAACATTCCCTGATGTGGAACTACTAGGTGTAGTCGACCCAAAGTCTGTTAGCTCTTCTTCATCTGGCAAAAAAGAATAGTCATGACCAAGAGGTGGTGGAACTTCATTGAAACCTTTGAACCCACACTTGTCTTGTCATTACTTTTCTTCAAGCCATTCATCATGTGTTTCATAATAAAAGATGAATCTCTGAATTGATTCAACTTCTTTTCAAGTTCACAAATTTTCAGTTGTGCTTCAGACAACTCTTTGCATTTTTAAGAAATCTCTTTTGTTTTTCACTCATCGTATCATGGGCTAAGTCAATAATTTGAAGTTTTTCATTTAGTTTACAGGTTAAAATAATGATTTCTTCTACATAACCTTTAATTTTCTTCAAATATGATGACTTATTTCTTTTTACGAAAAAGTTTGATTCTTTTACGTTCAAAAGCTCATTTACCAGACTTTGGTTTTGTTTTGTTAACGTGTCAACTTCACTTTGCATTTCACGACATTTTAAGCAAACAGAACTACCAAAGTTAGAATGTACATCTCTTGTAGATTTACTTAGATCAGCCATGAAAGCAGCAAAGTCTGTCTGATCATCATCAACCTTTTTAGCTACAGTCTCTTGCTCTGTGACCACCGGTATTTTTCTGGTTGTAATTAAGCGCATTACAAACGGTAACACCATTATAATCAACGTAATTAGACGTAAATTAACTCGATCAGGCCTCTAGAGAGCCTAGGAACGTCTACTTGCTTCACGTTACGCGATTTGGCGACAATCGAGAACACTAAACGCAAAATAAAACGTTAAGCGAATTGATGCCGAACAAATATTGACAACGCCTAAAATACGAAATTTGTACTTGTATTTATCATTCAGTTATAATTATGCGATATATTTGGATAATCGGGCATCGCAAAGCACAACGCGGACGTCACGCGAAAATCAAGACGCACCGACAACGAAACGGAAGCCACGAACTAGAGTTACGTCTAAATATGAATATATTACGATATATTTGGCTTCGTTTTTAGATTTTAACACTCATGGTGGAAACCAGAACGAAAAACAGAACAAAAACGACAAACAGGGCAACTACGCGATTTTTACTCAACTGACGAACGAGTGCGTCAAACGTCGACTACCAACACGATTTTATATATTTATGACCTTAAATTTATATTCAACAACATTTCACGAAGTTCGGGAACGGAAACGGGCCGTGGAAACGTTATTGGGCCACATATAGCGATAACAGGCCTGGGGCCCGACTCATTTAAACCCTAGACCTATATAAGCACATATAACCCTAAATCCTCTCATTCTCAAAAACAACCCTAGCCCCCTTTGTGCAGATGACCCCCTGCTCTCTTTTTCCCGGTCGCCGAAATCTGGCGGGACCACCGGCCGATTCCGGTCACTTTCTCTGAAGCAGACACACCCGCATATCTCTGACTTGTACACACTCATGCGTGCATATGCTAGAGAGAGAGAGAGTGATAGTAGAAAGAGAGAGGGAGCGTAGAGAGAGAGATCGGTGAGAGAGAGAGTGGCGGCGGCAGCCGCCGCGTAACAGTGGCGCAGCGTCGCGGCGGCAAGGCTTATCGTCGTGCCAGGGGTTTCGGTGGTGGTGCTCAGCCGGTCCCGCGGTTCAAGACTTCTCTCCGGGAAGGAGATGCTCGACTGTTGAGTGTTACGGATGGTAGTGGTGGTCGGTTGTGGTTCACGGCGACGGCGGTTGCAGCTCAAACGGCGACAGCGGCTCCGGCCCAACCGCCGGTGGCGGTAATGGTGGTATTTGTTCGGGTCAGATTTGGTTGTTCCGGTTCACCTTCGGCTCGGGTTTGAGTCGAATTAGTCTCGGTTCAGTTTAGATGTCTAAGTTTTTGTTTTCAGGTTCGGATGCGAGTCTCGGTTTAGATTCGGTTCAACCCAGTCAAACATGGTCAACGCGAGTCAACTCGGTCAACTGGTCAAACCCGATCAACTGTCGGGTCAATGGGTCAAGCAAGACTTGGTAAAAACTTAATTACGATGTGAAATCTATTTATATTAGTTTATATAAACAATAATATTCATTATCGCGAAAATCGAGCTCAAACCGATCCGTTAACGATTACTAATCGCCAAAAAGTAAAAAAAAAATATATATAGTCGAATCAAGTGCAATATTCGTGTAAAAATTACTAGTTAAGACCGAATCAACGCGACGTTACGATATATATAAATAATATAAATCGGAAATTATAAGTGGCAAAAAAATTATTATTATATTTGAAATACGACGAGAAGTTATGTGTATCGTTATTGGGAAATAGAATATTACGTTTTGATTAATAAATCGACAACTAGTATTGTCGGGATCGTCTGAAAACAGAGGAAACTCTGCCCGATTTAAATACGCAATACGATACATTTCAAAGACAAAACATTCGAATTCAAACGATTGTTATAAAATAAATATAGATATATTTATTTTGCCGACACTATTAAAACTTTCAACTTGGAGCCGATAACATTTCAACGAGCGCGGTTACAATATAACAAACATTTGGTAGTCGATTATAAAACAAATATAATTATTTATATTACACTTCAAACGCCGAATTCGGAAATTAGTTTTGAAATATCAATAACTCATCTGAATATCTTTAGGGAATAAATATAATGTTTATATTTATCTCGACACGTCAAGCTTTTTCAAACCCTTTTACGAGGCAATTATAAAGGGCATAATTATTTCAAACGACGGAATTCGGAAATCATATATTAAAGGTGTCTAGAATTCGGAAATCGTATAACACAAATATAATTAGATATGTTCGAATGTCGAGATTTTGAATAATTTCATAAAATAAATATAGTTATATTTATTTCAAACGTCGACGACGCGAACACTTACGAAAACTTTCGAAGGATTTTGTAACAATAATATATTGGTTATATTCGCTTCAAACGCCTAAATGAAGTACGACACGATACCACAAGACTATAACAAGCGTACGATTACATCGTTATTTATTATAGACCATACGCCAGACACTTTCTCGGATACGAGATGTATTATCTATACGGGTATATTTACGAGTATATATATACATTATATCTTACGAAAACTACGAAGAGTCATACTATTATCCGTCAATGTATGCGACAACTAATACGATTTCATGAAATATAGTTATGTTTATACGTAAACATATATTTCAAGTCGCTCGAAAACTAAATCATTTCTAAGAAAACCATAGATTAGTTAACCGAGTTAAGACAATGAAAATTTCACAGAATCGTGTGGTTAACGATTCGTTTGTGCTCGGTGGCACGTAGTTCAGCTACGTTATATCTAGAAACTTACAAGTTATTCTGTTTTAGGAATACCTTAGATTGCATGCTAGCAAGTCAAGTTGTGGAGACAAAACTATGGAATCACATTAAGCTAGCTTTGCACAAGGATATCAAGGTGAGTTCATAACCCCCACTTTTTACCGTTTTATATTTTTATAAATGTTTTCAGGGGTGGAAAGACATGCAAGTTTTGCGAAAGCATACAAATGTTTCAATGAACAAGAATCATATATTTCTAAACCATGTTACAAACAGATTTCAATGAACTCAAATGGTTTACGAAAGGTTTATGCTAAACTTACCGGTTTTCACAGCTATACAAAGCTTTTCGAAACATGCATGAGTTCTATGACTAGTGATGGGATTGTCATAGTCACAACTAGGAGGCGAGGCCCCAATTTTATTTATTACATGGGCTAGGCCCAATGACAAGAAAACATGGGCTAGGCCCAATATCATGGATAACATGGGCTAGGCCCAATAACAATAACATGGGTGAGGCCCTATAACATGAATGACATGGGCGCGGCCCAATAACACAGATTTTCAACAATTGGTATGTAGTTATGGGATTGATGATAATAACAGATTGATGTGCGTAAGTAGGATGATGACAATAGTAACCATTAATCACGTAGTGACCAAGGTACAAAAGGTATAGATCTATTGAGTTTGAGACAAGCTCCACTCCTGGCATGTTAACCGGTTAGGACTGCTTTTGTGATCCCAATGATGTCAGAGTTGTCTCGGGTTGGTTACTTACCTATGGCACATAGGTCAGTGTGTTAGCTACACACTGACAGATCCTTAGATTCCATAGGCATACTACATACTACGATTTCAATACTGGTTTACAAAGATAATAGAAAACATTTCAACACTGGTTTAGAAAGATAACCGATTACATTTCAATACCGGTTTATTTACAGATACGATTGAAAACATTTTATCACCGGTTTATAAACATAACAGTTATATGCATGGATTTGCAAAAAATCATGAAAAACATTTCAATACTATTATACAGACATGACATTTCGAATGCTTTTGGATACTATGATCCCACAAACCGGTTTTCAAATGCAAAATGCTAAATATTTTATGACTCATTTGAAACAAAACAAACAAACTATGAACTCGCCAACTTTATGTTGACTTTTCCGCATGTTCTTTCTCAGGTGATAATTTCAAGTATGGCACGGTTGGAATAGTGGAACCATGGGGATTCGAGTACTTAGCGAGCGTTCATATTTAGAAGTCTTAGCACTCACGTTTACTTCCGCTGTACAATGAAGATACTAGTTTAGTTCACACCTAGCTCTAATGTGAAGGGATTACAGGGGGTGTGACAGAGTGGTATTAGAGCCATACGTTTCAGCGAATTAGTTTTTTGTGGAGATACCTAGGCTTTAACCTCACGTTCCTTTGGGGACATTAGATCAATAAGACTTGCATACATACATGACACCTAGCACTCGAATATGGGTTCCAACTGTGGCCGAAAACATAACATTATGATTTTAATCATACACTAGTGTTGTGTTTGATACACGGTACATGAAAACATTACATACCGTAAGCAAAACATTGAGAGTTTTGACAACATGCATTTAAGACCTTTGGAAAGCTTATGTCAATATCCATTAAAGGTCATCACATAGGAACTACGACTAATAACTCGGGCAAACGCCATTACATATACTATCGATACTATTTTATTTACCCGAGCAGGTAGCCTATGCAAAACGAAAACGCTAGTGTGCAAATATACATGAGACTCAAACGATACAACAACGGATGTTGAAGTACATCACATACAACTTTCGAGGCGCGGCCTTGAGAAAGCACGACATTACGATAACGATGCTAATCCCGTCAGCGGGAGAACTACCGACTAGAATGCGGCAATTTGTCACGTGGTCCTGTAAGAGACACGAACCATGCTGAGGTACGTCCAAACGAGATTACATAACAATCGGTACTTATTATAATGGGAATCACAACAATTGGTGCTGCAAAAGAAGTCACATGTCTTGCATCCCCCCTACTTTATTAATGGCAACTACGCCATATATGACATTCTGTGGTAATGTCATGAAACAATAAGCCATCACAGGAAATACCAGGTAAAGTCCTTGAATTCCTTTTGTTGAAATTTCAACTTTGCATATACTTAGTAGGTTTGCACACCTCTACTCCTTATAACGGTCATAGTGTCACGGGAAATTCTTTCTTGATTAGCGAACACCTATTGCATCAGTTCTTGACAAATTTATACGGTACGCATGCTTTGTTGATATGCATGTGGTTAACTTGATACGTGGAAATCGTCAGGGTCTTCACTTCGAATGGTCATTTCATTAGTAATTCAAAGGTTGGTTTCGCTATACTCAAATTTTTTGCTTTGTGATCTAGATGACCAGCCTTATTGCAAATATTGACTCCTTGATATCGAGTCAACGAATTCCTTGAAATTTCATTTTCTTTCCAGGTTGCATACATGGGTTTTCGTTGTAACCATATCGAAACTTCTTGGTCGAATCATGTATTTATTGCTGGATTGTGTCAAACCAAGTTCAATTGTTTGAACTTGCTCACTGTATACAAAGTTCAATTCAAGGATTTCATATGATGGATTGAGGCCGTTATATTCAAAGTAATATCAACAATCAATTCATGTATTTCAAACCATAGTAGACTGCTTTAGCCTACACCCTTATTAAGTCATTTATTGGTTACGACACTTGTGGTGGCGTATTCCCTAGTTAAAGCTTGCACTAATATCGCTTTCACAACTCATGTGCGGATTTAACTATTTATTTATTATTATTATTAAATCCACTTGTTGAAATCATTATCTTAAAGCATTTTTAATACAATCGTGTATTAAGAAAATGGTACACAAGTTTATGGTCTATTTCAGTGTACCTCGAAACGGTTCTTTCATCATCGGTCAAACATTTTGGGATAGTTATTGTTCTTCCACGATCGACCGGAAATTATATTTATTTGTTCTTTCATTTTCAGTTGAAAATTCTATGAGATTATTTGGAACAAATATTCAGAGTTACTTGATTGAATCTTTCATTTAATTGTAAACTCGGTGAATTTGTTCGGTCACCGCTATTATTGAATTATTTTCAATGTCTATGACGCCTTATGGCGTCGGTATAAACTTGTAGCTTGGCCTAATCATTGAAAGTGGTCTTAATGAAACTATATATTAAAACAATGATACACTAACTTCGGTTGTAATTCGGTGCATCCTTGCAATTCAATAGTGTTAACTTATGGTTCGAAAAGTTAACAAATCATCTTCATGTTTCTAATTAGTTGAGCTTGTTGATTCAAAGTCTCACCAATTCAACAACCAACGCTAGTTTCCGTTGGTAGAGATTCCTATTGTTTATGAAATTCATTTATAGATTGTGAACATCTTGGAAATATATTGGTTGAGATTCTCATTTGTATGACCCATGTAAACCCAGTCACATTAGTGATTATATCACTACGTTTCGTTCACTTGGCATCGATTCTGAAAACAGATTCAATTGAACCAGTGGGTTCATATTTGTAGTAAGTCATTGCATTCATATAATTCAGACAAGCCTCAATGCAACTACATAGTCATTTACCTTGGTATTATTGATACCTAGCTACGCATGTCAAAAATCTAAGGAGATAACATAGCTTAAATTTCGAGGACGAAATTTTTATAACAAGGGGGCATTAATTAAGCGCATTACGAATAGTAACACCATTATAATCAACGTAATTAGACGTAAATTAACTCGATCAGGCCTCCGGAGAGCCTAGGAATGTCTACTTGCTTCACGTTACGCGATTTGGCGACAATCGAGAACACTAAACGCAAAATAAAACGTTAAGCGAATTGATGTCGAACAAATGCTGACAACGCCTAAAATACGAAACTTGTACTTGTATTTATTATTCGGTTATAATTATGCGATATATTTGGATAATCGGACATCGCAAAGCACACGCGGAAGTCACGCGAAAATCGAGACGCGCCGACAACGAAACCGAAGCCACGAACTAGAGTTACGTCTAAATATGAATATATTACGATATATTTGGCTTCATTTTCAGATTTTAACGCTCATGGTGGAAACCAGAACGAAAAACGAAACAGAAACGACAAACAAGGCAACTACGCGATTTTTACTCAACTGACGAACGAGTGCGTCAAACGTCGACTACCAACACGATTTTATATATTTATGACCTTAAATTTATTTTCTACAACATTTCATGAAGTTCGGGAACGGAAACGGGCCGTGGAAACGTTATTGGGCCACATATAGCGATAACAGGCCTGGGGCCCGACTCATTTAAACCCTAGACCTATATAAGCACATATAACCCTAAATCCTCTCATTCTCAAAAACAACCCTAGCCCCCTTTGTGCAGATAACCCCCTGCTCTCTCTTTCCCAGTCGCTGGAATCCGGCGGGACCACCGGCGATTCCGGTCACCTTCTCCGACGCACACACACCCGCATATCTCCGACCCGTACACACTCACGCATGCATCTGGTAGAGAGAGAGCGACAGTAAGAGAGAGGGAGTGTAAAGAGAGAGAGATCAGTCGGTAGAGAGAGAGAGAAATTAGTGAGAGAGAGTGGCGGCGGCAGTCGCCGCGTAACAGTGGCGCAGCGTCGCGGCGGCGAGGCTGATCGTCGGGCCAGGGGTTTCGGTGGTGAAGCTCAGCCGGTCCCGCGGTTCAAGACTTCTCTCCGGGAAGGAGATGCTTTGACTGTGTAGTGGTGGTCGGCTGTGGTTCACGGCGGCGGCGGTTCTAGCTCAAACGGCAGCGGCGGCTCCGGCCCAACCGCCGCCGGCGGTATTGGTTCAGGTCAGATTTGGTTGTTCCAGTTCACCTGCGGCTCGGGTTCGAGTCGAATCTGTCTCGCTTCAGTTTGGATGTCTAAGTTTCTATTTTCATGTTCGGATGCGTGTCTCATTTCAGATTTGGTTCCACTCGGTCAAACATGGTCAACGCGAGCAAATCGTCAACTGGTCAATCCTGATCAACTGTCGGGTCAATGGGTCAAGCAAGACTCGGTAAAATTTAATTACAACGCGAAATCTATTTATATTAGTTTATATAAATAATAATATTCATTATCGCTCAAACTGAGCTCAAACCGATCCGTTAACGATTACTTATCGCCAAAAAGTAAAAAATATATATAGTCGAATCAAGTGCAATATTCGCGTAAAAATTACTAGTTACCGAATCAACGCGACATTACGATATATATAAATAATATAAATCGGAAATTATAAGTGGAAAAAAATTATTATATTTGAAATACGACGAGAAGTTATGTGTATCGTTATTAAGATATTGAATATTGCGTTTTGATTAATAAATCGACTACTAGTATTATCGGGATCGTCCGAAAACAGAGGAAACTCTGACCGATTTTCGTAAAATACGCAATACGGTACATTTCGAAGACAAAACGTCCGAATTCAAACGATTGTTATAAAATAAATATAGATATATTTATTTTGCCGACGCTATTAAAACTGTCAACATCGAGCCGATAACATTTCAACGAGCGCGGTTACATTATAACAAACATTCGGTAATCGATTATAAAACGAATATAATTATTTATTTTACACTTCAAACGCCGAATTCGGAAATTAGTTTTGAAATATCAATAACTCATCCGAATATCTTTAGAGAATAAATATAATGTTTATATTTATTTCGACACGTCAAGCTTTTTCGAACCCTTTTACGAGGCAATTATAAAGGGTATAATTATTTCAAACAAATTCAGAAATCATATATTAAAGGCATCTAGAATTCGGAAATCGTATAACACAAATATAATTAGATATGTTCGAATGCCGATATTTTGAATACTTTCATAAAATAATATAGTTATATTTATTTCAAACATCGACGACACGAACATTTACGAATACTTTCGAAGGATTTTGTAACAATAATATATTATAGTCAATTTAAACGCCTAAACGAAGTACGACACGATACCGCAAAACTATACAAAGCGTACGATTACATCGTTATTTATATGGGCGATACGCCAAACTCTTGCTCGGATACGAGATGTATTATCTATATGGGTATATTTACGAGTATATATATACACATTATATCTTACGAAAACTACGAAGAGTCGTACTATTATCGGTCAATATATGCGACAACTAATACGATTTCATGAAATATGGTTATGTTTATACGTAAACATATATTTCAAGTCGCTCGAAAACTAAATCATTTCTAAGAAAACCATAGATTGGTTAACCAAGTTAAGACAATGACAATTTCACAGAATCGTGTGGTTAACGATTCGATAGGGCTCGATGGCACGTAGTTTAGCAAAGTTATATCTAGAAACTTACAAGTTATTCCGTTTTAGGAATACCTTAGATTGCATGCTAGCAAGTCAAGTTGTGGAGACAACACTATGGAATCACATTAAGCTAGCTTTGCACAAGGATATCAAGGTGAGTTCATAACCCCCACTTTTTACCGTTTTACATTTTTATAAATGTTTTCAGGGGGGGGGAGGGGGGACATGCAAGTTTTGCGAAAGCATACAATGTTTTGATGAACGAAACTCATATATTTCTAAACCATGTTACATACAGATTTCAATGAACTCAAATGGTTTACGAAAGGTTTATGCTAAACTTACCGGTTTTCACAGCTATACAAAGCTTTTCGAAACATGCATGAGTTCTATGACTAGTGACGGGATTGTCATAGTCACAACTAGGGGGCGAGGCCCCAATTTTATTTATAACATGGGCTAGGCCCAATGACAAGAAAACATAGGCTAGGCCAATGACAAGAAAACATGGGCTAGGCCAATAACATGGATAACATGGGCGAGGCCCAATAACATGAATGACATGGGCGCGGCCCAATAACACAGATTTTCAACAATTGGTATGTAGTTATGGGATTAGATGACAATAACAGACGATGTGCGTAAGTAGGATGATGACAATAGTAACCATTAATCACGTAGTGACCAAGGTGCAAAAGGTATAGATCTATTGAGTTTGAGACACGCTCCACTCCTGGTATGTTAACCGGTTAGGACTGCTTTTGTGATCCCAATGATGTCAGAGTTGTCTCGGGTTGGTTACTTACTTATGGCACATAGGTCAGTGTATTAGCTACACACTGACAGATCCTTAGATTCCATAGGCATACTACATACTACGATTTCAATACGGGTTTACAAAGATAACAGAAAACATTTCAACACCGGTTTAGAAAGATAACAGAAACATTTCAATACCGGTTTATTTACCGATACGATTGAAAACATTTTATCACCGGTTTATAAACATAACAGTTATATGCATGGATTTGCAAACAACATGGAAAACATTTCAATACTGTTATACAGACATGACATTTCGAATGCTTTGGGATACTATGATCCCACAAACCGGTTTTCAAATGCAAAATGCTCAAATGTTTTATGACTCATTTGAAACAAAACAAACAAACTATGAACTCGCCAACTTTATGTTGACTTTTTGCATGTTCTTTCTCAGGTTATAGTTTCAAGTATGGCACAGTTGGAATAGTGGAACCCATGGGGATTCGAGTACTTAGCGAGCGTTCATATTTAAAAGTCTTAGCACTCACATTTACTTCCACTGTGCAATGAAGATACTAGTTTAGTTTACACCCAGCTCTGATCTGAAGGAACTACAGGGGGTGTGACATGCTCGACCTCAGCATCAGCCTTTATTTTTGCATCATCAACTAGGGCTATCTCATCCATGAATGCATGTGTGGCATTGTCATCGCCTTCCAGATGAACACTCCAATCATAAGAACCTTCTCTAGCAAAGTGCCCTTAATTTTGACAATTGTAACACTTCACTTTAGACTTGTCAAAAACCCACATTATTTCTAACGAACTTCCTTCCCATCCTATTCATGAATCTCTTCACTCTTCTAGAGATCATGGCCATCCACCATTGTAAATCCACTCCTCTAGGTCATCAAGGTCAATTTGATCATAATCTTCATCAAACGTAGCAGGATCAGATATTCTTTCCTGAATGTAGTTCTCATAGGAAGCAACGAAAGAAACAAGTAAGGCCAAATGATCTTCAGTAGCCTTGAAACTCAGAGGCATAGATCTTATACTGTTGTTACTATTGCTAGCTTGTTGTCTCTTTGCCCCTGACGATCCTTCCTAAATCAGTTACAAAACCTGTTTCACCCTCAGCTTTTGTCACAACCTGCTCATTTTCACATGAGAGAAACGCATTTGCAGAATCACTTGAAGCATTGTTGGAAGATGAAGATGTAAGCCCTTTATAAATTCCCAGATCTTGAACCTGATCATATCCAGTTTCCTTCTTCTTCATGTAGAGCTCATAAGCTCTCAGTTTCCCAACAACCTCTACCAAGTCTTTATATTCATAATCAGCTTCACCCGTTATCATTATAGAATAAATATCCCATTTGGCAGGTAAAGCATCTAGCGACTTATCGTTTATCTCCACATCTATGTATCCCTCTATGTCATAATTGTCCATTTTTGACATAAGATGATAGTATCTCGTGATAATATCTTCAAGGGACTCATTTCTCATGCCTTTAAAGACATCAAATTGTGTCTTCAACAGATCAACTTTGTTTTTCTTCACATCAGGATTGCCCTCATACCTCTTCTCTAGAGCATCCCACATCTCCTTCGAAGTGGTATATTACTTGAATGTATGTTTGATGCCATCAGGTAATGACATCTTTATAGCAGCTAAGGCCTTATTCTCAGACTCATACATTCTCTTTTCAGCCTCTGACATGTTTACATAGGCAGTGACTAGTTGTCTGCTTTCAAAGTCATGAGTTGGTTAACGTACCCATCTTGAATACAGATCCACATCCGTGTGTCCTGATATTCAATGAATGACTGAAACCTATCCTTCCATGTAAGGTAATTCTCTACATTCAACATCTTAGCCAGTCTGTTAGTCGTTCCCGCCTCATGCTCCATTCTCAACAATTCGTTCAAGTTGGACATATTCGACATTTTTATCGATCCGGCTCGCTAAAAACGTTAAAAATTTGTCCGAAATGTGTGATTACCAAATTATACCATTAGACTCGTCTCGAAGATACGAATCCAATGATATATAATGTCCGTGAGTGATTTTAGGAATTTCCATGCCTTTTTTTGTCCTAAAAATCCCAAGAGTCTAACCGTGCAGTCGGTTTGTCAAGATTGTCTCTGGATCAAATTATGTGTATGAAAATGTTTATCTCCGGTTACGTCAGCTGGTTAGGTTTCCACCTTTGTGAATACAACTTGGAAAAGTACCAAATCCGAAACAGTAACTCGGATTAACAATCCGAGATGGGAATTCGGAACAGTGATCTGAGATACAAATCCGAGTTGGTGATTCGAGATGGTATCCGAGATATAAATCCAAGATGCAATCTAAGATGAACACTTATGATCTGAGATGAACTGTTAGGATCTGAGAAGCAATCCGAGATGGACACCTATGATCCGAGATGCACTTTTCTGATTCGAAATTCAAGTTTTCTGATCCGAGATGCTAATTCTCTGATCCGAGATGCTTCTATTGTGATCTGAAATACAAAGTTTCTATCCAAGATGCCTTGCTGTTTATCCGAAATAGCAGCAAAAACCCTAGAACAACCTTCAAACTTCGAACCAGCCGTCAAAAACACCCAAAACGTCAACTTTTCATGCTATTACGATTCTGAACCGAGCAAAACGAGAGCCGAATGCTCGGTACCAATTATAGGTCCCCTAATCCGTATGGATCTTCACATAATCCTATATCCAATCTAGAGTGTGGAATCTTCTAGATCAGATTATCACAAAAAAACGAGTACGAACAGCAATCATTATAAACCCGATCTTTATTGATCACAAGAACTCTCTCTCAACTCTCTTGTAGTGATTAACTGGGCAACCACAACCCTAATGCAAAACTCGCTTTATATAGAGACAAGTTTGCAACTAGACTACGGTTTCACCACATGGGCTGCAAACTAGTCTAGGCCCAATTCGCCTACCACTCCTCATAATGTGGGTCTGGTTTAGCCCAATCACTTCTAATCAACTACTAAAATACTTAACCCGCTAATCGTTTATCGTTTTACTAATTACAAGATATCTAAACACCAAATCTGAGCTGTTGTCACAAATATGCACCAAAAACCAAATGTTGTGGAAATACAAGATGGGGAAATTTAAACAAGGGTTTCTTCGACCATGGAAGTGATAGCATATAGCTTCTTCTTTTGGGATTCGATTTTAGCATTTGCCCAGAACTGTCAAAGTTTATCAACACAGATTGGTGCATTTGCAAGCATAATGTCTTTGTATTTAGAGGATGTGAGAACATCAATTATTGGATGGAATGAAGTATTATTATCGGTCTTCTTGAAAATGGGGAGGTAGTTATGTGAGAGTTTGATGTTTAGATCCATGATCGGAGATGAAAGTGAGGAGTAATGAAGAAGACGGAAGTAATGGAAACTGCTTTTGAGAATTTTGAATTCGAGATGGGAAGTAAAAACTCTGTTTGGATGGAATAGTGATTTATAAAGGAAAAAAGTGAATGTTGACGTGGCAGCGGTTTCAACGATCTGATGGCTAATCATATGTCCACATGTAACCTCTGATGGATAATGGATGATGGTTGTTAGGGAAACGCTGCTGGGAATCAGGAGTGGTTGAGAACAGTGGTCATGAACACTGGTGATTTTACTCTACCAGAGAATAGATATCAGTGGACAAGGAAAGCAGAGGTTACATTTATTAGTGGATAGACCTTTAAGCCAAAACAGAGGTTTGTGAAAAGTAGTGGATTTGAACAGACTTTAGGATTTGTTGAAATTTTCAATTTTAGCTATTTTAAGGATGGATTTTTTATTTTTCTGAAAATATTTTAATGCTTTTTATTCGTGGAGAACAAAATTTTGTTTTTATTCCCTATTTAGCATGCCAATCCTAGAGATCAAGCTTTCAAAAGTAGATGTATCTAAAGCTTTTCTTAGAACATCTGCTAACTGATCCTTAGTTGGAACATGATGCAAAGAAATCAAACCTTTTTCACAACAATTCCTCATAAAGTGATGTCTGATGTCAATGTGCTTAGTTGTTGAGTGTGAGACTTGATTTTTAGTGATATTTTCAGCTGCTTGACTATCTAACATCAGAGGAGTCCTTAGAGCAGTTACACCAAAATCCAGTAATTGATTTTGAAGCCATAGGAGTTGAGTAGTGTAACTTACAGCAAAAATATACTCAGCCTCAGTTGTTGATGTTGAAACTGCAACTTGCTTTTTTGCTTTGCCAAGAAACTAAGCAATTGCCTAGAAATTGGCCACCTCCTGAAGTTGACTTCCTTGTGGTATGGCAACCAACAAAATCACTATCTGAGTAACCTGAAAGCTAAATATTCCCATTAGTAGGATACCAGATACAAAGTGTGGGAGCACGTCTTATGTATCTGAATATCCTTTTCACAACAATAAGATTTGACTTCCTAGGTGCTGATTGGGATCAGGCACAGACACATGTTGCAAACATGATATCGACCCTAGATGCAGTTAGGTACAATAAAAACCCAATCATGCTTCTATAAAGAGTTTGACCAACCAATTCATCTTTGTCATCAACAGTAACCAGCTTTGATATAGCTATGAGTGTACTATATGGTTTACAATTATTCATATCAAATTTTGTAAGTAGTTATTTGACATACTTACTTTGATAAATGAAAGTACCATTTTGCAAATGCTTACTTAGAGACCAAGAAAGCATTGGAGTTCACCATAGAACTCATTTCAAACTCAGCTGTCATGAGTTCTCTAAACTCTTCACACATTTCATTGCATGTAGATCCAAAAATGATGTCATCCACATAAATTTGGACAAGTATCAAATCCCTTTCTCTCCATTTTAAAAACAAAGTTTTATCAATTTACTTCTTGTAAAGCCTATGGATAAGAGAAATGTGGAAAGAGTTTCATACCAGGCTCTAGGTGCTTGTTTCAAGCCATATAAAGCTTTGTTTAGCTTGTAAACATGATCTGGATAAAAGACATCTTCAAAACCAGGGTTGCATACATATACCTCTTCCTTGATCTTTCCATATAGGAATTCACACTTAATATCCATTTGATACATCTTGATGTTGTGGTTGGCAGCAAAGGCTAAAAACAATCTAATGGCCTCCAGTCTTGCAACAGAGCAAAAGTTTCATCATAATCATTGCCTTCTTCTTGTCTATAGCCTTAAACCACAAGCCTAGCTTTGTTTTTGACAATAATGCACCTTTCATCTGTTTTGCTCTTGAAGACCCATTTTGTGCCTATGGGACATACATCCTGAGGCAATGGTACAAGTTCCCATACTTGTTGTCTTTTGACTATAGGAGCTCTTCTTGCATGGTCTCTACCCAACTGTTGTCTTGAAGTGCCTCTTGGTACTTGACATGTTGTGTGAGTGATAGAAAACCAGCAAAAAGAAAAATGTTTTGGGATTGCCTTCTTGTGTGAACCCCTGTATTGATGTTGCCAATAATTTGGTCGGATAGATGGTTTTTAAGGTGGATTAGATCTCCCTTATATGGAACAATGGCATTTTGCGGTAAAGGCTATAGATGGGAATCATCTGAGCTAACATCTGTTGGCAATTTTGAAGAGCCATCATCTATTGGAATGGTGGTGGAGTTAAAGGTGGAATAAGGGTAAAGATGGGTTGACTTTTGTTCACAAAAAATGTTGTCAACAGGGGTTTGACTAGATGAGCTAACAGAGGTTTGAGGATCAACAACTGTTAATCCAGAAGTGGCAGAGTTTTTAAAGTTATTAGTAACATTTGTTGTTCTGGTGGATGACATGACTTTGTATTGTATGGTGTACCTGCATTGTTAGTCTTGATAGACACATATTCGAATGTATACTTATCTAAATCAAACAGTTCAGCAGGATTTGCTATGATTTTTAATGAAAAAAATTCATATAAATTTACATTCAAGGTCTCTTCCAGACACCTAATCCTAGAATTAAAAACTGTGTAGGCTTTAGCAGTGGTTAAGTGTCCTAGAAAATAACAGCATTCTACTTTGGCTGCAAATTTTGAAATTGAATCTTTTAAATTTAAAATAAAATATAGGCAACCAAATATTTTGAAATAGAAGATAAGAGATTTGATCTTCTACAGAATTTCAAAAGCAGTCTTTTGATGTATAGGGTTAATTAAAACTCGCTTCTGTACATAGCAAACAATTTTTACAGCCTCTGACCAAAAGGATAAGGGTAAACCTGAATCTGCAAGTATTGTTCTAGCAACTTCAATCAAAGTTCTATTTTACTTTCAACCACCCCGTTTTGTTCTGGTGTCCTTGGGATGATGTATTACCAACAATCCCTTTTGACAACAAAAATCATGCAACTCCTTATTTTTAAACTCTGTTCTATTGTCACTCCTAAAGACTTTTACTGGCAGGTCAAGTTGTTTTTATACTTTTTTTACAAAATTTTGAAAAATACCTGTAGTGTCATCTTTGGAATGCATAAAGTAAGTCATCTTTGGAGTGCATGAATTAAGTCCATGTAAACCTTGAAAAATCATCAACTATGACAAGATAATATCTCTTCTTTTAAGACTCATGATTTTACAGGGCCAAACAAGTCTGTGTGTAGCAATTGCAAACACTGACTTGTTTTGGACTCTTCAATTGATTTGTATGAACTTTTATGTTATTTACCTTTTAAACAGGAAACACAATGTTCATCACATGTGAATTGTTTTGATGGAAGACCTCCTACAAGACCTTATTTAGAGAGTGTAGTGATAGTTTTAAGATTTGTGTGACCAAGTCTTCTATGTCGTAGTTTGGTCTCTTTTTAGAAGTAACTGAGAACAGACATGCATTGGACATTGGATTATCTTTCCACATATTAACCACATACACAATGCCACTCCTGTGAGTAACAAGTTGTGCTTTGCTCTCAGATATGATTTGACCAATCTTTTTAACCACTTTTGGCCCAACAATCTGACAAGTTTTATTAGTGAAGAATGACCCATAGCCTTTGTCACTCATTTGAGATACACTAAGAAGATTAAATTTCAGATTGTCAATAAGATTGACGTGTTCAAACTTGAGTTTCCCAGCCTGGATTGTCCCTAACCCTAACACCTTCCCTTTTGAATTGTTACCAAAGGATATATCACCCCCTCCATGTGCCATGAAATCTTTGAGTAGGGCTCTACACCCTATCATGTGCCTGGAGCCTCCATTATCTCCATACCATACACTATCAAGGCAAGTAGAAGCTCCATTCATATCAGTAAACAATTAGTTTATGTGAGTTTCCAAAGCCAGGATAACTTTGGATGGGATTACAGACATTCCAGTCTCAAGTCTAGGAATATGGTCAGTGTTTTGAACAGATTTTGGTAACGTCTGTTGTGAACCATTTCCTACCAAATGATCATAACCATGAGATTAACTCTTGGTTTTGATGGTCTTTTGTAAACCTCAAAGCCTAGTGGTACACTCTTGTAAGCAGATTGGCCATATCCTCTTGGAATTTATTTGCTGGTGGTGCATCTATTATTGTAGGTCCCCTAATCCGTATGGATCTTGACAGAATCGTCTATCCAACCTAGAGTGCGGAACCCCTAGATCAGATTTAACAGAAAAAACACGAACACAATTCCTTCAAACTGTCTTCTATTGATTATCAAACACAATTGTTTTACAATCAATTCAAGACTCTTCTCTCAATCTCTCTGAAGCAATTCTTGCAGCAACTGAACAATAGAACCAGCAACTAACTGAACCGCCTTAACCCTAATCACAACCTCCCTATATATAGAGATAGGTTATGCTCATGGGCTAGGGTTTCATACATAGACTGCTAATGGATTTAAGGCCCAATTCGCCTACCATGCACTATTCTATGTCTAGTTCAGCCCAAATGCTTCTAATTAACTTTTACAAAACTAAACCCGCTAACCGTTTATCATTTTACTAATTACAAGATATCCAAAGACCAAAACTAAGCTGTTGTCACAAATATGCACCAACAAACTCCCCCTTGACAATAGCTTCATAAAATAACTTAGTCTTCAGACTTCTTGCAATCTTTAACAACTTTGAAAATCGTTGGTCTTTGGATAGCTTCAGCTTTAACAGCTTCTGTCAGTAACAGACTCCCCCTAAGCTGATGTATCCAATCACCAAAACTTCTAAATCGTTAGCAGTTGAGTAAACTTTAGGTTAGTCCTTGCATAACAATCTTCAAACTCTTCAACTTTCTTTGTCTGCAATGTAGAAAGGAGGTTCTACCATGCATCCAAGCAAACTCCTCTTCACCAACTTCTCAGCAACACACTGCTACAATCTTTATACTATAAAACAAACATCTCGAGAAACCATAAGAATTTTTCAACACAAGTTAAACAAATTATTATTATTCAAGAGATAGTTAAATTGTATCATAGATTAAGCACTTCTCAACTCAAACCATATACTCAAAATTTTAAGCACACAGAACTCGCAAGATCAAAAAAAAATTTTGAACTCAGCTTCTAACATCGTCTCCCCCTATCGGTAACAACTCCTCCATGAACAACCAATATCCGTACAATAAGAATTTACAAGAAAATGAAATCTTGTTGGATTTTTATATTTTCTGAAATCAAGTAAATAACGAAATAATAAACACTCTATTTTTGTGAGTATCACCGGTAAGAAAATCATATCAGCAACATCAAATTGTTTACACACTATCTGATTTTGCTTTGTATTCATGAAAACAGTCCAAGACGATTACCAGTATTATTTATCCACTTAAACAAAATACATGAACATTTCAAGTTCCATTACCTCGTGATCTGTTTAGTTAAGTGATATTGATATACTAGTGTGTCCCACTTCAGGACATACCCCCGTGATCAAGGTATGCACAAAAATTCATCGTACTAGGTCAGTATAACGAAATTCATCCTTTTGAATTACAACATTAGATAATTGGTGATCAGGTCAGTACTTCCGTACAGCAAAGAGACCAAATATCCAACGAGGGCTAGGACAAATACCAAATTTTGGTATGAGTAATGCAATTTGCACATTTGAATGACTCTCTAGGAGAGCTTCTTCAATTTATGGGATTTGGTATTTTAGCTCTTTTAAGATATCCCGGTTGTGCCTAGGTCAGCATATATCTGATGCAGCAGAAGGACAACCTTGATACCCCGGATGAAATAACGATATAAAGACCTAAAACCTCAGATTTTGGTAATCTATCAACGCAAGATTTAAGGTTATAAAACCATACGCCACTGATATGTTACCCACTCATAAACAGTTTATTATAATATTTTGTATCACAAAGGTAAGTTGATTATTTCATGCGTTTTGCCTACTGGTACATCATATGATGAAGCTGCTATCACACTTAAGCAATTTTCTTTTAATTTCAGTGTGACAGTCTAACTTGCTGATGTACTATCATTTCTTCTTTTTCACACAGTGAAAAACTCATTTTTGATTTTCTTTTTTTTATGTTTTTGATTTTCTATTTTTTTGTTGTTTTTTTATTTTTGAAAAGTAGTAAATTATTTACAAACTATTTTTATGGAAAAATGATTATTCAGGATTCCTCATCCCGTTGAGTTCGACTAAATGTTCAAAGCGAGCCCTGTCAAATACTTTTGTGTAAAGATCTGCCAGGTTATCTAGTGTGTCGACTCGATGCAGTTCAATTAATTTCTTTTCAGCACAATCTTGTATAAAATGATGACGAATGTCAATATGTTTTGGGTGACTATGTTTTACGGGATTGTTGGTGATTGATATAGTGGCATTATTGTCTATCATAATAGGAGTACAATTGAAATTCAAACCGTAATCTCGCATCTGCTGTTGGATCCAGAGAACCTGAGAGCAACAGCTACCCGCAGCAATATATTCAGCTTCACACGTCGAGGTAGACACGCAAGACCGCTTCTTGCATTGCCATGACACGAGCCTCCCTCCTAAGAACTGACAACCACCTGTGGTAGACTTCGTTGTAGATTTGCATCCTCCAAAGTCTGAATCAGTAAAAGCAACAAACTTCAAATCACTAGCAGCTGGATACCATAACCCAAGTTTAGGTTTCCCCTTCAAGTAATGAAGAATCCGCTTCACCGCTTTCATGTGGGACTTCTTTGGATTAGCTTGATATCTGGCACAAAGACATACTGGGAACATGATGTCGGGTCTTGAAGCAGTCAAGTACATCAGAGAACCAATCATTGCCCTGTATTGAGTTGGATCAACATCCTCCACATTCTCATGATCTGGACCAAGATTGTGATTCTCACAGATAGGTGTGTTCAAAGTAGCGCAATCCTCCATTTTGAAACGAGACAAAATGTCATACACATACTTCGTCTGATGTATAAACATCCCATCCTTCTTCTGTTCAACTTGTAAACCCAGAAAGTAGGATAATTCACCCATCACACTCATCTCAAACTTGCTCTTCGTCACCTCTTCGAAATCATAACACATGTTCTCATCAGATGACCCAAAGATGATGTCATCTACATATACCTGTACCAGCAGAAAGTCTTCCTTTTTCCTTTTAGTGAACAGTGTACTATCAATCTGTCCTCTTTCGAAACCATGGTTTAGCAAATGTGCTGACAGTGTCTCATACCACGCCCTGGGTGCCTGATGCAATCCATACAATGCCTTATCAAGTCGATAGACTCGATCTGGATAGTCTGGATCAGTAACCCCATCTGGTTGTGAGACATACACCACTTCTTGGACTTTCCCGTAAAGAAAGCACTCTTCATGTCAAGTTGGTAGACTTTGAAGCCCTTGAATGAAGCAAAAGCTAGGAACAACCTTGCTACTGGTGTAAACACTTCATTATAATAAACCCCTCTTGCTGATTGAACCCTTTTACCACCAACCGAGCCTTATTCCTTATCATGATCCCTCGGTCGTCTTTCTTGCACTTAAACACCCACTTAGTGCCTATTTCTTTTTCTCCATTAGGTAGATCAACTAGCTCCCAAACTTTCAACTTCTTGAACTGAGCTAGTTCCTCTTGCATAGCTTCAACCTAACAATTGTCTTTTAGAGCCATATGAACATTCTTCGGCTCCTCTTGGGCAATAAAGCAGCTATTCAAACATTCATTTATCAACCCAGTCTTCTGAATCGAAGTAAATAAACAGTAACCTCCGAGCACACACCTCTTCTCATCTGAACACCTGCAGCAGCATCACCAATGATGTTTTCAAGTGGATGATCTCCGTGTACACGTGTTGTAGCAATGGTGTCAACAACCAGATTATCTCCCAGATTAGATCCAACCTCCCATTGAATATTAGCAAATGGATTAGTGAAATCCTCCCCCTGAATAGGTTCAGACTCACTATCACTGGAGTCCTCTGGAACTGCACTAGAAGAAGTTTCTGGAGCATCTGTCATCGAAACACTCGATCTAGGCATGAAGTCACATTCTCCATCTTCACTGATCACTGTATGGATCACTTGAGACTCATCTGCATTTGAAACATCAGGAATATTAAATGATTTAAAGACACTGTCATAATCATATAATATAGCAGGACCACTCGTTGATTGTTGAGGTGACTAACTAGTGATTTCCATGTTAAACACCACCTCAATTTTACCAGTTTTTAGATAAAAAACCCTTTTATTTGGTGTTCCAGGCATATAGCCTAGAAAGTAACCCTCATCAGCTACCTCACCGAATTTTTGCTTATCTTTGTTTCGTACAAAGGTGCAGGGTAATCCAAATGGTTCAAAGCCTTTTAAGTTTGGTTTTCGGTTAAACAATAGTTCATGACATGTTTTGTTAAACCGTTTAATCGTCAAGACTTTGTTCAGGACATAGCACACTGTGTTCACAACTTCTCTCCATAAGAGAACCGGAAGCTTTGAATCAGATAGCATAGTCCTTGCGGCTTCAATCAACGTCCTGTTCTTCCGCTCAGCGACTCCATTTTGTTGAGGTGTATAAGGAGCAGAATATTGATGTTCAATTCCCTTGCGAAGACAATAGAGATCCAGAACATGGTTCTTGAACTCCGTGCCATTATCACTCCTTATCCTCTTGATCCGTGCATCATGGACATCTTCCAATTTTGTAAAAGATCAATCAGCATCTCCGCTGTCTCATCTTTTGTACCTAAAAAGAAAACCCATGAATAACGTGAGTAATCATCAGCGAAAACTAAACAATAGTACTTTCCACCTATGCTCCTTATGTTCACTGGACCGAATAGATCCATATGAAGTAATTCATAAGGGGCATCTATGGAATTTACTGTTTTAGACTTGTGAGATTTCTTATGTTGTTTTCCCTTTTGACATGGAAGACATTTATCTTCCAAGTGAAACCTCTGCACTGGAACCCCTTCCACTAAACCATTTTTAATAATGTAATTCATTTTTCTGTAGTGGATGTGGGCCATGCGTCTGTGCCACAGCAATGACTCAGCCTCAGATCTTTTTGATAGTAAACACGCCACCACAGAAGACGAGTCCTTGGCACCCATGTCCATGACATAGGTGTCATTTCTCCTTGGTGCTCTCATCACTATCCAGTCATCCGGTATCACCAAACCAGGTTTCAGCACCAAAGCTTCAGACTTCGTAAAGTGGAACGAGTGACCCTTGTCGCAGACTTGAGACACGCTCATCAGATTGTGCTTCAATTGCTCAATATCGTTCACTTTGTCCAGTGTGATCTTCCCGTTAGTCACTTTTCCTCGACCGGTAATGTGCCCTCCTTTAGCACCTGCAAAATTCACATATCCACCATCTAGATTCTCAAACTCAGTCAGCAACCTCGCATCCCCTATCATGTGCCTGGAGCAGCCACTATCAACATACCACAAGTTGATAATCCTCCTTAGCAGCTCCTGCACCATCCAACAAAATTAGTTAGATTGGGGGACCCAAGCCTTAATGGTCTTGGGTCTTCCAGAGACATCAATCATAGGAACATCCATCCAGTATCCATCACTCCTAACAGGAGTCTTGGATCTTAGACCTGTTGATGGAAATGCTTTTTGATTTCCACTAGGTCTGTGGTCCTGAGGTTTCCTAACCAAGTTTGGACTTTGCAACCTTCAGAAATTATGATTTTGGTTCCATGTATTTTGATGATGATAATTTCTAAAGCCATCGTTATAAAAATTTCGATTACCATCATTCTTGTATTGATTTTGATATTGACCTTGACTTCTGAAATATTTGATGGACCATTAAAGTTATTCATTCGTGGTGAACTACTTCTAGGTCTATCATATCTGCCTGATGTAGATGCAGGCTAAAATCTTTGTTGATTTCTTTGAAAGCGAGGAACTTGAGGAGTTCCTTTTTCAGCCTTATCTACACCAACAGTAACACTCTGTTGCCTGGTAACAGATATCTTTGGTGAGTTAACCTTCTTCTCACCATCACCACTTTTCTCTGGTGATTTTTCTCTCTGTTTCTAACTTACCTGTGCTTCACTCTTTTTGTTAGGACAGCAGCTAGCTACATGTCCTTTTTCATGACATTTGAAACACGATTTTCTAGCCGAAGAATTCTTAATTGAAGTCTCTTGCTTACATTCCATCAGGCGGTGATGATGACGATGCCTTCGAAGGATCTTGTTTAGTTTGCTTAACTTCTGATTTTTCTTTGTTTTTATTTTTAGCAAACTGCACATTAGACTCTTTAATAATAACATGGATCTCTTCATTCATGTCACTCCCTTTAACAAAATCAACCTTTTTAACAAAAATTTGTTTTTGATTCTTAGGGTGTGCATTCTTTGTTTTAAAAATTGGTTCCCTATTATTATCCTTCTTGGCATTTTCAGTTACATCACCATCCTCTGATGTGGAACTACCAGGTGTAGTTGACACAAAGTCTGTAAGCTCTTCTTCATCTGGCAAGAAAGAATAGTCTTGACCAAGAGGTGGTGGAACTTCATTCAAACCTTTGTGCCCACACAAGTCTTGTCATTACTCTTCTTTAGGCCATTCATCATGTGTTTCATGACAAAAGATGAATCTCTAAATTGGTTTAATTTCTTTTCAAGTTCACAGATTTTAAGTTGTGCTTCAGACAACTCTTTGCACTTTTCAGAAACCTCTTTTGTTTTCTCACTCATCGTATCATGAGCTAAGTCAATAACTTGAGTTTTTCGTTTAGCTTACATGTTAGAATATTAATTTCTTCTTCATACCTTTAATTTTCTTCAAGTATAATGACTCATTTCGTTTTACGAAAAAGTTTGATTCTTTTAAGTTTGAGAGCTCATCAGCCAGACTTTGGTTTTGTTGTGTTAATGTTTCAACCTCACTTTGCAGTTCACAGCATTTCAAACAAACAGAACGACCAGAGTTAGAACATACCTCGCCTGTTGACTTGCTTAGATCAGCCATGAAAGATCAAAGTTAGCAGCCATCTTCTTCTCTGTAGCAGTCTGTTCTCCATCAGCCTTCTCAGCTACCTTCTCTTACTCTCCCTCAGCATCAGCTTTCACTTCTTCATCAGCTATCTCATCCATGAACGCCTGTGAGGCGTTGTTATCACTCTCCAGATGAACACTCCAATCATAAGAACCCTCTCTAGCAGTAGAAATTAGGGCCTTTGATCCAGTGTTGTTTGATGCATTCCTATTGCTTGAACCATGACCAGGAGAATCTTGGAAGGATGAACTAGAACGCGATTCAGACTTTGCTCTTTGACACTCCCTAGCAAAATGTCCATAGTTGTGACAGTTGTAACACTTCACTTTTTACTTGTCAAAGCCCACACTTTTGCCAACGAACTTCCTGCCCGTTCTGTTCATGAACCTCTTCACCCTTCTAGAAATCATGGCCATCTGCCATTGCAAATCCATCTCCTCTAAGTCATCGGGGTCGATCTGATCATAATCTTCATCAAACGTAGCAGGATCAGATATTTTTCCCTG
Organism: Scalesia atractyloides; assembly: GCA_947069175.1. Taxonomy (NCBI): domain Eukaryota; kingdom Viridiplantae; phylum Streptophyta; class Magnoliopsida; order Asterales; family Asteraceae; genus Scalesia; species Scalesia atractyloides. Next base: position 34,178,044 of record CAMTDV010000020.1, on the reverse strand, counting down.
AATATAGTTCTCGTAGGAAGCAACGAAAGAAGCAAGCAATGCCAGGTGATATTCAACACTTTTAACACTCAGAGGCATAGACTTAGAACTGCTGTTACTTGATTGTTGTCTCTTAGCCCCTGACAAGCCTCCTGAAGCAGCAACGAAACATACTTCTCCATCAGAATTTGTCACTATCTGTTCATTCTCACATGAGAGAAACGCAGTTGCAGTGTCACTAGAAGCATTGTTGGAAGATGAAGGTGTAAGACCTTTATAAATCCCTGGATCTTGAACCTGATCATAACCCGTCTCCTTCTCCTTCATATTGAGCTCATAAGCTCTCAATTTCCCAACAACCTCTTCCAAGTCTTTCTTTTCGTAATCAGCTTCACCCTTTATCATCAACGTGTTAATATCCCACTTTGCAGGTAAAGCATCGAGCAACTTGTCGTTTATCTCCACATCTGTCTATCCCTCTATGTCATAATTATCGATTTCTGACATCAGATGATAATATCTCGTGATAATATCTTCTAGGGTTTCATTTCTCATTCCTTTGAACACAGCAAACTGTTTCTTTAGCAGATCAACCTTATTCTTCTTCACAACTATATTGCCCTCATACCTCTTTTCTAGGGCATCCCACATCTCCTTTGATGTTGTATAACGCTTGAATGTGTGTTTGATGCCATCAGGTAACAACATCTTGATAGCAGCTAAGGCCTTCTTTTCAGATTCATACATCCTCTTTTCAGCTTCAGACATGTTGACATAAGCAGTAACACATTGTCTTCCCTCAAAATCATGCGTTGGGTTAGCGTACCCATCTTGAATACAGATCCACATCCGTGTGTCCTGATATTCAATAAAGGATTGAAACCTATCCTTCCAGGTAAGATAGTTCTCCACCTTCAGCATCTTTGGAGGTTTATTTGTGGTACCAGCCTCATGCTCCATCCTCAACAGCTCATTTAAGTTTGACATATTCGACATTTTTACCAAACCGGCTCGTTAAAAACGTTAAAACTTGTCCGAAATGAGTGGTTACCAAATTATACTGTTAGACTCGTCTCGTCGATACGATTTTAACGATATATGATGTCCGATTATGATTTTAGGAATTTCTGTGCCTTTTTTTGTCCTAAAAATCAACCGAGTCTAACTGTCTAATCGGTTCGTCAAAATTGTCTATGGATCAATTTCTATGTCCGAATACGTTTAACTCTGGTTACGTCGGTTGGTTGAGTTTCCACCTTTTTCTGTGTAACTCGGAACAGTGTAAAATCCGAAATGGAAACTCTGATTAACAATCCTAGATGAAAATCTGGAACAGTAATCCGAGTTGACAATCCGAAATGATGATCCGGAATAGTGATCTGAGATGAAATCCGGAATGCATTGTTCTGATCTGAAATGGGAATCCGGAATGAACTACTCTGATCCGAGATGGAATCCGGAATAGCGATCAATCCGAGATGGAATCCGGAATGCACTTCTGATCCGAAATTCAATCCAAGATAGCTTCTGATCCGAATTTCAGCCGAAATGGAATCCGAAATGGCCTTTTCTGATCCGAATTGCACTGTTTTCCAGATCCGAAATGCAGATTCTGGTCTGAAATTCAAGTCTTCAATCCGAATTACTATGCTTTTCAATCTGGAATGCAAGTCTTCAATCCGGAATGCCTGCTGCCAATCCGAAATCCTTGCAGAAAATCCGAAATACATGCAAAAACCCTAAAACAGCCGTCAAAAACTCCAAAACAGCCTCCAAAAACGCCAAAAACGCAAATTTTTCTGTTGTTATGATTCTGAACCGAGCAATAATCCAGAGCCGAATGCTCTGATACCAATTGTAGGTCCCTAATCCGTATGGATCTTGACAGAATCGTCTATCCAACCTAGAGTGCAGAATCCCCTAGATCAGATTTAACAGAAAAACACGAACACGAACACAATTCCTTCAAACTGTCTTCTATTGATTATCAAACATAATTGTTTTAAAATCAATTGAAGACTCTTCTCTCAATCTCTCTGAAGCAATTCTTGCAGCAACTGAACAATAGAACCAGCAACTAACTGAACCGCATTAACCCTAATCACAACCTCCCTATATATAGAGATAGGTTATGCTCATGGGCTAGGGTTTCCTACATAGACTGCTAATGGATTTAAGGCCCAATTCGCCTACCATGCACTATTCTATGTCTAGTTCAGCCCAAATGCTTCTAATTAACTATTACAAAACTAAACCCGCTAACCGTTTATCATTTTACTAATTACAAGATATCCAAAGACCAAAACTAAGCTGTTGTCACAAATATGCACCAACAATTATCTACACCTATCTAGCAGCAGAGGTTATATGCAATTATTTGGTAATAGATGTTTGGACAGGGACAAAAGTCTGTTTTGTCTTTTCTTTTCTTGAACTCTCAAGTGTTTTAGATTTATACTCATTTCTTTTGACTTCAAAATTTTTGAGATAAACACACTCTTGAGTTTTGTGGTTTGTTTTGCGATAAATGGTGCAATTTGGTGAATCAATGGTCACACGTGTTTTGTTTATATCATAAGATTTTAGAAGAAAACAATTTTGTAGTGACATTATTCTTCTTTTCACAAAAATCACAAAACAAATTTGATATTTTCTCAATTTTCTTCCCTTTTTTCTGACTTTTTATCAACAGATGTTGTAACATCTGCTAGAAGATCTTTTAAGGGAATGATCTTGACTGTGGGTGCCTTTACACCTTCAATGGTTGAAAAATCCATTGGCTTAAAGTTATCAAGATTATCACACTCATCTGAAAACCTATGTTTGAATTGATATTTTTCAATTTCTTCAAAAGTTGAGGATCCTGCTGGTCTTTCTAAAACAATTTTCTTACCATTTGGTTCAGTGACGTTAATTTCTTGGCCAACCAAATTTGTTGGAATAATTCCAACCAACTCACAATCATTTATAGCGGTGTTTTGAGAAACTTGGTCATGTTTTCAAAAACCTACACCAAATTTTACATTGCTTTTGATTTGTGATTCTAACATCTGTTCATAACCTTTACAGGATTCTACCCACTTTCCACTTTTCACACATGATTTAGGTAGATTTAAGCTCATTTTTACAACTTTGATATTTTTCTATCATAGTTTGGAGTTGATCTTTGTTTATGCTTAACAGTTTAGATTTGAACTCTTTTGCAAGTTTTTCAAACTGAATTTCATCATCTAAAATTTTGTTTCTAAGGTTTTCATTTACCTCTTTTATATTAGCAAAAGCAACAATACATTTATCTGAACATAGGTTTTTAAGGACCTGAGGTGATACCTTAGCAGCAGCCATCATGGCACAGTCACATTCTCCATCACAAACACTAGTTTCCCATGGGTCTGACACTAAGATCACAGTTTCTTCACCAGCTTTCTCTTCTGACATCTGCCATAACATTATCACAAACATCATTATAATTTAACACTACTTCCTCATACTTATCACATTCAAGTATTATAGTGCCATGAAACAAAAATCATCATGTTTCTTTTCAGTATTAGCAACTAAAGCAAAATTCTCATCAGTTAGTTCTTCAAATAAGCTACTCTAATCAACAAAACCTTGTGTAAAGAAGCTCTGTTGACTGGTCTCTACAGGAGCATAAGTTTGTGTAACTTTTGGTGCAGGTTGAACTTGAACCTGAGGACTTGGGCTTGAACAGACTGTATCTGAGGAATAGTGGTTTGGACATACTGAACTGGAACAATGGTTACAGGGTGTGCAAAATGAGTAGTGTCTTGCAAGTGAGGAGCAGGGGTATATTGGGAATAATGGGCAGTGTTTTGTGTGTTTTGAGTTCTAGGACTTGGGTGTGTGATAATTGGACCATTTGTTTGGCTCCTACACTCCCTAGAAAAATGACCTAGCCTTAATCTTTGACTTATCCAATCCAACTTTTAACCCTCCATGCAACCCCGAAAATTTTCTACTAGTTCTTTTATAGAACTTGTTGGTCCTAACACTCAGCAATACCAGTTGGTGTAATATGTCCATTTCTTCTAAATCAGTTGGATCAAAATGTTGAAGATCATTTAGTTCAAAGAATAAGTTGTCCGAAACTTGGTTTCCATATTTGCAGTAAAAGCAAAATTGCAGTGAGCAAGAATCAGAGTTAAAATTTCCACCAGATGTTATGTCAATAAAATAATCATAACTTTGTTTCTTGCTACTACAAGAGGTTTCCTCTTGATCAAAAAGTGTTGTACCACCAAAAGTACAGTCATCAGCCAATTTTCCTGACTCTTGTAGCTTTTTTCTGGTTAAGCTCTCTCTCATAAATGATAAGCTTACCATGAAGATGAGTCAAACTCATCTCTTTAAACACAACAAAATTTCTGGTTACAAAGGCAAAAGTGTCCCATTTATCTGGTAGTGATCTAAGAAATCGGCTATTCAAAGTGGAATTTGCAAAATTAACATCTACCAGTTTTAACTCACTAATTAGACAACTAAACCTTTCAAATTGTTGAGTTAATGATTCTCCTTTCACATGACAAAATGTTTTGTACTGTTGGTTCAAAACTTCTCTGTTATTTTCAATAAAATCTTCAGTGCCACCGAATTGTTCTTTTAGAGCATCCCATAACTCCTTTGCATTGTTGCAATGCAACAGGCCATCATAGATATCACTAGGCAAAGCAGTTGCCACGATGCTAATACCTTTGCATCTAGCTGAATTTTCTGAAAATCTTGCTCAGAGTAATGTTTAGGACTCTTTGGAACTTGAACTTTTGGGTCTTTAGCACTCATGTGGTCCGAAGATAACCGATTTCCGTGTTCTGTTGTTCAAGTATGTGACCCATCCGACGTTTCCAGATGTTATACTCCAATCTGACAAGCGTAAGAGGTTTGTACATGGTGCCAGTGTTGTGTGGATCTTGTGGATTTCAAGATGTTCTAATTGTTTACAAACAAGTTTTTGCTTAAAACTTTGAACGTAAATAAACTTTTACTCTATTTGCAATACAAACGAACAAACGAATTAGCAGTGAGAGCTTACCAGTTTATATTAAACTGATTGTTAAATCAAATTTGAATGACCAAGGTCTGATACCGATTGTTAGTGTGACAACCGGCATTTTTCGGTTGTAGTTAAGCGCTTAACGAACAATAATACCATTATAATCAACGTAATTAGACGTAAATTAACTCGATCGGGCCTTTAGAATGCCTAGGAACGTCTACTTGCTTCAAGTTACGCGATATGGAGACAATCGATAACTCGAAATCGAACGATTAAGCGAACTGATGCCGAACAAATACTGACAATGCCTAAAAATACGAATTTTGTACGTGTATTTGTCATATATTCATAATTATGCGATAAATTTGGATCGTTGAACGTCGCAAAGCACAATGTGGAAGTTACACGGAAAACAAGAACGCACCGACAAAGAAAGGAAGCCACGGACTAGAGATACGTCTAAATATTAATATATTATGATATATTGGGCTTCATATTCATATTTTGACGCTCACGGTAGAAACTGGATCGAAAAATGGTGACCGTAGCGAAATACGCCAGTTTTAACGCAACAAACGAATTACGCGTCAAAACCCGACCCCGAAATAATTTTAAACATTTTCGAGTCCAAATAAAATTATACGCAACATTCGGGTTTCAAAACGGGCAGTAGAAGGGGTTTGGGCTTAGTCACGTTAACGGGCCTTGAGCCCGACCCATTTGACAAACCCTAGCTAAAAATACCACCATTTACCCACTTTCACTCATTTGAAACCTTGGCCCCCACAAGAACTCTCTTCTCACTCAAAGATCTGGTCACCGGATTTCGGATTTTCGGTAGAACCACTAGTCATCTTCTCCGGCCACACATCACCCCAACACAACTCCCTCTTGCCTCCGATCATCTTCGACGACACCCCTCATATTCTCCGGCCACCACACACCACCTGCGACACCCCCTGTCTCTTTATTCACGCACACACCGTATATATACACGTACAAACAGATAGAGAGAGATAAAGACCAGCGAGAGAGAGAGAAACTGGTAAAGAGAGAGAGATCGGTGAGAGATCGCGGCGGCCGCAGGCGCGACACCCCTCCCGGTTCTTCAACAGTCGTAGCGGCGGCGGCAGGCGCGGCAATCGGAAACGCTGCAAGACGGTGGTGGTCGGCTGTGGCTCTCGACGACAGCAACGCCGCTGCCGACGGCTTTCTTGCCGGCCGATGGCAGTGGTAATGTTTGGTTCGAACTCGGTACGAATCGGTTGCGGTTCAGATCCGGTGCGAATCTTGTTCAGATTTAGATAAGTTTTGGAACGGATTCGAGTTTAACTCGGTCAAGATGTTCACTCGGGTCGACTCAGTTCAACCCGGTTCAGATCCTTGCTCTGGTCTCTGTTTTGGGTTCGAACAAAGTTTTGGTTAATAGGATTTGTCTCGTTTCTGTTTTGACACTGATTGTTTCAGGTTCAGTTTCGGCTCGGTTCGGTTCGGTCAACAAAAATCAACACGGTCAATGTGGTCAAACGCGGGTCAAACACGGTCAACTGGTCAACTGTCGGTCATTAAGTCAACCCGAGACTTGGTAAAAATTAATTACGACGTGAAATTTAATTATATTAGTTATAATTATGATTGATAATCATCGCGTGAAACCGAGCTCAAAAACCGACCCGTTAACAATTCTATATCGACAAAAAGTTTAAAAATAACAATAGAACCGACGTTATATATATAAATCGGAAATTATAATCGACGAAACTTGATATTTGAAAAACGACTAGCAAGTTATATATATTATTATTACATTGACTGATTGGGTTTTGATAAATAAATCGACAACTAGCATTGTCGGGATCGTCCAAAAACTGAGGAAACTCTGCCCGTTTTCGTAAAAATCCGTATACTAAACGTGTTTTAGTACAATAACGAAATCAGTTGGAATCCAAAGTATATTAAAATAAATATGAATATATATTTACTTTCGACGACCGTTTATAATCCGCAAAATAAGCTTATGGCATTTCAACGAACAGGGTTTACAAGGTAACCAAACTCGGAGATTTTTATAAAAAAATATAATTAGATATATTTATTTCAAACGACGGAATTCGGAAATTATATTTCAAACGTTTAGCATTCGAAAATCATATAAAATGAATATAATTAATTATATTCAAACGTCGAGATTTTTAATACTTTTATAAAATAAAAGTAAATTGTTTCAAACGTCGTAACTTCGTCTACTTTTATAAAACGATATAATTGTTTATATCTACTTTAAACGTCTTGAATTCGAAGCTTTATTTACCTCAAACGTCTTGTTACGAACTTAATTATAAACGACATATTACTGGGAGATTAAAACGAGCTTACAACTATGTAATTATAAACGGGACGCAAGACTATTTCGACTACATGACATTTATGTACATAGACATCTACGCTGACATTTACATATATAAATATATATGTCTACCTTCTTATCTGACAACGTATATGACGACTAGTCGGGAAATACCTGAACACATTACGAGGTTACATCGTATTATTTTATATAACTATTCGTTACATACACGTACTACCTCTCGAGATGACTAACACGACTGTATAAATATATTTATATTTATTCATAAATATAAAATCTAAACCTTTAGGAAACGAAGTGTTCCCAATGCATAGTATTTATCACCGGTAATAATCGGGACTAAAACGAGTATAATAATACCGTTATTATTAAGTTAACATAATCCCAGCGAATCGTTTGGTTAACAATTCGGTAGAGCTCGGGGACACGTAGTTCATCTACGTTTTTTAGTAGAATCTCATAAGCTTATTCCTAGATAGGAATGTTATAAATTGCATGCTAGCGAGTCACATTTTGGAAACGACATTTTGGAATCACATTAAGCTAGCTTTGCACTAGATTATCCAGGTGAGTTCATAACCCCCACTTTTTCTATTTTACATCTTTATAAATGTTTTCGGGGGTGGAAAGACATGCAAGTTTTGCAAAAGTACACGATATTTCAATGAACGTAAACAACGGATTTCTAAACCATATTGCAAATGAATTTCAATAAACTCAAATGGTTTACGAAAGGTTTATGCTAAACATATCGGTTTTACAAAACACTCGCGTATTTTGAAAACGTGCATGAGTTTCATAACTAGTGACGGGAAGGTCCTAGTTACAACGGGACTGGTTTGTCCGGCATACAAATAAGGGGACTGGTTAGTCCTGCTTATAGACTAAAATGGGCTAGGCCCATTCTCATTTGTGCGAGGCACAAAGACTCGAGTGGGTTAGACCCACCTATACTCGTGCGAGGGATAAAGACACAAGGACTGGATTGTCCTCTACTCAACAATAAGGGTCGTATGGCCGCTTAAAACTGTTCAGTGAAGTCCTCGCTACATATCGGAAACTATATCCACCTGCTAGTCTACCGTCTTGAGTAAACGGTTTAGCGAGGCACTTACTAGCTTGGGGTGGGTTATAGGCTCATGCAGGCATGTTGTCTTTGTCATACGCGGACATCGACGGTTATTCAATTATTACAAAAACAAGGTTTTCAATGGACATGCCGAGAAAAATGGTTTTATTACGTTTTCTCAACAACATTTTAACTGGTTACCAAAAAATTTATTTTAGATCTTTTCGAACAAACTATGAACTCGCCAACTTTATGTTGATTTTTCGCATGTTTCTTTCTCAGGTTACTTTTACAAATTATGGCACGGTTGGAATAGGAGAATCCATGGGGATTTGAGTACCTAGCGGGCGTTCACCTTTTTAGAAGTCTTAGTTCTTTCAAAACACTTCCGTCGGTGCAATGAAGATACAAGTCAGATCACCCCTATCTCTGATGGCTAAATCGGGGTGTGACAGATTGGTATCAGAGCTATAGGTTTTAGCGAATTAGGTATCAAATCTGGCTCTGATAACAGAGTAGTAACAGAGCCATAGGTTTCAGCGAATTAAATTTCTATGGAGATACCAAGGCTTTAACCTCACGTTCCTTTGGGGACATTAGATCAATAAGACTTGAATAGATACCAACGCCTAGCACTCGAATATGGGTTCCAACCGTGGCCGAAAACATTAAGTCAACATTATGATTATAAATCATACACTAGTGTTGTGTTTGATACACGATACACGAAAACATTACTTACCGTAGGCAAAACTTGAGAGTTTTGACGACATGCATTTATGACCTTTGGAAAACTTATGTCAATATCTATTAAAGGTCATTACGTAGGAACCACGATTTTAACTCGGGCAAACACATTACATATATTGTCGTTGTTATTTTATTTTCCCGAGAAGGTAGCCTACGCAAAACGAAAACATTAGTGCGCAAACATATGTGAAACTTAAACGATACGACAACGGATGTTGAAGTACATCACAAACAACTTTCAAGGCACGGCCTTGAGGAAGCACGACATTAAGACAACGATGCTAATCCCGTCAGCGGAAGAACTACCGACCCGAATGCGGCAATTTGTCACGTGGTCCTATAAGCGACACGAAACACGTTGAGGTACATCTAAAGGAGATTACATAACAGTCGGTACTTATTGCAATGGTAATCGCAACCATTGGCGCTGCAAAAGAAGTCACACGTCCTCGCATTCCCCCTACTTTATTAATGATGATTACGCCATATTCGACATTCGGTGGTAATGTCACGAAACAATAAGTTATCACAGGAAATACCAGGTAAAGTCCTCGAATTGCTTTTGTTGAAATTTCAACTTTGCATATACTGAGTAGGTTTGCATACCTCTACTCCTCATAACGGTCATTGTGTCACGGAAAATTCTTTCTTGATTAGCGAACACCTATTGCATCATTTCTTGACAAACTTATACGATACGCATGCTTTGTTGCTCTGCATGTGGTTAACTTGATATGTGGAGACCATCAGGGTCTTCACTTCGAATGGTCATTTCATAAAAAAATCAAAGGTTGGTTCGCTATATTAAAATTTTGCTTTGTGGTCTAAATAACCTGCATTACTGCAAGCATCGACTCCATGATATCGAGTCAACGAATTTCTTGAAATTCATTTTCTTTCCAAGTTGTATACATGGGTTTTCGTAGTAATCATATCAAAATTTCTTGGTCGAATCATGTATTTATTGTTGGATTGTGTCAAACCAAGTTCAATTGTTTGAAGTTGCTCAAAGTATACAAAATTCAATTCAAGGATTTCATATGACGGATTGAGGCCGTCATATTCAAAGTAATATCGACAAGCCATTCATGTATTTTGAACCATAGCAGACTGGTTCAGTCTGCACCCTTAGTAAGTCATTTATTGGTTACGACACCTTGTGGTGGCGTTTACACTAGTTGAAGCTTGTGCTAATCTCGCTCTCACAACTCATGTACGGATTTAATTACTTGATTATTTATTCATTTTAATCCCCCTTGTTGGATCATTTTCTTAAAACATTCTTAATACAATCGTGTATTAAGAAGACGGTACACAACTTTATGGTCTATTTCAGTGTACCTCTTAACGAATTCTTTCAATATCGGTCGAAAGTTTTGGGATATTTATCGTTCTTCCACCTGCGACCGAAAATTTTATTTATTCGTTCTTCATTTTCAATTGAAAATCCTATGAGATTTATTTGGAACAAATATTCAGACTTACTTGATTGAAATTTTCATTAAATGGTAAACACGGTGAATTTGTTTGGTCACCGCAATTATTGAACTATTTCGATCACTATGACACCTTGTGGTGTCGGTATAAACTTGTAGCTTGAACTAATCATTGAAAGTGGTCTTAATGTAACTATGTATTAAGACAACGATACACTAACTTCAGTTGTAATTCGGTGTATCCTTGCAATTCAATAGTGTTAACTTATAGTTTGAAAAGTTAACATCATCTTCGTGTTTCTAATTCAGTTGAGCTTGTCGATTCTATGTTTCACCAATCCAACAACCAACGCTAGTTTCCGTTAGTAGATATTCCTATTGTTTATGAAATTCATTCACATATTAGTGAACGTCTTGGAAATCTAATTGTTGAGATTCTCATTTGTATGAACCATGTAGACTCAGTCACATTGGTGACTTGTCGTTACGTTTCGTTCACTTGGCATCGATTCTGAAAACAGATTCAGTTGAACCAGTGGGTTCATATTCTCGATGCGACTACATGGTCATTTACCTGGGTAGTATTAATACCTATCTACGTATAACAAAAATCTAAGGAGATAACATAACTTAAATTTCGAGGACGAAATTTTTATAACAAGGGGAGAATGTGACAACCGGCATTTTCCGGTTGTATTAAGCGCTTAATGAACAGTAATACCAATATAATCAATGTAAGCCACAGACTAGAGATACGTCTAAATATTAATATATTATGATATATTGGGCTTTGTTTTCAGATTTTGACGGTCACGGTAGAAACGGATCGAAAAACGGTGACCGTAGTGAAATACATGAGTTTTAACGCAACAAACGAATTACGCGTCAAAACCTGACCCCCGAAATAATTTTAAACATTTTCGAGTCCAAATAAACATTATACGCAATATTCGGGTTTCAAAACGGGCCGTAGAAGGGGTTTGGGCTTAGTCACGTTAACGTGCCTTAAGCCCGACCCATTTGACAAACCCTAGCTATAATACCACCATTTACCCACTTTCACTCATTTGAAACCCTAGCCCCCACAAGAACTCTCTGCTCACTCAAAGATCCGGTCACTAGATTTTGGATTTCCGGCAGAAGCACCGGTCACCTTCTCCGGCCACACATCACCCCAACACAACTCCCCCTTGCCTCCGATCATCTTCCATGACACCCCTCATCTCCTCAGGCCACCACACACCACCTGCGACACCCCCTGTCTCTTTAATCACGCACACAACGTATATATACACATACAAATAGATAGAGAGAGATAGAGACCAGCGAGAGAGAGAGAAACTAGTAAAGAGAGAGATCGATGAGAGATCGCGGCGGCCGCAGGCGCGACACCCCTCTCGGTTCTTCGACAGTCGTAGCGGCGGCAGCAAGCGTGGTGATCGGAAAAGCTGCAATACGGCGGTGGTCGGCTGTGGCTCTCGACGACAGCAACGCCGTTGCCGGCGGCTTTCTTACCGGGCGATGGCAGCGGTGGCAGTGGTAATGTTTGGTTCGAACTCGGTACGATTCGGTTGCGGTTCAGATCTGGTGCGAATCTTGTTCAGATTTAGATCACTTTTGGAACGGATTCGGGTTAACTCGGTCAAGATGTTCACTCGGGTCGACTCAGTTCAACCCGGTTCAGATCCCGGCTTAGATTTCGGTTTTGGGTTAGAATATAGTTTTGGTTAATTGGATTTGTCTCTTTTCAGTTTTGACACAGATTGTTTCAGGTTCAGTTTCGGCTCGGTGTTCGGTTCGGTTAGGTCAACAAAAATCAACACGGTCAATGTGGTCAAACGCGGGTCAAACCCGGTCAACTGGCCAATTGTCGGTCATTAAGTCAACCCGAGACTCGGTAAAAATTAATTACGATGCGAAATTTAATTATATTAGTTATAATTATTATTGATAATCATCGCGTGAAACCGAGCTCAAAAACCGACCCGTTAACAATTCTATATCGACAAAAAGTTTAAAAATAACAATAGAACCGACGTTAAATATATAAATCGGAAATTATTATCGAGGAAACTTGATATTTGAAAATGACGAGAAAGTTATATATATTATTATTACATTGATTGATTGTGTTTTGATAAATAAATCGACAACTAGCATTGTCGGGATCGTCCAAAAACAGAGGAAACTCTGCCCGTTTTCGTAAAAATCCGTAATACTAAACGTGTTTTAGTACAATAACGAAATCAGTTGGAATCAAAAGTATTTATAAAATAAATATGAATATATATTTACTTTCGATAACCGTTTATAATACGCAAAATAAGCTTATGGTATTTCAACGAACAGGGTTTACAAGGTAACCAAACTCGGAGATTTTTATAAAATAAATATAATTAGATATATTTATTTCAAACGACGGAATGCGGAAATTATATTTTAAACGTTTAGCATTCGAAAGTCATATAAAATGAATATAATTAATTTTATTCAAACGTCGAGATTTTTAATACTTTTACAAAATAAAAGTAAATTGTTTCAAATGTCTTAACTTCGTCTACTTTTATAAAACGATATAATTGTTTATATCTACTTTAAACGTCTTGAATTCGAAGCTTTATTTACCTCAAACGTCTTGTTACGAACTTAATTATAAACGACACATTACCGGGAGATTAAAACGAGCTTACAACTATGTAAATTATTTTATTAATTATAAACGGGATGCAAGACTATTTCGACTACATGACATTTATGTACATATACATCTATGCTGACATTTACATATATAAATTACATGTCTACCTTCTTATCTGACAACGTATATGACGACTAGTCAGGAAACTACGTGAACACATTACGAGGTTACAACGTATTATTTTTATATAACTATTCGTTACATACACGTACTACCTCTTGAGATGACTAACACGAATGTATAAATTTATTTATATTTATTTATAAATATATAATCTAAACCTTTTGGAAATGAAGTGTTCCCAATGCATAGTGTTTATCACCGGTAATAATCGGGACTAAAACGAGTATAATAATACCGTTATTATTAAGTTAACATCACCCAGCGAATCATTTGGTTAACAATTCGGTAGAGCTCGGTGACACGTAGTTCAGCTATGTTTTATAGTAGAATCTCATAAGCTTATTCCTTGATAGGAATGTTATAGATTGCATGCTAGCGAGTCACATTTTGGAAACGACATTTTGGAATCACATTAAGCTAGCTTTGCACTGGATTATCCAGGTGAGTTCATAACCCCCACTTTTTCTGTTTTACATCTTTATAAATGTTTTCAGGGGTGGAAAGACATGCAAGTTTTGCAAAAGTACACGATATTTCAATGAACGTAAACAACGGATTTCTAAACCATATTGCAAATGAATTTCAATAAACTCAAATGGTTTACGAAAGGTTTATGCTAAACATACCAGTTTTACAAAACACTCGCGTATTTTTGAAACGTGCATGAGTTTCATAACTAGTGACGGGAAGGTCCTAGTTACAACGGGACTAGTTTGTCCTGCATACAAATAGGGGACTGGTTAATCCTGCTTACAGACTCAAATGGGCTAGGTCCATTCTCATTTGTGCGAGTCACAAAGACTCGAGTGGGTTAGACCCACCTATACTCGTGCGAGGCACGAAGACACAAGGACTGGATTGTCTTCTACTCCACAATAAGGGCAGTATGGCCGCTTAAAACTGTACAGTGAAGTCCTCGCTATATATCGGAAACTATAACCGCCTGCTAGTCTACCGTCTTGAGTAAACGGTTTGGCGAGGCACTTACTAGCTTGGGGTGGGTTATAGGCTCATGCGGGCATGTTGTCTTTTTCATACGCGGACATCGACGGTTATTCATTTATTACAAAAGCAAGATTTTGAATGGACATGCCGAGAAAAATGGTTTTATTACGTTTTCTCAACAACATTTTAAATGGTTACCAAAAAGATTTATTTTAAATCTTTTCGAACAAACTATGAACTCGCCAACTTTATGTTGATTTTTCGCATGTTTCTTTCTCAGGTTACTTTTACAAATTATGGCACGGTTGGAATAGGAGAACCCATGGGGATTCGACTACTTAGCGGGCGTTCACCTTTTTAGAAGTCTTAGCTCTTTCAAAACACTTCCGCTGTGCAATGAAGATACCAGTCAGATCACTCCCAGCTCTGATGGCTAAATCGGGGTGTGACAGTTAGGATCTGAGTTTGATACTGATGTAATTGTTTAGATGAAAATGTAAGATGATAGATAACAATGAAACAATGCAGCGGAATTGTGAGTCCCAAAACAGATTCGGATCACAGTGGTTAACTGTTATCACCCAAACAACTATAGATTAGTCGTTTGAATGTGTAAAAGTTAAGAAAAACCAAACAATGAAGATGAAGATTCTTGTATGGATCAAACAACAAGTGATGTATATGAAATCTCAAAAGATGTAATCACTAAAAGCACCTGGATATTCAGATTAAGCACAATAACAAGAATCACAACACAAGAGCAATCACCAAAATATGTCCAAGAAGCTTGGACAAGGGTTTTCATTGAAGAACATATGTTACACATCTGACTACCGAGCGTATTTATTAAATACGTTGGGATATTAAATACGCCCCCTGTTCTAAGTTTCACATATTGCACTTTAGCCCTTCTAGTTTAACAAACTATTACAAAACCAGCTCAAACTATCAAACTCAAGTATCAACGGTCTCAAAATGTCCTAATAGGAATTAAGTAAACTTTGAAATCACAATAATAGAAAGATTGTTTTCAAGAACATACTATTGTAATTATAATTACGTATGCATGTAATTCACAAACTCCCCCTCAGCCTAAGATCACTCTCTTTGTTTGTACATAATATTTAGAAGAAAAGTGACAGATAGAGTGTGCAGGCACTGTTCTATTTATAGTACATTTCAAACCACTTAGCATCTTAGAGTTACATCACTATGAACGTGACTTTTAACAAACTAACAAACTCTAACCTCTGCTAGACCTAAACACTGTTACATTAATTACATAGTAGACTCTGTTGAACAACAACTGCTGTGGTATTTTGTTGTCTTCAACAGACCTTTGCTTCAACAGTATTTATACTCCATCAGAGTTTCTCTCTAGTACACCTTTGCTTCCAGCAGAGCTTTGCCTTTAAAGATCTTGTGAACAGTCTTTAAGTATGACCAAAGTTTAGAGCAACAGATCTTCTAAGTATTATTATTAATGATCAGATGTTATAGATTGTTTTGGCTTTTCAATCATCTGTTCTTTTATAGGGTTCAATAGATCCAACAGGGTAATGTCGCCTTCACAAGAGGGGCCTACCACTATAACTAACATAATCTCTTAAAAAGCACAAAGTGCGAAAATCATCAAATGATATATAAAATAGGAGTCAGAACCAAGTGTTTCTTTCTTGTCTATTCGTTTCTATTTATTTCTTTACATTCTTCCATTTAGTTATTATCTTTTAAACATTCAAAAATTTTATCAAAATTTGGTTAAATTAGACGTTAACGATAAGTCGGTATTAAGAACTCTTATGTCCTTGGACGAACTTGGTATCTTACCATCACTATACTACTCTATGATGGGTGCACTTGCCCTAGCGTGTGTAGAGTGATAGTATTTATGGTGTTTTATAAATTTAAAGCTTGATCGACGAGTAAAAAATGCTTAAAATATAACAAAAATTATAGCCACACTCGACCACGTCAATGACCGAGGGTAGCGTTGCCTCCAAAAGAGGGACATGCCTCATTTTACAATAATAACCTACTTAATTATCTTTCAATATTCCGGCCTTGTGGGACTGTATCCCTGCTGACTCAGACAAATATGGCCAAGGGTATTGTCGGCTCCAAGAGAGGGGCATGCCACTTTAACCAAGGTAATCTCTTAAAAAACCAAAAGTGCGGAAATCATCAAAGGATACATGAAAGATTAGTCGGAAACAAGTGATTCCATCTTACTTATTTATTTTCTTTTATTTTATTTTGTTAAAAGAATTAGTTAAAATTCTTTTTTAAAAGTTTGAGTCGGTTAGACGTTGACAATAATCCGGTATTAAAAGCTGGTGTGTTCTTGGACGACCTTGGTATCTCACCATCAGTATACTATGCCAATGATGGGTGCATTTGCCCTAGCGTGAAGTAGAGAGTGATAATGTTATATCGTGTTTTTTATAAACTTAAAGCTTGAATAAACGAGTGAAAAGTACCTAAAATATATCTAAAATTTATACCCACCTCACTCACGTCAAGATTTCGACGCCATTGTCGGGGACACAAGGATTTTAAGAAAGCTTTAAATCAATGGCCTAACATTTTCTTTAGTTTTTCTGTTTAAAATTTTGTTCGTTTTTCCAAAAATCTGAGTTACAGTAGCTTAACACGGGGCCATATCTACACTACAGTAACTGAAACCAAACAAAAACTTTTCTACAAAAGGCTCACACGGGGCCATGCTATATTCGACAAGGGACGTGTAAAAAAAGCCCAGTACCGAGTCCTAGACACGGGGCCGTGTTTCCTTAACACAGGGTTGTGCCAACCTTCTATTTTCACAAAAAAATTCTGTTTCCAAGAGCCATAATCTCTAGGGTACCATTCTACCAATGAATTATTAACTAGGAGATTATGACTACTACTATAATGATAATTATGAGGAACTATATTGTACCATATGTGGTGAATCTCACTTAGTTGTAAGCATTTCAAGTAGATAAAATCATAAAAGAAGAAATGGTATTCGGTAAAAAATTGTTATCTCTTTCAACCATCAACCTCATACACAATATATGAGGAACCATGGTTTGAGCTTCCAAAATCAAGTTTTGATTGGGATACTCCAGCGATGAGACACCACCTACAATCGTACCTGAAGCCGAAAGCCTCATACAAAGTATCAAGAACTTAGAATTCTTAATCAAGCAATCTCGTGAAAAACAATAGACTATTTGTAGCAAGGAGGTAATCATAGAAGAGGTAACACCTCAAGAGCCAACAAAGGAGAATCCCCTTGATAAAAAAACAATGTATGAAGATGAAAAATCTGAACCAAGCCATTCGGAAGGTAAGCCCTCAAAGGTAAATTTCGAGGAGGAACAAAAGGACCTCCAAATACATATCTTACAACATTCCTTTGAAAATCACAGTTTGGTTCCGTCTCATGCTAAGTTTTTAAAAGAGAAAACTATCAATCCTAACATAAAAAATTTAGGAAGCATTAACTTAACTAAAGGTCAAACTTCCCTAATACAAGATAAACAAATTGAATTAAACATAAAACCAGTAACATGTTTGATTCAAAACATTTATATTAGTAACTTCTTAATCTTCAAAGATCTTTACATTAACATAATGTCAAGCTAATTTTTGAAAGATTAGGTATTGGTGGTTTTCTTCCAATTAAAATTCCTATCATTTTGGCTAATCGAAAAATAAAAAATGCTTTGGAATGGTTGAAGACGTTCTCATTCAAACAAATCAAACGATTGTACCAACCAACTTCGTCATCTTAGATGATGCTCCACTCTTGTTGGGACAACCTTTTCTCAAAAACCCATCAAGCTTTGCTCAAACAAAAACATAAAAATCTTCCTATTAAACTTTGGGCCGACAAGCAAAATTTTAACATAGAAAAATCAATGAAATATCCAATCGGCAATGACAACCCCTTGTTGGAAGATGAAGTTGAACCACCCGATAACGGAGGAACAAAATGACCAATTCGTTGAAAAGGAGTCCCATCAACAATGTTGTCATCACGCGATGACGAACCCAAAACTAAGCCATCTATTGAAGAACTGCCTTCTTTAGAACTTAAAGAACTTCTAAAGGGCTTAGAATAGACCTTCCTCGACAACCAAGGCAAACTCCCCGTAATCATTTCGTCACATCTCACCTCTAGGAAAAAGATAAATTACTTTGTTTACTTAAAAACATAAAACGGCAATTGCATGGAAGCTAATGGACATAAAAGGAATAAACCCATCCATGTGTACATATAAAATTTTAATGAAAGATGATTACAAAGCAGTAATTCAACCACAAAGAATAGTTAATCCCAACATCAAAGAGGTTGTAAAAAGGAAGTAATAAAACTCTTAGACGCCAGACTCATCTATCCAATTTCCGATAGTCCATGGGTTAGCCCTGTTCTAGTTGTACCAAAGAAAGGTGGAATGACGGTCGTGACCAACAAAAAAATTAACTCATACCAACACGAATCGTCACCGGATGGAAAGTCTATTGACTATAGAAAACTCAATGAAGCTACAAGAAAAGACCACTTTCCTTTACCCTTCATTGACCAAATGTTGGAACGATTATCCGGTCATAAAGTTTATTAGTTTTTGGTGGTTTTTCGGGGTATTTTCAAATCCCTCCCAGAAGACCAAGAAAAAAGTAACTTTACTTATCCCTACGGAACTTTCTCATATTGACGAATGCATATGGTCTATGCAACGCACCTGCAACATTTCAACTTTGTATGGTGGCCATCTTTCACGACATGACAGAAAAAACCATGGAAGTTTTCATAGACGATTTTTCTATTTTTGGCGACTCATTTGACCAATGCCTCGATAACTTTAAACGAATGTTATCAAGATATGAAGAAACTAACCTCGCCCTTAATTGGGAAAAATGCTATTTCATGGTCACTGAGGGGATAGTTCTCAGTCACAAAATCTCCAACGCAGGAATGGTAGTCGATCGCACTAAAATTGATACCATTTCTTGACTTCCTCCATCGTCATCCGTTCGAGCCATTCGAAGTTTCCTAGGACATGCTGGATTCTACAGGTGATTTATCAAATACTTTTCCAAGATCTCTCGACCTCTAACTAAGCTACTTGAAAAAGTTGCCCCATTCATCTTTGACAAGGATTGCATGACGCATTTCTTGCCCTAAAAGATATGCTAGTTAAAGCGCCAATCTTGATTATACCAGACTGGGTCAACGAAAAGAAAAACATGTGCGATGCAAGCGATTATGTAGTAGTAGTAGTCTTAGGTCAACAAAAAGAAAAACATTTTCATCCAATACATCACGCTAATAAAACTCTTAATGATGCTCAAGAAAATTATACAACAACTGAAAAGAGTAACTTGCTGTAGTATTTGCGTTTGATAAATTTCGCTCCTATCTCGTTCTTTCAAAAACTATAGTCTATATAGATCACGCTGTCATTCGATATCTTTTCAAAAGCAAGACGTAAGCCACATCTCATACGATGGATTCTTCTCCTTCAAGAGTTTGACATAGAAATAAAAGATAAACGAGGTGTAGAAAACACTGCGGCTAACCACTTGTCTCGTCTTGAAGATCCTACCTTGGAAGGAACTCGAGAAGAAATCATCAACGAAAAATTCCCTATAGAATCCTTGGAAATGGTGGAATTCAAAGAAGAACCTTGGTACGCGGATTCTGCCAACTACCTAGCTAGTGGCATTGTCATCAAGAGGTTATATTATCATCAGTGAAACAAATTCTTCGCTGATGTAAAGCACTATTTTTGGGAAGATCCATATCTTTTCAGAATTTGTGCACATCAACTCATTCGACAATGCGTCCATGGTCGTGAAGCCAAGCAAATTCTTCACATTGTCACGAAGGACCAAATGGAGGACACCATGGAATAGCCATCACCGCACGAAAGGTGTACGAAGCAGAATTTATTGGCCCTCAATATATAAGGACTCTTATGTATTGGTCAAACATGTGATGCCTGCCAACGGGCAAGCAACATATCAAGAAGAAACGAATGCCACAAAATATCATTCTTATTTGTGAAATCTTCGATGTATGGGGTTGGAATTTTTGGGACCATTCCCACCTTCAAGAGGTAACAAGTATATCTTGGTGGCTGTCAACTACGTTTCTAAATGGGCCAAGGCTGAAACTCTTCTAACCAACGATGGGAGAGTAGTAGTAGTAAAATTTCTCAAAAAACTATTCTCACGTTTTATGACACCAACAGCTTTTAGTGATAGAGGTACTCATTTCTATAATCTTAAAATGGAAAAAACTCTAACACGTTATGGGGTCTATCACCGTTTTATCGACAACATGTCATCCTCAAACCTTTGGTCAAGCTGAAGTAACAAATCAAAAAGTCTACAAATAAGGTAAACACAAACCTAATGGATAGAGAAACAAGGACAAAAAAAAGTTTTATAAATAGGGGTCGTGCCTCTGATGGCACGGGGCCGTGTCGGTCTACAGATGGGTTAAAACCCTTATTGAAGTCTTTTCTTCCTCATAACTGCCACACCCCGTTTCTCTGAACTTGATGGTTCCCTGCTACTTTTCATGATTTTCTTCCGTAACCTACCAACAAGGTATGATTCTAACTTCTAGAATTGTTTGATTTATGCTTTGCATGTTATATAACATCTAGATTTGGGGAAAAATCTAGGGTTCCTGAACTAGACCCATGTCGGTCCAAAGAATCCACAAATTTTTCATGAATCTTAATAGTAGTAGTGGTGGTGGTGGTAGTTAGTACTAATGTTTTGGTAAGTAAATCTGTAAACCATTGTTGAAAAATCGGGTATTTGCAACCCGTTTCATCAAACCCATGTTCATAACCGAAAAAAATAGAAATTAAAGGGCAAAATGGGTTGGTAACTGAAACTTGGTAATGAGGGTTTGTTTTTCGGGTATACCGCACATAGCAGACCAAAAATTTTGGATTTTCAGAAGCCGACATGAAACGTTGAAAAATTAGTCATTACAGTTACTGACCATGGGGCCATGCCTCCATGGCACAAGGTCATGCCCCTAGATTATCTTCAGCACGGGGTCATTTTTTACACAGGACCGTGCCTAAACCGCTGTTTATCCTTTTTCGTTGTTTTTACCAAGCTTAACTGTTTAAATGTTGGTTCTGTGCAGGAAATGGCACCACACAGATTCCTAAGGTTCACAACGAAACATTCTAACTGCACGGAACGGATGGTAATTCTCAAGACCCATACGGAAGAGCCGCCAAGGCAAGTCTGTTACAACACCTTGGACACGGTTGGCCAGAGAGACCGCTATGACAGCCTCGTCACAGGACCTCTTCAGTTATTTCTTGAGGCACCTTTGTAGTATGTTTATGAATTCAATCTTGAATCCTTAAGCATTTTCACCCTCAAGAAAGATATCGAGGATAGGTATGTAGTGAAGCTGTGACATTTCGATGTGGTGGTAAGTGGTACAGGATTTCGATTGCAAAATTCGGTATGGATGTGGGGCCCTATACCGAGGAAGAGCTTTCCGAGCCTATCTTCTACGACAGTATCCTTGAGATGCCCGCAACATTACGCAACACATTTTGGACAACAATAGGAGATGGGTTTACAATCCAAGTAGTACCAAAAGCACCAAGATTCGGGACCCGCCCATTCGCTACATTCATCGGGTCTTGAGTGGTACTTTGTGTCAATGGAGAGATAGTGGAGGCGTTGTCAATCTCAAGGAACTCACATCCCTTTATTGCATCATGAACAAGGAGCCTCTAAATCTCGCCTTAATATTGTTGAAGAATATGGCCACCAATGCTAGATCTATGGCTACAACTCCCATATTCTTTGGCGGCTGGATTGCCCAGGTCTATAGGGCCTATGCTGGACGCGTCCCACGAAGCTTCTCAAACGGGGTAGGCATCACCCGGGCCGACACCTCGCTTTGCCAAATTCTGAACCTCATCACCGTAATAGGCAATGGTCTCCTTTGCTTCAAAGACAAAAAGGGAAGGGTTTGGAACCCAAATGACCCCAACCAGGTCCTCGCTATCGAATATGATCCGAATCATCCTCGACCGCACTCCTACGGCTACATACCAAGTTCCTCCTCTCAAGGTGGCGGTGATTTCCCTAACATGCACAGCCTTTACAATCTTATGAAGGAATCACTCCAAATCTCCTACAACGTCCTCACCATGGGCCAAGGCATTAGCACCCGTGTTGGCGGGATCGAGAGGAGCATAGCCTCCAAGTGCACCGACATTTCTTACATGCGGAGCACATAGTGTACCGTGGCGAGGAGGAGGAAGACGATGAGGAGATGGACTCCGACTGAGTGGTAGTGGCGGAGGTGATGTCAAGAAGGCGATAATCAGGTTTATCTCTCCTTCTTCTATGAAAATTTGATGGTTTGCGGCCTGCGACCCGTTTTGAACAATTTACTTTCCGAACAATTTACTTTGTGTTTTTAGTTTTTTGTTTTTTTCGTGGTTGTGTGGATGATGAAATAAACAAACGGTAGGATTTCCATTTCTTGTATTTGTTGTTTTGGTGTGCATAAGCTTACAGGTACCCTGGGATGATTGGAACAACCAAGCATACGACTCCCCGAACCCGGAACAAAAAACCCAGCGCCCTACCAACTTTTCTGAATTTTAACAGTAGGTTTACACGGGGTCATGTCTACCTGACACACCCCCGTGTCCATCTTGTCGATGTAACAAAAAAAGTTTTGGAAATGCCACACAGGGTCGTGTCTGCTTCACACACCCTCGTGCCTACCTTCTGTAAGTTTTTCTATTTTTCTGATACTAGCAGTTTCACCACTGGGTCATGCCTTACAAGCACGCCCCTGTGCCCGGTGTCTATTTTTTTCTCAAAAGTTTCTTTGTTTTAACCCACATTCACACATTTAATCAATTTTAACCTATTTTGGCCATATTGAGGACAATGTGTAATTTAAGTGTGTGTGGGGGGTAAGGTAAACTTGAAATTGTTTGTCCTAAAAAACGAGCCTTACACAAAACTATACTTGGAAATGCTAAAACACCACAAATCTTTTTCAAAAACAATTTTTTTTAGTTTGTTTTATCTTGTTTATAGTTTAAGTTAGAAACCAAGATCTAAAAGTTTTCAAGTTTTTATAAAGTTTACAACCAATAGCGCCGTGAAAAAAAGAACCATGCAAGGAAAATATGTAAAAATGGCATGACAAATCTTGGTAAAATTTGATTGTATATACATTTTCACACTTATACCCTTTTTCCACAGAAAAAACGTGAGATTTGAGCCGTTATCGGGCATCCAAATATATATCATTACTAAATACTCATTTCATTTCTTGTGTGAATAACCGTATGATTCTTACGAATCCAGATTTGACAAGACAATAAATTATCAGTCCTTACCGACAGATCCAAATAAGTAATTGATAGAGGCATTGGGATTTTAAACCCTCTTTCTCGTATTCAACTTTATTTCCTTTTTATCTCCCACCATAAACAAAAACAACAAAAATATATCCCCCTAGTTAAACCCCTTTGAGCCTAAACCTTCCGTTTCAAAACCCGCAAAATACAAATTTGCATAAACCACCCATCATCCAGTACCTTTTAACAACCATTTATTTTAGTAAAACTCAGTTCTTTTGAAATACACACAAATAAGTGACTTAGTTATCTTGTCAATATTTATTCTATCAAAAAAAGTCTCTAGTTTCTTCAGATAAAATAAGAAAAGTGTTTGCTTATAAGCCTTTAGTTCATACCTAAGTCACAAAAATTTTATAAATTTTTCAAAAGAAAACCGATATTTTACGCCTTCTAGCCATTTTTCAATAAAACCACCCTACCCCTAACCAAAAACCTACCCTTATAAAAGTCCTATTGGTATTTGCTAAGTATTTGCTAAAAGGAGGATGATTGATTACTTGTCAAGCATATGGTAGGAGTAAGTTCCATACCAGTTTCGAACGTTTCACTTATACATTTACGGCCCAGTGTTGAGTGAACACTTATGAGGTATGTGAACTTTTATATAGCAAAATAGAATTTTATAAAGGCATGTTATGCCCAAAATATTTATTTTCTTAAAATGTTCTAAATAAATCATGTAGAATAGAATTGTAAATAATATAAAAACAAGAACAAAAAGAACTTGGATTCCCGACACTCTACAAACAAGACCCGAAAACTTCTTCTCTGCCAATTCCATTTGGGTGTGTAAGCAAAAAAATAATAACTAATGAGTTTTGCTTGAAGACAAACAAATATTCAAGTGTGAGGGTATTTGATATGCGTTAAATGCGACATATAAATTATATCAAATACGGTATAAGATCAACCATTTTTAATAATAATGTTTGAAAAAGTGTGTTTCTTTAAATACTTTTGATTTTCAGGATTAAAAAAGCTTAAATATACAAAAGGAACAATTTAACAATAAAATCCGGCATAAGTGTGAAAAACGGTAAGATAACGTACTACACCAACCCACCAAGCTTCAACCCAAAGACAAAAACAACAAGTCAGAAGACTTGCACGAGGCTGTGCCTCGTTGGCATGGGGTCGTGCCCCTTCATGATTCTAGAACAGAAGAAGACAAACAAAAGCAGACGAGACACGGGGACGTGTCCCCTTGGGCACGGGCCATGGTCAACTTCCAGATTTGTATATCTGGGATAGTACAAAATGTACAATGGCCACGGGGCCGTTTCGTTGACGCACGGGGCCGTGTACAGCTGATCTGACAACAGAATTAAATGAAGACAGAGAAGAAGGGAGGCACGAGGCCGTGTGAGGTCACTGTTTCCAATTATAAATAGGGGTGCTTGGTTTCATTCCAACTCATCCCCTTGCAATCCATTTCTCTCCCATCAGCCACCACTCCACCATCATTTTCCACCCAGTCAATAGAATTTAGGGTGTGTAGTAATCTCGGGATCCAAGATCGATCGTAAGAGCATTTGTCAAACTATGGCCATGCTTGGCTAAAACTCTTACCTCACTTGGTGAAGATGAAAGCTTTTATGTATTACTTTTGATTTCCAATCTTTGGTTAACTTTTTATTGGGTTTGTATTAATGACTTTAATAACTAGCTTCTTTATATTGAAAATGAATTTTATCCTATCATTCCTTCATGTTTTGTTGATTCACTCATTTGTGTCTTTATGGTCTACATAAAGCACGTTAACCGCCTGGAACGGGGTTAGAAGGTTGGTTTGGGTAAAACTCTTGCCTCGTTCAATGTATAGATCATGCGAGGACTTGAGTCAAGCTTATTAGGACTTCTCTTGAGGTAGATAGCATCAAATAGGGAGAAGCAAGAACGGCTTGACTCCCTTATAAACAAACTACTATTAATATTTTAAACCGGTCTTGTGGGACTATATCCTTGCTGACTCAGCCAATATGGTCGTGGGTAGCGTTGCCTCCAAAATAGGAACATGCCACATTTTGCATTAATAACTTGCTTAATTACCTTTCAATATTCCGGTCTTGCGGGACTATATCTGATGTATAAGAATTTATACATCTTTTAAACGTCAAATATTCCCCAGTTATGTGAAAACTTGTTGTATTTTCATTGATCTTGATACTCATTTAAGTTGTTTGTGAATATACAGGTCCGGGCTTCAGCCCGGTGAAGAAATGAAGGCTTTTAGAGTAATTATGGAGCAAAAATGGAACATTTCAGCCAAACTGCCAGATATGTCACGACCGTGCCAACCCTTGGCACGACCTTGCCAAGCCTTCAGAAGCCGGCACTATCATCAGCACTACCATCAGTCTACACAAACCAAGCCAGTCCAACATCAGGCATGGTCGTCCCAACCCCAAGCACGACCGTGCTCGTACTATCACAAGTTCTAATCAGCTAATTTCCGAGCTCAACATTATAATTTCCGAGTACGATATCGATAAGCACGACCGTGCCACACTTTGGCATGGTCGTGCCACCTCGCGGAAATTCTAGTAGGATCTTTCTGGATTTGGCATCAAACAAGGTCAACAACTCAGAAAGGCACCTGCCAATTACCAAGCACGACTGTGCCAAAAGGTGGCACGGTCGTGCCAAATGCCCATTAGCTTAAATACGTGAATTCGGCTCATTTGAAAGGAAGTTGGAGCATTTGGGTGAACTCCTCTCTCAAGAATCTGATCTTGGAAGCTTGGAGATTGAAGAAGGAGCCTATAGGAAGGTTGTATCACTTGATATTCAACTCATTTTATCCATTATCTTGTCTTAAACTCTAGTATTCCACTTGTTATTTACGAACAATCTACATTATTTTGCATTTGGCTTAGTTATTATGAGCCTTCTAGGCTAAACAATTGTGTTGCTTGAATTTTGTTGAAGCTAATGAACATTTGACCACATGGAAATAGATGTGGAGATTGTTGTATGTTAATCTTCATGATGATATTTGACCTTGTTCTTGGAATGCATGTTCATGTTTAAAGTCATTATTCTTGAATGTTTGGTCATAAGTATTTACATGTAGTGTTGGAAAGCCCATGTAGAGATTATGATTGTTGAATCTTGTTAGTTTGTTTATTTGATTCATAGCATGAAACTAGGAATGGTAATTGCTAACATGATTAGAATGATGATTTGAATATGAGTATGAATTTTTTCATTTGGATTTGGAAAGATCATATGAATGTTTATATGGATTCTATGGTTTGTGTTCATGTTGGGTTGACGATTTAGGCCAAGATTGTTATCTAGCATGACCATGCTTGTGATTCATATCAAGAACTTGTTGAAGATGTCATTTACTTGAAACCAAGCTAGGGTGATTAATGTGTTGTTCATATTAGTTTTCCTTAATTTGTAGAGTTAGGAGTTTTGACAAACAATTAACTCATTATTATAGATTAACATTAACTTAGGAAGTGAACTTTAAAGAATGAATCTTAGGTGATTAAAATGTTGTTTCATTATAATTTTCCCAAGATTTATAAAACTAGGAGACCTTGAATGGAAACTTAGTTGAATCTAGAACTTGCATCACCGTTAGTTTTCCTCAAATGTTGTCATATGTTTATTAGTGGATACTTAATTTAAGCAACCTTTTTTAATTATTGTTCTTTATTAACTCAAATAGTTAATTGTTATCTTTTCATAATAGTTAAAAAAAGTCAAGAAATCAATTCATCCAATGAACCAGATTTAAAAGTAACAAAGATCTAGTATTGAGACACTGAGTCCATGGTTTGATATTCAGTTCTTACAGACCGACTGTACTACCACCTGACGGGTACACTTGCCCCTTTGTGTGTGTAGTTAGTTTTTGGTAAATACCATTTTAAAACCTAATTTGTGTGAACGAAAATTATAGTCATAATATATATATTTAATTCACGCACATCAATATCCCTGCTGACTCAGACCAATATGGCTGAGGGTATTGTCGCTTCTAAAAGAGGGGCATGCCACTTTAACCAATGTAATCTCTTTAAAAACCTAAACTACGGAAATTATCAAAGGATACATGAAAGATAAGTCGGGACCAAGTAATACCTTCTTGCTTATTTGTTTCTTTTATTTTATTTTGTTAAATAAATTAGTTAAAGTTCTTTTTCCAAAAGTTTGAATCGGTTAGACGTTGACAATAATCCGGTACTAAATCTTTTGTGTCCTTTGACGACCTCGGTATCTTACCATCACTATACTACGCCAACGATGGATGCACTTGTTCTAGCGTGAAGTGGAGAGTGATAGTGTTATATCGTGTTTTTTATAAATTTAAAGCTTGAATAAACGAGTGAAAAGTACCTAAAATATATCTAAAATTTATAACCACCTCGCTTACGTCATTTAACCATCAAAAGAATGATCATATATCTAGACATCCCTGAACCCAACGATTGGACCAAATCTTGTCCAGAATCAGATGCTGCCAAAGTGTATATGAGGTCTATAATCTACGATCAACACTCAGAGATATACGCAACTATCGAAGAATGTTTACCTATGGACACCAAAATCGAGGGCGAGCTATTAAGGATATTTATGAAAGATTTTAAAACCCATGGAGAAGGTTTGCTAGCGGTAATAAACAACAAGTTTACTTATGGAAAAAACATGCGTTTTTAATAACATGTGATTTTATGATCATTCATGCGATTTTTAGCTTTTTATTTTGTACAGTTATTTGTAGGTGTGCTTCGAAGATGTAATTGCACACTGTAGTTGTAGGCAGTTCGAACAGTACGGGTTGTTTTATGCCACATCTTTTTTTGTTTTCAAGTTGTTCGGAGTTAAAAAAATACCTAATAAATACGTTATGAAGAGATGGACTAAAGTTGTGGTGCCAAATGAACTAAACTCCACGTTCGATATAAAGGTTGATGCAAAGGAAGAGCAATACAAGCCTAAACAGATTGCTTGTGAGATCATGAATACTGGGGAATATCTGGTTAACAATTTGATTACTGACCTTAACCAGCTCGTTCTAGTAAGAGATCAAATGAAGGAGATTAAATAAAAAGTGGACGAGATTTGCATAACTAAGTCGATTGACCCAAAGTTTCACATCTTCTCAAAGCTAATTGGTTATGAACAACCAACATCTGATGCACCACCTACTGTCCATATCCCGACCGGAATGACGAACAAAGGTCGTGTCTCACATATGAGGATTAAGTCAAAGAAGGAACAAATGATTAGTCGAAAATGAAAAAGATATAGGAATTGTAGTGTATGCCATGTGAAAAGTCATGATATTTGGACATGTGAGGTATAAAAGGTAATAAACCAAAGAAAATGAAAGGAGTCCAGATTAACAAAGAATCTGGCCATGACGTTGCTGACGTTAAAGATGATAGTGGAAAGGATGATGATGATGATGATAGCAGAGAGTATGACGATGATAGTGATAAAGATGAATTGGAAGAAGTTTCAAAAGATGATGAATAATGCCTACCATACATGTTTGGAAAAAAACTACATTTATTTTTTAGCATGTGATTTCTTCAAAAAATAACATGCGAGACTTTTATAACCAGGTATTAAAAAACTATTTTTGTTTTTTAACATGTAATCTCATTCCAGTATATCTACCGATTTAGTAAGCAATAAAATACCATATAATAACGTTGTTTTTACATACCACAATCCAAAATTATCAAAAAAAAAACATCCATCACCAAAACAACCATCATCATCATTAACATCACAGCACCATAATAAACTATATAAATATAACAAAAGAGCAAGACCAAGATAAAGATATCCTTACAAGCTATTTTCTTGCAAATATCTTTTCACGCTCATTCGAGTTGAACTCCATCTTATCTTTCACCGAAGACAAAGGATCCTTCAAAAAAGAGTATACCAAGTTGTCAGCTCGAGACTGTTCCTTGATGTGTTTAATGGCTTTGTCCTTGAAGTTTGATGAGGATCTTCCAGCAATTGTTCCCACGTGTCTTGATTCTTCTTCTTTTGCTCAAGAAATCGTCCCCGCACATCAAGAATCAAGTGAGAAGAGTTGACATCAGTGCATATCTCGGTCAACGTGCGAGTTGACAGGAGCTCTTTCATCCAATGTTTGGTATTTCAGAAGACATTTTGTGTTGCGTGATTTGGTATATCGGAGCTTAGGTGGTGTTTTTGGTGTCTTAATTTGGAAGATTTGGTATCCTGTGATTATGTATATAAATAGGAAATTTATTAGGTAGTTGGAGGGGTAAGTTCTACTATTTATGTTAAAAGTCATCATTAGATAGTCACATAGATTTAAATTAAGTTTTTGTTTTTTATATAGGTTGTTTATTTACATCTACATTTTTATGTGCTAGGTTTTTTACTTAATTTTGTGTTTAAAAGTAATAACAATTATGTGAAAATGGTAATTAGACATAACAGAGCAATTAGAAAATATGAACTTGCGGTTGTAGATAGTAACATGTGAATAAACGAAGTGTATACATAAAAACAAGAACAGTAGCATATGTCCACTAATAATAATAATAATAATAATAATAATAATAATAATAATAATAATAATAATAATAAAATAATAATAATAAAATAATAATAATAATAATATAGATCAATAATTATCAGTTCACAGTCACAATGTTTTTGTTTTTATATGGAAGTTGGTCTTTTTAACTCACTATCTGAATACCACATATTTCTTATCTTCAAAATAGTAGACTCTCCAACATCCTCCTTTGCTTCCTGTTCTGAATCAAGTATTAAACATGCTTTGAAAAAAAGAATTCAAGAACAAATCAAGGAGGATCGGTCAAGCAAAGAGATGTTAGAAACCAATATTTTGCGGGTAAGGGAGAATATGAATAGCAGAGAAGAAATCATGAACTTGCTTTCACAAATGAAAGAATGAAGTCTTCGAGAAATCGTTGTAATGTTCATGGTTGACCTGGGTGAGAGGGATGAGAAGCAGTTGAAAGAGCTTGCGAATGCAATAACGATTTTAAGATGCTCCATGGACACAAAAATGAAGTTTCTTTCCTGTTTCGAATGAGTTTATTGTATTAATGAGTTTGTTAAATATCCCCCATCGTCTCACTGGCCGACCTTGACCCCTGTTATTTTGAGGTCATATCTAGTATTCAGAGTTTGCCTCGATTTGGTACCGCCCTCGCGCCGATGTGTTTGTTGAACTATGTGTATGCTTTTATTCGTATTCCATACGGATGTTTGTATCTTGTAGGTTGTTTTTCAAGTGGTTATCTAATAAAACATCTGAAATTTGTTGTAATATCAAATAAAAAAGTGGTTATCAAATAAAACATTTGAAATTTGTTAACAATATCTAATAAAAAAACATGAACTAAATTACGTGTTTAATTAAGCAAAATAACAAAAATATTATTGTAAAGTTTACTTTGACCTCCCGAAATATCGAACCTGGCTTCGATTTTTTATCCCAATCTTGGAGAAATGCGATCATGTCCAGCCTTTTATCATATGTCTTTGAAGCCTCAATAATTTCTTAACGTTGTAGATTGTTGACGTGGTAGAGCTTTTAGTGCCTCTATCATATACTTACTTGGATTAGTTGGTAATGACCGGGAATGTATTGTCTTGTCAAGTTCTAGATTCGTAAGAACCATACGGCTATTCACACAAGAAATGAAATTGAGCATTTAGTAAAGATATAAATTTCAATGCTCGGCAAAAGGCTCAAAACTCACATTTTTGTGGGAAAAAGGGTAAAAGTGTGAAATCATATATACAATCAAATTTTATAAAGAATTGTCATGCCTTTTTATCACTTGATATTCAACTCATTTTATCGATTATCTTGTCTTAAACTCTAGTATTCCACTTGTTATTTATGAACAATCTACATTATTTTGCATTTGGCTTAGTTATTATGAGGCTTCTAGACTAAACAATTGTGTTGCTTGAATTTTGTTGAAGCTAATGAACATTTGACAACATGGAAATAGATGTGGAGATTGTTGTATGTTAATCTTCATGATGATATTTGATCTTGTTCTTGGAATGCATGTTCATGTTTAAAGTCATTATTCTTGAATGTTTGGTCATAAGTATTTACATGTAGTGTTGGAAAGCCATGTAGAGATTATGATTGTTGAATCTTGTTAGTTTGTTGATTTGATTCATAGATGAAACTAGGAATGGTAATTGCTAACATGATTAGAATGATGATTTGAATACGAGTATGAATTCTTGCATTTGGATTTGGAAAGATCATATGAATGTTTATATGGATTCTATGGTTTGTGTTCATGTTGGGTTGACGATTTAGGCCAAGGTTGTTATCTAGCATGACCATGCTTGTGATTCATATCAAGAACTTGTTGAAGATGTCATTTACTTGAAAACAAGTTAGGGTGATTAATGTGTTGTTCATATTCATTTTCCTTAATTTGTAGAGTTATGAGTTTTGACAAACAATTAACTCATTATTAAAGATTAACATCAACTTAGCAAGTGAACTTTAAAGAATGAATCTTAGGTGATTAAAATGTTGATTCATTATAATTTTCCCAAGATTTATAAAACTAGGAGACCTTGAATGGAAACTTAGTTGAATCTAGAACTTTCATCACCATTAGTTTTCCTCAAATGTTGTCATATGTTTATTAGTGGATACTTAATAAGCAACCTTTCTTAATTATTGTTCTTTGTTAATTCAAATAGTTAATTGTTATCTTTTCATAATAGTTAAAAAAGTCAAGAAATCAATTCATCCATTGAACCAGGTTTAAAATTAACAAAGATCTAGTATTGAGACACCGAGTCCACGGATTGATATCCGGTTCTTACCGACCGAATGTACTACCACCTGACGGGTACACTTACCCCTTTATGTGTGTAGTTGGTTTTAGTTAAATACCATTTTAAAACCTAATCTGTGTGAATGAAAATTATAGTCATAAAAATATATTTAATTCACGCACATCAAGTTTTTGGTGCCGTTGCCGGGGACTCGGTCTTCTTAAGAATGGTTGGAGTTACTTGTTAAACCAATGTGAAAAGTGTACAAAGTTTTGTCAGTTGTTTTTATTTGCCTTTGCATGATTATTTGAAAAGAAAAGAAACAGAAAATATGTTAATTAATTAGTTGTTCTTTTTATCTTTGTGTATACATAGTACATTGTGTTCCTTCTTTTTCCTTACAGGTCGTGCATGTCCTCAACCCCAGTTGCTAAAACTGTTGAGCCTTCATCGGAGCCGAGCGCAATCTTCATCGGAGACTGTGGGAGCGGTCCGCGTGGTGGCTGCCACGATCGAGGTGAGACCATTGGGAGATGACACATTCCACGAGGTTCACGTAGAAATGGCAGACGAAGAGGAAACAAGGGTTCTAAATGACATAGAAAAACCTTCACTTGAGGGCTTACCTACGAGCACCAATGCCCCCACAATAAATAATAATAATTTCGAGATCAAATTTGGTACCATATCGATGTTGCAGAATGCGGTTCAGTTTATCGAAAGGATCACGAGGGTCCTAGTGTCCATATTGCGGGGTTTCTGGAGGTTTGTGCCACATTCACCATTCGTGATGCATCATCAGATGCAATCCGACTTCGGCTCTTTCCATTTTCTTTACGTGATGGAGCTAAGGAGTGGCTTCTTTCAATTCCAGCTGGGTCTATCACTACATGGAATCAATTAGCTGAGAAGTTCCTTCAGAAGTATTTCCCTCTAGAGAAAACTGTTCGGCTAAGAACCAAGATTCTTAACTTTCGTCAGGACGATGATGAGCCCCTTTATGAGGCGTGGGAGCGGTTTAAAGAGCTCATGAGAAAGGTCCCACACCACGGGTTGCCCAAATGGCAACAATGTCAGATCTTCTACCATGGTTTGGATGGTCAAGGGCATATGATGGTCGACACATATTCAGGCGGAGACATTGGCACGAAAAATGCCAACGAGGCATTTGAGATCTTAGAGATATGCGCCTTAAAGAATGGACATAGCAGCCATCAAGAGGGAGGAGTTCTAGACAAGGATTTCATCATGTGAACGATTTCACCGCCATCACAGCACGAATGGATGCCTTATCTTTGAAGTTTGATCGAGTGATGGAGATCCACTCAAGTGGCTCCTCGAGTAGGGGAGCATATCAGGTAGGCGATTTTCTGACAGGAGAGGTTTCACACGAGCATGTAGATTTTATGGGAAACCAATACCGTCCTCAACATAATCCCTACAGCAATACTTACAATCCGGGTTGGAAGAATCACCTAAATTTTAGTTGGAAGTCTGAAGCATCGAATCAACATCCACCCGAATTTGCTCCATGTCCCACAACTCCTGGAGGATACGGTACACCTCGGCCTCAGTAGATTCCTCCCACTAATGAACCTAGTGTGCAGGATATGTTTAGTCAACTCTTAGCTAGTCAAAATTCTCAAAGAGTTGAAAATGAAAAGCGCTTCAACGAGTATGACGGTCGTTTCACGAGGCACGAGAGTGAGTTGAGAAGCCAAAAGGCTTCCATGCAGACCATTGAAAACCAAGTTGGTCAGATTGCCAAGATGTTGTCTGAGAGACAACAGGGGGGCCTTCCAAGCAATATAGAGCCAAATCCAAAAGCCACTGTGAAGGCCATTACATTGAGAAGCAGCAGCAAGTACAACACGTCCCAAGGAGCCAGTGAGAGAGTATGTCCCTCCCGTTCCATATCCGGGGAGGTTGAAGAAGCAGAGAATGGAAGAACACTACGGTAAATTCCTTTAGCTTTTCAAGCAGCTACACATAAATTTACCATTTGTCGAGGCACTTGCTCAAATGCCTTATTATGCCAAGTTTCTGAAAGATATTTTATCTGACAAAAAGAAACTTGAGGAGCTTTTGCATGTGACTTTGAATGAGGAGTGTTCAGCAGTTCTCCAGAACAAACTACCACAGAAAATGAGTGATCCTGGGAGTTTCACTATCCCATGCTTGATTGGTAGTTTGTCAGTCAGCAATGCACTAGCTGATCTTGGAGCCAGCATAAACCTCATGCCATATGCGGTTTTTGCTAAGCTGGACTTGGGAGAGCCAAAACCTACTCGTATGAGCATTCAGCTAGCCGATCGTTCAGTGATGTATCCTCGGGGTATAGTTGAGAATATGCTAGTGAAGATTGACAAGTTTGTCTTTCCCGTCGATTTTGTGATTTTGGACATGGATAGGACAAAACTGTTCCTCTCATCTTAGGTCGCCCATTCCATGCCACTACTCGACCATTGAACGATGTTTGCACCGGCAGACTTACTCTTAGGGTGGACGATGAGGAGGTGACCTTTGTTATTGGAAAATCCATGCAGCATCCATAGAGTCATGATGATACACTCTACTTCATTGAGACTATTGACACGTACGTGAGTGATCATCTTCATAGCACGTTTAAGTAGGACGTTGTGGACACACAGCTAATTGGAGGAGAGACTTTTGGTTCACCTGCTATGGTCCAGTCAGTTGAAGAGATGACCTGTCTGATAGGTCATGTGGCTCCCCCACGCACTGAGGTTTTTGAAGTTGTAGATCGCGTTGCTGAGCCAAAAGCACGCCCTTCGGTTGAGGATCCGCCCTCAGTTGAGATTAAGGAACTTCCAGATCACTTGGAGTATGCTTCTTGGAGGGTACGACTCATTTTCCCGTCATCATCTCTGCTGGATTATCGGAAGAAGAGAAGGGTCGATTGCTTAAAGTTTTGAAGCAGCATAAAAAGGCGATCGCTTGGAAGATCATGGATATAAAAGGGATCAATCCATCCTTTTGTACCCACAAGATCTTGATGGAGGAGGACTTTAAACATGTAGTGCAACACCAAAGGCGTTTAAATCCGAACATGCAGGATGTTGTGAAGAAAGAGGTCATCAAATTACTTGATGCAGGACTGATACATCCGATCTCTGATTCGCCTTGGGTTAGTCCCGTGCAGGTAGTCCCGAAGAAAGGAGGGATGATGGTGGTGACCAATGAGAAAAAAGAGTTAATTCCCACTCGTACTGTCACCGGGTGGAGAGTTTGCATTGACTATCGCAAACTCAATGATGCCACGAGGAAAGATCATTTTCCTCTTCCTATCATTGATCAGATGTTGGAGAGGCTTTTGGGGAGGATGTTCTACTGTTTCCTTGATGGTTTCTCTGGCAACTTTTGGATTCCCATCTCTCCTGAGGATCAGGAGAAGACGACATTCACATGTCCCTACGGCACATTTGCCTACCGGTGAATGCCCTTTAAACTGTGCAATGCCCCAGCCACATTTCAAATATGCATGGTGGCTATTTTTCACGACATGATCGAGGACTCCATGGAGGTCTTCATGGATGATTTTTTTGTATGCGGGAGCTCTTTCGATCACTGTCTGGGGAATCTGAAGAGGATGTTGGCCAGGTGTGAATAGGGCAACCTTGTTTTGAACTGGGAAAAATTCCACTTTATGGTAAAGGGGGCATTGTGTTTGGGCACAAGATTTCACAGGCGGGACTCGAGGTTGATCGAGCCAAAGTTGAGACTATTTCTAAGCTCCCGCCGCCCACATCTGTGAAATCTATTAGGAGTTTTCTTGGTCATGCAGGTTTTTACCGGCGATTCATAAAGGATTTTTCCAAAATCGCTCGTCCGATGACCTAGCTTCTAGAGAAGGATGCCCAGTTTGTTTTCTCCAATGAATGCCTGAAAGCATTCGAGTTGCTGAAGGAGAAATTAGTGAATGCCCCAATCATGGTAGCTCCCGACTGGGAATTACCATTTGAGTTGATGTGCGATACGAGTGATTTCACAGTCGGGCCGTCTTGGGTTAGTGGAGAGATAAGCATTTTCACCCGATTTACTATGCGAGTAAGACCTTGAACGATGCTCAGGAGCATTATACCACGACAGAAAACGAGCTCCTAGCCGTAGTCTTTTCCTTCGACAAGTGTCGATCTTATCTCATCCTCTCCAAGACTATCGTGTACACGGATCATGCAACACTTCGGTATCTATTTGGCAAGCAAGATGCTAAACCTAGATTGATATGATGGATTCTTTTGCTGCAAGAGTTTGACATTGAAATATGTGACAAGAAAGGGGCCAAAAATTTGGCAGCTGATCATTTGTCCCGACTAGAGCATTACGAGGGAAAAGAAGTTTGTGGGGCCAACATCAATGACAATTTTCCCCACGAGTTTCTTATGCGGATCGAGACAAATGAAGACTCCCCATGGTTTGCTGACATCGCAAACTACCTAGCCAGCGGCATCCTGATCAAAGGGATTACCTCTCAGCAGAAGCGGAATATTTTTGCAGATGTTAAGTACTATCTTTGGGATGACACTTATCTGTTCAGGGTGGGCGCGAATCAGATGATCCAGCGCTGCGTACATGGTGACGAGGCAAGGGACATTCTTTGCCACTGTCACGAGGGACCTACGAGAGGTCATCATGGGGCGAACAATACTGCAAAGAAGGTGTTCGATGTTGGATTCTTCTAGCCTTCTATCTTTAGAGACGCCCATGAATTTGTGAGATCATGTGATGCCTGCCGAAGGGCAAGCAATATCTTAGCACGCAATGAGATGCCGTATAACGGCATTCAAGTCTGTGAGGTTTTTGATGTGTGGGGCTTAGACTTTATGGGCCCTTTTCCGACATCCTTCGGAAACCGATACATCATAGTCGCGGTCGATTATGTATCAAAGTGGGCACAAGCTTTGCCCACCAACGATGCTAGGGTGGTGGTTAGGTTTCTGAAGAAACAGTTTGCGTGCTTTGGTGCTCCTAAAGCGTTGATTAGTGACCGGGGGACACACTTTTGTAATGCTTAATTAGAGAAGGCATTGTCCCGGTATGGTGTGCAACCTCGAATTTCTACACCATACCACCCACAGACTAGTGGGCAAGTCGAGGTCACGAATTGGGGCATTAAGCGTATCTTGGAGAAGATGGTAAGCGCAAGCCGTAAGGACTGCTCTGAAAGACTAGATGATGCATTGTGGGCCTTTCAAACAGCCTACAAGACCCCTATAGGCACTACTCCATTTAAACTGGTCTATGGGAAGTCTTATCATCTCCCTGTTGAGCTCGAGCATAAGGCGTACTTGGCTTTGAAAACACTTAACCTTGATATGGCAGCTGCGGGCGAAAACAGGTTTGTGCAGATCCACGAGATCGAGGAGCTCCGGAATGATGCATATGAGAGCTCCAAGCTATATAAGGAACGTACTAAGACACTCCACGACTCCCGCTTGAAGGACAAGAAAGAATTCCGGGTGGGTGATCGTGTGTTGTTATACAACTCGCGTCTTAAGTTGTTTTCTAGCAAGCATAAGTCTCATTGGTCAGGTCCTTACACGGTGTGATCGGTGTTCCCCTATGGTAATTGGAGATAAGCCATGAGGATGGCCGATTGTTCAAAGTCAATAGGCACAGGCTGAAGTCGTATGTTGGTGGCCCCGTGGATAAGAGTGAGGAGGTTGTCACCCTCCACCCCAAGAACAAATGAATTCGGGGCGGTGAGTCTAGCTGAAGACTCGTAACTAAACTTAGCATTTTTTTTAGGTTTGATAAATGTTTTTCTTTTTGTTTGCTTAGTTTACTTTTTAGGTTGCGGTTCGTTCAGGATGCGGGGGATGTTGGAATGCATCACCGATCTTCAGGTATGTTAGATCGGCTCTCTTCTTGATGGGAGGTGTTTCG
Organism: Scalesia atractyloides; assembly: GCA_947069175.1. Lineage (NCBI taxonomy): Eukaryota > Viridiplantae > Streptophyta > Magnoliopsida > Asterales > Asteraceae > Scalesia > Scalesia atractyloides. The sequence goes on along the minus strand of CAMTDV010000020.1, from coordinate 34,139,531 downwards.
TGAGTGATCCTAATTCAAGTTATTTTTACCTGGTTTTATTAAATGTGAATAAATAAACTTAAGTGGAAAAAAACCAAAATTCCGAAAAATAAGCACTATCAACAGGGTTTTCTGGCACTGTCAGACCGGCTAGTGCAGAACCATTAGCAGAACTCATAAAGACAATCTTGTTTTTCTTTAAAACCTTCAAAAGTTCACTTGAATCCTCACAACCCACTCACGAATCCTCCACACTTCCTTCCTTCCTTCAAGAAATCTATTTTCCTTTCATCCCAAGCATCAATCCAGGTACGAATCTTTCTTCTTCTCTTTTTAGTTGTTGAGTATTTGGGGTTTGTTCTTCAAGTTTAGTTTTTCTTCTAAGTTTTTAGGGTTTGGTCAAAATCGTCCGATTCAAGCCTGTTCTTTGTGTATTTTATGTTGTCGTGAACCACACTTGACCGATCTACAAAACCCCCAAGCAAAAGTGTTAAAAATCGGGGTTTTGGGTGAGTTTTGGGGCTGTTGCAGGCTGTGATTCCGTCACGCACGGTCGTGCCAACCCTTAGCATGAACATGCTCTTCATAATTTGTGGCTGAACTGCTTTAAAAATCCCATAAATTCATCACGCACGAGCGGGCCAACATATGGCACGATCGTGCCCTTCATAAATTGTTGATGAATTTGAAGACCCTGCCCAGAAATTCAACACGCTTGATCGTGCCTTAGGTTGGCATGGTTGTGCCCTTCATAAAAATTTCCAGTTTTCACAAAAGTTTAAAAAGAATTGGTTTAGCACGAGAGTGCTCAAGTGTGGCACGATCGTGCTTCATCAAGAAAAAACCCAGAAAAACTTCATAAGTCAGATATCTTCATAAAACCTGCTGGAATCAAGCACGCACGATCGTGCCAAACTAAGGCACGATCGTGCGGACCTGTCGCGAACCCAGTTTTTGTTCGGTTTTTCGCATTTTAATTGCTAATCTTGTCTCATTCTTGCAGATGAATCATCCATTTCTCCGGTTCAGCGACAATGGCAGGGAAGGGCATTGCATCGTCAAAGTTGAAAGGCTATGGGCTAGGAGGCATTTTGTCACACCCTCAATTTCCACTTGCGGAGTTCTACCGCGAGACGTGTGAACAAACCAGAATCTAAGACACTAGTACATCGAACGACTCTACATGATTTGATAATACGTTTTCCAAAATCATTTGTTGTAAATTTTAGATTACCAATATTTAGCATAAGTATCAGTTTTTAAAGTTTGAGCGGAAGCAATAATAAGTAATGATGCGGGCGCCAACACAAACGCCAAAACAAAGGAAAAAAAAATCCCAAAACAATATTAATAAATGAGACTCGATAATGATGTCTTGTTCAATGCATGTGCGTGCACCTAGAGCTCCTAGCGTCCTGAGAAACATGTAAAGAAACAAGTGTCAACATTAAAGATGAGTGAGTTCACAGGTTTTCATAAATTTGTTGTTCGGTTTTAGTTTGTTACTCCGTTATCCCCAACCCGGGATAACATATCAGTTCCATTATTCCAAACCCGGAATAATAAGTTGTTGCTTCCAATATTCCCAAACCGGAATATTAAGTTGTGTTTCCATTATCCCCAACCCGGGATAATAAGTTGATGTTCCAATATTCCAAACCCGGAATATTAAGTTGTTCCGTAATTAAGTTCAATATTAATGTATATAGGTAGCTAGCCTAAAGTCATGTCACTAAGTGTTCGCGATCGAAGCTGACTGTGTGCCTCCGTTTTGCCAGGTCTATCACATGACCATGGCGATGTTAGGCCAATCATACACCCGTTGACCATACCCGGTCGGCTAGCGCGACTAGCTCGGATGGGGCTCGTCAGACCCAGTAATACTACTTATAATTCCCCCGCTACTTAACCCAAATACTAACGATCCGAGGAGATTGTCGAGGACTTAAGTGATAAAGCTGCATAGTGACCATAACATTACATTAACATTAACTTAGTTACCGTATCGTTATGTGACGTTACATTCGTATAACGTAAAGAGTTTGAGTTTGAGAGTGTATACATGTTTCTCCCCCCTGTTGTTTTAAAACCGTATAAAGTTAGGGGCCGTGAACTCACCTCTGTTAGCTCGGTTAGTGTGGCAAAGATGTTATAAGAGATGGGACCGCTAGTTGCGTCCTAACAACCAATTAATTCCACGTCAGTGTGTAATCACACTAATACAAATTTCACACGCAATTTACTCACAAAGTGATACACACAAACAACATATCTAACACTCAAACATGCATGCAAGTATTCTCATATAATCATAGTGATCAAACAACTTATCATGAACACATTCCAAATCCATGCAACACTTTAATGCATAAAATCACAAGTTAACAACTTTCTGCTTAACACTCAATTATTCAGCTGTTTTCTAGGATTTTTATAAAATAGTTCCAGCATTCTAAAAATTCCCATATTTTTACAGTAGGTGACATTTATACTATAGAAATTTATATAATTTTCTCAAGTCCTAAATCTTTACCAATTAACCATAAATATTAATTCACTAAGCTGCAGTCAGATTTACCGCTTTCTGACTGCAGTCCACGGAAGAATTTATTTAAAAATCACTGATCGTCCGATTAACAAAATTCCAGTTGGAGTTGCCCGGAAATTTCTATACCTAGTTGCTGTACAAAAATCATGACTCAACTCTCTACTGATTTTAAAATCTAGTTTGATAAACAACCAACAAAATTCCAGAATTTTAACAGCTTTACCTACTGAACTTGTTTAGCCCTTTAAAAATATCAAACGATTCCAGAAAATTATGAATCCAGCGCCTTTGGATTCCTTATTCAAATCTCTACGTTCTAGACATCAGAAAATCCGTTTTTCGACAACTAACGACCAAGTTACAGCCTGATGAAGTCGGCTGTTTCTTTTAATCAGCATCCTGTTTCAGCATCTCCTTATAATAAGTTCGTATAACTCGTTCATGTGATTAGCCAAGGCGATCAAGATTCGATTTTTAATCATAGATTAATACTAATAATCTATCCATGCAAACCCTACTCAATAACTTCTAGTTATTATAACAAAACACACTTGCAACCTCATGAGATCCGAATATCATTATGTTTATAACCAATTCAGCCGATTACTTGCAAGCATACATGATCCGAAGACAATACAATCAATTCATTCAAACACTTAGGGTTTCCGCAAACAATTATTCACAAGCACATGATCACAACAGCCTATTACTTATCCAACACATAGAACCCGAAACAACTAGGCATTCAAACATACCCATAATCCGAAAACCATACAATCTAATCATTCAAACATATAATTAATCCGAAACATCTTAAACATTCAAGCATACATATAATTAGCCGAAACATGATCTTATAATCAAGTATGGTCCTAACCTTGAATAACTAGTCAACAAGCCGAGATGTGGACAAGTGCGACTCGGCTGCTGCTTGCTGCGGCCGAGAGAAAGAAAAGAGTAAGGCTGATCCGCGACCGAAAGGGTGTTGATAAAGTAGGCTGTTTGATCGACTAGAGGTGAGCCAAGACTAATCTCGCGACCAAGATGATGATGGCTTCGGCTGATGTTTGCTGCGACCGAAAGAAAAGAAAGGAAAGCTGTTCGCGATTTATGGAGCAAGAGAAGGCGGTTTAGAGTTTGTGTTTTAGAAGGAAGCATGCATAAGTTTTGTAGATATAGGCGCAAGAGATAAGGATTTCGATTTGGGATAGGTATTGTGGCCGAGGAAGTTGGGTAAGTTAGTTTGGTTCGGATGTGATCTCGCGGCCAACTCAAACAACAAACGAGCCACAATCCGCTACACCACCTTAAACGTTTGGTTTGGTCTTGACCGAGTAGCTTTAATTTAAGGTTTTGGTTTGATCTTTTGGCCGAACATGTTTGGGCTGCTTTGGTTTGGTTTTGAACAAAATATATTTGCGGTCTTGGGCTTGATATCGACCGGGAATGATTTGAGTTGTTCACAAAGGGTTTGCGGCTTGATCTTGTAGCCGAGATAGGTTTGGGTTTAAGGTTTGATCTCGGATCCGTTCGTATACATATTTATTATACATACATATATAACTAAAATCCACACAACACACAATACGTATTTAATTCATGCATACTTAGCCTATATATTATTCGACAATTATCACGTGTAAGTTATCCGAAAAACCCGGGATATCACATTATCCCCATGTTGAAAGAATTTTCGTCCCGAAAATTGAGTAAACGCGGTTTAGCATGTAGCATACATGTTCAGAGTGCCACGCACAAAGAGTTAATTCGTTTATGATGGTAAGCAACGTTACAAGAAGTTCCCAAGTGTCATACACAAAGATTTCCAAGTGCCATGCACATGAATTTAGTTAATAATAGTACATGAAAGTATGAGAAGTCCATAATAGTACACGAAAGTATGAGAAATTTCCAGGTTGTCACATCATCCCCTTGTTGAAAGGATTTTCGTCCCGAAAATTTAGTTACTGGTATCGTTAGTTTGCTGCTCAGTTGTGAAGAGGTGTGGGTATTTGCTTTTCATTTGATCCTCTCTTTCCCACGTGAACTCCGGTCCACGCTTAGAGTCCCAACGAACTTTAACGATTGGAATCTTGCTGTGCCTTCGAGTCTTGACCTCACGATCCATGATCTCAATAGGCTTTTCTACGAAGTGTAGTTGTTCATCCACTTGGATCTCATCCAATGGAATAACTAAAGTTTCATCTGATAGACACTTCTTCAGATTTGACACATGAAATACGTTGTGAACTCCACTGAGTTCGGTCGGAAGGTCTAATTAGTATGCTACGGGTCCAATTCGTTTCAAGATTACAAACGGGCCTACATACCGTGGGTTAAGTTTGCCCCGTTTTCCGAAGCGGATTACACCCTTCCAGGGTGACACCTTTAGTAGGACGCGATCGCCTACTTGGAATTCAAGCGGTTTGCGTCGTTGATCAGCGTAGCTTTTCTGTCGATCTCGTGCCGCCGCCATGCGGTTTCTGATTTGTACAATCTTTTCAGTGGCCTCAAGTATTAACTCTGGGCCTGTGAGTTGACTGTCACCGACTTCTGCCCAGCAGACCGGTGATCTACATTTACGACCGTATAATGCTTCAAACGGTGCTGCCGAAATACTCGTGTGATAGCTGTTGTTATATGAGAATTCCACTAGAGGCAGGTGAATTTCCCAATTATTTCCGAAGTCCACTATGCATGCCCTAAGCATGTCTTCCAAGGTTTGTATGGTCCTTTCGCTTTGACCATCAGTCTGAGGGTGATAAGCTGTGCTCATATCCAAGCGTGTTCCCAACGCTTTCTGAAGTGACTGCCAGAAGTTTGACGTGAAACGAGCATCTCTATCTGAGATGATGGACGTTGGCACTCCGTGCCGAGAAACTACTTCCTTAATGTAGATGCGAGTCAACTTCTCCATCTTATCCGTTTCTTTGATAGCTAGGAAGTGTGTGGACTTAGTTAAACGATCCACAATCACCCAGATGGTGTCGCAACCACCCAAGGTTCGCGGGAGTTTAGTGATGAAATCCATTGAGATCTGATCCCACTTCCACACTGGGATCTCAGGTTGTTGGAGTAGCCCCGATGGCTTTTGATACTCCACCTTGACTTTTGCACAAGTCAAACATTTACTCACGTAGGTGGCTATATCGGCTTTCATGTTGGGCCACCAATACGCAGTTTTAAGGTCTTGATACATCTTATCCGAACCCGGATGGACAGAGTATCGAGATTTGTGAGCTTCATCCATGACTAGCTCTCTAAGGTTTCCGTAGAGAGGTACCCATATGCGATTCATGAAATACCGGGCTCCATTGGGCTTTACCTCCCAATCCGTTCCATTTTTCCCACTGATTCGGCTTTGATGTTTTCCTCCTTAACTGCTTCTAACTGGGCGTCGCGTATTTGATCGGGTAGCCCCGAATGAATAGTGAGTTGTAGTGCTCGTACGCGACGAGGTTTCAAGTGTTCCTTCCTGCTGAGGGCATCGGCTACCACGTTAGCTTTACCCGGGTGATACCGAATGGCACACTCATAATCGTTCAAGAGTTCGACCCAGCGACGCTGTCGCATGTTCAACTCCTTCTGATCAAAGATGTGCTGGAGGCTTTTGTGGTCAGTGAAGATTGTGCACTTCGTTCCATAAAGGTAGTGTCTCCAAATCTTAAGTGCAAACACTACTGCTCCCAATTCTAGGTCATGCGTCGTGTAGTTCTTCTCGTGAACTTTCAGCTGTCGTGACGCATACGCGATGACCTTATCGCGTTGCATGAGTACGCATCCCAATCCCTGAATGGAAGCATCACAATACACTACAAAGTCATCTGTCCCTTCCGGCAAGGACAGAATGGGTGCACTGCAAAGTTTCTGCTTCAGCAGTTGAAATGCTGCTTCTTGCTTGTCACCCCAATTATACTTGATACCTTTCTGGGTGAGGGTAGTAAGCGGTTGTGCAATCTTTGAAAACCCCTCGATGAAGCGTCTGTAGTAACCAGCCAATCCTAAGAATTGGCGGATTTCCGTCGGTGTCTTAGGTGCTTCCCAGTTTTTGATGGCTTCAATCTTGGCAGGGTCTACGTGGATACCCTTTTCATTCACGACGTGCCCGAGAAACTGAACTTCTCGGATCCAGAAATCACACTTCGAGAGCTTGGCGTATAGCTTTTCCTGTTGAAGTAATCCTAGCAGTAATCGTAGATGCTCAGCATGCTCTTCTTTACTTTTGGAGTAGATGAGTATGTCATCGATGAACACAATGACAAATTTGTCAAGGTATGGTTTACACACGCGGTTCATGAGGTCCATGAATACCGCAGGTGCGTTAGTGAGACCGAATGGCATGACCAAGAACTCGTAATGGCCATACCGAGTGCGAAATGCTGTCTTAGCGACATCCTCCTCTCTGACGCGTAGCTGATGATAACCAGACCGTAAATCAATCTTAGAGTAGTAACTTGACCCTTGCAGTTGGTCGAATAGATCGTCGATGCGAGGTAACGGGTATCGGTTCTTGACTGTAACCTTGTTGAGTTCCCTATAGTCGATGCACATGCGGAAAGTCCCGTCCTTCTTCTTGACAATCAGGACTGGAGCTCCCCATGGCGAAACGCTTGGTCGGATAAATCCTTTTTCTAGCAGCTCTTGAAGTTGGGTAGACAGCTCCTGCAGCTCGGCTGGAGCTAGGCGGTATGGAGCTTTGGCGATGGGAGTTGCATTGCTTGCCAATTCGATTTCAAACTCCAATTGTCGATGTGGTGGAAGACCAGGTAGTTCTTCTGGGAATACATCGGAAAAATCACGGACGACAGGGATGTCTTCTATACGTTTCTCGTCCTTAGGCTGTTCAGTAATTAGTGCGAGTAAAGCGAAGGAATTCTTTTTCCGGAGATACTTCTGCGCTTGCATGTATGAGATGATGTTGGTGACGGCGCTTGCCTTGTCGCCTTGTACCGTCAGGATTTCGTCGTTCGTGAGTGGAATACGGATAGACTTTTCGAAGCAGAGAACTTCGGCCCGGACGTCGGATAGCCAGTCCATTCCGACTACCACGTCAAAACTACCTAGGGTAGTTGTCATCAGATCGATGGTAAAAGTGTGGCCCGCGAGTTTGAGTTGACAGCCGGATACGATTTGGGTCACATTTACTGATTTACCATTGGCTAATTCTATCACATAAGGGGTCTCTAATGGTTTAAGCGTGAGTTTTAGGTTCTTCCTAAAAGGCTCAGATATAAAGCTCCTATCCGCACCCGTATCAAAAAGCACAGAAGCAAAATGTTCATTAAGGGGAAACTTACCGGTGACCACGTTCGTGTCGTTTCTGGCCTCTCCGCGGCCCAATGTAAATGCGCGACCTTTGGCACCTCCTGTGCCACCGTTCCCATTATTGTTGTGGTTGTTGTGGTTGTGGTTGTTTCCACCATTATTGTTGTTGTTGCGCAACTGTGGGCAGTCTTTTCTGAAATGAGCGGTGCTACCACACTGATAGCATCCCCGGTTTTACCCTGCTGCTGACCTTGAGGCTGATTCTGATTTTGTCGGGACATGATTTCCCCACGACAATCCTTTGCCGCATGTCCCATCTTGCCACATCTTTGGCAGTGAATTCCGGCACAAGGGCCGTTATGATGGAGATTACAGCGGTTGCACTGCGGCTTTCGACCTACATAACCGCCTGCATTCTGGTTGTTGTTGTTGTTGTAGTTGTTGTTGTAGTTGCTGTTGTTGTTGTTGGAACGATTTTGATGACCCCGGTGGTTATGGTAGTGATTGAACCGTTTCTGGTTCCCTTGCTGTGGATGTGATGACGAAGACTGTCGAATGGTGGAGTCTTCAAACTTTCTTTTGTTATCTGAGGTAACTTCAGTGGTACCCCGTGCTGGCAGTTTCTTCTGTTCCACCGCTTTATCGGTGAGTTTGTGAGCCAATCGGATAGCTTGATGTTCTGTTACAGGGTTACTAGACATCACCATACCCTGAATTTCCGGAACCAGACCCCCGAGATAGAACTCGAGTCTTTTCTCCACCGTGTTTGCCAAATCAGGACACAGAAATACCAAGTCATGGTGTTTTGCAGTGTAAGCTTCAATTTCCGATCCCACCATCTTATGGTTCCACAAAGCTTGCTCTAACTGTTGCACTCTGTCTCGTGGACAGTACTCCTCTTTAATCAGGGCCTTGAAATCAGTCCATGCCATTGCATTTGCAGCTAACAGTCCACGTGTTTGGACTTGGGCATTCCACCATGTCAGTGCCCCCTCTTCCAGTGTTGAGGCGGCGTATTTGACCTTGTTGGCCTCTAAGCAGTTGCACATTTTAAAGACAGATTCCGACTTTTCGATCCAGCGGACCAATCCAATGGGTCCTTCCGCCCTGAGAACTTGCTTGGCTTTGCGTCAAGGAACATCTTATAGGGATTAAAGCCCCCTCCTGCTGACAGAGAACAGGAAGTCAGCAAGGAATTGTACTAACCTCACTATTAGATTTTCACGCGAAAACTTAATAATGGTTACCTGCCGGCTGGTTCTGCACACCCGCTAATGCTGCGTTCACATGCTCCTGGATCATGGCAGCTAGCTCTTCGGGCGTCAAGTTAAGGTTTCCACGTCTTCCAGTCGCCATTTAGATCTTCGAAACACAACATAAACACACTCCGATAAGTCTATATACCCAATAGAGTTATCCTACTTCGTACTTTAATAATTATTAAGTTATGTCAACTCAATATGTCAAATAGTCAAAAGAAATACTTGATTAACTGAAATCTCAACGTCTTACAAAAGTGCAATTCAAATATACGAATTCACTATAAAGTCTCAAGTTTAAATACAAGTGGAAAATAATAAACTGAAGGAAAACAAATAATATAAACGAGACGTGTCAGTCGTCTACGTCTCCATCCCCTAAGTCACTGTCGTTGCCGTCATCCTGTGCGGCATTTCCAGCTTCCTCAGCTGGGTCCTCCTCCGGATCCTCTTCAGGATCCTCCTCTACCGGCACTGGAGGGGCAGGTGCTGGTTCAAGTGCTTGATTTTGCAGTTCCTGAATGTTCCAACTATTTTCCAGGACTCTGTCCTCAAGCCAGTCAGCTCTTATCTGCTCAGCACGCAGATCTCTGGCTATGGTGTTACGAGCTATCTTACTCGTACGATGCTCTTCCTCGAGCGAGTCGGTCTTTCCCGTAAGGTGTCGGATCATCCATCCTTGTGCTAAGATGGTTTCCTGCATTCTTTCTAACTGTTTTTGTTGTGTATGTACCAAGATTCTAAGCATGTCAAGTCCTATTTCTACAGGATTAACCGGTTCAACTGGTACAGCAATAGTTGGGCGCAACGACGACTCCTCCCCTAGAGCGAGCCTTTTCCTCGCTGCTGAGCGTGTCTCCACGCCATAAGGTGGTATGGGTTCCACCATTGGTGCCTTTCCTGGTGCTCTTGGTGGCGTAAGTCTGTCGGACGATGATGACGATGAGGATGATGACATTGCCTGCTAGGTCGTGTAGTTAGTTATGAGTTGGTTTTATTTCTTATTATGAAGGTATAGCCTACCAAACATGTTTGTAGAATATTGCATAACAAGATATAATAATTCGGTGCCAAACTAAGTCTAGTGTCGTGATATCAGCTATAGTTTAGGTCTACTTCTAATGCAAACCTGGTTCTCTATAGCTACTGGCTCTGATACCAATCTGTCACACCCTCAATTTCCACTTGCGGAGTTCTACCGCGAGACGTGTGAACAAACCAGAATCTAAGACACTAGTACATCGAACGACTCTACATGATTTGATAATACGTTTTCCAAAATCATTTGTTGTAAATTTTAGATTACCAATATTTAGCATAAGTATCAGTTTTTAAAGTTTGAGCGGAAGCAATAATAAGTAATGATGCGGGCGCCAACACAAACGCCAAAACAAAGGAAAAAAAATCCCAAAACAATATTAATAAATGAGACTCGATAATGATGTCTTGTTCAATGCATGTGCGTGCACCTAGAGCTCCTAGCGTCCTGAGAAGCATGTAAAGAAACAAGTGTCAACATTAAAGATGAGTGAGTTCACAGGTTTTCATAAATTTGTTGTTCGGTTTTAGTTTGTTACTCCGTTATCCCCAACCCGGGATAACATATCAGTTCCATTATTCCAAACCCGGAATAATAAGTTGTTGCTTCCAATATTCCCAAACCGGAATATTAAGTTGTGTTTCCATTATCCCCAACCCGGGATAATAAGTTGATGTTCCAATATTCCAAACCCGGAATATTAAGTTGTTCCGTAATTAAGTTCAATATTAATGTATATAGGTAGCTAGCCTAAAGTCATGTCACTAAGTGTTCGCGATCGAAGCTGACTGTGTGCCTCCGTTTTGCCAGGTCTATCACATGACCATGGCGATGTTAGGCCAATCATACACCCGTTGACCATACCCGGTCGGCTAGCGCGACTAGCTCGGATGGGGCTCGTCAGACCCAGTAGTACTACTTATAATTCCCCCGCTACTTAACCCAAATACTAACGATCCGAGGAGATTGTCGAGGACTTAAGTGATAAAGCTGCATAGTGACCATAACATTACATTAACATTAACTTAGTTACCGTATCGTTATGTGACGTTACATTCGTATAACGTAAAGAGTTTGAGTTTGAGAGTGTATACATGTTTCTCCCCCTGTTGTTTTAAAACCGTATAAAGTTAGGGGCCGTGAACTCACCTTTATTAGCTCGGTTAGTGTGGCAAAGATGTTATAAGAGATGGGACCGCTAGTTGCGTCCTAACAACCAATTAATTCCACGTCAGTGTGTAATCACACCAATACAAATTCCACACGCAATTTACTCACAAAGTGATACACACAAACAACATATCTAATACTCAAACATGCATGCAAGTATTCTCATATAATCATAGTGATCAAACAACTTATCATGAACACATTCCAAATCCATGCAACACTTTAATGCATAAAATCACAAGTTAACAACTTTCTGCTTAACACTCAATTATTCAGCTGTTTTCTAGGATTTTTATAAAATAGTTCCAGCATTCTAAAAATTCCCATATTTTTACAGTAGGTGACATTTATACCATAGAAATTTATATAATTTTCTCAAGTCTTAAATCTTTACCAATTAACCATAAATATTAATTCACTAAGCTGCAGTCAGATTTACCGCTTTCTGACTGCAGTCCACGGAAGAATTTATTTAAAAATCACTGATCGTCCGATTAACAAAATTCCAGTTGGAGTTGCCCGGAAATTTCTATACCTAGTTGCTGTACAAAAATCATGACTCAACTCTCTACTGATTTAAAAATCTAGTTTGATAAACAACCAACAAAATTCCAGAATTTTAACAGCTTTACCTACTGAACTTGTTTAGCCCTTTAAAAATATCAAACGATTCCAGAAAATTATGAATCCAGCGCCTTTGGATTCCTTATTCAAATCTCTACGTTCTAGACATCAGAAAATCCGTTTTTCGACAACTAACGACCAAGTTACAGCCTGATGAAGTCGGCTGTTTCTTTTAATCAGCATCCTGTTTCAGCATCTCCTTATAATAAGTTCGTATAACTCGTTCATGTGATTAGCCAAGGCGATCAAGATTCGATTTTTAATCATAGATTAATACTAATAATCTATCCATGCAAACCCTACTCAATAACTTCTAGTTATTATAACAAAACACACTTGCAACCTCATGAGATCCGAATATCATTATGTTTATAACCAATTCAGCCGATTACTTGCAAGCATACATGATCCGAAGACAATACAATCAATTCATTCAAACACTTAGGGTTTCCGCAAACAATTATTCACAAGCACATGATCACAACAGCCTATTACTTATCCAACACATAGAACCCGAAACAACTAGGCATTCAAACATACCCATAATCCGAAAACCATACAATCTAATCATTCAAACATATAATTAATCCGAAACATCTTAAACATTCAAGCATACATATAATTAGCCGAAACATGATCTTATAATCAAGTATGGTCCTAACCTTGAATAACTAGTCAACAAGCCGAGATGTGGACAAGTGCGACTCGGATGCTGCTTGCTGCGGCCGAGAGAAAGAAAAGAGTAAGGCTGATCCGCGACTGAAAGGGTGTTGATAAAGTAGGCTGTTTGATCGACTAGAGGTGAGCCAAGACTAATCTCGCGACCAAGATGATGATGGCTTCGGCTGATGTTTGCTGCGACCGAAAGAAAAGAAAGGAAAGCTGTTCGCGATTTATGGAGCAAGAGAAGGCGGTTTAGAGTTTGTGTTTTAGAAGGAAGCATGCATAAGTTTTGTAGATATAGGCGCAAGAGATAAGGATTTCGATTTGGGATAGGTATTGTGGCCGAGGAAGTTGGGTAAGTTAGTTTGGTTCGGATGTGATCTCGCGGCCAACTCAAACAACAAACGAGCCACAATCCGCTACACCACCTTAAACGTTTGGTTTGGTCTTGACCGAGTAGCTTTAATTTAAGGTTTTGGTTTGATCTTTTGGCCGAACATGTTTGGGCTGCTTTGGTTTGGTTTTGAACAAAATATATTTGCGGTCTTGGGCTTGATATCGACCGGGAATGATTTGAGTTGTTCACAAAGGGTTTGCGGCTTGATCTTGTAGCCGAGATAGGTTTGGGTTTAAGGTTTGATCTCGGTTCCGTTCGTATACATATTTATTATACATACATATATAACTAAAATCCACACAACACACAATACGTATTTAATTCATGCATACTTAGCCTATATATTATTCGACAATTATCACGTGTAAGTTATCCGAAAAACCCGGGATATCACACATTTAATCGAGCCTATGCGGACACTTCAAACCGTCGATCTCGACTTGCTTGGTCAGACCGAACGGTTTGAGGATCTTATGACTCCCCCGTGGACCCGCCTCTTCGTGATAGCTGAGCCATAATATGTTGAGCTGGTCATTGAGGTTTTTGCTTCATTTAGGTTTATCTTCCCATGCCTGGATGTTTACGAGAAACGGGTTGGTGTTAGTTACTGTCTGGGACAGAAATGGCATCACCAATCTATCAGCAGGTTCGGGCAGATACTTGGGTTATATGTGAAAGACGAGATTGACTTCGAGCTCTTTCACAGTAGTCTGTAGGAGTGGGAAGTTGACGCGGATAAAGCCGCATTCTAGGCTGAGATCACTGTGCCGGGTCGAGAATGGGACCCAAGACGAGCCAATGCTACCTAGATTCTTGACCCGCTGCACTGCATAATCGAGCATGCCATCTTTCACGTAACCAGCGGTCAGGGTGATAGTACTTGAAACATCACCATTCGCGACCTCTTCCACCTCTATTGCATCATCTCTGGATCTAATTGCAATGTTGCGGTTAATGTTGTTGATTCTATCCAAAGGGGTATTGGTTCAACCCCCACTTCAAGGATCTGTGGTGATGCATTTGCCACCAGGTTAGCTAAGTACTACAGGGTACGGTTGGATGATCTCACCGAAGCTTGTGATTATGGACTTCTCGATGTGGGGCAATTGACCACCATGCATATGATTCGCAAAGTAAATGGTATCCCAAAGCTAGTGGATCGCCTGGGTAGGATTTGGGATCCACTTCCTAAGGGGAAAGTGATCAAGAGGAAGGAAATGATAGTGGTGGCGATGACGCCCACATGCAGCATGCTCCAGGATTCGGGCCAGGTGAGTTGCTGGGGGAACAGACCCTCACATTCAGATAGGTGAATTAGGCCAGGGCTTTGGGAGCCCAAACTGGGACACATGTTTGGTAGTTTTGGTGGCGGGTTTGAGCAGGGTGCGTACGGCCCTATGAGCCGTCTGCAGTGGATCTTTGGAGACGCATGGATGGGTTGGCTTTGGACCAGCAGGTTGTACGGCATGATGTGGATTTGATCCGCGTAGAGCAGCATAGACAGGGAAACTTTTTGGAGGATATGTATGAGAATAGCAGGCATAGCTTCGATTGGCTATTCGGTTCACAGCAGCACCTATTAAGCTCGCTCGGTCATCCCTACACACAGCCGCCGCCGCCGCACTTCACGCGGAGATCCTGGTTTGACCGCAGGGATGATGCCGGTCCCTGGGATCGGGCGGCCGACCCTGATCTTGCAGCTTATGCCGTACTTTTATTTGCATTTTGTGTTTGAGGAGTGTACCATTTTGCATTATTCGTACACTCCTCCGTTTGTTGCTTTAATTTCATACATTTTAATTTAGTGGTTTGCTTTATAAACAAAGACAAGGGAGTTTTGGGTTGGGTTGTTTCTTGTGATCTTGATTATGTTTGCCAGTGTGTAGTATTGATTTGATGATGTTCTAGTTGCTGGATAGTGCGGTAGTTCGTTGGAATGTTTCGTATTACCTTCTTTTGCTCTATTCTAGCCTTTGCAACTCAGGGGAGTTTCGTATTCCCGCTTCCTCTACTGTCACTATATTATTGCATTACATTATGCTCGTTTTTTTGTGGTACATCGTGGCTGATGTACAATTCAAGTGTGAGGAGGTGGTTAAGCTTATTTGTGGTTGTCCGAAAAAAAATAAATAAAATAATAATAATAATAATAATAATAATAATAATAATAATAATAGTAATAATAATAATAATAATACATACTCTCTTGAATAATCAAATCAACGCAAGTTTTATATAAACACTAAAGTTTTTGATAATATACAAGGGTGAACGAAAAAAAGAATTTGCTCGAATAAAAGTTGTCATCTAGTAATTTTTTGTATAAAATTGAGCGTGAGAAATCAAGAAACATTCCTACCTGTTTGCCTTGCATAGTTACCCAATACGCCCATTTCCGTGAGCTATTTTTGAGCCTCATAGCTTTAGAATTATTTTTGCTCATGTTTTTGCAGGCAAAGATTGAGTGCGCCGGATGATTTTGCGGTTTAGAACTTGTGTTAGGCATGCATTTCGAGAACACAAAGCAAATACATAGCATAAAAATGATTGAGGCAGTAGGAAACCTTTTAATTGTAACAATTTTTATTTATTCCTGCACCCAAATCACACCCTTAGTTAAACCAAATTGAACGTTTCCCTTTCGTTTCTTTTAAACCACTAAATATCACCAATTAGCCAAATTAGCCTTTTATTTTTGAACCCACATTTTTGGTTTAAAGCCCAATCCGGTTAAGACTAACTTGTAAGCCTTCTTGTATAGTATCGATTTATTAGTCATAACATCATAGCTTGGAGTTTTATCTAAGTAGACGTACTTAGTTCCCTCTAAATCGTTGCTAAAAAAATCAAAGTTGAAAAAAGCCTTGTCAATTGGCTTTGTTAGAGCAATTTTGGGGAGATATCTAAGTGGTTTGTTAGCTCTTGGTTAGTTATTAATAAGTTGCATAGTTTTGTACGCTTCAAGTTAGTCGAATCATTGGTCTTTAGCCGTTTTAGCCACTTTTATTAATCCATTTCCACACCCTTTTACCTTAGCCAAGTTACAACCCACACAAGACCTCTTGATTTGTGTTATGTGTTAGTCAAGTATTTAGATTTGATCCTTACACAACCTTATGATACCGCATTGTCATTGTCTTGGCATCGAGTGTTCTAAACATACTCCATGAATTGTATGTCTCTTATATTTTTAGCTGAGTGTGTGTGAACATTGCGAGGATGTAAGGTGAGCTTGTAGGAATGTCAAGATGGATCATTGCTCATAACCATATTTCACATACTTTTTGGTTTTTCCTTATGTTGAGTAATCAATTTTGTTTTGCCCAAGTTATTTATTTGTGCTTATATAATGCTAGTTGAGTTGATTGCCGAGAGAGAATTTTGGTTTACCTTAGTTTGTTTGAGGAAAACCAAAGTTCAAGTCTGGGGATGTTTGATGTATAAGAATTTATACATCTTTTAAACGTCAAATATTCCCCATTTATGCGAAAACTCGTTGTATTTTCATTGATCTTGAAACTCATTTGAGTTGTTTGTGAAAATACAGGTCCGGGCTTCGGCCCGGTGAAGAAACAAAGGCTTTTGGAGCAAAATGGAACATTTCAGCCAAATTGCCAGATATGGCACGATCGTGCCAACACTTGGCACGACCGTGCCAAGCCTTCGGAAGCCAGCACTACCATCAGTCTGCACAAACCAAGCCAGGCCAACATCTGGATGCTCGTGCTATCACAAGTTCTGATCAACTAATTTCCGAGCTCAACATAATCATTTCCGAGTACGATATCGATAAGCACGACCGTGCCACACTTTGGCATGGTCGTGCCACCTCGGGGAAATTCAAGCGGGATCTTTCCGGATTTGGCATCAAACATGGTCAACAACTCAGAAATGCACCTACCAATTACCAAGCACGACCGTGCCAAAAGGTGGCATGATCATGCCAAATGCCCATTAGCTTAAATACGTGAATTCAGCTCATTTGAAAGGGAGTTGGAGCATTTGGGTGAACTTCTCTCTCAAGAATCTGATCTTGGAAGCTTGGAGATTGAAAGAAGGAGCCTTTATAAAGGTTGTATCACTTGATATTCAACTCATTTTATCGATTATCTTGTCTTAAACTCTAGTATTCCACTTGTTATTTATGAACAATTTTTGCATTTGGCTTAGTTATTATGAGGCTTCTAGACTAAACAATTGTGTTGCTTGAATTTTGTTGAAGCTAATGAACATTTGACAACATGGAAATAGATGTGGAGATTGTTGTATGTTAATCTTCATGATGATATTTGATCTTGTTCTTGTAATGCATGTTCATGTTTAAAGTCATTATTCTTGAATGTTTGGTCATAAGTATTTACATGTAGTGTTGGAAAGCCCATGTAGAGATTATGATTGTTGAATCTTGTTAGTTTGTTGATTTGATTCATAGCATGAAACTAGGAATGGTAATTGCTAACATGATTAGAATGATGATTTGAATACGAGTATGAATTCTTGCATTTGGATTTGGAAAGATCATATGAATGTTTATATGGATTCTATGGTTTGTTTCATGTTGGGTTGACGATTTAGGCCAAGGTTGTTATCTAGCATGGCCATGCTTGTGATTCATATCAAGAACTTGTTGAAGATGTCATTTACTTGAAAACAAGTTAGGGTGATTAATGTGTTGTTCGTATTCGTTTTCCTTAATTTGTAGAGTTATGAGTTTTGACAAACAATTAACTCATTATTAAAGATTAACATCATCTTAGCAAGTGAACTTTAAAGAATGAATCTTAGGTGATTAAAATGTTGATTCATTATAATTTTCCCAAGATTTATAAAACTAGGAGACCTTGAATGGAAACTTAGTTGAATCTAGAACTTTCATCACCATTAGTTTTCCTCAAATGTTGTCATATGTTTATTAGTGGATACTTAATAAGCAACCTTTCTTAATTATTGTTCTTTGTTAATTCAAATAGTTAATTGTTATCTTTTCATAATAGTTAAAAAAGTCAAGAAATCAATTCATCCATTGAACCAGGTTTAAAAGTAACAAAGATCTAGTATTGAGACACCGAGTCCACGGATTGATATCGGTTCTTACCGACCGAATGTACTACCACCTGACGGGTACACTTGCCCCTTATGTGTGTAGTTGGTTTTAGTTAAATACCATTTTAAAACCTAATTTGTGTGAACGAAAATTATAGTCATAAAAATATATTTAATTCACGCACATCAAGTTTTTGGTGCCGTTGCCGGGGACTCGGTCTTCTTAAGAATGGTTGGAGTTACTTGTTAAACCAATGTGAAAAGTGTACAAAGTTTTGTCTAGTTGTTTTTATTTGCCTTTGCATGATTATTTGAAAAGAAAAGAAAAAGAAAATATGTTAATTAATTAGTTGTTCTTTTTATCTTTGTGTATACATAGTACATTGTGTTCCTTCTTTTTCCTTACAGGTCGTGCATGTCCTCAACCCCAGTTGCTGAAACCGTTGAGCCTTCATCGGAGCCGGAGCGCAATCTTCATCGGAGACTGTGGGAGCGGTCCCGCGTGGTGGCTGCCACGACCGAGGTAGACGCATCGGGAGATGACACATTCCACGAGGTTCACGTAGAAATGGTAGACGAAGAGGAAACAAGGGTTCTAAACGACATAGAAAAACCTTCACTTGAGGGCTTACCTGCGAGCACCAATGCCCCCACAATAAATAATAATAATTTCCAGATCAAATCTGGTACCATATCGATGTTGCAGAATGCGGTTCAGTTTTATCGAAAGGATCACGAGGGTCCGAGTGTCCATATTGCGGGGTTTCTGGAGGTTTGTGCCACATTCACCATTCGTGATGCATCATCAGATGCAATCCGACTTTGGCTCTTTCCATTTTCTTTACGTGATGGAGCTAAGGAGTGGCTTCTTTCAATTTCAGCTGGGTCTATCACTACATGGAATCAATTAGCTGAAAGTTCCTTCAGAAGTATTTCCCTCTAGAGAAAACTGTTCGGCTAAGAACCAAGATTCTTAACTTTCGTCAGGACGATGATGAGCCCCTTTATGAGGCGTGGGAGCGGTTTAAAGAGCTCATGAGAAAGGTCCCACACCACGGGTTGCCCAAATGGCAACAATGTCAGATCTTCTACCATGGTTTGGATGGTCAAGGGCATATGATGGTCGACACATACTTCAGGCGGAGACATTGGCACGAAAAATGCCAACGAGGCATTTGAGATCTTAGAGATATGCGCCTTAAAGAATGGACATAGCAGCCATAAGAGGGAGGAGTTCTAGACAAGGATTTCATCATGTGAACGATTTCACCGCCATCACAGCACGAATGGATGCCTTATCTTTGAAGTTGATCGAGTGATGGAGATCCACTCAAGTGGCTCCTCGAGTGGGGGAGCATATCAGGTAGGCGATTTTCTGACAGGAGAGGTTTCACACGAGCATGTAGATTTTATGGGAAACCAATACCGTCCTCAACATAATCCCTACAGCAATACTTACAATCCGGGTTGGAAGAATCACCTAAATTTTAGTTAGAAGTCTGAAGCATCGAATCAACATCCACCCGAATTTGCTCCATGTCCCACAACTCCTGGAGGATACGGTACACCTCGGCCATCAGCAGATTCCTCCCACTAATGAACCTAGTGTGCAGGATATGTTTAGTCAACTCTTAGCTGGTCAAAATTCTCAAAGAGTTGAAAATGAAAAGCGCTTCAACGAGTATGACGGTCGTTTCACGAGGCACGAGAGTGAGTTGAGAAGCCAAAAGGCTTCCATGCAGACCATTGAAAACCAAGTTGGTCAGATTGCCAAGATGTTGTCTGAGAGACAACAGGGGGCCTTCCAAGCAATATAGAGCCAAATCCAAAAGCCACTGTGAAGGCCATTACATTGAGAAGCAGCAGCAAGTACAACACGCCCCAAGGAGCCAGTGAGAGAGTATGTCCCTCCCGTTCCATATCCGGGGAGGTTGAAGAAGCAGAGAATGGAAGAACACTACGGTAAATTCCTTTAGCTTTTCAAGCAGCTACACATAAATTTACCGTTTGTCGAGGCACTTGCTCAAATGCCTTAGTATTCCAAGTTTCTGAAAGATATTTTATCTAACAAAAAGAAACTTGAGGAGCTTTTGCATGTGACCTTGAATGAGGAGT
The DNA here is from genome assembly GCA_947069175.1 of Scalesia atractyloides. Lineage (NCBI taxonomy): Eukaryota > Viridiplantae > Streptophyta > Magnoliopsida > Asterales > Asteraceae > Scalesia > Scalesia atractyloides. The sequence goes on along the minus strand of CAMTDV010000020.1, from coordinate 34,119,429 downwards.
GTTCAGCAGTTCTCCAGAACAAACTACCACAGAAAATGAGTGATCCCGGGAGTTTCACTATCCCATGCTTGATTGGTAGTTTGTCAGTCAGCAATGCACTAACTGATCTTGGAGCCAGCATAAACCTCATGCCATATGCGGTTTTTGCTAAGCTAGACTTGGGAGAGCCAAAACCTACTCGTATGAGCATTCAGCTAGCCGATCGTTCAGTGATGTATCCTCGGGGTATAGTTGAGAATATGCTAGTGAAGATTGACAAGTTTGTCTTTCCCGTCGATTTTGTGATTTTGGACATGGATAGGACAAAACTGTTCCTCTCATCTTAGGTCGCCCATTCCATGCCACTACTCGACCATTGAACGATGTTTGCACCGGCAGACTTACTCTTAGGGTGGACGATGAGGAGGTGACCTTTGTTATTGGAAAATCCATGGAGCATCCATAGAGTCATGATGATACACTCTACTTCATTGAGACTATTGACACGTATGTGAGTGATCATCTTCATAGCACGTTTAAGGAGGACGTTGTGGACACACAACTAATTGGAGGAGAGACTTTTGGTTCACCTGCTATGGTCCAGTCAGTTGAAGAGATGACCTGTCTGATAGGTCATGTGGCTCCCCCACGCACTGAGGTTTTTGAAGTTGTAGATCGCGTTGCTGAGCCAAAAGCACGCCCTTCGGTTGAGGATCCGCCCTCAGTTGAGCTTAAGGAACTTCCAGATCACTTGGAGTATGCTTCTTGGAGGGTACGACTCATTTGCCCGTCATCATCTCTGCTGGATTATCGGAAGAAGAGAAGGGTCGATTGCTTAAAGTTTTGAAGCAACATAAAAAGGCGATCGCTTGGAAGATCATGGATATAAAAGGGATCAATCCATCCTTTTGTACCCACAAGATCTTGATGGAGGAGGACTTTAAACATGTAGTGCAACACCAAAGGCATTTAAATCCGAACATGCAGGATGTTGTGAAGAAAGAGGTCATCAAATTACTTGATGCAGGACTGATACATCCGATCTCTGATTCGCCTTAGGTTAGTCCCGTGCAGGTAGTCCCGAAGAAAGGAGGGATGATGGTGGTGATCAATGAGAAAAACGAGTTAATTCCCACTAGTACTGTCACCGGGTGGAGAGTTTGCATTGACTATCGCAAACTCAATGATGCCACGAGGAAAGATCATTTTCCTCTTCCTTTCATTGATCAGATGTTGGAGAGGCTTTTGGGGAGGATGTTCTACTGTTTCCTTGATGGTTTCTCTGGCAACTTTTGGATTCCCATCTCTCCTGAGGATCAGGAGAAGACGACATTCACATGTCCCTACGGCACATTTGCCTACCGGTGAATGCCCTTTGGACTGTGCAATGCCCCAGCCACATTTCAAATATGCATGGTGGCTATTTTTCACGACATGATCGAGGACTCCATGGAGGTCTTCATGGATGATTTTTTTGTATGCGGGAGCTCTTTCGATCACTGTCTTGGGAATCTGAAGAGGATGTTGGCCAGGTGTGAGGAGGGCAACCTTGTTTTGAACTGGGAAAAATTCCACTTTATGGTAAAGGGGGCATTGTGTTTGGGCACAAGATTTCACAGGCGGAACTCGAGGTTGATCGAGCCAAAGTTGAGACTATTTCTAAGCTCCCGCCGCCCACATCTGTGAAATCTATTAGGAGTTTTCTTGGTCATGCAGGTTTTTACCGGCGATTCATAAAGGATTTTTCCAAAATCGCTCGTCCGATGACCTAGCTTCTAGAGAAGGATGCCCAGTTTGTTTTCTCCAATGAATGCCTGAAAGCATTCGAGTTGCTGAAGGAGAAATTAGTGAATGCCCCAATCATGGTAGCTCCCGACTGGGAATTACCATTTGAGTTGATGTGCGATGCGAGTGATTTCACAGTCGGGGCCGTCTTGGGTCAGTGGAGAGATAAGCATTTTCACCCGATTTACTATGCGAGTAAGACCTTGAACGACGCTCAGGAGCATTATACCACGACAGAAAACGATCATATGAATGTTTATATGGATTCTATGGTTTGTGTTCATGTTGGGTTGACGATTTAGGCCAAGGTTGTTATCTAGCATGACCATGCTTGTGATTCATATCAAGAACTTGTTGAAGATGTCATTTACTGAAAACAAGTTAGGGTGATTAATGTGTTGTTCATATTCGTTTTCCTTAATTTGTAGAGTTATGAGTTTTGACAAACAATTAACTCATTATTAAAGATTAACATCAACTTAGCAAGTGAACTTTAAAGAATGAATCTTAGGTGATTAAAACGTTGTTTCATTATAATTTTCCCAAGATTTATAAAACTAGGAGACCTTGAATGGAGACTTAGTTGAATCTAGAACTTGCATCACCATTAGTTTTCCTCAAATGTTGTCATATGTTTATTAGTGGATACTTAATTTAAGCAACCTTTCTTAATTATTGTTCTTTATTAACTCAAATAGTTAATTGTTATCTTTTCATAATAGTTAAAAAAAGTCAATTCATCCAATGAACCAGGTTTAAAAGTAACAAAGATCTAGTATTGGGACACCGAGTCCATGGATTGACATCCGGTTCTTACCGACCGACTGTACTACCACCTGACGGGTACACTTGCCCCTTTGTGTGTGTAGTTAGTTTTAGGTAAATACCATTTTAAAATATATATTTAATACACGCATATCAATATCTCTGCTGACTCAGACCAATATGGCTGAGGCTATTGTCGCTTCTAAAAGAGGGGCATGCCACTTTAACCAAGGTAATCTCTTAAAAAACCTAAACTGCGGAAATTATCAAAAGATACATGAAAGATAAGTCGGGAACAAGTAATACCTTCATGCTTATTTGTTTCTTTTATTTTATTTTGTTAAATAAATTAGTTAAAGTTCTTTTTCCAAAAGTTTGAGTCGGTTAGACGTTGACAATAATCCGGTACTAAAAGCTTTTGTGTCCTTTGACGACCTCGGTATCTTACCATCACTATACTACGCCAACGATGGGTGCACTTGTTCTAGCGTGAAGTGGAGAGTGATAGTGTTATATCGTGTTTTTTATAAATTTAAAGCTTGAATAAACGAGTGAAAAGTACCTAAAATATATCTAAAATTTATAACCACCTCACTTACGTCTTTTAACCATCAAAAGAATGATCATATATCTAGACATACCGAACCCAACGATTGGACCAAATCTAGTCCAGAATCAGATGCTGCCAAAGTGTATATGAGGTTATAATCTACGATCAACACTCAGAGATATACGCAACTATCAAAGAATGTTTACCTCTGGGGACCAAAATCGAGGGCGAGATATTAAGGATATCTATGAAAGATTTTAAAACTCGCAGAGAAGGTTTGCTAGCGGTAATAAACAACAAGTTTACTTACGGAAAAACATGCGTTTTTAATAACATGTGATTTTATGATTATTCATGCGATTTTTAGCTTTTTATTTTTTACAGTTATCTGTAGGTGTGCTTCAAGAAACTTGAAGATGTAATTGCACAGTGTAGTTGTAGGCAGTTCGAACAGTACGGGTTGTTTTATCAACACATCTTTTTTGTTTTCAAGTTGTTCGGAGTTAAAAAAATACCTAATAAATACGTTATGAAGAGATGCACTAAAGATGTGGTGCCAAATAAACTAAACTCCACGTTCGATATAAAGGTTGATGAAAAGGACGAGCAATACAAGCCTAAACAGATTGCTTGTGAGATCATGAATACCGGGGAGTATCTGGTTAACAATTTGATTACTGACCTTAACCAGCTCGTTCTAGTAAGAGATCAAATGAAGGAGATTAAATAAAAAGTGGACGAGATTTTCATAACTAAGTCGATTGATCCAAAGTTTCACATCTTCTCAAAGCTAATTGGTTATGAACACCAACATCTGATGCACCACCTACTGTCCATGTCCCGACCGGAATGATGAACAAAGGTCGTGTCTCACATACGAGGATTAATGCAAAGAAGGAACAAATGATCAGTCGAAAATGAAAAGGATCTAGGAATTGTAGTGTATGCCATGTGAAAGGCCATGATATTTGGACATGTGAGGTATTAAAAGGTAATAAACCAAAGAAAATGAAAGGAGTCCAGATTAACAAAGAATTTGGCCATGACGTTGCTGACGTTGAAGATGATAGTGGAGAGGATGATGATGATGATGACAGCAGAGAGTACAACGACGATAGTGATAAAGATGAATTGGAAGAAGTTTCAAAAGATGACGAATAATGCCTAACATACGTGTTCGGAAAAAAAACTACATTTATTTTTTAGCATGTGATTTCTTTAAAAAATAACATGCGAGACTTTTATAACCAGGTATTAAAAAAACTATATTTGTTTTTTAACATGTAATCTCATTCCAGTATATCTACTGATTTAGTAAGCAATAAATACCATATAATAACGTTGGTTTTTACATACCACAATCCAAAATTATCAAAAAAACATCCCTCACCAAAACAACCATCATCATCATTACATCACAGCACCATAATAAACTATATAAATATACCAAAAGAGCAAGATCAAGATAAAGATATCCTTACAAGCTATTTTCTTGCAAATATCTTTTCACGCTCATTCGAGTTGAACTCCATCTTATCTTTCACCAAAGACAAAGGATACTTCAGAAAAGAGTATACCAAGTTGTCAGCTCAAAACTGTTCCTTGATGTGTTTGATGGCTTTGTCCTTGAAGTTTGATGGGGATTCTTCCAGCAATTGTTCCCACGTGTCTTGATTCTTCTTCTTTTGCTCAAGAAATCATCCCCGCACATCAAGAATCAAGTGAGAAGAGTTGACATCAGTGCATATCTCGGTCAACGTGCGACTTGACAGGAGCTCTTTCATCACAATGTTTGGTATTTCAGAAGACATTTTGTGTTGCGTGATTTGGTATATCGGAGCTTAGGTGGTGTTTTTGGTGTCTTAATTTGGAAGATTTGGTATCCTGTGATTATATATATAAATAGTAAATTTATTAGGTAGTTGGAGGTGTAAGTTCTACTATTTATATTAAAAGTCATCAGTATATAGTCACATAGATTTAAATTAAGTTTTTGTTTTTTATATAGGTTGTTTGTTTACATCTACATTTTTATGTGCTAGGTTTTTTACTTAATTTTGTGTTTAAAAGTTATAACAATTATGTTAAAATGGTAATTAGACATAACAAAGCAATTAGAAAATATGAACTTGCGATTGTAGATAGTAACATGTGAATACATAAAAACAAGAACAGTAGCATATGTCCTCTAATAATAATAATAATAATAACAACAACAACAATATTAATAATATAGATCAATAGTTATCAGTTCACAGTCACAATGTTTTTGTTTTTATATGGAAGTTGGTCTTTTTAACTCACTATCTGAATACCATTTAGTTCTTATCTTCAAATTAGTAGACTCCCCAACATCCTCCTTTGCTTCCTGTTCTGAATCAAGTATTAAACATGCTTTGAAAAAAAATAATTCAAGAACAAATCAAGGAGGATCGGTCATGCAAAGAGATGTTAGAAACCAATATTTTGCGGGTAAGGGAGAATATGAAGAGCAGAGAAGAAATCGTGAACTTTCTTTCACAGATGAAAGAATGAAGTCTTCAAGAAATCGTTGTAATGTTCATGGTTGACCTGGGTGAGAGGGATGAGAAGCAGTTGAAAGAGCTTGCGAATGCAATAACGATTTTAAGATGCTCCATGGACACGAAAATGAAGTTTCTTTCCTGTTTCGAATGAGTTTGTTGTATTAATGAGTTTGTTAAATGATGTGTTTGTTGAACTATGTGTATGCTTTTATCCGTATTCCATGTGGATGTTTGTATCTTTGTAGGTTGTTTTTCAAGTGGCTATCTAATAAAACATCTGAAATTTGTTGCAATATCAAATAAAGAAGTGGTTATCAAACAAAACATTTGAAATTTGTTAACAACATCTAATAAAAAAACACGAACTAAATTACGTGTTTAATTAAGCACAATAACATAAATATTATTGTAAAGCTTACTTTGACCTCCCAAAATATCGAACCTGGCTTCGATTTTTTTATCCAAATCTTGGAGAAATGCGATCCTGTCCAGCCTTTTATCATATGTCTTTGAAGCCTCAATAATTTCTTAACGCTGTAGATTGTTGGCGTGGTGGAGCTTTTAGTGCCTCTATCATATACTTACTTGGATTAGTTGGTAAGGACCGGGAATGTATTGTCTTGTCAAGTTCTAGATTTGTAAGAACCATACGGCTATTCACACAAGAAATGAAATTGAGCATTTAGTAAAGAGATAAATTTCAATGCTCGGTAAAGGCTCAAAACTCACATTTTTGTGGGAAAAAAGGGTAAAGTGTGAAATTATATATACAATCAAATTTTACAAAGAACTGCCATGCCTTTCTATAGATTTTTCTTATATGGTTCTTTTTAACACGTCGCTTTCGGTTGTAAATTTATAAAAATTTAAATTTTTTTAGATCTTGGTTTCTAACTTAAACTATAAACAAGACAAAACAAACTAAAAAATTATTTTTGAAAAAGATTTGGGTTGTTTTAGCGTTTCCAAGTTGAGTGGTGTAATGCTTCTTTTTAGGAAAACAAATTCAAGTTAAGCTCCCCCCCCTCACTTAAATTACACATTGTCCTCAATGTGACCAAAATTGGTTAAAATTGATTAAATGTGTAAACATGGGTTAAAAACAACAAATTTTTCAAATATTAGTACCTGGGCACGGAGGCGTGTTGGAGAGGCACGACCCCATGGTAAAAGTGTCAATATCAAAACCTTTTAGAAAAACTTGCAGAAGAGTGACATTGGGTTGTCTTAAGGAGATACGACCCCATGTGGCAAGTTCAGAAGAAAAAGTTTCAGCGACAAGAAGGACACGTGGTCGTGTCAGATAGGCACGACCCTGTGTAAAGCTACTTTTAAGTTTCAGAAAAGATAATAGGGTGTTGGGTTTCCTGGTTCGAGCTCGGAGTGTCGTATGCTTGGTGGATCTAAGCATCCCAAGGTACTTGTAAGCTCATACATAGCACAACAACAACAACAACAAAATAATAAGAAAATAGAAATCCTAATTTACGAGTGTTCGTTGTTCCATTATTCATCACACCATAAAAAGAAAAATAAAAGCAGAAAGTAAATTTTCTAAAATGGGTCGCAGCCCGCAAACCACCATCATTGTTTCACAAGGGAGGGGAGATTAACTTGTTTGTCGCCTCCTTGACCCACCTTTTCCATCATCACCTAGTCCGAATCCATCTCCTCCTCCTCGTCACGGTACACCATGTGCTCCTGAATGTAGGAAATGTCGGTGCGATGGAGGCTATGTTCCTCTCAATCCCGCCAACACGGGTGCTAATGCCTTGGCCCGTGGTGAGGGCATTGCGGGAGATCTGGAGTGATTCCTACGTAATATCATAAAGGTTGTGCATTTTAGGAAAATCATCACCACCTTCTGAGGATGAACCCGGGGCGTAGCCGTAGGCGTACTATCAGGGATGGTTCGGATTGTCCTCGATTGCGAAGATCTGGTCGGGGTCATTTGGGTTACAAATCCTCCCTTTTTTATCTTTTAAGCGTAGGAGACCATTGTCGCATTCGAAGATGAGGTTCAAACTATCGCAAAGTGAGATGTCAGCCTGGGTGATGCCTACCCCGTTTGAGAAGCTTCGTGGAGGCGTCTTGCATAGGTCCTGTAGACCCGGGCTACCCAGCCACCAAAGAATATTGATGTTGGAGTCGTAGCGTATATTTATGTTTAATAGAATTCTGGAGACACAGAGGCTCTTGGATCAGGATGCAATAAAGGCAAGTTAGCTCCTGAAGATTTACCACACCTCCACTCTCTCTCATTTGGCACAGATTACCACTAAGGACCCGATGAATGTAGCGAACGAGTAGGTCTCGAATTTTGGTGCTGCTTGGATTGTAGATCCATTCTCCAACGGTTGCCCAAAATGTGTTTCTTGAGTTTGTGGGCAACTCAAAGATGTTGTCATTGAAGATAGGCTCGGCAATTTCTTCCTCGGTATAGAGCCCCACATCCATACCGAACTTGGCTACCGAAATCCCGTACTAAGTACCACCGCATCGGAACGTCACTGCTTCATTATCGAACATGTCTTCGATGTCTTTCTTAAGGATAAAAGTGCTTAGGTATTCAAGATTGGAATCGTAAACAGACTGTACTGGTGCCTTAAGAAAAAATCGAAGAGGTCCTGTAACGAGACTGTCGTAGCGGTCCTCTTTGGCAAACCGTGTCCAAGGTGTCATAGTAGATTTACCTTGGCAGGATTTTCCGCTGGATCTTGAGAATTTCCATCTGTTCTACACAATGAGACTTCTTAGTCTTAGTCTTGAGCCACTTGTGTGGTGCCATTTCCTGAATAAACAAATATTTAAACAGTTAAGCTTGGTTAAACAGCGAAAATATGAGTAACAGGGGCTTGGGCACGGTAATGTGTCTTTAGGACAGACCCCGTGCTGCAGAGTTTAAGGGGACACGAATCCATGCCATGGAAGCATTGCCCCGTGGTCAGCTACTGATTTTGACCTAAATTTCCAACTTTCGTGTCAGCTTCGAAAAATCCAAAATTTTTGGTCCCCTATGTGCGGTATACCCCGAAAAACAAACCCCTATTAATTTTCACTTACCAACCCATTTTACCCTTTGACTTTTTTAGTTTCTTCAGTTATGAACAAGGGTTTGATCAAATGTGTTGCAAATGCCTAATTTTTCAACAATGGTTTGGTGATTTACTTATTAAAACACTAATACTAACTACTACCAACAAGATCTATAAAAATTTATGGATTCTTTGGACCGACACGGGTCTCGTACAAGAACCCTAGATTTTTTCCAAATCTAGATGTTATATAACATGCAAAACGTAAACCAATAGATTTAGATGTTAGGAACTGTAAGTCCCGATAATCCGGATCTATCAACGATATCACACAATCACCAAGGATGGGCGGAATCCAAACTTGGTGATCTTCAAGAAAACAGAAAAGATGAAGAACAACACGAATCAACTTTAACACCTTGCACACGATTCTATTACTTGAACAAGCAAAACCGTCTGGTACAAGAAGGAGGCTCTCTCTAGAGAAATCCCAAAAGTCTTACCCTAGAAATGACATAAGCTTAGCTTATATACCTAGGGTAAGGGCCTGCCCCTCATAGGCTTGCCTATGGGCTTGCCTGGCCCACATGGCCTATGGTATACCCAAATAACCTATAAAGGTTCAAAACTAATACAAACTAACCTAGTTAACTACCATAGACTGTTGCGTACATTTGATGCGTCAGTCTTACACTTCTCGGACCTAATAATCTCCCCCTAGACTGATGCATCAAATTGTCTTGATAGCATAAATTCAGCAACGTCTTCAACATAGACTATGGTTGTCGCTATGTTGTAAGTGTTGTGGAAGTCAGTCTCATACTTCTTGGACCTCATACTTTAACAAACTCTCAGCATGGGGTATCTTTCTTCTGCTCCTGTGGTTAGCTTCATATCAGAATCTTAATAAGCTTTGCTTGAAACATCTTGTAAAAAGAATGTGAGAGGAGGAATCTTAGCAACTCTTTCCTTCTTCAATCTTATGTTTCCAAGAGAGCAGGTTCACAGGTACTTCTTCAAATGTACTATCATTGTCAGACGATGACTGGAATCTGGTTCTTTTGACTCCGGTACACTTTGCTGTTGTGATGCTTCATGCTTTGTCGGCAACTAACAGTATCTCAATTTTCAGCAACCCCTGTTTCTTTATCTAAATCAAGATCTGCACAATTCTCATAAATTTATAAGCAAACATTCATTATGCAACAGGGAGAGTACCACATGAACAGTTGGTACATCCAAGTACTTGTACTCGGATAGAAATTCAAATTTCTTTCATCCTTTGATGATTAGTTAAATCTTCAAGAACGGTTAATAATTTTTAATAAAACAAATAAAGCACTCTATTTTTGGATTTTTTGAATTTTTTATATTTATTTTTCTAATTTTTAAATATAAGAATATAAACAGAAATACAAATAAGCGAAGAAAGTAACTCAGTAGTCACCTATAAAGTAACTCAGTAGTTACAACTATACAATTGCAATGGATCAAGATCGTTTTCAGGCGGACCAAGAAACACTTTTCAGTATGAACTTATTTAGACTGGTCTAAATGATTGCCAATATGTTTGTCCACTTAAACTTTAACGCTCAACTTTCATTTTTCAACTTCGTGATTTGCTTAAGGTAGCATTATCTATAATACCCGTACGTCCCATACCATTACATACCCCCGTGATCAAGGTAAGCACAATGATTCATCATAGCAGGTGAGTATACTAAGATCATCCTTTATCGTTTACAACGTCAGGCTATTGATGAACAGGTCAGTACTCTCGTACAGCAGAGTGACCAATAGTATCTGACGAGGGTTAGGCAAATACCTTATATGGTATGTTTGAATTCATGGAATTTTCTCACGATGAGATTTCCTTTCTTTTAAGGTTTTGGCCCTTCTGATTTGGCTCTTTTAAGGATATCCTGACTGTGCCTAGGTCTGCATATAATCTGGATGCAACAGAAGGGCAGCCAAGATATCCCCAGATGACTCAACAGCATAAAGACCCGAAAATTCAGATGTTGGTTATCTATCAACGCATGATTTAAGACCATAAATCATATGCCGATGGTATGTTACCCACAAGATACATAGTTCGTTATGTTTATATCACTTAGTATCTTTTAATCACTTTGAGCGTTAAGCCTACCGACATATCAGTTAGCATCTTTTAATCACTTTGAGCGTTAAGCCTACCGACATATCACATTATATCCTAGTCTTTTCAACTACAACAACTTACATGTGTTAGTCAAAGCCTTTATCACGAACAATTATTTCATTTCCCATATGATGCAAAAAGACCTTTTGTAATTTTTTATTTTCAAATGTTTTTGTATTTTAATGATTTTCTCCCCCTCAAACAATGCATATATACATATATCGCCCTCTTCCCCCCTAAATTTGTGCATCATACTTTATGCACAAATTTACCTAATAAAGAAAACGTATGCACAAAGTTTTAAACGAAAGGAAAGGAAAATATATTTGTTATTTTTGCTTAACCATTCTGTCATTAGATTAAAGACTAATCAATTGAAAATTAAAGCATGAAATTTAAATTTTTACTTTTTCGCTGATCTTTTCTTACCTCATCTACTTCAGAGGAATCATTGCACTCATAATAAAAATTTGAACTTTTTGCAACAGTGAGATGTTATATGATATGTCCCTAGAACAACCGCTATCAACATTCCAGAGATTCTCAACACCTCCTCCTTGGTTGTTCCTGAAAAAATAAGAAGATTAGTAAGACAGTGGGACCCAGGCCATCGTTGTCCTAGGTTTCCCTGAAGCATCAAAATAAGATACTTCTTTTAGACACAAGTCCCCTTTTGTTTCAAGGATTTGTGATGTTGCTACCGCTTTGGATTTGGGTTTCCATATCTGTTTCATTTAAACAAACGCGGTTGTTGCCTTTGATTGAGCAACTTCCGCTGTTTCAGGTTTAGTCATTTTAGAAACATATTTTTGTTTCTGAACAGCCTTGCATTTGTTTTTGGCAACATTCCAATCCCCATCAGATGGTTTAACATTGGGATTCACATTCTTCATTGCCTTAGGTGAGGATACCTTCATCGGCTTCGAATGATTGTTATCCTTAGGTGTAACCTTCTGATTTTGAACATGATACAAAACATGGGGACTACGTGTGCAGTTTCGAGCGATGTGACCAGGAATGCCGCAATTGAAGCACGTTTGTCTCTTCACATGTAAAGCATTCTGACCAGCTTGATTTTCTCTTGCAGGCCCTGAAGGATGAACTGATCCCTTCTGTGCTCGATTTCCTTGCACGTTTCTTGCATAAGAAGATGAATTTGGATGTCTGTACTTGTCGTTTGCAAGGGCTTTCTTCTGTTGTGGAGATTTCTTTTGATTCCTCTTGTATTGTTTAGACTGCAAGTCTTGTTTAGAAATCTCCCCAACCTTTCAAAAAGCTTTGCTAACATGATTAAAGGCATATTTTTCACATTTGCCATTAACGACCGGCTTAACAAAAGCATTTTTCACAACCCTAGCCTTTTGAGGGCTATTGCTGCCCATTGATGATTTTGGAGAGCGTGATTGTCCTTGACGTTTGGACTTCTGCTTTCTTCGTCTCTGATTTGCTCGTTTCTGCTCTTTTCGCTTGCTCTGAACCTTTTCATCATGAGCAGAAGGTTCAGATTGTTCACTTTGCGCACTTGGAGCCTTGTTCACGCCAGCTCTCTCTTCATCAGCTGAATCATTAGAATAGTTAACAGCACCAGATGGTTCCCGTGTGTCTGACATATAATCACTGGGTTTGCCGTACACCATATGATGTGCTTTGTTAATATCTTCATCAGTTTCAGGCATTGTCGTGTAGTTGTGATTATACGGTGGGGCAACCTGATTGAATCCCAAACCCTTTCCCTTGTTTGCCTTATATGCCAGCTGCACATTGTACACATCTTGAACGAGCTTGCTGGATGTATCAAACTTCTTTATATTAGCTTTGTTTTGTTGATATTTTCCTGTAAGAAGTCCCAGCTCAACTCTTACCAAATCGCATTCCATTGTTTTTGAATCTAATATGGTTTTGTAATCATGGACCCGACATTTCTGTTGATTACGTCCAGGTGGAGTGAGCTATGTCTTTCTTTTGTGCTTCAACCTTTTCTATGAGTAACATGTTACTTTCTTAAAGGCTGATGCATTGAGCCATTGCATTGTTGTAATCATCAGTCATTTTGGAATTAAGTGCCCTGAGTTGAGCAACCCTATTCCTGCAAGGTTCAGTGCACAAAAGGTAGTTGACTGTGTCAATGTGCGAGCTTGGTTTGTCAGCGTGAGTTTGGGGTGCTGGGTTGTTGATTGCAGCTTGCTGGGCTTGAGGTTTCTGTTCACACACTTCTTCAGGATGAGACCCTGTTGATTTAGCATAGAGATCTTGGAGATTTTGGTTTGATTGTAAATGATCCCACAACCAAGATACAAAAGAGTCTGTGTCATCACCCAAAATGTTATTCATCTCATCTCTTAGTTCCTCTTTTCGCCTCCCACGTTCAAGCAAACGCATCACATAATCAGCAACCAGATCAACATGTAGTTTCCAATAAACTCATTCAGCTTTTCCTTCACTTCATCCCGCAGGCTTGGGTTTTGATTTTGTGCTGGACTGAAAACTATGTTCTAGTGCTGAGCTTGGGCTATAAACATCTTCGGATAATCGAAACCGTACTGGTAAACACGATAAAAATGCCTGAAAACTGTTTTTTTACCAAAATGTACCGTTAGATTCGTCTCAACGATACGAATCCAATAATATATAATGTCCGGTAGTGATTTTAGGAATTTCGTGCCTTTTTTGTCCTAAAAATCACACGAGTTAGCCGTGCAACCGCTTTGTCCAGATTGTCTATGGATCAAGTTCTGTGTGCGAAAACGTTTAACTCCGGTTACATCAGCTGTGTAACTTTCCACCTTTCTGGGTATAATTCGGGACAGTACCGAATTCAAAACAGTAAATCGGATTAACAATCCGAGATGGAATCTCGAAACAGTGATCCGAGATGGTAATTCGGAACAGTGATCCGAGATGGTATCCGAGATGCACTGTTTCAATCTGAGATGCTTCCCAAATCCGAGATGAGAGATTATCCGGGATGCGGGTCTGATCCGAAATAAGAGTCTGATCTGGAATGAGAGTCTGATCCGGAATGAGAACCCTTATCCGAAATCAACAGTATTCGAAATTCCGATGAACAGTTGTCCGGAATCAATCCAAGATGGATGATCTTCTTCATGTTCTTCGGGATCTTCAACAATTTTGAATCCGAAATTCAACAGATTAATCCGAAAATCTATTCGAAATTCGAAGAATTTATCCGAAATCCTTGAATGTTGATCCGAAATGCTTGAATGTTGATCTGAAATACTTGTTTTCAGCAAAAACTGAACAGAATCAGTGTGATATCAGATCTGAGCCTGGAAAATAGGTTCAACAGGCTCTGATACCACTTGTAAGTCCCGATAATCCGGATCTAGCAACGATATCACACAATCACCAAGGATGGGTGGAATCCAAACTTGGTGATCTTCAAGAAAACCGAAAAGATGAAGAACAACATGAATCAACTTTAACACCTTGCACATGATTCTATTACTTGAACAAGCACAACTGTCTGGTACAAGAAGGATGCTCTCTCTAGAGAAATCCCAAAAGTCTTACCCTAGAAATGACATAAGCTTAGCTTATATACCTAGGGTAATGGCATGCCCCTTATGGGCTTGCCTATGGGCTTGCCTAGCCCACATAGCCTATGGCATAACCAAATAACCTATAAAGGTTCAAAACTAATACAAACTAACCCAGTTAACTACCATAGACTATTGCGTACATTTGATGCGTCAATTTCACACTTCTAGGACCTAACAGGAATATACCTATTTAGTGGATTATGGAAGGAAAGCGTGAAAAGTTGCAAGGAACCGGTGGTTGCAGAGATACAGGGCGTGGCAGTTATGAAAAGAAAAGGTAGCCAGTAGGGTTTTATCCCATCTGCGGATAGGCACGACCTTGTGCCTCTGAGGCACGACCCTGTGTTAAATTAAAATTTTCTCTTTTTTATGCTCTTGTTTCTCTGTCCACCTGGTTTGTTATTACCTGGCTTGTAGAATTTTTCTGCATGTTACATTCTTTCAAAATATACCTACAACATGGATATTTAAAACAAAACAAATATATACAAGTTTGTTAGTGCTTTTCTCGTTACTTATCAACCTCCTCCAATTCCTCATCTTCATGTAATCCTTCATAGAATTTAAACCTTTGTCCATTTGCTTTAAATAGTTCTCCATTTGGAGGCTTAATATAAATCGCACCATGGGGGTAAAATTTTGTGATGGTAAAAGGTTTAGTCCATCAGGACTTAAGTTTTCCCCGAGAAAAGATGTAGCCTTGAGTTAAAGGGAAGCATTTGATCTCCTTCCCTGAATTTCTTTAGGTCCGCTTATATATCTATCATGTATTCTTTTCGAGTGTTCCTTAAAGATTTCTGAGTTAGAATATACTTGTAGGCAATCTTTTCCTGAAATTTCTTGGTCCAAGTTTACATTTTTAATGCCCAATATGCTCTATGTTCAAATTCTATTGGAAGGTGACATTTTTTTCATAGACTAACTTATATGGCATGGTACTTATTGGTGTTTTATAAGTTGTTTCGAAATGCCCATAAAGTGTCGTCTAATTTGTCTGACCATTCTTTTCGATTTTAACCCACAGTTTTTCTAGGATTATTTTTAGACCTCGATTTGTTACTTTGGCTTGACCATTGGTTTGAGGGTGATAGGTTGTCGAGAGGCGGTGATAAACCCCATAACATGTTAGAGTTTTTTCCATTTAAGGTTACAGAAATGAGTACCTCTATCACTGATTAGGGCTTCTGGAGTTCTGAAACGTGAAAATAGTTTTTTCCGTAATTTTACTACTACCCTTCCATCGTTGGTTGGAAGAGCTTCCACCTCGAACCATTTAGAAACATAGTCGACAGCCACAAAAATATATTTGTTTCCTCTTGAAGGTGGGAATGGTCCCATAAAGTCCAATTCCCATACGTCGAAGATTTCACTAATAAGAATGTTATTTTGTGGCATTTCGTTTCTTCTTGATATGTTGTCTGCCCGCTGGCATGCATCGCATGTTTTTACCTGTACATAAGTATCCTAATGTATTGTTGGCCAGTAAAATACTGCATGATACACCTCTCTTATGGGTTGGCTATTCCATGATGTCCTCCATATGGTCCTTCGTGACAATGGTTAAGAATTTGCTTGTCTTCACGACCATGAACGCATTATGGAATGAGTTGATCTGCATAAATTCTGAAAAGATATGGGTCTTCCCAAAAATAATGTTTTACGTCTGCGAGAAATTTATTTCGTTGATAATAAGATAACCCTTTGATGATAGTGCCACTAGCTACGTAGTTAGCAAAATCTGCGTTCCAAGATTCTTCTTTGAATTCTACCATTTCTAAGGATTCTGTGGGTAATTTTTTCGTTGATTAGTTCTTCTCTAGTTCCTTCTAAGGCAGGGCCTTCAAGACAAGACAGGTGGTCAGAAGTAGTGTTTTTTGCACCTCTTTTATCTTTTATTTCCATGTCGAATTCTTGAAGGAGAAGAATCCATCTTATGAGACATGGCTTTGCGTCTTGCTTTTTGAAAGGTATCAAATGATAGCGTGATCTGTATAGACTATAGTTTTTGAGAGCACGAGATAGGATCAAAATTTATCAAATGCAAATACAACAGCTAGTAACTCTTTTTCAGTAATTGTGTAATTTTCTTCAGCGTCATGAAGAGTTTTGCTAGAGTAATATATGGGGCGAAGATGTTTTTATTTTCGTTGGCCTAAGACTGCTCCAACTACATAATCGCTTATATCACACAGGATTTCAAATGGTAATTTCCAGTCTAGCGCGATCATGAATGATGCTTTGACTAGCATATCTTTAAGGGTAAGAAATGCTGACGTGCAATTCTTGTCAAAGATGAATGGGTCATCTTTTTCAAGTAGCTTAGTTAGAGGTTGAGAGATTTTGGAAACGTTTTTCATAAATCACCTATAAAATCCGGCATGTCCTATGAAACTTCAAATGGCTCAAACGAAGAAGGAGAAGGAAGTCGAGAAATAGTGTCAATTTTAGGGTGATCGCCTTCCATTCCTGCATTAGAAATTTTGTGACCGAGAAATATCCCCTCAGTGACCATGAAATGGCATTTTCCCAATTAAGGGCGAGGTAAGTTCTTCACATCTTGATAGCATTCGTTCAAGGTTGTCGAGGCATTGGTCAAATGATTCAAGAAAGATATAAAAATCGCCCATGAAGATTTACATAGTTTTTTTCTATCGTGTCGTGAAAAATGACCAACATGCAACATTGGAATGTTGCAGTGCGTTGCATAAACCAATTAGCATGCGTCGATATACGAAGGTTCCATAGGGACAAGTGAAGGTAGTTTTCTCTAGGTCTTCAGGAGAGATGGGAATTTGGAAATACCCCGAAAAACCAGCTAAAAAACAATCAAATTTGTCACCAGACAATCGCTTTAACATTTGATCAATGAACGGTAAAGGAAAATGGCCCTTTCTTGTAGCTTCATTGAGTCTTCTATAGTCGATGCAAACTCTCTATCCGGTGACGATTTGTGTGGGTATGAGTTCGTTCTTTTCGTTTGTCATGACAGTCATGTCTCCTTTCTTTGGTACAACTTGGACAGGGCTAACCCACGGACTATCTGAAATTGGGTAGATGAGTCCGGCGTCTAAGAGTTTTATTACTTCTTTTGTTACAACTTCTTGGACGTTAGGATAAACTTTTCTTTATGGTTGGATAACCGCTTTTTAATCTTCTTCCATTAAAATTATATGTGTACACATGGAAGGATTTATTATTTTTATGTTCACTAACTTCCATGTAATTGCCATTTTATGTTTTTTTAAGAAAACTAAGTAATATTCCTTTTTCTTTAGAAGTGAGATACGATGAAATGATCATGGGAAGTTGTACTTTGGTTGTCGAGGAATGCATACTCTAAGCCTTTTGGAAGTTCTTAAAGTTCTAAAGAAGGCGTTTCTTCAATAGATGGCTTAGTTTTTGATTTGTCATCGCGGTCGATGGACGAAACAGTTTGGTTGGTATCGATTTTCTCTTCAACGAATTGGTCATTTTGTTCCCCCGTATCGGTGGCTCAACCTTATCTTCCAACAAGCGGTCGTTATTGACGATTGGGTATTTCATTGATTTATTTATATTAAAACTTTTCTTGTCGGCCCCAAGTTTAGTGGGAAGATTTTGATGTTTTTGTTTGAGCAAAGCTTTATGGGTTTTGAGAAAAGGTTGTCCCAACAGAGCGGAGCATCATTTAAAATGACGAAATCGATTGGAACAATCGTTTGATTTGTTTGAATGAGAACGTCTTCAATCACTCCGAAGTATGTTTAATTTTTTGATTGGCCAAAAGGATAGGAATTTTGATTGGAAGAAAATCACCAATATCTAATTTTTCAAAAACGTAACTTGGCATTATGTTAACACAAAGACCTTTGTCAAATAGATGTTACTAATATAGAATTTTTGAATAAAATATGTTACCAGTTTTATGTTTAATTCAGTTTGTTCATCTTGTATTAGTGAAGTTTGACCTTTAGTTAAGTTAACGCTTGCTATTTCTTGGATGTTAAGATTAGTGATTACCTCTGTTAGAAACTTAGCATGAGATGGTACCAAACTATGATTTTCAATGGAAGGTTGTAGGATATGTATTTCATGGAGGTCACTTTGTTCCTCTTCGAAATTTACCTTTGAGAAATTTCCTTCCGAATTGCTTGGTTCGGTTTTTCATTTTCATGTGTTGTTTTTTTTTCAAGTGGCTCCTCCTTTGTTGGCTCTTTAGGTTTTACCTCTTATATGATAACTCCTTGGTACAAGTAGTCTTTTCTTTTGCAAGAGATTGCTTTATCAAGAATTCTAGGTTCTTGAGACTTTGTGTGGTTTTTGTGCTTCAGGTATGATTGTAGGTGGTGTCTCGTATGTTTCAAACGCTATAGTGTCCCAATCAAAGCTTGATTTTGAAAGCTCAAACTGTGGTTCCTCATACGTTATGTATGACGTTGATGGTTGAAAAAGATAACAATTTTTTAACTAAATAGGATTCACCACATATGGTTCCTCATAATCACCATCATCGTAGTAGTAGTAGTAGTAATCTCTTATGTATGAATCCATTGTTTGGATAGTACCCAGAAGATCACAGCTATCGGAAACAGAAAAATTTTATAGAAACAAAAGGTCTACATGGCCCCGTGCTGAAGGAACATGGCCCCGTGTCTGGGATGTAATTTATTCGGTACTAGGCGGTTTTACACGGCCGGGGGTGAGCCTTCTGAGAAAAAGTTATGTTTGGTTTTCAGTTACTGCAGATTGGACACGACCCCTTGTTAGTACAACACGACCCCATGTTAAGCTACTGTATCTGAAATTTTTAGAAAAACGAACAGAAATTTGAACATAAAAACTAAAGAAAATGATTAGGCCGTTGATTTTAAGCTTTCTTAAAATCCTTGTGTCCCCGGCAACGGCGTTAAAAACTTGACGTGGTGGAGGGTGCGTATAATTTTTTAGGTATATTTTAGGTACTTTTCACTCGTTTATGCAAGCTCTATATTTATAAAACACGATATAACACAATCACTCTCTACAACATGCTAGGGCAAGTGCACCCATCGTTGGCGTAGTATAGTGATGGTAAGATACCGAGGTCGTCCAAGGACACAAGAGCTTTTAATACCGGATTATCGTCAATGTCTAATCGACCCAAACTTTGAGAAAAGGTTTTAACTAGTAGATTGAATAAGTAAAGTAAAATAAAATAAAATAATATAAAAGAAACAAACAAACAAGATAGAATCACTTGGTTTTGACTCATCTTTTACGTATCCTTTGATGATTTCCGCACTTTGGATTTTTTTAAGAGATTATCTTGGTTAAAGTGGCATGTCCCTCTTTTGGAGGCAACAATACCCTCAGCCATATTGGCCGGAGTTAGCAGGGATACAGTCCCGCAAGGCCGATATTGAAAGATAATTAAGCAAGTTATTAATGCAAAATGTGACATGTCCCTCTTTTGGAGGCAACGCTACCCTCGACCATATTGGTATGAGTTAGCAGGGATGTAGTTCGCAAGGCCAGTTTAAATTTTAATAGTAATTTATTTATTTATAAGGGATTCAACCCTTTCTTACTTCCCCCAATTTGATGATATCTGCCTCAAAGGAGTCCTAATAGGCTTGAACCAAGTCCCGCAGGATCTATCACTGAACGAGGCAATAACTTTACCCACACCACCCTTCTAACCCCCCTTCTAGGCAGTTAACGCGCTTTATATGGACGTAAAGACATGAATGAGTGAATCAACAAAACATGAAGGAATGATAGGATAAAATTCACTTTCCATATAAAAAACTAGTTAATTAAAGTCATTAATACAAACCCAATTAAAAAGTTAACCAAAGACTGGAAATCAAAAGTAATAAATAAAAGATTTTGTCTTCACTAAGTGATGTAAGAGATTAGCCAAGCATGGCCATACTTTGATAAAGACTCTTACGATCAATCTTGGATCCCAAGACTACTACACCCTCTAAACTCTAATGATTATGGTGGAAGATGATGGTGGAGTGGTGGCAGGTGTGAGAGATATGGTTTGCCAAGGGATGAGTTGAAATGAAACAAAGCACCCATATTTATAGCTTGAAACGGACCCTTCACACGGCCATGTGCCCTGCAGGCACGGCCCCGTGTCTTCCTTCTTCTCTATCTTCATTTAATGAGCATGTTAGATCAGTATGTTACACGGCCCTGTGTATCAACGACACAGCCCCGTAGCCATTGTACTTGCTGACTATCCCAGATATGAAAATCTGGAAGTTGACCACGACCCGCGTCCAAGGGACATGGCCCCATGACTCTTGTATGCTTCTGTTTGTCTTCTTCTGCTTTGGAATCTTGATGGGGCACGGTCTCGTTCTAGACTTCTGATTCGTTGTCATTAGTCTTGGGGTGAAGCTTGGAGGGTTGGTATATTGTGTTGTTTTCCCGTCTTTCATACTTATGCTGGTTTTTGTCGTTAATTTGTTCCTTGTGTAAAGTTAAGCTTTAATCCTGAAAATCAAAAGTATACAAAGAAACGCACTTTTTCCAACATTAGTATGAATAAGGGTTAATTTTATACCGAATTTGATACATTTTATATGTTGCATTTGACGCATATCAATTGTACTCAGATAGAATAATATTACTAAGTGTTAGGATCTCAGTTTTATATTGTTTTGAATGTTTAAGATGAAACCAAATGAAGGAAGATAAACAACAAGGAAATAGTGCAGCGGAAATAATAAACTTTCAGTTCACAATAATAGAGAGATTGTTTTCATAAAGATGCTTTTGTAAATTCACGTATTATAGGTCCCCTAATCCTTATGGATCTTCACAGAATCGTCTATCTAATCTAGAGTGCGGAATCCCTAGATCAGATTTCACAGAAACAACAAGAACAAAAACACGAACATGAACAATTTCCTTCAAACAGTCTTCTATTGATTATCTAACACAAAGTGTTTACAACCAATTCAAGACTCTCTAGAAATCTCTCAGCCACTCTCTGTAGATTTCTCACACTCCTTTATTTCTCCAACTACCAAAACCCTAATGCACAACATGTATATATACTACATGACTACATATTAGGCTTTAGACTGGGCTAGGCCATTCTCCAAGCCCATTACAACTCTAAACAAGCTAAACACAAATGCTAAGCCCAATAAAAAATATCCAAAGACTAAACTAGCAAACTATTAAGCTGTTGTCACAAATATGCACCAACAGACTCCCCTTGACAATAGCTTCATAGTGTAACTTTGTCTTCAAACATCTTGTGATATTTTGGTCTTTGGATAGCTTCAACTACACACAGATTCTGACATCAACAGACTCCCCCTTAGCTGATGCTTCCAATCTCCAAAACTTTCATTCGTTGTAGATTAGCGAACTAGCATTCTCTAGTTAAGCTTATATCACCGAATTTATCAATATCTCCCTTTGCAATGTAGTAGAAGGATCCTACCATACATCTTCAGACATTCTGCACTCCATTCTTAAAATGTACTTTACTTGAATTCTGCACTTCATCTCGATAACCGCATCAATCTGTTTAGAAACACAAGCAAGTAACTCGAAAAACCATTAGTCCTTTTCTACATTAACGATAAACCAATATTTTATCTTATCATGCAAAAACAAACAGCTGATCAGATCAATCAAATTGGGAGACCTTAAAAACAAATCTTTTTGCATTTTTATATTTTCTGAAAACAAATAACTAACAAGAAAATAAACACTCTATTTTGTGAGAATCACCGTTACGAAGATCATATCAGCAACATCAACCTGCTTTCACACGTGTTTTCACACTATTTTATAATTCTATATGCAACATTTATGAAAAGCAGTTCAAGACGATTACCAGTATTGTTTATCCACTTAAACAAAATACATGAACATTTCAAGTACCATTACCTCGTGATATATTTAGATAATTTATACTGATATACTAGTGTGTCCCACTTCAGGACATACCCCCATTATCAAGGTATGCACAAAAAATCATCGTAGTAGGTGAGTATAACAAAATTCATCCTTTTGAATTGCAACGTTAGATAATTGGTGATCAGGTCAGTACTTCCGTACAGCAAAGAGACCAATATCCAACGAGGGTTAGGGCAAATACCAAATTTTGGTACGAATAATGCAATTCGCACATTTGAATGACTCTCTAGGAGAGCTGCTTCAATTTTTAGGATTTGGCCTTTTAGCTCTTTTAAGATATCCTGCTTGTGCCTAGGTCAGCATATATCTGGATGTAGCAGAAGGAAAACCTTGATACCTCGGATGAAATAACGATACCTAATACCTCAGATTTTGGCAATCTATCAACGCAAGATTTAAGGTTATAAAGCCATACGGCACTGATATGTTACGAACTCATACACAGTTTGTTATTTTTATATCACCAAGGTAAGTTGATTATTTCATGCCTTTTGCCTACTGGTACATCATATAATGAAGCTGCTCTCACACTTAAGCAATTTTCTTTTCTTTTCAGTGTGACAGTCTAGCTTGCTGATGTACTATCATTTCTTCTTTTTCACACAGTGAAAACTCATTTTTCATTTTTAACAAAAAACTTTCAACTTACTCCCCCTAAACTCACGCAATAACTAAAACTCTTTTTGGCTTAGGGAAATTTCTCCCCCTAAATTTTTGTTTTTATGGAGTATGGTTTTCAAAACAGAAATTAAAATACAAACATACTCCCACTTCAACATGACAAAAAGTTTTTCACTTTTTGTAAACCAGTATCTAACACATAAGTAAATAATTCGTTACCATGTGTAACCTACTATTCACCTCAGATGATTTACAGGAATAACCACTGCTGAACACATCAACAGTCCTTCTTGGTCATCCTGCACACACTAAACAACTTAGTTAGACAGGGGGACCCAAGCCTTAAAGGTCTTGGTCATCCAGATTCATCAACCACTGGAACATCCATCCAATATCCATCACACCCTACTCGTGTCTTGGAAGCCTTCCAAGTTATTGGATACGATTTATAATTTTCATGAGATCTATGATCGCAAGAATTCCAATAAACTCTCGGATTTTCCAACCTTCGAAAATAATTATCTCGAAACCTTCTTCTCCCATTATCATAATCTGATCTTTGAAAAATTTTTGGATTGTTTTGACCATTTGAGTTACTAAAACCCCTATATTTGTTTCTTCGTTGAAAGTTTCGATTACCAGAAGTTTGGTATCGATTTCGATATCCAAAATTTTTACTTCGAAAAGAATGTGATTGGCCATTATCATGATATGATTTTGGAGAAGAGTTTCTTGAACCAACAAATCTTCTTGATGTTGAAGGTTTAGGTTGAAATCTCGGTTGATTTGTCTGAAAACTGGATTTAACATTTTTATTTGAACCAACCTGATTTCCATCCTTAACCGCAACCTCAGCCTCTGCCTCCTTAGCCTTTTTAAAAGGACAACAACTAGCCACACGCCCTTTGTTGTGACATTTAAAACAGGATCTCTTCTTAAAAGTTTTCTTTATGTTAGATCCCTTTTAAATGATTTGAATGTTTTGTTTTAGTATCCTCATCCACTTTATGAGGTGTACTATTAGACCTAACAGCTTCTTTCAAAGAGCTTGGACTATTAGGTATGTCAACTGTGAACAAAATTTGTTAGCTCATTTTCATTTGGTAAAAAGGGGTAACCCTGGTCCTCACAAGATGGAGCTTTACTAAACCCCACTCTTGTTTTATCACTACTCCTTTTCAAACTTTTCTGAATTTGAGTCCTGACTAACGAGGATTCTCCAAAATTTGTCTAACTTTCCATGAAGTTCAACAATTTGAGAATTCCAATAAACTCTCGGATTTTCCAACCTTTGAAAATAATTATCTCGAAACCTTCTTCTCCCATTATCATAATATGATCTTTGAAAAATTTTTGGATTGTTTTGAACATTTGAATTACTAAAACCCCAATATTTGTTTCTTCTTAGAAAGTTTCGATTACCAGAAGTTTGGTATCGATTTCGATATCAAAAATTATTACTTTGAAAAGAATTTGATTGGCCATTATCATGATATGATTTTGGAGAAGAGTTTCATGAACCAACAAATCTTCTTGATGTTGAAGGTTTAGGTTTAAATCTCGGTTGATTTGTCTGAAAACTGGATTTAACATTTTTATTTGAAAAAATCTGATTTCCATCCTTAACCTCAACCTCAGCCTCTGCCTCCTTAGCCTTTTTAAAAGGACAACAACTAGCCACATGCCCTTTGTTGTGATATTTAAAACAGGATCTCTTCTTAAAAGTTTTCTTTATGTTAGATCCCTTTTAAATTATTTGAATGTTTTGTCTTTAGTATCCTCATCCACTTTATGAGGTGTACTATTAGACCTAATAGCTTCTTTCAAAGAGCTTGGACTATTAGGTATGTCAACTGTGATCGGATCCACTATAACTGGTATAGTAGGAACAAAATTTGTTAGCTCATTTTCATTTGGTAAAAAGGGGTAATCCTGGTCCTCAGAAGATGGAGCTTTACTAAACCCCACTCTTGCTTTATCACTACTCCTTTTCAAACTTTTCTGAATTTGAGTCCTGACTAACGAGGATTCTCCAAATTTGTCTAACTTTCCATGAAGTTCAACAATTTGAGAATTCCAATAAACTCTGAGATTTTCCAACCTTTGAAAATAATTATCTCGAAACCTTCTTCTCCCATTATCATAATCTGATCTTTGAAAAATTTTTGGATTGTTTTGAACATTTTAGTTACTAAAACCCCTATATTTGTTTCTTCTTTGAAAGTTTCGATTACCTGAAGTTAGGTATCGATTTCGATATCCAAAATTTTTACTTTGAAAAGAATTTGATTGGCCATTATCATGATATGATTTAGGAGAAGAGTTTCTTGAACCAACAAATCTTCTTGATGTTGAAGGTTTAGGTTGAAATCTCGGTTGATTTGTCTGAAAACTGGATTTAACATTTTTATTTGAACCAACCT
Source organism: Scalesia atractyloides (assembly GCA_947069175.1). Classification (NCBI taxonomy): domain Eukaryota; kingdom Viridiplantae; phylum Streptophyta; class Magnoliopsida; order Asterales; family Asteraceae; genus Scalesia; species Scalesia atractyloides. The sequence goes on along the minus strand of CAMTDV010000020.1, from coordinate 34,094,117 downwards.
GATTTCCATCCTTAACCTCAACCTCAGCCTCTGCTCCTTACCCTTTTAAAAGGATAACAACTAGCCACATGCCCTTTGTTGTGACATTTAAAACAGGATCTCTTCTTAAAAGTTTTCTTTATGTTAGATCCCTTTTAAATGATTTGACTGTTTTGTCTTTAGTGTCCTCATCCACTTTATGAGGTGTACTATTAGACCTAAGAGATTCTTTCAAAGAGCTTGGACTATTAGGTATGTCAACTATTATCGGATCCACTATAACTAGTATAGTAGGAACAAAAATCTGTTAGCTCATTTTCATTTGGTAAAAAGGGGTAATCCTGATCCTCATAATATGGAACTTTACTAAATCCCCACTCCTGTTTTATCACTACTCCTTTTCAAACTTTTCTGAATTTGAGTCCTGACTAACGAGGATTCTCCAAATTTGTCTAACTTTCCATGAAGTTCAACAATTTGAGAATTCTAGTAAACTCTCGGATTTTCCAACCTTTGAAAATAATTATCTCGAAACCTTCTTCTCCCATTATCATAATCTGATCTTTGAAAAATTTTTGGATTGTTTTGAACATCTGAGTTAATAAAACCCCTATATTTGTTTCTTTCTTTGAAAGTTTCGATTACCAGAAGTTTGGTATCGATTTCGTTATCCAAAACTTTTACTTTGAAAAGAATTTGATTGGCCATTATCATGATATGATTTAGGAGAAGAGTTTCTTGAACTAACGAATCTTCTTGATGTTGAAGGTTTAGGTTGAAATGTCGGTTGATTTGTCTGAAAACTGGATTTAACATTTTTATTTGAACCAACCTGATTTCCATCCTTAACCTCAACCTCAGCCTTTGCTTCCTTACCCTTTTTAAAAGGACAACAACTAGCCACATGCCCTTTGTTGTGACAGTTAAAACAGGATCTCTTCTTAAAAGTTTTCTTTATGTTAGATCCCTTTTAAATGATTTGACTATTTTGTCTTTAGTATCCTCATCCACTTTATGAGGTATACTATTAGACCTAACAGATTCTTTCAAAGAGCTTGGACTATTAGGTATGTCAACTGTTATCGGATCCACTATAACTAGTATAGTAGGACCAAATCTGTTAGCTCATTTTCATTTGGTAAAAAGGTGTAATCCTGATCCTCAGAAGATGGAGCTTTACTAAACCCACTCCTGTTTTATCACTACTCCTTTTCAAACTTTTCTGAATTTGAGTCCTGACTAACGAGGATTCTCCAAATTTGTCTAACTTTCCAAGAAGTTCAACAATTTGAGAATTCCAATAAACTCTCGGATTTTCCAACCTTTGAAAATAATTATCTCGAAACCTTCTTCTCCCATTATCATAATCTGATCTTTGAAAAATTTTTGGATTGTTTTGAACATTTGAGTTACTAAAACCCCTATATTTGTTTCTTCTTTGAAAGTTTCGAATACCAGAAGTTAGGTATCGATTTCGATATCCAAAATTTTTACTTTGAAAAGAATTTGATTGGCCATTATCATGATATGATTTAGGAGAAGAGTTTCTTGAACCAACAAATCTTCTTGATGTTGAAGGTTTAGGATGAAATCTAGGTTGATTTGTCTAAAAACTGGATTTAACATTTTTATTTGAACCAACCTGATTTCCATCCTTAACCTTAACCTTGGCCTCTGCTTCCTTACCCTTTTTAAAAGGACAAGAACTAGCCACATGCCCTTTGTTGTGACATTTAAAACAAGATCTCTTCTTAAAAGTTTTCTTTATGTTAGATCCCTTTTAAATGATTTGACTGTTTTGTCTTTAGTGTCCTCATCCACTTTATGAGGTGTACTATTAGACCTAACAGATTCTTTCAAAGTGCTTGGACTATTAGGTTGTCAACTGTTATCGGATCTACTATAATTGGTATAGTAGGAAAAAAATCTGTAAGCTTATTTTCATTTGGTAAAAAGGGGTAATCCTGATCCTCAGAAGATGGAGCTTTACTAAACCCCACTCATGTTTTATCACTACTCCTTTTCAAACTTTTCTGAATTTGAGTCCTGACTAACGAGGATTCTCCAAAATTTGTCTAACTTTCCATGAAGTTCAACAATTTGAGAATTCCAATAAACTCTCGGATTTTCCAACCTTTGAAAGTAATTATCTCGAAACCTTCTTCTCCCATTATCATAATCTGAGCTTTGAAAACTTTTTGGATTGTTTTGAACATTTGAATTACTAAAACCCCAATATTTGTTTCTTCTTAGAAAGTTTCGATTACCAGAAGTTTGGTATCGATTTCGATATCAAAAATTATTACTTTGAAAAGAATTTGATTGGCCATTATCATGATATGATTTTGGAGAAGAGTTTCATGAACCAACAAATCTTCTTGATGTTGAAGGTTTAGGTTTAAATCTCGTTTGATTTGTCTGAAAACTGGATTTAACATTTTTATTTGAAAAAATCTGATTTCCATCCTTAACCTCAACCTCAGCCTCTGCCTCCTTAGCCTTTTTAAAAGGACAACAACTAGCCACATGCCCTTTGTTGTGATATTTAAAACAGGATCTCTTCTTAAAAGTTTTCTTTATGTTAGATCCCTTTTAAATTATTTGAATGTTTTGTCTTTAGTATCCTCATCCACTTTATGAGGTGTACTATTAGACCTAATAGCTTCTTTCAAAGAGCTTGGACTATTAGGTATGTCAACTGTGATCGGATCCACTATAACTGGTATAGTAGGAAACAAAATTTGTTAGCTCATTTTCATTTGGTAAAAAGGGGTAATCCTGGTCCTCAGAAGATGGAGCTTTACTAAACCCCACTCTTGCTTTATCACTACTCCTTTTCAAACTTTTCTGAATTTGAGTCCTGACTAACGAGGATTCTCCAAATTTGTCTAACTTTCCATGAAGTTCAACAATTTGAGAATTCCAATAAACTCTGAGATTTTCCAACCTTTGAAAATAATTATCTCGAAACCTTCTTCTCCCATTATCATAATCTGATCTTTGAAAAATTTTTGGATTGTTTTGAACATTTTAGTTACTAAAACCCCTATATTTGTTTCTTCTTTGAAAGTTTCGATTACCTGAAGTTAGGTATCGATTTCGATATCCAAAATTTTTACTTTGAAAAGAATTTGATTGGCCATTATCATGATATGATTTAGGAGAAGAGTTTCTTGAACCAACAAATCTTCTTGATGTTGAAGGTTTAGGTTGAAATCTCGGTTGATTTGTCTGAAAACTGGATTTAACATTTTTATTTGAACCAACCTGATTTCCATCCTTAACCTCAACCTCAGCCTCTGCTCCTTACCCTTTTTAAAAGGATAACAACTAGCCACATGCCCTTTGTTGTGACATTTAAAACAGGATCTCTTCTTAAAAGTTTTCTTTATGTTAGATCCCTTTTAAATGATTTGACTGTTTTGTCTTTAGTGTCCTCATCCACTTTATGAGGTGTACTATTAGACCTAAGAGATTCTTTCAAAGAGCTTGGACTATTAGGTATGTCAACTATTATCGGATCCACTATAACTAGTATAGTAGGAACAAAATCTGTTAGCTCATTTTCATTTGGTAAAAAGGGGTAATCCTGATCCTCATAATATGGAACTTTACTAAATCCCCACTCCTGTTTTATCACTACTCCTTTTCAAACTTTTCTGAATTTGAGTCCTGACTAACGAGGATTCTCCAAATTTGTCTAACTTTCCATGAAGTTCAACAATTTGAGAATTCTAGTAAACTCTCGGATTTTCCAACCTTTGAAAATAATTATCTCGAAACCTTCTTCTCCCATTATCATAATCTGATCTTTGAAAAATTTTTGGATTGTTTTGAACATCTGAGTTAATAAAACCCCTATATTTGTTTCTTTCTTTGAAAGTTTCGATTACCAGAAGTTTGGTATCGATTTCGTTATCCAAAACTTTTACTTTGAAAAGAATTTGATTGGCCATTATCATGATATGATTTAGGAGAAGAGTTTCTTGAACTAACGAATCTTCTTGATGTTGAAGGTTTAGGTTGAAATGTCGGTTGATTTGTCTGAAAACTGGATTTAACATTTTTATTTGAACCAACCTGATTTCCATCCTTAACCTCAACCTCAGCCTTTGCTTCCTTACCCTTTTTAAAAGGACAACAACTAGCCACATGCCCTTTGTTGTGACAGTTAAAACAGGATCTCTTCTTAAAAGTTTTCTTTATGTTAGATCCCTTTTAAATGATTTGACTATTTTGTCTTTAGTATCCTCATCCACTTTATGAGGTATACTATTAGACCTAACAGATTCTTTCAAAGAGCTTGGACTATTAGGTATGTCAACTGTTATCGGATCCACTATAACTAGTATAGTAGGACCAAATCTGTTAGCTCATTTTCATTTGGTAAAAAGGTGTAATCCTGATCCTCAGAAGATGGAGCTTTACTAAACCCCACTCCTGTTTTATCACTACTCCTTTTCAAACTTTTCTGAATTTGAGTCCTGACTAACGAGGATTCTCCAAATTTGTCTAACTTTCCAAGAAGTTCAACAATTTGAGAATTCCAATAAACTCTCGGATTTTCCAACCTTTGAAAATAATTATCTCGAAACCTTCTTCTCCCATTATCATAATCTGATCTTTGAAAAATTTTTGGATTGTTTTGAACATTTGAGTTACTAAAACCCCTATATTTGTTTCTTCTTTGAAAGTTTCGAATACCAGAAGTTAGGTATCGATTTCGATATCCAAAATTTTTACTTTGAAAAGAATTTGATTGGCCATTATCATGATATGATTTAGGAGAAGAGTTTCTTGAACCAACAAATCTTCTTGATGTTGAAGGTTTAGGATGAAATCTAGGTTGATTTGTCTAAAAACTGGATTTAACATTTTTATTTGAACCAACCTGATTTCCATCCTTAACCTTAACCTTGGCCTCTGCTTCCTTACCCTTTTTAAAAGGACAAGAACTAGCCACATGCCCTTTGTTGTGACATTTAAAACAAGATCTCTTCTTAAAAGTTTTCTTTATGTTAGATCCCTTTTAAATGATTTGACTGTTTTGTCTTTAGTGTCCTCATCCACTTTATGAGGTGTACTATTAGACCTAACAGATTCTTTCAAAGTGCTTGGACTATTAGGTTGTCAACTGTTATCGGATCTACTATAATTGGTATAGTAGGAAAAAAATCTGTAAGCTTATTTTCATTTGGTAAAAAGGGGTAATCCTGATCCTCAGAAGATGGAGCTTTACTAAACCCCACTCATGTTTTATCACTACTCCTTTTCAAACTTTTCTGAATTTGAGTCCTGACTAACGAGGATTCTCCAAAATTTGTCTAACTTTCCATGAAGTTCAACAATTTGAGAATTCCAATAAACTCTCGGATTTTCCAACCTTTGAAAGTAATTATCTCGAAACCTTCTTCTCCCATTATCATAATCTGAGCTTTGAAAACTTTTGGATTGTTTTGAACATTTGAATTACTAAAACCCCAATATTTGTTTCTTCTTAGAAAGTTTCGATTACCAGAAGTTTGGTATCGATTTCGATATCAAAAATTATTACTTTGAAAAGAATTGATTGGCCATATCATGATATGATTTTGGAGAAGAGTTTCATGAACCAACAATCTTCTTGATGTTGAAGGTTTAGGTTTAAATCTCGGTTGATTTGTCTGAAAACTGGATTTAACATTTTTATTTGAAAAAATCTGATTTCATCCTTAACCTCAACCTCAGCCTCTGCCTCCTTAGCCTTTTTAAAAGGACAACAACTAGCCACATGCCCTTTGTTGTGATATTTAAAACAGGATCTCTTCTTAAAAGTTTTCTTTATGTTAGATCCCTTTTAAATTATTGAATGTTTGTCTTTAGTATCCTCATCCACTTTATGAGGTGTACTATTAGACCTAATAGCTTCTTTCAAAGAGCTTGGACTATTAGGTATGTCAATGTGATCGGATCCACTATAACTGGTATAGTAGGAACAAAATTTGTTAGCTCATTTTCATTTGGTAAAAGGGGTAATCCTGGTCCTCAGAAGATGGAGCTTTACTAAACCCCACTCTTGCTTTATCACTACTCCTTTTCAAACTTTTCTGAATTTGAGTCCTGACTAACGAGGATTCTCCAAATTTGTCTAACTTTCCATGAAGTTCAACAATTTGAGAATTCCAATAAACTCTGAGATTTTCCACCTTTGAAATAATTATCTCGAAACCTTCTTCTCCCATTATCATAATCTGATCTTTGAAAAATTTTTGGATTGTTTTGAACATTTTAGTTACTAAAACCCCTATATTTGTTTCTTCTTTGAAAGTTTCGATTACCTGAAGTTAGGTATCGATTTCGATATCCAAATTTTTACTTTGAAAAGAATTTGATTGGCATTATCATGATATGATTTAGGAGAAGAGTTTCTTGAACCAACAAATCTTCTTGATGTTGAAGGTTTAGGTTGAAATCTCGGTTGATTTGTCTGAAAATGATTTAACATTTTTATTTGAACCAACCTGATTTCCATCCTTAACCTCAACCTCAGCCTCTGCTCCTTACCTTTTAAAAGGATAACAACTAGCCACATGCCCTTTGTTGTGACATTTAAAACAGGATCTCTTCTTAAAGTTTTCTTTATGTTAGATCCCTTTTAAATGATTTGACTGTTTTGTCTTTAGTGTCCTCATCCACTTTATGAGGTGTACTATAGACCTAAGAGATTCTTTCAAAGAGCTTGGACTATTAGGTATGTCAACTATTATCGGATCCACTATAACTAGTATAGTAGGACAAAATCTGTTAGCTCATTTCATTTGGTAAAAAGGGGTAATCTGATCTCATATATGGAACTTTACTAAATCCCCACTCCTGTTTTATCACTACTCCTTTTCAAACTTTTCTGAATTTGAGTCCTGACTAACGAGGATTCTCCAAATTTGTCTAACTTTCCATGAAGTTCAACAATTTGAGAATTCTAGTAAACTCTCGGATTTTCCAACTTTGAAAATAATTATCTCGAAACCTTCTTCTCCCATTATCATAATCTGATCTTTGAAAAATTTTTGGATTGTTTTGAACATCTGAGTTAATAAAACCCTATATTTGTTTCTTTCTTTGAAAGTTTCGATTACCAGAAGTTTGGTATCGATTTCGTTATCCAAAACTTTTACTTTGAAAAGAATTTGATTGGCCATTATCATGATATGATTTAGGAGAAGAGTTTCTTGAACTAACGAATCTTCTTGATGTTGAAGGTTTAGGTTGAAATGTCGGTTGATTTGTCTGAAAACTGGATTTAACATTTTTATTTGAACCAACCTGATTTCCATCCTTAACCAACCTCAGCCTTTGCTTCCTTACCTTTTTAAAAGGACAACAACTAGCACATGCCCTTTGTTGTGACAGTTAAAACAGGATCTCTTCTTAAAGTTTTCTTATGTTAGATCCCTTTTAATGATTGACTATTTTGTCTTTAGTATCCTCATCCACTTTATGAGGTATACTATTAGACCTAACAGATTCTTTCAAAGAGCTTGGACTATTAGGTATGTCAACTGTTATCGGATCCACTATAACTAGTATAGTAGGACCAATCTGTTAGCTCATTTTCATTTGGTAAAAGGTGTAATCCTGATCCTCAGAAGATGGAGCTTTACTAAACCCACTCCTGTTTTATCACTACTCCTTTTCAAACTTTCTGAATTTGAGTCCTGACTAACGAGGATTCTCCAAATTTGTCTAACTTTCCAAAAGTTCAACAATTTGAGAATTCAATAAACTCTCGGATTTTCCAACCTTTGAAAATAATTATCTCGAACCTTCTTCTCCCATTATCATAATCTGATCTTTGAAAAATTTTTGGATTGTTTTGAACATTTGAGTTACTAAAACCCCTATATTTGTTTCTTCTTTGAAAGTTTCGAATACCAGAAGTTAGGTATCGATTTCGATATCCAAAATTTTTACTTTGAAAAGAATTTGATTGGCCATTATCATGATATGATTTAGGAGAAGAGTTTCTTGAACCAACAAATCTTCTTGATGTTGAAGGTTTAGGATGAAATCTAGGTTGATTTGTCTAAAAACTGGATTTAACATTTTTATTTGAACCAACCTGATTTCCATCCTTAACCTTAACCTTGGCCTCTGCTTCCTTACCCTTTTTAAAAGGACAAGAACTAGCCACATGCCCTTTGTTGTGACATTTAAAACAAGATCTCTTCTTAAAAGTTTTCTTTATGTTAGATCCCTTTTAAATGATTTGACTGTTTTGTCTTTAGTGTCCTCATCCACTTTATGAGGTGACTATTAGACCTAACAGATTCTTTCAAAGTGCTTGGACTATTAGGTTGTCAACTGTTATCGGATCTACTATAATTGGTATAGTAGGAAAAAAATCTGTAAGCTTATTTTCATTTGGTAAAAAGGGGTAATCCTGATCCTCAGAAGATGGAGCTTTACTAAACCCCACTCATGTTTTATCACTACTCCTTTTCAAACTTTTCTGAATTTGAGTCCTGAATAACGAGGATTCTCCAAAATTTGTCTAACCTTCCAGTAAGTTCAACAATTTGAGAATTCAATAAACTCTCGGATTTTCCAACCTTTGAAAGTAATTATCTCGAAACCTTCTTCTCCCATTATCATAATCTGAGCTTTGAAAACTTTTTGGATTGTTTTGAACATTTGAGTTACTAAAACCCCTATATTTGTTTCTTCTTTGAAAGTTTCGACTACCAGAAGTTTGGTATCGATTTCGATATCCAAAATTTTTACTTTGAAAAGAATTTGATTGGCCATTATCATGATATGATTTTGGAGAAGAGTTTCTTGAACCAACAAATCTTCTTGATGTTGAAGGTTTAGGTTGAAATCTTGGTTGATTTGTCTGAAAACTAGATTTAACATTTTTATTTGAACCAACCTGATTTCCATCCTTAACCTCAACCTCAGCCTCTACCTCCTTAGCCTTTTTAAAAGGACAACAACTAGCCACACGCCCTTTGTTGTGACATTTAAAACAGGATCTCTTCTTAAAAGTGTTCTTTATGTTAGATCCCTTTTAAATGATTTGACTGTTTTGTCTTTAGTATCCTCATCCACTTTATAGGTGTACTATTAGACCAAACAGATTCTTTCAAAGAGCTTGGACTATTAGGTATGTCAACTTTTATCGGATCTACTATAACTGGTATAGTAGGAACAAAATCTGTTAGCTTATTTTCATTTGGTAAAAAGGGGTAATCCTGATCCTCAGAAGATGGAGCTTTACTAAACCCCACTCCTGTTTTATCACTACTCCTTTTCAAACTTTTCTGAATTTGAGTCCTGAATAACGAGGATTCTCCAAAATTTGTCTAAATTTCCAGGAAGTTCAACAATTTGAGAATTCCAATAAACTCTCGGATTTTCCAACCTTTGAAAATAATTATCTCGAAACCTTCTTCTCCCATTATCATAATCTGATCTTTGAAAACTTTTTGGATTGTTTTGAACATTTGAGTTACTTAAAACCCCTATATTTGTTTCTTCTTTGATAGTTTCGACTACCAGAAGTTTGGTATCGATTTCGATATCCAAAATTTTTACTTTGAAAAGAATTTGATTGGCCATTATCATGATATGATTTAGGAGAAGAGTTTCTTGAACCATCAAATCTTCTTCATGTTGAATGTTTAGGTTGAAATCTCTATTGATTTTTCAGAAAACTGGATTTAACATTTTTATTTAACCAACCTGATTTCCATCCTTAACCTCAACCTCAGCCTCTGCCTCCTTACCCTTTTTAAAAGGACAACAACTAGCCACACGCCCTTTGTTGTGACATTTAAAACAGGATCTCTTCTTAAAAGTTTTCTTTATGTTAGATCCCTTTTAAATGATTTGACTGTTTTGTCTTTAGTATCCTCATCCACTTTATGAGGTGTATTATTAGACCTAACAGATTCTTTCAAAGAGCTTGGACAATTAGGTATGTCAACTGTTATCGGATCCACGATAACTGGTATAGTAGGAACAAAATCTGTTAGCTCATTTTCATTTGGTAAAAAGAGGTAATCCTGATCCTCAGAAGATTGAGCTTTACTAAACCCCACTCCTGTTTTATCACTACTCCTTTTAAAACTTTTCTGAATTTGAGTCCTGACTAACGAGGATTTCCAAATTTGTCTAACTTTCCATGAAGTTCAACAATTTGAGAATTCCAATAAACTCTCGGATTTTCCAACCTTTGAAAATAATTATCTCAAAACCTTCTTCTCCCATTATCATAATCTGATCTTTGAAACAATTTGGATTGTTTTGAACATTTGAGTTACTAAAAGCCCTATATTTGTTTCTTCTTTGAAAGTTTCGATTACCAGAAGTTCGGTATCGATTTCGATATCCAAAATTTTTACATTGAAAAGAATTTGATTGGCCATTATCATGATTTTATTTAGGAGAAGAGTTTCTTGAACCAACAAATCTTCTTGATGTTGAAGGTTTAGGTTGAAATCTCTTAGACCTCCCGTACGCGTGCACGCAGCTCTACCAACTGAGCTACGTGTCAAACCGAAATAATCTTGTTTTTTAATTATATTTATATACTAATTCGATTTATTCAAAATTCATTTGTTTTAAAAAGAAGATTTTAAATCATCGAACCGGTGCCGTTAACCAGACTCGAACGCGTGACGTGCGACTTAGTGTTGCACACAGTCCACCGCTGGACTGTGTGTCTAACCTGGTTAATATTTCGGTTTTTATTATACTTAACAACTAACGGAGTTAACCCGGTTCAACTTTAAACAAAAAGGCATTTTATTACATAGAGGGTGCGGGTATCAGGGATCGAACTCGTGACGTGTGCGTATTATTTGCACACAGTCCACCCCTGGACTGTGTGTCTAACCCGTTTAAAATACCAATTTTAATTATACTTATAGAGTTAAGCACAGTTCATCTTCTTCGTTGGATTTTACCGACAGCAGATTACACCATTAAATCTTGTTAATTCGATTAGTTAATCATTGCACAGACTAATATGAGATAGCAGAGATGATAATTAGAGGAAAACATACCGGTGAACGATTGATTACAGAGTTCCGGCAAGGCGTCGGTCTCTGTTTTTAAGAACTTCAACTGAGCAAATCAATTAATCGTTTTGATTAGCTAATCATGAAATTGAAGTGCTAAACAAACGTTATCAGTGTGTTTGAAGGTCCTTACCGTTTCACAGACGAAGATAAAGATTTTCAGAAGTTTTCTGGCGAGCAGAAATTATCCGATGAATACGTCTGAATTTGATCTCAAGTGGAAGGTTTGAGTTAGAAATAGCTTAACACCTGTTAGACTACGATGGTATTGAAGAACTTACCGATTTGAGGAAAAATACGGTTTTCCGGCGAACTTGCAGAATTTTCCGGCGAGTTGATTTAAGCTTTCTGATGGACCGAATGTGTGAGGAAAGTGAAATGGAAAGTTTGTATGATGTTTCTGAGTCGCGAGAGGGGTCTTGATTGAAGTAATTCAGACATTGATTATTTTCGGTTATAAAAAACCGATTATGATCAAAATTGAAGTTCATTCAAATCCGAATTGATTAGGATCGTCGGTGCATCGGTTATAAACCTGAAATCGCGATTATTCAAACGTTTAGACGGTTGAATAGCCGATTTCAGTTTTTCAGTTGGCGTAACCGGTTTATCTAGGTTTGTATATAAGACTCATTTGTTTCCTAGAGTTGACAGAAAACAAACATAGTGGCGGAGTGGTGATGTGTGTGTATGTTAAGTCTTTGGATTTCACTTTCCGGCTGACCCGGGTTCGAGCCCCGGCAGCAACATTTTATTTTTATTTATTTTGTTTTCACTTTTTATCAAATATAATTTTTTATAGTTTAGTTTGTTTATTAATTTTGTATCATTAAAAATCAAAATAACCATAAATATACAACGTGACATTTATAACTTGATATTCGATTACAAAACGGAACGGGTTTTGGAAACCCGTTTTTGACAAATGTTACAGTTGCGATTACCAGAAGTTCGGTATCGATTTCGATATATAATATTTTTACTTTGAAAAGAATTTGATTAGCCATTATCATGATATGATTTAGGAGAAGAGTTTCTTGAACCAACAAATCTTCTTCATGTTGAAGGTTTAGGTTGAAATCTCTGTTGATTTATCTGAAAACTGGATTAAACATTTTTATTTGAACCAACCTGATTTCCATCCTTAACCTCAACCTCAGCCTCTGCCTCCTTTGCCTTTTTAAAAGGACAACAACTAGCCACATGCCCTTTGTTGTGACATTTAAAACAGGATCTCTTCTTAAAAGTTTTCTTTATGTTAGATCCCTTTTAAATGATTTGACTGTTTTGTCTTTAGTAACCTCATCCACTTTATGAGGTGTACTATTAGACCTAACAGATTCTTTCAAAGAGCTTGGACTATTAGGTATGTCAACTGTTATCGGATCCACTATAACTGGTATAGTAGGAACAAAATCTGTTAGCTCATTTTCATTTGGTAAAAAGAGGTAATCCTGATCCTCAGAAGATGGCGCTTTACTAAACCCCACTCCTGTTTTATCACTACTCCTTTTAAAACTTTTCTGAATTTGAGTCCTGACTAACGAGGATTCTCCAAATTTGTCTAACTTTCCATGAAGTTCAACAATTTGAGAATTCCAATAAACTCTGGAATTTTCCAACCTTTGAAAAAAATTTTGGATTGTTTTGAACATTTGAGTTACTAAAACCCTTATATTTGTTTCTTCTTTGAAAGTTGCGATTACCAGAAGTTCGGTATCGATTTCGATATCCAAAATTTTTACTTTGAAAAGAATTTGATTGGCCATTATCATGATATGATTTAGGAGAAGAGTTTCTTGAACCAACAAATCTTCTTGATGTTGAAGGTTTAGGTTGAAATCTCGGTTGATTTGTCTGAAAACTGGATTTAACATTTTTATTTGAACCAACCTGATTTCCATCCTTAACCTCAACCTCAGCCTCTGCTCCTTACCCTTTTTAAAAGGACAACAACTAGCCACATGCCCTTTGTTGTGACATTTAAAACAGGATCTCTTCTTAAAAGTTTTCTTTATGTTAGATCCCTTTTAAATGATTTGACTGTTTTGTCTTTAGTGTCCTCATCCACTTTATGAGGTGTACTATTAGACCTAAGAGATTCTTTCAAAGAGCTTGGACTATTAGGTATGTCAACTATTATCGGATCCACTATAACTAGTATAGTAGGAACAAAATCTGTTAGCTCATTTTCATTTGGTAAAAAGGGGTAATCCTGATCCTCATAATATGGAGCTTTACTAAATCCCCACTCCTGTTTTATCACTACTCCTTTCAAACTTTTTTGAATTTGAGTCCTGACTAACGAGGATTCTCCAAATTTGTCTAACTTCCCATGAAGTTCAACAATTTGAGAATTCTAATAAACTCTCGGATTTTCCAACCTTTGAAAATAATTATCTCGAAACCTTCTTCTCCCATTATCATAATCTGATCTTTGAAAAATTTTTGGATTGTTTTGAACATTTGAGTTACTAAAACCCCTATATTTGTTTCTTCTTTGAAAGTTTCGATTACCAGAAGTTAGGTATCGATTTCGATATCCAAAATTTTTACTTTGAAAAGAATTTGATTGGCCATTATCATGATATGATTTAGGAGAAGAGTTTCTTGAACCAACAAATCTTCTTGATGTTGAAGGTTTAGGATGAAATCTAGGTTGATTTGTCTAAAAACTGGATTTAACATTTTTATTTGAACCAACCTGATTTCCATCCTTAACCTTAACCTTGGCCTCTGCTTCCTTACCCTTTTTAAAAGGACAAGAACTAGCCACATGCCCTTTGTTGTGACATTTAAAACAAGATCTCTTCTTAAAAGTTTTCTTTATGTTAGATCCCTTTTAAATGATTTGACTGTTTTGTCTTTAGTGTCCTCATCCACTTTATGAGGTGTACTATTAGACCTAACAGATTCTTTCAAAGTGCTTGGACTATTAGGTTGTCAACTGTTATCGGATCTACTATAATTGGTATAGTAGGAAAAAAATCTGTAAGCTTATTTTCATTTGGTAAAAAGGGGTAATCCTGATCCTCAGAAGATGGAGCTTTACTAAACCGCACTCCTGTTTTATCACTACTCCTTTTCATACTTTTCTGAATTTGAGTCCTGACTAACGAGGATTCTCCAAATTTGTCTAACTTCCCATGAAGTTCAATAATTTTGGCCTGTGCACCAGCCAATTCTGTGCACTTTTCAGAAAGCTCGTTAGTCTTATCCTTCACATTTCCACGAGCTAAATCAATGATCTGTAATAGTTCATTGACTTTGCTGGTCAAACTGATGATTTCTTGTTCATTTGAATTGAGTGTATTTAAAAATTTTGACTCCCTTTTACTTAAAAGAACATTTGATGCTTTCAGTTTTTCTAATTCAACTAACAGAATTTTGTTTTGCTCTGATAATTTGTCAACTTTACCCTGTAGTTCAGTGCACTTATGACAAGTATGACTTACAGATGGTAAGTGTACCTGTACCTCTGATGTAAGCTCATCTGTATCATCCATGCACACTTTAGCTTTTGCATCCTTGACTTCCATTTTCTCATTCGCAGCTTCCTTCTTCTCTTCTATCTTAGCCGCTCCTTCACCAATCTTCACAGCTGCAGTCTCACTCGCACATATACTTTGTCTTGAAGTACTCTGATAATGTTTTTCTAAAGCTTCCCACAGCTCTCTAGACGATCCATACCTACTACCGATGTGTTTCATATCAGTTGGCAAGGACATCTTTATTGTTGCTAAAGCTTTCTTCTCAGCATCATACATTCGTTTCTCAGAGACTTCCATCTTCTCATATGAAAGTACCAGAATTCTCCCGTTAACTCGACGAGTGGGAGCAATGTACCCATCGATCATACAATTCCACATCTTAGTATCTTCACTTAGAACCGAAGCCTCAAACTTCTTCTTCCAGTCTACATAATGTTCAGCATTTATCAGCTTTGGCCAGTTTTTAGCACCCTCACTTAGATTGTTCAATTTGACCATCTTTAACATGCAGCTACCAGTTTAAATGGATTTTGGTATACATGTGCCAAAATCCAAATCTAACCCGCAGCTTATCGTAACCAAACCGTTAAAAACGTTCAGAAATTTGTCTGAAAAGTGTGATTACCAACTTATACCGTTAGACTCGTCTCGACGATACGAATCCAATGATATATAATGTCCGATTATGATTTTTGGAATTTTCGTGCCTCTTTTGTCCTAAAAATCACACGAGTCTAACTGTCCAATCGGTTCGTCAAAATTGTTGGTGGATCAAATTCTATGTCCGAAAACGTTGAACTCTGGTTACGTCAGCTGGTTAACTTTCCACCTTTTTTGTGTATAACTCAGAACAGTGTCAAATCCAACAGTAACTCGGATTGACAATCCGAGATAGGAATCCGGAATAGTAATCCGAATTGCTAATCCGAAATAGTGATTCGGAATAGTAATCTGAGATGAAATCCGGAATGCACTATTCTGGTCCGAAATGAAATCCGGAATGCACTGTTCTGGTCTGAGATGGAATCCAGAATAGACTATTCTGATCCGAGATGCAATCCGGAATACACTTCTGATTCGAAATGGAATCCGAAATAGCTTTTCTGATCCGAATTGCAAGTTTGATGATCCGAAATGCAGATTTCTGATCCAAAATTCAAGTCTTCAATCCGGAATACTGTGCTTTTTGATCCGGAATGCAAGTCTTCAATCTGGAATACTGTGCTTTTTGATCCGGAATGCAAGTCTTCAATCCGAAATGCCTGCTGTGAATCCGAAATCACTGCAAAAACCCTAAAACAGCCGCCAAACCTTAATTCAGCCGTCACAAACTCCAAAACAGCCTCCAAAACGTCCAAAAACCCAATTTTTCTTCTGTCACGATTCTGAACCGAGCAATAATCAAGAGCCAAATGCTCTGATACCAATTGTAGGTCCCCTAATCCTTATAGATCTTCACATAATCGTCTATCTAATCTAGAGTGCGGGATCCCCTAGATCAGATTTCACATAAACAACAAGAACACAAACACGAACACGAACAATTTCCTTCAAACAGTCTTCTATTGATTATCTAACACAAAGTGTTAACAACCAATTCAAGACTCTCTAGAAATCTCTCAGCCACTCTCTGTAGATTTCTCACACTCCTTTATTTCTCCAACTACCAAAACCCTAATGCACAACATGTATATATACTACATGTCTACATACTAGGCTTTAGACTAGGCTAGGCCATTCTCCAAGCCCATTACAACTCTAAACAAGCTAAACACAAATGCTAAGCCCAATAAAAATATCCAAAGATTAAACTAGCAAACTATTAAGCTGTTGTCACAAATATGCACCAACACGTATACATGCTATATTACAACTCTCCCTCAGCCTAGGATCACTCTGATTTGTTCGTATATAAATGTTAGAAGGAAAGTAATGAATAGAATAGTACATGCACTGTTCTATTTATAGTACAAATCAAACCACTGTAGCATCTAGGTTGACGTCACATTGACAGTGACATCTAACGACCTAACAAATCCTAACATCTGCTAAGCTAAACATTGTTACATTAATAAATAGAAAATCTACTGATCCAGTATCTGTTGAGAAGAAACTCTTATGAGCTTTAACCTCTATTGGTCCACAACTCCTCTGCATTGTTGCAATGCAACAGCCCAGCATAGATATCATTTTGGCAAAGCCATAGCAACGATGCTAAAAGTCTTTCATCTAGATCGATTTTCTAAAAATCTTGCTCGGAGTAGTTGGAACTTGAACTTTTGAGTTTTCAGCACTCGGTACCGTCGGAACATGAGGTCCGAAGATAATAGATTTCCAGCAACCCGTATTTTGTTGTGCAAGTATGTGACCCATCCGTATTTGCCAGATATTATTCCTATCTGACAAGGATCGTAGGTTTGTACATGATGCAAGTATTGTGTGGATCTTGTAGATTTTGAGACATTTCTGATTGTTTACAAACAAGTTTTTGTTTAGAATACTTTGAACGTAAATAAACTTTTACTCTCTTTTCAATACAACGAATAAACGAACCAGTAATAAGAGTTGATCTGTGTTTATCAAAATGATTGTTAAATCAAATTTGATTGACCAAGCTCTGATACCAATTGTTAGGATCTGAGTTTGATATCGTTGTGAATGTTTAAGTTGAAACCAAATGAAGGAAGATAAACAACAATGAAATAGTGCAACGGAAATATAAACTTTCAAATCACCGTTCTATTTATAGTACAAATCAAACTACTGTAGCATCTAGGCTGACGTCACATTGATAGTGACATCTAACGACCTAACAAACCCTAATATCTGCTAAGCTAAACACTGTTACATTAATAAATAGAAACTCTGTTGATCCAGCATCTGTTGAGAAGAAACTCTGATGAGCTTTAACTTCCGTTGGTCCAGCAGACCTTTGACTTGGGCAGAGCTTGTCTTCATCAGATCTTGTATAGCAGACTTTAACTTCAACAGACCTTGAGTAGCAGATGTTGATGTCTTTGCCTTTAGAGGGGAGCAGATCTTCTAAACACTGTTTATTAAGGATCAAATGTTATAGATAATTATGGCTTTCCAATCATCTGTTTCTTTATAGGGTTCAATAGATCCAACACTAAGATACCGGTTTCTTAGGAGCCGAAGTTGCGCATCTTGCCTATTGTTTTTCTCACCTTCCTTCGCAAACCCACATGTCCACGGCGTTTTCCCGATGTATGTTTCCGTATGTCTCATGGTAAATACTCCACGGTCCACACCATTGTTAACAGTTCTCCGGTCCATTTTTTTCTATCTATAATGGATTTTTCCATTTGTTTGATACCTTGTTTTGTTTTTAAGGCTTTCTATAGGTACAAAACAAGTACCATTATCTATAATAATATAGAGTTCTGTCAGTTTTTACATTTAACACAACATGCATATGAACTAATTTCGTAAATAGTTTTTTATTACTAGATTTTGGGGAAGCCCTTTGTATTTATTATCAAACTCTTGTTCGACTCCAGAGTTATCAATTAATTCAACTTTTTCGTTTCTTATGCGGAAGCACAGACAGTAGAAATGATCACCTTGAAGTACTGGAATGATCATAAGGTCAACTAGTTCTAGTTTCTTTACCTCATATATCTTTAATATATCTTTAATATTGATTGTCGGTAAAGTTAGGCCCGTGCAGGGTGTTTGGCTGATTTTTAAATAGTTTATAAATTAGTAAATCCATAAATTAAATTCTTGCCATGCGAGTTACACCATAACATGCAAAATGTATATATAACTTACGAAATTTAACACCTAACATGCGAAATTTAAAACATAACATACGAATTTTAATACCTAATATGCTATTTGAATAAAACATAACATGTGATCAAAGATAACCTAACATGCAAAAAACAAATAACATACCATCATTGTATTATGCGGGAATAGTCTATACGGTGATGAAGTTTTATCCCTCTTTTTTTCTTCATGGTTCAGTACATCCACAAATGCATCGATCCCGTTTGATGCTACATTTTGATTTTTATAAACGCTTTTGAAGACTATTTTTTATGCTCCCGCCCCGATTGAAATTCTTCAGTGACAAGGTCCACCATATATTTTTCTTTTTCAATATCGACACCTGTGCACGTACCTTTTTCTTGTAGTTGCTTATGTGTAGAATCTGCTAGATTTAACGCTTCCATTTTAGTTTCACAAATGTCGTCATTGTTCTTCCCACCTTATACATGCGAGTTTTAAGTGTTTAGTAATAAAATTTAAATTTACCCATTTTTGTGATAGAAGTGTTTACCTTGCACCAGCGAAGCGAATCGTTGGTGTACGTATAAACCCGGGTCGCAATATATGTGTCTGTTATTCCTCCATCATCCTACTTCGGTAGTTCTGCACAGAATCGCACATTTAATACAAAATAAAAAGAATCGCATGTTGTAAATAAAAATCGCAAGTTAATTGAAATTGCATGTTTTATTGAAATCGCATGTTACCTTCAGATTCTCTATTTCTCACACTGGCCTCATTATTGGTTTGGCCTTTATCTTCTACATCCCACTATATTCTTTAGTTTCAATCTGTTCCTTATATTCTTCAACATTACAAGCAGCAACATTACAAGTAGCAGATTCAGGCTCACAAACAGATTCAAGCAAACAAAGTGTTGTTTATTTCCGGATCCCAAAGCACTTAGTTTTTGCATCCAAAACCAATTTGTTCATTTCTTGAACTATTGTATTGTATTTCTTTATATTGTTGGCCATTCTTTTCAACAGATTCTACAATCTTTTGGTACAAATAATTTGCCGCTAATATCAACAATGTTTTATGTAATATACATGAAAATAATATAGGTGGGGCATACCTATTAATTGATGTTTGAAGCTTCTCGTAGTTGTGTTTGTTGTTGTTCAGAATCGTAGCTTAGGCAAGGAGTAAGTTGAACAGGAGCGTTGCAATAATCCATGAGTTGTTGTGTCTGTGTTCCAACTCCCATCATAAGGTTCAACTGCGACGTTTCTACATGTCAATGTTGAAATTAAGCATATCAGTTGTCGTCATGCAAGGTTCCCTTTCATCTTCTATTGCAGGTGTAGTTCCTTTTTTTAGTTTTTGTGGTGTCAACGAATGGTATTATATACTCAACCGCTGAAGGTATATTTGTATCCTCGGTGGGTATTGACATTTTATTTACCATTGCATCTTTTTGTCGTGGACGATCTTGCTCTTGATCTTGTTCATAAGTATTGTCATTTTCATTATCCGACAGAGGTCCTTTATTGTACACATGTTCTTCCATATCATCAATCATCGCAGACGTGATATAACGTATAACTAGCATCTCGATGACTTGCTTGAATAGATGATACCTCTTGTTGTATTCATGCATGTACAAAAGTTGTATAAATATTCAAAAGAGGTCATGTTTAGTTAGAATATGTATTTATTTTTTTGCATAAATTGTTAAAAGGTATAGTAAAACATACGTAAGAAACACAACAGGTCCCATGTATTGTCTGTTTAGTTTTTCCACCCCTTGCTAGTCTGACATAGAGATTCTAATAGATATGAGCACCAATCTAGATGTGGTATATCTTCAAAAGTGTCAACGCGCAAACATTTTTGATTTACAGTTGTAGCTTTCGTAATCTCCACAAAAATTGTGTTTCAATAGACTAGGAAATTGATTTTAAACAAGCTCGCTCCTTCTCTTTGTTTGTTAATGGCTTTTGCAACCATGCCATGAGTAATCCTTTCGTTAGACATTTGACCGCTGAACTGATCGATAATACGATCCCCACCTTCGGGATCCTTATTCTTTTCAACTTTTTCATCTTTTTTACCTTATCTCTTATCAATAACCGTAACAACCGGCTTAAATCCTTTTGGTATTCTAAAGACCTCGTAAACTATATCGAAAGTAATTTTGATTCTATGATTTCCTATGTTAAGCTCATCGAATTGCTCATCATAGTTTCTCAATAGCCAAAACCCTAAATGTGTCGAAATATGATTAACTTCCATATCGAGAACAAATCCAAACCCCATACTTTTAACATCTGCAACCTGTGCTGCTGAAAAATTCATAATAATTTCCATGAAAAGGGTAGTTAATATCGCAACATCAATGCTTTGTGGTGATGTTCAGCAAAAGGCCTAGGCTTTGTCCTAGGTGGTTCTGGTTTGCTCGTCTTTTTTCCCTTTTCGACTGTTTTTAAAGGCTTATTTTTTTGCATCTTAGATTTCTTAGCTAGTTGCCCATACTCATCACCCTCATCATTCTATGAACTAGCACGTTTTTTCCTATTCCACCTTCAAATTCTTCGTCTTTGGTACAGGCTGCACGAAATCATCATCATTTTCCTCTATGACCTTTTTTTCTTCAATGTTCACTTTCCTCGTGTGTTAATAGGCAATTCAAAGTCATCATCATCATCGTCAAAAAATATACTACAATACAAAAAAAGCATGTTAAAAGCCCCCTGTTTTTCCAAATTACATGTTTTTCAATCCAAAATCGCATGTTATCAAAACCAGAAACTAACATTACACAGAATCGCATGTTATAAGAATCCAAACAAAACTAATTATCAAGTGTTTAACAAAGAACCTTGAATCAAAACCCCCTAGCAAATTCACATGTTTATTATACCCCCACCTTGTATCAAAAAGCCCAATCTAACAATTCACATGTTATAAATAACCTCATACAACAATAACAAATTATCGCATTTTAGCAAATCGCCAAATTATACAAATTCGCATGTTATCAAATAACCCAAGCTACGGTGAATCGCATGTGAAAAAATCCTAAATATGCAATGTTTAATCAAGAACCTGGATTCATCTTCTTCGATTGTGGTCTGTCGTTTTTCTTGCTTTGTTTCTCTAGTACAACTGATAGATAGCGAACAATCGCATTAATTTTGTGTTCAATATAGTAAACAATAGCATCAAATCATGTAGATATGTTACCTCCAAAAGTTGGGGCGATCGTCAATTTTATCCTTCAAGTTGGATTTATATATATATTAATTTGATTAATTTAATTATTTAAATTAATGTTGCCGCGTTTGTTAGACAGAAGATCCAACGGCTGGGGTGATCGCGTATAGTTTGTAGGACAAGGGGTATTGTACAATTTGTAGGATAAGAGGTATATATATAGAGTAGGGATCCTAATAGAAGTCCATCCTATTTAAGAAACTTGCGAAGTATTTTGGACCACACATTTTTCAAAGCTTTTCGTAATATGCACATACGCATAGTTTAAAATTCACTATATAAGTAATGTATATTGAATGATACATATATTATTATATATATATATATATATATAGTCAATTTTAAACTATACATATGTGTATATTACGAAAACATTTTCCCAAGAAAATGTGTGATGGAGAATGTTTCTCAAGTTTCTCAATTAGCTTAGTGCTTCTCACACATTTTCCCAAGAAAATGTGTGATAGAGAATGTTTAGTGCTTCTCACATGATCCTTAATATATATATATATATATATATCTCAGTGGAATAATAATAAATAGTCAACACCAAAACTAATTACTGAACAGGATAATGGTTACGCAATCAAACAAATACAGTACACAATTAATCTACGAGTGAGATAGATATACCTTTGCGGTTAATGATTAATCGATTGAGACACCGAGCTACAACGAATGGATGGACACGTGTTAAAACAAGGAATTACTCATTTTGTGTATCTATATAAGTATGCACGCACACAATGGAATCTTCTTGGATGAAGAAATCTGTTACTATGAAAATGACTATATGTATAATCTCAAAAAGATTTCAGATTGTAGGGAAAAATTGGGCAAAGGATATTATCAAAACATCGATGCTTGTGGGTCCCCCATCCAACTGGCTACAGCATGGTAGTTAACTAATCTAATAACTATTGATTGTTTCCAGCATATTTATACAGAATTGCGAGGCTAACAAGATACCATAAATAAAACCAGATACTCTGCACATGTAACCATATCAAATGGCTGGTTAACTGTGAATGTTGCTATTTGCTAATGTCAAAGCAGCATGCACACTAGTTTTGAATTTCACCATTCAGTTAGCTTTTAAATACAATACAAGCATATAAATCCCATTTTAAATATAAATAATGTTGAAAACATAATGAAGAACCTTTGAATAAAGACACCAGTTACTTGTGTTTCTTCGTCGGTAGTTGGGCTGATGGTATGCTTGGTGCTTTCTTCTTAGCAAATGCTTTAGTTCTGCTTTCAGGTTCATCGTCATCATCTTCATCCCTAGCCCCGTTACCTCTGGGAGTCGGGTGAGGTTCCTCCACAAGTTTGGAATATTTTCTCTTCCCTGCATCTAATTGGGCACGGATTTTTCTGTCAACAGGATGTTTGACAACCCAACCTTGGGTTTACGAGGAACCACCGCACCTATGCCAAGTCTGTACACAAAATGAATCTTAAGGGTTAACAAGGAACCACCGCACCTAATGTTTGGCAACATTTCTGTTTTATTTTTCTGATGGGTTAAACTTTCAAAAAAACAAAGCATAGCACCATTTATATTTTTGCTGAAACTTTTATCTTGTTGTTTAAAGAAAATGCGTGTGGAGGTCAGCCGCTTTGTACACTAAGGTTTAGAATGTTACCAATCTGACTTCTCAGAGATAAACTGCCACGCCTACTTAAAGTTGATCAAAATACATATATTTCCAAGAAAGAACCATTGCATTATAAAAAGAAAATCTAAACGGTCAGCTAGGGTGTGTCAGTACTAACCCAGCAGGTCGAGCCTCTAAGACAACTCTAGTTGGTTCTTTATCATCGGTTCTAGTCATGTTACTAACCCATTTCTCAGCCTGCACAAGAAAATAATAAATGATGACGTACTGTAATCAGCATGAAGAATTGTTTCACCAAAGAATATAAAAAAAATTGTATAATATGACTAAGCAGAATAGAAGCTCATGATGACATATACCAGAGACATATCGGTAATTCCCATTCCGAAAAAAACTGGAGATTCAATTTTGGTGTGTCGCTATACTGTTATAAAATAGCAATTACAGCATGCTTAGTGTTGCTCATACCAAATTGCCATGAGGCTATGAGAGGATGATAGCTGGATCTTTTTTATGACTGTTAATACATATAGAATGACTATACTGCCCAATCAAATCAACAAAAGTTCAAAAATCATAACTTCTAAAATAGTTAGAGATATATTAGACTACTGCATAAAAGATGCTCCAGAGATGCAAAAATATATTATCCTATCCAACAGAATTATTCAAAGTTCTTCATGGAGCATAAAGTTTGAATAGAAATCACCGACGTAAATAAATTTATTTTTGCATGGGTATATAGAATGGAAAGAACTAAGAGTGTACCAATTTAAATGCTGAATTCAACTTAACCAGTTCAGGACGAGCACTTTTCTTGGATGAATCAACTGTGGTCATTGCAACTAATCAGCCTGAGCAATAAAAGAAGTCCAAAATCCAATCAGGTGACACGCTTTTGTAGTTTATAAATGAGAAGGCAATAAGGGGTTTTATCGTCTCGTCTATGTTAAAATATACAATACATGAATGAATAAAATCACGACTCACGAAAAGCTTAATCAAACAAGATTGCAAAGTTTCAATGGGCATAATAATGGTACAAGCAAGATGCCAGGATAACATTAAATAGTACAGTATCTACAACACCACTTCCATAGCAACCGCCAACACTACAACCCATGGCAAATCCAGGAATTATAGTCCCGAAAACAATAACTATAAAAAAACATGAAATGACTTATTACAACTTAAAGAAGTAAACTTCGTTAAATATTTGCGATGGCTGTGGATAGATGAAGGAAGTTCTATTTCTTTACAATAGATGATGTATACTAGAAGCAATATCATGACATAAATCCTACTTCTGTTGAGGTTTGCTAAGAGGTAGTTATGTTTTTAGGTAACTGATTAGTGGTTTTCATAGATTCGGTCTTCAGGTTTGTCCGGTTCGATGTTTTTTTACAGAAACTAAATTCGAATACAATGTGCTTTTCAGTTTCGACTGAAAAAACGAATTCAACATAGAATAAGGTCCAAAAATCATGCAATTTGTTGATATTTCTATTTTCTACATCATTCATGGACCGGTTGAGCGGAACCAAGTCAAGTGTGACCTGGTAAAAGAGGTCACACTTAGGGGTGTTCAGAAAAAAAACCGTAACCAAATAAAAACGGTAAACCGAATCATAACCATAATTGAATAAACCGATCCGAAAAATAAATTCGGTTTTTGGTTTGGTTTCTAACCGAAACCAAATTGTGAATATGGTTTTTGTTCGGTTTTTAGATCCACGTTTTTTTCTATTTGGTTTATTCGGTTTATTTGGATAACCAAAAAAACCGTTAAATTATAACATAAAAATAATAATGTTTGGAAGTTAGAACACACACATAAATATAAATTAGGAAAAAAAGTACTTAGGTAAAATTTGGTTTATTCGGTTTCTAACGGAAATCGAATTGAATTTGGTTTGGTTTGCATATTCCTAGTTTAGTTTGATTTTTTTTTATGGTTTGGGGTACAAAATTTTGAAAACTGAATAAACCAAATACACCATAAATCGAACCAAATAAACCGTAAACCGAACAGATGAACACCCTAGTCACACTTGTGTTTTATATAGATTCTCAGAAGGAAGTTTCGCCAACACTTGAATCATAATAATATATATATATATATATATATATATATACCAAACTTCAAATTGACAAAAATTTTAAAATTTACTTCCAAATCTATAACATAATGTAAACTAATTGATGATATTCACTTGTTCAATTGCATAGCAATACCTAATTAACTACACATCCAATTAATATATAGGGTTAATCAGGAATTGTATGTATGTTTCATTAATCATTGAGGAGATAAGCACATAATTAGGTCCAAACATAGAACCCTATTACACTGATTTAGCACAAACCTGTGAGGAAACAGAAACCAATCGATACTTGTGACTTTGTTGATGAAATCAATCGATACTTGTGAAAGGAAACAGGAATGGAAATAACAACCGAAATCTGATGAATTGATTGCTCAGTGTTCGTTGAAGGAGATGAAGTTCGGTTGAGTGAGAACAATAGCCCTAATTAAGTTTGTAATGGGCTCATATGGTAGTGGGCTTGATAGGAATCAGAGTACGTAATGGATTGAAAACACACCGTTATGTTAGTTGTACAAAAAAAACACCGTTACGTTGGTTTAATTTAGGCCCTTCAAAACAAATTGACCGTTTCATCTGATTCGAGTTGCTTACCACATAAAGGTAAGTTGTTTATCGGGCATCACCTTCACCTGAATAATGTTTATCGGACTCCTACAGTAAGGTGATCTCTAAACTTTTAACCTCGAGACTTAAAAAGGTGATCTCTTTTCTTTTTCATATAATCAATCAGCTTTTTTAAGCAATCGAAATATTATCGACGCCCCTTGATGATGAATGTGATTGTGTCTTGGGTTAAGAAAAAGAAGTCAAAGTTCCTCATGTTCAAAATAGATTTTGAAAAAGCTTATGATCACATCAACTGGGTTTTTAAATTTGATACATGAGCAAATGAATTTCCCGATGAAATGGAGGTGGATTATGGCGATTCTCTCGTCTGCTAGGTCCTCGGTCCTAGTGAATGGATTCCCTTATGTTTGAGTTCCAGTTCCAGAGAGGCATGAGGCAGGGGGGGTCCAATATCCCCGTTCCTGTTTATCATTGGTATGGAAGCTTGTTATGGATTGGGTTAGTGCTAATAATGGGCCACGAGTCCAAGTGTTTTGTGTGGGCTGTAAGTCCAACTCTGATATGCATAGACTGATAAAGTTTGTGCACGTGTTTTGTTTAAGTGTTTTGAATTTGTCAGTTTACGTTAGATGGTCAAGGTTGTCATGGTTTCTAGGTGAAGGTTAAGTTGTTTAGTCAGTCGTGATTTCCTATTTTTGTGTATTTGTAAGGCTATACATAAAGCCTCTTCTTCATTGAATAAATCATCAGAAATTGTGAGAGTATATTTGATATTACTTGTGCATTACGAGTGTTGGTACATTATGTCTATTGTCTACGTCTAGGATATGTCGTTTTTTGTATATAAGGCTTAAACGTCAGATTGTAAATATTATTGTTCGTTTTATATATTTTGTAGTTGACTTGTACGAGTGAGTCAGATGACTCGTACGAGTGACACTCTATCACTCGTACGAGGCAGCCACTCGCATAAGTCACAGACTCTGTTTTCACACTCTCATGTGCGAGTCATGTCGACCTATAAATAGAGGAGTGTTGTGTCAGAGCTACTAAGTGTTAGTCCAGTTGGTACGGCGAAGCCCTGCTGAATTGTTTACTTGTGCTGTACTTTGCACGTCAATCAATATATTCAAAGTAGTTAAACAGTAGATCTCATTTGTTTGTTTGTCAACCTCACTAGCAATGAATTCTGCCTCTGTTAGTTGAGTTAAGTCAGACCGGTTACTCATCGGAGGAGAGTCGATCCCTCCCCCCCCCCCCCCTCCACAAGTGGTATCAGAGCCTTGAGGTCTGATCTGCTGACAAACGTCAAGTTTCTGCAGGCTACCAACTGTATCAGATTCAGATTCACTGTTGCAGCTTTCTACTTCTACACGTTCCCAAACTGATCTCGGAATTGGACGAATTTACGGATAAAATGGACTAGGAATCTAGGATATCACGTTAAAACACATCCTAATCAATCCTTAACAATTTCAGATCAAAAAATCGGACTTAATCATGTCAAAATTGGTAAAATTCATCCGTTTGGAGACCTAAGTTGTTTCGTACGGGTAGAGAGACCACTCGCACGAACAACTGTCCGTACAATTTAGGTCATTCATACGAATAAGAAAACAGAAGTTCCTAAAAATTTTACAAGTTAAAACTATGATTCGCACGAGTTACACACTCGTACGAGC
Organism: Scalesia atractyloides; assembly: GCA_947069175.1. Taxonomy (NCBI): domain Eukaryota; kingdom Viridiplantae; phylum Streptophyta; class Magnoliopsida; order Asterales; family Asteraceae; genus Scalesia; species Scalesia atractyloides. Next base: position 34,066,591 of record CAMTDV010000020.1, on the reverse strand, counting down.
AACTCATTCGTACGAGTGAAAGTTTCAGTCGTACGAGTGGCTTCCTTGTTCGCACGAGTAGCTTTCTTGTTTGAATCATCTTGTCCGCACGAATCTTTGTGTCGTACGAACGAACCTTGGTTGCACGAACTACTTTTGTTATCTGCGCGAAGAAATTTCTTCATACTAATCAGTTTTTTCAGAAAGTGTGTCTCTAAATTTTTGTAGAAAAATGGCAAAGAGTTCTATAACGCATTTGCTACATCAGCGGTCACGACTAATGCAACACAAAACATGAACCTCGAGAACAAAATGGGTACAATGACGAAGCCGCCAAAGTTGATGAACCTCGAAGACATCGATAGTTGGAGCGAACGTTTCATGAATTGGGTTCAGGCAAATCATTTTACTTGTTGGTTTGCTATCGAAGAAAAGTATCAATCTCCTGTTGGTGAAAATGGTTTCGAAAAGACATTGGCTCAACTTTCAGAGTATGAAAATGAAAAGTTTATCAATGAGAAGAAAATGATGAACAGCTTGCAACAATCCATCAAGGAAGACATACTGGCGCTGTTACAACATGATGATGACGCACAACCATTATGGAACGCTCTTCGATTGAAATTCCAGGGAAGTGCCCAATTGCGTAAAGGGAAGAGGTCGTTATTGAGTAAAGAATTTGACATCTTTACCTTGATCAAAGGAGAGACATTTGAACAATTGATTGAAAGATATTGTCATCTGGTGGTGCAAATGAAGCGAATGGGAATCATCAAGACGAACGAAGAACTAGTTGCTAAAATCGCCGATTCCTTACCACAAGGCGAATGGTCTACCTATTTGACCATTTTGAAGAATGGAACTAAATATGGTAATATCTCATTACCACGATTCATTGAGAGATTGGAGGGACATAAGCTTGAAATGCAAAAGATGGCGAAGAACGAGAACATCCAAGTGCAACAAGATGTTAATCTTTATTTCAAGAATAGTTCTGCCGCTCAGATACAGTCTCCAAAGATCCAGACTGCCTTTAGCACTTACAGCACACCGAGTTCACCGTCAAATCAAAACAGTGGCTTTTAATTTTTTGCAACAGTCAATCCAAACACGTCTCAAAGCCCACAGTCATCACATGGATCGAGCAATCCCCAGATCAACCAGAACAGTCAATCAAATCCTGCTCAAAGGGTTCTCCAGTGCAATATCGATGTTGATTTCCAAAATGCACAAAACTTTGATGAGAAGACCGCCAAGAAGCATATGTCACTATTAGCATCGGTTCTCGAATCTTATGATAGTCTTGTAGCAGGAAAGATTGGAAACTCAGAAATGACCAGAGAGGACTATAATCAGATTGATCCAGTAGAAATGGAGTTGATCGACATAAAATGGTGCATGGCATCTATTGTTCGACGCGCACAACGCTTCATGGAAATCACCGGGAAAGATAACTTGGGAGGTTTGGATGGAAAACTTGGATTCAGCAAGTCCAAAGTTACTTGTTTTAAGTGTCGGGAGAAGGGACATTTTAAACGAGAATGTCCAAACAGAGAAGTTCAGGGTAATCATAACCCATTTGCCGACGACTACTACTACAAGAGAGCTATCTACCATCGTCCTCAACCAAGAACTTGAATGATGCCAATCGAAGATAGACAACCAGAAACCAAAGACAAAACGCTTGTAGTGACTCAAGAAGACGAGGGCTTTAACTGGAACAAATACATTTCCAAGAATGAGAGTTTGGCATTGGTTGCTGAGATAATCGAAGAACCTGAAGAAGAATCAGAGGCATCTTTTGATGAGGCTCCAGAAGATGATTATTATTATTACACATCATCAGAAGAGGAGGAACTTTTAAACATTGCGTTTAAACACCTCCGGCCTAACAATATCTTGAAAACTTTTGCAGGTTACTTTGGACCAAGCCATCGATCATCATGCAAAGAATAGAAGACGCCTGATGTTGAACAGATAGTTGATGAAAAGATGGAGAATGTTGTCTGATGAGGCCAGCAAGGCATGTATGGCAAACAAAAATGAGGTACATGAGTCTAAATGTGAGTCTGTGGTAGAAAAACCATGTTTGAAATGTGCTGAGCTATGTAGTGAATGTGTTGCAAAAGACACACGATATAATGAGCTCAAAGGTTTAACAGATAATTTGTCGAGTGATTACAAATCAAAAAAAGTAGCATGCGACAAATTAAATAAATCTGTAAAGCAGTATGAAAAAGCACTCATAGAAAATGACGGAACACTTTCCATGCTCAAAGCGACAGTAATGGACAAGCAAATGGCCATTAATATTCACTTAAATACTATCGCTGTGAGCTTGAGAAGGTAAGATTGAAACTGAACGGGTTAACAAATTGTTAATCAGTTATTCCACAAGCTCTTACGTCATTGATCACATTCTACCTCAAGAGTGCAAGTTACGATCGTGTTCCACCACCCATGTGGAATAGTTATGCTTGTAAAAAAACCATCAAGGGTGGAAAAGGCGCTTAATCTAAAATTGAAAACTGAACAGTCAAACGAGCTGCCTACGTACATTGACGTAACTTACACAAAATCTGAAAATGAATGTGACTCTGAGGTGGTTAAAACAGTGGTCGAAAATGTTTTAAAAAGTGAATCTGACAAGTCTGAATCTTATGTGGAAACATCGGAAGATGGTTTAAACAATGATCCAAACGTCATAATTTATAAAATGCATGGATCTGATAAACTATTTTCTGATGAGGACTTTCCCATCCATAATGTGAATCTGGATTGTGTTGATAAATTGTTCAAGCTTGTGGAGGCAAGCCATTCTGGTTTAGATAAACACGACATATCATTTTACTCTAAATCAAAATGTGTTAACAGACCCTACCAACATAAAACAGAGATTATCCTGAGAATAGAAGGGCGGATTTGGGTTTCCAAAAGCGTAGAATGAACAACAAGTCCCAAAAGCTAAACTTTACTAAGAAAATCAATTTTGTTTTTGGGACAACAACAGAAAAGGAAAAAGAAATCACCGGGACACAATCGAATGATGATTTCAATAAAGAGAAAGAGAATAAGAAACAAGTTCTGGATTCCTCTATTCGTAGACAGTAGGACATGCTACAAATGTAAGAATGTCGGGCATATTGCACGATATTACTCACAAGAATATCCAAAATCTGTTTCTAATTCCAAAAAGTTCACCAAGGATGAGAAATAAAAAGAACCTATGGTTGCACCTAAGCAAATTTTGAAAAGAAACAACGAATCCTATAAAAATGTTAAACCAACAATTCAACGTAACTCTAATTATAAATTGGTGAAACATCAACTAAATATCGTCAAATGGATTCCAAATTTTATGCTAAAAGGGCAAAATTGCAAACGCAAACATGGTTGCAAAAGTCAAACCATCCAAGGTAGAGCTAAAACCTTCTGTTCCACACAAAGCCGAGCCTAAGCAAAATGTCAAAAACAAAGTAGGTCCGAAATTTGATATTCCGAACCCACCCAAGACCAAGCCGGCTTGAGTTTCTTTGTTTAAATAGTCTCTTCATCATGTGTGCAGGGGCTCCCATGATCGATCATGTCTAAATGGATTATGGATAGTGGAGCTTCCAGACAACATCAAAGAAAGTTCAATGCTTTGTTTCTAAAGCTACCGAGAAAGAGTCTATTCTATGGCATAGGAAGATGGGGCACATTCATCTGAGAAAGATGAAATATCTAGTGTATAACGACCTAGTGGAGGGTGTTAATCTGAAGAATTTTCAACTATCCGATGATTGTCTGAGCTGTAAAAAGGGAAACAGCATAAGAAATCACACCACGTAAGTTGTTGAATTCTATCAAGCTACCACTAGAGAGGTTTCATATGGATCTGTTCGGGCCAGTAAACATCAAAAATATTTCTGGAGATCTATATTGCCTAGTCATTACAGATGATTTCTCTAGATTCTTATGAGTTTTCTTTCTGGAGAGCAAAGATGAAACATTCGAAACTCTAATGATTCTCTTTAGAAAACTCGAAAACCTCTATCACTTGCTAATCAAGAGAATCCGCAGTGCCAATGGTACAGAGTTCAAGAACAAAAGGATGCTCGGATTCTGCAATGAAAAGGGGATTCTTCACGAATTCAGCGCCCCCTATACTCCTCAAAAAATGGAGTAGCTGAACGTAAGAATCGCACACTGATCGAGGTTGCCAGAACCATGCTCGTCGATTCGAAATTGCCAATCAGTTTCTGGAGTGAAGCAGTTACGTCAGCATGTTACACCCTGAATCGTGTATTAACAGTCAAGCCTCACAAAAAGATGCGTTTCGAGTTACTAAATCAGCAAGCCAAACCTTGCATTTTTGGAGCCTTTTGGATCACCGTGCACTGTATTGGACCCGGATGGTAAATTTGGAGCTAAATCCTTGGAAGGATTTTTTGTCGGTTATGCTACTCCTCAAAAACGTGCCTTCTTACCGAGTCTGAACCAGGTTATTCTTGCGCAACATGTTGATTGTCAAAGGTATACTACGCCAGAGCTGGGGATCCATGGCTGTTTAACTACGAGAGTTTGTGGAACTCTTTCGATATACCAGATGTGCCATCAGAAGAAGAACTTGTTATGCTCTTTCAACAGCATCAAATATCCAATCAAGAACAAGTTTCTAGACCATTGTGATTTCCATGTCACTTCCTGTCAACACGTCTGATGTAGGTCCGAGCTCTACTCGTCAAGAATCTGTACCTGCACCTATTGTCAACACTGCTGAATCATCTGCCCAGCAACAACCAAATGCCGACTCTGATCGGGAACCGACTTTTGATGATGGAGGATCTAGTTTCAATGAAGGATCTGAGCAGATTGAAAGCTTCTTGGATCTCAAGCTGTTCAATCAAACGTCAGGAATGAAGCTTCGTCGTCTACACTGGTTGTTGATGATGTCATCACAAATTTGCAATTTCAAGTGGATGTTCCAAGCAAAGTGATGCCAAGGACGCTTTCTTATCATCCATCTGAGAATATTATAGGCAGCTTACAAACAGGAGTGCAAACTCGCAATCAAATCAACAAGGATCTAACTTGTTTTTATACTCGTATTGCTCCACTACAAACCAGACTTTCTAATAGTTGTTTTGTTTCTTAGGTAGAACCCGGGAACTGGAAAGACGCGTTAAAAGAAGAGAGCTAGGTGGACACAATGCAAGAGGAATTGCTTCAATTCCAGAAGCTGGGAGTCTGGAAGCTTGTTGACCTACTAGATCATCACAAAAAGATAAATCCTAGATGGGTCTTCAAGTGCAAGCGTGATGATAGAGAAATCGTGGTCTGCAACAAAGCTCGACTCGTGGTACAAGGTTTTCATCAGCAAGAAAGGGTAGATTATACTAAAGTCTATGCCTCGGTCACCCGTCTTGAAGCAATCCGCATATTCTTGGCCTTTGCTTCTTGGAAAGGTTTCAAGGTGTACCAATTGGATAAATCTGCTTTCCTGTACGGAAAGTCAAAGAGGAGGTGTATGTCGGTCAACCACCGGGTTTGTCGATCCCATACACAAAGACAAAGTCTACCTTCTGAACAAAGCCTTATATGGTCTACATCAAGCCCTGAGAGTTGGTATGAAACGTTGTCACGACATCTTCTAGACAATCGCTTTATCAGAGGAACTGTTGATTTACCCTCTTTACTAAGGAAGTGGATAGTCATTTAATTATCGTATAAATATATGTGGATTATATCATCTTCGGATCGACAAATGACAAGCTGTGTAAAGACTTTGAAGAAGTCATGAAGCACAAATTTAAAATGAGTGCGATGGGGGAGATGAAGTTCTTTTTAGGACTTCAGGTCGATCACTTGTCTGATGGAATCTTCATCCATCAGACGAAGTATGTTCATGACATATTGGAGAAATTCGATATAACAGGAGCTAAACCAGCATCTACCCCATTAGCTCCTAATCACGGCATTTGTCTCGATCTTAATGGAATCATAGTTGATGAGACATTATATCGCTCCATGATGATCCTTGATGTATCTCACTGCTTCTCGACCTGATATCATGTATCCTACATGCATGTGCGCCCGTTATCAGTCTAATCCAAGAGATCTGCACTTGCTTGCCATCAAACGTATTATGAGATATTTGAAGGGATTTCTAAGCACCAGCTTGTGGAACCCTCGACATGACGACTTCAATCTTGCAGGTTACTCGGATTCTGATTTGATTGCTGCAAACTTAACCCAAAATCTACGACGGCTGGTTGCCAGTTCTTCGGAACCCGTTTGGTAATGTGGCAATGCAAGAAACAGACGCGGTCACTCTCTCTACCTGTGGAGCTGAATACGTTTTCAGCATCCAGCTGTTGTTCCCAGATACTTTGGATTCAAAAGCAGATGAGAGACTTCGGACTGCAATTTCTTGATACGCCTATATATGTAGATAACCAGGCTGCGATTGATATCACTAAGAACTCATGTCAACACTCACGTACTAAACATATTGAGATTCGACACCACTTTATCCGTAACTGCTACGAGAAAAAGTTGGTTAGAATTGAAAAATCCTACTGATGACCAAAAATCATATTTTTATACCAAAGCATTTGATCGTACAAGATTTAAAAATCTTTTAAAATTAAATGGTTTAAAAAATCTGACATCAGGGGATATTCATGAGGTTGAGTTTGAGGATGACGACGACTTGATATTCTCATCGGTTTGACGTATTTTTATACATTCTTTCTTAAAACATTCTAAAAATCCAAAAATATGTTTTTTGATTTTAGGGGGAGAAAGTTTGGGAAAAATACAAAAATATTATTTAAAATTCAAAATGAGTTTTTGTGAAAAAGAGAGATCATATTACATCAATATGACAGTCACAGTATGCTAAAGATATGGAATGATTAAACAAGTTATTAAACAGGTCTTACTGAGGATGTGCCAATAGGCTTCACTCGTTCAGTAAATTATTTTCAAGATATAAACCTAAAAGAAAAACTTAATAACTTGTGGGTTAACATTCTCGGATATATGGACTTAGTACTCTGAAATTTCGTTTGAGAGAATGCCAGATTCTGCGATACTAGGTCTTTATATTTAATCGATATCTGGGGTATTATCCGAGTTCTTCTGATTTTGTGTCAGCAATGGCCTAGAACTTGTATAATACTTTACGCATTATTCGCCTATTCAAGCTTCATAAAAAATGAATATGTCATAAATATTTACGACATCTGCAGTTCAAAAGATTCCTTTAAGGAACACCACCTAAAGACGAGCCTTCATCGCTTTGTCTGTATGGAAATACTAACCTGAGGTCTCAAGAGTCTCGCAATTCACCCCTTTATAGATATCAATTGGATATATTCACCTGTGAAATGAAATTCTGGGAATCTCGATGCGGGAGTATATTCTGAGATGGGAAACACAGTTACTTCATGTTCCTAATAGTACCTAACATATCTTGAAACATTTGAGAAACGAGAAGAGGTTTAAGTGGATAAATATATTGGCAATCTAAGTAAATCAGTTTAAGAACTTAATGATTCTACCAAGATCAACGGTACTGGTAATTTGTTAAAAACTTGATATGATCCTCTTAAACACAAAACTCACAAAAATATTATATATTTTCTTTTCTTGTTATTTCTTTTCGATAAAATCCTAAAACCAAAAAGATTTTCAGTTTCCTTAGCTTTTTAGTTTAAGTTTTAGTCTACCGATGATGAAAACACTGATAGTTGAAGTCATGGCGACATCTTGCAAAAGGAAATTTGAAGACCACTGGTTGGGAGGTAATCTAGAAAATAAAGAGTTTACCTGAACGTCAACAAATTTCATTAATTTGAAACTTTACATTTTGAAATAAATCTATTTTGGTCAAACAATAGTCAACCAAGGTCATTAACTTGGACTTGGTAGGCAAATCAGATAACCAAGGTCATTAGCTTGGACTTGGTAAACTGAGTGGGTTTTAAACAGATTAAAATTTTATATAAAATCATAAAAGTTCAAAAAGTGTAACAAGTATCAGAAACAGTTTTACGAGTATCACTAACTCGTACGAGTGACATTTGGTCTTCATTCGCACGAGTCTTTGATTCGTACAAGCGATACTGAATGTGTATAAAAACCCTCTTCATTCGCACGAGTCAACTTTATGTCACTGTGTGACTGAGAGAGAACTTTGTGCGAACCAGTTCTATAATTCGATTTTTCTTGACATATACCGTGTACCAATACATTGGGGAGGTTGATTTGCACACCTCTTTCTATAGGAAAGGTACTATTGCTTGTTCTTAGCCGTTATAATGCCGGATTTGGACCAAACGAACATAGAACATAAATTTAGGAAAATTGGACCGGTAAAACTTAAAATTAAACTTAAAAACGTTAATATCAGCCCCAATAGCCTATAAATCAACCCTCAATTTGTTAAAATCAACATGTTTTGAGTTCGGTTTAAACTTGGTGTTATTTGGAACGGATTACAACTCGTACGAATGATTCACTCGTACGAGCCAAGATTTCAAAATGTTATATCTTTTTCACTCGTACGAGTGAGTATTCATACGAGTAGGATCTTTAAAAGTTAAAAGATAAAATTGTTAAATATTGATAACTGGTGCGAGGCATCGTTCGTACGAAGCAAGTTTGATAAAAATCTTTGAAAAATTCCTAAGTCTTTAGTCACTCGTACGAAGTAGTGACTCGTACGAGTGATGATGTTTTGATCCAAATTTGCAAAATTCTCTAAGTGTTGACTCGTACGAATGTATGGATCGTCAAGTGACTTTGTAAGTTGAAATTTTTGAAAATTTCTCTAACGGTTTGAAATGTCTATGTGTGCAGGTCAAGAAAACTTCTTTCTCTCTGTTTCACAATGTATGCTGTCTTCTTGATGAATCTATTCTGTAGATTGCTGCTTACCGAGATGTGTTAGATATTTTGAGCAGAATCCCGATTACTAAAGCTCTCACCGATCGCCATACTACGTATAGATCTCACGTAGAGTATTTTTGGAACGCAGCAGAGTTTGTTTCTGAGGAAAATGCAATGGTCTCAGCTGTAAGGATTGGCGATGAAGATATACAGGCTAAGATCACAGAGCATTCGATTAGGAAGGCGTTGGATTTTAAAGACAACAAAGACGATCCGACAGGTTTTTCGGAATATATGGTGAAGGGTTGCTTTTATCGCATGGGTTACACCAGATTCGTGAATGCCGCTCCTTTCAAGAAGGGTAACCTAAGGGGCGCCATTTCGATATCTCGACCACATTGTTATACATGCTTTGAGTCATCGTAAAGGAGGTTTTGATGATTTGGTTGACTACAAAATGTGCATGATTACCGCACTTGTTCTGAATCTTCCGTATAACTTTTCGAAGGTAATATTCACGCAGATGGTGCAGAATATTCAGAGAGAAATACCCACGTTTTATTCAGATGCTGCTAGATCACCTGCATCCAAACTTGAAGAAGAAGAAAAAAGATGACTGTTGAAGCTGGAACACATGGATGTCTCTACTTTGAAGAAGATGAATCTACATCTAAAGACTTTCCCCAACGCCAAGCCAGTTTTTGGAGCTATCGTTGACAAAGATTAAATTGCTTCGGCACCGGGAAAGTGGATAAAGGAAGATAGTGGGGATGAGAATGAGGAGCTGACGGCGCTTGATGGTTTTGTTGCTAAGCATAGTGAATGGTTTGTCAAAGATGGGTTAAGAGAAAGGGAACAGCTACATCTTCTACATCTACTCCTCAAAATAAAAAGAAAACAACTTCTGGATTGAGAGATGAACCAGAGATTGAAGAAAATATTGAAGATATAGCTGCTGATATAGAGAGACAAGCTTTTGGTGGAGATAAAGTAGCTGAAGAAGCATCGTCTTTTAGCACTGATTCAGAAGATAGACAAGCTGGTAAAAGAAAGAGAGCTAAAAAGATAGAAGTCAAGCGACTAGCCGAGCTAAAGCGTAAGGCTGAAGAAAGAAAGAGAAAAACGACAGGAGAGGACGACACGACTTATATACCTTCGGGTTCAAATTCTGGCACTCTTGTTCACAAGTTAGCAAAGAAGAAAACATGACGTCTCAAACGTCAAGCGGCTAGAAGCACTGATTCTCCTAGAGTCAAATCCAAAGAGACAATGCAGGAGTAGACGGGAAGAGGTTGTTGAACCAACTCCAAAAATTCTACCATCGCCACCACGTCAGGCTACTCCACAGCCGCCACCACAACCCACACCGCAGCCGCCACCGCAAACTTCGCAGTCTCAGCCTCACTTTGATTTTGATTTTGGGGATATTACAGAAACAGGTCATGTTAAACAATGTCAAGATAGTAGAGTTACAGGAGCAGCTCAATGTGCTAAATGAAGACAAACAGCAGCTCGAAGCTATGCTCGCCAGCATTGTATCAGAGAATGAGCGTTTACGAATTCGAATGGCTGAATATGAGGAGGAACATCTCAGAAGTGATAGAAGAATGAATCTTTTTGAAAAGATACTGACGAAAAAGCTGGGAGTTAATATTGCTGCGGAGATAGATGAGATTGAATTAGCTGAAGCCAGAGAGCGTGTAGCTGAACGTGAACGTCTTGCTAAGGAATTATCTTACGCGCAAGGCAAGGGCAAAGCAAAAGTGGTTGAGGATCCTGTGAACGTCACAACTGAGCCAGAAGCTGAATCTGCACCAGTTATTACAGATATAGTGGTGTATACGATCTCAAAGAAGTTTGTTCTGATAGGAAAGCCTAAGGAAGTGGATATTGACACGACAGATTTTTCAGAAAGACATCAGAATGGCTACAGAAGAAAAAGTTAGAGAGAGAGAGATAGAAACAGCAGCTGATGAATTTGATGAAGATGCTGAGAAAAAGGATGAAGATTTAGATGATGTATTATCTGGTCAGTTTGATTCTGATAGTGGTGATGATGAAGGTGGTATGGGTATTCATGAAACAGAATCTGGTTTAAATGAAGAGATTGATTATTCTTGTATTTAGACGACTCTGCGAATCAAATGACTGAAGATAGAGATCAGGGTAGATCTGAAGGCCCTTCTGATGCTCAGTAGGCAGGAATCCTCATGGTAATCGATATATCTACAGTTCTTGTCCTGCCTAAGCCGAAGATTTTTTTTATCTTGAGCATGATGTTGAAGAGGAGAATTTTTCCATAGCTATACTAAGGAAGAGATTGTGAAATGTTAGGCGTGGATGAAGAAAACTTCGAGTTTGATTTCGAAGACGAGCTGAATGAGATTAGTGCTTTCGAGCCAAGTGATTATTCTTCGAGCACGTTGAAGAAGTAAATGATTATGATAGAGTTGTTGTGGAGGATGATTCTGATGACGATGTTACTAATCTTGCATATCAGGGTACAGTTGACTCCCCAACTTTCCTGAGTTGTTTGCAGCAGAAAATGCCGATGTTTTGAAACGTAAAGTTGAAGAAGCTACTAAACAAGGAACAATTCCTCAACAGTTGAACAGAGCTGAAATTGCCGAAATGAGGAAGATGTTCAAAATTTCACCAGCGGAGCGAAAGTTTAAACGTCCTCTAGCGTTCTTTACACGTGATGCAGATATTTCTCTGGGGGACATTATCAGCTGTGGGTGGATCGAGGAACTAAATGTTTACGCTGTCAAAAGGGAGTTTGGAATCCAGTACTTCAGATATTTGAGCGACATCAAATCCTTGTCGTATTAGGACATCAAAGAGATCGTGCAAACGAAGATGATCAATCTGAAAATGAAATTCCACGACCAACGGCCATGGAATTTGATTAAGCTTGAAGTATGCATGGATTTATACACTAGAAACCTCATTTTTCGAAGCATATTATGAAAGTCGATCCGGTTACTAAAGAAAAGGATGTTACGCTCATCGTGAAAAGGCCAAAGGTTATGAAGAATATGCCTATGATTCAGATGAAGCAAGATTTCCATAAAATCTTCAAGTGGTGGCATTATGATTCTAACACGGGAGAAGCTATGATATGCATGCACCCTGATGATGATTCGTGGAAGATAACTGAGGAGCTTACCGAAGCCGTCATAGCACACAAACGTATATATGGGCTGTGGCGTGGCATTCAAGTACTAGACCCGATGTGGCTAGTAAATTGTTCGAAGAAAGATATAGATTGTTTGTTCTACAATAAGATTAGCTAGAAGAGAAAGACAAAGAACAAGCACTCCAGTTTCAGAAGATTGTTAATGTCTGTTTCGCCAATGACATACATTCTGAATCGACATGGAACACTTCTTGGAGGAAACTGGAGGAGACAGAGCAAAAGAAGAAGGAAAAGAAGGAAGCAAGGATTGCAGAGCGAGCTCGTATTGCGTCGCTAAGAAGTTTTCGGTTTGGTAATACAGTTAACCGACCTCCTCAACAGATCAAATGCCTATTTCTTTTGAGGAGCGTCGCAAGACACTGAAGGGTTCTTTGGTCGTTAAACGTCAGATCTTATGAAGGTTTTTGAAGACTATCCAAGACTACGGCAACATCCAAGGGGGAGTTTGTTGGTGCATTATGTCTATTGCCTACGTCTAGGATATGTCTTTTTTGAATATAGGGCTTAAACGTCAGATTGTAAATATTATTGTTCGTTTTATGTATTTTGTAGTTGACTCGTACGAGTGAGTCAGATGACTCGTACGACTGACACTCTATCACTCGTACGAGGCAGCCATTCGCACGAGTCACAATCTCTGTTTTCACACTCTCCTGTGCGAGTCATGTCGACCTATAAATAGAGGAGTGTTGTGTCAGAGCTAGTAAGTGTTAGTCTAGTTGGTACGGCGAAGCCCTGCTGAATTGTTTACTTGCGTTGTACTTTGCACGTCAATCAATACATTCAAAGCAGTTAAACAGTAGATCTCACTGTTTGTTTGTCAACCTCACTAACAATCATACCTCTGTTAGTTGAGTTAGGTTAGAACGGTTGCTCATCGGAGGAGAGCCGATCCCCCCTCACAACAAGTGGTATCAAAGCAAATAAATCTGCGCAAGGTTCTTACAAGTGAAAGAAAGAGACTAAACCATGGTAGAAGACAATTCAAACTTCCAGGTTTCAAGCATTCCAAAGTTTAACGGTGACTATGATCATTGATGCATGGTAATGCAAACACTCCTAAGGTCTAAGGATTATTGGGTGGTGATCGAAAATGGGTTCCGCGATCCCACACCAGGGGAGCAGAGAACAACCTTAGAGATGATGAGGGTCAAAGATCTGAAGGCGAATAATTATCTATTCTAGTCAATAGATAAGCAGATCTTAAAGACTATTACCTAAAAGGAGTCGGCGAAGCAGATTGGGATGCTATGAAGACAAAGTATAATGGAAATACAAGAGTTAGGAGAGGTCAGTTGCAAAGGCTAAGGAAAGATTTTGAAACTTTAGAGATGAAGATGGTGAATCAATCACTGACTATTCAGTAGTAAGGTGATGGTTCTTTCAAACAACGTGCAGAACTATGGTGAAGAAATCACAGAAGTCAAGGTGGTAGAGAAAGTCCTTCGTTCACCTACCGAAACTTCAATTTTGTGGTGTGTACCATCGAAGAATCAAAGGATATTGATAAGATTTTTGTTGATGAACTACAAAGTTCGTTGTTGGTTCATGAACAAAAGCTAGTGAGAAGAGTCAATGATGATCAAGTCCTAAAAACGGAGCATGAAGCAACCAGTGGACGTGGAAGAGGACAAGGCAGGTCATCGTTCAATAGAGGACGTGGATGAGGCCGTGGAAGATCCAGAGGTGAGTATGATAAATCAACTATTAAGTGTTATAAATGTCACCAAATGGGTCATTTCTTGTATGAATGCTCATATGGGGACAAGTCGGTGAACTATGTTGAATTTGATGAAGGAGAAGACTTGCTTCTCATGACTCATGCCAAAGTTTCAAAGGAATCAAAGAAAGGGGTATGGTCCCAAAACTCTGCGCCTGCGCAAGGAACCTATCCTCAATAACAACATACTACAAGAATAAACTTGCGCGGAATGTGCAATGGTGCGCCATCCTTGAAACCAACAAGTTGCCTGACAACCTTGCACGCAATGTGCAATGGTATTGCAACCTTGATACATGTACGTCACACAACGAACCTTGCGACACTGCGCAACGGCAAGTTAGACCGACACATGTAGGTCACACAACGAACCTTGCGCACTCTGCGCAACGCAAGTTAGACCTAGAAATGCAGGTCACACAATGAACCTTGCGCATACTGCACAAAGGCAAGTTAGACCGACGCATGTAGGTCACACAACGTACCTTGCGCACTCTGCGCAATGGCAAGTTAGACCGACACTAGCAGGTCGCACAACGAACCTTGCGTACTTGGCGCAACGGAAAGTTAGACCTAGAAGCACAGGCCCCTTGACCCTGTGCGGATCAAACAACTCTCTAGTCATGAAGCCTTAAAACCTTGCACAAGGCCAAGACCAACATGAGAGCAGCTCATAGTCTTGAGAATAAAAGGACTTAATCCCTACAACTCTTCTAGTCTTGCCAGAAAGCACTAAAAGCCACGCGGAAGGGAAAAGCACAAGAGCCGTTGACCAATACAAGGGTACAAAGTGGCAGAGCTGTGACTCAATGGTCGCTCGGCAGGTTGTGTCAGACTGCGTCGCATGAACATTAATGCAGAGGATAGACTGTACACCAACCACACTCACACCAGTGACTGTCACACATTCTCCACTTTCGGCTGATGACAGATCTCACACCAAGGATAACTGCCATGACACGTGGCTCCATTCAACATCCGACAAAGCACACCTCTTGCCAGAGATCATTGATGATCGATGTAGAGGGACAGAACAGATATCCTGGTCGTCTGGGCCGGGCCCAAGGCCCATCAGCCCATCTCCCAACCACACTTATCTTCGGCTATAAAATAAGATCATACCTCAAGGTAAAACCATCTATTCACATACGAACTTACTTACTACTTACTTGCTATTACCTTGCAATACAAAATACTTATTCTCACGCCGGAGTGTGGTCACGGAGAAAACTCTCCCCCTTTCTCCCGTGACGCGGCTAACGACGTTGTTAGTTTTGCATATTAGCTGAAGTGAGATCACCCAGGAGAGCGAACGAGAGGCAACCTTTCATGCAGAAATATTAGGCTGTAACTAAGATATCTCCGGATACCTCTCGGTTCAGTCCAGTGTTTCTTGACTCTGCATGCTCAAATCACATGACAGGGGCTAGGGAGTGGCTTATCAATCTAGATGAAAGTTTCCAACATAATGTCAAGCTGGGAAATGATTTGAGGCTGAGTGTGAAAGGTATTGGGGATGTATGTTTAGTAGTGGAAGGCGTCACACAAATCATCACAAGGGTGTATTATGTGCCTGAACTCACGTCAAGTTTGCTAAGTATAGGTCAACTTCAAAAGCAAAATCTGACTAGTCATCAAAGAAGGTGTATGCAAGATCTTTCATCCAAAACGAGGTTTGATAACCACATCAAGAAATGACCAGAAATGGGATGTTTCTGGTTAATGCAACTATGAAGCCGGTAATCAGTAATGTTTGAAGATTTAAGAGGAAAGTGATGGTCAGATTTGGCAAAAAAGATTTGGGCATATGAGTCATAAGTCCATTAGGACTATGCACTTTAGACAAATGGTAAAGGGAATGCCTGTGGTGGCTGAGCAAAGCAAAGAGTGTGAGGTATGTAAGATGGGAAAGCAACAACATGAAGCCATTCCAAAACAAAGCAAGTAGAGAGCAGCAAGTAAACTGGAACTGGTACACACAGACCTTTGTGGGCCAATTAAACCAACATCTCCAAGTGGGAAAAGGTATGTCATGGTTATAATAGATGATTTTTCTAGAAAAGGATGGGTTTATTTCCTGACTAAAAAGAGTGAAGCTTTTGAAACCTTTAAATGTTTTAAATGCATGGTGGAAAATGAAACTAGTGTCACCATAAAAGGGTTGAGAAGTGATAGAGGTGAGGAATTCACTTCAAAGGCTTTCAATGAATTTTGTAAAGCAAATGGAATCAAAAGACAGTTAACCACTTCCTATACTCCACAACAAAATGGAGTGGCAGAATGATGTAATAAGATATTAATGAACATCGTTAGATGTCTCTTGATTGAGAAAGAGTTCCTGAGGAAGCTTGGTCCGAGCATAAGCCAAATGTGGACTATTTTAAGGTATTTGGATGCATTGGATATGTGCTTATCCCAACACAGTTCAGATCTAAGTTAGATTCCTGAAGTCACAAATGTGTATTCCTAGGAATCAGCAGTGAATCCAAGGCATTCAAAATGTATGATCAAGCCAGAAAAGGGTTGTTATCAGCAAAGATGTTGAGTTTATTGAGGGTGAAAAGTGGGAACTGAAGAAAGAAGAATTTGGTACAACATAACTCTTAATTCCTGATATGGAAGAAATAGAAAGGATGAGGCAAGAATTGATCAAGAACAACCAGAAAATAACAATTCATAACAAGCGACTCAACGCTCTTGTCAACAAAACTCACCAATTAACACGACTAGTACAAGCAGTGTTAATGATTCAGGTGCTGCAGCTACTGGAAACAACATGCATGAACCTTCTCCACAACAGGAGGTTGGCACAACTTCAAGAAGGACTAGGTCGGCTCCAGGGTGGATGAGTGACTATCAAACTGGGGAAGGTTTGTCGGATGAAGAGTCTGAATTTGTGATGTTTAGTTCGTCTGGGGATCCCACCAGTTTTGAGGAAGCAGTTAAGGAACTTAAACGGAAGAATGCCATGGAAAGTGAAATAGAAGCCATTGAGAAAAATCAAACATGGGATCTAGTTGAAGCACCGAAAGGAATAATGCCAATTGGAGTCAAATGGGTGTATAAAACTAAGTTGAATGAAAGAGGGCAGGTTGACAAATACAATGCTAGATTGGTAGTGAAGGGCTATGCACCAAAAAAGGGATAGATTATGATGAGGTATATGCTCCAGTGGCTCGTTGGAACACTATACGATTCTTATTAGCTCTTGTAGCACAAAAGAGTTGGACAGTTTACCAACTAGATGTTAAAAGCCCTTTTTTCATGGGGAACTTAAAGAAGATGTGTTCATTAATCAACCACATGGCTTTGTGAAAAAAGGAGAGGAAGAAAGGTGTATAAACTGAAGAGGGCTCTTTACGGCTTGAAAGAAGCCCCAAGGGCATGGTTCAAGAGAATAGAGAGTTATTTCTTAAGGGAAGGATTTAAAAAAGAGCTGTTTTGATCAAACTTTATTCATCAAGAAGGTATGGAATAAGGTGGTTATTGCAAGCCTTTATGTGGATGACCTAATTTACACAGGGAATGATAAAGTGATGTGTGAAAGCTTTAAAAGGTCTATGATGCAGGAGTTTGAAATGACAAATTTAGGACGAATGAAATATTTCTTGGGAGTGGAATCACACAATACAAGAGTGGTATAGGCATGTGCAGAAAAATAATCAAAAGAGATTTTGGAAAGATTCATATGTGGGAAAGTAATGGGGTAAAGAATCCAATTGTGCCTGGAGTGATGGTGACAAAAGCGGGAGTAGGTGCTAAAGTAGATAGTACAGAATACAAAAGGCTTGTAGGAACTTATGTATTTGACGGTGACAAGGTCAGATTTAATGTATGGAGTTTGCTTTATTTCTAAGTTCATGTCTGATCCTAGAGAATGGACACATGCAGCTAGCAAAAATGATATTGAGACATGTGAAGGAAACCTACAGTTTTGGATTGTTATATGAAAGAAGGGTTGCAAGTGTTTGCTGATAGCGACCATGCTAGAGATAGAGAAGATAGAAAATGCACGTCTGGGTATGCATGCATTCTCAGTAATGGTGTTGTTGGTTGGAGCTCAAGAAAACATGATATAGTTACTCTCTCGTCAAAGGAAGCTGAGTATGTGGCTGCAACAGCATGTGCATGCCATTGTGTGTGGCTTAAAGGTCTTATGGAAGAAATACTTGGTGAATCGATTGGAGTGGTAGACATACTTTGTGACAATAGCTCCACCATAAAACTCTCAAAGAATCCTGTCATGCATAGACGTACTAAACACATTGAGGTACGCTTCCATTATCTCAGAGATTTGGTAAATGAAGGAAAAGCGCAGTTGGTGTTTTGTCCTACGGACGATCAAGTTGCAGATGTGATGACTAAACCTGTGAAGCTTGAAGTTTTTGAAAGAATAAGAAGACTGTTGGGAGTATGTGATCTTGAAGGTTTACACTGAAGGGTAAACGCATTTTCAGTTTAATGGAAGGTTTTTCTTATGGATTGGGTTAGTGCTAATAATGGGCCACGAGTCCAAGTGTTTTGTGTGGGCTGTAAGTCCAAGTCTGGTATACATATACTGATAAAGTTTGTGCACGTGTTTTGTTTAAGCGTTTTGAATTTGTCAGTTTATGTTAGATGGTCAAGGTTGTCCTGGTTTCTAGGTGAACGTTAAGTTGTTGATTCAGTTATGATTTCTTGTTTTTGTGTACTTGTAAGGCTATATATAAAGCCTCTTCTTCATTGAATAAATCATCAGAAATTGTGAGAGTATATTTGAAATTACTTGTGCCTTACAAAGCTTTCTCGTGCATGATGTCAAGGCAGCGAACGTTTGTATTTTCAATGGCTTTCAAACGCCGAGTAATGGCCCATTAGTGTCCCATTTTATTTGCGGATGACGCGCTCCTCATTGGGGAATGGTCGAAAGCAAATATAGAGAATGTGGCTCGGTTATTGAGATGTTTTCATCTTTTTCCGGGTTTAAAATCAACTATGGGAAATCCAATTTTCATGGAGGGGGAGTTAATGATGAGGAGGTCACGAACATGGCGAAATCTATAAAATGCAATTATGGTTTATTGCCATGCTCTTATCTTGGTCTTATTATAGAGGCGAACATGAACCGCATTGGGCATTGGAACGCGGTGATCGAGGCGTTCAATAGAAGACTTGCCTCTTGGAAATTGAATCTTCTTTCGAGTGGGGGTAGACTCACCTTGTTGAAAGCGGTTTTGGAAACCATTCCCACATATTATTTTTCGTTGTTTAAAGTGCCTAATAAGGTTGTCAAGATCCTAGAAGCCAAAAGAAGAAGTTTGTTTTGGGGCGGAAACCGAGATAATAATAAGAAGGCTTGGGTGAGTTGGGATAGGGTGACAACTCCTTTGGAGGCGGGCGGATTAGGTCTAACACCACTTCTGGAGGTGAATACGGCACTCTTATCGAACGGTGGTGGTGCTTTAAAAACGAGAAAAATGCTCTTTGGAGGAGGATCATGATGACTATCCATGGTTCGAATAGGTCTTGTCCTGCAATTCCGGTTGCCAGGAGTTTGGAACTCGATTGTAAAAGTTGACGACAGATTGAAGGATTATAATTTGAGCCTTACTTCTTAAGGGCGATGTTGGTAGGGGAGAGTATACGGTATTGGGTGGACCCGTGGATTAATGAAGTGCCTCTCAATGAGTTGTTTCCCAATATATTCCTGTTAGAAAAGAAGAAAAATGTCCTGATACAAGTAGAAGTGAATCATAACCCAACATGGAAGTGGAATGGAAAAGGCTTGCATTTAACCAGTAGAAGACAAGGAACTTGCTGATATGTATCTTCTTTTACAAAATGTTAGGCTGAAAGATCAACCTGATAGGTGGGTTGGACAAAGGATAAGAAGGTATCTTTTCGGTAGCGTCAATGAAAGAGACCATGTTTAAAAGTTCAGGTATGGAGGAATGTGTGGGTTCCGAAAAAGGTCAACATTCTTATGTGGAAAGCATAGATGGATAAAATTGCTACCTGTGAGGCGCTAAGGCGAAGGAATGTAGATGCAGATTCTCTGGTATGTAAACTGTGTGGGGATCAAAATGAGTCCAGTGAGTACTTATTTACTTCGTGCCTTTTTGCATCTTTAATTTGGAGTCAAGTTAGCAACTGGTGTGGGGTGGAACCGGTGTTCGCTTTCTCGGTGCGGGACTTACTTCTTGTTCACGAACATGCTAACTTGGGGTGGCTTAGGAGGAAGGCTTTTCAAGGCGTCATTTTAATGGCATGTTGGCGTATATGGAAGGCGAGGAACGAGGCAATATTTTCAAACAAGACGACAACTATTCAAGGAACCATGGGTCAAATTAAGTTGCTTGGATATCTATGGATTAAAAATAGGTCCCAGTTTAAGTCCTTATCTTGGAACGATTGGTGTAATTTTTCGTTGTAAGTTTTGTTTTCGCTAGCTCCTTGCTAGTTGGTTGAATGAAAGTTGCATTTCAAAAAAATAATCAATTAGTTTTGGTGTTGCTTTAGCAACTTAGTGATTCTCTCATATCGGGCCACTAGAGAGTGTAACAGATCAACCCAAGGGAAGGGTCATGATCGAATGTTTTGGTCAACAGAATTCAACAGTAGATAGTAGTTTCCACGAAACCTTAATAATAGTTGTCGCATGTTGATATCACACTATGAACGTCCCTTTAGTCGTGAGTGGTCGCAATTCGGTTAAACCGGTTTTGACGGGATTTATCGTTCAACCTGATGAAAAGAGATTTTGGAAAAACTAAACTGAACTATTTGGGGTTGTTCGAACCTGTGAAACCAGCTGAAACGGTTTGGGTTTGACGGTTAGCCGGTTTGGGCTGAACTTTCTTTTAGCACTAAATCACACCATTAGATATTCAAAGTTTTAGTAAAACTATAGGTTTAATTTTTTTTGCCCTTTTGAATATCAAAGAGCTTACAAAAAAAAGTACTGACAATAACCAATAAATAGACGAAATAGGTTAAATTAATAACAGATACGCATTAAATTAAATATACTCACACGTATTATTATTGCTAAATTCCTATACTTAAGAAAAGTACTTTATTTATGTTTAAAATATATACGGTGACCAAAATTATTGTTTTTATAATATTTTACTGGGTACGGTTCATGAGTTCATCCAACGGGTTTCAAGCCGTGAATCAAATTGTGAAATTTTGTTTAACCATTCACCAAACTAACTCACTTTTACCTCAGCCAAAATCGACCAATTTTGCTCAATTTGAGGTGCTCATGTTGTTTTCAAAGGGTTTTGAACACCCTTCGTAAAACTAGTGTTTCAGACTGTTGTCACATACGAGTATACGACACAACTCACTAAGCGCCTCAACATACCAAAAGTTGTTCTACTCTGGTGCCTCACGAGCGTAGTCGCACGAGGCTCTATATATTTTTTTTTCTTTGGTTTATGATATAAAAAAGCATTTACCCAAGCACGTGGCACTGCGTTCCTTTATCCATCCGTTAGGGGCCACACAATTTTTTTATAGTATCTTTCAAAACAGTAGAGAACATAATGTTGCCTAATCATATTCTTCTTACACATGTCAACCACCCCCTCATGCATTCAATACCCCGCTTTTTTAAATGTTTTAATATTCTAAATCTACATATTCACCGTATATTATTAAATAATAACCACTAAAAGGAATATATAAACAAATTTAAAGACACAAATAATTAAAAGATAAGATCGTCATTACTCATTAAAACCTCAAAATACCAGTTAACCACCACTAATGATCCTATCCATCCACTACAACTAGTCTTAGAAACATGCATTAAAATTAAAAGTTAAGGTTAAACCCAGCAAATTAAAAACCGCTTCAGATCCAACGGCCTCTAAGCTTCCACGTTAGCACACTTCTTAGCAGTAGGAGTGCAGATAGCCCAAACGACACCGTAGGGATCTGTCACCTTGCCCACGCGCCCACCGCAGCGCGTCCCTTCACCCTCGCTAATCTCGCCGTCGGCAACCGCACCAGCCTTCACCGCCTTCTCCACCGCAGCTTCAACGTCGTCAGTCTCTAGGCAAAACACCAATCCAGAACTCGCAATTTTCACACTGCACACAAGTTTTCACATTGAGAGAGAAACTAAGAACAACAAAGATCTGTCTCATTCTGATAAAAATTGGCTACAAATACCGTTATATCATTATATAAATAAAGCACTACATAAGTTTTCACGATGAAAGCGAAGAAAAGAACAATCTGAACGGAAAACGAACAAATAAACATCGCAATGTAACTGAAACTGATGTCTATCATTATCTGAAGAATATTAACTACAATAACCGTTTGAGAATCATACAATATCAAACACTAAAACGAGTTTTCACAATAAGGAAAAACAAAAAACAATATAGCCGGAAAACTAACGAATAATCAAACACTGTACAGAAGTTTACACTATGATTAGGAAACAACGAACATTTTGAACGAAAATTAACAAATAAACATCGCGATAGTAGCTGAAACAGAGATCTAACCACATCTGAACAATATTAACTACAGAAACCGTTTAATTATCGAATAAAATCAGAAAAAGAGACTCACAGAGCGTTAGAGTCATCGGAAACGTCAGAAACGATGATACTAGTATCACCGAGCTTGATCTCCGCCGAGAGAAGAAGCGGAAGCTCTTGATCAGCTTTCCTCTTCGAACAGCTGACGCGGTTCACCTCCTCAGCACCAAACGCAGATTTGTAAAACGAAACGGCGTCGTTTGCTTTAGAAGCCTCCACGAACAACTGCGGCTTCACCGCCGTGAACGTCACCGTCTTGTTCTCAGCTCCGTTGTGGTCGACTCCGTTAGTGACTTCTGTCGCCATTGTTGTTGATGAAGGTGAGGTGTGAAAATGAAACCCTAGGAGAGAGAAAAGATTTGTATAGAGAGAGAGTGATGGGAGACGTTATGGTATGGGCAGTTGGATGCGATTTTATTGAAGCGAGGAATCGGAACCGTTTTGTGCTTTTCCGTAAAGCAATGTTGTGCTTTGAACTGGACTTTGTAATAGCCCCCGATTTTCGGGTCTAATTACGGTTGAACCATACACGCGTGAGATGGGTAGATGGTATTGAAGCGATGAAATGGGGGGTATATTGGGAAGGAGGTTTGTAGAAGAGAGGATATTGGATTTATTTACGAACTGTGCCACTGAATTGATGTTAGGGGGATGAAATGCGTGCAACTGGAGAATTGTGGTGGGGCCACATATAGAGAGTATTGATGACCTGCCTAAAATATTTCCACGCCAAAAGCTTTTGTTGTAGTCATATTTAAATAGGTTCATTTAATAAAAAAATTTAGTTAAGATTAATAGTAAAATATTAAATAGTTTATATCTTATTAATTATGTTATTGTTTATTAATAAAACAAAAACATTATACCCTACACATTTTAAAATTTATCTTATATATATCTTATATTTATCAGAATTTATCATATACACATGTAAATTTATTCTACACTTTCAAAATTTATTTACACATACTAAAATTTATCCTACACATGTCGAAAATTATCTTTCACCAAAAATTATTTTATCTTGAAAAAGTATATTAAAAAAATAGTTATAAGTTTAATTAATTAACTAATTAATGAAATTACAGATTTACCTATATGTCTTTTTTCATAATATTAAATATACACATTAAATGAAGTAAATGGAGAATTTCTATTGGTTTAAAAATTATTCTTTTTATTCTTACAAAATTTTTCTTCTTATTTGAACTCTCCACTATTTTAATATTGTTTACCATAGAATTAGTTAAACTAGACACCATCGTAATCTCTTGGATAGAAGAGAGTTACATTTGCAAGTGAGAAACTCATAGTCAAAGTGAAAGATGCTTAGCTAGAAAAGGTTTTCCCAGAATGAGAATTTCATGATAGTGGAAGTCGTGTTTCAGTTAGGGAGGTCGGGGCACTATGCGGGTTGGTATTTTCGGGTTTGAACCAGCACCAGAACACGGCCAGTCAGCCACTATCTTGGCGGATAAGGCAAGCGGGTTTCGGAAGCTAGCACCACAACCCGCGTTAGATTTTGTGTTTTCGATGTACTTTTTGACCGTTGCACGCAAAAAATGACCGTTTACTAGTGATTAAAAAAATCAAATTCAAATAATCAATTATCTTTCTATATTTAAACAATCGAATCCATTATTTAATCTACCTCATCCATATAAAACTCTCTCAATTTTTATTTCTATTTACCAAAACCTCTCTAAATTTTATATTCCCATCTACATGAATCTCATCTCAAAATGTTAACCAACTCGTGGACCAAAGAGGAAGACATCGCCCGTTGGCTATGTCTTATATCGCAAAACATCACGAACGCTTGTCCACTAGTAGAAGGGCTTCTTTTTGGAACTGGGTGTTCCAACAATTTTGTATCCATGTTGATGATGTAACGCTTCGTGTTAGTGCATATTTTGTATGTCCGCCATTGTGCGAATATGTTAAATAGAGCGTGTGTTGAATATTGTATAGGTAACAACGGTTAGATTTGAACACATGAGATTTGGAGCGAAAAAGTGGTCCGTACGGATGAGACTTCTCTGCACGGATGAAGCTCATCCGCATGGACAAGACTCATCCACACGGATGAAGCTTCTCCACACGGACAAGACTCATCCGCATGGATGAGTCATGACTATAAATAAGTTCATGTGTTAGAATTTGTTAAGTTTTGGGAGTTTGGCTGGAGAAATGTGTTGATGCTCGCTACAGCCTTTCAATGATGTATGCTCTTTTGGTATGAATGGAAGCTTTCTACTTATGACTACTTTTACGAGATTTCTATCGACTTATCTTTATTCTATCTAAACTTCCGTCTAAACCCGCCGAATCCGGAACTTTCAATTCGCGTTTCTGTACTTTCCTTATTTAGAAAGTGGTATTCACATTTCTATTTTTAGAAACTTGTATTCATATCCTATTCGTGTTTCATTCTCAATCTTATAATCCGAGACTTTGATCGTAATGAAATTCATTTTTATACTCATGCATGTTATACTTGTGTTATACGCAAAAAATTATCGAAAGCACGTTTAGTTGCAAAACCGAGACTTATTATACACTCGGATTATCAATCATACGTACACGATACTTATCACACGATTACAAACACGTTCTAGATTTGGAAACAAGCCAAAATGCAAGAAAACCACATAAAATAACTTAGAAACCAAGTGTAGGGACCAAAGTTAAACAAAAACCAAAAATAGGAAAACGCTCATCGTCGCGCTACGCGACGAGGAAGAGTAGTCTGGTCATGTGGCGTGACCAGGCTCAATCCGCAGCTGGTTGTTACCAGCTTGCAGGGTCCGTTTTGCCATCTTTTTCACCATCAATCATCTCCTAAGCCTTCAATAACCTAAACCCTAATTTCATATTATAAATAGATGCCTCCCACAACACCTCCAACCTTTACAAACATCAAATCAAGTCTCAAATCCTCTCAACCTCCTCAAAATCTCCAAGTTGGGCAGATTGTACCAAGTCTTAAGACAGTGAGTTTTAAGCACCTCTTCTTCATTTTCTTCTTGTGTTCTTACATCAAACTACTTGGATGACCTCCAAGGATGTTACCCAAGGTTCGCCAATATGTAACAAGATGGTACATCACTTGCATGAGGCTACAAAGTCAGATTTGAATTCTGTTTTATAAAACTTTTTCCAAACATGTTTGATCTCATTGTTCATCTTATGGAATCTTGTACCAACCTTGTCTCCAATCAAACTGATGGTTGTGGGGCTTATGTATGGTTAATTTTCAGAAGATTAGAGGCCCAAAAACCTCACTTAGCTACTGAACTAAAAGGTTCCAAACAACCTACAAAGGGTTGAAACCGTCCAAGCCCACAACCTTCAACGTTGTAAGGCTTGTGTTTTGGTAAGGTGTGAACAATGGAGCCTTGGCTTTCCAACTATGATTCCACTTCTTCACTTAGTTAGTTAATCAATTTTCTTTAACCTAAGTCATCAAGTAAACTTACTAGTAACAAAGTGTCCAAACTACAGCAAGTCTCCAAACATTTGCCATGATTGGAATGCACTAGTCTAGTTTGAGTTTCACTTGTTTACTTGATGATTTAGAAGATTAGTTACTTGTACATTCTTTCTTTTATTCATGACCAACCGAAATCATCAACTAAGTTGATGATTTTGTGATTTGGTGAATCCATACAATGAGGTTAAATATATGGAATTCATCCTACCTCCATGCATGGCATTATATGACTTGGACTAATACTTATACACATATATATATATATATATATAATTATATCTTAGAACCGAATCATAACGCTAACCAAACTCATGATTGAATGTTATGTAATTAGGGTCATTTTCATCTTAGTCAAAGTTCCTCAAACTATGGATTCTAATGGGTTAATCGGTACCCATGAAAATACGACCAAAATAGTGTCCATAATGAATGCTTTTAGACAAGATGTATTTTCTTGCAATATACATACTTTCATACTATCTTGAAACCTTAATCTAACTCTATAACTCATACGTCTCGTTCATCCTTGTAGGATAACCTCGGTGTTCCTAAATCGCAATGCACCAACTCACGTACATGGAATTTACTACGCAAACCGTGAGTATACTTGACCCTTTTTACGCTTTAATGCACTTTTAGGTGTAACATGTATAAGCTATCAAAATTTACAATACACATGATCAAACATATTCAATTACTCAATCCACCAAACATGTTATTTTTCTTTTGCTTAGGTTGTTTATGCTAGAATACTTTCATGAACTCTATTTGTCATTAGCTTAGTTAGCCCACCTTAACAATTATAGCGCTATCGTAGTAGCACACCACCCGTCGGGGTATAGTTAAGTTATCATACTTTACGGTCTCAATCACTTCGGTGTCGAGGGACGCACATTATACTTTACGGTCTCGTTCACTTCAGTGACGAGGGCTACACATTATTCTAGTGGACACAAAGGGTTTGGGCTATAGTTATGCATGCTAGCTTCAACTTAGTATATAAATTGCCATGTTGGATTTGAGACAATCTTTTATACGTATGCTATGCAATCAAACTTCTATAGTCGCTAACTTTGTGTTGATTTTATTTTAATACATGTTGCAGGAAACGTATGTTGACGTTTGAAGAAATCTATTTAGGATAGATTTAGAAACACACTAGAAACTCTTTGTTTGAAATTCTAATGTTGTATTTGTTTAAGTTGCAATTGTTGTACTTTTCCATTTCAAAACAATGTAATCCCTTTTAGTATGAAATGAAACATGATTCATTTAAATATTGTCACATTAGCACGTTATGAAGTCTCGTTTTCGTCTCACTCCGATGTTTTCGCTAATCGGTTGGGGTATGATAGGTGAACCACCTGAAACATGGATCAACTAAACTCACGTTGCTCGTTTCGACGTTTCAAATGTTCAAATTCCATGGAAGGTTCATGAATATGGAAATCTCCACAACGAGTTTTTAGAATCAGAAGTTATACAAGTGGCCCTTGTGGACTACAAACATGCCTACGACGAGAACTTTGAGAACATTTCGGTGTGGCAAATTATTAAGACGTATGTTTTAGTTGTATTATTTATTTTTATGTAATGTTTAGGTTTTATGTTATGTAATATTTTAAGTATGTTATTTTAATGCAAGGTTTTAAGTTTTAGGTTTTATTTTTATGTAATGTTTTAAGTTCTATTTTAATGTGATGTCTTAGTTTTATGTTATATTCCACTTTATTTAAATTAAAAAAATAGTTTATGAGATGGGTAGGCGCCGCCAGTGTTTACTAGTTAATGAGTACTTTAAGCTTAATTTGACATGGCGTGTGATGGTTGGTCGGGATTAGAGTAGTTACCCTAAGTGCTCATTCCTCACTTACAACTCTAGAGGGATAAACAGAGAAAGGGGGTATTGGTGCCATTTTCGGTCGTCTATGGTATGGCGAAATGACATCAGTTAGTGCCTTATGTGGTTGTTGGTTTCTCGATTAGATCTGCAGTCCAGGTTATGATGACGCTCCGCTACTTTACATGGCAACTTATGTTGCAGCCATGTAGAGATCTGAGCCTCAAGTAATTTGATTAACATGTTAAATTTGACATTTTTTTCAAGGTCTACTGTCCCCGTCGTCGGAAAGGTCCGGATACCAATTATTCATTATTTACTATTTTTTGTTATTTGTAAATATTTATATTTATTACTTATATGATTTTTTATATTAATAGTAATAACAAACAAAAAATCAGTACTTTCTTACCATATAATTACCATTTAATTGTGAATTTACATATCGAGTTTTAATTTGTATTTACATATATAGAATATTGTGCTACCTAATTTCTATACTTATTTTGACGTGATTTGAATATATTTTCACAACCTGTTGCACCGTTTCTTTCTTTAGTGTCTGTAGATTGATTGTGCTAGTAGTTGAATACTATTCTTGGAATTCAACTATTTTAAAATAGTTATAGTTTACATGTACACTTGTAAATACTGTTTTCTATGGGAACTAGTTAGGGCCTCTCAAAGTGAGAAACATGTCAAACTGTTTCTAGTCACTTTAGATATAAAATGAACAATTACACTAAACTTGTTAGATTTTCAACCTCAACATTAATTCATGTTCTTGAATTTCTACATGATTTCATAAAAAAAAAAAGACAATTAGGTCTATAGGTGCACAGAAAATCCAAACCAGATTTTACAAGAATCTTAAACTCTTGATGGACTTCTATGGTTTTATCCCATCAATTTTGTTATATTCCAATCTCATTGTCATCAGCCCAATCTATACCTGAATCCGAATCATACACGAAACCTACCCGAACTCGAAAATAGGGTATTCTCAGTGTTGTAGAAATCGGCCTAGGCGGTCGATTAATTGGCACCTAGGCAGTAATCAGAGGTCCATCACCGATATTTTGCCAAATTGGTCAACCTCGATTCTCGTACAAATCCACTTAATCGGACCAGTCACTCTTACCTGGGAACTCTTGGGGTGAGTGTCCACTTATAGGCTAAAGCATGTCTTCGCGATACATTATAAAGCTTGTTGGGTGACATAAAGTAGGTTAACTCACTCCCTTAATTCAAACCAAATCGGAGGTCCATCACTGGAATGAGTTCTTACCTCGATTCAAACCAAATTCGGATATCCACTCGTCTCCATTGTGAAAAATCGAACCACATTAAGAACTAATAGATCAAACGAAGCGAAATTGGGGATAGGTTATATGTTTTTTTTGTTGTCTAATGAAAACGATGGAGATGGGAATGAGGCGGCATATGAAGAACGTGGGTGGGCATTAGGTTATATTAAGTTTTAAGCATTTTAACATTTACCCCCTATATCTTTCAATAGCTTACATATGGTTCCTAAAATTGTAACTATATTTTTATAAAGAATTGTAAAATTATACATAAAATGTCCAATCCGATTAATCCATATTAATCCCTAGGCGGTACCTCACCGCCCGACTAGAGCCTAGCGATCTCTACAACACTGCGTATTCTTTTTTTAAATGGCCAACATAATTAATCCCGAGCACTCTTGGGGCACCAAATGGACCAACGAAGTACTCGAGAGTAACCCAAGTCCACTACCAATTCCAGGGAAAACCCGATAACCCACCTGCCATGATTACATCCATCCCTCACGCCGCTTGCGGTTTTCCCACAGAAACCGGAGTGGCTATCATGTATTCAAGAAAGGAAATCATGTCTGTGGACGAGAAACCACCAATAAAGCAACCCAAGCCATATTCCGACGGTAAGCCAGAAAATGGGTACTTAACAACAAGTATCCGGAACAAACCGTGCTCTTGGGACCCGCCATGACCCCCGCAGTCAAGACGCGATTGAAACAACTGTTGTTCCGAAACTCTGACATTTTTGCATGGTCACTGGCGGATATGACAGGGGTGCCAAAAGAAATAGCTGAGCATGCACATCATGCTTTCCCTTCAGTTCAGCCTATCGTTCAGAAGAAGCGCAGCTTTAGGCCCGAAAAGACCCGCGCTCTGAACGAGCAAGTTACGGAGCTTCTCCAAACAGGAATCATCTGAGAAGTGCGTTATCAGACATGGGTAGGCAACCCAGTCATGGTCCAAAAGACCAACGGTAGTTGGCGCATGTGCGTCGATTTCAAAGATCTCAACAAGGCATGTCCCAAGGACTGCTACGCCTTGCTGGAAATCGACAAAAAGGGTGACTCTCTTGCTTCATTCAGGTGGAAATGTTTCCTTGATTGCTACAAGGGCTACCACCAAATCCAATTGAAAAAAGAAGATGAAGATAAGACCGCTTTCCGAAAGACAAGGGCATTTATTGCTACACAAAAATGCCCTTCTAACTGCGCAACCAGGAGCCACCTACCGATACTTAATGGACCATGTCTTTGGGGATGACATTGGTGAAACCGTGGAAGTATACATTGATGACCTAGTCATCATGAGCTCGGATGAGGAGAAGATGTTGGCAAACATCCAAAAAACATTTGCCTCCTTGCGCAAGGCAAATCTGAAGCTGAATCCCAACAAGTGCTCTTTCGGAATGGAGGAAGGCAATTTTTTGGGATTCATCATTACGCGCGATGGCTTTAAAGTCAATCCCGACAAAGTGGAAGCGATTCAGCGTATGCCATCACCCTCAACTATCAAAGAGATGCAACAGTTGGCAGGACGGCTGGCTGCGCTGAAAGGTTCTTGGCCAACACGCGATGAAGTCTTTCCCATATATCAGCACTCTGTGGAATTGTGTGAAAAGAACAAGTTTCAGTGGACTCCATATGCGGAGAAGGCCTTCACCCGAATGAAGGAATGCTTGATTCAGCTACCCAACGCTCACCGCGCTACAAAAGAAAGAGCCACTGATACTCTACCTTTCCGCATCAGATGTCGCTCTGGGAGCAGTTCTGCTAGTATAACGCGCAGGAGTTCAAAATCCGATCTACTCCGTCAGCAAAATGCTTACCGACCCAGAGACCCGATATCCCATGATGGAAAAGCTTCGCTCTAGCTTTAGTCCACAGATCCCGGCGGTTGTGCCGATTCTTTTTAGGCCACGAAATAATAGTTCTCTCGAACTACCATCTAGGCCAAATTTTGTCAAAATAACAAAATGGGCGATCGAGCTTGGCGGATACAATGTTATGTATAAGCTACGACCGGCAATAAAAGGCCAGATATTGGCCGACTTTATCGCGGAAGTCCCGCAAAATAAAGCGCAGGAGTGTGAAGAAGTACAGAATCCAACACCAGTTACGGCTAACCGCGCATGGATACTTCACACTGATGGCGCATCCAACGACGATGGCGCAGGGGCAGGTCTTCGCCTAATAAGCCCCGATGATCAAGAATTCACCTATGCCATCAGGTTGATTTTAAGAGCACAAATAATGAAGCTGAGTACAAAGCGTTCCTGGCGGGTCTTCGGTTAGCAATCAAGATTGGTGTGTAGAATTTGGAAGCCCACGTCAACGCACTCCTTGTCGCCGGGCAGGTCAATGGCCTGTACGACGCAAAGGGCGAGGTAATGACCTTGTATCAAGAACAGACGCAAGCCTTAATAACCAAATTCCAACATTTCAAGATTACACATGTTAACCGAAGCGAGAACAAACATGTTGACGCTCTCAGCAAACAAGCCGCTACAAGTTTCAAGCACCTTGCAGAGAGGTGCGCATTGAGGTACTAAAAAACCCTTCCGTTCCTTTACGACAAGTCAACATCGTAGAAATGGGAAATACTTCCTGGATGTCTCCCATCATCATGTTCTTGCAACACGGGAGCCTCCCCAAAAACGAAGCGGAAGCAAGGAAGGTCCAGAACAAGGCACTCAACTATGAAATGGCGAACGGTATCTTATACCGGAAGTCATACCTTGGGTCTCTCCTTCGCTGCGTCGATGCGCAAGACGCCAAGTACTTGATCCGCGAAATACACGAAGGCTTATGCGGAATTCACGCCGGACCGCACAAGTTCGTTGCAAAGATCATGAACGCCAGATATTATTGGCCTGGCATGCACCTTGATGCGGTTGAAACATTGCGGAAATGCGCATCATGCCAGCGCCATGCTCCAAAGACACTGCGCCCCAAGAATCCCTTGATTCCGGTAACAACAGCGTGGCCCTTTCAACAATGGCAACCGATATGGTGGGACCATTCCAGACGCTCCAGGAGCGTGAATTCATAATCGTTGTCGTCGATTATTTCACCAAATGGGTAGAAGCAAAACCCCTTGCATCCACCACAGCAACTGTAGTGCAAAAGTTCATTTGGGAACATATCATATGCAATTTCGTGTTACCCCTGCGCATAATCAGCGATAACGGCCCCAATTTCGCAGCCGAAAAACTGCAGCAATGGATGAAAGAGATGCATATCGAACACGTTTTCACTTCGGTGCACATCCCCAAGGGAACGACCAAGTGGAAAGGATCAACAAAAGCATAGTCAAGGAATCAAGACAAGGTTGGGAACAACGCGCAGAGGTTGGGCAGATGAGTTGCCAACATCTTATGGGCTCATCGAACCATGCCTAAAACCAGCACGGGTGATACTCCCTTTAGGCTTGTGCATGGGACGGAGGCAGTGATTCCTACAGAGATAGGCCTCCCATCACCGCACATGTTAGCTGGCAGAAACAAAACAACGAGGAGGAGCGCAGGCTAGACTTGGACTTGCTAGAAGAAAGGCGTGAAAACGCTGCTATCAATGAAGCAAAATATAAGTCTAAACTAGAGAAATACTACAACGCGCGAGTCCGCATATGCACCTTCTTACCCGGTGACTTTGTTCTACGCGACAATAAGGCATCTAACGCCGAACGTCCTGGAAAACTAGCACCCAAGTGGAAGGTCCTTATGTTATTCATGAAGTCCTAGGAAAAGACCATACACCCTTAAGCGCTTAGACGGAACAAGCATCCCCAGGACATGGAATGCACAACAACTAAGACGGTGCTACATGTAAACCTCCAAGCTGATAGTCCTTTATCTATGTTAAAATGCGGCTCTTGCGCCCAATTATGTAATATAGATAAGAGTTACTTCATTTCTTTTTTATTTAATGTTTCACTACAAATGCGCGGAACCACTTTGAGTATACGCAAAAACAACTTGGTGCACAATGACTCGTAAAACATAAATCACTACTTACGCAGCACGCACAAGAGTTGATACCCAGGCGCGAGTTCATTACCAGTTTCATTCGCTATACTTACACAAAGTCGGTCCAGTTCATGCACTTATTGTAACATAAAAGAAACATTTCATTAAGAGATAAAAAAAAGTATGTACATAACCGTGTCATACGCGGGCAAGCAATGATCCTACAAGACTATTACATCAAGGATCCTACACTAGTCTTCGTCTTCAGCAGCGACTTCAGCGTCTTTCGGAAAGATATCCTTCAAGCGGTCGACGAAGTCATCATGGGTAAGCGCCTCGCTTACCAACTCCAAAGCAGAGATTTCAAAGCGATTATACCCCTGCTGCGCCTTCTCGAAGACAGCTCCAGTATTAATTCCATGAGTGGAGGCATGGCTAGAATCCCATTGAGTATCCAAGGCATGAGTGACTTGTTGCGCACACTCAGCATAGCCTTGCGCATGCCCATCATGGCGCGCAGCAACCACCAGCTTAGCTAGTGCACCATCCAACTTCGCGAAGTTCACAATAGAATCGGCAATCTGCAAATTCAAAGGAAAAATTAGAGCCATTCCATAAAGATCAGAAAACACAAGTACAAACACTTACATGGCCAATCCCATGCTGTTGAAGCCACATCTTGTTGTTGGTGAGCAATTCCACCAACGATTCGGAGATGGCGTGGGAGTTCTCAGAATCCTCCAATTATTTTCTCTCCCGTTTCCACCTTCGCCTCCGCCAACTGCAGCCTACGCACGAATTCAGCATTCTTCACCGAGGCTGCTTGGAGATCTTTCTTAGCGCTCGCTAAAGCAGCGCAAGCTTCGACCTGTTTGATTTCAACAAGGTTAGCAACATAATTTAGACCTATCAACAAAGAATGAAACAAAGAAAAGGGGGTACCTCTTTCTGCTCACTGTGCTCACTTTGCACACTGACTTGTGCAGCCGAGTCAGCTGCCACCACCTTCTCCTTTCGCTCACGCACAACATCAGCACGTAGCTGGGCCAGCTCATCTCTCAGAGATTTTTTTCCTTGTTATCTCTCTCGCAAGCCTCTTTCCACAACTTGCGTTCCTCAACAAATTTGGCTTCCGAGTTTTCGGCCCGGTTCTTCCACCCTTACGCAAACCACCCTTCAATTCGCTGATTATTGGCGAAGGCAGTCTCCCTTGCCAACAACGCAGCTTCACGCGCAGCCACTTGAGCTCGCTCCTTAACAAGGGTTTCTTGAGCAGCCTCAAGATTTTTCTTTTGTTTCACCAGGCCCCGCCATTCACGAACAATCTTGTAGGTCAGCGAGGCGGACCTGTCAGCTGCCTGGAGGTACGTATGATACGTTTCTTCTTCTTCATGATCATAAAGCAAACGTACCTCCGTTGGGGGGAAAGCCCCCTTAAAAAACTCATGGCACGCCGGCCAATGAGAAAAGTCATCTCCTTTCTCCAACTTCCACACAGGAGTGTGGATCTTTTCAGCTTGGGCAAAGGAGAAGGACCTATAATAATAATCCCCGGAGTCTCATCCGGGCGGATGGGAGACAAACCAAGGGCGGCAGATCCCGCGCCGCCCCCAGGTAACGGTTCCTCCACATGTCCTTGTGGAGCACCGATCTGAACATATTCGGCGGACGCGGCTCCCGACGGCCCCGCCTCACCAGCATTAACCGCGCCACCTTAATGCGCGCGTTCTTCCTCACCACAACGGGTTCGTGCACAACGAACCCCGATTCTTCCACTTCCACGGAAGGTTCCCCAAGATCCAGCCGCGATTCCTCAACAACAACCACAGGTTCTTCAATATCCTGCTGTGGTTGCATCAATGGAACACCCGAAGTTTCCAAAACTGTGGAACTCACATTAGTACCCATACCAGCACCTTCCACCACCACGTTAGGCCCCTCTTTCACGCCGACCGGTTCTTCTGAGCAGCAGCACTTCCTTCTTGACCGACCTGAGTCATTGGGGATTCAGCTTCACCAGCGCTTGGGCCGGAATCAACAAAAACCGGCCCATCCCCCACTTACAACAATAAGGGTTAGTTACATACAACACAAAAAACGGCAGGAACTATCAAGGGGTATAAAGACTTACAAAGGGATATCCTAGAAGTTAGTGACCCAAATCCGCCCGCTTCCCAAAATGTCTCCGCACAACCTTCTTAGAGGGTTGCGCAGAGAGGTTCTCCTTCGGGCGCCTCTTCCGCTTCAGAGGCACTTATGGGACCTCTTCATCCTCCTCCAGGCTAACAGGTATGGCGGTAGTAGCGACCGCCTGCTTTGATGCAGCCTTCTTTACACCTACAGGTTCGAGACCCTCCCATGAGTCAGAGATGACCAAATAAGTTTTCCACTTGTCAGTGATAACGCGCTTACCTTTGGGAGGGCCTGCCCCGGGTTGAGTTGCCTCCCTACCCACCACAGCGATTAACCCCGCGCGTCTCTTTTTCTTGTGATCTGGACCAATGACCAAATCTATCAGAGCGCCTGCATCTTAAAAGGGCAACAAATAAGTCACATGCAATGGTGCGAAAGCAACAGTAAAGACTCACCAATTGGCGGCGCAGGGGCCTCTAGGTCCGCGTCTTTGATCATGGCAAAATTGTCCAGGACCTGCGCGTACCAGGTAGGCTCATCCGGCTTCAAATGAAGCTTCTCCATCCGCCCTTACTTCCTTTGAAAGGCAGCAAAAAACAACGGAGCTACTGCGAACAAAACACACGCATGATGAGCAAATATACAACTCATAATCAAGGAAGAAACAAGAGAATAAGAATGCTTACTGCGATTGCCCCAACATACACTGGTCGAGACCGGCAGTTCCCCACACCAGGCTCTGTAACATCCGTGTAAATCGAGTTTCGAAAACCCGCCCCAAATTATCAATCAAAGCGTATTTATTTATGTCGGTTGATTTTAACATTTCTTGTTTATTATTTTATATATTAAAATTTATATATATATATATATATATATATATTAATAACAAATGTTTAAAATAATCTTAATAAAATAAAATAAATAATCAACCAAATAATTAAATAATTATAATGAATAAATGATTTAATAAACTTAATAAATTAATAAAGTAAACAAAAAGCCAAAAAAGGGAAACCGGCGAATCGAACCCGGGCCACCTGGGTAACACACACCATAAGCACCATTGCGATACACACATATGATGTATCAGTTTCCGCATATCTTTATACATATATACTTTCAGTCAGGCGGGAAACCTGCAACTAAAACCGAAATCAGCAGCGCGCCTTCCTTTTCGAATTATCCCGACAACTGTCATGGATATATTTGGTAAACATAAATCTCGATGGTTGTCATCTCCAAATCACCCTACTTGGTTTCCAAAAAAACCGAAACCAAACCCACCTCTGTTCAGCCTATAAATACCCATTACAATTCCCCTTTCCAGAATCGCCCAATTCATTCTACATTAATCGCATTTTCCTCTGCTCAACACACCACCCCCCTGTTCACCGGAAGTCGCAATAAGTCACCGGATTCAACTCGCCGGAGAACCCCTGCTAACCGGTAACGGTTTCTTACACTTTAATTCCATTTATATATATATATATATATATATATATATATATATATTATATATATATATATTTATATGTTAAACATTTCAGTATAATAATCAAGTTCATTTGAAATTGAAATTGAAATCGAAATCGTGTTCTGGGTTGTTTATGGGAAGAGATGAAGTTCAGTATGTGTTTTTATGTAATATAATTTGTTATATTTTCGGGTTAGACACCCAGCCCAGTTGGATGGGCTGGGTGCAAATGTTGCAGAGGTCAAGGGATCGAACCGTGGGAGGGCATGCCGGTTCGATTGGTTTTCAAACTTTTTAAAATAAATATTTCTGAAATAGTCTAAGGAGTATATAAGTATAATTAAAATCAGGTTTCTTTCAGGTTGGACATGTAGCTCAGTTGAAAGAGTTGCGTGCACGCAACCGAGAGGTCACGGGTTCGAGTCTCAACACACGCATGCAAATTCATAATCGAACCGGTCTGACAAGCCTTGTCAGACTGACAAGATTTTTTTTATATTATTTTATTTTTATTTTATTACTTTATTTTAGGTTTTGTATTAATAGAAAGGAAATTAAAAAGCTAAAAAAATATATAATCTCAAGGATGTTATTTCCTCAATAAATCAAAATATATATATATATATATAATAACTTGAAAATCTAAAAAAATGTTTTTAACCGAAATATTAATTTCTTTATTTACGAACTATCGCATTATTATTTTTAGGTTAGTATTTCTCCGTCGGTTAAATCCACAACTCGTGCGCTCTCATTACCACTCAAGAATACGCACCCAAGGTGAGTGAATCTCTACGAGTTCCCCGTTTTAATCATATTTTCGGGTGTATCATGTGTCGTACAATTTCTTTTATTTTATTTAAACACTTGTGCTAATATCAGTTCGTGATCAAATGTGTATAGTTGTTATGTGGTTTATTTGTGGATACATTTCATCATTTAGTGCAATCATTTCATTAGGCCCATCAGTTTCTCGTGGGATACGGGTTGAGCATCAGGTGCCTCAATAGATCGGCTCCGTTTGATTGAGCCTTGATCTCAAATACATCATTCATCATGTCATGGGTTCATTCAATGTGGTTTGTGATTGGCTATATATACACATCTGTTTACATATGATTCATGCACAATTTTATTCAAACAACAATATAATTCAATTATTTAAATGTTTTATCAAGGTTCACTCGCCAACTTTTGTTGACCCAAATTTTCTGTTTTACGCATGATACAGGTGAACAAGCCGAGGGAAGAAACACATAGGATGGCCTTAGAAGAATAAACAAGTTATTTCATTTAGAACAATCGTTTGGTTTATCGTTTGTGCTTGTATGAAATTTTGTGTTGGATATTTGAATTTAATTTGGATTTAAATAAATATGAAACTTGTTAGTAAATATCATGAGCTTTGGTGATAACCTAATCATGCCCCGACTTTATTCCGCTGCGGGTCAGGGTGTGACAGATTGCTATCAGAGCTTGTGACTATAGGGATATAGGATAGGTTATTAGACCCTTAGAGCCTATACTATAGTTGATTAGATTTTTGATTGTTTATGTGTTACATGCAAAATTCATGATGTTTATATGTTTCATGTTTATTTTCACACACAACATTATGCAAGCACTCTCACAAGTACATGTTAATATGCCCATCATAGTTCATATCCTCATAACGTATCGTATCTATGAAAGCACACACCTCACGATTTCACAATTCCCATGAATTCTTTTCAAAGATTTTTGCAATGTTTTCATAATTTTCAAATCACATCAAAGTGAGTTTTCATGACGGGCATGTAGTAACTGGAAGGGTACGAGTACCGGTAGTCGGAACGTCCTGTCTAGGCTTGGCATTCGTATAAATCCAAAATAAAGGACCAGTTTGCCTACCTGGGGACTAACGATGAGAGTACGAAGGACCTATTAGGCCAAAGCATGCTATACCAAACGTCGTGTGAACTAACCCCACTTTGAGTTGTCATTGTGTCTACACCTGGACACCCTCCGACCTTACATCTCGCAATCATGTTTTACGATTTTCATTCGGGTGATGCGAGTGTTAACCAGCCGACACCAATGTGAACCCTACCAAGCCCAATAGTCATGGGGGCCCACATGACTATACAGGCTATGGTATGGGAGCCATTTGGAGGCCCAAAACATGAGCAAGCCCAAGACATCCTATGGATGTAGTTAAGTTATTTTCAGTTATTTATAAATGTTGTTTTCATTCTTTTTACGACACATGACACCTAGAAAATTCTCAAACTCACAATCTCCCTACATATATTCCTGTAGATGTCTGCTAGGCAATTACGAGGAGGTAGAAGGTCAGGAAAGTCGAGCGAACGCTTGGCCACACAAATTGCTCAACAAATGGCCGCAGTACTTCCTGACATTGTGCTACAAGTTCAACAAGCTCTCACCGCAAATCCCATCAACCCTCCGAACCAAAAAGACCAAAACGTCGCCAACCCTCCTCCCAAAATTACTAAATGAGCCTACAAACACTTCAAGTCCTGCGATCCCCAAAATATGAAGGGACTGAAGGTGTCACCGCTCTCCTTCACTGGTTTAAGGAGATGGAAAACACCTTTCTCAATTGCGACTGTCCTGAGGATCGCAAGGTACGTTACGCAACTGGAAGATTGTTTGGGGTAGCCCTTACCTAGTGGAACACGGAAAAAGGTAAGTGAGGTGTGGATGATGCCATGGCCATATCATGGGAGGAATTAAGAGAGATCATGA
Source organism: Scalesia atractyloides (assembly GCA_947069175.1). NCBI lineage: Eukaryota > Viridiplantae > Streptophyta > Magnoliopsida > Asterales > Asteraceae > Scalesia > Scalesia atractyloides. The sequence continues at coordinate 34,027,317 of CAMTDV010000020.1, read as the reverse complement.
CAAGACGCTTCTGCCCTAGAAGCGAGATCAAAAAGCTTGAAGATGAATTCTATTCTCTAAAGCAAAAGGAAGGGGATCATACCTCCTACAACAAGAGGTTTCTTGAATTGAACCAGATGGTTCCCAATCTGTTCACCCCATTATACCGTTTAATCGAGCACTACATTCGAGGCCTCCCCTCGAAAATCCAAGATTCGGTTTTAAGCATTTCTCCTGCAACACTCGAAGCCGCAATGGAGTTAGCTACGGAACTTACTGAGAATCGCATTCGAAATGGCGATTTTAAAGAGGAGAAGAAGAAAACGCTCGTTCAGACCCCAACTCCAACCTACTCAGGTTCATCCTAGAAGTTTGCTGGTAAGAGGAAGCGAAGTGGCAAGAACTTTGCTGTCACCCAAACCAACCCTCCCATCACTGCTGCTCCAATCACCCAAGTTGCCCCTCCAGCCGCACCATTCATGTAACATTTGTAAAAATCGGGTTTTCAAAAACCCGCCCCATTTTGTAATCGAATATCAAGTTATAAAAGCTACGTTGAATATTTATGATTATTTTGATTTAAAACGATACATAATTAATAAATAAACTAAACTATAAAAATTATATTTGATAAAAAGTTAAAACAAAATAAATAAAAAAACTTTGTTGCTGCCGGGACTCGAACCCGGGTCAGCCAAGACACACTTCAACGACTTAACATACACTCACATCACCACTCCGCCACTTTGTGTTTTCTGCTATCTCTAGGAAACAAATGAGATTTATATACAAACTCGGTTAAACCGGTTGCGCTCAACTGAGAAACGGAAATCGGCAAATCAATCGTCAAATCGCTTTTTCACTCGCACATTCAGTTTATAACCGATGCACCGACGATTTTTAATCAAGTCGGAATTGATTGAGCATCAAGTCTCATCATTATCGGTTTTTATAACCGAAAAGTAATCAAGTCTAGATTACTTCAATTCAAGACCACTCTAGCGACTCAGAAATATCATACCAATACTCCATTTCACTTTCATCACATTTTCAGACCATCAGAACGCTTAAAACAGCTCGCCAGAATTTTCTGCAAAAGTCGCCGGAAAACCGTATTCATCCTCAAACGGTAAATCTTTCAATATTCGTTGTAGTTCAACAATTATTAGAGTATTTCTAACCTAAACCTCTCAATTGAAATCGAATTCAGGCGCTGTATTCAACTAATTCCAGTTCGCCGGAACTCCCCTGAAAATTTCTAATTCCGTCTGTGAAACGGTAAGGGTCTTCAAACACATCGTTAACGTTTGTTTATCACTTCAATTCCACATTCGACTAATCAAAATAGTTAATTATCTTGTTCAGTTGAAGAGCATAAAAACAGGAACCGACACATCGCCGGAAATCTGAAATAAACCGTTCATCGGTATGTTCACCTCTAATTACTGTCTCTGCCTTTTCATTTAAGCTTTAATAATGTCTGTAAATCGTAAACACAAGGAACGAGTTAGTAAATCAGTTGACGGTAATTTGAATGAAGAAGACGAAGCTAACTAAGTTATAAGTATATTTAAAACTAGTAAAATGAACGGGTTAGACACACAGTCCAGCGGTGGACTGTGTGCAAAATACAAACGCACGTCCCGAGTTCGATTCCTGCTATACGCACTCCTTGTATATTAAAATGCCTTTTTATTTAAAAACTAAATCGGGATAACTCAGTTAGTTGTTAAGTATAATAAAAACCGAGATAATAACCGGTTTAGACACACAGTCCAGCGGTGTGACTGTGTGCAACATAAACCATACGTCGCGCGTTCGAAACCCGTCACTAGCACCGGTCCGATTGAATTAAAATGTTTTTGCAAATAAAGGAAATTCGGTTAAATTGAATAAGTGTATAAATATAATTAAAAACAAGATTATTTCGGGTTAGACACGTAGCTCAGTTGGTGGAGCTGCGTGCACGCGTACGGGAGGTCTCGGGTTCGAGCCTCACCCAGCGCAAACCATGTCATTGACCGAACCGGTCAACAAGTCAACAGGTCAACGGTCAACGCAACATAAACAATTTTTTTTTATATTTTTTTATTTATTTAATTTAATTTAAAAATCAATTAAAAATACTTAAAAATAACATTTTTAAAGATAGAAAATAGCCTTAAACTCACAAAAATATATCTAAAAATATCATTAAAATCCTTAATAAAATCCACTCATTTAATATATTTTTCCGTTATTATTTAGGTCAGTATTCCTCGTTGATCCGCTCATCTAATTCGTGCGCATCTCACCATCTCCAATCCAACGCACCCAATGTGAGTGAATCTTACAAATTCCCCGTTTTAATCACGTTTTGGGGTGTATCATGTGTCTTTGTATATATATTATAACTAAACCATTGTGCATACATCATATCATGAACATGTGTATTTAGTTTGTTTCAACTGTTGTGTAGTTATTGTTGGATGCAATTTATTATTTTCAGTACATGCAATTTCATAGGCCGCCGCTCCCCATTACATTATGAGCGTTGAGCATGTTCCCCATTTCATTATGAGGTTGAACCTGGTGTGCCCACATACGATCGGCTCCGTTTGATTGAGCCTTGATCGCACAGACATTTTCATTTTCAGTACATGCAATACGATCGGCTCCGTTTGATTGAGCCTTGATCGCACAGTTTCATTTATGTTATTTACAGTATGATGTTGGTATGTTCATGTATGCTGTCATATGTTATTGTATGTTATAGTGTGACTGCTATTTGCCATTGCTTGATTATTTACATTTGCTCATCTATGATTATGCACAAATTTTAATTGATAAACTAACAATTAATTTATTAATAATTGTTTATCTAATAAGGTTCACTCGCCAACTTATGTTGACCCAAAAACTCCCATTTTTACACATGATACAGGTGAACCAGCAGCAGCTAGGAACACATAGGACTTGGACTAGAAGAATAAAACGATTTAGAGTTGGGATTGTTATGTTGGTTTATTTTCTTTGTATTGAATGAACATGTTTGGATTTTGAAAATGTAACTTTGACTTTAATAAATATGAAACATATTAGTAAATGTCATGAGCTTTGGTGATAACCCAATTATGCCCCGACTCTTATTCCGCTGCGGGTCGGGGTGTGACAATTCAAAAGGCCATACACTGGCCCACACCCAAAGTGTAACCGTTGCCAATACCATCACCCTCCCGAGAACCCTTGCCAACATTGCTCAAGTTGTGGCCGTGCAGGTTACACTATCCAAACCTGCCGCACACTTTAGCGATCAAACCGCAATTAGCCTCAAACCCAAACCCAAAACCAAATGGTGGGCCAAGCCCAACAACCCTTACTTCTACCACCTGCAAAACCCACAGCCCAACCTTACTACCAATCCAACTACCCCATGATGCAACCCATACGAGCCTGTTTTAATTGTAGGGACCCAACCCACTTCAGAAATACTTGCCCACGCCTGGTGAACATCATCAATGCCCAAGCCCAAGCAAACCCGGTGAACCAAGCTAATCAAGCTCCTCCACCTGCTAGAGGAAGGGCCTTCAATATCAACGCCAACCAAGCCAGGGCAGACAACAATGTGGTCAATGGTATGTTTCTCGTAAATGGTAGTTATGCATCCATATTATTCGATACTAGTGCGGATAAGAGCTTTGTATCCTTAGAATTCGAATCTATTCTTGACCTACCTCGTGATAGTCTCGTTGAATCTTTGACGGTGGAAGTTGCTGACGGGAAACCCATTTCATTAAATTCTATTATACGTGATTGTACTCTCACCCTAAAATGAAATTGGGAAGTTTCGATGTTATCATCGGTATGGACTGGCTCAGCCAGCATCACGCCGAAGTGGTGTGCCATGAAAAGTTCATTCGTATTCCCCTCGCCGACGGTCAGACACTACGTATCTTTGGAGAAACTCCTTCGAAAGGGCTCAAATTGTCCTGCCTTCAAGCCCGAAGTTATCTTCGCAAGAATTACGTCGCATTTCTAGCTCACGTCGTCAAGAAGGAAGACAAAGAAAGGAAGCTCGAAGAAATCCCAATCGTGAAAGAATTTCCGCAAGTTTTTCCTGACGACGTTTCAGGACTTCCTCCTGTGCGAGAAGTCGAATTTCGAATCGATCTTGTACCTGGCGCTACACCAGTCGCAAAATCTCCTTATAGGTTAGCCCCATCCGAAATGCAAGATTTGGCCAGTCAGCTGCAAGAGCTGACTGACAAAGGATTCATGCGTCCTAGCTCGTCGCCTTGAGGTGCGCCTGTTCTTTTTGTGAAGAAGAAGAATGGAACGTTTCGCATGTGCATTGACTATAGAGAACTCAACAAGTTGACTGTTAAGAATCACTATCCATTGCCTCGTATTGATGACCTTCTAGATCAACTTCAAGGCGCCACCTGTTTTTCCAAAATCGACCTTCGTTCTGGTTATCATCAGCTTAGGGTGCGCGAAGAAGATATCCCAAAAACTGCTTTTCGAACTCGTTATGGTCATTACGAGTTCATGGTGATGCCTTTCGGATTAACCAACGCCCCCGCTGTCTTCATGGATTTGATGAATAGGGTATGCAAACCCTATCTCGATTGTTTCATCATAGTCTTCATCGATGACATTCTTATCTACTCCAAATCAAAATCCGATCATGAGCGACATCTTCGGCTTATTCTTACACTTTTGAGGACTGAAAAGCTTTACGCTAAGTTCTCAAAATGTGAATTCTGGTTGAAAGAGGTACAATTTCTTGGTCATGTAGTTAATGACAAAAGGATTCATGTCGACCCTTCAAAAATCAAGGCAGTACAAGAATGGCAAGCGCCACACACTCCTACCGAAGTTAGGTCATTTCTCGGCTTGGCTGGTTACTACCGACGCTTCATTGCCAATTTCTCCCGTATCACCGTTCCGCTCACGGCCTTGACTCACAAGGGAAAACCCTTCATTTGGGGACCTAAACAAGAGGAGGCTTTTCAAACTTTGAAACAAAGGCTTTGTGATGCACCTATCCTTACACTCCCTAAGGGTTGCGATGACTTCATGGTTTATTGCGACGCATCAGGGCAAGGTTTAGGCTGTGTACTGATGCAGAGAGGAAAGGTGATAGCCTATGCCTCTAGGCAACTCAAAGTACATGAGAAGAATACACCACCCACGACCTGGAACTTAAAAATCAATTAAAAAATACTTAAACTCACAAAAATCAATTAAAAATACTTAAAAATCAATTAAAAATACTTAAAAATAACATTTTTAAAGATAGAAAATAGCCTTAAACTCACAAAAATATATCTAAAAATTTCATTAAAATCCTTAATAAAATCCACTCATTTAATATATTTTTCCGTTATTATTTAGGTCAGTATTCCTCGTTGATCCGCTCATCTAATTCGTGCGCATCTCACCATCTCCAATCCAAGGCACCCAATGTAAGTGAATCTTACAAATTCCCCGTTTTAATCACGTTTTGGGGTGTATCATGTGTCTTTGTATATATATTATAATTAAACCATTGTGCATACATCATATCATGAACATGTGTATTTAGTTTGTTTCAACTGTTGTGTAGTTATTGTTGGATGCAATTTATTATTTTCAGTACATGCAATTTCATAGGCCGCCGCTCCCCATTACATTATGAGCGTTGAGCATGTTCCCCATTTCATTATGAGGTTGAACCTGGCGTGCCCACATACGATCGGCTCCGTTTGATTGAGCCTTGATCGCACAGACATTTTCATTTTCAGTACATGCAATACGATCGGCTCCGTTTGATTGAGCCTTGATCGCACAGTTTCATTTATGTTATTTACAGTATGATGTTGGTATGTTCATGTATGCTGTCATATGTTATTGTATGTTATAGTGTGACTGCTATTTGCCATTGCTTGATTATTTACATTTGCTCATCTATGATTATGCACAAATTTTCATTGATAAACTAACAATTAATTTATTAATAAATGTTTATCTAATAAGGTTCACTCGCCAACTTATGTTGACCCAAAAACCCCCTTTTTTACACATGATACAGGTGAACCAGCAGCAGCTAGGAACACATAGGACTTGGACTAGAAGAATAAAACGATTTAGAGTTGGGATTGTTATGTTGGTTTATTTTCTTTGTATTGAATGAACATGTTTGGATTTTGAAAATGTAACTTTGACTTTAATAAATATGAAACATATTAGTAAATGTCATGAGCTTTGGTGATAACCCAATTATGCCCCGACTCTTATTCCGCTGCGGGTCGGGGTGTGACAGGTTGGTATCAGAGCCATGACTATAGGGATATAGGATAGGTTATTAGACCCTTAGAGCCTATACTATAGTCGATCAGAAACTTATAAGATTTTTGTGTGTTATATGCCAAATTTCATGATGATTATATGTTTTATGTTAAATGTTACATTTGATATTGTGCAAGCATGTTCATAAGTATGTATTATCATATAATGCCTATCATGAATCGTATGCTCATAACATATCACATCCATGAAAGCACACACCACATCATGATTGCTTTTACAATGATTTTCGTGTTTTCAAATCTCATCAAAGTGAGTTCTCATGACGGGCATGTAGTAACTGGAAGGGTACCAGTACCGGTAGTCGGAACGTCCTGTCTAGGCTGGCATTCGTATAAATCCAAAATAAAGGACCAGTTTGCCTACCTGGGGACTAACGATGAGAGTACGAAGTACCTATTAGGCCAAAGCATGCTATACCAAACGTCGTGTGAGCTAACCCCACTTTGAGTTGTCATTGTGTCTACACCTGGACACGTTCCGACCAAACATCTCATGAACATATTTTGTGGTTTGCATTCGGGGGATGCGAGTGTTAAATTGACAATACTAATGTGAATCCTACCAAGCCAATAGCCATGGGGGCCCACATGACTATGTAGGTGAAGGTATGGGGGACATTTGAGGCCCAACATGAGCGAACCAAGACATCCTATGGATGTAGTTGCATTATTGATATTTATGTTATTTTCATTTTCTTAAAGACACATGACACCTAAAAAGACACCATAAACTCACAATCTTCTCATTTTATGATCCTGTAGATGTCGTCTAGACAGCAACGAAGGGGTAAAAGATCGGGAAGGTCTCAGGAACGTTTGGCCACTCAGATCGCGAAACAAATGGCCACGATATTGCCTGACATTGTGGTCCAAGTACAACAAGCCCTTGCTACAAATCCTACTAACCCTCCCCAACAACAGGACCAGAACATCGACAACCCTCCTACCAGCAAGTGCTCTTACAAACATTTTAAGTCCTGTGATCCTCCTAAATTTGAAGGGACCGAGGGTGTCACTGCTCTCCTACATTGGTTCGAGGAGATGGAAAACACCTTCCTAAACTGCGATTGTCATGAGGATCGCAAGGTTCGATACGCCACCGGGAGACTATTTGGAGTAGCACTCACTTGGTGGAATACTGAGAAAGGGAAGAGGGGAACTGAAGATGCGATGGCCTTAACTTGGGAGGAGTTAAGGGAAATCATGACTAGGCGTTTCTGTCCTGAAGTGAAATTAAGAAGTTGGAGGATGAATTTCATGCTCTAAAGCAAAAGGAGGGTGATCACACTACCTACAACAAGAGGTTCTTGGAGTTGAACCAAATGGTTCCAAATTTATTCACCCCAACCTATCGTCTGATCGAGCATTATATTTGAGGACTTCCCTCGAAAATCCAAGATTCAGTTCTCAGCGTTTCACCAGTAACACTTGAAGCTGCTATGGAGTTAGCAACTGAACTGACCGAAAACCGAATTCGCAACGGGAAGTTCAAAGAAGAGAAGAAGAAAGCCCCTGTTGAGGGACAAACTTCAAACCACCCCATTCCTTCCTCTAAGTTCGCTAATAAGAGGAAGCGCAACACCAGAAATTTTGCAGTTACTCAAACCAACTCCCCTATTCCTGCTGCACCCATTACTCAAGTCACTCCTTCAACCGCACCATACAGAAGACCCTACACAGGCCCGTTACCAAAATGTAACCGTTGCCAATATCACCATTCCCCTGATCATCCTTGTCAATATTGCACCGGCTGCGGGTCATAATGTTCAAACTTGCCGCATGTCTCAACGAACGAACAGCCATCAACCTATAACCCAAACCCACCAACAAATAATGGGCCAAGGCCAACAACCCCTTCTACCACCCACTCAACATTTAGCCCAAACATATTACCAGCCCAATTATCCTATGGGTCAACCAATGCGGGCTTGCTACAATTGTGGCGACCCAAGCCATTTCCGAAACACTTGTCCAAGGTTGGTTAATATTATTCATGCTCAGGCCCAAGCCAACCCGGTGAACCAAGCAAACCAAGCTCCCCCACCTGCAAGAGGGAGAGCTTTCAATATCAACGCTAACCAGGCCAGAGCTGACGGCAATGTGGTCAACGGTACGTTCCTTATAAATGGTAGATATGCCTCTATGTTATTTGATACTGGTGCGGATAGAAGTTTTGTGTCTTTAGAATTTGAACCTATCTTAAGCAAAAATCGGGATAAGCTCACGGAATCTATAACGGTAGAAGTTGCGGACGGGAAACCAGTTTCATTAGACTCTATTTTACGCAACTGTACACTCACCTTAAACGACCACGATTTCTCAGTCGACCTTATTGCTATGAAGCTGGGAAGTTTTGACATCATAATCGGTATGGATTGGCTCAGTAAACATCAGGCGGAAGTTGTATGTCATGAAAAATTTATTCGTATTCCTCTTTCAGACGGTCAGACTCTTCGAATCATTGGAGAAACCTCGTCGAAAGGGCTCAGCTTAATGTCTTGTCTTCAAGCTCAAAAATATCTTCGCAAGAATTATGTCGCGTTTTTAGCTCATATCATCAAAAAGGGAACCATCGAGAAGAAACTTGAAGACATTCCTGTAGTAAAAGACTTCCCACAAGTTTTTCCTGACGACATTTCAGGACTTCCTCCAATTAGAGACGTCGAATTCCTATTGATCTTATACCTGGTGCTACACCAGTTGCAAAGTCTCCATATAGGTTAGCCCCCTCTGAAATGCAAGAGCTAGCCAGTCAATTGCAAGAGTTGGCTGACAAGGGATTCATACGTCCTAGCTCGTCGCCTTGGGGTGCACCTGTCCTTTTTGTAAAGAAGAAAAATGGATCTTTTCGTATGTGCATCGACTACAGAGAGCTTAACAAGTTAACAATCAAGAATCGCTATCCTTTACCTCGCATTGATGATCTTCTTGACCAACTACAAGGTGCCAGCTGCTTTTCAAAAATTGATCTTCGATCTGGCTATCATCAACTTAGAGTGCATGAAGAAGACGTCCCTAAGACTGCTTTTCGAACTCGTTATGGCCACTATGAATTCATGGTTATGCCATTTGGATTAACCAACGCACCAGCTATCTTCATGGACCTAATGAACAGAGTCTGCAAACCTTATCTTGATCGATTTGTTATAGTCTTCATCGACGATATTCTTATTTATTCAAAATCTAAAGCTGATCATGAGCGTCATCTTCGACTCATTCTTGCACTTCTAGAAAAGGAAAAGCTTTATGCCAAGTTCTCCAAATGTGAATTCTGGTTAAAAGAGGTGCAATTCCTCGGGCATGTAGTCAATGACAAGGGAATACATGTTGACCCTTCAAAGATCAAAGCAGTTCAAGAATGGCAAGCTCCACGTACACCAACTGAAGTAAGATCTTTTCTTGGACTAGCTGGCTATTATCGTCGGTTCATTTCAAACTTCTCTCGCATTGCTGTACCACTCACGGCTTTAACTCATAAGGGAAAACCTTTCGTATGGGGACCCAAGCAAGAAGAAGCCTTTCAAACTCTTAAACAAAAACTTTGTGATGCACCAATCCTCACTCTTCCTGAAGGTTGTGATGATTTTGTAGTCTATTGCGACGCGTCAGGGCAAGGATTAGGCTGCGTTCTAATGCAAAGAGTAAAAGTCATAGCTTATGCTTCGAGACAACTCAAGACACATGAAAAGAACTACACCACTCATGACCTAGAACTTGGAGCCGTTGTGTTCGCTCTTAAGATATGGAGACATTATCTCTATGGTACTAAGTGTGAAATATACACTGACCACAAGAGTCTTCAACATATCTTCAATCAAAAAGAGTTAAACATGAGGCAACGAAGATGGGTCGAACTTCTGAATGATTACGACTGTGAAATTAGATACCACCCTGGTAAAGCAAATGTGGTGGCTGATGCACTTAGTCGAAAGGGTTATGCGAACTCTATTCATCTTCTATGTTCGCAAATTATAACCGACATTAAAGATCAAATTCGAGAAGCCCAACACGTTTCAATAACAGAAGAAGATGTACGAAAGGAGATGTCCTGTGGAGCCGAGCTAAAACTTGAAACTAAATCAGACGGTATTCTGTATTACCTAGATCGTATCTGGATTCCTAACCACAACAATCTTCGTGAAACCCATATGAATGAAGCTCACAAAACGCGATATTCTATACACCCAGGAGCCGATAAGATGTATCAAGACCTACGATACACCTATTGGTGGCCTGGAATGAAGAAGGATATTGCCGTTTTTGTTTCCAAGTGCCTCACATGTTCCAAGGTGAAGGCTGAACACCAAAGACCCTCGGGACTTCTAGTCCAACCAGAAATACCTGTATGGAAGTGGGAAAATATAACCATGGATTTCATTACCGGGTTACCTCGCACTTCTGGTGGGTATGACACAATATGGGTAATCATAGACCGACTTACAAAATCAGCTCACTTTATTCCTATCCGTGAAGATTTCAAGAACGAAAAGCTTGCACGTATTTATATCAACGAAATTGTAAGCCGTCATGGGGTTCCGTTAAGTATTATTTCTGATCGTGATGGTCATTTCACCTCACGAACATGGCAAGCAGTACAATCCGCTATGGGCACACGATTAGATCTCAGTACCGCCTATCATCCTCAAACTGATGGACAGTCTGAGCGCACCATTCAAACTCTTGAAGATATGCTTAGAGCATGTGTCATAGACTTCAAGGGAAATTGGGACGCCCACCAACCATTAGTAGAATTTTCGTACAACAACAGCTATCATTCGAGCATCGGCATGGCACCTTTTGAAGCCTTATATGGTCGTAAGTGCCGATCTCTTGTATGTTGGCACGAAATTGGGGAAGCACAAATTACTGGTCCAGAATTGATCCAAGAAACCACAGACAAGATCCATCAAATTCGAAACAATCTTCTAGCGGCTCAAAGTCGTCAAAAGAGTTATGCAGATAAACGACGGAAGCCCTTAGAGTTTAGCATTGGTGATCTTGTGCTTTTAAAAGTATCACCGTGGAAGGGAGTAGTTCGTTTTGGTCAAAAGGGGAAGCTAGCACCTCGTTACGTAGGACCATTCAAAATACTCGAAAGAGTAGGTCCTGTAGCATACAAGCTTGATCTACCAGAAGAACTCAACAGGATTCATCCCACATTCCACGTGTCGAACTTGAAGAAGTGCCTCGCTGATGAGAATCTCCATATTCCGCTGGAAGATATTCAGATTGATGAATCTATGCATTTTATTGAAAGACCAGTGGAGATCATGGACTACGGGGAGAAACGTCTTCGACGAAGTCGCATTCCAATTGTTAGGGTACGCTGGGAGTCGAAACGGGGACCTAAGTTTACTTGGGAACGTGAAGACTCAATGCGTGAAAAATACCCGCATCTTTTTCCTACTACTTCAACTACTTAAATTTCGGGACGAAATTCCTAAAAGTAGGGGATACTGTAACAGTTGTAAAAATCGGGTTTTCAAAAACCCGCTCCGTTTCGTAATCGAATATCAAGTTATAAAAGCTACGTTGAATATTTATGATTATTTTGATTTAAAACGATACATAATTAATAAATAAACTAAACTATAAAAATTATATTTGATTAAAAGTTAAAACAAAATAAATAAAAAAAATTTGTTGCTGCCGGGACTCGAACCCGGGTCAGCCAAGACACACTTCAACGACTTAACATACACTCACATCACCACTCCGCCACTTTGTGTTTTCTGCTATCTCTAGGAAACAAATGAGATTTATATACAAACTCGGTTAAACCGGTTGCGCTCAACTGAGAAACGTAAATCGGCAAATCAATCGTCAAATCGCTTTTTCACTCGCACATTCAGTTTATAACCGATGCACCGACGATTTTCAATCAAGTCGGAATTGATTGAGCATCAAGTCTCATCATTATCGGTTTTTATAACCGAAAAGTAATCAAGTCCAGATTACATCAATTCAAGACCACTCTAGCGACTCAGAAATATCATACCAATACTCCATTTCACTTTCATCACATTTTCAGACCATCAGAACGCTTAAAACAGCTCGCCGGAATTTTCTGCAAAAGTCGCCGGAAAACCGTATTCATCCTCAAACGGTAAATCTTTCAATATTCGTTGTAGTTAAACAATTATTAGACTATTTCTAACCTAAACCTCTCAATTGAAATCGAATTCAGGCGCTATATTCAACTAATTCCAGTTCGCCGGAACTCCCCTGAAAATTTCTAATTCCGTCTGTGAAACGGTAAGGGTCTTCAAACACATCGTTAACGTTTGTTTATCACTTCAATTCCACATTCGACTAATCAAAATAGTTAATTATCTTGTTCAGTTGAAGAGCATAAAAACAGGAACCGACACATCGCCGGAAATCTGAAATAAACCGTTCATCGGTATGTTCACCTCTAATTACCGTCTCTGCCTTTTCATTTAAGCTTTAATAATGTCTGTAAATCGTAAACACAAGGAACGAGTTAGTAAATCAGTTGACGGTAATTTGAATGAAGAAGACGAAGCTAACTAAGTTATAAGTATATTTAAAACTAGTAAAATGAACGGGTTAGACACACAGTCCAGCGGTGGACTGTGTGCAAAATACAAACGCACGTCCAAAAGTTCGATTCCTGCTATACGCACTCCTTGTATATTAAAATGCCTTTTTATTTAAAAACTAAATCGGGATAACTCAGTTAGTTGTTAAGTATAATAAAAACCGAGATAATAACCGGGTTGGACACACAGTCCAGCGGTGGACTATGTGCAACATAAACCATACGTCGCGCGTTCGAAACCCGTCACTAGCACCGGTCCGATTGAATTAAAATGTTTTTGCAAATAAAGGAAATTCGGTTAAATTGAATAAGTGTATAAATATAATTAAAAACAAGATTATTTCGGGTTAGACACGTAGCTCAGTTGGTAGAGCTACGTGCACGCGTACGGGAGGTCTCGGGTTCGAGCCTCACCCAGCGCAAACCATGTCATTGACCGAACCGGTCAACAAGTCAACAGGTCAACGGTCAACGGTCAACGCAAAATAAACAATTTTTTTTTATATTTTTTATTTATTTAATTTAATTTAAAAATCAATTAAAAATACTTAAAAATAACATTTTTAAAGATAGAAAATAGCCTTAAACTCACAAAAATATATCTAAAAATTTCATTAAAATCCTTAATAAAATCCACTCATTTAATATATTTTTCCGTTATTATTTAGGTCAGTATTCCTCGTTGATCCGCTCATCTAATTCGTGCGCATCTCACCATCTCCAATCCAACGCACCCAATGTGAGTGAATCTTACAAATTTCCCGTTTTAATCACGTTTTGGGGTGTATCATGTGTCTTTGTATATATATTATAACTAAACCATTGTGCATACATCATATCATGAACATGTGTATTTAGTTTGTTTCAACTGTTGTGTAGTTATTGTTGGATGCAATTTATTATTTTCGGTACATGCAATTTCATAGGCCGCCGCTCCCCATTACATTATGAGCGTTGAGCATGTTCCCCATTTCATTATGAGGTTGAACCTGGCGTGCCCACATACGATCGGCTCCGTTTGATTGGGCCTTGATCGCACAGACATTTTCATTTTCAGTACATGCAATACGATCGGCTCCGTTTGATTGAGCCTTGATCGCACAGTTTCATTTATGTTATTTACAGTATGATGTTGGTATGTTCATGTATGCTGTCATATGTTATTGTATGTTATAGTGTGACTGCTATTTGCCATTGCTTGATTATTTACATTTGCTCATCTATGATTATGCACAAATTTTCATTGATAAACTAACAATTAATTTATTAATAAATGTTTATCTAATAAGGTTCACTCGCCAACTTATGTTGACCCAAAAACTCCCATTTTTACACATGATACAGGTGAACCAGCAGCAGCTAGGAACACATAGGACTTGGACTAGAAGAATAAAACGATTTAGAGTTGGGATTGTTATGTTGGTTTATTTTCTTTGTATTGAATGAACATGTTTGGATTTTGAAAATGTAACTTTGACTTTAATAAATATGAAACATATTAGTAAATGTCATGAGCTTTGGTGATAACCCAATTATGCCCCGACTCTTATTCCGCTGCGGGTCGGGGTGTGACAATTCAAAAGGCCATACACTGGCCCACACCCAAAGTGTAACCGTTGCCAATACCATCACCCTCCCGAGAACCCTTGCCAACATTGCTCAAGTTGTGGCCGTGCAGGTCACACTATCCAAACCTGCCGCACACTTTAGCGATCAAACCGCAATTAGCCTCAAACCCAAACCCAAAACCAAATGGTGGGCCAAGCCCAACAACCCTTACTTCTACCACCTGCAAAACCCACAGCCCAACCTTACTACCAATCCAACTACCCCATGATGCAACCCATACGAGCCTGTTTTAATTGTGGGGACCCAACCCACTTCAGAAATACTTGCCCACGCCTGGTGAACATCATCAATGCCCAAGCCCAAGCAAACCCGGTGAACCAAGCTAATCAAGCTCCTCCACCTGCTAGAGGAAGGGCCTTCAATATCAACGCCAACCAAGCCAGGGCAGACAACAATGTGGTCAATGGTATGTTTCTCGTAAATGGTAGTTATGCATCCATATTATTCGATACTAGTGCGGATAAGAGCTTTGTATCCTTAGAATTCGAATCTATTCTTGACCTACCTCGTGATAGTCTCGTTGAATCTTTGACGGTGGAAGTTGCTGACGGGAAACCCATTTCATTAAATTCTATTATACGTGATTGTACTCTCACCCTAAAATGAAATTGGGAAGTTTCGATGTTATCATCGGTATGGACTGGCTCAGCCAGCATCACGCCGAAGTGGTGTGCCATGAAAAGTTCATTCGTATTCCCCTCGCCGACGGTCAGACACTACGTATCTTTGGAGAAACTCCTTCGAAAGGGCTCAAATTGTCCTGCCTTCAAGCCCGAAGTTATCTTCGCAAGAATTACGTCGCATTTCTAGCTCACGTCGTCAAGAAGGAAGACAAAGAAAGGAAGCTCGAAGAAATCCCAATCGTGAAAGAATTTCCGCAAGTTTTTCCTGACGACGTTTCAGGACTTCCTCCTGTGCGAGAAGTCGAATTTCGAATCGATCTTGTACCTGGCGCTACACCAGTCGCAAAATCTCCTTATAGGTTAGCCCCATCCGAAATGCAAGATTTGGCCAGTCAGCTGCAAGAGCTGACTGACAAAGGATTCATGCGTCCTAGCTCGTCGCCTTGAGGTGCGCCTGTTCTTTTTGTGAAGAAGAAGGATGGAACGTTTCGCATGTGCATTGACTATAGAGAACTCAACAAGTTGACTGTTAAGAATCACTATCCATTGCCTCGTATTGATGACCTTCTAGATCAACTTCAAGGCGCCACCTGTTTTTCCAAAATCGACCTTCGTTCTGGTTATCATCAGCTTAGGGTGCGCGAAGAAGATATCCCAAAAACTGCTTTTCGAACTCGTTATGGTCATTACGAGTTCATGGTGATGCCTTTCGGATTAACCAACGCCCCCGCTGTCTTCATGGATTTGATGAATAGGGTATGCAAACCCTATCTCGATTGTTTCGTCATAGTCTTCATCGATGACATTCTTATCTACTCCAAATCAAAATCCGATCATGAGCGACATCTTCGGCTTATTCTTACACTTTTGAGGACTGAAAAGCTTTACGCTAAGTTCTCAAAATGTGAATTCTGGTTGAAAGAGGTACAATTTCTTGGTCATGTAGTTAATGACAAAGGGATTCATGTCGACCCTTCAAAAATCAAGGCAGTACAAGAATGGCAAGCGCCACACCCTCCTACCGAAGTTAGGTCATTTCTCGGCTTGGCTGGTTACTACCGACGCTTCATTGCCAATTTCTCCCGTATCACCGTTTTGCTCACGGCCTTGACTCACAAGGGAAAACCCTTCATTTGGGGACCTAAACAAGAGGAGGCTTTTCAAACTTTGAAACAAAGGCTTTGTGATGCACCTATCCTTACACTCCCTAAGGGTTGCGATGACTTCGTGGTTTATTGCGACGTATCAGGGCAAGGTTTAGGCTGTGTACTGATGCAGAGAGGAAAGGTGATAGCCTATGCCTCTAGGCAACTCAAAGTACATGAGAAGAATACACCACCCACGACCTAGAACTTGGAGCCGTCGTATTCGATCTCAAGATATGGAGACATTATCTTTACGGTACCAAGTGTGAAATATACACTGACCACAAGAGTCTCCAACATATCTTCAATCAAAAAGAGTTGAATATGAGGCAACGAAGATGGGTCGAACTTCTCAACGATTACGACTGTGAGATTCGGTATCATCCTGGCAAGGCAAACGTGGTGGCTGATGCGCTCAGCCGTAAGGGTTATGTGAACTCTATCCGTCTTCTATGTTCGCAAATTGTAACCGATATCAAAGATCGAATACGTGCAGCTCAACATATTCTGTAACAGAAAATGACGTACGCGATGAGCTGTCATGTGGAGCTGAACTCAAAATCGAAACCAAATCCGATGGTATTCTATACTATTTAAACCGTATTTGGATCCCCGACAGCGACAACCTTCGTGGTTTCCTCATGGATGAGGCACACAAGACACGATACTCTGTACATCCTGGAGCCGATAAGATGTATCAAGACTTATAATACACCTACTGGTGGCCAGGCATGAAGAAGGTTATCGCTGTTTTTGTTTCCAAGTGCCTTACCTGCTCCAAAGTAAAAGCTGAACATCAAAGACCTTCAGGACTCCTGGTCCAACCCGAAATACTTGTATGGAAGTGGGAAAACATAACCATGGACTTCATTACCGGGTTACCTCGCACCTCCAATGGGTATGACACCATATGGGTAATCATTGATCGTCTCACAAAATCAGCTCACTTCATTCCGATTCGCGAGGACTTCAAGAACGAAAAGTTAGCTAGTATTTACATCAGCGAAATTGTAAGTCGTCATGGTGTACCATTAAGCATCATTTCAGACCGTGATGGTCGTTTCACTTCACGCACATGGCGAGCCGTACAAACTGCTTTGGGTACACGTTTAGACCTCAGTACCGCCTTTCACCCTCAAACTGATGGTCAATCTGAGCGCACCATCCAAACCCTCGAAGACATGCTCCGAGCATGTGTCATAGACTTCAAAGGGAATTGGGACGCACATCTACCGTTATTCGAGTTTTCATACAACAATAGCTATCATGCAAGTATCGGCATGTCTCCTTTCGAAGCTTTATACGGTCGTAAATGCCGATCTCCAATGTGTTGGCACGAAATTGGTGAAGCGCAAATCACCGGGCCTGAATTGATTCAAGAAACAACCGACAAAATCATTCAAATTTGTAACAACCTTCTATCAGCTCAAAGTCGTCAAAAGAGTTATGCTGACAAGCGACGAAAGCCCTTGGAGTTTGGCGTTGGTGATCAAGTACTTTTGAAAGTATCGCCGTGGAAGGGAGTGGTTCGTTTTGGCCAACAGGGCAAGCTAGCACCACGCTACGTAGGACCTTTCAAGATACTCGAAAGAGTAGGTCCTGTAGTATACAAGCTTGACCTACCAGAATAACTTAACAGAATTCACCCCACATTCCACGTATCAAACTTGAAAAAGTGCCTCGCCGACGAAAACCTCCATATCCCACTAGAAGACATTCAAGTTGATGAATCAATGCACTTCGTTGAAAGACCAGTAGAGATCATGGATTTCGGTGAGAAGCGTTTAAGGCGAAGTCGAATTCCAATCGTTAGGGTGCGTTGGGAGTCAACCGAGGGCCCGAGTTTACTGGGGAACGTGCAGACTCAATGCGCGAAAAATACCCGCAACTCTTTCCAGTTGCAACCACTACTTAAATTTCGGGACGAAATTTCTAAAAGTAGGGGATACTATAACATCCGTGTAAATCGGGTTTCATAAACCCGCCCCAAATTATCAATCAAAGCGTATTTATTTATGTCGGTTGATTTTAACATTTCTTGTTTATTGTTTTATATATTAAAATTTATATATATATACATATATTAATAACAAATGTTTAAACTAATCTTAATAAAATAAAATAAATAATCAACCAAATAATTAAATAATTATAATGAATAAATGATTTAATAAACTTAATAAATTAATAAAGTAAAGAAAAAGCCAAAAAAAATGGGAAACCGGGGAATCGAACCTTGGCCACCCGGGTAACACACACCATAAGCACCACTGCGATACACACATATGATGTATCACTTTCCGCATATCTTTATACATATATACTTTCAATCGGGCGGGAAACCTGCAACTAAAACCGAAATCAGCAGCGCGCCTTCCTTTTCGAATTATCCCGACAACTGTCATGGATATATTTGGTAAACATAAATCTCGATGGTTGTCATCTCCCAATCACCCTAATTGGTTTCCAAAAAAACCGAAACCAAACCCACCTCTGTTCAGCCTATAAATACCCATTACAATTCCCCTTTCCAGAGTCGCCCAATTCATTCTACATTAATCGCATTTTTCTCTGCTCAACACACCACCCCCTGTTCACCGGAAGTCGCAGTCAGTCACCGGATTCAACTTGCCGGAGAACCCTGCTAACCGGTAACGGTTTCTTACACTATAATTCCATTTATTTATATGTTTCTTACACTATAATTCCATTTATATATATATATATATATATATATATATATATATGTTAAACATTTCAGTATAATAATCAAGTTCATTTGAAATTGAAATCGAAATCGTGTTCTGGGTTGTTTATGGGAAGAAGATAAAGTTCAGTATGTGTTTTTATGTAATATAATTTGTTATATTTTCGGGTTAGACACCCAGCCCAGTTGGATGGGCTGGGTGTAAATGTTGCAGAGGTCACGGGATCGAACCATGGAAGGGCATGCCGGTTCGATTGGTTTTCAAACTTTTTAAAATAAATATTTCTGAAATAGTCTAAGGAGTATATAAGTATAATTAAAATCAGGTTTCTTTCGGGTTAGACATGTAGCTCAGTTGAAAGAGCTGCGTGCACGCAACCGAGAGGTCACGGGTTCGAGTCTCAACACACGCATGCCAAATTCATAATCGAACCGGTCTGACAAGCCGTGTCAGACTGACAAGATTTTTTTTTATATTATTTTATTTTTATTTTATTACTTTATTTTAGGTTTTGTATTAATAGGAAAGGAAATTAAAAGGCTAAAAAAATATATAATCTTAACGATGTTATTTCCTCAATAAATCAATATATATATATATATATATAATAACTTAAAAATCTAAACAAATGTTTTTAACCGAAATACTAATTTATTTATTTACGAACTATCGCATTATTATTTTTAGGTTAGTATTTCTCCGTCGGTTAAATCCACATCTCGTGCGCTCTCATTACCACTCAAAAATACGCACCCAAGGTGAGTGAATCTCTACGAATTCCCTGTTTTAATCATATTTTCGGGTGTATCATGTGTCATACAATTTCTTTCATTTTATTTAAACACTTGTGCTAATATCAGTTCGTGATCAAATGTATATAGTTGTTATGTGGTTTATTTGTGGATACATTTCATCATTTCAGTGCAATCATTTCATTAGGCCCATCAGTTCCTCGTGGGATACGGGTTAAGCATCAGGTGCCTCATTAGATCGGCTCCGTTTGATTGAGCCTTGATCTCAAATACATCATTCATCATGTCATGGGTTCATTCAATGTGGTTTGTGATTGGTTATATATATACATCTGTTTACATATGATTCATGCACAATTTTATTTAAACAACAATATAATTCAATTATTTAAAATGTTTTATCAAGGTTCACTCGCCAACTTTTGTTGACCCAAATTTTCTGTTTTACGCATGATACAGGTGAACAAGCCAAGGGAAGAAACACATAGGATGGCCTTAGAAGAATAAACAAGTTATTCATTTAGAACAATCGTTTGGTTTATCGTTTGTGCTTGTATGAAATTTTGTGTTGGATATTTGAATTTAATTTGGATTTAAATAAATATGAAACTTGTTAGTAAATATCATGAGCTTTGATGATAACCTAATCATGCCCCGACTTTTATTCCGCTGCGGGTCGGGGTGTGACAGGCTCATCCCCGCCGCCAACAGTACTCTCTCTGACAACAGAATCTCCGGAATCTTTTTCAAGTCACAATACCAGGCATCGAGCACTGGTATTGGAAGGGTCTCCGCCGGAATCTCTTCCGGCCTCGGAACACCATAGGCGCCGGTATAATACCGGCCTTTACACAAAAGAATTTTGTCTTCTAAAACAAAATTTGTCGTGCCTGCGCATGGTGCTAGAAAGAATAAAACCTCATTGAGTAATGGAGCTGATAAAAAATACGGAACCGGTCGACGGTGGGAACAGACCTAGACGACCAGCAAAGAAACTCAAAGTGCCTGATTCTCACCATTCCCATCGGATTTAACTGGGAAAAGTGGAATCCGTAGTACTGCAGCACTTCCAAGAAAAACTTGGTGGCGGGCAACCGGAAGTTCCCCCCACCAAAGAAGTCAGAAAATAAGGTGATATAGCCCGCCGGGGCATCGGCGGCTGTCTCACATTCCGCCGGCAACCGGCGTCCCAAGTGGGAGGAAACCGGAAGCTGGACAAAATCTCTTCGAACGCCTGCCGGCTCAACTTACAAGCCGGCAAGGGAGGCGGAGCAGCGGCACCAGCGGCAGCCTCAGGCTCTCTGGTTGCCATAAAAGACGAAGAAAGAAAAGAAATCTTCTGAAAAAATTTTTGAAGGATTGAAGAACTCAAGAACTCAACAAGACGCAGAGAAAAATTGTTTTTGAAGAAGTGTGAATGAATGAAAGAAACCCTTGCAAGGACAAGACACATGAGAAACGCCTCATAGTCTTAGGACAAAAGGATGTACACCTGACACCCTGCGCTGGCGGGAAAAAACCTTGACAGCCTTGCAGAAGGGGTAAGCACTAAGAGATGTTGACCATACGTTAGGGTACGAAACGGTAGAATTGTGACCAAATGTCACTTGGCAGATTGCGTGTGACAGTGCTCATGACCAGTGAGGCAGACGTCAGACCATACACCAACCACATCTCTGCCAGTGACATGTTTCACTTTCTCCATTTTCGGCTGGCAACAGGCCTGACTCTAGAGACAGCTGCCTTTACACGTGGCACCACTCAACATCTGACAAAGCATACCTCCCGACAGTGAACATTAATTCTCCTGCAGGAAGCATTTAATGTCTGACGCCGAGGGACAAAAAGGATGTCTCTGGCTGTATGGGTCGGGCCCAAGGCTCACCAGCACTTCTCCTGAACATACCTCTCTCGTCTATAAATAAATATCGGATCTCCAGGTAAAGGACATGCTGACATACTTACAATACTATATACCACACACATAAGCTCTCGTTTATACTTGCAATTACTTGCTTACCATCTCATATACTTATTCTCATGCCGGAGTGTGGTCACGGAGTAAAACAACCCTTTTCCCCGTGGCGAGACTAACGGCGCTGCTAGTTTTGCAGATCAGCCAGAGCAAGCTTGCAACCCAAAAAGTGAAGTGAGGGGTTAACCTTTTATGTAGAAGCATCCTGGTTGTGACTTATATATCCACGGATATCACTAGGTTCAACCGGTGCTTCTTCACGTAGGCACGACCGTGAAATTACCGGTAAAACCCATTTGGCTCAGGGATCGAACCCAGGTTTCCCTGGGTCTCCTATCATTGCCTCACTCTGCACCAAGTGAGAGTTGAACCTGCATCTCTCAAGAGAAATGCAAGTCTTCCACCATTTGATCTAGAGATCATTGGCACAACACTTGGTATTCTAATACCAGGGTATAGAGAACCCGAACCCTACCCTAACCCGGGTACACAGGGTATGGTTTGTGCTAGTCAATAACCGTACCCAAACCCAACTCGGGTATGGCCAATACCCGGTGATAACCCTACCAAGGTATGTACCCGAACCCGGGTATTAAAAAGAACACGGTTTTGTGCACCTCTAATTAGGTCTGATTGTTTCAATCTCGAATCTGTTCTGGTGTTGCAATCATGGAATAGAATCCAATTACTTGTTTCAGAAACAAATCACGTTGAAATTAATGATCAGATTACAAAGTCTCTTCAAGGTCCTCAAGATGATAAAATTATATGTAGCAAGCTTTGGTACAATTGATATACACACTGCAGCTTGAGGGTGAGTGTTAAAATATATTAGCATTAGTCATCGTTAATCACGCCAAAGAACAGGAAATAAGCATTTGCAAGCATGTTAAATTTGAAGAAAGTCCTACTAAGGACCGAAAAGGGATCAAAATTTTAAGATCAAAGAACCAAAGAATAAGTACTACTACTATAAACCACCATGAACAATTCCAAAAACCAGAAGTCTAGTGCGTGACGTGCGTCGCAAGTTCGATGACTTCACAATACATAATGATGATCAAAACCCGATAATTTTGCTGTGGAACGTTCAAGATTCAAGGGGATCAGAATGTACATTTCGCCTAGCTACGTGAAAGCCTCAAGAACAGAACAAATATAACGAAAATTTGATCTAGCTGTCGTAATATTTTTCATTAGCTTTCAAGATAATTTTATAAGACATTGTTTTAACTTGACACAATTTGGCAGGGATAACAAAAAAACCTGCAAAAAAGTAGAAGTATTTATATAATGAAGCAATCACACACATACACGTAGACACGTGTTAAACTAATGTTACACAATGCTCAGAAGTCGGAAGCCGGATGCGGTCTCATTGTCAGCATAATTCAAAGCACACGAGCAACTGTTAGGTAATACGAAGGAAGTATTGTATCATGTGGATTATCTTCCTAAAAATGAGCTATAACTAAAAATTAAACGAAAATCAAAACTCGAAAAAAAATGGACAACAATCATTGGTTAAGATATCTGAAGCATCACCTGTTGTCAAGAAGAATGAGTATGTAACGCATAGGGTGCATTATCAACTTTGGGGAGATAGCCCAAAACCATATCAGCAACCATTTCAGAAGTTCCAAGGGCCTGTTGAAAACCTTGAAGAAATTACATATCAAACTTTATATGTTTCTTTGTAAACAAAATAGCATAATGACTTGCATGCAAATAAGTCAGTTCGGTTCAGTTATTGTCTTGAACCGAACCATAATAGAATACTTTGGTTATACTTATTAGATGACCCTAACCAATTGGTTTCGGTTAAATAGGTTATCGGTTTTCAGAGGGTGGTTTTGCTTTTTGTTTAGTTAAATCGGTAAAGCAAAACTTTTAGGTTGTGGCCATTGTTTGTTCGGGTGAAAATTTTAAGAAAAATTTTATCTTACATGACATGTTGTGTGCAGGGGCGGACCTACCTTAGGGGAAGGGGTAGCCCCGCTACCCCTTGGCGCTTTGGCGGTAGTGTAAATTTTGGAAAAATTTGACATTTTTTTGACATTTTTTCGATTTTGTTACCCATTTTTTTTATAAAACATTACCCCTTTGAAGATTTTCTAGATCCCCACTGGTTGTGTGATGTGTTTGAAATAACACATGATTTTCTATGCTAAATTCCCCATATTTGTAGTTGTTTCATCGCAAATTCACCGCGGACCAAGTTAATTGGTCGCACTTTGGTGTTTTGCAGGTCCCGGAGCTAAAACGAAGGATTCCAATTTCTGAAGGTTAAAAATGAGCTAAAACGAAGAAATCAAAGCAGGATGGTGAAAAAGAGAGGTACGGCCTACGCTTGTACCAAACCACCGACATAATGATGACAAGAAACCCTAATGGGCCAGGTCAACAGTTGATACGGCCCGTACGCCGTTCGAAAACCAAAATAACTTCTATAAATAGTGGGTGACGGGCTGGAAACCAAGGAGGACGATTTTAGGCGACTGTGGAGGTGAAAAGAAGGTTGTCTCAGAGTTGTTAATCAAGAAGAAAGGCAAAGAAGCTTAGGAATCAAAGATCTAACATTCGGTTTGTCGTAAACGAGCTACTAATCGGGTTTGAGACTTCTTGTTTCTGTTTTTCTGAACCTTTATCATGTTTTCAACGAATTCTATTGTGTTAGATTTGTTCATGGCTGGCTAACCGCCTTTTGGCCAGTTAGGCAAAATGATTTTTAATTAATTGTTATGTTTGCGGATGATTGTTTATGAACGCGGATTTACTTAGCTTCTTGCCATTGCACTTGTGATGTGTATGATTATACATTGATGATTGATCATTAAATGGGTTTGTGTGGTTGAATTGGATCTTTCTATGAGGTTATGCATGCTAAATCTGGTTTATTCTATCTTTGAGTTATATATCGATCGTTAACTTAGGGTTTGATACCTAGTCGGTAATAGATAGACTTGTTTGCAGGTTTGTTAAATATACAAGCTACCTATGGGAAGGGTCTAAATCAATGGATTTGGAATTTAGTTGGAGTTTTCTTTGAACTGGTCTATATGGTGAAAATTGATTTTTTGCCTATCCCTATCCCGATGAGCCGAAACAAAGCTCTTACTTTTTGTTGAGGTTGTCAGGTCGCATTCATTCGTTAACCTATAAGAACCCAATTAAGAAACTCAGCCACAAGGAATTGGTAAAATGAACTAACTACTTAAATCGGATTTTCTGTGTGTATATAACATGGATTTATGAGATTTTGTGATTAACCCGGTAAGGCTCTAATCTATCTAGCAGTTCACACACCATTTTGATTCACCTTAACATACAACAACCGTGCCCAGCATAATCCCACCTATACCAAGCTATTGGTGGGGTCTGGCGAATCACAAGGAATTGGTAAAATGAACTAGCTACTTAAATCGGATTTTCTATGTGTGTATATAACATGGATTTATGAGATTTTGTGATTAACCTGGTAAGGCTCTAATCTATCTAGCACTTCACACACCATTTTGATTCACCTTAATATACAACAACCGTACCCAGCATAATCCCACTTATACCAAGCTATTGGTAGGGTCTGGGCGAACCACAAGGAATTGGTAAAATGAACTAGCTACTTAAATCGGATTTTCTATGTGTGATATAACATGGATTTATGAGATTTTGTGATTAACCCGGTAAGGCTCTAATCTATCTAGCACTTCTCACACCATTTTGATTCACCTTAATATACAACAACAACCGTACCCAGCATAATCCCACCTATACCCAAGCTATTGGTAGGGTCTAGGGAGGGTGAGATGTAGGCAAGCCTTACCTTTATCCCAGGGGATAGAGAGGCTGCTTCCAGTGAGACCTCCAACTCCTAAACCATATCCAGATATAAGAATCAAATAAGAATACAAAAGTATATAACACAAAAGCAAGCAATAACACAATAGGCTATCAATATAAAATGAGGAACCAAGCCCCTAAGTCGATTATCTAATACAAAATCGAACTATCCTCCTAAATGTCGTTACCTTAATCCTACGTCTCCAAGAGCTCCTATCACCGACCATGTCCTCAGAAAGGTGCAAATCTAGCAAATCTCGCCTAATCCTCTCATCTCAGGTCA
The DNA here is from genome assembly GCA_947069175.1 of Scalesia atractyloides. NCBI lineage: Eukaryota > Viridiplantae > Streptophyta > Magnoliopsida > Asterales > Asteraceae > Scalesia > Scalesia atractyloides. The sequence continues at coordinate 34,001,492 of CAMTDV010000020.1, read as the reverse complement.
GTTTTGGTCTGTTTCTACACCTCCTTCCCTCCACACTAATGGTTTCCACGGTTCTAACTGTGGCCACCGTCGGTCTCCTCCTAATATGGCCAAACCATCTCAACCTCCTTTCCCTTATCTTATCTGATATACCTAGCAACCCCTAATCTTACCCTGAAAACCTCATTTCTTATCTTGTCCAACCTAGTGTGCCCACACATCCACCGCAACATCCTTATCTCTGCGACCTCCAGCTTACGTGCTTGTGTCTTCTTGATAGCCCAACACTTTATTCCATATACCATAGTCGGTCTCATCGCCACCCTATAAAATTTCCCCTTTAATTTAGTTGGAAACCTCGACACACAAATTTCCCCTTTGATTCACCTTAAAATGGGTTTTCATAAACGATTTATTGTCAAGACTCAAGCATTTCAATAGTTAGGAGGATTCTGTGTAACTGGTTATTTCTCACATCACTTATTTACAAACATTTTTCTCAATCGTCACTTTTCTGTTTCAAACGTGTTTCCACTCAAAATCACTTTTATACATCAATTAGATATTAACTTAGGATTAAGTATCAAAAGATATCGTATCCACGGATCATAGTTGTTAATAGCGAGCATAGCGCGCGCCGTAGCGAATAGCGTAGCACTCATGTGTCGCTATATAGCTAGTAGCGACAAATAGCAGTAAATAGCGAGATTTTTGAAAATTTTTAATTTTTTATACTTTTTTGGTAAAATATACATATAAAATATTTCTAAAATTTTCTTCTAGTGTATCGCTAAACATGAAATAGCGCTCGCTATATCATCGTTATCGCTACGCAGCGTATAGGTAGCTTGTCGCTATGGTCCGCTATTCACTATTGATAACTATGCATGGATTGATACTCGGTAACTTACCAAAACTGTACTATGCAAATGATGCTATTTTGTGCATCTCGCGAATATTATTGTTACTATTTGCACATGTCATTGTACTTAATTAAAGTGGGTTCTTAAGGGTACTAATAATATACCAGAGTCAATCCTTCTCCCTCATGGCCTGCAGCAAGGAATGCATTTGACAATCCAGGAACAAGACCAATCATAGGCTTTCCGCCAGGCACTGAAACCGATGAAGCATATTAGATTATCATATCAATTCCATATATTAAAATATAGCCTTAAGTTATCGTGAATTTAATTCTCAGTGAAATTACAGTGCATACTTACTGAAGGGTCTAAGCCCTACTCTGACTTCTCTGGTCTTCTCCAAATCTGTTAGTGAAAGTTCTCTTAAAGAAGGAAAAAACTCCCCGGCACGTTCCCATATCTGATTGATGATATGCTCGGATATCTCTGTGCTAAATCCAACAAACTGTCGGCTGCTTCCTGTGACCAATATCATCATAATCAAAAGGTGAACATTCTTAAAACATGAAATGATATCAGAAATTTACTAAAGATGACTATTGAAAGGTAGAAAAGGAAGTTCAAATATAGAAGACTTGCCAAGAACGAGATTTCCTGATGTATCCATGGTGGCAGTCATTGAAATAGATGAAGTTTCATTTGCATCCCGATGAGCAAGGTAGCCTACCTCCATTGAACCATGATTCAGTTTGAAGGAACTGAAATTCTCTATCACCAGTAGGTGACCCTGTCAACAAAAACTAAATAAATGTATCTTTTAACTTTCAAAAAGTGTTCAGAAACTATACAGTAAAATTTGCTCTACACATTATAGAATTTTAAGTTTATCTAACCTTTCGGGGTTTTAGAGGGACTTCAAACTCAATATCCAGATCCCTAATCAGCTCTTGCATTAAAGAGCCTGCCCAGCATCCAGTGGCAATTACTGTTGCCTTCTTGCTATACAATAAATTTTTCGACGTCTGAACGGCTTCAACCTTACCATTACCGGACCTATTAAAGATTTACCCATTTAACAATAACATAATTCCTGCACCTTAACTTCAGCAAATATTTACCATTTTACCTTAACAAACCAGTCAATGGTTGATTATAATACTCCCCGTATCTTCCTTCAGTTGCATACTTCCTGTTCTCCTGCATGATATTCTCAACCACAATTTTAGTAATTAAATTGCAATACGCATCTGTGGATCAATGTTTGGTACCTTTTCAATGTATGCAACAGAACGCCGAGCATCTAGTTGGTAATCATCTGGTAAAAATGCTGCCCCGCCTTCTTCACCGATCACAAGCGCAGGTTCTACTTCCTGCAATTCGGTGCTGGATAAGAGCTCTACCTTGAGCCCGGCTTTCGATAGCAGCTCTACCTTCTCTTTCAGTGCTGCCATTTCCTGCGATGTTTTACCAACCAACAAGCTTCCTGTTTATATTATCCGCAATAAGTTAATACTTAATATTACTGATCTTAACCTGTAGTGTATATAATTTGAAATGTTTTCAAATATATTTGTACCTGTCTTCTTCCAGCCAAGAACCTCTTGAGGATCCATTCCCTGATACTTTACATCCTCTGCAAATTTCTCCCATAGTTGACGGCTTCTCATTACTAACTCCCATTTCTCGCTTCCTGGAACCTTATTTACCATCCATAAGTAGCCCTGTCCTATGACCAATGAAAACATCAAATGGAACGGTTGTCGAAAATAACATTATTACTTCAACACATGTGTTAATTCAACCCATTCTTTCCTTCCATGAGTCCCCTTACCACCAGTACTGATGATTTAGATCCGAATCTAACAAAGCTTAGATACCTAGATATCAAATAATGAAATAATGTAAGCATAAAAATTAAAGAAAGTAGCATCGAACATGTAACTAATTTCTATTGTAAGTTCTAGAATCTAAACTTATGATTTTATTGTGTTGACTAAACTAAAGGTCGACTATTATATATCCCAAATTATTAAACAGTAATGACTAGCCCTAACAAAACATATATACAATATCAACAGAGCTTATAACTATATATATTAATTCGATAAATTATTATTAACTCAATAAACAACAAAACAACCGACGCACCTGCACCGGTAGCGCCAGAACACGGAACGGCGGCGTCGACGACGGCGACGGACAAATCCGAACCAGTTAAGTAGCTGCCGTGCAATACTCAATCCGATTATTCCGGCGCCAACTACAACGACGTCGTACGAGTGTGAATCAGAAACCGTCGACGACATCCGTACGGCGGCAACTTTCTCTCTCCGATACTTTTCCAGTGACGTTGATAACGAAGTTCTATCAATCAAATGGCGGCCGGAGAGAGTGGAAACGGTGGGGATACGACGGAGAAAGTGGTTCTGAGGGAAGAAAACAGTGTCGTTTAATAGGGTGTTAGGGTTTGGTGAAAGTGAAAGGGAGATTGAAACCATTTTTGTAGGTGTTTTGTTGTGAATTGTTTATTAAGGTGGTGACGGAGATGCCTCCTCCGGCGAGATTCCGGGGAGGAAGTATTTTTCTAATGGAAGTGGAAGCAGACGATGTCACACTTGTGATTCTTGTTTATTGTACGGTACAACTGAAATGCATCTATAAAATAGAGTATAAAAGCGTAAAGGGTGTGGTTTAACATAATCCGGTTAGATTTGGTGTGTAAAGGTAGATAACTACTTAATGACTCGTTCGCGTTGCGAAGCGATAGGTCGAATAATTCTTAACCAGTTAAAAAACATTACTATAGTTTTAATAGAAAAAAAAATAAAATAATAGTAAGTCTGTAATTTTGAGCTGGGGGCAAAACTGTAATCTTTCAGGACTAATGAGCGAGTTTTTGGCAGCTCCTTGACACGAAAAAAATTAAATCAAGTCAATCAATTAAAACAAAACACTTCTATAGTTTTGCTAAAAAAAACTAAAATGATGAAAATATTGTAATTTTGAACTGAGGACAAAATTATAATTTTTGACTGGGGTAAAATCGTAATTTGTCAAAAGTTAAAGCGATTGCAATACTTTAAATTTGACCCGGGGGTAAAATCATAATTCTGTATAGAGGCAAATTCATAATTTAAACAACCAATGGAGGAGTGCTAGACAGCAGCCTGGAACTTGAACTATGGGCAAAAATCGCAATTTAAGCTGTGGACAAAACCGTAAATTTATTCTGAACTTGGAGCACAATCAAAATTTTGAGCTAAGTGCAAAATTGTAATTGTGAGTTGCGGCAAAAGCATGATTTTATTTTAAATTGGGGGTAAAAACGTAATCGTGAACTCAGGGCAAAATTATAATTTTTGAATATTTTTGTACGAAGGGCAAAATTGTAAGCTGTGGGTAAAACCATAATTTTATTTTGAACCGGGGCAAAATCGTAATTTTTAACTGGGGCAAAAGTATAATTTTATTTTAAAGTGGGGCAAAACCATATTTATTAACTTAGGACAAAATTGTAAATTTAAACTGGGGATAAAATCGTAAGTTTGAACCGATGGAAAAATCGTAATTTTAGCTGAGGGCAAAAGCGAAATTTTATATGAAGTTGGGGGAAAACTTAATTTTGAACTAAGGTGAAATCATAATTTTAAACCAGAGATAAAATTGTAAATTAATTGAATTAATGAGAAAATATCAGACAACTGCATGACACTATTTTCCTAGCTTGTTTATGTATATATAGTAAATAGCCTTTTAACTAATTCAGGACTGTTTAACTAGAAATTAAAAAGAAAATAAAAAATATATCATTGGTTTTTTTATGGCCATTATCAGAACAATGGTTGCTGGTGAAGGGCATGGCAAGCCCACCACCCCTTTAACTGTTTGGGGGCGTTAAGAAGGTGACGTGACTAAGAACACTCTTTCACATCATCCAATCTAAGAGTAAAAGTAATATAAAAATAGAACAATATTATTTCATTGAATTAAGATATATATGAAAAATGAGATGTTAAAAAGTTTTTATAAGATGAATAAAATTTAGATGTAAAGATGTTTTTAGCTAAATATAAGGATAAAGATAGAGAAGTCATTGTGAATACTTTTATAAATAGACGTTACATGAACCAAATGGCTTGTAACTTAATAATATTAAGGTATGAAGAAAGGTTCTAATCAGATAGTAAACAAAGATATAAATTATGAATAGGATTAAAGAGCTTGTGGGCTAGCCGATAAAAAGAAAATGCATCATGTGTAATTTTTATTTTTTTTTACTCACGTAGGATATTGTTGTTGGTGGCACTAAACCAGCTAAAAATGTTGTTCATGAACAATCTTGTATATCATCTTTTCATCGTTATCATCAAAAAAAATATATGTTAAGCTGATAAATTAAAATACATTACCATAACAAATCTTGTGTGGTGACCATTTATTGTAATAGTTGACCATTTTTATTCCAATTCATATTATCAAAACTAAATGTCCGTGGAAATTCCACCGGCAATCTCCAAAGGTTTCACAAAATTATTTTTATTCCTTTACTTTTCTTAAAACTAGATGTTGATGGAAATTCCATCGATAAAGGTTTCACAAAATGCATTTTTAGTCATTTCGTTTTCTTACAATCCTTCAACTTTTGATAATAGCAATTCTAACTCTTATACTATATTATAATTTATAAACTTCTTAACTACGATAAATTCTATCTTTATGTGATTTTTGTTGTTTGTGAATTTTTTTCATCTTTTCTATTTTTTGGTTTTTCTTTTTCTTTTGTAAGTTTCAATCGAACATGTTGTTGTATATGTAACAAAACGAACTGTCTAATACTAACCGAACAACATTAGTACCAAAATTGATATTCGTTTTTATTGTTTTGATCAATGTAAACACGTCTCGCTATTTTTTGATCGTATAATAACTTTTTTTTGTTTCTCTTTTGGTAAGTGTCGATATCTTAATGTACCAAACCAACATCAAACGAATTCCTGCCATTAACGTTATTTTTACTACTACGCCGAAGAGCACGGGTGTAACCCACTAGTTACTATTATTCCATTTTACAACCCCTTAAAAGACCGTGACATTTAAAAAATGAGACCTCCTTTTTCTACCCACCATACAATCTCTTTAACTTTTAAAAATTACAGTTTTAACTCCTACATTATTACTTCGTTTTACAACCCCTTCAACTTTTAAAAATTACAATTTAAATCAAACTAATGCCTACATATTTAACTAATTTTTCTGATGACAACCCCCAAAGATTTCATTAAATGCATGTTTAGTTCCTTTACTTTTTTACAACACCTCAACTTTTGTTAATAGCAATTTTAACCCTTCTACTTTATTACTATTAAACCATTTTACAACCCCCTAAAAGTCCGTAACATTTACAGAAACGGTTCCTCCTTTTTCCACCCACCATACAATCTCCCAACTTTTAAAAATTATGATTCTAACCCCTACATTATTACTTCATTTTACAACCCCTCAACTTTTGAAAATTTCATTCTTTTATCTAAATCAAACTAATGCCTATATATTTAACTAATTTTTTTCGCTAATTTCCTTTTTAAAACACTAAATTGTTGTCGTGTTTAAGAACTTAGTAAAATATCATTTTGACCTACTCGAGTTTCTAAAGTTTCGAGTTTACCCTTTTGTTCCATTACCTAAAAAACTATTTTTACATGCGTGTTTTTATTAATGTGTCGGTATAAATTCGAATTAGTCTATGTTTTAACGTAAACTTTTTTTGGAAGCAAGTCAGGTCAAATCTAATACGTTTTCGTGCTTATTTTATGTACGATTTTAGTAGGTCTACATTTCGCCTTATATTTAACTTTGAATCGAATGGGGTCAAATATAATACGTTCTCATCCGATGGTATAAAATCGAGTTACTCTATGTTTCGACCACAACGCACTAGGGGTAAAATTTCAACCCTTGATGTGAATCCGTCGTTTGATTACACGTGTCGGTTTTCCCTTTATACAAGCTTGCTTATTTTTTGTACGATTCCTATGTATAAGTCAGGTCACATGTATATAAATTATGACTGTACAATATAAATTCGATTACTTTACATTTTAATCCAATCGTGATGCTATTGAGTTAAATCGGATATTTCAAAACATGCGTTTTCATATGATGTACGCATCACATAACGCTTGGACTAATTCTTTTGATATTTGCAATGTAATCGAACTGCAACGCGCGTGGATCTAATTACATGTTAATACATGATTTGCATGTTTCAAAACGCCAAATTTATATTATTTTATAAAATATTGATAATTATACTAATAACTTGCATTTGCAATTTGCAATTACTATAAGTAGTAATTTATTATAAAATATTAAGTTATACAAATTTTAATTTCATCCTTTATACTTTAAATAATATGCAATCGTCTTTTGGCTTTTACTTAATTTGAATATTGTTTAATAACTTGTGTTCGTTAACTTGTAAATTGAAACTGAATACGCAATGTGTTTACTTTTTTTCATGACATTCCGGTATATATTTTGTTGAAAAGGGAGTTATATTCGAAATAAAATTTTTCTTGTTTACTAAGCTATATCGATTGCCGATATCATAATGGTACCGTGATGAACCTAATTGATATAACATCATTACTGATATTGATAGTATTGGAAACGGTACCTTTTATTTTATGATTTTTTGTCAATGTAAAACACGTGTAGATATCATTTTAGGCATATAACAACTTTTTTATTGCTTTCTTTTTCAGTCATTGTACCGAGTGTCGGTACCATAACAAACCGAATCGATACCAACTGAAATTTCATCTTTAACCAATTAAATTTTCATTTAATAATAACTTATGTTCGTTAACTATAAAAAAAAAGTTGAATATGCAATTGTATTCCCATATAAAATTTATTAAAAAGAGAATTGTATTCAAATTTGGTATCATAACCTATATAGAGTACAAGTGTCGTAACAAATCAAACCCATATCGACCGCAACTGAATACCCGTCGCATCGCAAGGAAGAATCCCACTAGTTTCATTTAAAAACTCATAGGTGAAGAAATCAAAATGCAGCGGTGGTATTTTGTCGATAAGAATGATCTACGTGAGTCTTTTTTATCACATTGTCAATCAGTGTTCATGGCTGGTTTATAAGATTAATCATACAAGTAATGTTGTGAAACATTATCAACTTAGTCAAAGAATGTTTGGTGTTGCTTCATATGTGCAATTATTCATGATAACGGTAAATTCGTGAGATACCTGTAATTTGTTGGTCGTTTACAAATGGTTTAGTCTTCGACCCTTTTAAACAAATTTAAAACTATGTCTTCGAGGTTTACAAACCCCTTAACACTTTAACTAATGTATTATATGGAGATATCATAAGTTGGGCAGCACGACTTAACATGATCGTAACTTTTACACCCCCGCCAAGGCAGAAACACGAAATGTGACGCATTAATACAAGAGAAATATGCTTTTATTCAAAATGTGTCACAACATAAGTTCTACATGTAACAATTAGCCATATAAGTTTTGATACAATTCTCTAAGTAAGTTCAAGTCCAAGTTATCTCAATTGTTATAACCTGAAAAAACATGCTAAAAACAATTAACTATAAAGTTGGTGAGAACATAGGTTTTATAAAATAACATTGTCTAGTACAAAATCATATACAAGTTTTAAACCATACAAGTAATTAAATTCCATACATGTCATCCACAACCAAGCATTAGTGACTGTATAATGTGCCCCCCAAATGTCTCCTTGAAACGAAACGTCCTATTTTTTTATTACAGTGTGATTTCAAACATCCAGATTCCTACTCGGGAATACTAAATGGGTTTGTCAAACCAATAGATCTATCAACGTACTATTGATGGTTTCGCAAACTTAATGGTTGTGTAATGTTGTAATTAGGAGGACTTTTGTATTGTGTTAAATGTACCATAGCAACACGTAAGGCCATTTAATTGTTTACAAGTATATGAAAGCCATTATTTGATTTTTGTATGAAAACCATTGTTGTTATTAGCATGTTTTCAAGCCCAAAGTTGTAAACAATGTAAAAAAATGGATATGAACTCACCTCATAGTATTATTAGATATCCTGCACAAAGTTCACAAATGAGTTAAGAAAGTCATCCTACGCGAATGCTACAACACATGTGTCACATGTAAGGACTAGTTCAAACTAAAGGATAAAAGCATCATAATGAACGGTGACGTTTGCATGAGTGTTTGAGATCAATACAGAAGTTAAACGTCAATTCAGGAACCAATGACCATTTAGTATCATTAAAGGTGTTTTAGGGTTCAAACATGATTCATATGTCAAACTGTGGTTAACCATGTTGAAAAGTTGATGATTTGTTAAGTTAGATTTAGGATCATGTTTATGAATTTTATTTGTTACCCAAACCACGAAATCAAATTATGAATTTTTTTTAAACTAACTTCTATGTCTTTTCGTTCAACAAATATTTTTGTTATAAATTTTGGACACGTCTAAATATCCTAAAATAATTTTATTGAACAAAAAGATATAAACATCTATTTTTTTTGGAGTTATAAAATGTCTAAAATTGCTAAAATCGAATCTTTAACCAAATCATGCAAGACCTGATGGTTTTTCTTTTAGACTCATAAAACTAAGTTTTGCAAAAAGAGTCAGGTCGTTTGGATTAAAATTGAGGGATTTATGCCCTCGAGAGTTGACCTAAATTTTGTTACCCGGAGACTGTTTTGACTTTTAGTTTGGTTTTTCATTTTTGGTTAATTAAAACTTGCCGAAAAATTATTAACCAGTTGGGTTTAAAAGTAGACTCTTTAAACTTAGTTTTAAACTAAAAAAACCGATCAGGTGGGTTTAGGTTTGCCAACATTTTGACTATTACAAAACCGAGTTAGGGTTTACATTAGAATCTGTTTTTCACATTTTGCATTGGAAAACAAGTTTATGCATTAGTTTTGGGTTTAATCACTGAGATTAAGATCCATAAACATTAAATACATGTTTTGATCGAAATTCATTACATTTCAGACCTTGTAATCATATGGTACAAGATTTCAAGAAGGAATAGTTACCTTGAGTGATTGTCCTTGATCTTGGTGATGTTTTGAGAAAGATTAGAGAGAGCGAGAGAGAGTAGGGATGACGTGGTTTGGTGTACTTATAAAAAGATGGTTAATTTAGTTGTTTTATGCACCAGTTTAAGTTTAATTATTTAAAAAACTACAATATAATACTATCACACTACAACTCACGTTAGACAAGTGCTATAACGCTTCGCATTCTTGTACTTTCCTTATTTAGAAGGTGTAATCGTTTTTCTATTTTTGGAAACTTGTATCGTACCCTATTCGTATTTCTATCCCAAGCTTGTAATGCGAGGCGTTGATCATAATAGACAATTAAACTTTATGCATACTTTTTACTTATTATTCAAGCAAAGCACACATGACAACATGTGCTATTCATACTTTCATACTTGAGTATTCATGCAAACAATCGTCTAAATACGTGATTCTTATGAAAACTACATTCAAGATACATGCTATGCACACACGACACATTCCGATGCTTAAAATGCTTAAAAATGACCAAAACACGAAAACTTAGCCCCAAACCCAGCATCTCGTACGATTTAAGTTCACCTCATACGAAGTGTGCTCACCTCGCACGAGGTGAAGCACACCTCGTACGAAGTGATACCTCGGACGAATGCTTCCGCCAGCTCCCTTCTTCTATAAATCAGACACTTCCCCTCCATTTCCAACCTTCCGAAAATTTTCTCATTACCACTCGAAATTATAGATTCTTTGGCAGATTATTCTCGACTTTTAGTTTAGCTCACTTTACTTACAAACTTCTCCAAAATTCTTCATGCTTTCTTCGCTTTTCTTTCGTACAAACATGTGAGCTAACCCAAGTTATAAATAACTAAGTGTTAAGCTAGTGTGAGAACGTTGGGAGCTAAGGCTTTCCGAATTAAGTTCCACCACTATTTGTACATGTTTTAACTCCTAAAACTGATTCAACTTTTAATGGAGTGACAAAGCTATGACACGTCCCCAAACGTCATCATGTTCGGGATGCAATGCACCTAGCTTGCTCATTCGGTTAATGAAGTTTTAGTCGACTTACATTCTGTTAGTTCATGACCAGCCGAGTTATTACAACCTTGTGCTTTGGTGAATCTTACAAAGAGATTTGACATCTTCATGCTTGACTTCTATGACAAACTTGACTAAACCATATTTACCTTATTTACGGACTAATCTGGACATAATATTAATCACAATTTGATCTAGTATTATGACTCGGACTATCCTGCCTCGTTATCATGATCCCTGTTCACTATTAAACAGTGCTGAAATGGGTACAAAACAGGCTAAACACGTTCCACGACTGTCACCTCGCACGAGGTCAATAGTCAACTCGTACGGGCTGCAAGTCAACTCGTACGAGGTACCAGGCAACTTGTACGAGTTGCAAGTCAGCTCGCACGAGGCGAACAGTCCACTTCATAGAAGTGGCATTTTTCCCTTTCTATCTATACTTTCTGCTTCAGAATCTGGATCTATCATCTGACTCGGTATACTCTCGCCCACCTGTTTACCTCATGTAGGGTAATGTCACACCCCGGATTTCCAACCCAAATCCATATGCCGGTGGGCCCGGGTGGGGAGTATCGTGACGTCAGTTTATAACATCATAGTCAATTAAACACGGCACAACGGAAGTCTTGGAGTAAAATTACTATTACAAACCAAATGTTCGAAATACAAAATAATATACCGGCTCGTAATAGAGATCCACAGGCGGATCATAAATTGTACATGGAAAGAATATAAAACAGACTTTGGGCAGTCTAGGATTTGCAAGATCCTCTATTACCACCGAGCACTTCCAGCCTATTTTCGTATTGTACCTGCAAGCTTAGTCTTTTGAAAATACGTTAGCTTTCGCTGGTAAATACACCAAACTGACCCCGGATTTCCAACCCAAATCCATATGCCGGTGGGCCCGGGTGGGGAGTATCGTGACGTCAGTTTATAACATTATAGTCAATTAAACACGGCACAACGGAAGTCTTGGAGTAAAATTACTATTACAAACCAAATGTTTGAAATACAAAATAATATACAGGTCGTAATAGAGATCCACAGGCGGATCATAAATTGTACATGGAAAGAATATAAAACAGACTTTGGGCAGTCTAGGATTTGCAAGACCCTCTATTACTACCAAGCACTTCCAGCCTATTTTCGTATTGTACCTGCAAGCTTAGTCTTTTGAAAATACGTTAGCTTTCACTGGTAAATACACCAAACTGACTCATTTTGAAAACATATAAAAAATGTTTTAAGTGCGTATCAGCACAAAATCTTTTTATAACTTGGGAAAGTTGACCGTCCAACCTTGTTAACAGATTTACATGTTTGTCCATACATACAAGGCCCGGTACGGAGACCGAGACATGATTAACGTACACACCACTTTGGACTCACGAAGGAGTCAATTCTTCCTAACCTTGTGGGAACGCATTTTTGAGCGTCTATCGGGTGTATGCCTACACCCGCGCTAAGGTCGTGGCCATTTCTATTGTAATGAGCCGAGGATATCCAGGATACGGTAGTTAACCCCCGATGTTTAAGTTATCAAACAAAACTGATTAAAACATAATATGCGGATTTACTAGCCGCACCCGGATTCGATTGATCCCATTTTCGACCAAGCAGTATTAATTTACCGTAACCCAAGCCCGTATAGGGGAAATAAGTCGAGAGTATTTACCTGAGCTAGTCTTCTTTTAATTTAATAACTCAGCCGTACACAAAAGTACTAAGTGCAGATAGCATTTACCGACAATTCTCTAGTCTGGATTATGGCATAAACTAACCAATTAAATACTATCGGTCTTATTTAAGTCATAGACTTAGACCAAATAGCGTACTTGATCAAAACGTATGACGCTAGATTATTCGATGATTGGATAGAATGTAGTTTAATCTCAACGAGTACCTTGACTTGTATAATATGGATAAACTATAAACATTCTGGATGACTTAAAAGACAAGGTTAAACCCGTTTCGGTAATTTCCGTAAACTAGTTACATTTACTTAACCGTACGCTTATTAGCGATATCGGGTAACCGGATAAGTCATGGACAAATTCTATATGCCATTATACTTTAAATAATTTGTAATATCAGTCGGATATCAACTTATATGCCCGTTAAGGTTTTAAAATGGAATTATGCCTTATAATGGCGTTTCGGTAATTTCATACCGCATAAAAGGAACTTGAATATAATTTAACGTTATAACTATAAGTATTCTGGAAAAATAACTTATTTATGATATAATATCAGTAGGATGTTAATTATATGTGTAATTTATCTTTTATGACCAAACTATGCACCGAATGGGCATTTTGTCATTTTACACATAGTTTATAAATTATTTGGGATTCTGAGTTTATAACAGTACCTACTAGAAAATTATTTAAAATCAGTGGGTAACAAGTCTTGGTCAAATAATATGGTTTAAAACCATACTATGCGCCGAAACGACGTTTATGTCGTAAAATGACGTTTTATTCGATGTTTAATGAAAACTGGTGTTAAGGTCAGATTAAAATGTCTTAGATATGTTATTTAATATAATATATCAGTAGGTAAAAGATTTACCTTGTAAAGATTTGATTAAAAACATATTATGAGCCACAAGGGACAAATCGTCATTTATCGACATAATTCAAGGACCTGCTTGTAAACTCAGTTTATAATCTGGTTTAACATCCCAAATAATCCTACTTATAATATTACATCAGTAGAGAACTTATTTCAAGTTTATTATCATTAAAGCCTTGTTTTATGTAAAAATGGCATTTTAGTAAAAAATGGCATAATTGCGGAACTTGCGCATAAACTCAGATTCTGATTATGATCATGTAATATAACCTCAGAAGGTTATGCTACATTATATTATGATCATAATGAAACTTTAGATCAGTGTCTAACTAATCTAAATCGGGTCAGAATTGAAAGTCAAAGCAGAAGTCAAACTTCGCGACTTTCGGTTGCAAACCGACCCTAGAACTGAAATTGACAAGCCGAACATGTTCTTACATGTTCTAATAATTATTACCAACTTGTTTAAGTGTAAAAACAGGTTTCATAACATATATAAGATGAATTTATGATTTTTCCGAAAAATGGTATGTTTGACTTTTTAATATCATAACTTTGACCTGTCAATTGGTCTAGCAAACGTTATCTTCAGGAGGTGCCCTTTATAGGACTAACACCTACCATATTATGATCACTTAGCCATGTTCACTACGAACAATGGTTGGATCATAATGGTCTTAACTGAAAGTCAAAGCGTTTTCCGTAAAAAGCTTGAATTTGTTAGCCCATCCACAATGACCCAAATAGTGTCATTAACACGTTTGGTCTTAGGCAACTTGGTAATCAAATCCATATGTTACCATTTCCCATTTCCAAGTGGGAATTTCAAGCTGTTGTAGAAGTCCTGACGGCTTCTGATGTTCGGCCTTAACTTGCGAACACGTCAGACACTTAGCTACATAGGTGGCTATGGATTTCTTCAAACCCATTCACCAATAATTCTTCTTCAGATCTTGATACATCTTATCACCACCGGGGTGAACAGAGTACTTTGAGTTATGCACTTCTTGGAGGATTAGATCCCTAAGCCCTCCAAAATTTGGAACCCAGAACCTATCATTAAATCTAAGGATTCCATCCTTTCCAGGTGCCAACTGATCACAGTTCCGCCTAATCCCTCACTAGGAATATTAGCCTCTAATAGAGCTTGCTTCAGCGCATCTAGTAGCTTCTCATTTAAGCTATTTTTGAGCTCAATGCTCTTGGCATTAATCCTTATAGGCTTAACCTGTTCCTTGCGACTTAAGGCATCAGCAACTACATTTGCCTTGCATGGATGGTAGCGAATCTCGCAATCATAATTATTAAGCGTTTCCATCCATCGGCGTTGTCGCATGTTCAATTCCTTCTGATTGAACAGATACTGGAGACTTTTATGGTCTGTGTATATAATACACTTTGTGCTTTAATGTCTCCACAGTTTTAGTGCAAATAAAATGGCACCCAATTCCAAATCCTGGGTGGTGAAATTCCTTTCGTGCACCTTTAACTGTCGTGATGCATAGGCAATCACTTTGCCTTTTTTGCATTAGCACACAACCCATGCCGGTGTGTGAAGCATCACAATAGACTACAAAAATCCTCGATACCTTCTGGTAGAGATAACACAGGAGCATTGCTCAACTTGTGTTTTAAAATCTCAAAGGATTCTTGTTGTTTCGGACCCCATTTAAATTTAACATTCTTACAGGTCAAGGTAGTCAAAGGAGTGGCTATCCACGAAAAGTTCTCAATGAACCTCCTATAGTAACCAGCCAATCCTAGGAAACTATGAATCTCCTATGGGGTTTTGGGTACTTCCCAATTCATTATGGCCTCAATTTTGGCGGGATCCACTTGGATACCACGCTCACTTACCATATGTCCAAGAAACTGGACTTCTCTAAGCCAAAACTCACACTTAGAGAATTTAGCATAAAGCTTCTCTTGCCTTAGTATTTCTAAGATGCACCGAAGATGTTTCTCGTGATCAACTTTATTACGAGAATAAATAAGTATGTCGTCTATGAAGACAAAGACAAACTTATCCAGATATGGCTTGCAGACTCTACTCATGAGATCCATGAATGCTGCAGTTGCATTTGTGAGCCCAAAAGGCATCACCAAGAATTCAAAATGACCATATCAGGTCCTGAAGGCAGTTTTAGGAACATCCTCACTTCTAACCTTCAGCTGATGATATCCAGATCTCAAATCGATCTTAGAAAAGTAACTAGCCCCTTGAAGTTGGTCGAATAAATCATCGATCCTGGGCAATGGATAACGGTTCTTAATTGTTAACTTGTTTAGCTCTCGGTAGTCAATGCACATCCGCATTGAACCGTCTTTCTTCTTAACGAAGAGGATAGGGGCTCCCCAAGTTGAGGAACTAGGCTGTATAAAGCCTTTCTCTAAGAGTTCATCTAATTGTGTCCTCAGCTCCTTCATTTCCGTCGGCGCTAGCCTATATGGAGCTCTGGAACAGGTGCTGATCCTGGCAGGATATCGATTCCAAATTCTACTTGCCTGTCTGGAGGTAGGCCTGGTAGTTCTTCGGGAAAGACATCGGAATACTCCGAAATAATTTGAAGGTCTTGAATGTTTGGCTTAGATTCGTTAATAATGACTTGTGCCATGTAAATGACACAACCTCTCCCTAAACACTTGGATGCCTTAAACAACGACACATTGTCTAGCAATCAGTAGTGCAAATCTCCAGGGATGGTGATCGATTCACCAGATGGGGTTTTAATTTCGATGAGTTTCTTATTGCAGGCAATGCGGGCTTGGTTATGGGATAACCAATCCATGCCTAAAACTACATCGAACCCTGCCAATCTCATTAGCAACAAAGAGATAGGGATAGAATGATTCTTAATGGATATAGAACATCCATCAAGAATGGAAGATACCGATGCTAAACTTCCATCAGCAAGTTCTATTTCATAAGCTTTGTCTAGAGTTCTTATGGGCAAGTTTAAAAGTTTACTAAACTTATGATCAACAAATGATTTATCTGCACCCGAATCGAAAAGAACTCTAGCATAAATATCATTAATGAGGAATGTACCTGTTATGACATTATTGTCATTAACAGCCTCTCTTGCAGTCATCTGAAAAGTACGAGCATTCCCCTTCTTAGCCTCTCCAGGATTTGCATCATTACCTTTGGGGTTCTTGGGGCAATCGAACGTAATGTGACCTTTTTCATTACAGTTGTAACAAACTGCATCCTTAAGATCCTTGCAATCTAGAGTCTTATGCCCCTTTCTCTTGCAGATACCACAGGATTTAGTTTGTGGATTTATACTACACTGTCCCCAATGTCTATATTTACAGTTCTTGCACAGAGGTTTGTCATTAGACGTGTGCTGGTTCTTCTTGAACTTGAAATTTCCTTTCTTTTTGAGTCTTTGGGAGTTATTGTCCTCCCGTTTCCTCTTTCTGTCAGTTTCAGTCCTTACTGACTTTTGCCTTACTAAATCTAAAGTGAGGGAGAGAGATAGGTCTACGGCGGACCTATACGTACTAGGCTGAGCAGCCTTTACCATGCCCTTTATCTCGGGCGCCAACCCATTTATAAAACGCGCAATGCGTTTGGTTTCAGGGGTGATCAGATATGAAACTAATCTAGATAGGGAGTTGAAGCAGAAACGTACTTCCGACAATTTAGGTTCTTTGTTGAAAGAGACAAAAAGTCTGTCTCTAATTTCTCCACCTCATGAGGTGGGCAGTATGTTTCCTTAAAAAGGTCTACAAACTAGGACCATCCCAAATTGTACATGTGGACTTTACCCGTGGATTGGGTCATAACTTTGCACCAGATTAGGGCATCGCCCTTAAAGGATTGTGATACGTATTTGACCACATCCTTATGATCGCAACCGCTGATATCTACGATCGTCTCCATCTCATCCAGCCACTTTAAGGCTTCCACAGCTCCTTTCTCCCCCTTAAAGTCTTGGGGCTTGAAGGAGACGAAATACTTATAGGTACACCCGTCTTTAAAAGAACGGGACCTATCAGCGAAATCTATTTTCTTTGGTTCACTCTTCGCATTCGAAGAGTGAACTGAGCTCTCCTTACGAACTGAAGATGGGGAAATCGATAATGGTCTAGAGCGAGTAGCACTCGACTCTTTAAGCTTTTCTATGGCCTTTCCGATGGCCTTTTCAACAGCCGCATCAATGCGAGCTTGAAAATTATCATTATCAATATCTCTGTCTTCGGCTTTGTTAGAGTCAATATCCCGATGGCTACTTTGTGCCTCATCCGAGTTAGCCATCTTTTGAGCTTTGGTTCTATAGACCAATAAAATTTCCCTTAGCCATGGTACAACAACCATGTCGTCTTTAAATATTGGATATAACAATCCAAAGCCTACTTAAACTAGTGTGAATACATCACAACTCTTAGGCTTAACATATCTATATTTGGCCTAGGTCTTAATAGGACCATCATAGGCAAATTACAATCTAGACGTAGTCCATATATTATTGGACAGTGGATCGTAAGGTCACAACTGTCATTGTCTTATTGAAAATTATATAGCTCATAGGCTTGTCACTAATGGACATAATAATTGGGCACATTGGCCGGTCACATTGGACATAATATATTATATATATATATATATATATATATAGCATATCAGCTTGTCAATTAGGACATAAATTGGGCACATTGGCCTACATCATAACAGATGTAAATTTATGGCATATCAGCCTACATCATAAAAGATGTAATTCATGGCATATTAGCCTGTCACATTGGACATAAATTGGGCACCTTGGCCTGTCACCTTGGACATAAATTGGGTACATTGGCCTACATCATAACAGATGTAAATTCATGGCGTATCAGCCTGTCACATTGGACATAAATTGGGCACCTTGGCGTGTCACATTGGACATAAATTGGGCACATTGGCCTACATCATAACAGATGTAAATTCATGGCATATCAGCCTGTCACATTGGACATAAATTGGGCACCTTGGCCTGTCATTTGCCATCACATTGATGACGTTAGCCGGGATCACATTGATCACATAGGCTATATAATAGGTCTTAGGACATAGTCCTTTTACCTAGATGGCTAGTGTGGTTCCTCAAGTAACACTACCAAGAGTATGAACATTTCTTAATGTTATCATAAGAGTACCTTAATGATTGATTAATGGTCCCGGTCACCTTTGACCTTAAAGACCTTGGAGGTTTGAACCTAGTTCACCACCTCTGGATAGAAGGATAACTTCCCTTAACTATCATGATAGAAGACCCCTTCGTACTTAACTATCATTTATAAATTGGCCAAATGTGTGGTCTACACCACTTGGCATAATCAAGTCTATTAAGGTCTTTTGGAATTATATGGCAGAGCATAAATTTCTAATAAAATCGAGACGCTCGTTTTGAAGAGGATGAATACATACACACACCACACATATATATATATATATAATTCCAAAAAATACTTCATTAAATTCCAAATAGAAATTACAATACTAGAAACATTGAAATAAATTGTTCATGCAAGGACTACTAAAACAAAATGTCCACACATGGACTAAAGAAAGAACAATGTCCTCGCAGGGACTAACATATATTAGAAGAGACTTCACTCGTCCTTCTTTCCCTTAACCAGCTTGGAGAGTTTCTTGAAGAACTTGTTCGTCTTCTTTTATGTTTTCTCCGCTTATTGTTGCATTTCTTTCATTTCTAAGGCTTCGTTAATAGCCTCAAGTGGTGGTGGAGGTTGTGGTTGCGTTGTGGCATAACCGGATACTGGTACCCATAAATTGGATATCCAGTCGGTGGATAAGCAGGTGGGAAAGGAGAAGGGTAAAGTGCGATGTGCATAACCGCTTGCATATAGGGGTCATGCGACCATGCTTGATAGTCTACTGGTGTAGACGGGTTAAAAGGATCATATCCGGACATTGATATGTGGGGATTGGGTTACTATAACCCGATGGTGGTGGTTGAACTGTAGGTGTTGGTGTTGGTTCCAACATAGGTGAGGTGTAAGACGGTCCACCCATTTGTGGGTCCTCTTGAATTGTAGGGTAGGTTTTAGGCAAAGGTGGTAGCAAACCCGACCGTTGGCCCGTACGTACCGACATACGTGCTCCTCTTTTTCTCCTTGGCGGTTTTGGTGGAGATTGGGGTTGTTCCACCGGTTCCATGTGCACATCATCTTGCATGGGAGGTGGTTGCGAGTGATGAGAAGGAGTATTGGCGAAGGTAAATTTGTTCCAATATTTGTCCCACTCATTAGGACCTTGGTAAGGCTATCCGGCATAAGAGTTTGAATCGCATGAGATTTCTATGGGATGCGTATGCGATCCCAACGGTGGCATCTCCGGGTCGGGTCCTCGTCCATGGGGTTTGGTTGGTCCAACTGATTTTGATCGGCTGGAGGTGTATTTAGATATTGGTTTCGATTAAACTCATCATGGTAAGAATGATGAGAGTGGTGGGAGTGGTGAGAGTGATGTGAATGGTACGAGTGGTAAGAACTTTGAGTGTGAGTAGGCGAATGCTGGGCAAATGGCCATGAATCTCCCGAGTCCTCATAGGGGTTCGGGTGATGTGGATGTGGGGGATTATGTTGGCGGCATTTCCTGTTAAAATCAATTCAAAACAATACTAATAACTTAATAATGAAATGGGTAATCCTAGGTCAATTCTTAGACTCGGAAGTCTAAGGAATGTGCTTGTGTAAGTTTGATATTCAAAAGGCTAGTGTTTAATTCTCTCAAACGTGGGCTCTGATACCAACCTGTCACACCCCGGATTTCCAACCCAAATCCATACGCGGTGCGCCCGGGTGGGGAGTATCGTGACGTCAGTTGATAACTTCATAGTCAATTAAACATGGCACAACGGAAGTCTTGGAGTAAAACTACTATTACAAACCAAATGTTCGAAATACAAAATAATATACAGCCTCGTAATAGAAAATCCAGAGGCGGATCATAAATTGTACATGGAAAGAATATAAAACAAACTTTGGGCAGATCTAGGATTTGCAAGATCCTCTATCACTACCGAGCACTTCTAGCCTATTTTTGTATTGTATCTGCAAGCTTAGTCTTTTGTAAATACCCCCGATGTTTAAGTTATCAAACAAAACCTGATTAAAACAGAATATGCGAATTTACTAGCCGCACCCGGCATTCGATTGATCCTATTTCCGACCAAGCGGTAATAATTTACCATAACCCAAGCCCGTATAGGGGAAATAAGTCGAGAGTATTTACCTGAGCTAGTCTTCTTTTAATTTAATAACTCAGCCATACACAAAAGTACTAAGTGCAGATAGCATTTACCAGCAAGTCTCTAGTCTGGATTATGACATAAACTAACCAATTAAATACTATCGGTCTTATTTAAGTCATAGACTTAGACCGACTAGCGTACTTGATCAAAACGTATGACGCTAGATTAAACGATGATTGGATAGAATGTAGTTTAATCCCAACGAGTACCTTGACTTGTATAATATGGATAAACTATAAACATTCTGGATTTTGAGACTTAAATGACAAGGTTAAACTCGTTTCGGTTAATTTCCGTAAACTAGTTACATTTACTTAACCGTACGCTTATAGCGATATCGGGTAACCGGATAAGTCATGGACAAGTTCTATATGCCATTATACTTTAAATAATTTGTAATATCAGTAGGATATCAATTTATATGCCCGTTAAGGTTTTAAAATGGAATTATACCTTTTAAGGGCGTTTAGGTAATTTCATACCGTATAAAAGGAACTTGAATATAATTTAATGTTATAACTATAAATATTCTGGAAAAATAACTTATTTATGATATAATATCAGTAGGATGTTAATTATATGTGTAATTTATCTTTTATGACCAAACTATGCACCGAAGGGCATTTTGGTCATTTTACACATAGTTTATAAATTATTTGGGATTCTGAGTTTATAACACTACCTACTAGAAAATTTTTTAAAATAAGTTTTAAAATCAGTAGGTAACAAGTCTTGGTCAAATAATATGGTTTAAAACCATACTATGCGCCGAAACGACGTTTATGTCGTAAAATGACGTTTTATTCGATGTTTAATGAAAACTGGTGTTAAGGTCAGGTTAAAATGTCTTAGATATGTTATTTAATATAACATATCAGTAGATAAAAGATTTACCTTGTAAAGATTTGATTAAAAACATATTATGAGCCACAAGGGCCAAATCGTTATTTTTCGACATAATTCAAGGGCCTGCTTGTAAACTCAGTTTATAATCTGGTTTAACATCCCAAATAATCCTACTTATAATATTACATCAGTAGGAAACTTATTTTCAAGTTTATTATCATTAAAACCTTGTTTTATGTAAAAAGAGCATTTTAGTCAAAAATGGCATAATTGCGGAACTTGCGCATAAACTCAGATTCTGATTAGGATCATGTAATATAACCTCAGAGGGTTATGCTATACTATATTATGATCATAATGCAACTTTAGATCAGTGCCTAACTAATCTAAATCGGGTCAGAATTGAAAGTCAAAGCAGAAGTCAAACTTTACGACTTTTAGTTGCAAACTGACCCTAGAACTGAAATTGACGAGCCGAACATGTTCTTACATGTTCTAATAATTATTACCAACTTGTTTGAGTGTCAAAACAGGTTTCATAACATATATAAGATAAATTTATGATTTTTCCGAAAAATGGCCTGTTTGACTTTTTAATTTCAAAACTTTGACCCGTCAATTGGTCTAGCAAACATGATCTTCAGGAGGTGCCCTTTATAGGGACTAACACCTACCTTATTATGATCACTTTGCCATGTTCATTACGAACAATGGCTGGACCATAATGGTCTTAACCGAAAGTCAAAGCATTTTCCGTAAAAACGCTTGACTTTTGGCTATAAAAGCCTATAAACGAAAATGCAAGAGCAAGGAACACTTACAAGAGGTTCCTAGAATGCAAGAGAACTAAGTTGGATGCTCCTTTCAGTTAGGAACTTCTAGAGGAGGGAGAAGAGTTGAAATTGAGAAAGGTGCAAGTTCAAAGGTTGAACCTATGAACCTATTTATAGTTGGAGAGCTTGAAGGAGGTGATGCCAGGTGTTAAGGAGTGTAAGAGGAAGTTTACAAGTGTCCCAAAACGTGGCATAGCTGTTTGGGAAGCCATGGTTTCGAGAAAATGGTTTTTGGTACTTATGTGTGGTGGTCAAGGAAACTTTCTGCAGACACAGGCTTTTTACGCCCCGCGAGAGGCCAGGCCTTAGCCTCTCGCGCCCCGCGAGCGCCTCTTGTCAGATTTCAAAATTTGCCACATTTAGCCCCTCGACTTATTAAACCATCCAAAGACCTTCTAAAACACCCTTTTGGCATTTTTTAGCCCTCCATAGCCAATGTTTGGCATACCCGGGATTATGCCCGGAAATTGTCGAGCTCTTGGTTCGTTAAAAGGTCACTCAGAGGTATAAATTAACATGTTGACACTTTTAACCCCTCCCTTAACCAACTTTCACATATTTACAGAATTGAACCCTCTCGTCCAACAAATAGCACGTATGAGAGTTAGGACTTCATAAAGGATCACTCAGAGGCCCATTATAAGCATGTTGACTCCGATGTCACTTAGAGGCTGGGCTTGTTGACATATCAATCACTCAGAGACCAAGTTTAAGCATGTTGACATATAAGTCTCTCAGAGGCTAATGATTTAAGCATGTTGACATATCAGTCACTCAGAGGCTGTTATTTATGCATGTTGACATCAGACAGTCACTCAGAGGTTTAGTTTAAGCATGTTGACACCTTTAGTCCTTATTAGTCTTTTAATAGACTAAATTTAAAATACAACACGTGTCACTATACTATTGGACACGATTTTACAGGGTGTTACATGTAACTTTGTGTTGCATCACCTGAGCGCTCTACACACGGAATACTAGGAAGCTTACTCAAATGTGAGTACACCCGAACACCCTTTTTGTTTTACACTTTTGGGTGCAACATGTTTAATCTATCAAAAATACACATAATCACACTTATACTTTTATGCAAACACATAAACAATCCATTATACATGCTAAAGATACGTGATACGATTTGTATACTTGGAACATTATTATGTGATACGACTTGTCATTAACTTCATACGAGCCTCCCCTTAACATGTATAGCGCTATAGGAGTAACGCACCGCCCATATTCTTGAGGTCATGTTAAGTTTATTATATTTGCTAGTGACACTTGAGGATTGACTTGTAAATCGCATGCTTTGTTTACATTAATCTGGTATACTATTTTAACATGTGGATTCGTTTAAACTATTTCATACTTATGCTATATTAAACTTGTGTACTCACCAATGCTTTTGTGTTGAACTATACTTTAACATGTTGCAGGTTAAGGATGACGCCATGGATGAAACTTAGTAGGGACTTCCTAGAAACGCACTTATAAATTACTAGACTTTATGTTGCATATTGTTAATCAAGTTGTACTTGAATCTTTTAAATGTAGTACTTTGAAGTTTCGTATGTTGTACTTGACAAACTTTGAAATGAAATGAAATTTGGTTATCTTAACTATTGTCAGAAACTAGTGTTATGTTGACTCAAGCAATCTATTTCGTCCCCCCTTGATGTTTCCGCCATCGGTTGGGGTGTGACAAGTGCACCCATCATTAGCGTAATGTACTGATGGTAAGATACAGAGGTTATCCAATGATATCGAGTCGTTTTCGTCAAATCCAAAAGTAAAAGTTTAAAAATGACTCAAAAGAAAAATGAATAGGAAAATAAAAAAAGGTAGTAATCAATAACAAAAAAAGGGGTGTTTAGGATCAACATACTTCTTGATGCTTCGTTAACTAGATGTTACCATAGGGTAACAAGGGCTGGATTGTCAGACGAGGAACTGTGTGTGTAAATGCGTATTATTGTGAAATATCTTGGTCTGAATCCTAACACACTCGATAGTTTCACTTTGAATCAACAGGGAAACGCCACTCGAGGCTGGAATACAGTATTAATAAATTAGATACTTTAAGGAGTTTATATTACTTGTCCCTATTAATTCATCGTGAGTCGTCAATTCCCATAAAGTAGTTACTTTTATATAAACTAAGTCCTTTGCATTTTGATGTTATCTCCACGCAAAGGCAGGAGCTTACCCACCCCGGAGTCCCATCCAAAACCTTTAACCTTCGCTAAGAGCATTAACATGTTTTGAATCTACATAGACATAGAAAACATGAACGACCCAAGTTAATGGCGTCGCAAGATTAGTGGTAGATTTTAAGAGTTAGGCCAAAACTCTAATGACCCAAGTTAATGATGACATTAATGTTTCACCCACTTTCAATAAACTATTTAATTAGCTAAAGTTGCTAACGCACACCTTGTTCACCCATGATCTTCCTTCGATAACTAAATATCTAGGGAGTAAGTTTCCCCCAAACACCCTCAAGAATCTAGCCAAGAATGATCATGGAACTAGATGTTACCAAACTTGAAAATATTACATAAATCATAAAAAGCTTGATTACACAAATGATTCTTGAGTATTTCCTAATGAATACAATGATTAGAGATAGTGGGGTAGAAGAGAAGCGTGTAGTGGAGAAGAGGGGAAAAGATGGGCAAGTGAAAATGGTGGAAATAGCCTATATTTAGAGGCTGGCTGTGGCTAGACACAGGGAGTTCTTGGATGGCGAGAAACGTGCTTGGTTTGGTGACTGGCTACTCCCAGTTCTCGAGGCATGATACGTGCATATGAGGCATGATCCGTGGTCAACTTTGTGGGTCCTACGGGGTCTTCCAAATCTTCCAGAAGGTCTCTTTGTCTTAAACTGCCGAGGCACGGGCGTGCTTGGGCTTTTCTTCTCTATTTTTTGTGCAGTGGTCCTTTGGATGTATATGGCAGTCTCTGGATCTGAAGTATGGGGAGTGTGTGGCGAGGTATGGGGCGTGTCTGGATATGCTCTTCTAATTTTTCCGTTTTTCCCTTGATTTTGCTTTTTTGTTATGGTTAATTTTGTCCTGATAATCAAATATAAACCAAGTTAAGTCTATTTTGAATAATTTTCTTTTACAGAACATAATAAAAAGTGGGTATAAACTATAACGCTTCCGCATCATTGTAAATCTAAGGCTTTGATTGTAATCGAATTAATCTTTTACGAAATCCACAACCTTTATGCATGCTTATACTTATGAACGTACGCTTATTCGTTACTTGATTTATCAATACAAATTAGCTCATGAATTCTTACTGTACATCCGTAAACCTTAAAACAATTCAAATCAAGCAAGACGATTAGTGATTCAAACACAAAACATTAAGCATTTGGCATCATAGACTTGTCATGTTTATGCTAAACACTCACTAACTAGCAACTCTTTTTTTAGGGTTTTGTAACACCCATATACTTGATTGTAGCCTACCCAAACAAACCATACTTATATTATATATAAAGTATATTATACAAACAACAAGAATCACAATTATATTTATAAAATAACAAAAAAAAAGAGAAAAAAAGAAAGACAGCTTGCGGCCGCAAGCTGTCAACATGTTTTAAATTTTCTTATTCCAAGACAATCAACCACCTAACCAAATTAAATGCTAACCTAACTCAACCCTAATCTTCCCTCTATGTAAACCCACCTTTCCCCAACCTTTTCTCACTTTTACAAGCCTCCAACATTTCACAAAACCTCCCTAAACTTCCAGATTTCTCTACTGTCCTACTTCAGCTTGCAAGTGAGTTCTAACTCACTTCCTTGGCTAATCATGCCTTGTTTCTTCTTCTAAAACCCTTGGATAACCTTTAGGAAGGTTTCACAAGTTTGCTTGGGCAAACTAAGGTGAAACCTCACCATTTTGAGGTCCAAAAGTGTCTTAAACTTTTTGCTTGTTTTTATCTTTTCATAA
This sequence comes from Scalesia atractyloides, assembly GCA_947069175.1. Lineage (NCBI taxonomy): Eukaryota > Viridiplantae > Streptophyta > Magnoliopsida > Asterales > Asteraceae > Scalesia > Scalesia atractyloides. The sequence goes on along the minus strand of CAMTDV010000020.1, from coordinate 33,975,031 downwards.
CTTCAAAAACTTTAAGTTTTTTTCATGTTTTCTTCTCTACAATGTTTGATAAGCCTATTGGGATGTTACCATAGGTTTTCCATGGAAAACCAAGGTGGAACAATACCATTTTTTTGGTCGAACATTCTGTTTTTGGAAGATAAACTTGTAAACTTTTTTAAACATGTTTTCTCTTAACAACTTTATGCTACTTGTGCCTCTAATCAAGCCCATGATTGGTGAGCTAGCTAGAGTTGTTCATAAAAAATTAGGAGGTATAAAATACCTCTAAACTTGTTGTTTTTCTAAGGGTTTCAACCCCAAGTGTTGGAACCATCCAAGCTCACAAAGCTTGTGTTTTGGTAAAGGTGTGATTACATGGAGGCCTTGGCTATCCTACTTTCAATCCACCGCCTCACTTGATGATTTCTAAGTATTTTTCCTTTTATTTCATTCATGACCATCCGAATTGTCCTTGTGACAATTTGTGTATTGGTGAATCTTACGAAAGAGGTTAAGGACGGTTATCCTCCTACCTCCATGCATGACTTCTATGACTTCCATGAATTATATGATAAACTTGATAATATAATATGTAACATATATATGTAAATAACAAATATAACCGAACCTTTGACAATTACCGTATGGTTACTTGTCCTAACATTAGGTTATTTTATCTAAGACTTAACCCCTCGTTACGATTCAATTAGGCATGACCCATAAAACCACAAACACCCTATGGGGCTTATAGTGTCAAAAATGAACGTTAACGTCTAGATAAATACTTTCGACAATACATACTTTGCATACTTTAAACTCCTAAACTAACAAACTCCTTTGTCATTCCAATACTCACACACCTACGTTTCCTTGTGTAGGATAACTCGGTGTTCGTCCCCTAATCAACCGAACACTTTCACGAATTTAATACTTTGCAAAACCTTGAGTACACTCAACACCGTTTTTACGCTTTACACTTTTGGGTGCAACTTGTTAGTCTATCTAAAAACACATTAAATCAAACTTATACTTTATGAAATCACACAAACAATCCAGCATACATGCTATAGTTGTGTGATACCCGATTTATATACTTGGAGCATTCTTATGTGATACTAAATGTCATTAACTTCGTACGAGCATCCCCTTAACATGTATAGCGCTATAGGAGTAACGCACTGCCCGTATTCTTCAAGTCATGTTAAGTTTAATCTATTTTACGGTGACACTTGAGGATTGACTTGTAGTACTCATGCCATGTTTACATTGCTAGCTTAACATGTGGATTTGTTTAAATGATTTTTTAATACTTATGCTATGATTCAAACTTGTGTACTCGCCAATACTTTTTATTGAACTATATTTTTAACATGTTGCAGGTTGATGATGTTGATATGACGAAAACATAGTAGGAATGGCATAGAAACACACCTATAATGCTAGTTACTTGTTATGTTATTTAAACTCGTTCTATTCTGATTTTATGTTGTATTTGAAATTGTGATGTACTTGACTTTTGTATTAATGAAATGAAATGGATGGTTTAATTTAATATTGTCGCAATTAGTGTTACGATGTCTTGAGCAATCTCGTTTGTCTCACTTCGATGTTTCCGTCATTGGTTAGAGTGTGACATAAACGAATATAAAAAATATGCATTTTAGTTCATATCAATGAAGGGTGGATGGATTTTGGGAGGGGGGGTGATAAGGTATAGGGATAGGTGTTTGAGTTGACTTGATTAGCAAGTCTTAGTTTGAATTTGAAATTTGGATAACAACTAGGTTAAGATAATTAAGGATTTAAAAAGTAAACAAGGAAAAGGGGTTGTAATGTAATTTTTGTTTTTAGGATATATTAATTTACTATCCTTTATTTATCAAAATTCTTCCCCTCACAAGAATATATTCATTTTTCCTTTGATTTAATTGGTCAAAATCACCACTCTACCATCCCAAGTTCCCAACCTCTTCCCCTCTATTAATTCCCATCTCATATCAACATTTTCTTTATCACTGCCTCACTCCATGCGTCAAACTCTACCTTCCATTCTATACTTTTTGACATTTATAAATATAAAAATTTAACTGTATAACATAAAAGAATTTGTTAACAAATTTCATAGTATTTATAAATAAAAAATAGTTAATACGATCAAACGTTAATACTAAATTCTTGAGGGTCAAATTATAATTATTATATATTGTAAGTCATATTTATGAACGACAATCAAATAAAAATAACAAAATGCTACGATAATACTTTACGTTTTCGTTCAAATTTGGCAACTTAAAAGGTCGTCACGTGTGTATGGTTCAACTTTTCTACATATATTTTTGTTCGGTTTAAGGGTCTCGCCACAACATGTGGCGTCTGATATACTAGTATTGTTTAATTTTTTTATTAATTAAATGTATGAATTTAATTATTCAGTCACAAGTTTACTAACTTGCTACTTATGTAACATTTTATTGAAAATTTCTATCCAAAGCTTCTAATTAAGAAAACTTTTGGTATTTTTAATTAGATTAGGTATTAAAATAATACATGTTATGATATATTGAGTATTTTAAGACTATATATTGTCGGTTCACAGAGGACCCGTTAACGAAGCCATGCACCGACTAACGGCCGGTACACCATACCGGCTCGTTAACCTGACTTGTTAACGTGGATTTGGTTAATGGGTTAACGATGGGAAAAGCTAAGAGTTGACTGTTTGGGGCGCAGATATCAAGAAAAGGAGACGTTGGAGGGGTGGTAAAAATAACGACCGTTTTTCTCTTCAAGAAAAATTATCGAAAATTATAAGAAAAATTATCATTTTTTATCTTGGCGTCATCAAGAAGCTCGAATATTGTCGCTTTTAGTGATCTTCCAAATAATTATATTTTTTTGTAATTATATTAGTTTTGTTAAGCTCTAGATGATGAATAGTGATTAAATTTTCTAAGTACTTATTTTTTTTAATTTGATTATTACTTGCATTCATTAATATTTAAAAAAAGTAACTATGCAGTTATTTTTATTTTTTTCAACATTATAGTATAATTAATTTTACTGAAAATAGATATCGTTCAACTATCATACGAAACCAACAAGATATTTGATTATTTTAGTAACTTGCATTCTATTTTTATTTTCTTTCAACATTGTGATATAAATTTTATTGAAAATGATTACGATGACAATCTCAATCGAACGATAACATTCGAACAACATTGGTGTCAGTACCTATGTTCGTTTTATCGTTTCGGTGATGTAAAACAAGCGTTGATTTCTATATGAAGTGCATGTATCATATCAGTATAGTAACAAACCGAACCGATATCAATGGAATGTCAGCGGTAAACGTACCACCGGTTTACCGCTGCAACACGGCGGACATACACCCTAATATTGTATTATATTATTAGTGTGTAGCGTGGCTATGAATAGTACTACAATTATATTTTATTTGTTTTACAATTTGTATTTTTATTAGTTTAATTTGAATGTATTTGGTTTCTCTCTTATAACTTTTAAGGTACAATGTTTTATATAATTATGAGTATGTCGTTGTGACGTACCTATTTTTATCTATGTCTCGATATAATTTTTTCCAAACCGAGTTGTGAGCAGTAATGTACAAATAATCGACATACAAACGTACACATTATCAAAACTGCCCCAGATGTAGTTTCTTTTCTTATATATTGGTGTTGTTTACCTTTTCATATAATATAATATAATGTTTTATAAAATACTGAATATACCGTTGTAACGTGCTTATCTTTATTTAAGTTTCGGTAGAAGTTTTATTTAAAATTGAATGCGTCAAATACAATAGATTTTTTGTCTTTACCATGACAAACTAAACTGATAGCATTTGAACAACTTTGGTAATATTCCCTTTTATGATTCTTTTGGGTATGACTTTATATTTTGGACGTTCTCTTTCAGTTGATATACCAAGTGCCGACATCAGATCGTTAGCATAATGAATTGAACCGATACTGACCGTATTAACACCAAACGCGCAGGAAAATTTCAGTAGTTATAACTATGAAAATTTCACAAGTATGTCTATTATGTGTCAACCTTAAATCCAAAAAGAGCAAAAACCAAAGAGGATTTGGATCAGTTTATTGGGCCAACTAATTACCAAATTGTCATTCGCAGAAAAGCCCAAAGTTGAATCATTACCATAGTCCAACGACCTGCTGGTTTGCCCAAATCATGAAGTATGTAAGTAGTGGTGTATAAATGGGTTTTCTGAATACCTAGTTTCGGGTATGGACCGGGTTTCGGTACGACCGGGTTCTACAAAATCGGTTATTCACAATACCCGGGTCGGGTATTGACAATACTCGGGTCGGGTCCGGATTTTATACAGAAAATGTATACCCTATATACTCGGATTCGGGTAGGGTCCGGGTCGGGTTTTCTAATACCCGAGTATTATAATACTCTATTTCCGGGTTTGGGTATGCCTCGGGTATTCATTTTTTTTTGCATAAAACATAGAAATATAAAATGCAAAACTTTTTATTTTAGATAACATAGAAATAAATGACACCTAAATAATTATAGAACCAGGTCGAATAAGATGATGAACATAGATAGCTTCGAATAACTTGATCTTCTTCGTTTATTGTTCGTCTCAAGGATAACACTTGCGGTTAAACCAAACATCAAAGACCCTTTTTATAGGGTATAGAGATACAATGTAAACCAAAAATTGGTCAAAATACACTTTCTAACTGCTATATAGCCGTACCAAGATACAAAAATCGAAAAAACACAAAAAAAAAATGAAAAAACCTGAACAGGATATTGGAAAATCGGACCGCGTATTGAAAAAACCCGGTTCCGGGTTGAAACTGGGTACTCGTAAAACCCGGGTTGAAAACGGGTATAAATAACCCGGTTCCAGGTTCGGGTTTTATAACAGACATGCATACCGGACCCCTACCCTATGGGTAGGGTCGGGTTCGGATATTAAAAACCCGGATTTTATAATACCCGGTTCCGAGTTTTTTTTTCAAGTAGGGGTTCGAGTTTTTTATGCACCACTGTATGTAAGTATGTTACGTTACTCGTCGTCGAACGTTTAATTTTGGGCTGTGTTTTCTATGTGACGATGGGACGGAATCAGCTGCTCATATCTTCTCGGCCTGCTTGGTGACATCATGAGGTGGTGTCACATTTGTTTGTGGTGCAGATTGCCTCCCTTATTCGCTTTTTCATTTAGAGATCTTTTAGAATTGCACTTGACTAGTGGATTGGGTAAGAAGGCTAAAGTGGTGCACCGGATAAAAATTATCGAGTGTTTAAGCATATAAAAGGCGAGGAATGAGAAGATGTTTTCAAATAGAAGATGCAAAACTGAATATATAGGGGGTGTTTGGGGATTCCTTCTAAAAAACAATTATTAAGGGATTGTTTGTTTAGCTCTTAATGAAGTTTTTAATGGTTCAGACCTTACTGGTTCAGCTTTAATGGTTCAGATTGTTTGTTTCACAAGCAGATGTCTGAATGGACTCAGACATGTGCCTCTGAATGGTTAAGCATTATACTGAGTCTGAATGGGTTAAGACCTATAATCTGAATTAGTCAGATATTTGCCTTTGAACGGTTAAGTATTATACTGGCTCTTAAGGTTCAGACATCTTACTAGTTCAGCACTTAACCATTTAAAAATTGACAAACAACCCCTAACTTTTACAAGTCATAAGTTATAAGTTACAAATACTAACTTATCATTTTCAACTTCTCAACACACAAAAACAACTTGAATATAACTAACCCAAACACTATAAAAACAAGTTATTATTAACTTTTATAAGTCAATAAATTATAATTTCTTTCAAAATAAACCAACCCAAACACTCTCATAAGGGCTTCTTATGGCTTAAACATAGGGTTAAGTTTTATAATCTCTAATGAAGTGATTGGTGTAATCATCCTTGTATATCTTTAGATTTTAGTTTTGTGTTGCTGCTTTTTGTGACGGTTGCTACTCCGGTCATTTTTATCCGAGGACGTTGTGAATAGAAAAAGTTAAAAAAATCTACACAAGACGTCTTGTGAATGGAATCTATATTTGAGCACCTTGTTATATCAATCACTATCCATCATAATGAAGCATGTGCGGATTTCAACAACCAATTATTGCTTACTCTGTATTTGGTGATAATCATTAAATGTATGGTCAAATCAGAGAAATTTTCATTTGTTGGAGATTGATATGAACAACAGCAATGATGGATAACATTCGGTAAAGAGCGGCTTTGTACATGTATCATTTACAAACATCTAGACGTCACTACGTGTCATTCACGTTACATGACTATATGTGTTATATAATAAAGACGGAAATAGTCCTTGTAGATAGTCATATGAGCATATAACACAAAAAACGATCATGTAGGTCGTATAAGAGCTAAATCATAAGGCTTAAACAATTTTGACTGATAAAGAAATAACTAATGTAACTATTGAATGACCCATACAATCTTAAATATATTTAGGGTAAGAGAAAATAAATAACAAATGTATGAATATATAAAGAGAAATAAAGTAAAACTATAATAAAAGAAATTTTTTCATCGAGATATTTGTTTTATTAAGGTAATCTACTAATAAAAAGATTGCGGGTCCCACATAAGCTACAAAAAAATTACTAGAGGAAGCAAGGCAACTAGATTGAGTGAATCTAGAGTCACATATTGGATTGCTCTCTACAACTTGGGAACATGAAGCTGGAATATAATTTGATATTTAAGAGGTATCGGACTAGAAAGTCATTCAAAACTAAAACTTTGGAGTTACGTCCTAGTAGAGAAAAGATGTGTTGCAAATGAATCTAGTCCATTCACAATTGTTTTTTTTTTATCTTTATAATTACATTAATAAACATTATTTTTTCTCTTTCTTTTCTTATTAAATAATATTTTTTTGAATTGTTATCATTACATTTTACTCTCTTCCACTTATAACTACTTTTAAAAAATATTAAAAAATTATAGAGTAAATATTATCTTTTCTAAATTTATTGTTAACAATAGTTTTTTCTCTTTTGTATTTTTCTTCACTCACAACTATTTACAAAACTTTAAAAAATATTAAGGTTACACTACAATAATATGGAGGATCCATTGTAAATGCTATTAGGTGAAAGAAAACTAGTTTACGGTAAATTTTTTTATATAAGTTTAAAATATAAATACTTCACTTTTTGATAAATACAAGAACCCAAACGGGTTCATTACATCCTTTGTTTATTTAATTCTTAAATTTGAAAAAAAAAAATTATTTCTAAAGTTAACAAATGAAAAGAAAAGTCTATTTAGTCAATTTAGATAACCCATTTAATTAAATTTTTTTTTTTGTGAAATTGTAAATTACAAAGCTTTGTCTAGACTCATCATTTCGCATGCTATTAAAGGAAAATTACACAGGGAAATCATTAATCAATTAATCAACTTGTCGGTTTCATTACCAAAAGTGGTAATTATTTTCTAAATCACTTTACCTGTAATGGGGGTCGGCCAGATTGTTCATAACTGATTATTCAATAATAATTACTAACAATTATTGAATCTAGCTATAAACACATCGAATCGAATATTTATAGTATATAAAACATGATAAATATAATATGAGTTATGAACAATAAACAAGTAATAACTATTAACTTATGCACAATGTAAATTGGCTAACATATATAGTTTTGTGATTTTGCAATTAGATGTTTTGATTGCGAGAGGTATGATAGGAAAAATTCTTGTACAATTTTGATGTATTACGTAGTATGTGATGGATATTTATTAGGTACTGAGTATGGTATGGAAATTTACTTGATGTTTAGTTGTGTTGATAAATGAAAGCAAGAAGTAGGAAATAAAGCTTGAAATACTTATATATTTGCTTAGATAGTTGTACGTATACTAAATGTTTGATGAAATGTCTAGGTGAAGTTAGAAGGTGAAATTGTATGCAAGAACTTGGTAAATAGGTATAAAATCTAATAATAATGTAATTGTTAGTAAACTTACATGAGGAAGGCGTGTTTGATTTAATCCATATGAAGGTTTTGTCTGATTTCATGATTTGGTAGAAGTGTGCATTTGTGGCTTGCACTATATGCTTGAATGGTGGTGCACACTATGTGTCGAACTAGTTGCTTAATGGTAATCTGGAAATGGATGTGTACTAAACGCATAACTTGTGGACTTACTAGCAAACGATGATGTTGAGATTATGTTAATCTGCTAATTGTGATTATACTTTTCAGAAGTTGTTAAGTCTTTTCCTTGTCATGAAAAGAATTTGTGATACAGTTCAACATTTTTATTTGTGATTATTAGATATCTTTGAATCGTGTCGTATTTTCTAAGTCTTTTTAAGATATGGTGTTGCACGGACACCTTATCTTAATATAGACAAAGGTAATGAGTACACTTTATCCTATGTTTTATACTCACTTTGTCTTGTTTAAAATTGTGAGTTTTAGCGTAAGTGGTTAATGAGCTTAGAGAACAAATTGTTATAGGATGTTTGGTCATGTCTATGGTGAAGGTATAACTTTGTTAAGTCCCATGAGGTTGTATTAATCACCCTGTATATAGGTTTTTTGAAACTTAAATCCACTCAGTGTTTTAGCTCAGGAGCTCATCCCCTCATATGAACCTTATCATGGAGCTTTATTTAAGGAGCTCACCCTACGATAGAATAAACAAGACAAAAGATACGATAACTTGAGTTATTCATTCATCTTGTTCGAAATACAAGGGAAGTGCTGGGAATTCTTAGGCCACCTTTTTGTTGCATTCCTATCAAGCAAAGAACCATTTAAGGTATTTTTCGTTCCAGTATCCTGGAAGCTTTTTTTCCATCCTTGTTTTTCAATTTGCAAGGGCCTTCTTTGCTTGTTTATGTGATAAAGTAGATCCCTCCCATTATACACTAAACTTTCCTAAGCCTTGCTTTTCACTAGGCGCATTGTGTTTTAAGACAATGTCGATAGGCTTGAAGGCTTCATGCACGATCCTACTGTTGTAGTAGATTTCCATCTTTTGCTTATATCTTGCTTCATTGATCCTTAAGAGCCCCTTTACTTTCTCTTTGAGATTGTGGTTCAACATTACCTCATAATTACTTTGCCTTCATGTAACACTCTAACCCGTTTTAATAAATATTTTAATAAAAGGATGATTTGGTCCCATATTTTTTAATTTAAAAACTAATAACTTATTCGCCTGGGTTAACTGATAACCCAGGCGAACCAACATAACGAATTGTTACACTTGATTTACATTTTACAATTTAAAGGTTTTAAACCCGAAAGCTTTGCCATGCATTATCATACTTTAACCTTTTACGAAAGGATGCTTCCACGAAAGAGGCGGTTTAGTAGTATTCGGTTCTTACGTGCTTGGTTATCCTTCTGTCCGGTGCCCATTTTAGAGACAACCTATCATAAAACACCATAAACAATTAGTGTTTAAGTTAAACGGCCATTGCACTCAGATTTAACGAAGAAAACAATTTTTGCTTAAATAGGGTGCCCCACACCTCGCGAAGGAAGCATTGTTTGACTTTAGTTGACTTGGCAAACTCCCGCGCGTCATGTCGGGTACAAATGTCAACCCCCCACTGCGTGGCGTCTGGGGAACACTTTTCCAAAAGTTTTGCAGAGCTGGCAATTTAACCCCTGCACCCTTTTCTACCAAAATTTCACAATATTCGCATCGAACTTGACCCAACTTCAAGTTTATCATTTTTAAGACTTTCCCTGTAATTATAGGTTCAAACCCATGACCCGAACCCGGATCCTTTAGTCTTTTAAAACATCTTTCGATTCGAAGTTAATTACCCAACTGACCAGTTAGGAGACATTATGTATTCGAGTTCATGCCTCATATTTTCTAATTCACCAAAATGATCAATTCTATTAAAGAACTCATTTTTAAATCTACCTTGGAGGTAGTTTGCCTGAAATATTATCTGAGGGTGTTTTAGTCAACTTTAGTCCTTTTTCAAACCGAAAAACTTTTTATAATTTTAAATGAAAACTAGCGGGCATATTTAGCTCGTTATCCCATCTAGATTTTTTATGTCCTTAAGGACATAAAAGTTTCCAATATTTTAGTGGTTTAACACCCATTTGGTTGAAATTTCGCATCATAGACATTTTATTGGCTTTAAAGGTTGTTTTACCCAAATACTAGGTATATCTCACTTGAGTTAATCAATTTGCAACACCTGGCCTAACCATATTTCGTCGGGACATAAGCCCTTACAGAAAGTATAATTCCTTTACACATATATCGCATGGGTCAAAGCAATGACCCGTTATCAATACCTTGTGATTCTATTCGCTAATTCATGGTTATGTATGCCCATATATTATGCTTACCTACAAGTATGAAACTTAACAAACAAACCCGTTTGCCTGGCTGTCAGTTTGACTTGTTCATAGTTTACCCTTTTAGCGTTTCAACTACCATGTATTGTTTATTGCCAAAAGGTGCATACTTACCCTCTTACCCATTTGACCCGTTATGGTTTACGCCATAGGGTCCTATTTTAAAAATTCATTGGTTTATCACAATTACCATTTTACTTGTTCGACCAATATTGGTTCCTGCCAGAAGGTCTTATTTCAAAACTTTATTGGTTTATCATCAAAACATGGTTACTTACCATTTTACTCGTTCAACCCATATTGGTTTGCATCAGAAGGTCTTACCTTTTGACTTTATCATTTATTTCCAACTATAGCACGTCATAATTTTATCCATTTTGACCCGTTTCATACCATGGGTCTCGACATTAACAAGTCATTGTTTATTTCCAACTAAAGTACGTCATAATTTTATCCATTTTGACCCGTTTCTTTGTTTACACCATGGGTACTTGACTTTAACAAGTCATTGTTTATTTCCAACTATAGTATGTCATAATTTTATCCATAATTTTATTTCAACAAGTCACTGTTTATTTCCGACTATAGTACATCATAAGTTATCCATTTTGACATGTTTCATGGTTTACACCATGGGGTCTCGACTTTAATAAGTGATTGTTTATAACCAACTACTTCTCATTTTTAAATAATGATTATATTCTAAGAAGTGTAAGTTTTACATATCCCACGTCTGTTTAAGCCTTCTCGCGTCTTTAATCCGTTTGTCACATTCCTTTCCAAACTCCCACCTAACTTGTCAAGTGTCAAACTATTACATAGTATCCTCAAAAATGTTAGATTAGTCATCCTACACCATGACCATCACCTTATGGATGTTTATAGCATCTTTCTCATTTAAATCTATTATAGGTCAGTTTAATAACCCAATTAGGCATTTTATCAAACACTTGGTGGGCATCATTTTAGGCTATCATATTAGCTAACTTTGCCATATAAAATCACCATGTTTCTTTCCAATTTAACAAGTTTATGCACTTATTAACATCAAGTTAACATGAACTTTCAACTATTATACACTAATTCACCATTTTTACCAATTAATCATAAGTTCATCTCTAATGTCAAAAACTCATTTCATGGCATGAGTGAACACTTAATCAAACTTCTAAAATGTTCAAGTAACTCGAACATACAAGCGAGTATGGTAATCATTAACATAATAACAACACCAATTTATTATATTATAAAAACCCACTTTATGACATGTATCAACATATACTTAAATCTCTAAATTGTTTAATTATTTCACATATACTAACAAATATGATGATCGTAAACATAACTTCATCATCAATTTCATCATACTATCAATATATCCAATTCAATAATACCACATTCAAGTCCTTTTTCATAGAAATTCATCAACATATGGAATTACAACATACCTTGGGTTTGTTAGACTAAATGACTCAATTCCTCCAAACATGCAAGTATTTCCATCTTCATTTGCACTTGAATCTCACAATTTCCTTGTTTTAGGTTTTTGGGAGGTGTTCTCCCTCCTCTCATTCTATGTACGACACACACATACACGTATATGTGTGTTTTATTTTCTTCCCCCTTTTATATTTTTAACCATCCAAATATGTAACTTTAGTCCTTGTACTTTTATTAGTCGTTAGGTAGATTAAAACCTACTTATTTCTACCCATATTAACTCTTATTAACTAGGTTAAAAATTCCTAGTTAAATTACTAAATTCGGGGAGGTTACAACCCGATTTAGTTTAAGTCTTGATAACTCGAACCTTTTATCAACTTTATTATCTAAAAACATTTACTCGCCCTTTATTTAACATTATGTTTGTTTATTTAAATTCTAGTGTTTATGGGTTAATTTTTATAACTAATGGTATTTTACCCGCTCATCCCCAGTTAATTTAGTTTATCTATCAAATCCGTTTTTGGGATGTTACACTTTGGTTGATCTTGATGTTGATGTTGTACGTGGTGGTAACCCCGATCTCAACTAGAATGATGGCTTCAAATACATAAACTAGGCTAATGGGTGTTTTGATGTGGCTTGCTATTCCCAGGTTCGTACGAACCACAAAACATTTGGTAGCTCTTTGAGCCAACAATGATCATAGTGCTTCAGCCTTCTTTTGACGCATTCCACTATTCTTTGATTCCTGACTTATATTGCCTTTTTAATTTGGGACATGCAACTTGGCTTAAGACTTGCTTGGTTTATGATTCTTCGCATCATGATCTAAAAGGCTTTCTTACAAACTACTTGTTGTTGCCGCTTATAATTTCTCCAAGTAAACTGTATCTATAAATGATGTTTCTTCTCATGAAGTTGATCACTTGTTTTCTTGTGATATTTGTTAATGGTTTAACCTTGGGCCATTTTACGAAGTTATCGATCGTAACCAGGAGGAATTTAAGTTTGCTGATATTTTCAAGAAGTGACCCTTTGATTCTTATGTCCCATTTGAAGAAAGGTTGTGCTGATGGAGTGTGGATCAAATCATGCTTTGGATTTTTGGTGACAGGGGAATGGTGCTGACAACTTATGCTTTTGTGAAAGTCTTTGAATGCATTATGATGCATACTTGACCAAGAGTAACCCAAGTTCATAAGCAACACAACAACTATTCTTAGGTCAAAATGAATTCCACAAATGCTTTCATGAACTTTCCTGACTAAGTAGCCTCTTCGCTCTTGTAAAGGATTTCATCCTCGAGTACATATTAATTTGCTTCAATTTGAAGCCTTCCACTGGTCTCCTGATAGTATCCCTTCCTTCAGGTAGTTGATAATTGGTGGCATCCAATTTGGGCCTTCTTTTGTGGCTACCTTTTTATTATAAAAGAAATTTGGATAACAACTTGCCATGTTTGTCATGAAGAGTTTGGGCGGCAAACTATTACCTTCAAAAAGAAATACCCTATCTACTTTATATAAAGTTTAAACGAACGAGGAGATGGTATAAACGAAACAGGTGGTGGAGTGGTTCTTCATGTGTGTGTTTTGTTCGTTATATTTTACCGAACCGGTGGGAGTCCTGGGTTCGAATCCAAGGCTCCAACTTTCTACTTTTTATATTAAATTTAACTTCCTTTTAATAATTATCACATTATTACAATTAGGCCCTTGCACTTCATCCTTAGCAAAGTATAGTATAATTAACATGGTTAAATTTAGATAAATCTTATTAGTTTATCTAAGATCATAAGATATAGTAATAAAATATATAATTAGATAAGTAAATAGTTAGGTAAATAGATTTCTTCGTTTCTCGATTTTGTGAATAAAACAAATATCGTCGTGCATAGTTTTGGGATCCAATTTTTTTTCAAAACGGGTCGACTTTCAGAGGTTCGTTTTCGCGGATGTTACATCATTTACCTTGTTTTTTTCAGTTTCATTTGCCTAGTAGGCTTCTATGTTTACTTTTGCAGTGGATCAAGGAGTTAATATTCCCCTTTTAGTTAGGAACTTTAAAAGGCCATGACCCGTGGAAATTACAGCCTCAAAGGTACTGAATCCTGGTCTTCCCGGGATGATGTCAAAGTTTGAAGGGTATTTAGCACTATGAAAGTAATTTTTCTGTTCGAGTATGGGACCCTTCTTGCAAGTAGACGTCAAGGGAGATCCGCCAAATGGGTAGATGTGTATACCAACAATTCTTTGACCGATGATTTTGACCTTTGAAGCTTTCCTTTTTCTTCTCTTCCTTGGAGCATGGAGCATTTTTCAAACATGACCCCAGTTGCAACATCGATGTCTAGGTAAACCTTTTCCACTTGTAGACTTCCTATCTGGGAGTTAACGATTATCGAGGTGAAAATGAGTTCATCTCCTTCAAAGGGAGGGAAGAAAATGCATTGCCTGGTCTAAGTTAGAACCCTTAAATCATAAGAATTTGTACGGTCACTAGCTTTATTGAAATAGGTCTAAAGGTGTGTCTACCCTAGTTTAATAAGATTAATCTTACGTGGTATTAGTCTATTGTAACACTTCATACGCCATAGGCAAGTTAAGTCTTAGAGTGGTTTAGCAAGGTCGTCAATCATCAATCTATATAGTTTTCGTTGATTCAAGTCTAGGATGGTTATACGTTCTTAACACTTGGTAGTAATTCTCAGTAATTCAAGTTATTAGATCTCATGCATTGATTTCTATCGTTTATAGATTGCAAATTAAGTAATAGGTTCAGTACTAGTAGATTGTAGTGTCCATGTATTCATACTGGTATACTTACCTAAGCTATACTGTATACTGATAGGTACGATTGCCTATAACGTGTGTAGTTAGTATTGGTGTTTTCATCCTCAAAACTCGGTCACGTGATGCGGTGTTTATATGAAAGATGGTAAATTATAGGTTTTTTTATGCACTAATTCAAGTTTTAATATGTATAAAAACAAAATAAGTACTATCACACTACAACTGACGCTGGGCAAGTACACCCATCGCTGGCGTAATATAGTGATGATAAGATACCGAGGTCATTCAAGGATACAAGAGTTTTAGTACCGACTCGTCGTTAACATCTAACCAAGTCCAAAAGTTAGGTTTGTTAAAAAGAATAAATAAAAAGAAAAGGAAATAAATGCCTTAAGATGAAAATAAAAGGGTAGGAATCAATGATAGAAGAAGGGGTGCTTAGGATCAACTTACTTCTTGATATCTTGTTAACTAAATCGGGTCATGGGGTCGCAGGGGCTCGATTGTCAGATGAGGGAATGTGTGTGAAAAGCATATTATTGTGCAGTATTTAGGTCGGTACCCTAACACATTCGATCCGTCCGCTTTAAATCAGGAGGAAAACGCCACTCGAGGCTATAATATAGTATTAATTAATTAAATAGTCCAAGGGATATATATACTAGTTTCTGTTAGTCCGTCGGTGAGTCGTCAATTCTTCTAATGTGGTTACTTGTTTATATATCAAGTCATTTATGCTTTAAGTTGTCTCCACACAAAGGCAAGATCTTACCTAACCTGAAATCCCATCCAAACCCTTTAACCTCCACTAATAGCATCAACATGTTTTGACTCTACATAGACATAGAAAACATGAACGACCTAAGTTAATGACGTCTAAAGATTGTTGGTAGATTATAAGGATTCGGTGGAAACTCTAATGACCCAATTTAATGGCGACATTATTATTTCACTCACTTTCAATAAACTATATTAATTGATCAAAGTCATTAACACACACACACACACATATCTTGATTACCCATGATCTTCATTAGCTAGCTTGACATCAAGGGATTAAGTTTCCCCCAAACAGTGCAAGAATCTAGCCAAGAATGGTCATGCAAGAAGATAAGATCAAACTTGAAAAGATTATATAAATCATCAAAAGCTTGATTACACTAATGATTCTTGAGTTTCTCCTATCGATTACACAAATTAGAAAGTGTGGGTAGAAGAGAAGTGTGTAGTAGAGAACAGGAGAGAGAATGAGCAAGTGAAAATGGTGGAGAAGGCCTCTATTTATAGGCTAGCTGAGGGCGAGGCACGCCCCGTGCGCAGTTACGTTGTTGTAGCCACTATTCGATACACGGGTTGTGACAACCGGCATTTTCCAGTTGTAATTACGGGCATAACGAACATTAATACCATCATAACTAGCTTAATAAGACGTAAATTAACTCGATCAGGCCTTTAGAATGCCTAGGAACGTCTATCCGACTTTGCATTACGCGAATGGTGATTTGCGGGAAAACTGCTGAATGTCAAACGATAACGAACTGACACCGGGAAAAATACTGACAACACCGACAAATATGAATTTAAATGTAGAATTTATGAATAAGAATTTGTTTTTGATGAATTATCATACTTCGAACGTCACAAAACCCTTACGTGAACTAAAAACGCGTCGGCAGGAACGCACCGACTATGAAACGGAAGCAACGGACTTGAATTACGCCTCGATAATAATATATTATATGATATTTAGCTTCGTAATTGAATTTTATTATTCGTAGTAAAAATCGGATCGAAAAACGAACAAGAAACGACAACCGAAGCAAATTTCGCATTTTAACGAAACCGACGAACGCACGCGATTAATACGAATACCGACACCACTTCATATGTTTTTGACCATAAAACAATGTTATACGACATTATACGATGTTCGGGTTCGAAAACGGGCTTCATAGACGCGATTGGGCCGCTCAAAACACTAGAAACGGGCTTTTGGGCCTTGGGGCCAAACCCACAAAACCCTAACTATAAATAGAACATTACACACACAAACACCATTTCACCTACACACACTCTCTCTCTAACCCTCACTTCTCTCTCCTGCTATCTCCCTCTGATGAATATCTGGCGCCGGACTCCGGCTGGCCCCCGGGCGGAGCACGGCGGCAACCACGGCGGACCGACGACGGCGACGCGGCGGTGTTTGCGGCCGAATTTCGTGGCAGAGCCACGGGGAAACCCCCCTAAACCTCAACCTCTGAACACGATTTCAGTCGTTGTTTTTCCATTCGAGTAACTATGATGGCAGTTTTGAATCGCGGCAGGAGTCTCGAGTTTCACTTCGGTAAACCTCCTAACTCACCTTTGTCTTTCTAGATCCTTGTAGATCCATGTTTTCTGGCCAGCTTGGTTTTTGTTTTAGGTAAGGGTGAGCTTTGACGGTGGTGTGGTGGTTCCGGCTAGGTGGCAGCGGCTATCGACAACGAACGAAAACAACGGCAGTAGTGGGGCGGCGGTAACGGGTTTGGTTGGAAAGAGTTGTGCTGGTGACGGGGGTTCAAGCGACGGTGGTGGTTTCTGCGACGAAGCGAGCCGCAGCCGGCGGCACTAGGGCCAGCCAGCGCTGGCGGTGAACGGCGGGGTTGTCTCGGGGGTGTTAGTGAAGGGTGACGGTGGTCACTAGCGTCAGACGAACGAAGCCGTCGTACGACGGTAGTGGTGAAGTTTGCTCGGATCTGGTTCGGTTCAAGTTGGGTTTGTTTTAATCAACATCAAGTCGACTCAGTCAACCCGGGTTAACTCGGTCAACCCGGTCAGCTATTTAAAAAGGTTAACATGGTCAGTCTTGGTTCGGGTTTGGTTCGGTCAGTTTAGTAAACATCAGATTTGTTCGGGTCAACTCGGTCAACCATGGTCAACTCAGTCAACAGCAGTCAAAACGGGTCGAAACCAGTCAACGGGTCAACCCAAGACTCGGTAAAAATTAATTACGATACGAATTTTATTTATATTATTATATATAAATGTTAATATTAACTAACGCGCAACCAGCTAAAACCGACCCGCTAACAATTATATATCGTCAAAGTTTAAAAAATAATATAATAAATAAAAACCGAATCGACGCGACGTTACGATATATAATATATATATATATATAATAGACTCGTATTCGACAAAAAATCAATATTTTGAATACACGACCGAAGGTTATATATATTGTGTTACCTCATTGTTTAAAAATAAATTATATATCGTCAAAGTTTAAAAAAATAATATAATAAATAAAAACCGAATAGACGCGACGTTACGATATATATAATATATATATATATATATATATATATATATATATATATATATATAATATATATATATATATATATATATATATATAATAACAGATTCGTATTCGACAAAAAAATCAATATTTTGAATGCACGACCGAAGGCTATATATATTGTGTTACCTCATTGTTGCGTTTTGACAAATAAAAATCGACAACTTGCATTGTCGGGATCGTCAAAAACAGGGGAAACTCTGCCCGTTTTTCGTAAAAATACGTAATACGGAACACGTTGTATTTCAACGACACAACCTATTGGATTCAAGCGATTGTTATAAAATAATTATAGATATATATTTATTTCGGCGACACTATTATAACTTATAAAAATCGAGTCGATAACGTTTCAATGAGCGTGATTACAAGATAACAAGATTCGGCAATATGTTATAAAACAAATATGGTTATTTGTATTTACTTCAAAGTTCGGAATTCGGAAACTAGATTTCAAACATCGATAATTCATCCGAATACTTTCATAAAATAAATATAATGTTTATATTTATTTCGTATGTCAAGATTTCCGTACACTTTACAAAAATAAGTATAGTGTTTACGTTTATTATGAACGCCGAGAGTCCGAGTACTCCTCTAACATGAATATAATAGTTTATATTCATTTCAAACATCGCGAAATTGAATAATTATTTCACCCGTCGATAACACCTTCGAATACCTTTATAAAATAAATATATAGTTGTTATATTTATGTCAAACGTCGACGCCTCAGGAACTTTCGAATCCTTTCATCACAACAATATACTTGTTATATTCGACTCAAACGGCTAAACGGAGTACGACGCAACACCGTAAGATTATTACAAGCATACGATTATATATTAATTTATTAATTATGAACGATATACAAGATTATTGCTCGGATACGAAATGCTTTACATATATGGGTATATTTACAAGTATATATGTATTACATCTTACGAAAACTACGAAGAGTCGTACTACTATGTAACTACGCCTGCTATTCGAGATGACTAATACGATTTCAGGAAATATATTTATGTTTATATATAAACATATATTTCAAATCCCACGGAAACTAAGTCGTTTTCAAGGAAACCATAGATTGGTTATTCCGAGACAAGACAATAACACTTTCAGAGAATCGTATGGTTAACGATTCGGTAGAGCTCGGTGACACGTAGTTTAGCTACGATTTAGAAACTTATGAGTTATTTTTTAGGAATGCTTTAGATTGCATGCTAGCAAGTCACGTTGTGGGGACGACATTATGGAATCACGTTATGCTAGCTTTGCACAAAGATATCAAGGTGAGTTCATAACCCCCACTTTTTACCGTTTTACATTTTTATAAATGTTTTCGGGGGTATAGAAGACATGCAAGTTTTGCAAAAACACATAATATTTCGATAAACAAAAACCACATAGTTCTAAACCATGTTACCAACATATTTCAACAAACACGACGGTTTATGAATGGTTTAGGCTAAATTTACCGATTTTCATAGCAATACAAGGCTTTTCGAAACATGCATGGGTTTTATGACTAGTGACGGGATTGTCTTAGTCACAACCAGAGGTCTAGGCCCCAATTTTATTAATAACATGGGCAATGCCCAATAACACGAATGACATGGGCTAGGCCTAATAACACGAACAACATGGGCAAGGCCCAATAACACGAATGACATGGCTAGATCCAATATCAAAAGTTTGAGTAACAAAAATCATATGAAGGGCGAGGCCCGTTCATACACATCGAAAACACAGATTTTAACAACCGGTAAGTAGCTATGGGATTAGATGATGACAAATCAATGTGCGTAAGTAGGATGATGACAATAGTAACCATTAATCACGTAGTGACCAAGGTACAAAAGGTATAGATCTATCGAGTTTGAGGGGCGCTCCACTCCTGGTTTGTTAACCCTTTAGGAGTGCTTTTGTGATCCCAATGATGCCAGATTGTCTCGGTTTGGTTACTTACTTATGGCACATAAGTCAGTGTATTAGCTATACACTGATTGATCCTTAGATTCCATAGGCATCCTACATACTAACATTTCAATACCGGTTTACAAATATAACAGAAAACATTTCAATATTAGTTTACAGATACGATAGAAAACATTTTATTACCGGTTTACAAACACAACAGTTTTATGGATCGGTTTACAAACAGCTCAGAAAACATTCCAATATTGTTATACAGATATGACATTTCAAATGCTTTGGGATACTATGATCTCACAAGTCGATTTTCACATACAAGATTTTCAAATGTTTTAAGATTCATTTGATACAAAACAAACAAACTATGAACTCGACAACTTTATGTTGACTTTTCGCATGTTCTTTCTCAGGTTACAATTTCAAGTATTGCACGATTGGAATAGTGGAACCCATGGGGATTCGAGTAGTTAGCAGGCGTTCACTTTTTAGGAGTCTTAGCACTCACGTTACTTCCGCTGTACAATGAAGATACCAATTTAGTTGACGCCCAGCTCTGATGTAATCGATTTAACGGGGTGTGACATGGGTCATGTCTTGTACACATGGGTCGTGATCAACTTTGTGGGCCCCACGGGATCTTCCAAAGCTTCCAGAAGCCTTATCTTGTCTTTGTACTATCGAGGCACAGGGCGTGCCTTCAAGGCAAAATAAGTTTCTAGGCTTGTAGGGTTTCATAATATTGTATGTTGGGTCTGTAATCCTCGAAGTTGCCATGGAAGCTGAGGTTTGAGGATGGATGGTCGCAGCTTGGTTCATAAATTGTTGCCAAGGGTATTGGGATATCATGAAGGCCATCATTTGAGGGTGCATGAACCTAGGATACCGATATAAAAAAAGTACACATGTTTTTATATCAATTTAGATCCACCTTTTATTAAGTTTTGTTAAAGATGTATCTAAAATAGACTTATTTTGGTTTGTTTTTTTATTTTCAGGACAAAACAAACCCAAGTTGAATATAGGAAGCAAAACCGGGCGAAAATCTGAAGAAACAAAGGAAAGTTGTCCAGACACGCCCCATGTCACGAAATCAGAGACTACCAAGACTTTCAGAAGACCACTGAGCGAAACCCAGACAAGAAAAGTAAAGACACTCCCCGTGTCTTGGTACGAAATGACAAACGTTAACTTCTGGAAGTTCTAGGATCCCGTAAGAGTTGAGCATAGCCGTTTATGGCAGACACGGGTTGTGCCTCGCTAGAATTGCTATAACAGGTCAATTGCCCAGACATGCCTCGTGCCTCCCAAGGACGCCTCGTGTTTGGGCTCCCAACAACACTATAAATAGAGGCCTTTAGCCTCCATTATCACTTGCTCAATTCTTCCCTCTTCTCCACTACACACTTCTCATCTACCCATTATCTCTGATCATTGTAACCATTAAGAAAAACACAAGAATCATTAGTGTAATCAAGCTTTTGATGATTAATATTTTCAAGTTTGGTAAAAACTAGTTCCATGGCCATTCTTGGCTAGATTTCTAGAGGGTGTTTGGGATAAACTTACCCCCTTGACAAGGAGTTAACTAAAGCAAACCATGGGTGAATAAGGTATGTATGTGTGTTAATGACTTTAGCTAATTAGGAGTTCACTGAAAGTGAGTGAAATATTAGTGTCACCATTAACTTAGGCTATTAGTTTTTCGGCTTAACCCTTAAAATCTACTAATAACCTTGTGTCGCCATTAACTTGGGTCATTCATGTTTTCTATGTATATGTAGACTCAAAACATATTGATACCCTGAAAGGAGGTTAAAGGTTTTGGAATGGGAATTCGGGTTGGTAAGCTCTTGCCATTGCGTTGCGATAAGATCAAAGCGCAAAGGACTTGGTTTTTATAAAGATAAGTTGTAACTATGTTAGGGGAATTAACGACTCACCGAGGGAACCATAGTCACAACTAATTTAAACCCCTTAAACTATATAATTAACAAATACTAAATCAGAGTGATATATACTTTCCTTGCTGATTGGGCAGTACCATTATGGTTTGATCCGACCTTGAGTGGCGTTTCCTTGTTGATTCAAAATGATATGGTCGAGTGTCCTAGGGCCCCTAACAGATTTACACAACTTTATACATTAAGACACACAGTTCCTCGTCTATAGCTGAGCCCTTGTTACCCCATGGTATGGTTTAATTACTGAAGCATAAAGAGGTAAGCGTATCCTAAACATCCCCTTTTCTTATCATTGATTACTATCTTTTTATTTATCTGTTCGTTTTTATTGAGTAATTTTTTGCCCTTTACTTTTAGTTTTACTAGACGCTAATGAATACTCGGTACTAAAACTTGTTGTATCCATGGACGACCACCGTAACTTACCATCCATATGTGCACCAATGATGGTTGTAGTTGCCCAACATGAAGTGTGGTGTGATAGCTTTTTATCGTGTTTTTATTAAAACTTGAACTAGTGTATAAAATGGCTAAAAGTATACCACTTTTTATACGCATTCCTATTCACGTCAGATACGCAAAGCCATAGAAGTTGGTTTGGAGCATAGAACACTTTATCCTTGCTAGTGAGGTTATGACCAAGCTCCTAGCCAACGGTAGTGTCTCACCCCGGATTTCTGACCCTGAAATCCATACACTGGTGGGCCCGGTGGGGAGTATCTTGATAACAGTTGATAACGTCATAGTCAATTAAACGTGGCACAGCGAAAGTCTTGGAGTAAATTACTATTACAAACCGAATGTTCGAAAATACAAAATAATATACAAGCTTGTAATAGAAGATCCATAGGCGGATCATAGAATGTAAAAGAAAGAATACAAAACAGACTTTAGGCAGATCTAAGGATTTACAAAAATCCTCTTATTCTCTACCGAGCAGCTTCCAGCTTAATTTCGTGTTATACCTGCAGATTAGTCTTTGGAGGATACGTCAGCTTACGTTGGTAAATACACCCAACTGACTCATTTTGAAAAATATTAAAAATGATTTCAAGTGCAAACGACACAAAATCTTTTATTATCTTAGGAAGGTTAACCATGCAATGGACCATGTAATAATAATTTACCATATCCCAAGCCCTCATAGGGGAAATAAGTTGAGGGTATTTACCTGAGATTGCTTTCTTTTTTTATTTTTAAATAACAAGCCGTATACAAAAGTACCGAGTGCAGATAGCTTTTACCGAGAAGGCTCTAGTCTGGATTATGGCATAAACTAGCCAATTAAATACTAACGGTTGTATAAACCGAATAGTGTACATGATCATTACGTATAACGCTTGATTAAACGATGATCAGATAGAAAGTAGTTTAAACCCGACAAGTATTTGACTTGTATAATATGGGTAAACTATAAACATTCTGGATTTTGAACTTAAAATGATAAGGTTAAACCCGTTACGGTTGAATTTCGTAAAATAGTCACATATACGTAACTGTGCGCATAATAGGGATATCAGGTAACCGGATAAGTTATGGACAAGTTCTATATGCCATTATACTTTAAATAAGTCAAGATATCAGTGGGATATCAACTTGTATGCCAATTGAGGTTTTAAAACGAAATTATGCCTTATAGGGGCATTTTGGTAAATTTCGCATCGTATAAAAGAAACTTCAATAAAATTTAAGTTTATGATCATGAGTATTCTGGAAAGATAATTTATTTATGATATAGTATCAGTAGGATATCAAATATGTGTATTTTACCTTTTATGACCAAACTATGCACCGAATGGGCATTTTGGTCATTTTACACATAGTTTATAAATTATTTGGGATTCTGACTTTATGATAAGTACCTACTGTAAATATGTTTAAATAAGTTTTAAAATCAGTAGGTAACAAGTCTTGGTCCATTAATATGGTTTAAAACCATACTATGCGCCGAAACAGCGCTTATGTCGTAATATAACGTCTTTAAGCGATGTTTATGAAAACTGTCATTTGGATCAGATTTAAAATGTTTAAAATATGTTAATTAATATAACATATCTGTAAGTAAGTGATTTATCTCGAAAAGATTTGATTAAAACTATTTTATAAGCCACAGGGGCTAAAACCGTCATTTATCGACATAGTTTAAAGACTTGTTTAAAAACTCAGTTTATAACTTGGTTTTATATCCCAAATAATCCTACTTATGATATTATATTAGTAGAAATTCATTTTCAAGTTCATTACCATTTGAAACCTTGTTTTATGCTAAAATGGCATTTTGGTCAAAGATGGCATAATTATGGAACTTGCGCATAAACTTGGATTCTGATTATGATCATGTAAGATAACCTCAGAGGGTTATTCTACATTATTTATGATCATAATGCAACTTTAGACAAGTAGGTAACTAATATAAATCGGGGTCAGAATCGAAAGTCAAAGCAGAAGTCAAACCTTGCGACTTTCGGTTGCGAACCGACCCTAGAACTGAAATTGACGGCCGAACATGTTCATACATGTTCTAATAATTATTACCAACTTGTTTAAGTATCAAAACAGGTTTCATAACATATATAAGATCAATTTATGATTTTTCCGAAAAATGTATGTTTGACTTTTTAATATCATAACTTTGACCCGTCAATTGGTCTAGCAAACGTGATCTTCAGGAGGTGCCCTTTATAGGGACTAACACCTACCTTACTATGATCACTTAGCCATGTTCATTTTGAACAAGGGTCGGACCATAATGGTCTTAACTGAAAGTCAAAGCGTTTTACGTAAAACGCTTGACTTTAGGCTATATAAGCCTATAAACGAAAAAGCACAAGGAAGGAACACTTACCAGTGATTCCTAGATGCAAAAGAACCATATTGGAATGCTCCTTTTAGTTAGTAACTTCCAGAGGAGGGAGAAGAGTGAATATGAAAGGTGCAAGTTGAAATGGTGAACTTAAGCACCTATTTATAGTTGGAGAGCTCAAAGGAGGTGAAGCCAGGTGTCTAGGGGTGTAATAAGAAGCTTACAAGTGTCCCAAAACGTGGCATAGCTGATTAGGAAGGCCATGGTTTCGATTTAATGGTTTTGGAGCTTTGCTTGGGCTCCAAAACAAACTTTCTGCTGCAGGTCTGTTCTCGCGGGGCGCGAGAGATACAGGCCGGGTCTCTCGCGGCCCGCGACGGCCCCTATTTCAGTTTTAAAATTTGACACTTTGGCCCCTAAACTATATAAAGCTTATAAAAACGATTTTAAATACTATTTTGGCACTTTTAGCCCTCCGTAGCCAATACTTGGCATACCCGGGATTATGCCCGGGCATTATTGAGCTCTCGGTTCGTTAAAAGGTCACTCAGAGTTATAAATTAAAATGTTGACACTTTAATCCCTCCAATATCCAACTTTCACATATTTACAGAATTGAACTCTCTCGTCCAACAAACGGCACGTATGAGAGTTAGGACTTCACAAAGGATCACTCAAAGGCTTATTACAAGCATGTTGATTCCGATGTCACTTAGAGGCTAGACATGTTGACATATCAGTCACTCAGAGGCCAAGTTTCTAGCATGTTGACGTATCAGTCACTCAGAGGCTATTATTTATGCATGTTGACATCGGTTCGTCACTCAGAGGCTCAATCTTGAGCATGTTGACGCCTTTAGTCCTTATTGGTCTTTAACAGACAATTATATAAAATACAACACGTGTCACTATATTATTGGACACGATTTTACAGGGTGTTACATCCTCACCCCCTTAAAAGAAATCTCGACCTCGAGATTTTATTCAAAAAGATGGGGGTACTTTTGTCGCATAGTGGACTCAAACTCCCATGTATATTCAGGACCTCTAAAAGCGTCCCACTTAACCTTTACTATCGGTATCATCTTTCTTCGGAGCTTCTTAACCTGTCGATCCTCGATCGAAATTGGTTTCTCGATCGAAATTGGTTTCTCAACGAACCTCAGGTTTTCATCAATTTGCACCTCATTGTGCGACATTGCTAGCGACTCATCGGCTAGACATTTCTTAAGATTAGATATGTGGAATACATCATGGATTCCACTAAGCTCCTCTGGCAACCTGAGCTTATAAGCTACAGTGCCGACACATTCGATTATCTCGAAAGGTCCTATATATCTTGGGCTTAACTTGCCCTTCTTTCCAAAACGCATCACAACTTTCCAGGGTGATACCTTTAGCATGACCTTGTTCCCCACTTGGAACTTAAGAGGTTTACACCTCTTGTTAGCATAGCTTTTCTGCCTATCCTTGGCAGCTTTGAGACGATCACGGATTTGCACAATCTTTTCCGTGGTCTCCAGGACAATCTCAGGTCCGGACAGTTGGGCCTCCCCAACTTCTGCCCAACATACGGGCGTTCTACATTTTCTCCCATATAAGGCCTCAAAAGGAGCAGCCTTAATGCTAGTATGATAGCTATTATTGTAGGAGAATTCTATTAAGGGTAAGTGGTCATCCCAACTTCCGCCTAAATCAATCACACATGCCCTGAGCATGTCTTCTAGAGTCTGTATAGTACGTTCACTTTGACCATCAGTCTGCGGATGGTAAGCCGTACTAAAGTTTAGTCGTGTGCCTAAAGATTGTTGGAAACTTTTCCAAAAGTGAGATGTGTATCTAGTATCTCTATCGGATACAATAGATACTGGCACACCGTGTAGGGACACTATCTTGTCCACATATAACTTAGCCAATTTATCTGAATTATACGTTTCTTTTATTGGCAAGAAGTGTGCTGACTTGGTCAGCCTATCCACTATGACCCAAATAGTGTCATTTCCACTTTTGGTCTTAGGTAACTTGGTAATCAAATCCATAGTTACCATTTCCATTTCCAAGTGGGAATTTCAAGTTGTTGTAGAAGTCCTGACGGTTTCTGATGTTCGGCCTTAACTTGCGAACACGTCAAACACTTGGCTATATAAGTGGCTATGGATGTAACATCCGTCGAAAAACGGGTTTCAAAACCCGCTTCGTTTATTAATCGAATAGTCAGTTATAAATTTCGTTGCCTAAATATTGTCCATTTTAATTTTAAACAATATATAATTAATAAATATATTAGAATTTAAAAACAATAATTAATTAACAATAAAATCAAGTGAAGAAAAAATAAAAGGAAGTTGCCGGGTTTCGAACCCGGGTCAGCCGATTCAACAAACAAACACTACACCACTCCGCCACTTGACTCGTTTGTGTAAACAATGAAACAAATAATACTTAAGTTAAAACTCGAATTAAAAAAAAACGGACTTCAGCGCGGCAGAACTCGCAATCACCGGAAAATCCGGCAATCCGCGAGTTTAGCCATTTTCCTGTTGACTATAACGTTATAACCGACGTCGACATCGGTTATAACCGACGTCTAACAGTAAATTGCGGTCGTAACTGCCGGAGAAACCTTGACCGCGAATCAAGACCAAATTCGGACTCAATTCATCCTGATTCTTTCTTATAAATACCCACCCAAACCTCTGGTAATCTTTTCGCTCAAAATCGCACAAACTCTCGAAGCTTTAGCACTCGCCGGAGATATTTTACAGTCGCCGGACTTTCACCGAAAAACCGAGACTTACTTCAAATCGGTAAAATTCTCGACTCTTTTGCTTGTAATCCATTATTAGGCATGTATTAACTTAAATCATCCAACCAGAATCTGTCCCAGACTACGCTGCCGGGAAATCCCACATCGCCGGAATTTCACTGAAACATCAAGGTCTCACTGTCGATCGGTATAATCATCTAAAAACTCTGATATCTCTTACTCAGTAACTTAATTTCATAACACAAGAAACTAAACTGTTAATTGATTCACTCAGACGGAAGTCACAAATCAGAGCCGACGACTCTTGTCGGAAATCTGAGAAAGACACTCTGATCGGTAATTTAACTCCTTAGCCCTCTTTATCCTATTCTTTCCAATCAATAATATGATAGATGACCGATTTAAACAAGAACAGTCGGTCACCTTTGTTCTGTGTCTTTATTAATGAAGAAGACGAAGTCGAAATGTGTATAAGATTAATTAAAAATGGATATTTAACCGGGTTAGACACACAGTCCAGCGGTGGACTGTGTGCAATCATAAACGCACGTCACGAGTTCGAATCATACAACGTACCGACTTTCAGAAATAAAATCAATGTTTTTAGAACTGAATCAGAACAAGTCATAGTATGTTTATAAGAGTAATATAATCAGTAAGTTAAACAGATGAGACATACAACCCAACTGGTTGGGCTTGCGCATACGAACCGAAAGACCCGAGTACGACTCCGGGTCCCTGCAACCGGTTCGGCCATTTTAAATCATTTAATATCAACCCAATAAAAATAACAATTAATTAGTATATACATATAATTAAAACAGAGAATATTTCGGGTTAGACACGTAGCTCAGTTGGTAGAGCTGCGTGCACGCGTACGAGAGGTCTCGGATTCGAACCTCACTTAGCGCATGAATAAACTGAATCCGCCGGTCAAACGGTCAACGGTCAACATTTTTATATTTTTTTTATTTATTTATTTAATCAAAAAATTATTTAAAAATACTTAAAAATAATATTTTTAAAGTTAGAAAATGTCCTTAAACTCACAAAAATAAATCTAAAAATCCTATTAAGATCTATTTATTTACCGAACCACTTCGTTATTATTTAGGTTAGTTTTCCTCGTCGATCAAATCCCAAAACTCGTGCGCATCCAACGTCATCAAAAGAACGCACCCAATGTGAGTGAATCTCTACCAATTTCCCCGTTTTAATTACGTTTTGGGGTGTATCATGTGTCGTACAAGTCTGTTATTATATAAATATAAACACTTGTGCATTCATCATATCTGTGATTTAATGTGTATCAAATCTGTACAAATTGTTGTGTGAATTATGTTTAGTTTGGATTTATCATTTTCAGTGCAAGCATTTCATTAGGCCCATCAGCTCCCCGTGGGATACGGGTTGAGTACAGGTGCCTCATTCGATCGACTGCGTTTGATTGAGCCTTGATCTCACATACATCATCATTCATGTCATACGATCGGCTCCGTTTGATTGAGCCTTGATCTCACAGTCATCATCGTGCATCTCATATACTCATTCTAAGTGGTTTGTGTTTGTTATATAAATATGTTTGTTCACATGTGATTATTGCACAAATTTTCAATATTAAAAATAAAAAGAAATTATTAACAATGTTTTATCAAGGTTCACTCGCCAACTTTTGTTGACCCAAAATATCCCCCGTTTTACACATGATACAGGTGATCCAGTTGAGGCAAGAAACACATAGGAAGACTTAGAAGAATAAATAGTTTAAGCTTTGGATTGTATTACTTAGTTTCATTTTCCTTGTAATTGTATGGATTTGATTTGACTATTTAAGTTGTAATTTGAATTTAATAAATATGAAACATTTTAGTAAGCATCATGAGCTTTGGTGATAACCCAATTATGCCACGATCTTATTCCGCTGCGGGTCGGGGTGTGACAATGGACTTCTTCAAACCCATCCACCAATAATTCTTCTTCAAATCTTGATACATCTTGTCACCGCCCGGGTGAATAGAGTATCTTGAATTATGCGCTTCCTGGAGGATTAGATCTCTAAGTACTCCAAAGATGGGAACCCAAATTCTATCATTAAATCTTAGGATTCCATCATTTCCAGGCACTAATTGATCAACAGATCCGCCTAATCCCTCATTAGGAATATTAGCCTCTAAAAGGGCTTGCTTTTGCGCATCTAATAGCTTTTCATTTAAGCTATTCTTGAGCTCAATGCTCTTTGCGTTAATCCTAATGGGCTTAATTCTTTCCTTGCGACTTAAGGCGTCGGCAACGACATTTGCCTTGCCGGGATGGTAGCGAATCTCACAATCATAATCGTTAAGTGTTTCCATCCACCGGCGTTGTCGCATGTTCAATTCTTTCTGATTGAATAGATGTTGGAGACTTTTATGGTCTGTGTATATAACACACTTTGTGCCATACAAGTAATGTCTCCACATTTTAATGCAAATACAATGGCACCCAATTCCAAATCGTGGGTGGTGTAATTCTTTTCATGCGCCTTTAATTGTCGTGATGCATAGGCAATCACCTTGCCTTTTTGCATTAGCACACAGCCCATGCCAGTGTGCGATCCATCACAGTAGACTACAAATTCCTCAATACCCTCAGGTAGAGATAACACAGGAGCGTTGCTCAACTTGTGTTTAAGAACCTCAAAGGATTCCTGTTGCTTTGGACCCCAATTATACTTAATATTCTTACGGGTCAAAGAAGTTAAAGGAGTGGCTATCCTTGAAAAGTTCTCAATGAACCTCCTATAGTAAACAGCCAATCCTAAGAAACTACGAACTTCTGTTGGGGTCTTGGGCACTTCCCAATTTATTATAGCCTCAATTTTGGCAGGATCCACTTGGATACCACGCTCACTTACCATGTGTCCAAGAAATTGGACTTCTCTAAGCAAAATTCGCATTTAGAGAATTTAGCATAAAGCTTCTCTTGTCTTAATAGTTCTAGGATGCACCAAAGATGTTTCTCGTGATCAGCTTGATTGCAAGAATAAATAAGTATGTCGTCTATGAAGACAATGACAAACTTATCTAGATATGGCTTGCAGACTCTATTCATGAGATCCATGAATGCTGCTGGTGCATTTGTGAGCCCAAAAGGCATCACTAAGAATTCAAAATGACCATAGCGGATCCTGAAGGCTGTCTTAGGAACATCTTCACTTCTAACCTTCAGTTAATGATATCTTGATCTTAAATCTATCTTAGAAAAATAACTAGCCCCTTGAAGTTGGTCGAATAAATCATCGATCCTTGGGAGAGGATATCTATTCTTAATGGTTAGCTTGTTCAGCTCCCGATAGTCGATGCACATCCGCATCGAACCGTCTTTCTTCTTTACAAACATAATACGAGCTCCCAAGGTGAGGAACTAGGCTGAATAAAGCCTTTTTCTAAGAGTTCATCTAATTGCGTCCTCAATTCCTTCATTTCCGTTGGTGCTAACCGATACGGAGCTCTAGCAACAGGTGCTGCTCCTGGTAGAATATCAATCCTAAACTCCACTTGCCTATCTGGAGGTAGGCCTGGTAATTCTTCAGGGAAAACATCGGGATACTCCGAGATAACTGGTAAGTCTTCAATGCTTGGTTTAGGCTCATTGATGGTTACTTGTGCCATGTAGACGACACAACCTCTTCTCGAACACTTGGATGCCTTAAATAACGACACTTTGTCTGGCAGTCCATAGTGTGAGTCGCCAAAGATGGTGATCATTTCACCAGATGGGGTCTTAATCTCGATGAGCTTTTTATCGCAGGCAATGACGGGCTTGGTTATGAGATAACCAATCCATGCCTAAGACAACATCGAACCCCTCCAATTTCATTGGCAAAAGAGAGATAGGATGGAATGATTCTTAATGGATATAGAGCATCCATCAAGAATGGAAGAAGCAGTTTCTAAGGTTCCATCGGCGAGTTCTATCTCATAAATTTTATCTAGAGTTCTTAATAGTTTACTAAACTTATGATCAACAAATGATTTATCAGCACCCGAATCGAAAAGAACTCTAGAATAAATATCATTAATGGGGAAAGTACCTGTTATGACGTTATTGCCATTAACAGCTTCCTTAGTAGTTAGCCAAAAGGCGCGTGCATTCCCCTTCTTGGCTTCTCCAGGCTTCGGATTATTATTCCTTGAATTCTTAGGGCAGCTACTTGCAATGTGCCCTTTTTCATGGCAGATATAGCATATACATCTTTAAGGTCTCTACAATCTTGGGTCTTATGCCCCCTTCTTTTACATATACCACAAGGTCTAGCTTGTGGATTAGAAGTACACTGTCTCCAGTGTTTTCGATTGCAAGTCTTACTGAATGGCATTACGGTCGACTTGCTTTGGTTCCCTTTGAACCCGAACCTCCCTTTCTTATTAAATCTATGGGAGTTGTCTTCCTCTCTCTTCCTTTTCCAGTCAGTTTCAGGCTTGACTGACTTCTGCCTCACTATATCAAGTGTGAGGGAGAGAGATAGGTCAACAGCAGACCTATAGGTACTAGGCTGAGCAGCCTTTACCATGCCCTTAATCTCGGGTGCTAATCCATTAATAAAACGCGCAATGCGTTTGGATTCAGGGGTGATTAATAGGAAACTAACCTAGATAGGGAATTGAAATTGGAAACATATTTTCGACAATCTAGGTTTTTCATGGAAAGAGACAAGAAGTCTGTCTATATTTTCTCCACCTCATGGGTTGGGCAATAAGTTTCCATTACAAGGTCCACAAACTTGGACCATCCCAGATTATACAGGTATACCTTGCCTGTTGATTGAATCATGGCCTTCCACCATGATAGGGCATCGCCCTTGAAAGATTGTGATACGTACTTGACCACATCTTTTCAGCACAATTGCTGATATCAACTATAGTCTCCATTTCATCTAACCATTTAAGGGTTTCTACGGCCCCTTTTTCCCCATTAAAGTCTCGGGGTTTACAGGAGACAAAATATTTGTAGGTATATTCGTTCTTGGAAGAACGTGACCTATCAGCATAGTCTATCCTCTTAGGTTCACTTCTTGCATTAGACGAGTGAACCGAGCTCTCTTTATGAGCTGAGGATGGTGGAATAGATAGAGGTTTAGAGCAAGTGGCACTCGGCTCTCTTAGTCTCTCTATGGCCTTACTCATGGCCCTTTCCACAGCCGCATCAATGCGAGCTTGGAATTCATTATCACTATTTATGGCTATATTTTCGGCGTCTTTGACATTCCGATGGCTACTTTGTGCCTCATTAGAATTAGCCATTCGTCAAAGCTTTGGTTCTATATACCAAATAAAATTTCTCTTAGCCATGGTATAATAACCATATCGGCTTTTAAACATTGGATATAAGAAAATCCACTGCCTATACTAGTGTGAATAACATCACAACTCTTAGGCTTAATATAACTATGTTTGGCCTTAGGTCTTAATAGGACCATCATAGGCAATTTACAATTTGGACAAAGTCCATATATTATTAGACAGGGGATCATAATGTCACAACTGTCATTTGTCATACAGACAATTATACATAGGTCATAAGCCTGTCCCTTAATGGACATATTAATTGGGCACATTGGCCGGTCACATTGGACATAATATACGGCACTTAGGCCTGTCACTAATGGACATATAATAGGGCACATAGGCACAATACACTAATGGATAATTATCATCGCACTGATGATAGTAGCCGGGATCGAATAGATCACATGGGCTTTAAAGAATAGATTTTAACCCGAAAGGGTGTTACATCACTAATGGATGTTTGATTATCATCACACTGATGATACTAGCCGGGATCACACGGATCACAAAGGCTTTTTATGCCGGGATCACACAGATCACAAAGGCTATATAACCGGGATCAAATAGATCACAAAGATTATATTTTAATACATCTCTAATGGATGTTTTATCACGCATTGGTGATACTAGCCGGGATCACACAGATCACAAAGGCTTTTAAGCCGGGACCACACAGGCACAAAGGCTATATAACCGGGATCAAATAGATCACAAAGGTTATATTTTAATACATCTCTAATGGATGTTTTATCACCACACTGGTGATACTAGCCGGGATCACACAGATCACAAAGGCTTTTAAGCCGGGACCACACATGTCACAAGGGCTATATAACCGGGATCAAATAGATCACAAGGGTTATATTTTAATACATCTCTAATGGATGTTTTATCACCGCACTGGTGATACTAGCCGGGATCACACAGATCACAAAGGCTTTTAAGCCGGGACCACACATGTCACAAAGGCTATATAACCGGGATCAAAATAGATCACAAAGGTTATATTTTAATACATCTCTAATGGATGTTTTATCACGCATTGGTGATACTAGCCGGGATCACACAGATGACAAAGGCTTTTAAGCCGGGACCACACAGGTCACAAAGGCTATATAACCGGGATCAAATAGATCACAAGGGTTATATTTTAATACATCTCTAATGGATGTTTTATCACCGCATTGGTGATACTAGCGGGATCACACAGATCACAAAGGCTTTTAAGCCGGGACCACAGAGGTCACAAATGGACATAGTCCATAACCTTGAAGGCTAGCGTGATTCCTCAAGTCACACTACCAAGAGTATGCACATTACTTGAATGTTAACATAAGAGGATCTTAATGGTTGATTATAAGTCCCGGTCGCATTGATCTTAATGACTTGGAGGCTTGAACTTAGTCCACCACCTCTAGATAGAAGGATAACTTCCCTTAACTATCTTATATATTTGCCCAAATATGTTGTTTGAGCCACTTGGCAAATGAAAACCATTAAGATCATTTTAGAATTATATCGCAGAGCATAAATTTCGAATAAAATCGAGACGCTCGTCTTCAAGAGGATGAATACATATATATAATTCCAAAAGTACTTCATTAAATTTTCATAAGAAATTATAATACTTGAAACAAATAAATGAAACTGATTGTTCATGCAAGGACTAAAAGAAACAAAATGTCCAAGCAGGGACTAAAGAAATAATAATGTCCACGCAGGGACTACATATAATAGAAAACACTTCACTCGTCTTTCTTTCCCTTGACTAGTTTGGAGAGTTTCTTGAAGAACTTATTTATCTTCTTCTCCGTTTTCTCCGCCTTCTGCTGCATTTCTTTCATTCTCTCTAAGGCCTCATTAATGGCCTCAAGGGGTGGCGGAGGTTGGGGTTGTGGTTGTGGCATAACCGGATACTGGTACCCATAAGTTGGATATCCATTCGTTGGGTAAGTAGGTGGGAAAGGAGACGGAAAAAGTGCGTTGTGCATAACCGCCTGCATGTATGGGTCTTGCGACCATGCTTGATAGTCTACCGGTGTAGGCGGGTTAAAAAGATCATATCCAGACGTGTCTGGATACGTGGGAATTAGGTTAGTATAACCCGATGGTGGTGGTTGAACAGCAGGTGTTGGTGTTGGTTCCACTATAGGTGGAATATTAGAGGGTCCACCCATTTGTGGGTCCTCTTGAACTTAGTCCACCACCTCTAGATAGAAGGATAACTTCCCTTAACTATCTTATATATTTGCCCAAATATGTTGTTTGAGCCACTTGGCAAATGAAAACCATTAAGATCTTTTTGGAATTATATCGCAGAGCATAAATTTCGAATAAAATCGAGATGCTCGTCTTCAAGAGGATGAATACATATATATAATTCCAAAAGTACTTCATTAAATTTTCATAAGAAATTATAATACTTGAAACAAATAAATGAAACTGATTGTTCATGCAAGGACTAAAAGAAACAAAATGTCCAAGCAGGGACTAAAGAAATAATAATGTCCACGCAGGGACTACATATAATAGAAAACACTTCACTCGTCTTTCTTTCCCTTGACTAGTTTGGAGAGTTTCTTGAAGAACTTATTTGTCTTCTTCTCCGTTTTCTCCGCCTTCTGCTGCATTTCTTTCATTCTCTCTAAGGCCTCATTAATGGCCTCAAGGGGTGGCGGAGGTTGGGGTTGTGGTTGTGGCATAACCGGATACTGGTACCCATAAGTTGGATATCCATTCGTTGTGTAAGTAGGTGGGAAAGGAGACGGAAAAAGTGCGTTGTGCATAACCGCCTGCATGTATGGGTCTTGCGACCATGCTTGATAGTCTACCGGTGTAGGCGGGTTACAAAGATCATATCCAGACGTGTCTGGATACGTGGGAATTAGGTTAGTATAACCCGATGGTGGTGGTTGAACAGCAGGTGTTGGTGTTGGTTCCACTATAGGTGGAATATTAGAGGGTCCACCCATTTGTGGGTCCTCTTGAACTTAGTCCACCACCTCTAGATAGAAGGATAACTTCCCTTAACTATCTTATATATTTGCCCAAATATGTTGTTTGAGCCACTTGGCAAATGAAAACCATTAAGATCTTTTTGGAATTATATCACAGAGCATAAATTTCGAATAAAATCGAGACGCTCGTCTTCAAGAGGATGAATACATATATATAATTCCAAAAGTACTTCATTAAATTTTCATAAGAAATTATAATACTTGAAACAAATAAATGAAACTGATTGTTCATGCAAGGACTAAAAGAAACAAAATGTCCAAGCAGGGACTAAAGAAATAATAATGTCCACGCAGGGACTACATATAATAGAAAACACTTCACTCGTCTTTCTTTCCCTTGACTAGTTTGGAGAGTTTCTTGAAGAACTTATTTATCTTCTTCTCCGTTTTCTCCGCCTTCTGCTGCATTTCTTTCATTCTCTCTAAGGCCTCATTAATGGCCTCAAGGGTGGCGGAGGTTGGGGTTTTGGTTGTGGCATAACCGGATACTGGTACCCATAAGTTGGATATCCATTCGTTGGGTAAGTAGGTGGGAAAGGAGACGGAAAAAGTGCGTTGTGCATAACCGCCTGCATGTATGGGTCTTGCGACCATGCTTGATAGTCTACCGGTGTAGGCGGGTTAAAAAGATCATATCCAGACGTGTCTGGATACGTGGGAATTAGGTTAGTATAACCCGATGGTGGTGGTTGAACAGCAGGTGTTGGTGTTGGTTCCACTATAGGTGGAATATTAGAGGGTCCACCCATTTGTGGGTCCTCTTGAACTTAGTCCACCACCTCTAGATAGAAGGATAACTTCCCTTAACTATCTTATATATTTGCCCAAATATGTTGTTTGAGCCACTTGGCAAATGAAAACCATTAAGATCTTTTTGGAATTATATCGCAGAGCATAAATTTCGAATAAAATCGAGATGCTCGTCTTCAAGAGGATGAATACATATATATAATTCCAAAAGTACTTCATTAAATTTTCATAAGAAATTATAATACTTGAAACA
Organism: Scalesia atractyloides; assembly: GCA_947069175.1. Lineage (NCBI taxonomy): Eukaryota > Viridiplantae > Streptophyta > Magnoliopsida > Asterales > Asteraceae > Scalesia > Scalesia atractyloides. The sequence continues at coordinate 33,938,244 of CAMTDV010000020.1, read as the reverse complement.
AATAAATGAAACTGATTGTTCATGCAAGGACTAAAAGAAACAAAATGTCCAAGCAGGGACTAAAGAAATAATAATGTCCACGCAGGGACTACATATAATAGAAAACACTTCACTCGTCTTTCTTTCCCTTGACTAGTTTGGAGAGTTTCTTGAAGAACTTATTTGTCTTCTTCTCCGTTTTCTCCGCCTTCTGCTGCATTTCTTTCATTCTCTCTAAGGCCTCATTAATGGCCTCAAGGGGTGGCGGAGGTTGGGGTTGTGGTTGTGGCATAACCGGATACTGGTACCCATAAGTTGGATATCCATTCGTTGTGTAAGTAGGTGGGAAAGGAGACGGAAAAAGTGCGTTGTGCATAACCGCCTGCATGTATGGGTCTTGCGACCATGCTTGATAGTCTACCGGTGTAGGCGGGTTAAAAAGATCATATCCAGACGTGTCTGGATACGTGGGAATTAGGTTAGTATAACCCGATGGTGGTGGTTGAACAGCAGGTGTTGGTGTTGGTTCCACTATAGGTGGAATATTAGAGGGTCCACCCATTTGTGGGTCCTCTTGAATGGTGGGGTAAGAACTGGGCAAAGGTGGTAGCAATCCCGACCTTTATCCGGCACGTACTGACATACGTGCTCCACGCTTCCTCCTTGGTGGCTCAGGTGGTTGTTGAGGTTGGTCCATGGGTTCCATGTGGACATCTTCTTGAACTGGGGGTGGTTGAGAGTGATGGGAAGGTGTGTGGGCAAAAGTAAATTGAATCCAATATTGGTCCACTTATTAGGACCTTGATAGGGCGATCCGGCATACGAGCTTGAATCGCTCGAAATAATGGGATGCACATTTGATCCCGTCTGTGGCATCTCCGGGTCGGAGTCCTCGTCCATAGGATGTGGCTCGTCCAACTGATTTTGATCGGCTGGAGGCGTGTTTAAGTAATGGTTGGGGTTAAACTCTTCATGGTAGGAGTGATGAGAATGGGAATGGTGAGAATGATAGGAGTGGTGTGAGTGGTAAGAATTTTGAGAATGTGAGGGCGAGTCTCTATTAGAGACGGAACGTCTCGCTGGTTGCCATGGAGACGAATCTCCTAATTCTTGATATGCATCTGAGTTATGAGGTTGAGGAATACGCCCCGATGGTCCCCCCCTCATTGCACCTTTTCCTCGTCCACTTTGTCCTCGTACACATGGTGGCATTTTCCTGCTAAAAATCAATTCAAAAACAAACTAATAACTTAATAATGAAATGAGTAATCCTAGGTCAATGCCTAGACTCGGAAGTCTAAGGAATGTGCTCGTGTAAGTTTGAGACTAAACACAAAAGGCTAGTGTTTAATTCTCTCAAACGTTGGCTCTGATACCAACCCTGTCACACCCCGAATTTCTGACCCTGAAATCCATACACCGGTGGGCCCGGGTGGGGAGTATCGTGACAACAGTTGATAACGTCATAGTCAATTAAACGTGGCATAGCGGAAGTCTTGGAGTAAAATTACTATTACAAACCGAATGTTCGAAAATACAAAATAATATACAAGCTTGTAATAGAAGATCCACAGGCGGATGATAGAATGTACAAGAAAGAATACAAAACAGACTTTAGGCAGATCTAAGGATTTACAAGAATCCTCTTATTCTCTACCGAGCAGCTTCCGGCTTAATTTCGTGTTGTACATGCAGATTAGTCTTTGGAGGATACGTCAGCTTACGCTGGTAAATACACCCAACTGACTCATTTTGAAAAATATTAAAAATGATTTCAAGTGCAAACGGCACAAAATCTTTTATCATCTTAGGAAGGTTAACCATGGAATGGACCATGCAATAATAATTTACCATATCCCAAGCCCTTATAGGGGAAATAAGTTGAGGGTATTTACCTAAGATTGCTTTCTTTTTTTTCTTTTTAAATAACTCAGCCGTATACAAAAGTACCGAGTGCAGATAGCTTTTACAGAGAAGGCTCTAATCTGGATTATGGCATAAACTAGCCAATTAAATACTAACGGTTGTATAAACCGAATAGTGTACATGATCATTACGTAGAACGCTTGATTAAACGATGATCAGATAGAATGTAGTTTAAACCTGACAAGTATTTGACTTGTGTAATATGGGTAAACTATAAACATTCTGGATTTTGAACTTAAAATGATAAGGATAAACCGTTACTGTTGAATTCCATAAAATAGTCACATATACGTAATTGTGCGCATAATAGCGATATCGGGTAACCGGATAAGTTATGGACAAGTTCTATATGCCATTATACTTTAAATAAGTCAAGATATCAGTGGGATATCAACTTGTATGCCCGTTGAGGTTTTAAAACGAATTATGCCTTATAGGGGCATTTTGGTAAATTTCGTATCGTATAAAAAGAACTTCAATAAAATTTAAGTTTATGATCATGAGTATTCTGGAAAAATATTTTATTTATGATATAATATCAGTAGGATATCAAATATGTGTATTTTACCTTTTATGACCAAACTATGCACCGAAGGGGCATTTTGGTCATTTTACCATAGTTTATAAATTATTTGGGAGTCTGAGTTTATGATAAGTACCTACTGTAAATATGTTTAAAATAAGTTTTAAAATCAGTAGGTAACAAGTCTTGGTCCATTAATATGGTTTAAAACCATACTATGCGTCGAAACGGCGCTTATGTCGTAATATGATGTCTTTAAGCGATGTTTATGAAAACTGTCATTTGGATCAGATTTAAAATGTTTAAAATATGTTAATTAATATAACATATCGGTAAGTAAGTGATTTATCTCGAAAAGATTTGATTAAAACTATTTTATAAGCCACAGGGGCTAAAACCGTCATTTATCGACATAGTTTAAAGACTTGTTTAAAAACTCAGTTTATAACTTGGTTTTATATCCCAAATAATCCTACTTATGATATTATATTAGTAGAAATTCATTTTCAAGTTCATTACCATTTGAAACCTTGTTTTATGCTAAAATGGCATTTTGGTCAAAAATGGCATAATTATAGAACTTGCGCATAAACTTGGATTCTGATTATGATCATGTAATATAACCTCAGAGGGTTATGCTACATTATATTATGATAATAATGCAACTTTAGACCAGTAGGTAACTAATCTAAATCGGGGTCAGAATCGAAAGTCAAAGCAGAAGTCAAACCTTGCGACTTTCGGTTGCGAACCGACCCTAGAACTGAAATTGACAAGCCGAACATGTTCATACATGTTCTAATAATTATTACCAACTTGTTTAAGTGTCAAAACAGGTTTCATAACATATATAAGATCAGTTTATGATTTTTCCGAAAAATGGTCTGTTTGACTTTTTAATATCATAACTTTGACCCGTCAATTGGTCTAGCAAACGTGATCTTCAGGAGGTGCCCTTTATAGGGACTAACACCTACCTTACTATGATCACTTAGCGATGTTCATTTTGAACAAGGGCTGGACCATAATGGTCTTAACCGAAAGTCAAAGCGTTTTACGCAAAACGCTTGACTTTAGGCTATATAAGCCTATAAACGAAAAAGCACAAGGAAGGAACACTTACGAGTGATTCCTAGATGCAAAAGAACCATATTGGACTGCTCCTTTTAGTTAGGAACTTCTAGAGGAGGGAGAAGAATGAATAAGAAAGTGCAAGTTGAAATGGTGAACTTAAGCACCTATTTATAGTTGGAGAGCTCAAAGGAGGTGAAGCCAGGTGTCTAGGGGTGTAAGAAGAAGCTTCCAAGTGTCCCAAAACATGGCATAGCTTATTAGGAAGGCCATGGTTTCGATTTAATGGTTTTGGAGCTTTGCTTGGGCTCCAAAACAAACTTTCTGTTGCAGGAGTGTTCTTGCGGGGCGCGAGAGACACAGGCCGGGTCTCTCGCGGCCCGCGACCACCCCTATTTCAGTTTTAAAATTTGACACTTTGGCCCCTAAACTATGTAAAGCTTATAAAAACAATTTTAAATACTATTTTGGCACTTTTAGCCCTCCGTAGCCAATACTTGGCATACCCGGGATTATGTCCGGGCATTATTGAGCTCTCGTTCGTTAAAAGGTCACTCAGAGGTATAAATTAACATGTTGACACTTTTAATCCCTCCAATATCCTAACTTTCACATATTTACAGAATTAAACTCTCTCGTCCAACAAACGGCACGTATGAGAGTTAGGACTTCACAAAGGATCACTCAGAGGCTTATTACAAGCATGTTGATTCCGATGTCACTCAGAAGCCGGGCATGTTGACATATCAGTCACTCAGAGGCCAAGTTTCAAGCATGTCGACGTATCAGTCACTCAGAGGCTATTATTTATGCATGTTGACATCGGTTGTCACTCAGAGGCTCAATCTTGAGCATGTTGATGCCTTTAGTCCTTATTGGTCTTTAACAGACAATTATATAAAATACAACACGTGTCACTATATTACTGGACACGATTTTACAGGGTGTTACAGGTAGTGAAGTTGTGGCATGTCCTAGGAGGTGGCAGCATGTGGGGGAATCATAGATTCAGGGGTTTGCAAGAGTTGCTTGAGGGTTGTACTCTTGACTGATCGGAACTACCGAGGGTGGTGTGAGGGAATTAACACCTAAAGGGGCATTCCCACTCATAGGCAGAAGCTATGTGGAGGTTTTTGGGCCAGCTGCAACCCTTGAAGCTTTGTAGGTCGGCTATCGCTTAAGAGAGGTGGTAAAGGTGAAAGGGTTAATTGAGGCTTTTCATTGTAGTCAAACCTGATCCTTATTCCCTTCGAGTGTTCTTCGCTGACATAACCATTGAGAAATTCTCTTAACTGTAAAAAAAATTTTCTGACCACATTTGGTGTGAGATTCATTTTGTCCATGGGCAATAAGTAGTCAGATATGGGTGAGGGGTTCACGATCCTAAAAGGAGACATGGTTCCAGGCAATATGAACTCCTGGAACAAAGGTTTGATGGTGGTTTCATCTAACCGGGAGACGACACCATCGACCCAGATGGGGAGACATGACATGGTCGCGAAAGTGAGCTGGCAGCTGGGACCACGGAGTGACCTCATTGGGAGCATCTTCCATTGACATGAGAAGTTCGAATTAAAAATGAAGAATCGGACCACGAAAGAGGCTTGTTCGAAGAAGCGCTGCCTCACGGTGGGCGCCAACTTGTTGAAACAACAAATACCCGACAAAGGATGGTATAAACATCTCCCTCCGAGGCTTAAAGGTTCTACAAAAACAATAAACCATTAGGGTTAATGCTAGAGGTGTCTCCTGCCTTTGGACTCCGGTGTGAGAATAAATTAGACGTTCACGGGGAGGATAAAGAATTGAGGCAGTGTAGTGAGTGTAAGTGCAAGTGAGGGAAGTATCGAATGGTACCTGAGATGCCCAAGGCATCTATATATAGTTGTCCCTTTCAGCCCAACTCGCTTGGGAGGCAAGCTTAGAGGCTAAAAGGGGTAAGGATGGTCCTTTCCAATTTGTAGGATATGACATTACCCTTTTAGGTGAGTGAGGGTTTTATCTAGGGGATATTAGATCTCCCTCACTCAACCACGTGTTGCAACCAACATGGTGACTCGTATTCGATGATCAGACATGGAATGTCATTGTAGACACGACCCATCATGATATATGCTTTTGAACATTAACCATTCGAGCTTACGAGGCAAGCGTTTAGAAGTTGGTAAACCTACCTACGTCATCAATATGAGTAAGCCTTTATAAAAACGAGGTTCCTACTCGAGTTTCACAAGACAATTTCACTTATTGTGAAGACAAACTGAAACTAGTTGTTTTTATCTCATTTTGCATTGATTTACTTATGAAAGTAGTATAGAGTCCTTTTATCTCCAAGTGTACGTTATTATAGATTATGTGTTGTGTAATAACATTCCTACTCAATTACTAACTAAAAGTGTCGCTACGTCACCACCACATAGAAATTGGAGGAATAACTATTACATAATAACTAGTTGTAATGGAATAACTGAAACAAATATAAATGAAAAAAATATGTGATTGGTTGTTGGAGTAGGCCCTGCCTTCTTCCCAATCTTCACGCCACTATTAGAATGGTGGTGGCTTGGATGATGCCCGAAAATTACTACTCGGTATGGTGTTAGGCACCCCACCCGGTTGATGTGGCATGCGGCACTAATCAACAGTTGATAGCCTTATGATGGACGGGGGCATGGGGCGCACCTCTAGCAACCCACAAATATTGACACTAGCATTCAGTAGGATTGTAACACCTCATTTAACTCACGTCAACCCATATAGAAGGAGCGCTTTCCTAGGCTCAACCCACTACCGTTGTTCCTCTCTCCTTACCCCAGGGCTCCATCCTTACTACTCGTCCCGGGTCGTGCAACTTGTGAAACATACCCAAGCCCCATACTCGGGTTGGCTGCCACAGTGTACCACCCCACTCCTACTCGCAGCTACCAGCATCTCTCTCTCTCTCTTGTTAATGAAGTTTTGATTAATAGTAGCTTAAATCTGATTAAAAAATTCTTAAATTCGACCACTACATCCAAATTGCCATAATAAAGACGGGCTACTTATTTACGTGTGGTCCAACATGTAAAGACAAGATGGCCATAAATTCATACTTATCAGAAGGCCAGCTTTACTCATCGGCACATGATGATGATGCCTTCTTTGACTCATTTGTTCATTAACTTTTATATTTATATAATTTTAAAAAAAATGATTGGTGCAGTTTTTAAGCCAATATATTTGTTTTGATCGTTTGTTCATCTTATCATCCCACGCCTTACATAATAAAGTGAAAAAACCATGTCCTATTAGGACGATCTATCCACATCGGACAGACAAAAAGAACGTGATAAAAAAAATAATAAATGTTTTGTTAACACGTTAGCAAAAGTACTCAAGAGTTGAGTGCTCTTTAACTTTTTTCTTTCTATTATTATTTATGCATTAAAATTGTTATATAAAATCAGTTTAAATATATGTTTAGTGTCAGTTGATCAAATTCGATGAAACATGTTTAGTGGTGAAAGCATTTACAAAATTTGAGATAGGTGCCATTTTGTTGATCTACTAAATGTAATGATTTATAAAGAAGTCTAGAGTATTTGTTCTTATTACTCTATTATATTTTTTCCATTTATCGTTTTGAGGTTTGATATAATTTATACTATCTCATCCTTCACATATCTGGTAAGTAGCCTTTGTTATGAGTAGGAAATATGTCCTTTTTTTCTTCTAATTTGACATGTGTCAAAGGGATCCTTTCAATCAAAATTTGTGCTTTCAAACGGAACATAAGTACGTGTTAAACTAGAAGTGATGATTCCCCAAAGATGTCTTTGCCCATAACAATTTATAGGCAGTGAAGCCATCGGTGGGACTTCACATACGAAGTTTCAATTAACGAATAAGGTACATTATGTTGTGATAGCTAGGTTAGGGCCATGGTCAAAACGATATCACGAATTATTGATTTTATACTCAAGAGTCTTGTCACTTTTATAAGTCAATGATCCAACCTTAAGTTCTTCATGTCCATTTAACGAGCTCAAACGTTTGTATGCCTAACACGAGAAGGTTAAAAAGAAGTGATCCATCGAAAACTTCGAAAACTCTTCCATGAGTCAACGTTAGCTAAGGATGGTAGCAATTTCTCTTTTATTTCTGGAAGAGGGAAAAGTGAAACCAAGATAAGGTTACATCATCAAAGTATAAGGAAGTCAACCACCGTAAAGGAACAACCTCCATAAAAGAAAATCCAACAACAACAAGCTTCATCTCGAGGGACGACAGGTGCGGACCTACGCTATCTGGCAGGGGGCGGCCGGCCCCCTAAAAAAATTATGGTGATTTTGGCAAAAATCTTGATCTCCTCCCTTGAAAGCAGTTAAAGTTTTTCAACTGCCGTAAATGAAAAAAAAAACAAGTTTTTTTTGGAAAAATTGATCTTTTAGGATTTTTGGTAAAAAGTTAAAAAAAAAACTTTTTGTAAGATCGAGTTCTCTAAGTTCTCACAACTTATATAAGTTTTTATATTACCCTGACCCTATATATATATATGTGTGTGCGCGCGCGTACACGCGTATATGTGGGTGTGAACATACATACATATATACTGCTTGGTCTTAAAGAGTTTAACTATCAAATTATCTAATCATTGGCCATCAAATCCACACTCAAAGATGCATACAACTTCTCTATATTCTTTCTATAAGTTTCTATGCCTAAAATTCAAGTGTTTCTCATTTTTATATGGTTCAAATAATTTCTTTGGAAAGTATAAAATACCAATCCAACTTTTATCGAGAAGGCTTATCGATTTTGAGCGACTCTAAACACAAATTCCTTGAAAAAGGCAAAATATGGGACCCATTACATGGGTTGTCTTTTTATAATATTGATAATGATAATCTAATATCACTTGCAAAAAAATCACATGCGAATAACGCTAAGAATTTCTTGTATTCTATTTGTTCATGGAGTACTTTTTAATTTGATAGAACTTGTGACTTTTTTGTCAACCCTTTTGTATTTCCAGAACAAACCAAATAACTTAAATATCCATTTTTATATTTTATTATAGTTACATAACTATAGTAATTCGTTTCTTCATTTGGTTTTACCGCTATTTTATGGGTTGGCATTCCTATATACACACCCTAAAGCCGTTTTAATTAAAGGTTTAGGTGAGTCAAGTTGTTTATGAGCTATTTAAAAGCCGACTCGCTTAAACACTTAAATTGATTCAAGCTTAAACAAGCTCGAGCACGAGCTTAAGTGAGTCTAATGAATAAACTTATTTGATAAATGAATCTAAGCTCAAGCTTCATTCAAGTTGGATTCAACTCACGAGCCAATTATATACAAGTAACCTTTATTTAGTATATTAAATATATTTGTATTATTATAATGATTATGAAAACGTAATATATATATATATATATATATATATATATATATATAATTAAACATATACAAGAAATAATTATAAATATATAGATATTGATTTAAATAATAAACAAGCCAAACCCAACCCAAGATTGAACATAAAAATTACTCACGAGTTGGACTTAAGCTTTAAAAGTAGATCTCAAACTGAGTCTAGCTTTTATATCTCGTAAGTTAAACAAGGTAACTCGACTCGTTTACACCCTAGATATACATGATTCTTTTGTCATTCCATCCGCTATACAAACTTATAGATCCATCACACAAGCATATGCATCATAAATACCTTTTGGTATACGGCCATCATATTCTCTCTCCTACACAAACCGTATACCATAACACATCACACCAGTCCTCCAGTGAGTTTGTTCCCAACATTAAATAACAGTAAGAAACATCCACATGTAGACACCCAATTGGTCACAAACAAACCCCTAGAATACAAACACCAATAATTGATCATTCTCCTAATCCCCTCTGTACTCCTGCTGGCAACTTCCATATCCCATCTCCACTTCCCTTAAACCCTACACCAACTCATCAAGCATTTGCAGGTCTCATTTCATCAACATGTTCATTCAACAATCCCCGGTGATCATCTTCCTATGCACTCTTATAATATCCACAACATTATTCCAAATTGTAACTTCTGATCAACCCACAACTATATATGAACTCCTGCAGTTGAATGGGCTGCCAATCGGGTTACTACCCGAAGGTGTGACCGACTTTGAATACGATGAATCGGGCCAGTTCGAGGTGCATTTGGATCAAGCTTGTAATGCTAAGTTTGAAGATGAGTTGCATTATGATCAGAATGTTTCTGGGAATATGAGTTATGGGCAGATCGGTGGCTTGTCGGGTATTTCGGCTCAGGATTTGTTTTTGTGGTTTCCGGTTAAGGAGATTCGGGTTGATGTACCGAGTTCTGGGTTGATTTACTTTGATGTTGGTGTTGTTTCGAAGCAGTTTTCGTTGTCGAGTTTTGAAACACCGAGGGAGTGTTTGGCTTCTGAGGATCAGATTGTTGTTGCAAATGTTGTTGAGGTAATTTTATCTTGTTTTGACTTTTTTGTTTTGTGAGTTTGTTGTTGGTTTGACTTTTTGTTCTGCTGTTGGGTTTGATAGATTGACTGTTGATGTGGAATGAAATGAATTGTTTTTGTTTCTTGCTCATGGGATTTTAGTGATTTTGTGAATTTGTTGTTCCATTGACTTTTTATTGTGTGAGTTTGCTGTTAGTTTGACTTTTTATTCTGCTATTGGGTTCAATAGATTGACTGTTGGTGTGAAGTGAAATGAATTGTATTTCTTTCTAATTCATGGGAATTTAGTGAATTTTGTGAATTTGTTGTTACTTTGACTTTTTATTGTGAGTTTGCTGTTAGTTTGACTTTTTTATTCTACGATTGGGTTTAATAGATTGACTGATGGTGTGAAGGGAAATGTTGTATTTGTTTCTAATTCATGGGATTTTAGTGCCTTTGTGAATTTATTGTAGTTTGACATTTTTTTCATGTTCTTCATTTGATTGTTGAGGATTGAATTTGACTTGCAAGTTTGACTTTGCGATAAAGTTTTGATCTTGGGTGAATGGGTGCTTCGGTGTGATGTGCAGAATCCATCCGGGAAGAAGGGAATCCGAAAGAATGATCGTGAAGAACATTTGATGGCATTTTTGTAAATTTGAAGTTAAAGATACTCGAAGTGGCACGATTTCTCAATCAAGTTATCTACACTTGTTCTTCAAACCAGTCTTGAATGCTATATATGCAATATTTTTTAAAACTGATAGAAGAAGAAGAAGAAGACGACATGATGTATAAGCACATGCCATGGAAGCAAGTGACAAACGATCCGCCGAGATTCAGTCCTACTTTATTTATAATACGTTAGAAATACGCAAGGAATGCACGTTCTTACACCGTCGATAAAAGAGCATGAAGGTTACAAATCAGGTGAATACATATTTATATATTATATTGTCGAATTCATTACAAATATGAACATAAAAGATTTGGTGAATATCACTTCTCTTTTTGCAGTCATAAGTATCTATAATAGAATAAATGAGAAATAAATTGCATTCTTATCTCCTTTAGTTGTTATATCATGCCTTTACATGTATAATCCAACAATCCAATAAAAATTGCACCGGGTTTTATCAAAACATAACGTTCCGCTACTCTTACCAATTAATATTGTCAGCACTATTCACAAGGAGATATCAATTTTATTTTTGTTGCTTGAGTGAAAACTTCCCACGAGGTTACCATCATGGATTGCTCCCACTCAAGCATGCTTAACAGTAAGGTTATCTCATCCATATCCAATGCACCCTGAATGCGTTGATTGTATTTGAGATCACACATTCCTTATAAGTCAGACATCTCTCACGTAAGTAGCGGAGCTAGCCCATTAATTTAAGGGTATCCCGAAATTTTATTTTTACCGTGCATCCATACAATACTAAAAAAAAACGATAATAAATAAAGTAAAACAAATACTTAATAGATTATTGTTTGGATCTTGGGCTAACTTCATCAATTTTATTTAGGGCCTTCTTTCAATTCTATTATTGTTTAAATTTGGGCTTATTTTATCATTTGGACTGAATTATCTACAAGTATTCGGGTTGTAAAATGTTTGAGCTTATAAAAAAAATAGGATTTCAGTAATATCAAGTATCCAAATTTTTTATTAGGGGTATCCTCGTACTTTTTAGGGTATCCTTTGTATAAAACCGGAAAAATGTATAATTACTCAATTAAGCTTGATCAATGCTTTTATGATTGCGTGGTAGGTTGCATGTAGAAGATGTCGGAGTTTGAAAGTGGGTAGGTAGTAAATCAAGTAGGACATTTTCAGGAAATACAATGTCAATAGTAGTTGGTTGGTAGGTTCATATAACCTTTTTAACAGTTTGAACAATATAGAATAAATGATTAAAAAATTGTTTTCTTAATAAGACCTTATGTTAGTTTATATACATTGTGAGGCCATATAAGATGGTTAACTTTAGTTGCAATATCTATAGGTATCTACATGTTTAAGTAGTAGATGTACATCTTTGAGGCTTTCTTCTTGCATCAATCATGACCTACTTTTGGGACCAAAATATGCTCATTGTCTAGGGAATAAGGGGAAAATGGCACAAACTTTGTTTGGACCACATAGCAAGGATTGCTTCCAAGAACTTCTATTTCACAAGTTTTTTTTTATAAATGATATATTTTTGAAAAGAGGCTATTAGAAATGTACCTTTTTTGGTTTTAAAAGTGATGTTTTCGGGTGCTAACTCTAGAATGTGTGCATGTAGAATGAATCTAGTGTGGTAACCTTGGAATATTTAGGTTAGAAAAATATAGGGCTTACCGCGAAATGTAGATGATTGTCGGAATCCAGGTTTCCTAGCCTCATATCGTTGCTTAACCATTATGCTTATCTCAGATTGAATACAATGGAGCAGAGATCAAACTTCTTAAGTAGAAGGGTGTTGAATACTTAATTTCTTGAACACAACTCTATGTTTAGTAATTCTTATTGAATGAATGGATCACATGTTTGCTCTTGTGAGAATTAAACAAACAGTTGGAACAACCTAATTAAAGAACATCTTGAATCTAAACTTGAGAATCTAGACGACCTAAATTATGGGTGAAGAACGTATCGAAGGCTATGGACAATATTTCTATTTCCTTAGAATCTCTTGATCAAATTATTTCAGAAAAAGTATTTTGTTCTTTCAAAGATGATCACTAAATATCTACTTGTACTACCTCGGATCTGTGGATGTAGGTTGTAAACGAACCAAACGTTCAGCGAACAGTTCGTGAACCGTTCGACGGGAAGTTCGTTTATGTTCGTTCGTTTATTAAATGAACGAACACGAACAAGAAATATTGTTTGTTAAGCTAAGCGAACGAACATGAACAGATGATGCGCTCATTCGTTTATGTTCATGAACGTTCAGTAATGTTTCATTTATGTTTGTTCATTTAAAGGTTTTTATATGTTATTTTATTGGTTTTACTTTAAAAACAATGAAATGCTATTTATATTATACGCTTCGGCCAACATCCCTCATTTGACCATTTCAATTTGTTCTAAAACTTGAGAAACTTCTTAATTTTTGTGTTAGTTATGTTATGACAATTAAGCCAACTATGTTTTAATACTTATGTACTTGTTAAATTTGGTGGATTCTTCGCAATTTTTGTGATGAGAAATAAAGATTCTATTCTAAAATAAATGTATGTTTGTATGTATTTGTTTCTGTGCATGAACCCCGGTGACCTTTGTGTGTGTGTTGCATTGTTGGACTTTAGTTTAAGTTCTAAAAGTATGTCAAAGATGTGTTTTTAGAACCCCGGTGACCTTTGTGTGTGCGTTGCATTGTGAGACTTTAGTTTAGGTAGTAAAATTCCGAACATCACAATGGTCCATGCCATAAAGATTCGTTGAAAGAGAACATTAGACATACTTAAAATTAGACGTCTCGCACGCTACTAATTAAAACATCTTTATACGACAAAATATTTTGGTTTTGATGCTTCAAACACATGTTTAGATACTCAGATACTCCCACATGTATAACAACTCACACGAGATCACTTTATATATAAGAGGCTTTTCGGCATATACAACATTCATGAATAATTGGAGATATATGATTTTGAAGTTGAAGATTTGGGTCATCCATGGAAACACCATTGTGTTTAATATTTACATTCTACCCATGCCCAGCATCATTTGGGCACAAGTGCAAAAAGATTTACTCACCAACTAGCAGTGAACTACATTATGACCACAACCATATAAAAGATCATGAAAGATTGTTTAGATTTTGTCCTCAGAATTACAAAACTAGCCCTCAACTTTGAAAATTGGATGTTGGATCCTTGCTCTTTTCAACTTTCAATGTTTGCACCGTTTTTGGGTTGGACAACAAGAATATATAATATATTTTTGTTCAACATAAACCAGTTATACTATTAAAATTTGGAATACATAATCTCTAAGTTCAAATAAGTAAAGTAATTTTGTCTGTTTGTTGCAAGCATCAATTATCATAGCTTGTTTAAACAACCAAACATCACAATAAATCCTAATTAAGATACAATTAATAATAATTAGAAATAAACATTAAAGATAAGCTATAAAGTACCAAGATATATTTGATTGTAACATTTATTTAGTTCATTTAGCTGAGTCTTTAAAAGACTTATAATTGTTTGTGATGGAGCGATACTACTTTGGGGTCAAACTATATGAACTTTATATATATTAATATGAACTCCAATGAACAGTAAATAAAAGTTTTAATATTATATTTGTTTTGATTTATTCTATTCTAATTCTAATATATGAACTTTATATATATTAATATGAACTCCAATGAATAGTAAATAAAAGTTTAATATTATATTTGTTTTGATCTATTCTATTTCAATTCATTTGACAACCAAACACAACAAAAATGAATTGAGATTCAATTCCAACAATTTCCAATTCCAATTGAAATGTTTAAAATCCAAATCCAATTCTTTCAAATTCTAATTCCTACACAAATTCCATTTCCAATTCCAAACCATTTCGCGAACCAAACGACACCTTAGAGTTTACTTATAGTACGGACCATGTTAGAGATCATATCATTAATAGAAAACCCAAACACCCAATTTTGGGTTATAAGACTACCAACTATGATGATTTTTTTTAGGTTGGTTGCAAGGTGTCATTTAAAAATAACTAAAGAATTATATTTGGTTGTTTTGGCTCACAACCAGATTACCCCCAGCAACCAAGGGTTCCAACCGGTTAGCATGTCACTTGTAGGGATGTGATTGGTGCCCTTTTTATTCTTTTTTTTTCCTTTCTATATTATATCTAATTACTAATTCCCCACACTGATTTAATTACTAAACTAATTTGTGATATTATAACTTAAAAGTATAACTAAATGCACCGTATTTTATATTTGATATTATCAACGTATTAGTATAAATTTTATTAAAAACAGAGATATTTCCAAAAAAAGATATTTTTAGTAGAAAATAAATATTGACGTTTTAACTTTTATGTTTTTATAATTAGAATAAATAACTTATATGTTTTTCGAAATAAATTATAATTATTTATATTATTAATTTTAATACAATAAAAACTAACCATTTTCTATTTATTTATTTAATAAAAAAAATTTAGGTTAGATTGTGAATGTGTGTCAAAATACGAGTATGGTTGAGTTGTGTAAATGGAACAAAAATATATTATATTTTAATAAAAGGTTGGGTTGGATGAGTCACCATAGCGGATAGTCTTATGATCAAATGAGGATTTTTAAACAGGTAAAACTATTTTATTCTTATTAAACTTGATAATTTAAAATGGGTCCTAATGGGACCAAGTGTCTGCCGCCACCACCTGCCAATCACCATTGACCCGAATGCAATACCTACTGCTAACACGACCACAGATACCGCTTACCAATCATCGCTAACGCTACCATCATTTTGACAAATATATCAAGTGAACCCATTTTAATACCTTCTTAGAACCACCCATTTTGACACATTACTCGGCCCACCCTCCTGTTTTCCTAAGTTTGCTTACGACGCATTATCTACATTTATATTTTATAGTTGTATTAGTTCTGCTATCCATCTACAAACGGATAATCGCACCACCCACCCTACTACCACCTATCAATAGGCGCCTACATGACCACCACCGTCCTTGTCGCTGCCACCACCTCCATCATTACTGTTGCAACAACCAAAACTGTGTCCCACCACTTTTGCTCACAGTCAGCACTAGTTGCCATAAAACAACAAATATAGCTAGTAAACCCATTTTGAAACCATAGTTCGTTTAGGTTTGACACCATTTTTATATAACTAAATTGATCCCTTTTCAAAACAACTTAAACCCACTTTGACCCGTTTTGCTAGGCTTACATTTAAGTAGGTCTCACTTTTAAAAGTTTCCACAACTTAAAGATCCAGTATCTCACTTTTAAAGACCTGTTTTGCTAGGCTTACGTGTGACCCGAATGCAATACATACTGTAACGGTTCGGTTTGGTGTTTTCAGTTATTTAAACAAATTGCGTAAGATTCAAAAAAATATATATAATTCAAAATATGTTTACATTTAAGTTAATATACATAGTCTTTTTTAATTAATATTGTTCACATAAACCTAACATTCTATCTATTTATTGATTCTCTAAAGTTTTTATAAAATGTTTTTTTATAATACTTTGAAAATCACTTAAATTTTATGTTAAATTTTGTTCACATAAACTAACCTTCTATCTATTTTAATGATTCTCTAAAAATTTTATTAAAACGTTTTTTTTTGTAATACTTTAAAAATCACTTAACTTTTATGTTAAATTTTGTTATTTATTGTAGACAATGGATAAATCATATCAATGATTAATAAACATGTTAGTGTTCTTATTATAAATACTTAACAATCAAGAATAAAATTAATAATTCTTAGTAACATGGGTTAAACACCTAAACAATTTAACTTAAACATAAAAATATATAGATTGGACTTACTATTGTTACTTATCGGTTCGGTTCGGTTATTTTTCGGCTATTGAAAATGGTTATCCGAAAACCGAACCGAAATTTTCGGTTATTAAAAATTTCAAAAACTGAACCGTCGGTTTTGTTTTGGTTCGGTTATTTCGATTTGGATTTTTTGATTATTTCGGTTACGGTTCGATTATTTCGGTTTTACGCTCACCCGTAAAATTAGTACAACTTCAAAAGGAATATGTGTATGAATTATACAGATGCAATCAAAATTCACACATATATGCAACGTTACATGATTCTGTAGCCATGGATCTGATACGAATACACCCAAGTCGTTGCTCGTCATAATTGTTAACGTCATATACGTTTGATGACGGAATAAATTTTTCTCCCTCATTCTCTCTAACATCGATGAATTCTCTCTATAGATGACTGAATCCATCGTTGTATTAGAGAAACGAAGGCGAACTGTCAGATTTCAAAAAGGTTTTATTTGTGAGTATTCACATCTCTTCCATCAAATTGTGTGAGGAAGGTTAGGTTTGTAAATTATAAAAAATGATTGTGAGTCGAGAAGAGAAAAAATGTCACTCTTTATCTGTATATTTGAGGAGATATTGTTCATCCTCTATAATATTTTAATATATTTTGGAAGTGATTGTGAGTGGATGAGGGAGAAATATATGTAAAAAAAAGTATTATTTAATTGAAAGAAAAGAGATAATATATTTGTTTTTAGTGTAACTACAAAGTATATATAACACACCACCCGTAACCCAGATGATTATGTACAATTGATACACTTACAGCGGAAGCAAACTGAACTTTCATTAAATCTTATAATTGTTTGAGTACGAAACATTATTTATTTACAAGCTCTTAACAACTAAAAACTATTTGATCTCTACGCACCACAATAGTCAAGTAGTTCCTATAGCATTCCTCACGGCTCACTTGAGATAAGTATACTCAAAATGACGTCAGCTATATATAGGTGAGCTCATATTATACTATCTTAATAGAAAGATAGACCACAACTGTAACACCTCGTAAAATTCATGTTTGGTAATATACCGACACGTGTACATGCCCTCGGATAATACCTCAAATAAGTTAGTCACTCAACTCCTTAAACGTGTCTAAAAAAAGTTTTTACACCTGACCGTAGCTTACGATCCCGGACCATAAGCTACGGTCCAGGCTTCTGGTTTGGTTTTAAACTAACCATAAGCTACGGTCTGATGACCGTAGCCTACGGCGGGCCACTAGAACTTCACTTTTTCATCATTTTAACTTTCAACTAATAACCCGAAGGCCCCTAGACTTTATTATTTCATTTTCCTTGCATAACCAAGTTATTTTTCGACTCGAACGAGTCCTGGTTAAAGTGATATCTTTTAAATTCACCATTCTTGAGTATTACACATCATCGCCGAACCTTTAACCTTACTAGTTTGGGTAATTTAACCCATGAAAGCATAAGTATTAGTATCTTTCGCGTTTAAGCTAGTAAACACTTATAAGTCGTAAAAACACCTAGTGTGACACCCGTTAACGTTCGGTTATTCGTACTCTTCTTCAATATATCTCATGTTGAACGAAAATTATGTCATGAAATATAAGTCAAGAGGCAATTCATGACAATCCATAAAACTATTTTTTGAAGGGCTAAATGTGTCAAAACCTCAATTTTATGTCAAGTTGCCACCTAGCCTGCAAATTGTCACACATTTGTAGCTCTTGACACTTGCTAGATGCTTGTGAAGATCCTACAACACCTCTAACACCTGGCTTCATCTTCACATACCTTCTTGCACTATAATGGCCCACTAGTTCACCTCATTCCTTGCTCATTCACTCTTTTTCCTCTCTATACACTCTTGGAAGTTCCTGACCATTTATGAGCTTCCTTTTGAGTTCTAAGTTTCCCTTAGATCATTTATAAGTGTTCCATCTCTGCTTTTCTTTTTATAGGCTTTTAATAGTCAAAAGTCAAGCATTTCGACATATACCTTGAGTTTCGGTTAAGACCATTATGGTCCAGCCATTGTTCGAAACGAACATGGCTAAGTGATCGTAATTAGGAATGTATTAATCCCTTAAAAGGGCACCTCCTAAGGATCACGATTACTAGGTCAATTGACGGGTCAAGGTTTATGTTTTAAAAAGTCAAACATGTCAGATTTTATAAAAATTATAATATATGTTATAAACATGTTTTTGGCACTTAAAAAAGTTAGTAATAATTATTAGAACATGTGGGAATATGTTCGGCTTGTCAGTTCCAGTCCTAGGGTCGGTTCGCAACCGAAAGTCGTGAAGTTTGACTTCTGCTTTGACTTTCGATTCTAACCCGATTTAGATTAGTTTACTTCTGACTTATGGTCGCATTATGATCGCAATACAATGTAGCATAACCCTCTGATGTTATATTACATGATTATAATCATAATCTGAGTTTATACACAAGTTCTGTTAAATGTCAAACTTTGACTAAAATGTCATTTTTACATAAACATGGTTTTAATCAACAACGAACTTGCAAATGAATTACCTATTGATATGTTAATATAATTAACATATTATGAAGTTAATATTCTGATCATAAACTAAGTTTTAATACAATGTCGTAAATTATATTTTAAAAAGACTAAAATGCCCTTTCGGTGCATAGTTTGGTCTTAACACACAAATCACACTTATGTGTGCTATCTTACTGATAATATATCATAAATTAAGTATTTTTCCAAAGGTTTTATGATCATAACATCAGAATATATGCAAGTTCCTTTTATACGACATATAATGGCCAAAACGCCTTATAAGGCGTGGTTCCGTTTTAAAACGTCAACAGGGATATAAGTTG
Organism: Scalesia atractyloides; assembly: GCA_947069175.1. Classification (NCBI taxonomy): domain Eukaryota; kingdom Viridiplantae; phylum Streptophyta; class Magnoliopsida; order Asterales; family Asteraceae; genus Scalesia; species Scalesia atractyloides. The sequence goes on along the minus strand of CAMTDV010000020.1, from coordinate 33,918,903 downwards.
ATATCCTACCGATATTACAACTTATTTAAAGTATGATTACATATAGAACTTATTCATGACTCATCCGGTTACCCGATATCGCTTATATGCATACAGTTAAGTATATGTAACTAGTTTACGAAAATTAACCAAAACAGGGTTATCATTTTAATCTCAAATTCCAGAATGTTAATTATTTACCCATAACATACAAGTCTAAAGTACTTGTTGGGTTTAAATTACATTCTATCCGGTCATCGCTTAATCTACTGTATTGTACCGTTTTGATCCTTTAAGCTAGTCGGTCTAAGTCTATGACTTAAATAGGTACGTTAGCATTCTAATTGCTTAGCTTATGTCATTATTCCAGACTAAAGCCTTCCAGTAAATGCTATATGCACTTATCTAATTGATTAAACGGCTGAGTTAATATAAACTTATATTTAAATCAAGTGCTAGCTCAGGTAAATACTCTTGACTTATTTTCCCTATACGAGCTTAGGTTATGGTAAATTATTACCGTTTGGTCGGAAATGGGATCAATCGAATGCCGGATTGTGGCTAGTAAATCCGCATATTCCGTTTTAATCAGTTTTGTTTGATAACTTAAACATTGGGGGGTTAACGACCGTGCCCTGGATATCTCATTTAAGTTACTAATGGCCACGACCAAAGCACGGGGTGTAGGCATACACCCGACAGATGCGAATGCTAAAATATTTTTACCCACAAGTTGGGGATAACTCCTTCGTGGCTTCATAAGTGGTGTGTCAGTTAATCATGTCTCGGTCTCTGTACTGGGCCCCATATGTATTGACAAACATGTGTATCTGTTAACAAGGTTATAAGTTTAACTTTCCCAAGTTATAAAAGATTTTTTGTGCCCTGTGCACTTAAATCAATTTTTTAAATGTTTTCAAAACGAGTCAGTTAATTGTATATACCAGCGAAAGCTGACGTATTTTCAAAAGACTAAGTTGCAGGTACAATATGAAATAGGCTGGAAGTTGCTTAGTATTGATATAAGGATCTTGCAAATCCTTAGATCTGCCCTAAAGTCTGCTAATCATCTTTTGTATATTTTACGATCCGCTTGTGGATCTTTCATTACAAGCCGTCTGTATATTATTTTCGAATTTTGGACATTTTGGTTTGTAATAGTATTTTAAACTCCAAGACTTCCGCTGTGCTGTGTTAATTGACTATGATGATATCAACTTACGTCACGATATTCCCCACTTGCGCCCACCGAGGTTTGGTTAGAAATACGGGGTGTGACATAACTTACATAATATGCATACATAATATGGGCCTGTGACCACATTATAGTCAGGTTGGGCCTTATTGAACCTTATATGTCGCATTTGACTTGTCACAAACCATGTACAAGGGAATACTGATCCTCCAGTTGTACCCCCTTACGGCCGTCACATAGGTATGAGTGTGTGTCGCTGGACCTTATAAGCACGAAATGGCTGTGGGTACAACACATTATTACACTTCCCAGAGTGACACACCTCATTAACATAATAGGATCCCAATACCCCTACTGACACATGCATACTGCAGTATTCTCATTATTACCATTTATAGACGAGTATACTATCACAGTTTTAAAAGACAAGTATGATGACTCATTTGATTAACAATTGTTTAACAGCCACTAGTACGATTGAGTTATGTCTCCAAACACAATTACATAATCATAGGTTAGGTAATGGTACACCTAACTAGTCATTATCGTGGTTGAATATTGACTAATGCTACCTTGTTTAAGCATAATTGATCAGTCCATGCCTAACCCTACTACCTAAAACATTAATACCAACACTACTACTAATAATAATATTACTACTAATAATAATACTAATATTAACTACTAAAATAAATTATAAATAACTAAACATAGACTTAAACGAAAGCATACCTTATAACTATCTACAATAATACTAATATTAACTATTAACTACTAAAATAAATTATAAATAACTAAACATAAACTCCGAAAGAATACCTTATAACTATCTACGACAATAAGATGTAGAGTCTCCCTACTCGAGCTCTTACTCATGCTCTAAAAAAACATACCTTAAAACTATCTACAACAATATGATGTAGAGTCTCCTTACTCAAGCTCTTGCTCGTGCTCTAAAAAGCTCTTACTCGTACTCTAAAAACGAATACTAAAGTACTCTAAAAATGAATACTAACAATACCCAACAAGGCATGCCTCGTATGCTCGCAACTCTCTTTGTACAAAAGGTTCCCATAAAGAACTTATACCTAAATGTTAAACTGTAGGCTCTTATTTATCATCTGAATGGTCGGTGGATTTCTCAAATTGCTCGATGCGGGACAATATGAGGTGCCTGGCAGGTTGGTTCTTAAACGTTTGCACTTTCTCAATTGTTATAAATTATATTATTATAATTAATTCATTTGTTTCACTCGCTTTTTTATATAACTTTTAATATATGATGTTTTATAAAACGATTAATATATCATTGAGACGAGCTCATTTTTATCTACGTTTTAACCTAAATTTCATTAAAAACGGAGTAAAGTAAAAAATAATATATTTTATTATTAATATTAAACGGTCTCCTATAATAGGCCAGGGCTCGTCTAGATATCTTATATTTCAAATGGCATCCTACTTGTTACTTACTCGTTTGACATATGAAATATTAATTTTATATATTTTACTTGTCTAAAAATTGGGGTGTTACACTATATTTGATAGAAGGGATGTGAATGCTATGAGAAATCAAATTATGACTATTTTGTGTTTGTGTCCCTCTTGTTTAACCGCTACTCTTTTGAGAGCATCTACAATGGATTTGGTCCATCCAACAGATCGTGTAGTCAATGTGCCATATCAATTTAAACCATCATCATATCAAACCCTACTTTTTTCGTCCAACAATAAACCATTCCAAATCTTCACCTATTGCTTACTTTTCATTTTATTTAAACGATACCTAATTTATATAGTCTAATTTTTTAATTAAATAACATGTATAATTATTTTTAATATCAATAAATTAAAATGATAAAACCCATAATATAATGATTTTATTATTAAATAAATAAAAAATAAAACTGTCAATAATAAATTATTAATATTATTTATTTAATTTTAATAACTGCTTAGTGTTCCAACTGCTATTTTTTCAACCAGTGTTTCAACGGCTATTTTCAAACGGCTAGTTTTCAAGTCCCTGTAAACGCAAGTTACAAATCAGTGGAACTACCCACATTTGCATCTCTCAAATTCACAAATCACTACAAGAACTAAACTAGTTTGAAGATATGGGTGATGATGGAATCGGATACTTAAACCTCAGGCAATCTTCATTTCGACGTTCTAACCAACCACCGCCAGCATTTTACCAACCAGTAACAAGACCACAACGATCTACCCGTTCTAACCCCAACTCGCTCCACCTACCGCAGTCTATCAATCACCGGCAGCCGTTTACCAATCACCAAACAAGACCATGACAATCTCCCCGTTTAAATCCTCATCTTTTTAACCCTCCACCTCCACAGGAATATGATTGGGATGGTATCACCGATGATGAAGCGAATTTCATGTACGACTTGACAATGACACAACTCCAATTTGACCCTCTGCGACTTGGGGAAGTCAAACAAACTTCAACACAAACCCTCTATGACTAACCTCCGCCCAACACAAGTCGTACCCAGTTGGTCTGTAGGGTACGAAATCGAACTGGGAGAGGAATACCTATCACCACAACATGCTGAACAATCCCTTCCAACTCCTGACTAGGGACACATACCTTAAGATTATAGGTCAGATGATCGTGATAGTGATTGTAGTGTATCACCTCCACTGCACGACCTTTTTCTTTAGGATTTTTAGGTCTTTTATGTGTTTAATTAGGTATTGTGTGGTTTGTTTAGGTTTAATTGTTTGGTTTGTTTTATGTTTAATTATTATGTTTCTGTAAAATTTTAATTAGGTGTGTGTAAAATTGAAATTAGGTTGGTGTAAAATTGTTTATTTTGGTTAATTCTAAATTTAAAAAATGGTTTTTCTTTAAATAAAATAGCTAAAAAAAAAATTCCCATTTTAGGGGCCCCACCAACCCTAATCGGACGGGTCCATTTGAGCAGACCGTCCCTCCTCCGGACACGACCAGGCAACGGTGCATGTTGGATTGATTGAGTAGACCACCCTAACGGACCACTTATTTTATGATATTTTTGAATTAGTTACAAAGTGGTCCCTAAATTATTTTTAAACCTTCCTTTTAGTTTATTAACTATAAGTAGTGTCGTTTCGTTGAATCTAATATAATTGAAATTGGAAATAGGGTTGATTTTTAATTAGTATGTGATAAAAAAAAAATCAATCATGGTTTTGATTCATTTGAGATTTACATGTTTCTTTTATGGATACTACGTTTAATACATTTATTTTTTAGGCATTTTACATCGGTTGAAATGTGTAGGTAAATTGTAATTATCTTTATTATGAATACATGAATTTTCGAAACTAAACTGCATTTCACACTTTTAAAAATTGCACTTTACTCTTTTTTCACCAACAAAATGTTTATATCACCCCTTTCATGTTTTTGCTTCTCTTATGTTTGTCTATTTTATTTGTTTTATATGTTTGTTTATAAACTAATTAAATCCTTAATAATATAAAAATAATGATATTAAAAAATAAACCAACAACATAATAACCATTGTAGTGATTTTTTTGGATTGCAAAATATATTCTATATTTATTTTTAATGATATTTTTTTTCCAAAAAATACTATATATAATAGTTTTAAAATCAATAAATAATGTGACACGCTTGAACATTTATTATTTAAATTAATAAACACAAAGATAAAGATATCGGTTAAACAACGTCGTAAATATAAATTACATCGGCTAAATGTATTACACCTAAAAAATTGAGTTCTGAATCCTACTCAGATTTTTCGTGCGGATCTCACGAAGTTGAGCGACTATTAAAATCCCAATCGTCATTGAAATCAACATCCAGATTGTAATATGATCATAGGTTAACAACCGATGGGTTTTTCGGTTCGACAACCGGAGGGGGCTTTTCCTGTCCCTCAACCTTAGGATTTCTTGCTTCAACAAGAGAGGGTAGTCCAGTTCCTCAATTTCCGATGTATTAACTAGAGGGTTTTCCAGTTCGACAATCGAATGCTATTTCAAAACTGATAAAATAATAAAAATAATTGTGATAATAATAATAATAATCAAATATTTATATATTTCTGTATGTGCAACACCCACATATAGTTCATTCGCCATAAAATGTTGATTACATGAACAAAGAGAATGTCGGAAATGTTTATTTGGGTATCCAGAGGCTGCTACACAAGGTTTATTTAAGATGTCTTATCAATCCACACGTGAACTACCTAGTGCCTAGTGAAGCATGTCTTTTCATGAACCAAATTACTAAAGGAAAAAGTTCTTTCGCTTGTGCCTCTAGCACAAAGGGTATGGTTTCATGGGGTAGAACCAAGATATTACCGAACAAAGTTATTTCATTAACCCTTAAAGTGCACCGAGCTATGATATCATGGGGTTGAACCAAGATATTGTCGGATAAAGTTATTTCGCAAACCCTTAAGACGCACTGGGCTTTGATTTCCTTGGGTTGACCCAAGAGAGTGTTACAGACCGAAAATCGCAAATGATACACAAATATATTGCTTAAATTCTAATTATCTTTCGTCAATATGTTACATGCATACATAATGTGTCGGAAGATGTAAATTGTAGGTTTCGGGCGACAATTTTTGTTCTCGAGTATGGTAAGATTAGTGGTTGTTAATCCGGAGACAACTTATGGAATAACTATTGGGGTCTAGAAATAATTACACCAAGGCTGCTCATTCAAAGATACGTTTATGTCCTTGTGTTGGTTGGGGTCAGGTTCAACACCCAAGCACCAATACCATTGCATCCACCTTTTAATCAAGTGTAGAAGGAAAATTATATAACATGTGAGGTCATAGGCTAGCAGCATCATTTAGCTATTGATTATGAACACCACTATGCTTCAAAAAATGTATTACAAATAACAAATGCAATTTACGTGTTGCATAATATTGTTGGATTAACATTGTTGCATTATATTGTTGGGAACGATTTGTAACACAAAGTTAATATCAAGCCTACTAGTTTAGACACGCTGCTCAGCTTATGCAATCTCCATATAATACATTAGTTAAAGTATTAAGGGGTTTGTAAACCTCTAAGATGCTGTTTCAAACTTGTCTAAAAGGTACGAAAACTCAACCATTTATGAACGAGAAACGAATTAGACGTATGCCCACCAAATTCTACCGGTTATCATGAAAATTGTAGATATGAAGCGACATCAATTGTTCTTTGGCTAAGTTGATAACGTCACATAAGATCACTCGTATTGTGATATTAAAGACCTATATTATGATCTGATCATTGTTATCGACAAAACACCATCGCTGCATGCTGATCTCTTTACATATAAGTTTTAAAACTATGCTAGTGGGATTACCTCGCGTGATGCGAAAAGAACTCGGTTTTGATCGGTATTGGTATCAGCTCGTTTCATTACAACACTGGTACAGTATCGTTACTCAACATAGTTTATAGTGCCAAATTTGAATAAAGTTAAATTTTTAACTAACTTTATATTAGAATATATTTGCGTATTCAAATTTTTTTCTAAAAAAAGTTAACACAAAAGTTATTATTAAACGGATATATTAAACGAGTTAAAGAGTATGTTATTTATTGTATAAGGGGTAAAAGTGAAAATACTATTCAGACCGACTTATAGGCGGGATTTCGGTTGGTATCAGCTTGATTCGTTACAGTACCGACACTCGTTACATCACCCGAAAAAGAAAACCAAAAAATAAACTTGTTGCTCAATAGAATCTAAGTCGTTAGAAAACCATAAAAAATAAGAGATACCAGTTCCGATAATACAGATAGCGATAATGATGTTGATATTAATTTTGTTTGTCATGATACCAACAATTGTTATAGGTTATTATACAAAAAACACTCTATTTCAAATATATATTTGTTTTAACAAAATATATGTTAAACACGACTGCTTATTTATTTTTTTAAAAGTTAACGAAGGCAAGTAATTAAAAGAAAATCAATATAAATAAAAATTAAATTGGTTAATTGTAGATATTACTTAATGGATGACAGTGAAATTAGACTTACAAAAATTAATAATTTATAATAAAGTCACTAAATATAGTAGATTAAAATTAAAACAATAATATAAAATTGACGTTTTGATGTATCTAAACTTTATGAATTAAATAAGAATAATAATGGTCTGGTTGACAATCGAAATGGTCAGCATGCAAGTTTTGTTATGGTATGGAATTAACTTTGTCGACTTAACATATATTTTGTTGATGACAACAATGAAAAAAATGATATGGAGGAAATTGTTCATGTACAACAACATTTTTAGCCGGTTCATGCAAGCGTAACACACGTGAGTCAAAATGGATGATTACGAATAATTCACGTGATTTTTTTATTTACTAATTCACGTGATTTTTTTGTTTATTATCAAACTTAAACCCCACTAACCTCATAAGGAAAAATATATTTCTTCACACATTCATAATGCTAAGCTACAACCATTTGATTCATGTGAAATCTGACTACAACAACATTCACAATAGCTTTTCTATCTCCATCCTATCTGAATTGTGTTCATCTTAAAAAAACTAATATCATTCTTCATCCATCTCAGTTCAATTATAAAATACCTCTTTGTTCTTTTTACATTACCTTTTTCTCTAAACTAGATTTAAAGCCTCGTCCCGTTGCGGCTGAGGGAGGGGGGGGGGGTGTTTACAAGGCGCAATGTATATAAACAAAAGATGAATGCTATTGAAGGTTATTACAAATTCTAATTGTTTGTGCAACATTATTTACAAATTTTTAAATTTTTATTGGTTTTATCAGTTAGTTATGATTGGTTCTATGATGAGACTCTAGAACATAAATAAACATAACAACCAATATCTGAGTCCTAATTCTGATAGCATACATGTTGGATTGATGACACAATCCAATTCCTTTAAAGGATGCGATGATATAAATGCTAAATCAGTGAGTATAACACAAACTTCAATCAAGACAATACCAAATCCTACATGGAACTTCTCATAACCGCCTGATAATGTCTCTGATCCTTTGACAAGAATACTTATATATAGGAAGTACCAGCGGCGTATCCACCATATTCTCGTCAAATTTTCATTGGTTTTATCAGTAAGTTATGATTAGTTCTATGTGACTTCTAAAACATAAACAAACACAACAACCAAAGCTTGAGTCTTTGAATGATGACAATACCTCTCTCGTTTGTTATGATGGAGAGGTTAGTCTATGTAGAAAATGGAACATAATCCAATTTCTTTAAATGATGAGTTGATATGAATGTCAAACCAGTGAGTGTAAAACAAATTTCAACCAAACATTACTTAATCCTACATGGAACTTCTCATAACTGCCTAATAATGCCTCTGATCCTTTGACAAGAATACTTATATATAGGAAGTACCAGCGGCGTATCCACCATATCCTCGTCAAATTCTCATTGGTTTTATCAGTAAGCTATGATTAGTCCTATGTGACTCTAAAACATAAATAAACACAACAAACAATGCCTGAGTCATAATCCTGGTAGTATATATGTTTGAATGATGACAGTCCCTCTCTCGTTTGTTGTGATGGAGAGGTTAGTCTATGTAGAAGTGAGACACAGCCCAACTTCTTTAAATAATGAGATTGAAATACGTTGAGATGTATGATGGTATGAATGTTGAATCAATGAGTATAAAACAAAACTGAAATAATAATTCGCATTAAGATCCTTGGATAAACTTCCAATTTAAAATTGAGACACGTGAGAATTGAGATAACATAAAGAAAGCATAAAACTAAACAGTGGGAGTTGAATCTCGATTGTTGGTGAAGGGGACTAGTTGAGTGTTTTCGTTTGGGCCGTCATTATCTTCAACCGGATTGGCGTTGATGTTGAAAACTCTTCCTCTTGCTGGTGGCCTAGTGATTGAGTTTTCTTGATTTGCTTGGTTAACTGGGTTTGTTTGAGCTTGGGCGTTTATGATGTTAACCAATTGAGGGCACGTGTTTCTAAAGTGGGTAGGGTCGCCACAATTGAAACAAGCTCGAACATATGGGAACATGGGGTATTGGGGTTGTTGATAGGTTTGGATCATGTTTTGAGTAGGGGGAGAGATTTGGTTTTGAGGGGTGCGGCAAACTTTGCTCAAATGACCATAGCGTCCACAATTCGCACATAGTCGACAAAGTACGGTAGATGGATGGTGATAAAAACAGGTGTTACATCGAGGGTGGGGTCCAAGGTAAGGTTTCTTATTTGGGTAGGTTGAGTTGGGTGCTACTTGAGTGACTGGGATAGCTTGGAGGGGTACGGCTTGTAAGGCTGGTTGGTTGCGTTGGGTGACAGCGAAAAGTTGCTCGTCTCGTTTTCTCTTAGAAATGGGTTGAGAAGGGGATTCGGTTTGGGTGTAGTCGGAGGTTTCAGTCGATGTTTTATCCTTCTTCTTCTCCTCCTTGAAGTCTTTGTTCCGGATTCGGTTCTCGGTGAGCTCTGTAGCTAACTCCATTGCTGCTTCCAAGGTTGCAGGTGTGGTACTTATTACAGAGTCTTGAATCTTTGAACGAAGACCTTGAATGTAGTGCTCGATCAATCGGTAGTGGGGAGTGAACAAGTTGGGAACCATTTGATTTAACTCGAGGAATCTCTTGTTGTACGTGGTGTGGTGGCCTTCCTTTTGTTTCAACGAATAGAACTCATCCTCTAATTTCTTGATTTCGCTCCTTGGGCAAAACCGTCTTGTCATGATTTCTTTCAACTCTTCCCAAGTCAAAGTCATAGCATCTTCAACACCTCGTTTGGCCTTCTCTGTATTCCACCAAGTAAGTGCTATTCCATATAAACGACCAGTAGCATAACGCACTTTGCGATCATCGGGCAATCGCAAGTTAGAAAAATGTTTTCCATTTCTTCAAACCAATAGAGAAGAGCGGTAACACCTTCAGTCCCTTCGTATTTTGTAGGGTCACAAGATTTGAAATGCTTGTAGGTGCATTTAGTGGTATTTGGGGAAGGGTTGATAACATTTTGAACTTCTTGATTGACGGGATTAGCGGTAAGGGCTTGTTGAACTTGAATTACAATGTTGGGTATTACGGCAGCCATTTGTTGAGCAATTAGGGCAGCCATGCGCTCGCGGGCTTTTCTTGCTCTCATCTTCCTACGAGTGAGACTAGAAGACATCTACAAGGAATACATATCAAGAGTATGAGTTGGATGCTTTTGGGATCATGTGTCGTATTTAGGAATGAACATTCATAAAATAAACATAGCAAAATAAACCTACCACATCCATAGGATGTCTTGGGCTTTGCTCGTAATTGGGCCTTGCATGCCGCCATACTTCACCTTCGTAATCATGTGGGCCCCCATGATTACCGGGTTTTTCATATGGTTCGCATGTGTTTGCCTGGTTACGTACACTAAAACCCGGAGAAAATCGAGAAATATGTAACGTATGATATTCGGAATGTGTCCAGGTGTGGACACGGTGACACCTCAAAGTGGGGTTAGTTCGAACGACGTTTGGTGTGGCATGCTTTGGCCTAATAGGTCCTTCGTACTCTCATCGTTAGTCCCCAGGTAGGCAAACTGGTCCGTTATATTGGATTTATACGAATGCCAACCTAGACAGGACGTTCCGACTACCGGTACTTGTACCCTTACAGTTACTACATGCCCGTCGCAGAACTCACTTTGATGAGATTTGAAAAATGAAAAATGCGACAAAATCTTTGAATAACGAAAGTATGAAGATGATTTGAATATGCTAGTATTGTAACATGTATGATGAATATGTATGTAAGTATGTATGTTTGACTGTAAGTATAATTCACTAGATATCACAAAATGTAATATTGGAAATATTTGCATGCATTTGTATATGTAATAAATATGAAACAAATAAATATCATAAGTTTGCATGTAACCACATAAACAATTAAAATCTAATCAACTATAGTATAGGCTCTAAGGGTCTAATAACCTATCCATATCCCTATAGTCATGGCTCTGATACCAATCTGTCACACCCCGACCCGCAGCGGAAAAGGTGATCGGGGCATGATTGGGTTATCATCAAAGCTCATGACATTTATTATAATGTTTCATATTTATTATTTCAATTTAATAGAAGTCATACAATCATATCAAACAAATACAACATGTTCAATTCATCCTTCTAAACTTCATTATTTTTCTTCTAAGGCAATTTCCTATGTTTTCCTTGCTTCATCCTGTTCACCTGTATCATATGTAAAAATGGTTTTTGGATCAACAAAAAGTTGGCGAGTGAACCTTGTTAGAAAACATTTATTATTTATTTCTGGTTGTATTTAATATGGAAAAATCGTGCAATATTCATATATGAACAAATGTAAATAAACATACCATAACATCAATTGGCATACAACAACAAACCATTAGCATACGATATCAAACCACAACAAACAATAACATACATTAACAAACCAACAGCATACAATAACAACAATTAATAACATACATTAACAAATCAACAGCATACAATAACATATCAACAGGCATAAATAAATAACATAAATAAACTGTGCGATCAAGGCTCAATCAAACGGAGCTGATCGTATTGCATGTACTGAAAATGAAAAATGTCTGTGCGATCAAGGCTCAATCAAACGGAGCCGATCGTATTGCATGTACTGAAAATGAAAAATGTCTGTGCGATCAAGGCTCAATCAAATGGAGCCGATCGTATGTTGGCACGCCAGGTTCACGCTCATAATGTAATGGGGAACATGCTCAACGCTCATAATGTAATGGGGAGCGGCGGCCTATGAAATTGCATGTACTTGAAAATAATAAATTTAATCTAAACAATAATCACACAAACAGTTTATACAAACTGAGTACACATTTATTCATGATATGATGTATGCACAATGATTTAAATATAGTAAATAGTAAGACACATGATACACCCCAAAAACGTGATTTAAACGGGGAATTTGTAGAGATTCACTCACAGTGGATGCGTTCGGTGAATGATGATGAATGCGCACGAGTTTAGAGGATTGATCGTCGAGGAATAATTAACCTAATTAATAAAGGAAGTAAGGTAAATAAATGAATTTTATTAACAATTTTAATAGGATTTTTGGATATATTTTTGTGAGTTTTAGGCTATTTTCTAGCTTTAAAAATGTTATTTTTAAGTACTTTTAATTGATTTTTGAATAAAATAAATAAATAAAAATAATAAAAATTGTTGACTTTTTGACCGTTGACTCGTTGACCGTGGACTTGTTGACCGGTTTTATTGTGTAAGTGTTTGCGCCGGGTGAGGCTCGAACCCGAGACCTCCCGTTCGCGTGCACGCAGCTCTACCAACTGAGCTACGTGTCTAACCCGAAATATTTCTGTTTTTAATTATATTTATATACTAATTAGATTAATCCGAAAATCATTTATTTTTAAAAAGATTTTAACATAACGACTCGGTGCGCTCCACAGGTCTCGAACCCGGGACCTGTGGTTTAGTTTGGCACACAGTCCACCGCTGGACTGTGTGTCTATCTTGGTAAATATCCTAGTTTTTATTATACTTAATATATAGCGGAGTTAACCCGGGTCAGTTTTTAAAAAAAAAGCATTTTATTACTGCAAAGGTGTGTATCAAGAATCGAACTCGGGATGTGTATGTTTTTTATTTGCACACAGTACACCGCTGGACTGTGTGTCTAACCCGTTTATAATTCCTATTTTAATTAATCTTATATCATAACTGAACTCGTCTTCTTCGTTCAAAACACAGACATCAGTCAAAGCAACTGATACTTGATTAATTCGGTTAATGAACAAGATGAACAATTGGAAAGTATTGAATCGAAGAGTTTGGGGAAAGAAAATACCGAACATATCGTCTTCTTCAGAAAATCCGGCGAAGCTCGTCGGCTCTGTTCTGGTGACTCTCGGCTGTTAGAGTCAATTACCAGTTTGGAGGGATTAGATGTGAAATTGAACTAATGAGTAATGATTATCAGTAGATTACATGATCATACCGGTTATCCGCGTGATTCTGAAACTTTCAGAAACTTTCCGGCGAAAACAGAAAAATCCGACAATGTCGTCTGAGGTTGATTCTAAGCGATGAAATGGTGTTAGAATTCGTCTTATAATGGAATGAAACAGAAACATTGAGGTAATTACCGTGTAGATGAAAGTCCCGGTTTTCCGGCGACTTGCAGAGAATTCCGGCGAGTACAATTTCTTGCGACAGAGGTTCTTAAGAGGTTTAAGGTGAGTGGGAGTGATGACAGTATGATTCCTATGATCTTATTTTTGGGTGAGAAGAAAAGACAGGTTGAATTCGGTTTTCCGGCGAAACTTTCCGGTCAATTCACAGAGAATTCCGGCAACTTCCGGCGAAGCATTCTGAGCGAAATGATGAGTGTGTTTTATAGAATTCGCGAGCCTAACTGAATGAAGAAAGTATAACTCCCGAATTTGAATTGTATTTTTTTTCGGTTTTTAATTGAAATAAATGACATTGATGGATTTCTTCAGTTATAACCGATCTTGCTGTTAAGGCGTACGTTATGACCAAAAAAGAAACGGCCAAAATCGACGAAATTGTCGGGATTTCCGGCGTGAACGGATTTGGGCGCGCTGTGCATTGGGTTTTGATTTCCAGACTGATTTATGTATTAATTGGTTCAATATATTAACAAACATCACAAGTGGCGGAGCGGTTGTAGAGATGTATGTTAATGCTTTGTGTAATCTTTGGCTGACCCGGGTTCGAAACCCGGCAGCACTATTTTATTTTTATTTCATTATTTTTAGTACATTTTCAAAAATAAATTTTATATTCTAATATACTTAGTAATTATGTATCGTTTAAAATTAATTTGGGCATTAAATACGCAACGAAATTTTTAACTGATTGTTCGGTTGATAAACGAAGCGGGTTTGGTAAATCCGGTTTTTGGAGGATGTTACACTTTGGACCCCAATTATACTTAATATTCTTACGGATCAAAGAAGTTAAAGGAGTGGCTATCCTTGAAAAGTTCTCAATGAACCTCCTATAGTAAAAAGCCAGTCCTAAGAAACTACGAACTTCTGTTTGGGTCTTGGGCACTTCCCAATTTATTATAGCCTCAATTTTGGCGGGATCCACTTGGATACCACGCTCACTTACCATGTGTCCAGAAATTGGACTTCTCTAAGCAAAATTCGCATTTAGAGAATTTAGCATAAAGCTTCTCTTCTCTTAATAGTTCTAGGATGCACCAAAGATGTTTCTCGTGATCAGCTTGATTACAAGAATAAATAAGTATGTCGTCTATGAAGACAATGACAAACTTATCTAGATATGGCTTGCAGACTCTATTCATGAGATCCATGAATGCTGCTGGTGCATTTGTGAGCCCAAAAGGCATCACTAAGAATTCAAAATGACCATAGCGGGTCCTGAAGGCTGTCTTAGGAACATCTTCACTTCTAACCTTCAGTTAATGATATCATGATCTTAAATCTATCTTAGAAAAATAACTAGCCCTTGAAGTTGGTCGAATAAATCATCGATCCTGGGGAGAGGATATCTATTCTTAATGATTAGCTTGTTTAGCTCCCGATAGTCGATGCACATCCGCATCAAACCGTCTTTCTTCTTTACAAACAGAATATGAGCTCCCCAAGGTGAGGAACTAGGCTGAATAAAGCCTTTTTCTAAGAGTTCATCTAATTGCATCCTCAATTCCTTCATTTCCGTTGGTGCTAACCGATACGGAGCTCTAGCAACAGGTGCTGCTCCTGGTAGAATATCAATCCTAAACTCCACTTGCCTATCTGGAGGTAGGCCTGGTAATTCTTTAGGGAAAACATCGGGATACTCCGAGATAACTGGTAAGTCTTCAATGCTTGGTTTAGGCTCATTGATGGTTACTTGTGCCATGTAGACGACACAGCCTCTTCTCGAACACTTGGATGCCTTAAATAACGACACTTTGTCTGGCAGTCCATAGTGTGAGTCGCCAAAGATGGTGATCATTTCACCAGATGGGGTCTTAATCTCGATGAGCTTTTTATCGCAGGCAATGCGGGCTTGGTTATGAGATAACCAATCCATGCCTAAGACAACATCGAACCCCGCCAATTTCATTGGCAAAAGAGAGATAGGATGGAATGATTCTTAATGGATATAGAGCATCCATCAAGAATGGAAGAAGCAGTTTCTAAGGTTCCATCGGCGAGTTCTATCTCATAAATTTTATCTAGAGTTCTTATGGGTAAATTTAATAGTTTACTAAACTTATGATCAACAAATGATTTATCCGCACCCGAATCGAAAAGAACTCTAGCATAAATATCATTAATGGGGAAAGTACATGTTATGACGTTATTGTCATTAACAGCTTCCTTAGCAGTTAGCCAAAAGGTGCGTGCATTCCCTTCTTGGCTTCTCCAGGCTTCGGATTATTAATCCTTGAATTCTTAGGGCAGCTACTTGCAATGTGCCCTTTCTGATGGCAGATATAGCATATAGCATCTTTAAGGTCTCTACAATCTTGGGTCTTATGCCCCCTTCTTTTACATATACCACAAGGTCTAGCTTGTGGATCAGAAGTACACTGTCCCCAGTGTTTTCGGTTGCAAGTCTTACAGAATGGCATTACAGCCGACTTGCTTTGGTTCCCTTTGAACCCGAACCTCCCTTTCTTATTAAATCTATGGGAGTTGTCTTCCTCTCTCTTCCATTTCCAGTCAGTTTCAGGCTTGACTGACTTCTGCCTCACTATATCAAAGGTGAGGGAGAGAGATAGGTCAACAGCAGACCTATAGGTACTAGGCTGAGCAGCCTTTACCATGCCCTTAATCTCGGGCGCTAATCCATTAATAAAACGCGCAATGCATTTGGATTCAGGGGTGATTAAATAGGAAACTAACCTAGATAGGGAATTGAAATCAGAAACATATTTCCGACAATCTTGGTTTTTCATGGAAAGAGACAAGAAGTCTGTCTCTATTTTCTCCACCTCATGGGTTGGGCAATAAGTTTCCTTTACAAGGTCCACAAACTTGGACCATCCCAGATTATACAGGTATACCTTGCCTGTTGATTGAATCATGGCCTTCCACCATGTTAGGGCATCGCCCTTGAAAGATTGAGATACGTACTTGACCACATCTTTTTCAGCACAATTGCTGATATCAACTATAGTCTCCATTTCGTCTAACCATTTAAGGGTTTCTACGGCCCCTTTTTCCCCATTAAAGTCTCGGGGTTTACAGGAGACAAAATATTTGTAGGTACATTCGTTCTTGGAAGAACGGGACCTATCAGCATAGTCTATCCTCTTAGGTTCACTTCTTGCATTAGACGAGTGAACCGAGATCTCTTTATGAGCTGAGGATGGTGGAATAGATAAAGGTTTAGAGCGAGTGGCACTCGGCTCTCTTAGTCTTTCTATGGCCTTACTCATGGCCCTTTCCACAGCCGCATCAATGCAAGCTTGGAATTCATTATCATTATTTATGGCTATATTTTCGGCGTCTTTGACATTCCGATGGCTACTTTGTGCCTCATTAGAATTAGCCATTCGTCAAAGCTTTGGTTCTATATACTAAATAAAATTTCTCTTAGCCATGGTATAATAACCATATCGGCTTTTAAACATTGGATATAAGAAAATCCATTGCCTATACTAGTGTGAATAACATCACAACTCTTAGGCTTAATATAACTCTATTTCGCCTTAGGTCTTAATAGGACCATCATAGGCAATTTACAATTTGGACAAAGTCCATATATTATTAGACAGGGGATCGCAATGTCACAACTGTCATTTGTCATACAGACAATTATGCATAGGTCATAAGCCTGTCCCTTAATGGACATATTAATTGGGCACATTGGCCGCTCACACTGGACATAATATATGGCACTTAGGCCTGTCACTAATGGACATATAATAGGGCACATAGGCACAATACACTAATGGATGATTATCATCGCACTGATGATAGTAGCCGGGATCGAATAGATCACATGGGCTTTAAAGAATAGATTTTAACCCGAAAGGGTGTTACATCACTAATGGATGTTTGATTATCATCACACTGATGATACTAGCCGGGATCACACGGATCACAAAGGCTTTTTATGCCGGGATCACACAGATCACAAAGGCTATATAACCGGGATCAAATAGATCACAAAGATTATATTTTAATACATCTCTAATGGATGTTTTATCACGCATTGGTGATACTAGCCGGGATCACACAGATCACAAAGGCTTTTAAGCCGGGACCACACAGGTCACAAGGGCTATATAACCGGGATCAAATAGATCACAAGGGTTATATTTTAATACATCTCTAATAGATGTTTTATCACCGCACTGGTGATACTAGCCGGGATCACACAGATCACAAAGGCTTTTAAGCCGGGACCACACAGGTCACAAAGGCTATATAACCGGGATCAAAATAGATCACAAAGGTTATATTTTAATACATCTCTAATGGATGTTTTATCATGCATTGGTGATACTAGCCGGGATCACACAGATCACAAAGGCTTTTAAGCCGGGACCACACAGGTCACAAAGGCTATATAACCGAGATCAAATAGATCACAAGGGCTATATTTTAATACATCTCTAATGGATGTTTTATCACCGCATTGGTGATACTAGCCGGGATCACACAGATCACAAAGGCTTTTAAGCCGGGACCACTCAGGTCACAAATGGACATAGTCCATAACCTTGAAGGCTAGCGTGATTCCTCAAGTCACACTACCAAGAGTATGCACATTACTTGAATGTTAACATAAGAGGATCTTAATGGTTGATTATAAGTCCCGGTCGCATTGATCTTAATGACTTGGAGGCTTGAACTTAGTCCACCACCTCTAGATAAAAGGATAACTTCCCTTAACTATCTTATATATTTGCCCAAATATGTTGTTTGAGCCACTTGGCAAATGAAAACCATTAAGATCTTTTTGGAATTATATCGCAGAGCATAAATTTCGAATAAAATCGAGACGTTTATTTTCAAGAGGATGAATACATATATATAATTCCAAAAGTACTTCATTAAATTTTCATAAGAAATTATAATACTTGAAACAAATAAATGAAACTGATTGTTCATGCAAGGACTAAAAGAAACAAAATGTCCAAGCAGGGACTAAAGAAATAATAATGTCCACGCAGG
Source organism: Scalesia atractyloides (assembly GCA_947069175.1). Lineage (NCBI taxonomy): Eukaryota > Viridiplantae > Streptophyta > Magnoliopsida > Asterales > Asteraceae > Scalesia > Scalesia atractyloides. Next base: position 33,900,541 of record CAMTDV010000020.1, on the reverse strand, counting down.
GACTACATATAATAGAAAAGACTTCACTCGTCTTTCTTTCCCTTGACTAGTTTGGAGAGTTTCTTGAAGAACTTATTTGTTTTCTTCTCCGTTTTCTCCGCCTGCTGCTGCATTTCTTTCATTCTCTCTAAGGCCTCATTAATGGCCTCAAAGGGTGGCGGAGGTTGGGGTTGTGGTTGTGGCATAACCGGATACTGGTACCCATAAGTTGGATATCCATTCGTTGGGTAAGTAGGTGGGAAAGGAGACGGAAAAAGTGCGTTGTGCATAACCGCCTGCATGTACGGGTCTTGCGACCATGCTTGATAGTCTACCGTTGTAGGCGGGTTAAAAAGATCATATCCAGACGTGTCTGGATACGTGGGAATTAGGTTAGTATAACCCGATGGTGGTGGTTGAACAGCAGGTGTTGGTGTTGGTTCCACTATAGGTGGAATATTAGAGGGTCCACCCATTTGTGGGTCCTCTTGAATGGTGGGGTAAGAACTGGGCAAAGGTGGTAGCGATCTCGACCTTTATCCGGCACGTACTGACATACGCTCAGGTGGTTGTTGAGGTTGGTCCATGGGTTCCATGTGGACATCTTCTTGAACTGGGGGTGGTTGAGAGTGATGGGAAGGTGTGTGGGCAAAAGTAAATTGATTCCAATATTGGTCCACTTATTAGGACCTTGGTAGGGCGATCCAGCATACGAGTTTGAATCGCTCAAAATAATGGGATGCACATTTGATCCCGACGGTGGCATCTCCGGGTCGGAGTCCTCGTCCATAGGATGTGGCTCGTCCAACTGATTTTGATCGGCTGGAGGTGTGTTTAAGTAATGGTTGGGGTTAAACTCTTCATGGTAGGAGTGCTGAGAATGAGAATGGTGAGAATGATAGGAGTGGTGTGAGTGGTAAGAATTTTGAGAATGTGAGGGCGAGTGTCTATTAGAGACGGAACGTCTCGCTGGTTGCCATGGAGACGAATCTCCTAATTCTTGATATGCATCTGAGTTATGAGGTTGAGGAATACGCCCCGATGGTCCTCCCCTCATTGGACCTTTTCCTCGTCCACTTTGTCCTCGTACACATGGCGGCATTTTCCTGCTAAAAATCAATTCAAAAACATACTAATAACTTAATAATGAAATGAGTAATCCTAGGTCAATGCCTAGACTCGGAAGTCTAAGGAATGTGCTCGTGTAAGTTTGAGACTAAACACAAAAGGCTAGTGTTTAATTCTCTCAAACGTTGGCTCTGATACCAACCCTGTCACACCCCGAATTTCTGACCCTGAAATCCATACACCGGTGGGCCCGGGTGGGGAGTATCGTGACAACAGTTGATAACGTCATAGTCAATTAAACGTGGCATAGCGGAAGTCTTGGAGTAAAATTACTATTACAAACCGAATGTTCGAAAATACAAAATAATATACAAGCTTGTAATAGAAGATCCACAGGCGGATCATAGAATGTACAAGAAAGAATACAAAACAGACTTTAGGCAGATCTAAGGATTTACAAGAATCCTCTTATTCTCTACCTAGCAGCTTCCAGCTTAATTTCGTGTTGTACATGCAGATTAGTCTTTGGAGGATACGTCAGCTTACGCTGGTAAATACACCCAACTGACTCATTTTGAAAAACATTAAAAATGATTTCAAGTGCAAACGGCATAAAATCTTTTATCATCTTAGGAAGGTTAACCATGGAATGGACCATGCAATAATAATTTACCATATTCCAAGCCCTTATAGGGGAAATAAGTTGAGGGTATTTACCTAAGATTGCTTTATTTTTTTATTTTTAAATAACTCAGCTGTATACAAAAGTACCGAGTGCAGATAGCTTTTACAGAGAAGGCTCTAGTCTGGATTATGGCATAAACTAGCCAATTAAATACTAACGGTTGTATAAACCGAATAGTGTACATGATCATTACGTAGAACGCTTGATTAAACGATGATCAGATAGAATATAGTTTAAACCCGACAAGTACTTGAATTGTATAATATGGGTAAACTATAAACATTCTGGATTTTGAACTTAAAATGATAAGGTTAAACCCGTTACTGTTGAATTCCATAAAATAGTCACATATACGTAACTGTGCGCATAATATCGATATCGGGTAACCGGATAAGTTATGGACTAGTTATATATGCCATTATACTTTAAATAAGTCAAGATATCAGTGGGATATCAACTTGTATGCCCGCTGAGGTTTTAAAACGAAATTATGCCTTATAGGGGCATTTTGGTAAATTTCGTATCGTATAAAAAGAACTTCAATAAAATTTAAGTTTATGATCATGAGTATTCTGGAAAAATAATTTATTTATGATATAATATCAGTAGGATATCAAATATGTGTATTTTACCTTTTATGACCAAACTATGCACCGAAGGGGCATTTTGGTCATTTTACACATAGTTTATAAATTATTTGGGATTCTGAGTTTATGATAAGTACCTACTGTAAATATGTTTAAAGTAAGTTTTAAAATCAGTAGGTAACAAGTCTTGGTCCATTAATATGGTTTAAAACCATACTATGCGCCGAAACGGTGCTTTTGTCGTAATATGACGTCTTTAAGCGATGTTTATGAAAACTGTCATTTGGATCAGATTTAAAATGTTTAAAATATGTTAATTAATATAACATATCGGTAAGTAAGTGATTTATCTCGAAAAGATTTGATTAAAACTATTTTATAAGCCACAGGGGCTAAAACCGTCATTTATCGACATAGTTTAAAGACTTGTTTAAAAACTCAGTTTATAACTTGGTTTTATATCCCAAATAATCCTACTTATGATATTATATTAGTAGAAATTCATTTTCAAGTTCATTACCATTTGAAACCTTGTTTTATGCTAAAATGACATTTTGGTCAAAGATGGCATAATTATGGAACTTGCGCATAAACTTAGGGGATATGACATTACCCTTTTAGGTGAGTGAGGGTTTTATCTAGGGGATATTAGATCTCCCTCACTCAACCACGTGTTGCAACCAACATGGTGACTCGTATTCGATGATCAGACATGGAATGTCATTGTAGACACGACCCATCATGATATATGCTTTTGAACCATTAACCATTCGAGCTTACGAGGCAAGCGTTTAGAAGTTGGTAAACCTACCTACGTCATCAATATGAGTAAGCCTTTATAAAAACGAGGTTCCTACTCGAGTTTCACAAGACAATTACACTTATTGTGAAGACAAACTGAAACTAGTTGTTTTTATCTCATTTTGCATTGATTTACTTATGAAAGTAGTATAGAGTCCTTTTATCTCCAAGTGTACGTTATTATAGATTATGTGTTGTGTAATAACATTCCTACTCAATTACTAACTAAAAGTGTCGCAACGTCACCACCACATAGAAATTGGAGGAATAACTAATTACACAATAACTAGTTGTAATGGAATAACTGAAACAAATATAAATGAAAAAAATATGTGATTGGTTGTTGGAGTAGGCCCTGACTTCTTCCCAATCTTCACGCCACTATTAGAATGGTGGTGGCTTGGATGATGCCCGAAAATTACTACTCGGTATGGTGTTAGGCACCCCACCCGTTGATGTGGCATGCGGCACTAATCAACAGTTGATAGCCTTATGATGGACGGGGGCATGGGGCGCACCTCTAGCAACCCACAAATATTGACACTAGCATTCAATAGGATTGTAACACCTCATTTAACTCACTTCAACCCAATATAGAAGGAGCGCTTTCCTAGGCTCAACCCACTACCGTTGTTCCTCTCTCCTTACCCCAGGGCTCTATCCTTACTACTCGTCCCGGGTCGTGCAACTTGTGAAACATACCCAAGCCCCATACTCGGGTTGGCTGCCACAGTGTACCACCCCACTCCTACTCGTAGCTACCAGCATCTCTCTCTCTCTCTTGTTAATGAAGTTTTGATTAATAGTAGCTTAATCTGATTAAAAAATTCTTAAATTCGACCACTACATCCAAATTGCCATAATAAAGACGGGCTACTTATTTACGTGTGGTCCAACATGTAAAGACAAGATGGCCATAAATTCATACTTATCAGAAGGCCAGCTTTACTCATCGGCACATGATGACGATGATGCCTTCTTTGACTCATTTGTTCATTAACTTTTATATTTATATAATTTAAAAAAAAATGATTGGTGCAGTTTTTAAGCCAATATATTTGTTTTGATCGTTTGTTCATCTTATCATCCCACGCCTTACATAATAAAGTGAAAAAACCATGTCCTATTAGGACGATCTATCCACATCGGACAGACAAAAAGAACGTGATAAAAAAAATAATAAATGTTTTGTTAACACGTTAGCAAAAGTACTCAAGAGTTGAGTGCTCTTTAACTTTTTTCTTTCTATTATTATTTATGCATTAAAATTGTTATATAAAATCAGTTGAAATATATGTTTAGTGTCAGTTGATCAAATTCGATGAAACATGTTTAGTGGTGAAAGCATTTACAAAATTTGAGATAGGTGCCATTTTGTTGATCTACTAAATGTAATGATTTATAAAGAAGTCTAGAGTATTTGTTCTTATTACTCTATAATATTTTTGCCATTTATCGTTTTGAGGTTTGATATAATTTATACTATCTCATCCTTCACATATCTCGTAAGTAGCCTTTGTTATGAGTAGGAAATATGTCCTTTTTTTCTTCTAATTTGACATGTGTCAAAGGGATCCTTTCAATCAAAATTTGTGCTTTCAAACGGAACATAAGTACGTGTTAAACTAGAAGTGATGATTCCCCAAAGATGTCTTTGCCCATAACAATTTATAGGCAGTGAAGCCATCGGTGGGACTTCACATACGAAGTTTCAATTAACGAATAAGGTACATTATGTTGTGATAGCTAGGTTAGGGCCATGGTCAAAACGATATCACGAATTATTGATTTTATACTCAAGAGTCTTGTCACTTTTATAAGTCAATGATCCAACCTTAAGTTCTTCATATCCATTTAACGAGCTCAAACGTTTGTATGCCTAACACGAGAAGGTTAAAAAGAAGTGATCCATCGAAAACTTCGAAAACTCTTCCATGAGTCAACGTTAGCTAAGGATGGTAGCAATTTCTCTTTTATTCTGGAAGAGGGAAAAGTGAAACCAAGATAAAGGTTACATCATCAAAGTATAAGGAAGTCAACCACCGTAAAGGAACAACCTACATAAAAGAAAATCCAACAACAACAAGCTTCATCTCGAGGGACGACAGGTGCGGACCTACGCTATCTGGCAGGGGGCGGCCGCCCCCCTAAAAAATTTAGGGTGATTTTGGCAAAAATCTTGATCTCCTCCCTTGAAAGCAGTTAAAGTTTTTCAGCTGCCGTAAATGAAAAAAAAACAAGTTTTTTTTTGGAAAAATTGATCTTTTAGGATTTTTGGTAAAAAGTTAAAAAAAAAACTTTTTGTAAGACCGAGTTCTCTAAGTTCTTAATAGGACCATCATAGGCAATTTACAATTTGGACAAAGTCCATATATTATTAGACAGGGGATCGCAATGTCACAACTGTCATTTGTCATACAGACAATTATGCATAGGTCATAAGCCTGTCCCTTAATGGACATATTAATTGGGCACATTGGCCGCTCACACTGGACATAATATATGGCACTTAGGCCTGTCACTAATGGACATATAATAGGGCACATAGGCACAATACACTAATGGATGATTATCATCGCACTGATGATAGTAGCCGGGATCGAGTAGATCACATGGGCTTTAAAGAATAGATTTTAACCCGAAAGGGTGTTACATCACTAATGGATGTTTGATTATCATCACACTGATGATACTAGCCGGGATCACACGGATCACAAAGGCTTTTTATGCCGGGATCACAGATCACAAAGGCTATATAACCGGGATCAAATAGATCACAAAGATTATATTTTAATACATCTCTAATAGATGTTTTATCACGCATTGGTGATACTAGCCGGGATCACACAGATCACAAAGGCTTTTAAGCCGGGACCACACAGGTCACAAGGGCTATATAACCGGGATCAAATAGATCACAAGGGTTATATTTTAATACATCTCTAATGGATGTTTTATCACCGCACTGGTGATACTAGCCGGGATCACACAGATCACAAAGGCTTTTAAGCCGGGACCACACAGGTCACAAAGGCTATATAACCGGGATCAAAATAGATCACAAAGGTTATATTTTAATACATCTCTAATGGATGTTTTATCACTCATTGGTGATACTAGCCGGGATCACACAGATCACAAAGGCTTTTAAGCCGGGACCACACAGGTCACAAAGGCTATATAACCGAGATCAAATAGATCACAAGGGTTATATTTTAATACATCTCTAATGGATGTTTTATCACCGCATTGGGGATACTAGCCGGGATCACACAGATCACAAAGGCTTTTAAGCCGGGACCACACAGGTCACAAATGGACATAGTCAATAACCTTGAAGGCTAGCGTGATTCCTCAAGTCACACTACCAAGAGTATGCACATTACTTGAATGTTAACATAAGAGGATCTTAATGGTTGATTATAAGTCCCGGTCGCATTGATCTTAATGACTTGGAGGCTTGAACTTAGTCCACCACCTCTAGATAAAAGGATAACTTCCCTTAACTATCTTATATATTTGCCCAAATATGTTGTTTGAGCCACTTGGCAAATGAAAACCATTAAGATCTTTTTGGAATTATATCGCAGAGCATAAATTTCGAATAAAATCGAGATGTTTATTTTCAAGAGGATGAATACATATATATAATTCCAAAAGTACTTCATTAAATTTTCATAAGAAATTATAATACTTGAAACAAATAAATGAAACTGATTGTTCATGCAAGGACTAAAAGAAACAAAATGTCCAAGCAGGGACTAAAGAAATAATAATGTCCACGCAGGGACTACATATAATAGAAAAGACTTCACTCGTCTTTCTTTCCCTTGACTAGTTTGGAGAGTTTCTTGAAGAACTTATTTGTTTTCTTCTCCGTTTTCTCCGCCTGCTGCTGCATTTCTTTCATTCTCTCTAAGGCCTCATTAATGGCCTCAAAGGGTGGCGGAGGTTGGGGTTGTGGTTGTGGCATAACCGGATACTGGTACCCATAAGTTGGATATCCATTCGTTGGGTAAGTAGGTGGGAAAGGAGACGGAAAAAGTGCGTTGTGCATAACCGCCTGCATGTACGGGTCTTGCGACCATGCTTGATAGTCTACCGTTGTAGGCGGGTTAAAAAGATCATATCCAGACGTGTCTGGATACGTGGGAATTAGGTTAGTATAACCCTATGGTGGTGGTTGAACAGCAGGTGTTGGTGTTGGTTCCACTATAGGTGGAATATTAGAGGGTCCACCCATTTGTGGGTCCTCTTGAATGGTGGGGTAAGAACTGGGCAAAGGTGGTAGCGATCTCGACCTTTATCCGGCACGTACTGACATACGCTCAGGTGGTTGTTGAGGTTGGTCCATGGGTTCCATGTGGACATCTTCTTGAACTGGGGGTGGTTGAGAGTGATGGGAAGGTGTGTGGGCAAAAGTAAATTGATTCCAATATTGGTCCACTTATTAGGACCTTGGTAGGGCGATCCAGCATACGAGTTTGAATCGCTCGAAATAATGGGATGCACATTTGATCCCGACGGTGGCATCTCCGGGTCGGAGTCCTCGTCCATAGGATGTGGCTCGTCCAACTGATTTTGATCGGCTGGAGGTGTGTTTAAGTAATGGTTGGGGTTAAACTCTTCATGGTAGGAGTGCTGAGAATGAGAATGGTGAGAATGATAGGAGTGGGGTGAGTGGTAAGAATTTTGAGAATGTGAGGGCGAGTGTCTATTAGAGACGGAACGTCTCGCTGGTTGCCATGGAGACGAATCTCCTAATTCTTGATATGCATCTGAGTTATGAGGTTGAGGAATACGCCCCGATGGTCCTCCCCTCATTGGACCTTTTCCTCGTCCACTTTGTCCTCGTACACATGGCGGCATTTTCCTGCTAAAAATCAATTCAAAAACATACTAATAACTTAATAATGAAATGAGTAATCCTAGGTCAATGCCTAGACTCGGAAGTCTAAGGAATGTGCTCGTGTAAGTTTGAGACTAAACACAAAAGGCTAGTGTTTAATTCTCTCAAACGTTGGCTCTGATACCAACCCTGTCACACCCCGGATTTCTGACCCTGAAATCCATACACCGGTGGGCCCGGGTGGGGAGTATCGTGACAACAGTTGATAACGTCATAGTCAATTAAACGTGGCATAGCGGAAGTCTTGGAGTAAAATTACTATTACAAACCGAATGTTCGAAAATACAAAATAATATACAAGCTTGTAATAGAAGATCCACAGGCGGATCATAGAATGTACAAGAAAGAATACAAAACAGACTTTAGGCAGATCTAAGGATTTACAAGAATCCTCTTATTCTCTACCGAGCAGCTTCCAGCTTAATTTCGTGTTGTACATGCAGATTAGTCTTTGGAGGATACGTCAGCTTACGCTGGTAAATACACCCAACTGACTCATTTTGAAAAACATTAAAAATGATTTCAAGTGCAAACGGCATAAAATCTTTTATCATCTTAGGAAGGTTAACCATGGAATGGACCATGCAATAATAATTTACCATATTCCAAGCCCTTATAGGGGAAATAAGTTGAGGGTATTTACCTAAGATTGCTTTATTTTTTTATTTTTAAATAACTCAGCTGTATACAAAAGTACCGAGTGCAGATAGCTTTTACAGAGAAGGCTCTAGTCTGGATTATGGCATAAACTAGCCAATTAAATACTAACGGTTGTATAAACCGAATAGTGTACATGATCATTACGTAGAACGCTTGATTAAACGATGATCAGATAGAATATAGTTTAAACCCGACAAGTACTTGAATTGTATAATATGGGTAAACTATAAACATTCTGGATTTTGAACTTAAAATGATAAGGTTAAACCCGTTACTGTTGAATTCCATAAAATAGTCACATATACGTAACTGTGCGCATAATATCGATATCGGGTAACCGGATAAGTTATGGACTAGTTATATATGCCATTATACTTTAAATAAGTCAAGATATCAGTGGGATATCAACTTGTATGCCCGCTGAGGTTTTAAAACGAAATTATGCCTTATAGGGGCATTTTGGTAAATTTCGTATCGTATAAAAAGAACTTCAATAAAATTTAAGTTTATGATCATGAGTATTCTGGAAAAATAATTTATTTATGATATAATATCAGTAGGATATCAAATATGTGTATTTTACCTTTTATGACCAAACTATGCACCGAAGGGGCATTTTGGTCATTTTACACATAGTTTATAAATTATTTGGGATTCTGAGTTTATGATAAGTACCTACTGTAAATATGTTTAAAGTAAGTGAAACCAAGATAAAGGTTACATCATCAAAGTATAAGGAAGTCAACCACCGTAAAGGAACAACCTCCATAAAAGAAAATCCAACAACAACAAGCTTCATCTCGAGGGACGACAGGTGCGGACCTACGCTATCTGGCAGGGGGCGGCCGCCCCCCTAAAAAATTTAGGGTGATTTTGGCAAAAATCTTGATCTCCTCCCTTGAAAGCAGTTAAAGTTTTTCAGCTGCCGTAAATGAAAAAAAAAACAAGTTTTTTTTTGGAAAAATTGATCTTTTAGGATTTTTGGTAAAAAGTTAAAAAAAAAACTTTTTGTAAGACCGAGTTCTCTAAGTTCTCACAACTTATATAAGTTTTTATATTACCCTGACCCTATATATATATAAGTGTGTGCGCGCGCGTACACGTGTATATGTGGGTGTGAACATACATACATATATACTGCTTGGTCTTAAAGAGTTTAACTATCAAATTATCTAATCATTGGCCATCAAATCCACACTCAAAGATGCATACAACTTCTCTATATTCTTTCTATAAGTTTCTATGCCTAAAATTCAAGTGTTTCTCATTTTTATATGGTTCAAATAATTTCTTTGGAAAGTATAAAATACCCAATCCAACTTTTATCGAGAAGGCTTATCGATTTTGAGCGACTCTAAACACAAATTCCTTGAAAAAGGCAAAATATGGGACCCGTTACATGGGTTGTCTTTTTATAATATTGATAATGATAATCTAATATCACTTGCAAAAAAATCACATGCCAATAACGCTAAGAATTTCTTGTATTCTATTAAGACATTCCTTATAAGTCCGACATCTCTCACGTAAGTAGCGGAGCTAGCCCATTAATTTAGGGGTATCCCGAAATTTTATTTTTACCGTGCATCCATACAATACTAAAAAAACGATAATAAATAAAGTAAAACAAATACTTAATAGATTATTGTTTGGATCTTGGGCTAACTTTATCAATTTTATTTAGGGCCTTCTTTCAATTCTATTATTGTTTAAATTTGGGCTTATTTTATCATTTGGACTGAATTATCTACAAGTATTCGGGTTGTAAAATGTTTGAGCTTATAAAAAAATAGGATTTCAGTAATATCAAGTATCCAAATTTTTTATTAGGGGTATCCTCGTACTTTTTAGGGTATCCTTTGTATAAAACCGGAAAAATGTATAATTACTCAATTAAGCTTGATCAATGCTTTTATGATTGCGTGGTAGGTTGCATGTAGAAGATGTCGGAGTTTGAAAGTGGGTAGGTAGTAAATCAAGTAGGACATTTTCAGGAAATACAATGTCAATAGTAGTTGGTTGGTAGGTTCATATAACCTTTTTAACAGTTTGAACAATATAGAATAAATGATTAAAAAATTGTTTTCTTAATAAGACCTTATGTTAGTTTATATACATTGTGAGGCCATATAAGATGGTTAACTTTAGTTGCAATATCTATAGGTATCTACATGTTTAAGTAGTAGATGTACATCTTTGAGGCTTTCTTCTTGCATCAATCATGACCTACTTTTGGGACCAAAATATGCTCATTGTCTAGGGAATAAGGGGAAAATGGCACAAACTTTGTTTGGACCACATAGCAAGGATTGCTTCCAAGAACTTCTATTTCACAAGTTTTTTTTATAAATGATATATTTTTGAAAAGAGGCTATTAGAAATGTACCTTTTTTGGTTTTAAAAGTGATGTTTCGGGGTGCTAACTCTAGAATGTGTGCATGTAGAATGAATCTAGTGTGGTAACCTTGGAATATTTAGGTTAGAAAAATATAGGGCTTACCGCGAAATGTAGATGATTGTCGGAATCCAGGTTTCCTAGCCTCATATCGTTGCTTAACCATTATGCTTATCTCAGATTGAATACAATGGAGCAGAGATCAAACTTCTTAAGTAGAAGGGTGTTGAATACTTAATTTCATTGAACACAACTCTATGTTTAGTAATTCTTATTGAATGAATGGATCACATGTTTGCTCTTGTGGGAATTAAACAAACAGTTGGAACAACCTAATTAAAGAACATCTTGAATCTAAACTTGAGAATCTAGACGACCTAAATTATGGGTGAAGAACGTATCGAAGGCTATGGACAATATTTCTATTTCCTTAGAATCTCTTGATCAAATTATTTCAGAAAAAGTATTTTGTTCTTTCAAAGATGATCACTAAATATCTACTTGTACTACCTCGGATCTGTGGATGTAGGGTTGTAAACGAACCAAACGTTCAGCGAACAGTTCGTGAACCGTTCGACGGGAAGTTCGTTTATGTTCGTTCGTTTATTAAATGAACGAACACGAACAAGAAATATTGTTTGTTAAGCTAAGCGAACGAACATGAACAGATGATGCGTTCATTCGTTTATGTTCATGAACGTTCAGTAATGTGTTCATTTATGTTTGTTCATTTAAAGGTTTTTATATGTTATTTTATTGGTTTTACTTTAAAAACAATGAAATGCTATTTATATTATACGCTTCGGCCAACATCCCTCATTTGACCATTTCAATTTGTTCTAAAACTTGAGAAACTTCTTAATTTTTGTGTTAGTTATGTTATGACAATTAAGCCAACTATGTTTTAATACTTATATTAAGTACTTGTTAAATTTGGTGGATTCTTCGCAATTTTTGTGATGAGAAATAAAGATTCTATTCTAAAATAAATGTATGTTTGTATGTATTTGTTTCTGTGCATGAACCCCGGTGACCTTTGTGTGTGTGTTGCATTGTTGGACTTTAGTTTAAGTTCTAAAAGTATGTCAAAGATGTGTTTTTAGAACCCCGGTGATCTTTGTGTGTGCGTTGCATTGTGAGACTTTAGTTTAGGTAGTAAAATTCCGAACATCACAATGGTCCATGCCATAAAGATTCGTTGAAAGAGAACATTAGACATACTTAATAGACGTCTCGCACGCTACTAATTAAAACATCTTTATACGACAAAATATTTTGGTTTTGATGCTTCAGACACATGTTTAGATACTCAGATACTCCCACATGTATAACAACTCACACGAGATCACTTATATATAAGAGGCTTTTCGGCATATACAACATTCATGAATAATTGGAGATATATGATTTTGAAGTTGAAGATTTGGGTCATCCATGGAAACACCATTGTGTTTAATATTTACATTCTACCCATGCCCAGCATCATTTGGGCACAAGTGCAAAAAGATTTACTCACCAACTAGCAGTGAACTACATTATGACCACAACCATATAAAAGATCATGAAAGATTGTTTAGATTTTGTCCTCAGAATTACAAAACTAGCCCTCAACTTTGAAAATTGGATGTTGGACTCTTGCTCTTTTCAACTTTCAATGTTTGCACCGTTTTTGGGTTGGACAACAAGAATATATAATATATTTTTCTTCAACATAAACCAGTTATACTATTAAAATTTGGAATACATAATCTCTAAGTTCAAATAAGTAAAGTAATTTTGTCTGTTTGTTGCAAGCATCAATTATCATAGCTTGTTTAAACAACCAAACATCACAATAAATCCTAATTAAGATACTAATAATTAAGATACTAATAATTAGAAATAAACATTAAAGATAAGCTATAAAGTACCAAGATATATTTGATTGTAACATTTATTTAGTTCATTTAGCTGAGTCTTTAAAAGACTTATAATTGTTTGTGATGGAGCGATACTACTTTGGGGTCAAACTATATGAACTTTATATATATTAATATGAACTCCAATGAACAGTAAATAAAAGTTTTAATATTATATTTGTTTTGATTTATTCTATTCTAATTCTAATATATGAACTTTATATATATTAATATGAACTCCAACGAATAGTAAATAAAAGTTTAATATTATATTTGTTTTGATCTATTCTATTTCAATTCATTTGACAACCAAACACAACAAAAATGGAATTGAGATTCCAATTCCAACAATTTCCAATTCCAATTGAAATGTTTAAAATCCAAATCCAATTCTTTCAAATTCTAATTCCTACACAAATTCCATTTCCAATTCCAAACCATTTCGCGAACCAAACGACACCTTAGAGTTTACTTATAGTACGGACCATGTTAGAGATCATATCATTAATAGAAAACCCAAACACCCAATTTTGGGTTATAAGACTACCAACTATGATGATTTTTTTTAGGTTGGTTGCAAGGTGTCATTTAAAAATAACTAAAGAATTATATTTGGTTGTTTTGGCTCACAACCAGATTACCCCCAGCAACCAAGGGTTCCAACCGGTTAGCATGTCACTTGTAGGGATGTGATTGGTGCCCTTTTTATTCTTTTTTTTTCCTTTCTATATTATATCTAATTACTAATTCCCCACACTGATTTAATTACTAAACTAATTTGTGATATTATAACTTAAAAGTATAACTAAATGCACCGTATTTTATATTTGATATTATCAACGTATTAGTATAAATTTTATTAAAAACAGAGATATTTCCAAAAAAAGATATTTTTAGTAGAAAATAAATATTGACGTTTTAACTTTTATGTTTTTATAATTAGAATAAATAACTTATATGTTTTTCGAAATAAATTATAATTATTTATATTATTAATTTTAATACAATAAAAACTAACCATTTTCTATTTATTTATTTAATAAAAAAAATTTAGGTTAGATTGTGAATGTGTGTCAAAATACGAGTATGGTTGAGTTGTGTAAATGGAACAAAAATATATTATATTTTAATAAAAGGTTGGGTTGGATGGAGTCACCATAGCGGATAGTCTTATGATCAAATGAGGATTTTTAAACAGGTAAAACTATTTTATTCTTATTAAACTTGATAATTTAAAATGGGTTCTAATGGGACCAAGTGTCTGCCGCCACCACCTGCCAATCACCATTGACCCGAATGCAATACCTACTGCTAACACGACCACAGATACCGCTTACCAATCATCGCTAACGCTACCATCATTTTGACAAATATATCAAGTGAACCCATTTTAATACCTTCTTAGAACCACCCATTTTGACACATTACTCGGCCCACCCTCCTGTTTTCCTAAGTTTGCTTACGACGCATTATCTACATTTATATTTTATAGTTGTATTAGTTCTGCTATCCATCTACAAACGGATAATCGCACCACCCACCCTACTACCACCTATCAATAGGCGCCTACATGACCACCACCGTCCTTGTCGCTGCCACCACCTCCATCATTACTGTTGCAACAACCAAAACTGTGTCCCACCACTTTTGCTCACAGTCAGCACTAGTTGCCATAAAACAACAAATATAGCTAGTAA